>CM030796.1:40339113-41657685 GCA_018127125.1 Rhododendron griersonianum | reverse complement strand
CTAACCCGTTTGCTATGTCTTGGCTCAACATCACATTCTTTCTCTTGGTTTTTGATTGCTTTCACATGCAATCTCCAAAGTCCGCTTCACGGAACTCGACTCTTCATGGATCTATATGGAAACGTATGTTCAAAGAACGTCGCATTCCTAGATTCCATGATGATGTTCTTGTGAATATCTAGTATCTCAGATTCAAACACAAGAAACTGATAGGAAATACTGTTATGTGTGCGTAACCAATGAATACACAATCAACAGTCCTCGTCCCTATCTTCTCCTTTTAGGTGGAGGTACAGTTACCTTTGCGAGACACCCCCACATTCGAAGGCAACTGTGAATCACACACCTTAGTGTGGATTAAATCCAATGCCTCAGTACTTCTTTCAACTCATTGATAAGAAGTCTTTGTCACTTGGACCCTCACAAAGCAACCACTTGCCTATCCTGCTTATTCCCTAAATGAGAGGAACTTGTTCCCGCAGGAATTACTGCCGGCGCACCAAACAGTTATGGTTAAATCACTTAGGAAAAAACCAACACAAGTATTCCCTTAGTTAGACATCTTTCCAAAAACCATTTTGCCCAACAAAGCTGAGTACAAAAATGTCTAGGTCGAGCAGATCAAACACAAGATTGTGGCCAAGTAGTGTCAAGGCCGAAGCCAAGTAGACTACTCCAGAGGCCAATGATCCAATGATCTGAGGCTAAGTCGTGCACGAGTGCCCATGGCCATAACCGACTAGTTTACCAACTATTCATGATCGAGTCGCGCACGACTCATCAAGGCCGAAGCCAAACAGTTTGACCACAAAGTCAATCCGAGGTCGAGTCGCGCACGACTGACCGAGGGAACAGTTTCTCTCTTCCATTTTCTTTTCTTTTTTTTTTCCCCATCAATCCCATGCTTGAATATGGTACACGGTTATTCATGCTATCCTGTATATGCACCATAATCAACACCTTCTGATTAACGTTTCATGTGGCAAATCCGGACACCTTCCTGTGATACTAAATAACCTTCCACCAACAAGGTTAAAAAGTCCACATAATAGAAATTAAGATCAACACGTTAGTGAACAAGATCTCAGTATAAAACAGAAATAGTGCCATACAAACTAAATCTGTTATTCAACACTAATCAGAAGGAGCAAGGAAAAAATATCAATTCTGATTTTCCCCAAAAACAGCCCAAAAACAGAACCCAATATATATATTTTCCTTCCCAATTTTCCCTTTTTGAAGTTGAGAGAAAATTGAACACAGGTTTATGCATCAGTAGACAAAAACCAAACGATTCCCATGATACCAACCACTAAAGCACTGATTAAGATCCCTAAACGTTTCCAAAAAAAAACCTGATCTCAAGGACCACTGTCTTTAACACAGTAATGACAGGAAAAATAATAACTCAGTTTTTGATTTTCCAAAATCAATTAAACACATTTAACTCCCATATTCCATAATGTCAATTGATGCTTATGTGCTCATACCATAAACACATTGATACGCCATTATGCAATGAATTAGTGATCATAATAAATTGCAATTCAAAGCTAGCAAATGCAGGATTCTCCAGTACATTTTTTTTTTCCCTTTTCCCCCATGCAATAAAGGGCTAAACCCTATAACATGATATATGCAAATAAAACCTTGCAAAACAATGTAAGCAAAAATCATGAACACCCATGAGCCATGAAATAACCAAGCTTCGAAAGCTATGGCCCATCAATCCGCATAACCAATCCGGACGCTATCCTGTGAAATCAATCACCAAAACTTTCACCCACAAACGTCAAATCCGAATATGATATAACATAAATTGTTCTCTAAACAATTTGGTTAACATTACAAATCGGGAGCCACATAGTCTAATATACAATATGGTTCAAAACTCAAACCTTGTAATGTGAACCAACAAGTGTTATAAGACTTTAAAATGCTACAATCAGAACATTTGAACCAATTAAACCAGTCAACTGGCCAAACCAAAACTTATCCCCCAGATATCACGGGTTTTTTTTTCCCAAACCACCGACCAAGACATTGGTTATTAGAGTTGGAAAATCCAGTGGAATATAGACAAAACACTTTGTGTCAAGTAATGACAAACCAGTCAGTAGAGCAAAACGAATTAGCAAATCACATAAGCTAATTCCTAACCAGTGCACTGACTTATGGAAACAAAACTCACGTTTTCCAAAATCGATCACACAATTGGGAAAAAACAAAAAAAACCCTGTTTATCTTTCAAAGAGATCAAAACAAGTTTTGTTTTCCTTTACTGCAATTACTACACTAAATTGCATCAGTTATCAAAACACATAACTACTGCCTTAAGTCACCAAAAGAATAACCAACAGTTTTCTTTTTCCAATTTACAAGGCCGATTTACTACTGTCTTTTTAAGAAAAATACCCAAAACGAATAACTAGCAGTTATCTCCTTTCAATCATCAGTCAAGACAGTAATCATAATCATACACAGTAAATGACAAAATGACTATCAACAAGTACTGCATGTCAAAATCCAGAGCTTTTGTAATACCAAAACTATTACGAGAACAGTAGCAAAACCTTGTGTTCTTTTTCCAAAAACCGAAAGCAAGTTTTGTAGAATTGTTTACCAAAACTGTTTTCAACAAGGAACACTATTTTTCCAAAAAAGGAAATTTGTCTTAAGATTGTAGGAAAATAGTGCGGAAAAACAATAATCGTTTTTACTAATTTCTGGAAATTGCAACATAAACATGAATTACAAAATTACAGAGTATGAAATATAAACATAAACTGTAAAAGAGTTTAGCAGTTCCAAACCGAGACTCGTTTTGTTCAACGGTGCCCTTAAGGCAAATTCGCCGCCTTACCGGTGCTGGAGGTTGTGTCGGTGTTTGTCTCCCAGGGTTGACTCGGTTACTACTTAGCCGCCGGAGCACCGCCGTAGACTGCCCGTCGAACCAACTTGTGTCTGTACTCTCTCTCTCGAAAAGAACAATTGTATTGGAGAAGATGTAGAGCTTTGGATTTTCGGTGTGATGAAACCAATGGAAGAGGTCTCCTTTTATAGCTGAAGGAGGAGCCTCTGCCATGAATGCTGCAATGAAAGTGGAGGAGCCTCTCAATCAATAGGGGAATTGATTTTGCAATTCAATTCTGGAATAAAACTGATACAGTTATTATTCCCGAAATTGAATACACAATCGTGGGTATTAACTCTGGTAATCAACCAGCTTTGACCATCCAACCGTGCACTGTTGTTGGTCCGAAACCCACTTTGAGAGACAATTTCTCATTCATCTCTCAATGGAATTTGTTCATTTTTCCAACGGTTTAAACTCCTTAGCAAGAGGTATCTAAAACCCACTTGGGCCCACCTCGCGCGGTGTGGGTCCCACCAAATTCTCTTTGGTTAAAATTCCATTTTTCCAACAGTTATAAATACAGTTACTGCAGGGAACGGAACTTGAACGATGTGTGAACTCATCCGAGGGCCTTCCTCAGAAGCCCAAACTAGTAGTTGGACTACGGTCCTCAACCGCCAACGTTTTCGTGGACAATGCAGCTTATAGGGATTTCCTCTTCAACACTTTTCAGGTTTCATCTGTTGATACGGAGAGTGCGGCTGTAGCGATGGTAAGTAAAAGACGATGTTCTCTGTCATTGAATACGGAAACTGAAATAGTAGAAAACATGTTTCTCAAATTGTTTCTGAAACCTATGTCCTGGAAATTGCAGTCCAGCTTGAGAGCGGATAGCTAATGGGTTCCCCTATTGAGCAGGGTTCTAAAACACTTTTAAGATGCCTTTTCAAATTTCCACAACTCTTTTGTGGAAACACCAAAGGCGAAAAACGACAAACATTAGCACAAATATCGAATTATGATGCATTGTGCTTCTGTAGCAGAGCTGAAAAAGTTAAATTTATCGGCATAACTGGATTTCCATGATCTGTTTAGCAGACATGCTTGTCGAATGGATTCCCGGTGATCGTCATCAGAGGACTGTCCGACTTGGCGGGGGGACAACCGGGGCAGAACTCCATTGACATCTTTGGGCCTCTTGCTGCTCTCAATGCTGCCCAAACTGTTGTTCAATTTGTCAAAAAATTACCATGAAATGTGTCTCTAGATACTAATGCATAATCTGCTTTTCAGGTCCGGGAATAGTTGATGGTGCAAATTTAACCAACATTGCTCCAAAGGGTACATTTGTACCCGACACGCTAAGTGTTGGGATCCACGTTATACTGAGTCGCCGAAGCAGGCAATATTGAGTCGCAGAGGCGCTTGAATAAATTGGAATGATAGCTTGAAAGCATGGTAACGTTGTTGTTCTCTTTTTTTGGTTGTGATTTTCAAAAAAATCATGAAAAAGTAACTTTGTTTGGCGAACAAATGAAGATTACTACAATGAGTTAGTTTCACTTCGTCAGAAATAATAGAAACGGGAAAAAAATTCCATCAAACTACATATGAAATGACATACTCTCTTCTTGGTTGGGAGATCTTAATATTGCAACATTTTACGATCATATTTATCCGAACGAGAAAATAAAGACTTCATTCACGTTAATACAAACACGGGTTTTTATAGTGAACTACAAAATGATTTATGTCGCACCCTTAAGAAACCAATTTTTTTCGCAAACGCCAAACAGAAAAAAAGAAAAGAAGGCAACATGGAAAAAGAGACCGAGCACCAACTGCAAAACAGGAATCGCGCAAACTGAATTTTGTTGATACCAGTCATTCGACAAACATAAGAGGTACTTACAAACAATGTGCCTGAAGCATGTCACAATTGTGATTATTAAGGGTGGAACCACCAGGTCCACCATCCCTGCTGCACTCTTACTGCATATGTGCTTATTTACCTTTGAATTCGGAGTTTGTGAAACCGAGAGAGCTTTCAAAAACTCAAAATAGTATGATCGAGGTGAGGGTACAGTACAGGTTCTAATCTTCAAGCTCAATAATCTTCACAACAGATGCATTGCCAACTTTCTGGCATACCACAATATGATCATGTGGTTTTATCACACCAGTGGCCTTTCCGTGATCCAATGCGACCTTCAAAATGGATTCGTTCGTTCCGCCTGTAGACTCAGCCTGCAAGTTCAGATCATATTCTCATTTTCTTTCAATTCAAGGTTTGTTTGGTATGCCATTTTAGTCATTGTCCATTAGAGGCTCTAATTGAACATGGTAAATCTATTTCTTTGGTTCGCAGTCATTTTCCTTTCTCTTGGTAAATCCCACCGCGAATCCTGGATCCAACCACAAGCTAATGGAGGAAAATGAAATGCCGTTCTTTCTTTCAAAGCAGTAGTTATATCACCAAAACAGTGGCAAAAGCTTGAAATGTCAAGCATGAGTATGTCGACTGAAATCTAATGGCATTAACTTTGTGCAAAACTGAAAACAATGCCTACAGGTTCAGCTTGTATCCAATATAAACCTCCCAAAAGTGGAAAATGACCTTTTGCTTTCCTATCACTTCTTCTATTATGCTGAGAGGAAGAGGGAGAGGATATCCGACACTAGCATTGTGGCGATTAATACAGAATATAACTTACGGGATGTCGAGGATCTGCCAGCGTGGGAAAAAGACCCCTGACTATAAGACATTGCCTTGCCTGCACATGACATTACATAAATGAACAGTTGGCAGTCATGAGTTACGGGAATTCAATCAGACTGTAATGTTTAAAGAGCTAAAGGCATAATCTATGACGATGAAAAATGAATCACTCAGTAAAATCAAGAAGCATAAGCCATGTGAAACATAATTTCACTGACAACTAGCACAAATGGATGCTTCTTTGTGTGTGTTCTTTATAGACTCAAGCACATGCACAGACCAGCCAAGACACATCATGAAATAGTTTAAACTCAACAAGTAGGCCGCTATAGAATCACAAGCTAGAGGTTCAAAACAGTATCCTGAAGAATATTACAAATTCTGGTGAAACAGAATTGAAGCTGCTGAACTTTCCATAATGCCAAACACATTGCATACCTCAAAAGCACCTGTAAATGTCCAACGGAGTTGATTTGTCTTGAGCCGAGGTACAACAATTGATATGACCGGCATTGTTGGCCTGTACTTAGCGATCAATCTGAGACATTGGAGTCATTTACTAGTCTTAGTAACCAGTACACGCATAAGAGTGAATGGACATGTTGTGTTATGAGTGAGGTGCAACAACAAATCAAACTCCTTATGACCGATAGTATTCTAAAATGAGTTTAGTCTTTTTGGAATAACAAGAAGGAACTAAATGTTTCAACATACTCAACCTATTAATGGCGCTAACTATCAACAAGTTAAAAAAAATACAAAAAAAGGAACCTTGCAGCTCTTCCTGATGAAGTAAAGCAAATGATAACAGATGCCTTCACCGTGATAGCTGCACGTACCTGTAGATTAAACAAAAGCGTAAAAGCAATATGATGAAGTCACTTTCTAAAGAACCGTTAACTTAGTCAGAGAGCAGTCCCATGAGGTGGCATCTTCATATGACAAATTTAAGTGAAAACTCAAAACAAAGTGTCTCCAAAGCAATTACCGCCGACGAAGCAATAGATTCCAAGTGAGTCATTGGTTCTCCAACATATTTTACAGCCTTCTTAAAATGCAGATCTTGATTCGAAACCTTCTCTGCCTGCAGATGCATTTCAATTTAATGACTGCAACCCACTGGGTAACCAAAAAAGGTGGTAATTGATGTATGAATCTAGCATGTGAATGAAATTGAACTGTTCATTACCTAGAATATTCGGTTTCGTAGCTGCAATTTAGATCTACAGAAGTAACGCATTCGAATATCTTATCGAAAAATAATAATATTCTATCAGAAATGACACCTAAAGTCAAGTATGATGACTAATCTATGCAATACTCATTATGCAAAAAGATTGCGAGTAGCCAAAACCAAACATCTGTTACCTGCTAACGTTATCACCTTAAGTATGATACATGATTACATCACGTACTCTCCATATTAGAGAGAACTTCTACTTTAGTTCCAACTTAGTAGAAGGGTGTCATACAAGGAAGTAACAACTTCAACATGAGGATGTTATATGTTCAATTATGAGAAAAAGGGTGTTAACAAGAGAAGGCATGGACCATCCCCACCTCTGCACAAATTTTACCAACAATGGAAATAGTCTCAACAGGGTACAATCCACGCAAGGTCTCTGCACCTAGAAGTATTGCATCACTACCTGAAACAAATTAACAATAAAAGAAAAATAAGACCCAAAAATTCGAGCCACCATGAAATGAAATCTGATGGTGATTACTGATTACTAAGACAATCACTAAGTGAATGCAAGCAAGTGTTCACTAAGTGCGATTAATAGCCACAAATGCAAGCAAGTGTTCATTGTCTTCAAAAAAGAATAATGCCATCAAACACAACTCAAGTTAGGTAGCTACCATCCAATACAGCATTGGCAACATCAGTTGCCTCGGCACGAGTGGGCCGTAGGTTGTCTGTCATACTGTCCACAACACGAGTAACCACTGCAGGCTTTCCCACCATATTGCACTTGTAAACGGCTGCCTTTTGAAATAAAAATACCTGAAATTTATGAAGAGTGGAATGAGAAAGTATGTGTTATGCTCTTTTAAGAAAAACTTCACCAAGAGTGACTGTATAAGTATATACAAACCGAGATGTGGCTCTTAGCCCATCTGGTAGTATCCCTTGGCTTCCAAGGGCGAGGTTTGGGGTTTGAGTCTATGGAGAGACATCGAGTCCCCTTTGGTTGTTAACCCACTAATTCCCCTCTAACCCCCACACTGATGTATACAATGTTGGCAAAAAAAAGTATGTACACAGAGAAAAAGAGAGGCTACAAATATGCAGAAAATGACTTTTGCATCATCATCCAAAAAACCTGCCATTTTAGTAGATATCCGATTGGTTAGTAATGCAAAAAGGAAATCAGGAAGTTGCTATCTCCAAATTTGACAGCTGACCTTTTCTGGTGGGAGATCAATACCCAGATTTCCACGAGAGAGGATAATTCCATCTGCCTCTTGTAGAATCTCGTCAAAATGAATCAATCCCTATAAGAAAATGAAATAAAATCCTCACCTTCAACTAGAGTAGTGAAATGAAAATGATAGGAAGAATTCGAATATCTATGTATATCACCTCTACGTTTTCAATTTTTGCAAATATTTGAGTTTGATTGAGGTCACCCAATTTGGAAAGATAATTCCGAGCCTGTAGGACAAGAAAGCCAGAGTAGTTAGCACTTCCTGTGATCAAAATCTTTACATAATAGGCACTTCGGCAGTCTCGTCTGTGAAATATGATGCTTGAGTGATAATATACAGAATGGTCAGGAGAATCGGCTGTATAGAACCATTAAATAGAGATACAAGAATAAATGATTAAAAAGAGTAGCAAGAACAGCTCTTACATGTCGAACATCTTCCGCATCCCGTGTATATGACAATGTAAGAAAGTCTACATTGTTTTTAACACCCCAAGTGCTAATAACCTGAAATTGGTCACTAAGATATCATGCAAGCACTTATTAAGAAACCAAAGTAAGCAGAAAAACTTGTCTAGAAGTGAAATTCCAGGGACACAAATATTCTTCACTGTCTAGTATCTATAATAAGCAAGGATTATTCGCTGTTAAACAAGTCTACAGTTCTCAGTAGATCACAGAATCATTCAAAGAAACTAGAGGCAACAACAACTAAAACAGCAAGGATCAGAATCCATCTTCCAAATATGAGAATCAAATACATTTATCACCAACAGTCCACCAGAAGATGTAACAAGCAAGCAACAAGATCTATCAGTTACAGATCTAAAAAATACCACTTGAAAGTGGAGGCTTTTATTTTGGCCATATCCCAAAAGCTGCTACATAAGAAGATGTGAAACCTTTAACCACCAGATTTTGCTCAAGTAGCATGCCTTTTACATGAAAGAATTGGGCCTGGCTTTGTTTAGAGTAAGTATCTGGAGCAAATAAAATAGTTTACCTCCTTATCTTTGTCGGTAAGGGTAGGAAGATCAATACGAATTTGAGAGACATGTAATGTGTACAATTGCCCAGACAAGGTAGCAGAGTTCTTTATCAAACAGACCACATCATCACCACTCACTTCAGTTACCTGCATCACAGGTGTGGAACTTCTTGAAATGAGAATCCTGAGCATCAAATTTAGAGTCTTTATTGAGAATTTAGATAGGAAGCCCTACTGCCATAGTCTTCCTTTCTTCTTATTAGGACACTGCCAAGAACTGAATCCAGGACCAAAGCTTCTCTCTTTAATTTGGTAAAAAGATTACAACCTATCTCCAAAGATGCCTCACCCACTAGCCATGATGGCATCAATGTTACATGGGCTCGTACAAGTGTCAGATGCTCATACGTGTTGAAGTGTGGAATTCATAATCAAGGACAAGTGGACACGACAAAATCATATTCCTTATAGTTTCTTTAAATTTTACAGGATAACTTTGGAGCTTACGAGGTGCCATATATCATTTCATGCATAACAAACTTGAATTACTAAAATCTATTTTCCCCAAAAACATTGAACTAAATTTCATACACATATCCTAAATGCCCATAAATTGATATGGGAACTTTGTATCTAGAAGAGTCCATGTAACATAAGGTGGCATTCCCCAACTGTCATGCTAACATCTTCCATATAAGGCTTACATTATTCTAGTCCGAAAGAATGACAGACATGATAGAGCAGGTGAATTGCCATCCCCAACTAACTTAAAACGGGATTTTTATCCAGGCACATTTTGGTCCAGACTCCAGGGATAACCAATAACTATATTCCATACCTCTAGCCAGACAGAGGTTGTTTCACTTCCGGTGAATAAGTACTGCCCAATAAATATTGCGTCTCCTGTCTTCACTGCCTGCAGAAATCTGATTTAATTTCAGAAGTGATGTCACATCGGGTTGATTTAACAGCTTTTGCATTGTCAAAACTTAATTAGAATTGCATATGGTAGACGTGCAAGTAACATCCAATTCAAAGTGTAAATATCATATTTCTCTGACAGGAGTGCAGGCAATTTAGACTCAGAATATTCAAACACAACTCAAGCATCTAAACATTGAAACACTTCATTAAGCTATACTGCAGACTCTTGGTGGTATTTCATACCTTAGATAGACCACCAAAATTTATGGGCAACAGATTGGAAGTGGCCTCTTTGTTTTGATCAGGAGTTAGAACAACCAAAGAATCTGCTTTGAGGGAAATTGGATGCTCAGTTTTGTTGACAACTTGCAACTCTGGACCCACTGTGTCCAGCATAACCTGGTTGGAGGGAAAGGGAAGAAGATCATGATCTCGCACACCTTTATCTTAAAAGATGAGAAACCGACAAGTATAACTGAAGAGCAAAAAACTCTTTGGAAAATAGACTAAAATATAAGCAACAACAAGCAAGTAACTTCATAATGAACACGAAAACATAAAGAACAACTTAAACCTTTAATACATACAGAAGGAGCAGCATAAAGACAAAATGAAGTTACTTGCTTCATAAACAACCAAGTAACCTTTGGAAAAATGAATTCATAAGCAAAGATGATAGAAAGGATGAATGTAAGGTAAACAAGCTTACTGCACAGAGCTTCTTCGTACTCTTGATAGCAACCTTCAGGTTATTCAACGTCTCCTGGTGAAATTCAGTTTCACCCCATGAAAAATCAAACCTTGCCACTAAAGTTAGGGGAAACGGGTTTAGTCAGAAAAACTTCAGAAATTCAACCTACAAGAACCTACAAGATTAAACATTCGCGAATTTTACTTGCCAGGAAAATTTATAAAACAAAGATGGGAAATTAAGCATAGGTTTTGTGTGGTTGTTTAACCAGGAAAAGAAATGCAATCTTAAAACTGAAGTCCATTAGCAGGGTGATACCCATTAGTATTTATATTTTTGGTCTTTGCAGCAAGATTCCTAATATTAGAATATTATAGATTTCTCCTTCTTTCCCAGATTTAGCACATTGCCTGAGCAACAAACAAAGCATTATGGACTGCATGGAAGCCTAAAAAACAATTTAAAATTAAGAAAAAACAATCAGGATAAAGGGGGAGAAACGAAAATCAAACTAGACATTGTATCCCGAATCAGGCTCTTTTGGGGACTCCTTTTGGACCGTAAGAAAAATCTTTAAAGTGAGACCATTGGGGGGACCCTTTAGATTAAAAAAAAAAACAGTGGGCCAGGAAGTTTAATCTTCTTCTGGTTGGCAACTTAACTTTGTTGCGGTGAGATAGCTTGCAACCATTGAGGCCTCATCAAAGATCTTAGATTTAGAGTAGCTGATGTCATTTTTGTCAGGGTTCTTCTAAAACCATGTGTCACAGTGATTGAGAAAGCTCGTGTGCTATCCAATCAAAGAGATGAGCCAAACAAACATATTTTCTTTGAGTTCCGTTTTTCTTCCAGCATATGGAAGCATGTTTTGCGGGAGAATCAATTGTCCAGGAGTCCTAGGAATCAAAAGGCCGGGAGAAGTTGGGCTGTGTAGAATTGTTGCAGTTTCGTTGGTTCATTGTGCCCTATGACCCAATAGTTTCTGTGGTTGACCTAAGGCCTCTACTCCTCTATGATGCCGCCATCGCGCCCTCCATGGGATAACAGTTGGCACTCATGCCACTTGTCCGTTATCAGTTGCCATTGTGGCACTGTCACTACTAACCACCTTCTAGCCAAGTAAGCAGAAGAAAATGAACCAACAAATGTAGCCAAAAGCTCATGCACATAATCCCACTGACTCTATCTGGATTTAGCTTTCCTATTGTTTGAGTTTTTTTCTCTCCCTCTTTTCTTGCTTTCCAGAAATGAATTGCTGCTATAGGCGGGCAGTTCGAACCTAGGTCACATATTCTCCAGAAGGACTATCCGCTCCTACTCTCAATTCTTGCTTTACACTCCCGTTCAATCACCTCTCTCACAAATTTAATAGTCTGAACTGTTTTGAAAAGGCATTTTCACGTGCTCACTTTCACTCATACTCACCCACGCACAATATGTGACTCCGGTTTGAACCTTCGAAGTTTTGCAGGCCCAGCTTGTGTCTTGCCGGGAGTTCGCCCCAGTACGGCTGTAACCTTTGCTTTGGTTGCGATGAAAATTAATTGACCAGGAGAAGAAGACGAAAGAAAGAACCGTACCAGACATTCCAGCTTCCAAGCAGCGAGAAATAATCTCCACGGATCGGGATTTCGGACCAAGTGTCCCAACGATCTTCGTCATCGCCGGGAAGAAACTCTGCAGGAAAATATTTGAACCCAATACAGGAGTATATCACAAAGGAATAACATATAGTACATTTCTTCATCAACCGATTACCTCAACAATATCCACAACATATAAGGCTGGTAACGAAATTCAATTACATTTACGTACTTGGGATACAAAAACACACACAGATCCTTGGGAGATTTTTCAAAGACCCAGTTCATTTAAACTTACAACAAATTGATACAAAAACCGCACCAAGCAATCCAAAACACTCCAGTTCATCGTAAAAAAGCACATATACACCGAGCCGGCCCCGAGCTTTAGGCCCCCGAAAATTTATAAATTCTAAGGTCCCTCCTACTTTGGTACAGTCCAACAAAGAGGGTCCATCTTTAATTTTCGCTCTAGGCCCCGAAAACTCAGGGCCGGCTCTGCGTATACATGTGGGATAAATTGGATTACACTAGAATAGGAATTGCAGTGAGATCAGTGGGAATAAGCACAAATGTACACGTAGATTACAGTAGAAACAGTGAATTTGGAGTAAGTGAGATCAGTGGGAATTAGAGTAGCTGTTCTAGTGAATTGTAACTTACTGGCTTAGAAGGCTCGAGGATTGAAGCCATCCGTACAGGTTCTTCGAAAAGCAAGTGAGTCGACTGCATTTTCGATCTCTCGAGGATTTACTGGTACTATCACTGAGAAAAAGAACAGAATGCAGAACACACAGAAATCTAGAGAGAGAGAGAGAGAGAGAGAGGAGAGAGAGTATTGTACTGGAGAAGAAGTTTATCACAGGGCTGCGACCAGCCCCGTATTTTCTCACCTAACCCATTAAAAATTTTTAGCTATCGAAATATATTTCGAAAGTTATTTACCGAAATTGAGATACATTTTTAGCATCCAATTATCAAAATATATGTTTCTTGTGCATTTTTGACATGTAATTACCAAAATATAATCTTATTTTCAACAGCTATTAACCGAAATGTATGTTCGACAATTTACTGAATATTGAACATATTTTCGACATGTAGTTATCGAAATATAATCTTCGGAAATTTTTAACGGGTTATGGAAGAAAATACGGTAATGTGAATAGTTGCCCGTTTAGGCAGCTTAAGATAATAAAATTAACTTTTTGCCCCCCCCTCAGTATTTAATTATGTTCTGACTTTGGCCATCAAGTGTATTTTCTTTCTATTTCGTCCTTCAGCATCCAATTTCTTCCACTTTGCTCGGCCAGTCGACCTTCATGGAGCATGTGATTTATGAAATGTAAACCCTAAACTCCATCACAAGAACACCTCTATCTACTTTTATCGCCATTGTCACCCCCACCAAGAAATCGAACGCATTGTGACTTGAATTTTCACCCCAAAAAAATATGCTTTCCTTTTTTTTTCGTTCCTCGCATCGCTTGACCCTATCTTAACTCCAACCCCAATCCCAACATTGACAATTTTCTTCCCTTTGCCACCCTCTACCTGCTCTGCTACCTTCTATCGACACCAAGAAAAATTCTTTACTCTATGCAAAATGTCAATTGTTACATTTTTAGTTACTCGTAGCCTGGTATAAAAAAACCTACCCAACCATCGATAGCCCCCGCCCAAGCTCTGTGAAACTAGAATCGTGAATTATTGTGTGTCCTTGTCGTTAATAGAATGAATAGAACACATATGTAGTTATCTAGGTCCCATAGTTTTGGTTTTTTAGTTTAATTGAAGTAAATGGTGGATTCGTTGGATTCATTTTGAGACAAAAAATCTTTTTTCGGTATGGGCTATGAATTTTGATATTTCTTTACATCATTTGTAAATTTTATGTATTTTCATCCGATCTCTTCATTTTGATTAATGAAAATATCTTTGAAATGGGCAGAGGCAAGCGTCATTATGCAATTATGGCGTTGTCCAAGTGTACAACAGTCACTTTCCAACTAAGATTTTAGAAATCAATGATAACCATGTTTATCCTTGCATAATCTTTTATTATTGGAGATCTTTGTATGACTAAAAAACGTCTTTGCCTTAGAAGTCAAGGGGTTAAAAGTGTTAATTTTTGCTCTCGGTTTTGGCCATAGGCAAACATTACCCCCTCCCACCTTCTCACATGATCTTGTGGGAGGACGCTTTGTTCGTGCCTTCGTGGTCTCGATCTTTGCTTTATGCTTGTGCCTTTAATTCTTGCTATTTAAAATTTTTATATTTGAAGATATTTTTAAAAAATACTTTTATGCTCGCCCTCTTTGTTCGTCACGTGCGCGCGTACTATTTGTCTAAGATTTAGCTTGTTTTTATTCCGTTATTTTCATCAAAATAGATTTTTTTTGATAATCGGATGTCCGAGCGAACTTACACGTATCTCAATTAATTCCGCAGTCCTGAAAGATAAATGACCGAGCATAACCCCAAAATAGATGGCATAACTGTTGGAAAAAAAGGCTCCAAGAGCCTCACACTTTAGACTCACCAATCTTATTTGGGGCTCCTGGCTTGATTTGGCAAGTTACTATAAATTCATTAACCTTTGATAATTCAGGTGACGAAAAGATTGAGGAAAGAGAAAATCGATTTACCCATAGGACAGACCACGTCAACCAATTAACGGTGCAAACATACAAGCCGAGTTTTATAGTACTTAAGCTTGACTTATTTGATAAACAAGCCTGCAATTCGAGCTTGAATTCGACTAATATGTAATCAAGTCGAGCCCTGATCATCCACTAAACGAACCTCTACAAACGAGCATGAGGTCTACTTATTTCAAAATAATGTTTGGGAATTTGGGATGAATTTCTTCAGAAGCAAATTAAGAAATGTTATGTTAACGTGGCTCTAACGTGTAAGATAACCCACCTATGGATACAAGCGACTTGTATGAAAAGTTAACCTGTAACGTAGCCTATCTTAACCAATACATTACCTACCATATACGGAGTATTGTATTTTTGTATATAATGGTATATGCAAGTAAAAAATACTAATATTACCCTAAATTCTGATTTTTGAGAAAAAATAACAGATAAAATGATAGGCATCAAAACAAAAAAGTTCGGTTGTAATAACTAATAAGGCCTCCTCTGACCTAACTTTTTGTCGATTTTTTTGGTTTATTTCTTTTAATTTTTACTAAAATTTGAGTCAATTTTTTTTGGTTTAAAAGGGACTTTTTTGGCGTATCTATAGCACAAGGAAAAATATACTCCATCCGTCTCTGTTCGAGTTGTCTAGGTTGATAATTTCAATTTATTAAGGAGACATATCATTAGACATTTCATAGCAACTTTTGTCTTCACTTTTTAAATTTATCCTTCACTTTTATTCATTAACTCTTTATCCATTAATTTTACGAACTTTTACAAAATGATAGTTCTACAAAACTTTTACCTATTAACTTTTCAAAAATAGACCCTCGTTAATAGCTCATTTGGTTGAAAAGCCAGTGCGCGCGAAGCTACCGTGCGCCGAATTATGATTGAACGCCTCTAAATCAGAATCCGGGCTAGAAGCGATGCATGAGCCCGCCGCCCGTTTGCCGACCAAGATGAAAACGGAGGAGTACTATTAGGAAAATAATAATTTCAGAACCGTTTTTGTTTATGCCAAAACCGCTTTTGTTTATACTAAAACTTTAATACGTAAAAGCATTGTACCTTACACGTAGACATGGTACAAAAGTTTAATGCACTACAATTATGACGCAAACAAAAATACTACTTTGATATTAGCAACACGTACTTTTATTTTATCCAAATTTTATCGGTTTCTTAAAACAAGGTAGCCGCCAGTGTATTCACGCAAAACCCCCTTCGTCTCTGTATGTAATCTCCGCCGCTGCCAAATCGCAGAACCAGTCCAGAGAGATCCAGAGAGAGAGAGAGAGAGAGATGGCAGAGAGAGAAGTAAAGATCGAGAAAACCGAAATCGTGATCAGAGATGGAGAAGAGCGACATCCGAACCCCGTACTCTGTCTCCTCTCAAGATTTCCCTTCCTCAACTTCCTTCAACCCAAGCGCGACTCAGCCAAACCAGATACTATAACCTCCGAGAAGAAGACGGTGACAGTCGGCGAGCGTGGGGAAGAAGGCAAGAAGACAGTCGTCGTGAAGGTCCCGAACCCAAAGACGACCGACTTGCCTTCGCTGAAGCTCGAGGGCGAGGAGTGTGACCGCAACACCAACCCTATTGTTCTGTGGCAGGTAATTGAAAGTGAAACCCTAGGAAATATCTGATTTGGATTTTTCAGGGTAGGTATCAACTTTTCCAGCCCTTATCTTGTGCATTAATGGATTTGTTTTCAGTTTTCGGTTTAGTTAATGGGTTTGCCGTTATAACCTTAGTCATGTAATCCTTCTGACCCGTTCTCAGTCGTCGCTCTCGCCAATTTTAGTACTTTGGATATTTTTGAAAGATGCTTTCATAATCGCTTTCACGCCTGTGCTTGCACTACTACTCGCGCACGCGTATCATGTGACTTAGGTTATAAACTTATAACCCTGTGAGTTGTAGAAGTGGAGGGTAGTTTAAGGGTGAAAATCCGGTTGGCTTGACCAAAATCAGTAGCTTCAAGAAAATTGGTGTTCCTTTGGTATAATTTGTATAGATACTCGAAATTGGGTTTCTAATTTGGGCTTCACTGACTCTTTGCTTAGTAGCGCCCAAAAACTAGAGAGGGGTATTGCGGTAATTGATGGCGCAACCCTAGGTTATAAATACTTGTTATATGCAACCGATGCTATTCTGCTCTATTCTTCTTTACGTGGTGGATGTATCAGGTAAAAATATCTACGTTTTTTGCGTTTTATGTTTCTTTTCAATATTGTTATTCACACAATTGCACGCGTTGTGTCTAACAGTGTTTGTTGGTTTAGCCGATTTCTCAGCAATACTTATGTTTAGGACCTTGGGATTTGGATTCGTCAGTTAATTGTGAAAGGTCCGTGGAAGTTGGATTCCAATGGGAGTCCGAACAAAATTGGGAAAACTATTGAGAATATTTTGGCCTAACTTGGGACAAGAAAGCTATGGTACCCTTGCTGTGTTCTATTTGTACTACTATTAGTTAATTTAGTTACTTTTGTGGTGTTAGTTATATACATTTGTAGTGTAGTCACTAGTCACGAGGGTGTGCGCCGTAGATAAAAGTGGAGTTAGAGATTTTGTGGTTGGTCACGTAACTTGTGGTTATCTGTTGCAAATTTTTCTGGTGTGATTTTGTTTTGAAAGTTTGTGGTGTTTGTTGCTCTCTATTAATGGTGTAAGTTCCAAATTTTTGTGGCGACATATGAAAGTGTGTAATGTGTAGTACACATCAAGATTATGGCGTACACAGGTCTTGCATAATTGCATTCTCTTTTTCTTTTTTGTAAGGAAGCAAGTTTATTGCTACCAAAAAAGCAAGGATAGCATAGTCCCATAGAACATGCAAGGCTAAGGAGCAAAAGCTCCAAAAGAGGGAACACGGTAAATCCAGCCTTTAAAGAAAATCACAAACCCAAGAGGCTGGGTCAAGAAAACCACGATAAAAAATCTAAAAGTCCGACTTACAAACGATGATTGCTAGCCTGGTTTAAGCTTTCTGTCTATACAGTTTTTAGTTGCAAAATCTTCTTTTCAAGCTTCTTTTGATTTTTAACTCCTGCGAAAGATATCCTGTTCTTATCACCTTGTTTATATGGAAATGATTCTTCCATTTTTATTCCTCTTGTATCTGAGTTCCACCCCCATCTTTCCCAATGCAACATTTGAAGAAACCAAAATCATTTGAAGATGAAAGCACAGACGAGTCTGGCATATTTGATGTTATCTTTGTTGGAACCCACCTTTGAAGGACTAATTACTTTCACCTCTTTGTTTGTTGCACTGTCCGCCCATTTGAAATGCCCTTAGGGTTTCTCTCCTGAAGCTCCTCCTTCCTTTTCCGCTCTTGTTTTGGGGGCTTTTTCGGTCCTTTGTGGCAAATTATGTAGTATGTCTAGAAGTGTCACAACTTGAACATCTTTGCGGGGTCCAAGTAATTTCTATTGTAATCCCAAAAGCTCCCAATAACCAAGATTCACATTGATTTTCTCCTTGATTTCCTTGTTTACGGATATATCAACAGCTACTCTAGCACGTGTAAGTCTATTCATTGAGATGGTAGGCTCACTCAGAAAACAAAGGAAAACAAAGGATTGTCATTATACTAGCATTATAAACAATTCGTGCTTGTTTCAAAGCTCCGAAGGGACTGTGAACCTTTACGGTCTTTAAAGCAGCACTATTATATTCACATTTGGTAAGTTTTACCACGGTTGCCACTGTCTTACAGTATTTAATATACCTGCAGAATGATACGGGGCACTGGCATAATATCATGAATTGTCTCAACACTTCTAATATTTGAAACAAAAAACCTATTATCCGAGAACCACCTCTTCAAGATCATTGCTCAGTTCTTTTCTGCCCAAATGGAAGTCTTCTATCAACAAATGCCTGCACTAAAACATGTTCAGAATGAATAAATCCTTGTCTGATAACTCAAGATGCTCTCTATAATAACCCATTGTCCATTGGTTGAATTTAATGACCAATCGACCATTAATTTCATGTTGGTCTCGCAGATGAGTGATAGGACACGCTTTTCCCTGGAATGTGTGTTGATTATAGAACAATATCTGTTCAGTGTACACATGCATGCTATAATAACCTTTACAAAGTTGGGGACGTGTTCACTTAACCCATAACTTTTGGATATATCACCATACCATAGGGTTCAAGGTACAAGTGTCCTCTATGCGTAAGGACACACTCTCACTTGTGCTCATACCAGGGTCTTGGCACAGGTAGTGAAAGAATTTTGATGGACTTTAAATTCACCTCATTTGACTCAATTAAATGTCAAGCTCGACAACGAGAAGCAGCTATGATTCATCTAATTCTGTTATTGATAGCAAGGTACTAGTTTGTGGGGACCATTAGTTGAAGGAATTTCATTGCTTATGAAAAAAGGTTCCACTCAATTATGTCAAGTATTTAACCTGGCATGTCTGTTCTGTAGTGTTCACAATTAAGACATGCTTTTAACAAGAGAATTAGAAACACTAGTAAGCGTCGGGATTATGATTTAAGGCCTACAATTACAAACCTCATAGATTCGTTTCTGGTTGGGGAGCCAAATTTTTGAGAAATCCAATGGATTTATAGCATCTGTTGTATAAAGGACTAGTTTTCTGTCTGTAGACATTGATGGTAGACAACTATAGCAAATGGTCAATAATATGCTTTCTGATGCCTTATTATTGACGCGATCCGGCTGTAGTGGTAGATTGGTACCTGTACAATAGAGCACACGGGTTTTGGAAGAACTCTAATCATGCAATATATACGAGCTATAGCTGTCTTCCTTCAAAGTGATCGTGCGGAGTCTAGTGAAGTATCTCTTTGCAGACAGTCTCAAAGTTTTGTTGGTGAAACTGATGAATCTTAACTTTATCTACACCCTTGTTTGTCTCATCTTAACTACTTTAGGGGAAGATATTGTTAGTCTAATAGTTTTACATAAACACAGTTCAGGAATGAAAACTAAAGGCTTATTGGTGGTTATATGTATAAATAAATTGCAGCTGTCGGTCAGAAGCGCTTGCCGCTGCTTTAATTTCACACTTTCCTCCTTCCTCCGCTTGTTCCTTATGTTTGTGTTCTTGTCGATTTGAATTTATTTTCCATTAAATTGTTTCTTTGAGGATATAGAGATAGACTTCCCTGTATATCTGTTGTGGCTGGTTTCAGGTCTATGCTATTGGAGGGTTCTTTGTTTTGAACTGGGTATTTGCAAGATGGAAGGAAAGGAGGGCCAAAAAGAAGTCATCGGATGACGATGACGAGCCATCTCCGGCTGATGACTAGTCTCTTCTTTAAATTATTACGGACTCACATTTTACAGTGCTTTCGACTTTTGCAATGTATAATCTTGCTTTAGTTTGGGATTGGTGGCTGAACAACAGGCTTTGTCCTTGCCAATGGCTTTACAGATTTGGTTTAATTCTTTGCTCAAGTACCTTTATAATTTGTCTACTTTAATGGTTGCTAATCACTGTACAATCACCTGATCATGACGTCGTGGTATTTTGTGGCACCGGGTCACCTCTACTCATTTTTTCTCTGCACTCATGTTCGTTCCCATGTGTTTAAGCTATCTTGCGTTGAAATTCCAGTGTTTTTAAAAGTTCTGCGTGATCCAACAGCTGAAAACACATGGGAACAGGTACAAGAGAGATTTGTGCTTTTAGAAATCAGTTCTTATTGTTAGTTCAGTCCAAATATTAGGTTGTCATTTTGCAATGCATGTCTGGGGTGTTATTAGAGAATTCTTGTGGTACTGTATTTGTGATCATTTATATTGATCCCGATGTGAATTGATTTCATCCATGTGATTTCGGCTTGGAGTATTTACCAGTATATATGGTTTTCATGGAGGGGGTATTTCATGTAACGGGTATCTATCCGCCTCCTCTCAGGGGACATAGCAGACTTTCACGTTTTCGCGGGCTTATTGCTTGTCTCCTTTGGTATTCATTTGATGGTTTGAGCTGATTTTTTCTTTATCGTTTCGAAGGCATGAGTACATATATTGTTTATCATATTAATTGTCAAAAAAGCAGAAATAATTTTATGGCCGGAGAGAATTCGGTTAACTGATCGCAAGGGGGCATGTAGAAGAGGGTTAAGCTCTTCTAATTTGTTCTCTCCCTTGCATGTAGAAGAGGGTTAAGCCCTTCTAATTTGTTTTCAAAAAATGAACTTGATCGAGCATCGTCTGATACATGAACAATTTGTATTCTACTCTATGAAATGGCTAGTAGATATGATCGATTTAAGAGTCAAACTATTTACTTTGAAAGATTTGTTCATGTAGTCATTCGTATCCGATCAAATTGAAATTTTGCACGTATGTTCTTCTTTCATGGACCTACGAGATGAATGCAGTACGCGAGGGTAAAGCACCAACACACCGAAGCCAGAAAACCTGCCCAAAACAGTAGTAGTGATCACATTTTGGGTACCATGCATTGAAAATCAGTACGCTCAATGGCTCCATGCACGCAAGAAGTCCCAACGGAAACAAATCAAAACAAAGAAACAAGCGACGGTCACCAATTATCAGAGATACGTACCCCAATTATTACACAACAACTGTTTCTGGGGATCGTCTTTGACTGAGCTCGAATGATCAGTCTCGAAATACTGATCATTCGAGCTCTAATGGTATGCACGCCTTTTATTCTTTTCCGGCTATGATTTCGGTTAGACATTCGCAAACAAACGATAAGTCTTTGCATCAAGAACGATTTGCCTAACTGATGCCACAGCTCTGACCAACGACAACACCGTGGAGATGAACGCAATAAACATGTTTTCCCAAAAAATTATGGTCTTCTTGGAAGGCTTGAAGGTGACAGTGTAGAAGATCATGGGCAGGATAAAGTCTAGAGGGATGCACGCGAACGCTCCCAACAGAGACACCATGTCTCCGAAGAAAGGCAACATTGCAGCCAAAAGCGTGGCGACCACTACCGACAGGGACCGGAAAACAATCCGCGGGATGACATTGCGGGAGGAGAACTCGTCCTTCTCTGGATCAGCAAACGCGCGCTCCAGCACCACGTTTGTTGGCTGCAGCTACGTCTGCATTCCCATTGCTAAGATTAGAATTTTTTGTACGTGTGTGAAGTCTTGCGATGGATCTATTTTGGTGGTCAAGTTAGCATGGAAAACTCGACAAATTATGCTAAGGTCAGCCCTAGACTATGAAGTCTTACCAGAGCACCTGGAAAGAGTTGCCGCAGCATTAAGACATTGGTCATCGCAAGAAACCACTTGGGCACCAATGGCTGCCCGTTAACTATGAAATTCTGAAGAATATTACCCTGAGACTGGTTCCCGATTGCCCAGTACCCCGATATCGCGACGCTGAAAAACGTTGATATAGCGACTGCGTAACTCAGAAGAAGTCCTTTGAACATTTTCCCCGTGGTCGGAGGCGCTATAGTTGCCTGCAAAAGTGAACAAATTTAGAGAGAGAAAGAATTGAGCGTGAGAATATCAAGGAATATATACAACCCTACAATACAAATGACTAAAGTACCCTTTTGTACAAAGAATCTAACAAATAGCACCCTAGCTGATACAATCTAACCAACTGAGACATGTCTCATTATATGTTAGCCACTACAATCTAACACTCCCCCTCAAGTTGGTGCATAGATATTAATCATGCCCAACTTGGAGAGGATACGATGAAACACCTTACTACTAAGACCTTTAGTAAACACATCAGCTAATTGGTCCTCGGATTTCACATAAGGCATGCATATCACACCACTGCTCAGCTTCTCTTTGATAAAGTGTCTATCAATCTCTATATGCTTTGTCCGATCATGTTGAACAGGATTATGAGCGATATTGATAGCAGCCTTGTTATCACAGTACAACTTCATAGAACTGTGATCAACAATTCCCAAATCATGCAAAAAGATTTGAAGCCATAAAAGCTCACAAACACCATGTGCCATGGCTCTATACTCAGCTTCTGCACTTGACCTCGCTACCACAGATTGCTTTTTGCTTCTCCACGTAATTAAATTCCCACCAAGGAAAGTGCAATAGCCAGAGGTAGAACGTCTATCATCAATTGATCCTGCCCAGTCTGCATCAGTGAAGGATTCCAACCTCAAATGACCATGGTTTGAAAACAAAATACCTTTGCCTGGAGAGGATTTTAGGTACCTCAAGATACGATAAACAGCATCAAGGTGAGAAGAACGAGGGTCATGCATAAATTGACTGACAACTCCCACCGCATAAGAAATATCTGGACGTGTGATATAAGTATATCAGACGACCCACAAGTCTCTGATATCTTTCCTTATCCGCATGCTCTCCCACGCTGCTAAGTTGATGATTGACCTCAATAGGAGTGTCAGCGGGCTTGCACCCCAGCATCCCTGTCTCCTCCAAGAGGTCAAGAATATATTTCCTTTGGGAAATGAAGATCCCTTTCTCAGATCTAGCCACCTCCATGCCAAGAAAGTATTGCATCGTCCCCAGCTCCTTAATTTCAAATTCCTTGGCAAGAAGAACTTTAAGCATCTGAAGCTCATTCACATCATCACCTGTCATAATTATGTCATCCACATAAACTATAAGGATGGCAATCTTACCATCACTCCTCTTGGTGAACATAGTATGATCAGCATGACTCTGCGTGTATCTAAGTCTCAACATGGCCTTGAGAAATCTGTCAAACCACGCTCTTGGTGATTGTTTCAAACCATAGAGAGCCTTCTTCAACCTACACACCTTGCCCTCAGTGGTAGGGGAAGAAAAACCAGGTGATATATCCATATACACCTCTTCTTCCAAATCACCATGAAGAAAAGCATTCTTCACATCAAACTGTTGAAGTGGCCAGTTTAGTGTAGCAGCACAGGACAACAAGGTGCGAATAGAGTTCATCTTAGCCACTGGAGCAAAGGTTTCTTCATAGTCAATGCCATATGTCTGAGTATAGCCTTTGGCAACCAATCTTGCCTTGTACCTCTCAACAGTGCCATCAGCTTTATGCTTAACCGTGAACACCCATTTACATCCCACTGCATTCTTTCCCCGAGGAAGAGACACTAACTCCCAGGTGCCATTTTTCTTTAAGGCCTTCATCTCCTCTACCATAGCTTCATTCCACTTAGGAGTTGCAAAAGCTTCCTTCCAACCCTGTGGAATAGGTATAGAAGAAAGAGAAGAAAGAAAGGTAGAGTACGAAGGTGACAGACGAGAATATGAAACAAATTGCGAAATGGAATGTTGGGTACATAATCGAGCCAGCACTTTATGTGTTCGAACTGGCTTTCTATGAGCAATAGGCACATCAAGATCATCAAAAGGAAGGGATATAGAGGAAGGAGATTTACCAGAAGACTCAGCTGAAGCGTCAGGAACTAGAACTGGTGATGATGATTGGTACTGTGGTAATGCACCAGGTTGGCCCTTTTTCTTGCGAGTGAAAGTTTTTAACTCAGGTCTGTCCAATCTTTCTCTTGCATCCGGCATTATTCTTTCTCCAGATTCAGGTTCCTCTCTCTCCCCTTCAGGATTACTAAGGCTAGGAGATGCCTCCTCCCCCTCACCAATGTTCTCCCTTGTACCAACATTCTCCCCCTCACCAACAGTTGGGGAGAAAGACCACAAATCAAAATCACAAGATGTCAACATCTCTTCCCCTCTAGAACTCTCCCCCTGAAGAGATGGGGACGAGAGAGGGTAGAAGGGTTGGTGTTTCCAAAAGGTGACATCCATTGAAACAAATTTCTTTCGAGAAAGAGGGTCATAGCAATGATACCCCTTTTGAGTGGGAGAGTAGCCAAGAAAAATGCATTTACGAGCTTTAGGATCTAACTTTCCACCAGGGTGGTGAGGAGCATGCACATAACAAACACAACCAAAAATCTTAGGAGGAAGAGTAGAGACCCGAAAGTTACCAGGAAGGAAATCCAAGGGAGTCCGGAATTGAAGAACACTGGATGGCATTCGATTAATAAGATAAGAGGCTGTAAGGATGGCCTTGCCCCAAAAATGTTTAGGAACATTCATAGTAAACATAAGAGAGTGAGCCACCTCAGCCAGATGCCGGTTCTTCCTTTCCGCAACTCCATTTTGCTGCGGCGTATCTACACAAGTGGTTTGGAAAAGAATGCCATGGCCATCAAGATATGACTTGAAGGGACCGTTCATATATTCAGTCCCATTGTCACAACGAAGTATCTTGATGTTGGTATCAAATTGTGTGTGCACCATCTTATGAAATGACTGAAAGCATGAGAAAACTTCACTTTTTGCTCGAAGTAGATACACCCAAGTTATACGAGAATGACAATCAATAAAGGTAACAAAATAGCGATAACCAGAATTAGATGTAATGGGAGAAGGACCCCAGACATCAGTATGGACAACCATAAAAGGAGAAGCACTTCTCTGATGAACAGGAGCATAAAAGGAACGTCTATGTTTTGCAAGTTCACAAGCTTCACAAAAGAACCTACTTCTAGAACATCGTTTAGTTAAAGTAGGAAAAAGTTTCTCTAAAATACCAAAAGAAGGGTGGCCAAGTCTACGGTGCCACTGATGCAATAAAGGAAGAGCTGAATCCGTATCCGCCTCAAGGGCATGACCCAATGATGAGGGTGTAAAAGAAGAACAAGGCACAGACTCCAAAAAATACAGGCCATCCTGAGCTCTACCAGTACCAATCGTCTTTCCTGTTCCCAGTTCCTGAAAGACACAATGAGTGGGAAAAAATGTCACTGAGCAATTCAAAGATTGTGTGAGACTACTAACAGATATAAGATTAGTAGTAAAATTTGGAACATGGAGGACGGAAGAGAGAGGTAAGGTAGGTGAGTAGCGAATGAAACCTTTCCCTGAAATAGCAGATAGGGATCCATCAGCTACTCGTACCTTGTCCTTACCGGAGCAAGTAGAGTAGGAATAAAAAAAGGATGAGCAACCTGTCATATGGTCCGTGGCACCAGAATTGATTATCCAAGGAATAGAGATAGAAGCTGTAGAAATATGAGCTTGTATACCTGAGTTGGCAGAATGGGAGGAAGTAGTGGAATTAGAAGCAATAGAGGATGGAGGACCTTGGTTACTCACTAGCCGCCTGAGAGCTTGCATCTCTTCGGGAGAAAAAGAATCACAAGTATCAGATATGGAGTCACCAGCGGACTTTGAGGCATTGGCATGAGAGCGCACAGAACCACCACTACGACCACCTCGGTGTCCCCGTGAGTTAGGTTTACCATGTAACTTCCAACAGTATTTCCTGGTATGACTATTTTTATCACAATAGTCACAATGGAGTGAGACTCGATCAACCGAAATACCTTTGGCTTTCAACTGGTTCTGTCCTGTTTTACCATCCCGTGGAAGAGGAATGGATACCAAGGCTGAGTGATCTGGAGTGGATGCCATCAAGTGAGGAGCCATAGAATTTCTCCGAGTCTCCTCTTGCTGGATACTTGCATAAGCCTCTCCAAGAGAGGGAAGAGGGGTACTACTCAGCACATGCCCACGGTGCTGATCATAATCCACATCAAGACCTGCCATAAAGTCATAAACACGATCTTTCCCAACCATTTGTTGGAAAGCAGCTGCATCAGTAGCACAAACAGGCCGATAACTTTGATAAAAATCAAGTGCCTGCCAGAGCCCCATTATCTCTGCATAATAGTCAGCAACTGGTCGATTGTTTTGCATAACGGCCTTGAGTTTCTTCCTCAACTCAAAAATTTGGGCGTCATTCCCTTTTTGAGAATAAGTCTCTGCCACGGCATCCCAAACCTGCTTTGGCGTATCAAGATACATAAAGCTATTCTGAATAGTAGAAGACATCGAATTAAACAGCCATGTCAAGACCAAGACATTATGATTGGCCCATTTTGTGAGATCTGGTCCCTCCGTGGGTTTCACCACATTCTCAGTAAGGTAGTGTAGGAGACCCTTAGTGGTGATAGCCAATGTAAACGCACGCGACCAAAGTAGATGATTGGAACCATCTAACTTGACGCGGTAGATATCCATCGGAGTGTTGTCAAGAAAAGGACTATAACCCATTCCACTGTTTGAACTAGACTTACCAGTTCCTTCATTTGAAAATGGATTCTCCTCTGACATATTGAAGGCTCAAAAAACAGTGGACTGCCGAAAAACAGAAGTTGCACAACTGAACAATACAAAACACAAATCACTGTTCAAGTGCAGCAAACGCCCCCTAAATAGTGGGTTACGAGTAAACTAACCACAGGCTTCGAAACACATGAAAAAGGGACCTCGGATAACCAGGTCCAGTCACTTTCAGAAGCAAAGAGGCGGTAGCGGAAGCTTACAGAGATGATCAACAGCAACAAACATAAAAAACGAGCACATACCAGATCTTGGAAGAAATAGGCAGCAGAAAAAAATACCCAATCGGCACCAGAAAACACTCAAAACGAGTCCAACCGGAGGCAGAAAGACCTCAAACGAGAACAACCTGGGTTCGCCGAAATTCGCCCAGTTTCTCCGCATCTTGACAACGCTTGAAACAAAGAGGCATGATGTGCATCCTGAACGAATTTAGAGAGAGAAAGAATTGAGCGTGAGAATATCTCATCTGATTTCATTAACAGAGAAAAGAGGAATATATACAACCCTACAATACAAATGACTAAAGTACCATTTTGTACAAAGAATCTAACAAATAGCACCCTAGCTGATACAATCTAACCAACTGAGACATGTCTCATTATATGTTAGCCACTACAATCTAACAAAAAGTTTAACAAACATTGGAGTTATGGTCTTTCCCCTCGACAGGTCTAATAATCTAGTAGTAGTAGAAAACCTGTATTTCAGGGACAATCCCATTTGCCGTATGAGGTGGAAATGATCGAAACAGCAGTAAAAATTCCAAAAAGACGATCAACAATGTTTTCCAGCTACAGTATAGTCTTTTGGCCGCGCGTTTCTGGAATCTCCTGCAAGATTTGAAGGTGAAAAGATAAGGTCGTGGAACGATTGGAAATAGAAAAATCTTCAAGCTTGTGTTACAGTAGATAGAAAACAGATAGAAACAAGGGTCGAGTGCACGAAAAAGCTCGTTAAGGGACGAGTTGCCGTCTATTGTTACCAATATGTATAGCACCAGCAGTGGTACAGACACAGTAGGCAAGGCTTAAGATTAAGGAAGAGAGGTTGTAAGTGTCTGAGGGAGTGGAAAGATGGCATTTGTGCCAAGACCAGCATTAGGCCTCCGAAAATGATCACAAACTGGTAGAGCTCCATTCTCCCATCTGCCTTATACAACAGGTAAATGACCTGCAAGAGAAGGAAACCACCATATATATATATAAGCGAACCAAAAAATCTTACCTTTTCGATTCCTCTCGCTGAGACGAATCAATAGGGGTGAAAATTTTGCGGCAAAACAAACAAACGCGAAAAGAATTTGAATGAGGACCAAAATGAAAAAAGCCCAAAAAATCCCTTAGCGGAACTTAGGCTAAACAGAATGGACATTTGCCAATCGAACTGTAGTAGGCACTTCATGCAATATTTGCCTCTATAGGGTCAGATACTATGTTAAAAACCTCTACTAAAACAAGCGAGGAGAAATAAGATCGCGCAAGAAAGCGAAAAATTGGGTGGTAATTCGCAAAACGGCAACACAAATCGAGCGGAAAGAATATGTAGGTGCAATGTAGTAAGTTGTACGAAAATTTGAGGCGCCTTGTGACTGATCGGCCTGGAGGCTCTGCCCTCCCAAAAGGATATAGGCAATGACTGCACCATAACATAGACCCAACTGAAGCGGATTCACAAAAAACCGACCCCATCCCGGTCCTGCGAATTTAGAAAACACATAATGTTACTTTATTAGTTATATATGCAGGTGAATAACCAATATTATGATTAGTCCAATGGCCTTTGGCTCTTGATTTTTAATTAAGCCCGTTTTATGTATATCCTTCTTTTACAATAAAGAAAGGGGTTTCCCATGCAGACTCAGAGTTTTATTAATCAGTTGATAAATAACTAAGACTTAATTTGGTTTGGTAAGAAAAAAATCTGGAGCCTTGGCACCAGCTAAGGCCCTATTCTCTCCATAAATAAATTACATCACCAAAATAAATTAAGCCGCCAGGTAAATAATCTTCTAGATCTTCCAAAAAGATCAACTCTTCTAAAACCTCTCCAAATTAATCCTTATGTGCTCTAATTCAATTTCCTCTAATCCGGCCCCACACCTGAAAAAGAAATTATCCGGGCAGTATACGATACAACAGAATAACAAAAAGCTCATAAGTGGAATCAATAAACGATAATCGACCATCAAGTCGAAGCAACAATCACAAGGGACCTCATACCATGTCCTCCTCAGTACATGACCAGTGACCCTCTCCCAATACCTTCCTCACCGAGTCATCCTCGACCCATCCTGGATATTGGATAGGCTATTGGTGGATGAGTTCACTCGATCCCTGTACTAAACAATTCTATAGTACTCAACCAACAATATCATATTCGACACCAATTATTCCACTTTTCAACAATATTCCACAAGATTGAACAAATATGACGAGATAATCAAAAGGAGTACAAAGATGAGAGTGAAGAAATGATTCCGGAAGTGGGAAGCATATCGTACACTCCCCGGATTACCTCAAATATGGCCGACTGTTTTGTCTACAAATCAATGCCTTAAAATATTTTCTCCCTCTTCTCTTTCTCCCCTTTTTATTCTCTCTTTCCTTTCTCTATTTACTTGGTGGTGTGTGTAGTGTGATGTGTTTGTGGTGTGTGCTTTTGAAGTAGATGAGAGTGCTATTTATAGTGTTGGATCACAAGCTCTAGAATATTCTACCATATCTAATCATATCTAACAAAATCTAGAGCAAATCTTATATTATCTAATAATATCTTAGTAAAATCTAAAACAAATCCTAATGAATCTAATCTAATCTAATCAAATCCAATCATATCTTATATAATCATATATAATCTAACAAAATCTATATAATATCTAATAAAATCCAATCCAATCTTATCCCTATCATATCTAATAAAATCCTATATCATCTCACAAAATCTAGGAGTACAATCTAATCTTATCCTAGATTTTTAGGATTATGAAGTAGGGCTAGGGTTTCCTAGAAAGTCTAGGTTTAGATTTATCGAAATCAATTATATCTACAAAAATACTTCAATAAAATATTTAATTTTATTCATTAGCCCGAGATTCGGGTCGTTACACACGGACATGCGGACACGTTATTTCTTAGCGAAATTAGGACAAAGACACGTTGTCGATACGTCAAACATGAAGTATATATATTGGTGTTATAGTTCTATCGTTTAAATTGTTAAAAGAAGTGGAAAAAATTATCTCAATCAAGTTAATATTGACAGTTCAAAAAAAAAAAAAATTGATATTATTAGGGACAAATCAACAGTCTCTACATGGGTATACATGAACTATACATGTATGGAAATTTTTACCTCGGCAGAGTTAGAAAAATGAAATTTTAACCTCCTAATGTGTCCTTAGCACTAGTGGTGGACGCAAGATTTGTGTTCTTTTTGCCAACGTTGTATACGTCGATGGAGAGTTAGCGGGAAATAACAAAAACCGTCTCGTTTTTGTCATCACTGCATTGCAAGAATAGATTTCACTGGTCAATATATTTTGCCAATTCAAAAATACACGACGCATCACATGATACTCAAAATGTGGTGATCGTCGTGTTACTGGAAACAGAAACAACCCATGCATGCACACAAGTCCCCAACAGAAACAAATAAAAACAAAGAAACAAACGACCGTCATTTGATCCACAATTACCAGAGATCCCCAACGATTAGAATTTCTAATGATAGTCTATGTCTGAGCTCCAATACTGATCATTTGACCTCTAATCCTCTGGCTCTGAATCATGGTGACACATTAGCAAACAAGTGATAGGTCTTTGCATCAAGAACTATTTGCCTCACCGATGCCACAGCTCCGATCAACGACAACACGGCGAAGATAGACGCGATGAATGCGTTTCCCCAGAAGATTAAGGTCTTCCTGGAAGGCTTGAAGGTGAGATTGTAGAAAACCATGGGCAGAACGAAGTCCAAAGGGATGCACGCGAACGCTCCCAACAGAGCCACCATGTCCCCGAAGAAAGGCACCATTGCGGCCACGAGCGTGGCGACCACCATCGACAGCGACCGCAAAATGATCCGCGGCATGACGTTGCGGAAGGAGAACTGGTCCTTCTGCGGATCAGCAAACACGCGCTCCAGCACCGCGTTTGTCGGTTGCAGGAACGTCTGAATTCCCATTGCCAAGAATGATTAGCGCTATGATTTTTGTGAAGAAAAGAGAAATGATGTATTATTGAATGTGTATGAAACATAACCCTAGCATGCCTTTATATAGGCTACAATGTTCTTGGTCACTAAGAAATATAAACCAAATAGAAAACATGCATTATAAAGAAATCAGCCTAACTTGGAAACATGAATAATAAAACCTACAAAATATGATAACATAATATTTCTCAATATTATGTTAACACCCCCCCTCAAACTCAAGTAGATCTACCAACTTGAGTTTGAAAAAAGCCACGAGAAACTAAGAACAACCAAGCCAAAAAGAAACCAGGAGCAACCACGTTACGCCAAGCCAAGAGAAACTAGGAAAGAGAAACGGCCAGGAGGGCCAAAAAAACAGCAATGAGCGAGAGAAGCCATGACAGTAGAGATTTGAGGTGAAATCCGAGTGCACGAGCCGGTTACATATTACTACGAGTGCTCGACGGACGGCAACAAAATTTAGGCCGCCCGCCGAGAGCAAAAATTTCACAGGGCCTAGATCTTATAACTCTGATACTATGTGAAAAAAAGAGAAATTGTGTATTATTGATTGTGTTCAAACCAACCATAACCCTAACATGCCTTTATATAGGCTACAATGTTCTTGGTCACTAAGAAATATAAACCAAATAGGAAACATGTATTATAAAGAAATCAGCCTAATTTGGAAACATGAATAATAAAACCTACAAAATATGGTAACATAATATTTCTCAATATTATGTTAACAATTTTAATTTCAAGACACTGTCAAATATGTTTAAACTTTCATGATAATAAGAAGTGGAGAGTCTTACCAGAGCACCTGGAATTACTCGCAGCAGAATTAAGGCATTGGTCATCGCAAGAAACCAATTGGGCACCAATGGCTGCCCGTTAACTATGAAATTCTGAAGGATATTACCCTGAGACTGGTTCCCGATTGCCCAGTACCCCGATATTGCGACGCTGAAAAACGTTGATATAGCGACTGCGTAACTCACCAGAAGTCCTTTGAACATTTTCCCAGTGATCGGAGGCGCTATAGTCGCCTGCAAAAGTTTAACAACATTGGAGTTAATGGTCTTCCTTCTTTATTTTTTTTTTTGGTGTGTGTGTAGTGTGTAGATGGTTCTCATAATTAATCTAGTAGAAAACCTGTATTTCAGGGACAATTCCATTGCCGTATGCGTTGCAAATGATCGAAATAGCAGTGAAAAATTTGAACAGATGATCGACACCAGTTGCAGTTACAGCATAGTCCTTTGGCGGCGCATTTTTGGAATCTCCTGCAAGATTTTCATGGGAAGACATTAAGGTACATTAATTGTGGAAGGATCGATAGAGAATAGGAAAATCTTCAAGCTTGTGAAACACGTCTAACAAGCGATGACCACCGTGTATTCACATTCGAAGATTAATACTCCACATCTTTTTTCGCCGTTCAAAGAAAACAAGCGATGACCGTGTCTTTTAGGCCATTGTATGTACCGAAATTCCAGACAAATATGTAGTTTGTGTCCTTAATTTTTGGAAACTGAAAATTGATCAATGTAATAGTATTTGATCTTTCATAGATTCTGAGAAGATGCATTTGAACCATCACAGCTAAAATTAATAGTTACATGTTTGATTATCTGTGTATGCCTATATTTAACCGTCACTTATTTCTTCTATCGACAAGTCCAGAACTACAACCAGAATACATAAAGAAATACACAAACACTCTCACACATATGTATGGGGCCACACATATATACACTGGTGGTAGTGTGTGTGAGCCCCACATATTTATGATGTGTTTATGCAAAGGTATAAGAATACCGAACAATATGTGACAAGAATGTTGTATCAATCTTGAATCTTCAAAAATTGATCGAAAGAATCTTCGGAGTACCTAAATCGACCTTAATTAGCGCAGCAATGACCCAGTTGGCCTGACTCGGAAACGAAGCGTTACGTAGCAAAAATAGGCCAATACGCGTGCGTTTTTTTTAAGACTCGCCGCTATACAGATTGTAGCATATGGGATGGTCAAAAAATGCTTCTTAGTTAGCGGCTGATATTTAAAGCCTTCACAAGCTACTTCTCGTATTTGCAAATCAATAATGAAAAAGCTTGTTAGACGTGTTGGTGGTATGTTGTTACTTACCAATATGTATAGCACAAGCAGTGATACAGACACAGTAGGCAAGGCTCAAGATCAAGGAAGTGAGGTTGAAGTGTCTGAGGGAGTGGATAGATGGCATTTGAGCCAAAACCAGCATTAGGCCTCCAAAAATGATGACAAACTGGTAGAGCTCCATTCTCCCATCTGCTTTATACAACAAGTAAATGACCTGCAAGAGAGAAGGAATTAAACCACCATATATATATATATATATTTGTGAACCACAAGAATTTATATCCATACAAAAACTAAAGAAACCAATGGGAGCCACCGGCAGACACGCGGGGCCCACTCCGGCCCCGCATGGATGATCCAAGCCGTTCAATAATTTAAAAAAAGAAAAAGTGGGCCCTTGAAAAAACAGCTCAATCCAATATGTGTAAATGCTCGATCCAATCTTCCATTTTTTCATGGATCCGAAATCTGAATGAAACAAATGGAAGATTGGTTTAAGCACCTACGCAAAGAGAATGGACATTTGACAATCATCTACTTTTTCCTGCTTTTATAAGGGAAATGATTTTGCCACTCCCTTTTTTGTTAACGTCACTCCTCTGCAAGTGTATTTTTACACCAAAAATACACTTATAGAGGAGTGGTGTTAACAAAAAAGAGAGTGGCAAAATCAGTAGCCTTTTATAATTACTACCTTTCTCATTTACTAGTCTTGAGTCTTAAAAACCTCTACGAAGAAAAGCCCAGGAGAAATAAAGTCGCATAAAGAGCAGCAAAAAAAAAAAAAAACGAGGCCTTGTGACTGACCTTGAGGCTCTGCCCTCCTAGAAGTATATAGGCAATGACTCCGACGTAACATACGCCCAACTGAAGTGGGTCCACGAAAAATCGGCCCCATCTTGATCCTGTACGTGAATTTAGAGAAGCACATATTAATGTATACTATCAGTTATCGATCGGTTATATATGCTGGGGAACGACCAATAAATTTTTTATTTTTTTGGTACTTCGGAATATTGGGAACGACCAATATGATTAGTCCAATGGCCAAACCTAGCTTAACCACCAAGTTTGAATGAGCACTCCTGCTCGGCTCTTGATTTTAAGCCCGTTTTAAATGTATTTTTCTTCTATATATTAAAGAAGTAAATGCTTTAACAGACTCTAATTAGCTGGGACATAAGACTGTAATAATTTGGTTTGGTGAGGGAAAATTGACTTTTTTTTATCAGCAACTCCAGCACATCGGAGTCTTTGGAGCCCCTTTCATAGCTATTTCACACAAGCTTTCGAACTTGGGGAGGCTGGCACAATTTTTTCCCCTCTTACTAAGAATCAAAATGGCGTTTTGTATTTGCAAGACACTTATCTCCCTCTAACCTTTTGTATTTTTTGCACAAAGTAATTAACTATGTGATTACATTGCTTTTATGGTGACAGAGCCGGCAGGGTCTGACTTTTCGAGGGCCTAAACCAAGGATTAAATATGGGCCCCTTTTTTGTTGGGTTATTACAAAGTAGGAAACCCCCAAACATTTGTAAAATTTTGGTGGCTTGCACCTCGAACTTTAGCTCAGAATCGGTTCTGTATGGTGATGTTTGTTTTACGTTGACTTAGTGACTGAGCATTTAATTTTGATACAAGCTAAGGCACTATTTGACAAAAGTGAAAGAAACGAGAAAAAAAATGCTGTTAGTGTTGCCGAATCTCAAAAGTCAGCTTATAAAATAGATTGAAATTTTAATAAAATAGTTTTTGTGTTCTGCAACCAAGACTAGCTAACTTGACCATCGGCCCAACCAAATCGGGTCCATTCTAGAAAATTTTGAGAACACTTCAATTTGACAATTTTTATTGACTTAGTTATAGTGCCATCATGCTTTGACGTATGGTCTGTTTATTTTGGAAATCCTAATTTTCAACTATTATTAAATACTACTCCCTCTGTCCCTTATTTAGAGTCCAGTATTCCATTTTGGGTTGTCCCTTAATAAGTGTCCATTTTGTAAAGTTAGTGGGTAAAAGTTGGTGCATTATCTATTTTATTCCTAAAAGTAGATGGGGAGTGCTAGGTACAAAGAAAATGTACCCGGAAATGACCCCGAAAGGGCAAATCAACGGTACAGATTCACTGCACAGTGAATCTGAGCCGTTTATGTACACTTTAAGGGTCATTTTTTTGTCCATTTTCTTCGTACTTTGCATTTCCCAAAGTAGATTCCATTTTGAAAAGTTAGTGAGTAAAAAGTGTAATGATGATAGGTAAGTAGGGAAAGTGGAGGAAAAAGTTGATGTGAAAGGTATAATGATGATGTCTTTTTAATAAGTTGGAGTACAATAAGAGAGCTCATATCGAATATAATCCAATTTTGGGACCCACTTGCATGTGGATAGCGAGCGCCCAAGCCGTGACCAGAACCATTGGTCTTGGGCTTCGGCCTTCAGCTTGTAGGGGAAAATTTTTCAGGGCCGAGCGGGTATCACGTGGTGCCCGCTTGCGCATCTGAGCCATTCATTACGTGTTTGAACGGCTCAGATTTGGAGAGAGAAAGTGCTGGGATGAGGAGAGAGAGGGTTTCAATCCGAGCCATCTAAAAGTGTATCGGACGGTTCGGATGGGCCGAACGAGTACCACGTAGGATATACCCGCTCGGCACTGAAAAATCACTCGCTTGGAGTTCTGTTCGTCGAATAGTTCTTGCGTGGCGGAACAAAAAAAAAAAAAAGAAAAAGTTCTTGCGTGTTTTCTACAAAAAAAATAAAATAAAATCAAAAAAAGAATTGTTCTTGTGTGCGGTTCAAAAAAAAGAATAGTCCTTGTGTGGTATAACAACGCAGAATCCTCTCATACCTCTAGTGAGGCAGCAAATCTCCCTAAATGATAAATGATACTCCCTCCGTCCCAATTTAATTGACCCTCGTTCTATTTTAATCGGTTAAAAAATGAGTTATATCTTTAAATCCATAATAAATTCAATATCGAATATGGATCTTGTTTGATAGATCTCTATTAGTTCTATAATACAATGTTTTCAAAATCACGTAAAACATTATAAATTATGAGAAATAATCCATTGAAAAGTGGCACAAATTTCCAAAAATGACAATTAAATTGGGACGGAGGGAGTATCATGCGGCACGCATGGCTCGATCTGTTTTCTTTTTTTTATTGTTCAACTCCTGTCTCCGTTGACGTTGTTCATTTAATTTTTTCTGTTCTGCGACCAAGACTAGCTAACTTGATCATCGGGCCGACTAATCCGGGTCCATATATGATACGTGCGATAAAATTTTGAGAACGCTTCAATTTAACAATTTTTATTGACTTAGAGAAAGTTCCATCATGTTTTGATCGTTTGTTGATTTGGAAATCCTCGTTTTCAATTATTAAATACAATAAGCTAGCTCATATCGAATATAATCCTATTGATTAGTATGCATATATTGGCCAAATGTTGTTGTCATTTGCATATATATAAGGAAATATTTTAGCTTCTTAGGAGCATCTCTATAGGGGTAGCAAATGTCAAAAAATAGAGATTTGAAGATTCAGGCTCTGTTCCCGAAAGGGAAATAAGTACTTATATTTTTTAAAAAAGCAATTTAAAGCTCAAAAATCATGTGCTTATGCAAATAATTTTCCTATCAATATGGATCTTGTTTGATAGATCTCATTGAGATCTTTTAAACAGTGCAAAAAAAAAATTTTATTTACATTATTTTTTTTGAGTTTGAAAATGTGAAATAAGATTCACGGCCACAACAATATCTTCCCGTCCGTCCAAAAGGGATTGAGAAGCTCTTCCCCCTATGTATGTATGTATGTATGTATGCATGTTGCATGCGGATGGAAGTAGAATGAAGGGAAAATGACGGCCAGCCAAGGACGTGTTTTGATAATTAATACCCAACAAGAATATTTTCAGTACTAACAAATGTACTCAGCATGTTCTTGGCGGGTATTAATTATCGAAATACGTCCTGAGCCGTCATTTTTCCTAAAATGAATGTCATGACCACAACATACCTAGAATGTCCTGGGCCATATCCCGGAAACGGAGCTGACGGTTGCCAAGGTGGGCGTGATGTTGCAAAACGATAGACAGTAGGTTATACGAGTAGAAGCTGACCATAGTCATCAACGCGAGGCACATAACTCCTGCCCAACCGAACAACGCCATCGCAAAGGGAAGGCTGAACATCGCCAGCCCTACTGTCGCGCCGGTTAAGTGATATGCACAGTGCAACCATGACCCTGTACGTACAAGCACCACCATTACTGCAACACAAATCGCGGCGTTTGGACGGATGGACTAACCCATAACATTTGTTTGAAAGGAGGCTAATCATTGCGTAGCGGAAAAAAGAGTGTTATTTTTTATGCAACTAATATTATTGTTATGAAAGAATTACGAAGACAAAATTATAGTAGTAAAGTTTAATCGTACTTTTTCGACGAACAAGATCATCCCATGTATTATTGATAAGAAAAAACACAGTACAAAAAACAGATACTATCGGTCTGGAAATATAGAAACAACAAACAACAAACAAACAAAAGAAAAGAAAAGCTGCCTGGAACTCAGACGTCGGAGTCAGACCCGTTGATCACGCTCGTAAAAGGGGATTAGAGTGGCCAACCTGGAGTGGATAGGTATGGATACAAAATAATCTCTTGGATGACCCGCGCCGCACCAAACTTTCGACTAAAAGGCTGAGCTAGCTAGTGGAAAGTGGGGTCACTTGGCTCCCCCAAGTTGGAAAACCCTCTTAGAATGGGTATGGTCTGTATTTTTCAGAGGGTGTTCCACTTTCTCTTCTTTTTTAAAAAGTACTTTTTCTTCAATTTTCAAATTCAAATATAATGAAAATGAAAAATAATTTTTTAATTTTTTTTGCACCGTATAAAAGATCTCAATGAGATCTATCAAACAAGATCCATATTGGTAGGAAAATTATTTGCGTAAACACATAATTTTTGGGCTTGAAATTACCTTCCTTTTCTTAAAAGTTCTTTTTTGAGAAACCGGAACGGCACCGTAATCCCAAATATATTAAGAAGTCATCCAAATGGAAACAAATCACACATAGCTCCAAGTACTTTTTTTTCCCCCATATTGTATACATTAACGGAGTTAACGATGTGTTAGTATGACAACAGAGAGTCTAGAAGCTGTCCATAGTCGTAAACTCCAGATTCACCTCCCGTGGGGCTCAAACCTCCGCCTCCTCTGTGGAGGGAGAATAAGACAACCAACTTCACTAGGAAGAGGCTCAAGTACTTGACCCCAGGGACAGAGCTACCTTTCATGGTGGGAGGGCCTAGGCCACCTCCAACTTTGTTTTACCACCCATGGATAATATACATACCCATATTAATTAATAATAATTTGCTATATTGGCACCCCCAAACCTAAAAAAATAAGCTAGACACCGTGAGTAAAAGTGAATAATTTTTAAAAGTAAGCAAAGGTCCTTTATATTGCTATTATTCCACACTCCTCATGCGAGCGACTCCTCAACTTATGAAAAGTTTAAAGGAAATTGATTTGCACTCCTCTTAACATATATACTTTGAGCTGTGAGAAACATATCGCCGATGCATATTAATTCATCTCCTATCATTTTGCTTTCGCAAGGGGAGTGATTTTACTTCAAGTGCATGTGATCACTAATTTTAATTCAAATTTTATGCTTATATTTAAAATATATGTAAGGTAAAAGTAAAAAAAATTAGGTAATCATATATGTCAATACATGAAATTTTAGGTTTTAAAATTTTGGCCCCTCCTTCGCGAAAATCCTGACTCCGTCCCTAAGTCGAAAGAGTATCGAAACGTTGTGGATATTGCATAGAGTTACATCAACAAACACAAATACTCCTTCATGTCCATTAAATAACTGATACTAGTACGTATATATTCAAATGAAACGCGATCATCGATCATATGTCGAAGATGAAGAAGATGCAAGTTCCATATTATTTGTAAAAGAAATATGTCCATATGGATAAATAGGGAGAAGGTCTTACCTCGGGATTTAAGCACAAAAAGAGCACCGGCATCGAGTTCTTTTCTGGGTTTTTCCTTATCTGTTAACTGTGTTTCAGTGGAGTTTGGTGCAATATTGGTCGTCTCTGCAGTTACCTGGGTTTCAGCGGGGTTTGGTACAACGTTGGCCGTCTCTGTTAACTGTGTTTCAGTGGAGTTTCTGCAACATTGGCCGTCTCTGTTAACTGTGTTTCAGTAGAGTTTTGTGTAACATTGGCCATCTCTCTCTCTCTCTCTCTCTCTCTCCAAGATCGTAGTTATGGGAAGAATGAGATTCAAATATTTTGAAAGCAATATCCACAGGCGCCTATAAAGAAATGGAGTTCCTAGGAGTGGCTTACACTTTTTGGCCATCTCCGGACAATTATGCCCCTCGCTTCGGAAACTAGCCGATTGAATTTACTTCTTTGGAGTTTTGGGCATTTCCGTCATTTCGCGCTCAAAAGTGGTGGGCCATGGACACTATTTGGGTTATTTACGAATTACTTTTACGGGTTTTCGGACTTTCAATGTTTTCCGTCTGCGTCCCGATTTTTCTACACTGTTTTGTCACGTAGTGGTGTTGGGTTTGGGGGCTTTTCGGTAAAATTGCCTCCCCCGGTTACTGTACACGCAGGAATAAAGCCTGGATTCCAGGCGGGCTGTCCCTTGCACTTCGCCATCATCGTTCAACAATCGAGACCAGCAGAAACAAAAGCCCTAAACTATGGCCCTCTCTCTCTCTTGCTGAACTTGTGAACGACGTCGACGATGATGGTATCATCGATCGATTCATCTTGCTCCCGTTGATCGATCGTCTTGCTCGGAGTCAAATCTCTCTCTCTCTCCGGTTTCGGTTTCAGAACTTCGCGTACCATCGACTGCCAATTCGTCCACCGATCGCCACTGCCACTTCCAATCATCACCACCGCCTCTGAACTTCATCACTTTTGCAAGTATACATTTTCTCCCTCTTTCTGGTTGATTATATTTGCATATTTTCGTGTATATATGCATGTATATACACAGCAGATTTGGGACAGGTTACAGGGGTTCCTTTCTTGGACGATTTCTCATTCTTGCATTGTGAATTTGGTTTAAAATCCTTCATGATATTTAAAGTACATTCTCCGCTTGTTCTATTGCTGCTGGAATCGCTTAAAACCATTGAGAACTTGATTTACTATGAATTTTTGAAAGCTGGTCTGCATCCTGACGATCTGTTTTAGACAGATTCGTAGAGCTGTTGTGTTTGTTGGATTTCTCATCCATATGCTACGAATTTGATTTCAATTTCTTCATGAGATATAAACTAAACTCAGAGATTGATCTTTGCGCGTTGGAATCACTCGAAAATGTTGAAGATTCAATTTATAATGAATTTTCAAAAAACTGTTTTGCATCTTGAGAATCTCCTGTTTGACAGATTCGTACAGTTTTAGAATTCATTTGTTTTCTCATCCTCACAGTTCAAATTTAATCTTGCCTTGTTTGCAACTTTTTGGCTACCTCCTAAGTTCGCTTGGTTGCCAAGGATTAAGGGCATAAGCTGCTTACGGCGTACGGCTCCGACATTCGGCAATCGATGATGCCTAGCCAGGTTCGCACACACTCTACCACAAATTGGGTGTTTCGTGTGTGAGAAATTGGGAATTTTGGTTTAGACGGGCTATGAAATTTCCAGGAAAAAGGTTTTGTTTAGGCGGTCCCTGAAATTTTCAGGGACATACTGTGAACCGCAGTAACAAACTTTTCAATAGGCATGAAAAGGCCCCATTACTGTGAACCACAGTAACAAACTGAGAAACTTTTATGTATATCCGGGATACCAAGGGTGTTAGTATTCCCTCCGGGCGTTTTCAATTTTCCGGCCTTTTTCCGATCACATTTGGATAATTGGCTCCGTTCATTTTGTTCTACGAGAACCTTAACCTTTCAAAAAATTGTGTTCATTGGACTTTAGTAGTACATGATTGACACATGTGAAAATTGCAAAAAAAACAAAAAACAAAATTGGGTTCCGATTCAGTGTGTTTTTGGACCCAGTTTTGATTTTCTTCAATTTTCACGTGTGTCGATCATGTATCTACTAAAGTTCGATGAGCATGATTTTTGGTACAACTAAAGTTCTCACCGAACTCTACAAAATGAAAGGAGCCGATCATCCAAGTTTGATCAGGAAATGACCAAAAAATTAGAAATGGACCGGAGGGATACCAACACCCTTGATGTCCCCGATATACATAAAAGTTTCTCGTAACGAACTATGAAATTTTTTGAAAATGTGAACCGCAGTAACAAACTTTTCATTTTCCAACTGAATGTAATAGGCCCACAATTGGGCATGAAATATCTGCATCACTATATATGAATCCTTTTCTATAGAATTATCAACTTTGTTTTCTTATGTGTCTTTTGCATTTGAGCGGTAAGAGTAGTATTGTAACTTCATAACTTGTAAGTTGTAGCTTCATAACTTGTAAGTTGTGACACAATGTAATGTGGTGTTTGCAATAGAATCGTTTCACTCTTTTTTTCTTCCAAATTTTTACTTTGTTGATTGAGTAGGTGACGGGAGGCAGTTACAGGAAGATGGAAGTCCTGGGACACTTAAAAGACAAAAAGTGGAGAATAGGTGATTCCGTAAAGGATCACGGAGAGAATATCATAACGGGGGTTATTTGGTGGAGTGAAACTTCCACATATTCATGGATTAAAAAGATAAGTAAAAAAATAAAAAACCCCAACTCTTGCACCACAAAACCAAAGAAAATGGTGTCTCGATAGCATCATCTCTAGCACAGAATAGGGAATCAAGGATTAAAAAATAAGTACAAAAACAAAAAAACCCAACTCTTGCACCACAAAACCAAAGAAAATAGTGTCTCGGTAGCATCCCAATCCTAGAAGTTATTAAGACAAAGCTACCTGTAAGCTGAAAGAAACTCAGAATAATATCCAGTACCTTCCTATTCTTCATCTTTAAGCACTTTAAACACAATAAGCTAAGCAGCCGCTTTAGCTCGCTCACATGGGGAGGATGATATATAGGAATCGGTAACTCGATATACCGAAATGACTTAAAAGGTAACAATAACAAAACTTCAACAGTACTCCACAAAACCACAAGCTGAAAGCACGTGAATACATTTCTTTCGGACTTTTCAATGTAATCACCAGTAACAAACAATAAAAAACGTGAAAATTTAATACCTTCACATTTTCCAGGTTCTCCAGCACCACATGATTCACATTTTCCAGATTCAAGTGGCAAACCAAGGAATGGATTTGTAACCTGACTAGCATGGCTTATAGGAAAGTCACTATTGGATGATGTACACTAACACACACACACAAAAAGATAAGGAATATTACCAAAATCCGTTCAGAATTGGCAAAAAAACACATAAGTTCTGAATTAGTAAGCTTGATACAAGATCCCTTCATAGCTGATGTAAGCAAAATCTAATTATTAAAATTTTTTACCAAGTCCAAAGTAATTTCATTTCTCATATGATCTCACTAGAAGTTGTTCTATTGTTCAGAAGATTGTGTAAATAAAACCATCGATCAAATGCTAACTTTAGGGCATTTTGTTGTGAAGAAGAGCAAACCATAAACTGATTCAATTCTTGTAGCTACTTCATGGTTAGAAACAAGGTAAAGAATTACTTTTTGGAACAAAGGAAACAAAAGCTCTTATGTGGCATGGCTTAATTAACTAACTCCGCTAACCCTTTCTGAACAAAAGATGCTAAAGAGTGTATGGGCTTACAATTTCTTGACGAGTTGTCAAACCAAATTTTATTCTTGTTATGGTCCCATCCCAAATTGTTGATGAGGGGCTTTCTTCCATCTCTTTTAGAGCATGCCTTCAATAAGATTATAAAAACTCAAACCAAGAGCTTGCCATATATGAAAGAAACAAAACTACGTGAACTTTGGGGAAATAGAACTAAAAGTAGTTCAAACTACTTCACTTTGAAATGAATTTCAATTTCCTATTTATTTCAGAAAAGTTGACACTTCATATCAAGATTTCACTTTCAGCTTGAAGAGCATGAACATATTTAAGAAACCCCGGGGGGGGGGGGGGGGGGGAAACTGAAACGGGTAACGGGGTCTTAAAGCATCAAGACTTATTCATCCATAATGAAATGAATCTGTTCATAGAATCAAACAAAAAAAAGTCATAAAAAAAATGACTGTCTCTTAGTGGCACGGGTTTTTAGAGGAATTAAAAATTTATATGTGTAATATGTTTTTGCCTTACTTTTATATTCGACGTATCCCTCAATGTATCGTGTCATTTTTTTTTTGGCGATTTCATGAACGCCCTCTATCAATCTCTCAACCGAGGCGGCATTTCCATGCTCGAAAGCCCCACCGGTACACTCTCTATCTAGATTGAATTGGTTTTTTCTGCTTGTCAAGTGTTAGTCCGTATAATGCACGTTATATGATGTGGTTTAAAAAAAACAAAAAACAAATTCATGGATGAGTCATGGGAGGAGGAAGCCGTAAGGGTTGGGTGTGGTTCCGTACTTCTCCCTTGCATTCTGAAATAAAAAGGGAAGGATGGAGAAGAAGAAGACCTGATGATGGAAGCCATCAAAACAGAGGGCATTTTTACACCCTCATAGTTTCAGCGAAAATCATTGGAGAAGCCAGAACAAGGTAACAAGACACTCTCATTGCACTCAGACAAACGTCTTTGTTTGAATCGGCCAGACCGATCCCCTTCAGTGCCCATTTTTCGTACTGCGTCCCACCTCTATTCTGGTTATCGGAGCCACTGATCGGAATCGTGGGATCGATCGTGGCCTCTGTTTTGCGGTTTCCATTTCCAGTCAATTTTTGACGTACCCAGCAATCTTTGAAATCAGAATCATGTTTTCTTCCTTTAATGATTTTTGTAGATTTGTATAATATTTGAATATTGGTGTCAAAGAGAATTTCCAATCGATGGTGGGTTTTGTTAGTGCGGTGTTTGCAAGCGTTCTCTATTTACCGTTTGATCAGTGTTTGAAGACAAGGTCGCTGGGCTTGGAAGAGATGCCTCGGGGACTTGGAACCAGTTGCGATACAAATTGGTTATTTACTTCAATGTTTTGGTAGATTGATTTTGTTTTGGAGGTGTATTCTTGCGATGGCGACTTTTGTATTTAGAGGCCAAATATGAAGACCTTAATCTTTGTGTTTGATTGAAGTGATTGGAATCTAGGGCTTTCTGGATTAGGGCTGTAAACTTAGTAATGTCTTAGGAATGTGATTTTGTGGTCGGTAATGTGTATTTGTAAAAGAATCGGGATGATGTGAACAATTTACATTATCACTGGCTGCTATTTCAGATGTGTTGTGTCTTGTTCCAATATTCGTTGCCTTCTTTCAAGAGTGTTTTCAGTATGAACTTGGAGTTGGTTATGAGAAAGAGCACTGAACAAATAGGTTTATGGTCTCAAACTATGTAAATAATGAAACAGGGTGCATGTGTTTGAATTACGATCAAAGACGCGAATTCCATTAGATCAATGAATTAGCACCTCTTATGAAGTATGGTGCAGCAAATTTAGGCCTTCCAATATTTGTTTCATTTCGCAGCAAACGTCACCATATTCCGATCCTCAAAACAACAACACCGCTTCGAACTTTTTTACTGAGCACGCGATTCGTGCGGAGCACGAAGCCCGACACTAGTATACATATATAGTGAGAGAAAAAGTCATTGGGCTACAAAAGTCAACCCAAGATTCATATATATATTCCACACATTCGCCTAAGCCAACTCAAACCCGTGAAAGCGCAAATGGAATCTGGACAGCAACACATCCATGGACAACCGTTCTATCTCACAAAAAAATTTTGCACAGTGATTCGGTCCACTAAGGTTTATGTTAATGCCCCCCTCAAATATACTAACTACTAAAAAAGAAAATCAGCGCAATAGAAAATTATACAGTCTACTATTGTTATTTAAATACAAGACAATCACGTATTTGATTTCTCTTTACCAAACCCCTTGGGGTTCAAAACGTCTCTAATACTGTATGGTGAGGGAGGGCATTCATCCAATTAAGTTATTATTCTTGTCCCGGATCCAGAAGTACTGTAGGGCTCCTCCCAAACTACACCGCCGATCGCGGGCCGTACGACTCAAATTTTAGTCCAAACAATATTGAACGGCTATGATTCGTATGAGCTCGGACTAAATCCGAGATGGATGGCCTGATCAACCACAATACTAGACGGTGTAGTGCAGCTGCACCCCCAATCCTCATGTCCTCGGCAACATTAATTTTCCGTACTAGGTAATAGTTTCCTAATCATCAATTAAACAACATTACTTTTAGAGTGTGTTTGGATGACAGGTATCTTAGGGGAGAATGAGAATATAATTCGGAACTCTAACATTCCTATGTTTGTGAAGAGTAAGAATGAGAATGAGATTACCAATCTCTTAATCCATGAGGAATCACATTCTTGAATATAAGAGAAATCTGATCCCTTCCACTTCCCATGGGAATCTTGGATTCCTAACTCGATCAATATAAAAAGAAAACGTTTGACTTTAGAATATTTCCAAAATAAATGATTCCTGGAGAAGATTACTTAATTAATCCAAACGTCGGAATATAATTACTCTGGGTAACGAATTACTTGGAATCTGATTCATTACTAGCAATCTGATTCCTGGTTCTTTGGGTTTATCAAGTTTCTAAGTGGATCGTTGTGCCGTTCTAATACTTCTTCATAGAAAAATCCTCTTCGTCGAGGTAATTGAACCGACACACAATCACCTGATTAAATTTGGCTTTTCATAAGCTTGAAATCTGAAAAGGATAATACAAGTTTTTTCTGGCACACTCGCACACAATCATATTTTCCAAGTAGCCAAAAATCCCAGCGCCCAAACAGTTCCCCAATTTTTTTTTTTGATAAGTCAATCATATCATTGAAACACAAACATTAAGGAGTACAATCTACCACAAGAAGTTTGACAAGTTCAGGCGGGATACAACCTGATGAACAAATAAATCTATCATCTAAGTTTATCTAAGTTTCTAGTAGCTAACCAATGCGCAGCAGAATTCTGCTCTTTGCTAGCCCAGATGAAGATCCAATTCTTGTTCAATGCCCACTCCTTAGTTCCCCATTTTGTTATGAGTGTAGGTTTGCGGTTTCTCTCTCTCGAAATTTGAGGGGTAATGTGGGAATAAATGAAAAATAACTTATTTGGGTGCATTAACATTAGGTGAAATATTAAAAAAAAAAAAAACATTAGGTGAAATGACTAAAAGCCCATCCATTTCCGTCAAAATATCAACCCTACACAGGAAGCCACTGCACCCAAAACCACGCAAAAACCTCCCAAGGTAGCCTCTTTCCTTCCTCTCTCTCTCTCTCCTCTCACAACAATGGCAAAGGGCGACGACGCATTGAGGAGAAAGAAGAACAAACTAAACAGAAAGAAGCAGAGAGCCGATGTTTCCGCCACGGTGTCTAATCGCATAGCCGCCATAATCGCCGCCAAAAAGCGCCGACTGACCGGCAAACGTCGAAATTGTCAGGTACTTGCGATTTTGGATCGATTGGTTTTTTTAAAGTTCGATTCTTTGGGAGTTTCTGTGGTTTATTTGAACTGGGTTTTAGTTTATTTGGTTTGTTATCGAGAGACGAAGCAGTTGGGAACGTTACGCCTTGTTTGGATATGCATTGTACTGGTTATCAAGTTCTTTAATTTCGACTTTTTTGGAGTTTCTGAGGTTTATTTGAACTGGGTTCTAGTTTGGGTGGATTACGCCTTGTTTGGATACGCAGTGTACTGGTTTCCAAGTTCTTGAGCAGCCGAAATATATAGGACTGGTGCATTAGTTCTTGGGATCGGTTTAGGCAAGAAATATATAGTACTGGTGCAATAGTTCTTGGGATTTTGTGTGTGGTGCTTTGGGATTCAGATTTGCCATATTGGTAATGATATCATTAAGAAGTGTTCAACTTTTAGAACCCCAGTTAAAAGCTGAGTAAGTCTTCAATGTACCTCTTTTTATCAATTCATCAAAAAGAAAAAAAAAATCAAAAGTAAGACCAAGAGTGGCCATCCTGTTGGTCACCCTTTTGTTTGAAAACTGTTGCTTTGGATATGTAAATATATGCTTTGTAATATTTGTGATAACATCTTCAAAGACGTTGGCTTTTGATGTTTTGTGCTGAGGTTTAGTAGCTGTTACCCTGTGAACTAAATATTGTCGTGGAATACTGTGGTAGATGCAGTAGGGTTCAGTACTTGTAGTTTGGATACGCATTGTACTGATTTCCAAGTTCGGCTGAGCTGTCAATTGTTGGAAATATGGCATGAGAGGGATGAGAATCTGGGTTTAGTTAGTTGATGGGAGTTTTTTGTGAATGGTGTTTTCGAGAACAGGAATCAGTTTAGGCCAGAGATATGTAGTATGGGTGCAATAGCTCTTGGGATTTTGCATGTGGTGCTTTGGGATTCAGATTTTCTATATTGGTAAATATATCACTGAACAATGTTCAACTTTTAGAACACCTATTAAAAGCTTTGGAGTATTTATGGAGCTTAGGTGTGCACGGGACAGGACAGGTTTGTACCGTATCTGTCACTCCAACCGATTACTTCTTGTGGAGAAACAGCTCACCTGATTTTAAAAGTTCTTTTCATTCAGTTTTTCGTTTTGTGTTTTTCATTACCGTGTTTGGATAATATTCCATTACATTACTCATGTATTCACTTGATATTTGTTTCTAATGATATCCTGGAAACATTGTAGCCACATCTAACCTAGACTTTGATAAATCTCCGTAGAGATAGTAAGAACAGAATTCAAATCTTGATTTCTGTTAATCTCTGGTCAGAAATTGGTAACACCTAGGGCTTGTTCGGTTGAAGGTTTTTGGATTTGAATTTGTAATGATTAGGGTAGGGAGATAGGGTAATGATTGGAGAGAGATAGAGATAAAAATGAAAGTAGTGGTTGGAGATAGGGGTAATGAGTGGATGTTGGAGTAGGGTAATAATTTTGAGTCCAAATCCTCAATCCTCAACCAAACAAGCTCCTATTGTTATACAGTAAAAGAAATAAATAACATCCTCTTGCAGTATCTGCTTGAAATGGTTGTGCTGTTTCAAACTGCATGGTGTTCACATTTATATCTCATAATGTTTCTATTCTTTCTCAACAGGGAATGTGTTTTAGCCTTCCTACGCCCGAGAATCCCTTCAATGACAAGTATGAGAAAAGGGACATCAAAGGAAAGGAAACAAAGAAGCCTGTGCCTTCCAAGGCTGATTGTAAGGTGGCTATTAATGGGAATAGTGTGGCATCAAAGAAAGGAACTCTTGGTAGAAATCATGTAAGCACAGATCATCATCAACAGCAGGAAACGGTGAAAGGGAATAATTGGTGGGATGACCCGACAATGTCACTCAAATCTATAAATAACATGGGGAAGAAGAATGTTGTCAAACCAGTAAAAGAGCAAGATTTTGAACAATCAGGTTGTCCATCAAAGTTTCTAGCTCTGTGTTTGAATTCGGTTCAAAATGCAATGCGACACAATCGTTTCAGTGCTGAAGAGGACAAGCCTTTGTTTATTGACAAATGGGGAGTTGAGTTTTGGAAATGCTATTCAGTTGGAAAAGATATATTGGAAACAAGCGGTGCTTGTTCTACAACAGAGCAAATTGCTTGGATAGCTTCAACTGCTACTGATAGCATTGCAAGAAAGGAGAAAGAAGGTCTATCACTAACGGGTCCGTTTCTTTTATTCCTCGTACCGTCCCAAGAGAAGGCCATTAAGGTTTGTAAATTTTGTTCTGGTTTTCTTAATTTTGTTCTTATTATATGCAGTCATCTTTGGCTGCAGTCTTTTCATGCTATGGACAATCAATTATGGCGTAGAGTTAATGTCTTTGCTCGTGGTTCCTTTGCTTTTATCCATTGTATCATTCCAAGAGAAGGTTATTAAGATTTGTAATTTCTGGTGTTCTAGTTTTCTAATCTTTTCTTATGATGTATGGCCATATTTTTCCACAATCTTTTAATGCTATGGCAATTTTGTTTTTGCCTCTGCTTAATGTCTTTCAGTTAGGAGGAAGAGACATAATCAATTTTTTTAAGGTATCTCTACATAAATCTGTCTTTTGGGTTGAATGATTTGTGCATATCAGATAATGGAACAAGTTGCGCTAATTAAGGAACAATGCAGTTTTTAGAAGGTTGACAATGTAATTTTTCTCTATCGAACTTGTGTGCAACTATAAAATAAAAAATATAAAAAAAAGGGCATCCCCTCTTGCTCTTTTTTTTTCTTATTTGAACTCTCTGTGGTTAATGGAAGACTAATGCAAACTAGACCTTTTATGAGATTAAAAGCAGAAGGGCACAGTTTAAGGCGCTTCCGAAGTTAGAATCCCTTCTCTTTTGGTCAATTTGTTTTGACCTAGGGCTGTACTGAGCCTTGTTACCAATTAGCTTTGTTTGGTGATGGATGCTTTCTAATTTTGTGTTTTGTGTAGGTACGCACTGTGTGCAAATCTTTGAAGGGTCATGGAATACATACTGTGAGTCTTCATACTGGTACCTCCATAGATCATCAAATCCATGGGTAAGTATATAATCTTTCTCCCATTGGTCACCATATAAGCACCTTGCCTGTCCCCCACATCACTTGGTGGTTTGTGAACAACATAATGTTTTGCTGCAATTGGCCCTTCATTTAATCCACTTTTGTGGCTAATATAAGCTTGGTTGGTATTCCAGGCATAATTGTTCCAGTGTCAGAGTGTTTATGTATTAAAGTCTGCTTCAGATAGGTTCATTCTAGTATATTAGACCCATCAAGGGTTCATGAGATGGGGTAGTGGTCAAGAGTTTGACAACCAAAAGCAGATATCTTGCCTTGCAAGAAGGGTCCACACCCACGTTTTACTCGTTTGACTACAAGTCTGGAAGTCATGCTTGTTGTATTAAAATGCACATGTCTGTTCTGACTTGTTCTTGCTTCCCTAGCACATTTGTATATCAATGTTCAGGCTGTGCACGGAAGATGCATGATGCATTCTATCTAATTCTTGAAATTTTGGAATGAGTTCTCTCTTCATCTCTCCACTCTCATTGAAGGCTGTATTTTCACCCACAGCCTAAAGAGTATTGAGCCAGAGTTCCTTGTATCTACACCTGAGAGACTGCTGGAGCTTGTTTCTTTGAAGACCATTGATATCTCTGGGGTATCGGTACTGGTAAGAATTTGACACCCACCTCCTTCCCCCTTCTTTAGCACATTGGTTCCCAATACTACAAGAAAGAAATACAGATGTGTTCTCTAGATGCCAAAATGAAGAAATTTAAAGTTAACGAAACCAAGTGTTAGGTTAATGTTTAGTAGCAACCACGTGAATCCACCTCAAAAGGGCTAGCAAAGGAAGTCATAGTAAGTTTGTCCTGTGTTCATTGCTTTCACTTCTTGCCCAAAATCTCTTTTTTTTTTTGGATCCGGCTTGCCCAAAATCTTAATGTCGGACTTCGAAGTACAACTCAAACAGGGGTCATTACAATCTCCTCTTGCTTGCCCTATGGTTGAGTCCAAAAACCCTGACAAGCTCGTAGTCAACCCACGTTTAAGCAACTTTGCGCTTCATTTCTCATAATTCACTCTACCATGTATACTGGTTTGCTTTGATACTGTAAACAACAACGACAAAAGTCATTCACTTTTGCTTGCAATTTGCAATGACGTCTTTTGGTTCATTCCTCCAATTTCTATACCCAAGCAGCAGACTTCTAATATAGGAGTCAACACATGCTTGCACTTATCTAACAATTCAACAGGATCTTTCTAGTTGAGATGCTGTTGAAAGAAGTTCCTTGACTGCCTTCTGGGCGTTGTTTTTCTGATATTTCTTGCCCATTGCTTTTTGGTTATGACCTTACGTTGCTAGATTATCGAGTTTGCTGGAAATTGGAAACATTTTCTGGTGTGAACCTACTTTGCTTGGTGAAGGATGGTTCATCGAATAAGAATTACCCAATAAAGTGCTTTTGGTTGGTAATATTATTTTCAGTCATATACGAAAAGGGCCTTCACTTGCTTTGGTTTGGTAAGTTGTTTGTTGTTATGTAAGCTTTATCGTCTCTTTCTGATCTATTTTGTTTTTGGCACCTCGTAGGTTGTTGATGGACTGGAGACACTTATTAAAGGTGGTCACAGCGATGTTATTAAATCCATAAGGCAACATATATCTACCAATCCCCACACGGTGGTTTTCAGTGATTGCTCAAGTCACGCATCGATACCTCTTGTGCAAAACCTTCTTTGTGGATCAATTCGCAGATTGTCATTGAATAATTCTATTAGCAGTCAAGGTGCATGCGTTCTCCAATCCATACACGTTTGTGCGTCAGAAGAAGAAAAGATATTGAAGGTATCTAAGCCGTCAGTTCTAACTTTGAACTTCAACTGTTAGCTTCTTGACCTACCTTAGCAGTACTCTAAAGATCTGTAGTGAATATGGTTGTTTCAGTTATTCTTCATGCCAAGGCCTTATCTCCATTCTCCAATGTCAAGTAATGTAATAGACCAATGATCTGTATACTGACAAGACTCTGGCTTTCTAATATGTTGCAAGTTATTTTTCTCCCTTTCCTTTGAGTCTTCAGAGTGATTTTTATTTCCGTAAATTGACAATTAACTTGTGCAGGGTATTCAAGTTTTGGATCAAGCTTGTGGTGATCAACCTAATCTGCAGCTTTCTAAGGTGCTATTTGTAGTTGGGAATGAGAGCAATTTTAATCCTTTAGTTACTGCCATCGAGTCTAAGGGTTACTCTGTCGCAGTAAACTCAGCTCCTGGTTCAGAAATTAAGAACAGGTAAGATTGTGACTTATTGGCCTTACACTATCATACATTTTGAATAGGAAGCCGATTCTATTGATAAGCCATTACTCAATTAAAACCACAGCTCTTGTTTAATTACTCTTGGCACCTGAAAGCCTAGATATTTGGTACAGGTTGCATTCACTCTTCTACATTAATATAAGCATTGAGTTTCTTCCATCCCATCCAACCTACCAAATAGCATTTGCTATACCATTCGGCCTATTTTGTTTGGACGGATTAAAGCATCGGATTAGCCTGCACTTTTTTTTTTTAAAAAGCATTGTATTAGAGTCATTTGGCTATAGATCCAAGGGGACCACATATCCTGCGTTTGGGATTAAATGCCCGTCAGATATATTGTTAATCCGCTCACTATTAGTCCAATAGGATTATGAATATTAGTATAGTGAAATAAATAGGGCCTTTGTATTTTACTGAATTATTGGACTTGTTGAAAATTTATTTAATTTTTTGTTAGTTGTTGACAATTTAAGTTTTCTATGGTCATTTTTTCAATCTTTTCATTTCTGACAAGTATTTTAATCTTGAAATCTCTAGCTTTATGCAACTACTTGAAATGGGGCAATGGAACCATCGTTATAAGTGATGGTCAGTCCTTGCCACAGAGCCGTGGTGGTATCTCCCATGTTTTTCCATTTGGTCCAGTTATTAACTTTGCTGTTTTACCATGGTTTCTTTTTTCTAGGGACTTCTGCGCTAATTTTCTTTAGGGGTTGTGAGATGAGAATAGGGATTACCTCATAGATCATGGCTGTAGTTCAAATTTTATTTTAGTTCAATATGCTTGGTTTTCCATGTCTGATGCTTGTTCTGCTGTATTTTTTGTAAGTCTACTGTATTTTTTCCCCACAACAAGACCCGAAATGGTCAATCATTCATGTCTTCAACTTTGGCAGAAAAAGAAGGCCTGCAGTACTTATATCCAAGGTGGAACATATCAATACAAGTGATTTTAGGGGATTTGAACTAGTAATAATTTCAGATTTCGTGCACTCGATTGATGATTATGTCCAGATCCTGACGAGGATGGCCCGCCACACAGTCAGTGGTGCGTTGCATAGCTTTTTAACAACTGAAAATGCAACACTCATCGAACAACTGATTGAAATCCTTGAAAGATGTGGGCAAGCAGTGCCTGATGCTGTAAGAAATCTTTGTCACTCTATTTCCATGGTCGAAGATGAACTCTAAAGATGACTCCATGTTTTTTTTTCTACAACCGTTCGTCAGTTGACAAAAGAGCAAGTGACAGAAATTTTGTGAGTTTATGTGCTGTTTACCATTGTAAGGGAGATTTTCTTTTCTACTTTTGAATCTTTGTTGTTCGGAAAAAATCCCGGGTAAGAATGTATAAGAACCCGAGATCCAAGAGTTCAGATTGAAATTGGGAACTGCCTAAAATGATTTGGGTTTTGTATTCATTTTCACTAGTGTAGCATAGCTTTAATTTCATAAGCATGATGTGAGAATGGCCGATCAAGTATGGTCACTGTAGTAAAATAGCTCTACAGCAGATATAAACTCAACTCCACCCGTTGCAATTCTGTGTTTGCTAGATCTTACTTTTGTTGCAACAAATTTCTGGGTTTTGCTGACAATCACAGGGTTTTTCTTGTTGAGCTTTTTCATGTTCATGTTGGTTGGTGGTGTTGTAAGATATACTTCATAAATTTCGAAACTTAGCTTGACAAAACGACCCGAGATCTTCTGGTTATATACTGTGTCTAACGCAATCGTTATTTCAGCTTATTTTAAGTTTCCTTTAGCTTTAAAAGGAAATACTAACCCGAAAAGCTGGAATGTGAAACCAAAACAAACCAGGGTTTTGAAGTACAGCTACTGCATTCAAGTTTTATCCTGGAAAACTCATAAACATAGGAGAAATCAAATTGTTTCTTTTGTTAGTCCTTTGGCCCTTTTCAACTATATTGCTTCAACCCTTTCTGCAGAGAGGAAAAAGAAAGAAAACATTCTTTACAGCTGAACTGACTTCAATTGTTCTGCTAATCGTAGGACAATGTAGTGCATTAGCACACTAGGTACCCTTGTCCTATGCGGTAAAGGTTCCCTGTTCTATTATCTGATCAAATAAGAAAGGACTGAGGGACTGCGCAGCGTGCTGTGCGGGGTAAATTGCCACCGCTCCGGTCTCGTTCCGATGATCGGAAACGTTCACTTTGTAGAGCTCGTCGAGTAGAACAAGTGTATCAAAAATCAGCTCGATCGGATATCAATAAATGCCTCATCCGAACATTATTATCTTGAAATTATTAAGTGTACCAAAAAATAGTGGATTTCAATCTAGTGTTTCGGATCCATGCGTTTCAAGATAATAATGTTCGGATGGGGCATTTAATGATATCCGATCGAGCTGATTTTTGATACACTTGTTCTACTCGACGAGCACAGCACGCTGCGCAGCACAGTCCCTCCGTCCAATAAGAAAGGGTAGTGAATTTCGTGCTTTTTTTTGTTGTTATTCTGTAAGTTAATTTACAATATTAAAATTTCATTTGTATATTCTTTCACACTTGTATATTGACATTGCAAGAAGATAGAAAAGGGTGTGCATTTAAAAAAAAAAGGTGTGGAAATTTCCTGGTAAAAGAAAACATAGACGTCATCATAGATAATCAGGGCAAAAAAAAAAAAAAAACACCCCATGTACTACCTCTCTTAGGCTCTTACAAATGAAGACCTTTCTATTTGGTTCTCAACATTGAAAACTCTTTAGTGTTTACTTCCCCATAAAAAAAAACAAAAACAAAAACGATTATGATTTTCACACTCTCTTTTTTAATAATACATTCTATTTCTCGTCTTCGAGTGTGAAAATTACACATAATAATTTTACTAAACAACAAGAATAGAGTGCATTCATAAAAAAAAAGCAAGTGTGGAAATCATTACCCAAACAAAAAACAATCAATTCTTTCAGTTTTGGCTTGAAGTTAAAACACCAAACAACGATGACAGGACAAAATAAAAACAGATGTAGAACCATTTTTAACATTGATATTTATTTTTTTGAACTGGAAATTGACATTGTTCAATAGTCATTTAATCACACGAAGTTATGAACTTGCAATTGTGCTAAGTTCATGCTCTGAAGTCTGAATCCCCCAATAACATTTCCTAATGCTTATCTGCATCCTCACAAAACATCAATCAAGCAAGATTCAAAAATCAGAAAAACCCAATAATCAGAAAAACCCAATGAGCAAATCACCATCTCATTGTATCCATACGACACCTATACATACATAAGTATATACATACTAATAAAGAACAAATCTTTTACTTCAGAGAGAGAGAGAGAGAGAGAGAGAGGTTCAAAGGAGAGTAATGAGGATGAAAATGAGAAGAGCGGCAATGAAAGAATACTTAAGAGCAGCAACAAGGATCGCCAAAGATATGAAGAAGAGCTGCCACAGAACTTGTGCACTGGCCCACGCAAGGAGGCCCGTCAATCCGACGGCCAAGATGTTATCAGGGTCTGGATCAAGCACCAGATCAGCCCACCTCAGATTGAACGTCGGCCGTCCGTTCCTCTTCACTTCCTCCTCCTCCTTCTTGAACCCTTGTTCTTCTTCTCTCTCCTCCTTCGGATCCCCGCTCTGTCCGTTGCCATTTTCTGCTAAGATTTGAAATTTTCTGGGTTTTTTAGGGTTTGTTCGAGGGTGGAACTTGAGGGTTGGAGAAGGGGGTTTGCGGGCGGGAGTGAGTGGGAGAAATGGGTTTGGGTTGGATAGTGATGGGATTGAAATTAGGGTTGATGGGAAGAAGAAGATAGGGGTTGGGAGCCCTAACATATTTTTGATTATTTTCCCGGAATGGGATTGGAGATGGGAAAACCGGGGAAAATGGGGAAGAAAATTATGTGGCCCTCGTAATTTGAGGAAATGACTGAGACACCCCCTTGTCATGTGCTCCTACTCAAGAGAGAGAGAGAGAGAGAGAGAGAGAGGAGTAAAGTACTCCCTAGGTTCCAGTTTTTAATCTCAGTTAACACTTTTTGTTGTCCTAAAAATATTGTCTCAGTTCCGAATAAGAGTTAATGTTAGGCTGCTGATTTTGTCACTCTCTTTTTTGTTAACGTCACTTCCCTGCAAGTGTATTTTTGCACTAAAAATGCACTTGCAGGAGAATGACGTTAACAAAAAAAAAAGTGGCAAAATCATTTCCCTATTGTTAATGAAAGTTCTACTTTACCCTTCTACTTTTAAATCAATAGTTCTATAAAAAAATAAAAAGCAATGATTGAAAGACAAATGAAAAAATATGGTGATTAGACATACAATGATTATATTCCCTCATATAGCTAAAATTCACAGAAGGAACTAAAAATAAGGGTAAATTTCACTTACCTCCCCTGAGGTTTCTGACAATTACAGACACCTCCCCTTAGGTTACTGAAATTGCACTTACCTCCCCTCTGGTTTAGTTGTCGGCTGCAATTCAGCCCATCCGTTTGTTGGACGTAACGGAAAAGCAATAAAGGTGATGAGGTCAGCATAAAGACATTTTTCCATGACAAATCTACCCCTGGCTCAACTTTGCTCCACTTTTTAGTTTCCCCCCAATTGGCTGTCAGTTTCCCTCCCACATTTGGCGCCAAAACCTATTACCTGTATAAAAACCAATGCCTCTCACCATTTTCTCCCACCATCACTCACAACCTCCTTCTCTTTCCTGTTTTCCAGGTAATGTACAAGTATAGCACCATGTATGGTTTATATATTCAAATTTATGAAAAAGTAAGTAAATGTAACTACTTATTTGTTGGTTTTTGTACATGCTAAAATTGAAGAATGTCTACTTCAAGCACTGTTGGTACCCAAAACTATCTAAGGTACAGGAATAGAACATGCAAATGCAGAGAGCGGGCTGTTGTGAAGATCTCAGAATCTGATAAGAATCCAGGAAGGTTGTACTACACATGCAAAGATGCAGATAATGGTGGCTGTGATTTCTGGGCATGGTGCAACCCAACCAACCAGATCAACAATGTTTCACAGACAAGACCAACATCCCAGCTACTAAGCCTGGATATAACCGAAGGAACTGACACAGCAATCCCAGATGGGAGGGTCAACACAAGGCTATTGATCATTGAAGCCACTATTAGCATGGTGAAGGTGTTGGTGCTTGCAAGCTTCATTCTAGCCGTAACTGCAATCCTAATGTCAGTAGGAGCACTTATGAAGTAAATATCTAGACTAGAACCTGGTTATGTTTTGTAATGCAAGGGGCCTTTTGTTGTAATGTCACTCTACTAATCCTCATCAGAACTGCAATCCTAATGTCAGTAGGAGCACTTATGAAGTCAATATCTAGACTAGAACCTGGTTATGTTTTGTAATGCAAGGGGTCTTTTGTTGTAATGTCACTCTACTAATGCAAGAGAACCTGCGAATGTAATGCAAGAGAACTTGGGTATGTAATGCAAGTGGCACATTCAGTATTTGACCATGTAGCAGTTCATACAAACACAACACTTACAAAAACTAGTAGCATAATATTCAAATGTCATACCCTTGTTCAATAACCATTACATTCCAGTTGATACATATCACCCATTGTATCAACACCATTGTATCTATACCAAAAGAAATGCCATGTGCATACAAAAAAAGGCCATGTGCATCCCAAAAAAGGCCATGTGCATCCACTGATTTACATCTATACTAGCACCATTTGCATCTATACCAGCACCATTTGCATCTATACTAAAAGATTCATCTCAGTTGCAACTCACTTTACAAAAAACATAAAATAAAAGTGAGTTGCAACTAAGACCCATGTATAGCACCATTTACCTAGTAATCAAGTTCATAAGTGCAGTCTACTTAGTAAAAGTCCATAAACAGATCAGATAAGTCTCAGAACTGAGCATACTCACTGCTCCCACTTCTTCCCCTTCCTCTGCTCCCACTTCTTCCCCTTCCTCTGCCCACATCTGTTCTCCCTCCTCTGCCCCTAGCATTTGTTCTACCTCTTCCTCTAGTACCAGCATTCTGCAATAGTAAATGGAAAATTTTACATATGAGAAAGTGACACAACAATTAATGAATATTTGATGCAAGGCAGAAATATGAATCGAAGAACAAACGTGCAACAAGGACACAAACGGGATAGATATAGAGAAACGCTCTCTAGACACTTTATTAATCAATAATCATCAAAAAACTGCGCAGCCCTAAGACTTACAACTCCTTAAATAAGAAGCAAACCCTAAACCGACTAGGAAAAGGAAAAAATACCAAATTTGGAAAGTTCCAAAATTATTACATATTCTGAAAATATAAGAAGAAACAAAACTTATCCAACAAGAACGGACATTATTGGATTTTCCTACCAAAAGTTATAAGCAAAAAGATTATTTCCTAAAACGGCAAATTTGGCCTTTTGGAGCCCTAAACGGCCGAAAACGGCTAAAAAACGAAAACCACATGGCCATAGGCCATGTGTCTTGACCGTTGGGCCGTTTCGGATCGAACCCAAATGGGCTCGAAGCTAAATTCTTCGGTCAGTTTTGATTTCTACTAGTCAATTTTTGAAATGCTTAAGGTGGTAATGCTTAAGGTGGTACTCCTCCTCTTGGGCTATTGCATCAATATTACAACAACAATTAAGACTTGAAATGAAAATAAATGACAGAACAGTGAATACCTCATTGGAACCTCTTCCACCTTCATTTTGTGTAACTGAAGCATTTCTCCCCCTTCCTCTACCCCTACCATTTGTTCTCCCTCTTCCTCTGCTTCCAGCATGCTACAATAGTTAAAGTGATAAATTAAAGACAATGCTTACAAATATGAATGGCAAAAAATAGATAAGATAATACTCATGATTTTTTACCTCATTGGAACCTGTGAAAGTCATAACTGCAGATTCAGATTGTGTAACACACTGGGATGGAATTTCACTTTGAGATGCTTGACCTTGTGTGGCTTGATCCCCTTGTCCCTGAGGTTGATTTTACACATGATTATAACTGCAGATAACACATGGTTACAGGAAGTGGAACACATTATTTTACAGAAAATGGAACACATTAGTAGTACCTGGCTATTTGCACCTTTCTTTTTCTTCACTGGAGCCCTTTGACATGTCCTCCTATTGTGCCCAAACTCTTTGCAATTGGTACATCTAAGGGTCTGTGACCTTTTCATGTGACTAGCCCCAGCAGGTGCCTCATCAGCTTCTCTCCTTCTATTCTTTCTTGGTCTTCCCCTCCTCATCACTAGAGTCTCTCCCATCCTCATTATCAGACTCATAACTAGAGAATCCATCAGTACTACTGCCAGAATCCTCATTAGCAGAGGAAAAGCTATAATCCTCATCACTATGTTCAGACTGATCACTATCGTTAATGAAATCCTCATCACTATGTTCAGACTGATCACCAAGACTACCATCCTCATCACTGTCCAAACTTGCAAGATAGTCATCATGCTCTCGCCTTGTGACATTATTACGCTTCCTAACACTCTTAAACTGGCCAACGGTACTACCCTCACCAACATTCTCAATTCTCTGCACATTATGAGCTTCACTAGTAAGACCCTCAACTACATTATCACTGAGATCAATTACATCATGGGCCCTTACATCATTCCTAACAACCTCCTGTCCTCCTACCTCAAGTGTTCCACCATCTTCACCCACATCAACAGTCAATTCAATTTGACAAGTTCGAGAGTTGAACCTAAACATATCAAGAACATCTAGGTCACAACTTACAACCATGGTTTCATTAGATTCAGGAATTTTGCTTCTCAATGTGATCGTACAACCATTCCCACATGGGATTGTAGATAAACTCTTTTCAGCAACATCATCCAACAGATCAACATAGGTATACCTCCCAGGGTTCACATTTTTTATCCTTGAAACATAACCTCTAAAATACACAGCTATGTCGAAATACAGAGCATCCATAACTGAAAATAACAAACATGGAAAAAATAAGGTTCAACCACAAGTAGACCTTGGCTACTTACTGCATCATCAGTTTACAACCACAAGATCATAATGTAAACCCTAAGGTTTTCGAAACCCTACTGAATCGACCAAAAAATCGTCAAACCTGGAAATATGTAACTTTTTTTTGAAACCTGGAAACCTAACTTAAACTACCCTAAAATCTACCAAGAAACCAAAAAGGCGCACCAACAAAAAAAAAATATGCAACTTGGTTTTCAAACCTGGAAACCCTAACTGAAACTACCCTAAAATTTGTTTGAAAATACTCACATTGGCAAAGAGAAATATGGGATTTGATTTCAGAAAGGAGAAATTCGTACCTTCAAGCAACGATTACAGAGCAATCCGTTCTTCACAGCACCACAACCGTTTCTTCGTTTCTTCCAAATCGTAGGTACCACTCGACAAACAAGGAGATTTGATCGGTTTCAAACCCTAAGCCATCTCTCTCTTCCTTCAGATTTCTCTCTCAGTGATAGAAGAGGATTTGATCGATACCCATTCTGTCTCTCTCTCTCTCCTTTTTTCTGAGTACTCCTCTCTCTTCTTGGCGCGTAATATGAAGGGCCAGACCTCAGGATTGGAGAAACACATCACAACCCTACACGTGGTGGGTAAGTACCTGAAACACTGTACACTTTTCTCTTTCATTTTTTACATTTCCTTTATTCTTTCTTCTTCTTTATCCGGTTTTCTTTATTCAGTATAATACCATGGGCAAATAAGTATTTTTGCTCCGCCCGTTAGGTTCTGTTACCTGCTAACCCTGACAGGGGAGGTAAGTGCAATTTCAGTAACCTAAGGGGAGGTGTCTGTAATTGTCAGAAACCTCAGGGGAGGTAAGTGAAATTTACCCTAAAAATAAAGGGAACTAAAGGAATAGTTTCTTTTGATAATAATAATAAGATAAGAATAGATCAATAGAGTGTTTTTTAGTCGTCGTGTTGCCATTGCTTATTTCTTGCATTTATAAGTGAGATGAATCTTTTCTAAACTAAATTTTTTTACAACAAATCACCATGTAAACTACACGAACTCTAACTTATTAATTCTCTGCTAACCCTCTCTGACGTATAACAATAGAAAAAAAACTACACGAACGTAATAGTAGTGTCATATTTTTCTTCATATATGTAGAATACAGACCGTGCTTTTGGACCTACACTGAATTACAAACGTGTTTTAAAAGTTCATTCTAAGGAGATACAAAGATCCAATTTTGTGCCCCCTTCATAATTTACTAACAAAAGATGGTTTTTGTGCCCCAAATGATGGTCTGATCAGAGATTCATACCTCGCATCCTCTTTTGTAAGCCAAATGTAGCTACTATGTGTGGAAACATGTCTCCCTGCCTCTGTGTGTGTGTGTGTGTGAGAGAGAGAGAGAGAGAGAGAGAGAACAAGCCCTGAAGAACAAAAACAGCTGCCCAGGTTTTACAACTGAACTAGCAAAACTGCTTAAAAACCAGCTCTCTAATAGGAAAAGAGTGATAGGGAGGGAAAATGTGAAAACAAAGAAGGGAAAAGGAGGAAAATAAATCGGTATGTTAATATGTACAGCAGGACACAAGGAAAAAAGAATCAACTTCTGGCACAAAATCTGGGCGAATTCAGTTCCAACTTTTCAGATTCACCCATTTCCCAATTCCATATCTTGAAGCTCGGATTCCAGGAACCGGAACCGTTATGATTTTAAGTATCAGATGGGCTCTCCACATGTTTGTTTCCCGAATCTTTTACGGTTCGGCTACCCTCAATCAAGATGGAGACGGTCTCTCCAGCCGCTACCCCTCCTCTCTCCTGGATGGGTCCAACCCTCTGGCCAGTCGACATACAGTGACACGAATTCGCGCCGAGGGATACAGTGTCATATTGGAATCGGACAGCCGAGCTGAACATTGGTTGCATTTGCTTCTTCTCAGGTAACTCGCGAAGAGAAATTCTACACACGGGGCATGTTGAGTGCTGCTGCAGCCATTTGTCTATGCATGTCGCGTGGAAGGAGTGGCCGCAGTAGGGAAGGACACGCAGTATGTCTTCCTTGTGATATTCAGCAAGGCAAACCGTGCATCTGACAGGGGGAAAAAAAACTAATTAAGATTTTTTGTTAGAGCACAAATAGAGCAACATTAGACAGATTAGTAATATCATTGATGAGAAAATCGGGTCCTATGTCTGTCAAATACCGAGACTGCATACCATGGAAATCAGATAACTATATCATACTTGACAGTGAAGACACGATTCAACAAATCATATGGCCACGGGCAGATAAGAAACATCTATACTTTTAAACTTTCGAGTTCAACTCAATTTAGAGGACCTCTGCAAAGAATGATACTATACATTACTTACCTCAAAAAAGAGAAGGAAAAAGTATGACATACATCTCTAGACGTACTCACAAGGAAGCTTCAAAAAAAGGAACCTCCCATCGCGTGCAATCAGATAGTGTCAAGAGAGGGGCTGTCCGTAGCTGGCATGCAAAAGAGAAAAGCAACTTTTTCCAAGGATCCCAAACTTCTAAATGAATCTAATTGGAGAGAAACTTCCTACGCTAAAGAAGCAAAAAGTGAACATCTTCCAGAGGGGCAATGAGGACATTTTTCCTAATCTTCACCAACAGGTTCAAATATTCTCTGTAAAGGATGGCCAGAAGACTTTCATACACCAAGCCCTTACGCAGAAATTTTTACAAGGGAATCAAAGAAGAGTTGAGAGAAACATCATTCCTTCTAACGGGAAAAGATTTGCAGCAGAAAGAACAAAAAATATTTATGTGGATTGTGGGTTATTGTCCAGAGGCATTGGCATGTGGTGCCCCAACTCATCTCTCCACCACATATTTGTGCGGTGCCCACCACAAAGTGTTGTGTTGAGAGAGGACTGCGGCACCAAGTGACGATGCCTTGGGGCACTGAATAATCACTCATTTATATGAGATGTGCATGAACAAAAGAGTGGGAAAGAGGTAAAGCCAACACTATTTACAGAATAGCTGCCCCCTGAGAGTCCAAGTCTCACAGTCGTCATTGAATGATCGAAGAATTTGTCCAAGTCAAATCATATGGGGTATATCAAGATATTATTTGGAAGAAAGAAAATAGATCCTACATGATAAACTGCCATAACAAAAGGTCATCACACTACACACCAACACAACTTGTCAATATGAAACTATACACCAAAAATAAACGGATATGATATTCCATACAATATCGTACTTCTCAACTCAACGTAATTCTATAAACAATAGTTTTCAATTTTTGGCTTGGCAATTTTATTTTTCACCACGTTTTTTATCCCCTTGATTATTTTCTCTGTCATACCTCAAATTGACAGCTTGATTTCTCCAAGATTTCCAGTCATACTCTTTCTCTTGGACAATAACAACGAGTTTTAAAGCGAAAAAAATGACAAGGAAGTAATGAACACCTTTGATGATGATGCACTTGTAGGTAATAACTAATGCCTATGGATAATGGATCTGTGTTTGTGTGTGTATAGTATTCCAAGGAGGAATAATAAAATGGATAGAGATTGGCTTGGGAATGATTTTGTCCAGCCAAATACAAAGGTTGATGGGACGTGAAGCAGTGGATTGCATGCCTCTGAAGTGCTATTGGGTTTTTTGCAAAGCTAGTGCATAGCATGTGTCACTTACTTATTGGTTCCCTGTGGTAATTCGTCTGGACCATTTACAAGTTCGAGAATAGAGAAGAAGTCATGCGCGAATTTTTGAAGAACTTTGACAGGAACCGCCAATCCGCGAATCAGCTTGCGGTTCGTCGGTCTGATACCACGAATCATGTGACTAAGGGTTAGACTGCCTGCATACCTTTCCCAGACCCTATTGTAATCGGGAGCCAAGGGCAGTGAACAAGATTGTTCTGTTTCTCTCTTTTTCTTTTTTTGGGAAAATGCATGTTCAAATTGTTCATAGTTGATGACATTATACTGTTTATTTGATGTTTTTCAGAAGGTAAAGGCAAGTACATTATTCGTATTATGCAATATTCTTGCAACAACTCAACAGAACTAGAAAACACAATATTCGATTGGCCCGGGCATGCATCCATACCAACAACATAGTGGAGATAAGGCCCATGCATGTTTTAACAGGTTCCCTCAAGTCTATGTCCCTAGTCCACCATCATCAGATTCCTTAAAGACTAAAGATATTGAAGGTGAAAATTACAGAACATTTAGTTCATCCATCACACCACTCTCTGCATCACCTAGTAATGACCAGGATATATTATATTGAATGACCATATATTGCTGTGTGCTTATGAAACATCCTATTTGAAGCCATTTATGCCTTCATGAGAAAGAACAACCGGCTTCAAGGAACGAAACTGATAGTTACATTAAACACAAACCAGGTAAAGCCAGTTAAAAAGAAATATGAGAAGACAAACTTACTGAGCATCTTCTGAAGAATAAAAATATGTATCATTGTACTTCTGCATAGGAAAGTTGGCTATGACAAGAGGCTCAAGGCCATGTAAACCCCGTTCCAACTGCCAGAAAAGTAAACAATCACTTGAGTTAGACCACAAAAAATCTGCAAAAATGATATAGATGGTAAAGGAAAGAGGACAGTTTGTCTAATGCAACAGCAAAATGTTAAGACAAACTGATGTCACATTCAGATAAAAACAGCGACAACAAACCAGTTCAGTCGAAAATGAAAGACAATTTTGAAATTCTCAGTAAAGCAAAAAGACTACAGTAAATGGTTTTTTTCCAGGCTTTCAAATGGAACCTAAGAAAATAGACCAATAAACAGATCTCCAGAGGTTTTAATCATTTTTCGAAAGTCAGCCTCAAAATTACTCGTGAGTCGTGACAGTTGCAACTTGCTGAATTGTGCCAAAGCCATCTTGTACCTTGACCAATCACACTATTACAACGTTTGAACCATCTCCTAAAGATTTCAATCACGAGTATGGTTATGTGCCAAAGAATGCCTTTGCCATATCTTGGGCCAGATTTTGGCAAAAGATTTCTCAAAGCATTAGGGTGCATGTTTTGTTTGAGGCAAGAGCTTATTATCTATTTCACACACTCACAAATTCAGAAAAAGACAAGTATAGTTGGAATATTTTCTTCTTATACTTCAAAATTCTAGGTTACATGGGTATCTATAGAGATAAAAAAAATGTAACTCATCACCCCTAGTTAACATGCACTACACCTATGATCTCCACTTGCATAAATAACAAGGACTCTTCCACTAACCGAACCGACCTCCCACTCTTCCACTACTTCAAAATAAACACACCACTCATAACTTCACTTCCACTAGTAATACTAAAACCATTAAGTAAAATGCAACTCCCAAAGTGAAAGTACTAAGGGTGCGTTTGGTTGGATGGAATGGAATGTGAATAGGAATGGAATTAAGAATGGAATAGAATTGGAGGAATTGAGAATGGAATAATCATTCCCATTCTTATGTTTGGTTGTGATAAGGAATAGTCATTCTCATCTCCAATGGAATAGTGTGGCAATAGCAATTTTTGGAGTGACAATAGTAATTTTGGAGTGACAATAGCATTTTTTGGAGTGGCAATAGTAATTTTTGGTATGACAATAGTGAATGTTGGAGTGGCACTAGTAATTTTGGTGTGACAAAGAAATGGAATAACAATTCCTTAGTTTTTTGGATGGAATGACAATTCCTTTACTAAGGTGAATAGTGATTCCATTTTGGAATCATCATTCCATTATTCAATGGTGATCCAAACATTGGAATAAGTAAGTCATTGGAATGACTATTCGATTCCATCCAACCAAACATACCCTAAGTAAGACACAAAGTCTGCTTATTCCAACACCATTTTGGAACTCTTGCTAAAATTTTACTTTGGCAAGAGAATTGACCAGCCATTGAAGATGTTCAAAGCCGAAGCATGAAAGCTGTTTAAGAGATTATGTTTGAGATACAAAATAAGGTAGAGAGGAAACCTTATATTTTTCTATCTGAAAAATAAAATCCCGTTACCAAAACTAGGAACTAAATGGAAAATTGTATGAAACTAAGGACAACTACAAGAAACTAAATGGAAACAACAAGAATAAGGGAAGACAAAGCATAATACGACCAGGTTTGAAAAGTCCAAAACTTATGTTCTCTAATAACTACTTTGCAAAATAAAAGAAATTTTTTCAAAGCATAACAAAAATAGAGGTTGCCAGAACAGCTAGGCCTGAAAGACACACAACATATATCAGATGCAATCACTAACCGACACTCCAATTATGTATAATTAAGAAAACAAAAATGAACAAAGATTAAAAAGTTAACGAGAGAAAAAAAAAATACACATAGGGCTTATCCGGGAAACAGGATATGAGCTTCAGATTGGACTATAGATCGAAGAGACCGACTATTGGGTGTTTGGTTAATAAACTTACCACCCGGATTAAACACGCATCGGAATATATAATCCCATAGAGTAGGGATTGTACAATGCCCTATGCCATTATCAAACCGATCACACAACTGAATAATCAGGTGGGATTATATATCCGGTAAGACTATACATGCCTTAACCCAAAAAGGGTTACGCCAAGTGTACATGAGAAGACAAATAAGTGTTGGACCTCCCTGAGGTCGCACGTTTGAATCCCACGAAGGGCAACCATTCCAACCTTGGAGTCACAGGATGGTTTGCCCGGTTGTTATTTCGAGGTACCGTGAGGACATCCGGTCATCAAAAATTCTACCATATGCCTTCACTATTACTTCCTCCAAGCAAACAAACCCATAAAGTAATTCAGGAAAACAGTGGTAATCAAGTAGTGATAAATCAGGACATGAAGGAGGAGAGCTTACTAGAGTAAGATCAGATCTAGGAGAAACCGATAAGGAGCGTCTGGAAGCACTGACTAGAATGCGAGCCCAGATGAGCCTGGTGCACACGAACACGATGAACATCGTACTCACCGTAAACCCAATCACCGTCATCACCAAGTTGATTCCCGTCGACATCATTTTATTATTATTAAGGCTTCGCTCCAATTCTTTATTGCTCTTGAGAGAACCTCTCTGACTGATCGAATACCCCTCGGTAGTACCTCTACTCCAAAACCAAGAAACAGATTACCATTTCCAAACGATAAATCATCGATTTCAGCGAAAAAAAACAACAGACCAAGGCCCAAAGCTTCACTCTTTCAACTACTCATCGTAATGGCAAGCTCCCGCTATCACCATTTCTTGCTCAATTGGCTCTGTTTTATCTCCCAGTAGGGAGAGAGGAGAGAAAATCTACCAATCTGTCGCTCTCTCTCTCTCTCTCTGTCGGCGTATATACGTAAATATATACACTGCTCTCTTTCTCTCTCTCTCTCGAATCTGGGTTTTATGATGTGGGAGATTTGTAGAGCGTAGATTCTGTAAAGAGAGAGAAAGCCACGCAGGAAATGGGCAAGAGCCAGAGACAAATATTCCAGAAAGAGAGGAGGGAGACAGAGGGTCTTTTAGATAATGGAGAGAGAGAGAGATTAGTGAGTAATGATACAAATTAAAAGGGTAGTGATTTTGCCCACCCTTTTTTAAGGCAAAATCATTTCCCATTAAAAAGGGCTAATTTCACTGCTATCCCATAAATTAATCGAATTTTGATTCATTCATCCCTGGCTTTTTTCCCGAATGATCCCTAAAGTATAGCAAAATGTTAATTTGATCCTCAATATATAAATCGCGTTTATTGCATCCCAACGTTTAAAATCTACGTTTAAATTAGCCGACACTTCTTTCATCTTACTTATTTTTCTTCTTTTACCTTTATACTATCCCAAGTCACTTATTTTTTGTCCATTAATTAGCCAATAACTCTTTCCTTTACACGTATATATTTTATACTCTGCGCATCGCACAAGGTTACGAGACTTCTAGTTTTAGAAACAAAAGTATAAAAGTAACCCACTTAAAACTTAAAAGTAGTCACAGAGATCATCCCAAGAAATTGTTACTTCGAGCATAAAGAATTCAAATCCTAATGGGCTTGGTTAGCTGTAATTAGTACTTTAATTTGTATGTTGGATCCCTCACTCTTTTACTAGTTGAGTCCCACTTACTTTAGAGTAACCCCTTGGAGTGAGAGTACTTATATCAATACTTTATCCACTTAAATAATGCAGAGGCAATTATTGTTGGATCCAATTCACTCTTTTGCTTTACAGTCACTAATCATGTTTTAATACTAATGTAGTAGTGGGAGAAATATGCAAATGTTAAAAATCCCACTATTTCTTTCTTTGACTCTTTGAGCCATCCATCAACCTTTTACTTTATGCAAAGTGAACCAGAGCAGTGTTCTAAGGAATCATCTTCCCTTCTTGCATGGTGGAGAAGCATTCCTTTTAATTTTTATGGGTATCACGTTCTCATTTCCAACTTTCTCTTCTTTATTTTTGTTCACTTGGAACCAAAACAAAAAAGTCTCAAAAAAATGTTCGACCCTGTTCGTTTTGGGTTTTGAGGGAGGTTTTTAAGAGTAATGAGTAAAGAGAGATAGATAGAGAAAATTTATTAAGGGCCATATGCAGGGATTTTGAGACCTCCAGACAAGTCCGAAGATTTTGGGATTTAAACCTCTAACCCACACCAATATGTTCAACTTTCAAGATTCATAACTTAAGAAGAAAGAGGAATTACAGAATTATCCTTTCAGGTACCAGGTTGCTTTCTAGAGGACGCAGGGGCGTTGCTGTCCCCTTAGGGGCAGCAGCTTGCGGTTGTGTTCGAATTTTGGGCCCACTCCGGTTTCGTTCCAATGATCGGGAGCGTTCATTTCGTAGAACTCGTCGAGTAGAACAACTATGCAAAAAATTAGATTAATTGGATATCATTAAGTGTCTGATCGGAACCTTTTTATCTTGAAAAGAATGGATCCGAAACACTAAATCAAATCCACTGTAACCCATGGACCGAGAGTTATATGGGTTTTGATCAGGCACTTAATAATAACCAATTAAGCTGATTTTTTGCATAACTGTTTTACTCGAAGAGCTCTACGAAGTGAACGCTTCCGATCATCGGAGCGAAACCAGAGTGGGCCCAGAATTCGGACACAACCGCAAGCTGCTACGCCCCCGCTTCCCTTTCTAGATGGGTTATTCTTATTTTAAATACAGTAGACACGCGCGTAGACAAATCAAACAAAAAAAATTAATAGCTTACAGTCTCATTCAAGAACATGAACAGTTGGACACATCTTCAACCATCCTTCATTTCCCTATATTTTGGAGGATTATTATCCGGTAACCACCCCTTTAAAAGCTCTCCCCCGTTTTAGTGGATAGGCATTGGTCCTCCAAAAATAGAAGACTTTTTTTTGGGTAAATCTCCAAAAATAGAAGATCGGCCACTCTATTTACAAGATTTTCCAAGTACAAGTTCTATCCACTGGCTTGTACAAAGCAATCATTTCGAGAATCTAGTTGGGAAGCTAGTAGCTAGCATGCTTTTCCACTCATCCTTTCCATTCGTAGACATTGGATTTGGACCTATGGATGCTTACCTTCCTCGGACAATATGGGATTTCACATCTACTGCATAACAAAATGGAAAATTAATCTTACATGATTTTCGAGATTTGAAAGAAAGTTTTTTTTCCATTGTGATATAGAGTTTTTCTTTTCTTTTTTATCCCTCAAACTATGCACATTTTCTCTACTTAGTAGCTAAACTATCAATTTGACGATTTCATCTCCTCAACTATCATACAATTACCTACTTAGTCCAATAGATAACGGAAGTTAGGAATTTGGACGGAAAATGCCATGTATGGCCTATTTGGGATCCTGTAGAGCAGATATTTGATTATGAGAACCTTAAAGATAAAAATTAATTATGACTCTTTAGGATAAAATGATCAGAAAAATAAGACATTCGCACCGGTTTCAACAGATTGAAAATTGGAGCACTTAATTTTTTAACCATATTTTTTAGTAGTATATAGACCTTCTAAAAAAATTAAGTGCTCAAATTTTTAATCCATTTGGAATGGTGAGAAGATATTTTATTTTTCTGATCATATTATTCTAAAAAGTAATGATTAATTTTTATCTCTAGGGCTATCATAATTAAATATCTACTTTTTATTTGAGACCTTTTAGAGAAGATACTTGATTATGAGAGCTCTAGAAAAAAAATTAACTATAACCTTTTAGCATAAAATGATCGAAAAAATAAGATCTTCGCACCGGTTCACACTGATTGAAAATTGGATCGCTTAATTTTTAACCATATTTTAAATATAGAAACAGTCTAAATTCTATATAAGGAATTCAATTTTTTTTTTTAAAAAAATATGTATGTGTTAGTTTCTATAAAATGCCACGTAGGATTCTAATATATGAACCTTGTAAAAAAAATTAAGTGCTTCAATTTTCAATTTGTTTGAACCAGTGCGAATATCTTATTTTTTTGATCATTTTATCTTTAAAGGTCATAATTAATTTTTATCTCTAATACTCTCATAATCAAGTGTTTGCTTTACAGGGTCCAAACAGGGTCTTACATGACATTTTCCATCCAAATTTCTAATTTTCGTTATCTATTGGACTAAGTAGGTAATGGTATGATAGTTGAGGGGATGAAATCATCAAATTGATAGTTTATAGACTAAGTAGAAAAAATATGCATAATTTATGGGATAAAAAGAAAAAAATCTCTTGTGATATAATCATTGAACTATTACTTTCAAGGCCCTTATTATTTGATCCAATGGAGGCCCAATGAGGTACGGGCCCAGCCTTGTGCCCATACTCATCAATCATAAAAACAAAATTGAGACCAAAGGAGAGAGGGTGGTGGGGGCGGATACAGTAGGCAAGCTATGGGGTCAACTGACTCTTATTTTAAGGAAATGATATTGGCATTTCAAAAATTGATGCAGGTACTCCAAAAAATAAAGGAAAGTGGCTTTGAAGTTACACTGATTTTGGAGTGTATGTATCAATTTTTGAAGTGCCAATATCATTTCCCTTATTTTATATCATAAAAATTTGAGAAAATGCTGGACCGGTCCTGCTTTTTAATTTTATAGTAGTCATTTCCCTATAAGTGCAATGCCCCCTAGGTCCTTCACGCGCACATGAACATCACACACCCCTTTATGAGGGGAATCTCTCATACATGTGCACTTTCTCTCTCTCTTTCCCTCCATGCACAATAAAAATGCGCCCACCTATCATTTATGTCTCTCTCATCCCTGCGCACTCACTCACTCTCCTCTCTCATCATCTCTTCCTCTTTTTGTTCTAATAAATCTTACAATGTATATAACTTTTATTCTACATATTTATTTATTATAAAATTTGAATATTCAAAATCTACTTGTAAGGATCTATCGAATGAGATGAATATTGAATATAAATTTTTGAAAACCTAAAATTTAAATTTAAGTGGAATTTTATATGAAAATTGGTCTTAAATCCATTATGTGAACTGTTAATTATCGCGAATAAAAAATTGTTAATTAGCAATATTTTTAATCCCTAAAATTGTATTCTTAAACCTTAAATCCTAATTTTTAACCGTTAATTAGTAGTGTTTTTAAAACCTTAAAATCCTAACTCTAAAACCCTAAACCATCCTAATTTTTTTTACTGTTAATTAGTAGTAATATTAAATTTTAATTGTTAATTAGCAGTGCTTCCAATTCATAAATTCTAAATTTTAATTGTTAATTGACAGTGTTTTCAATCTCCAAATTCTAACCTTGAATCCTAATTTTTAACTATTTATTTTTACATATAATCTTATATTCAATATTGGTCTCATTAGGTAGATATCTACGAATAGATATATATTTACAAAAGTTTACAAGCATTTTTTAAAATTGTATGTTTTGAAATGAAAAGGAGAGAGAGAGAGAGGATGTTGGAATCATGGAAAAGAGGGGAGAGAAAGGGTCAAACAGATGGAGAGAGAGAGAGAGAGAGAGAGTTTTGAAATGAAAAAGGAGAGAGAGAGGATGTTGAAATCATGGAAGAGAGGGGAGAGAAAGGGTCAAACAGATGGAGAGAGAGAGAGAGAGAGAGAGAGAACAGATGGAGAGAGAGAGTGTGTGTGTTAGGAGAATGGAAAAGTAATTTAGGGGGTGTTCCACTTTCCCTTCTTTTTTAAAAAGTACTTTTTCTTCAATTTTCAAACTCAAATATAATGAAAATGAAAAATAATTTTTTAATTTTTTTTGCACCGTATAAAAGATCTCAATGAAATCTATCAAACAAGATCCATATTGGTAGGAAAATTATTTGCGTAAACACATAATTTTTGGGCTTGAAATTACCTTCCTTTTCTTAAAAGTTCTTTTTTGAGAAACCGGGACACCACCTTACTCCTATTTACCAAGGACAAGAGTAAAAAAGTCAGAAGACTCCTCTATTTGTAGAGGTGTCAAACGTGCCTGTCGTGCCGTGCCGTGCCAATTTTTTTTCGTGCCAACCGTGCTTCGTGTCGTGCCGTACCGTGCCTGTTTACTTCATCGTGCCATAGCGTGCCGTGCCATACCATGCCCGTGCCGTAGTGGGCCATTTTGCTTTGTCGGGCCGTGTCGGGCCGTGCCTTTTTTAAATCGTGTTATGTCGTGCCGTGCCCGATTAATTAATCGTGTCGCGTCGTGCCGTGCCTTTTTGTCGGGTCGGGTCGTGCCGTGCCTTTTTTTGTCGGATTGTGTCACGCCGTGCCTTTTTTTGTCGTGTCGTGCCGTGCCTTTTTTTTGTCTGGTTGTGTCATGCCGTGCTTTTTCTTGTCGGGTCGGGTCGTGCCGTGCCCTTTTTTGTCGGTTCATGTTGTGCCGTGCCGGCCCTTAATCGTGTGTTGTGCCGTGCCATGCCCTAAGTAAAATTATCAATGTAATAAAGACCAAAGAGTTTAATAAATTTTTTTCCGCCGGCAGTGAAAACCGAGTTTTTCGCCTTGCCATTATGGGTTTCACTGTGCATTTATTATATCAATGTAAATCGTTGATATTGTAGGACTCGCAGTCGCAGAGTAGTGTATGCACGCCAAAAAATCAAAACTCGAATTTTTGTTTATAAACTCCCAAAACCAAAATGTAGGGTAAACTTGGAAAAGAAAAGAAATGAGGGCAGCCAATGGGCTACACAGTAAGTGTTTGAAATTTTATGCTTTTATGTCAATTTTCAAATCCCTCAAGTCTTTGATGTCAATTTTCAAATCCCTCAAGCAAGTTATTTGGAAAACCGTAAAGCCACTGTAGGTTTTTGATCGTAATGTTATACTTCAATTCTAAGTATTGGGACGTGTTCTCTGATCAAAAGTTCAAATAAGTTGTTGCATCAATTATTAAAAGGCAAAGGATAAAGTTGATCTCATTAAATGTAATAGGATCATCCCTTTGAAAACAAAAGAAGAGAAAATTACCTACGCCAAGTGGCTACATGGGATAAGTGAAATGCGATGTTTTCAATCCATCTAGTAAGAGGGAAGAAAAACAACGCCTTAATGAAAGTCAAAGCCAGAGCTTGGGCATCTAAGTATTACAAAAGTGACATGGAAGTAATGGGCAGAACAAGAACTGCCTGGCTGTAGCAAGATAGATTAAAATAGATCTAAGTATTACAAGAACTGCCTGGACATCTAAGTATTAGCAAAGCATAATCAAAATAGCATAAGGACTGCCTGGGCAGCCATAGCATAAGGACTGGGCAGCCAGCTGCTGCCATTAGCAGCAAGCTGTTGAGTTACCCAAGCAAAGGCACCACAGCTCAACTGGAGCATAAGCAATAGCAGCAGATAAACTGACTTGTGCATACATCAGAAGTCAGCAGAACAGCACAAGTAGTTGCAGTAGCAGTAGCAGCCACGAGTAAGTAGCAGATACAGCTGGACTAGACACAAAAAACATTGCGGAGGACATCCCCCTCTGCGAAGGGAGATCCCAATGACAGCCTCTATTGGTTAGGCAAAATAAAAGGATGCAGTTGCACTATGCCATATCAGAACAGAACAGCAGCAATGCCATATCAGAACAGAACAGCCATAACAGAGCAGCAATGAACAGCAGTATTCTATGGCATATCAGAACAGAACAGCAGCAATGAACAGCAGCAAAATGAGGCTATAGCACTCAATTGTTCAACAAGAAACCTACGTCAAATGATAAGAAACGGAAAATACTACTAACTAACTACCAACAAACTAACAGACTGGAAGGGCTAGGCCGCCACCTCAACTCAGCAAACAGAATATGCGAGGGGTTATGCCACCACCTCGGCTAAGCAATGCAATCAAATAAAACTAACTATACTAACAAAAAACAAACTCAATATTTAGCTTGGCTTAGGTTTGGCATAAAATCAGGTTAGAGGTATCCACCAAGCTAAATACGAGCTACTAACACATAAACTACTCGAATCTTTACTGTTTTTTTTGGGTAAATTCGAATCTTTACTGTTCTTAGATTCAAAATACGCAGTTTGATCTGTTTGAATACCAAAATTAAATACGTGAAATAGTAAGAAAAGCCAAATGAACAAGGAAAATAAATAAGAAAATTGAATTCTGCTCAGATATTAGTCCCTTTTATCATCATAGCAGAAAATTGAAATGGGTGCAACGTTAAGTTGCCATTATGGCCTTCATAAGTTGCAACACCACTTCATAGTTCATAACAATACAACTACGGCTCAGACATTAGTGTTTTTTTTTTATCATCATAGCCGGAAACTGAAATGGATGCGGCAACGTTAAGTTGCCATTAAGGCCTTCATAAGTTGCAACACAATCACACTTCGCTTAGCCAAAAACTGGGGTTGTATCTGTGGCTTATTCATTTCAGACTAAAAGGAGACACACACACACCACACTGCCACACACACACACACACACACACTGACACACACCCCACAACGCATCCAGGCAACATCCACTTCAGTTAACTGAAGCTAAACAGACCACAAGGCATGCAGCAAAACTTAGGCTCAGCATATTAGTTAAGAAAATACATCATAGCCAAAAACTGAAGCAGGGGCAACATCATGTTGCCATTTAAGGCCTTCATAAGTTGCCACAACATCCACTTCAGCCCACTTACTGAAATGAATAAGCCACAAAACACCACACTGCCACACACACACACACCACAACGCATGCAGGCAACATCCACTTCAGTTAAGTGAAGCTAAACAGACCACAAGGCATGCAGCAAAACTTAGGCTCAGCATATTAGTTAAGAAAATACATCATAGCCAAAAACTGAAGCAGGGGCAACATCATGTCCCCTAATCACTGTCACAACACAATATTGAAATGAAATGAATAAGACCTTCATAACTTGCCACAACACAATATTGAAATGAATAAGCCACAGATACAACCCCAACATAATAAATGAATAATAGAATCAAACCAAATGCCAGCAAGTCCAGCAGGTCCCCTAATCACTGTCTATATCAGAATCTGCAAAATAGCCTCTGAATTCATCTTTAGCTGAGCGTATTTGAATTCCAAGGCGTGCATCCTCCCAATCTTTCAAGCATATGAGACAATCCAAAATGTCTGGAGCTAGTCTGCTCCTCCTCTCATCCAAAACTCTTTTACCTGCACTAAAAGCAGATTCGGATGCCACTGTAGACACAGGAGGGGTTAGTAGATCACGTGCCATGATTGAAAGAACGGGATATTTATTTTCATTTTTTTCCCACCAAGCTAAGACATCAAAATCACGCCTGTCATTCACGTTAACAGATTCTAGGTCTAAATATTTCTCAAGTTCAATGCGTGAAGTTACAGTGCTACTTCCTATTCCTGAATTTGAACTAACAAAATCCCAAAATTCATCATTGGTACTTGTAGAAGATGTTAAAGGAGCAGCAGTACAGGCAGCAGCATTAGAACGAAACTTAGAGTCATATTTAGCATACATGGTAGTCAATAAATCATTCACATCAGCAGAAGAAGGTAAAGTAGCAATCCCTAAATTTGTACCAATCTCTCTTAAGAGCAAGCTAACACATTCTAACTTCATCCTAGGGTCCATTACTGCAGCTAACATAAATATATGTGGCATTTCCTCATAATATTTTTTGAATTTTCCTTCCATATCTATACAAGCATGTGCAAAATTTGGATGTTCCCTATGTTTACGAAAATTGACACTGATATTGAAAAGATGATGAAGCACAATACAAGAAGTAGGATAACGAACACCCGAACAAGCTACGGTAGCAGAATAAAACACTTTTAAAAATTTCATGAACTGAAAACCAATTTCCCAATCAGCTGAAGTTAAAGGAGTAGCACGACACGGTCGATACCTCTGATTAACATACACAGATATTGCATCACTATATTTCCTACAAGACTTTAACATAATGTAGGTCGAATTCCAACGAGTTTGAACATCAGAGTTCATATTTTTGGGTTTAAGACTGTAAAGTGATGTGCACATTTTATCAAATTCTTGCTGCCTAGATGGGGAAGTAGCAATAAAAAGAACAGCATCTCTAATTCTTTTAATCTGTGGAGCTATATGTGTCAAACCATCTTGCACAACTAAGTTAATGACATGGCATACACATCGCAAATGCAATAATTCACCAAAATAAGGAGTCGTCAAATTTCTTCTAAACAGTGGAAGTGTAGCACTATTAGCGGTATGGTTGTCAAAAGTAATGCTATAAACTTTATCAACAACTTCAAAATCCCTAATAACACCCATAATACTTTCAAAAATCTGCTCAGCATCATGAGGAAACTCCACTAAACGGAAAGCAATAATTTTTTTTTGCAAAGTCCAACTAGAGTCTATATAATGAGCAGTCACACAAATATAACCACGATTATTTATACCAGACCACATATCAGAAGTAAAACCTATTGCACCAACAGTTGCAAGTTCACTAATCAAATCTTTTTTAACTTCACTAAAAGCTTTCTTTGTATCACTACGGGTTGAATTTCTAGAAACTTTAGCAAACGAAGGATTCAGACAATCTTGGACAAAATATTCAAATCTAATATCATCACCAAAAGTAAATGGTTGTTCTGCTGCAGCTACATAAAGGGCCAGTCCACGTCTCATTTTTTCTTTTGAATAAACAAAATTACTGTCAGATGCACCACCAATTTTATCAGCATGTTTCCTTCTTATATGTCTACCATGTCCTACACCATTATTACTTACGCATTTATAATGTTTGTCACAATAATGGCATACAGCCCTAGTTCCTATGTCAATACCACTTTTATCCTTGAAGTTGTCAACTATAGAGAAATGATTCCATAACCATGAGTAGCGTCGTGACCTTTTTGAACCACTAAGGCTTGAATTTGCAGCTGTAGGAGTAGCACTAGAACCTAAAGGTCCTGTTCCACTTCCACCACCAACAATGTTTGAAGCAGCCTCCTCACCTACAGAACCCATACCCTGTGGTGCAATAGGGTCTTGTGGTAGTTCATCAGAAGAACCTGAGGAGTCACGATCCTCCCCATTTCCAGGAGCCATCTACAAAAAAGCACCATAACAGGGGTTATTAAAGGGGAAACACAATAGACTAATTAATCACAATAAACACAATAGCCATCTACAAAATCATATGCAACAACAGCATGTCAGCAACACTAGACTGACTAATCACATGGGAAGTGATTAATCACACTAGACTAATTAGTAACAAACTAACAATTAACAAAAGCCCTAATTTCGTAACCCTAATTTTAGAAATTAGTAACAATTAACAAAAGCCCTAATTTCGTAACCCTAATTTCAAAAACCAGGTGAAAACCCTAATTTCAGAAACCCTAATTATTTGGCTTTTCCCAATAAACCCAAACTAGATTTTTATTCAAAAATATTGAACTTAACACATCAATCAGACAATCATGAAGAGAACCTAAAATGGGATGCATCATGCATGTCATCATGTGGTCAACAAACAGGAAAACGAAAACAGGCCAAGGTTGTAAATACTCACTGTTTGAGTGTTGTGTGTCACCGGAAACGAAGAGAGACAGAGGTGAGTCGGGCAAACTCAGATCTAGTTGTAGATCTAGGGTTTGAGTTTTTTGAGTCGCTGAACCACTGAACGGCAACGGCAACGGAACGGAAACGGTCACCAACTCACCGCCGAAACGGCAAAGGCAGTCACCACCGGTCAGTGGTCACCGACAAGGGCTTCACTGTTTGAGAGTTAAGAGGGACAGAGAAAGACGTTGAGAGAGAGAGAGCCTCAGGAGTTGAGAGGGAGAGACGGTGAGAGTGAGAGACTGAGAGAGACGTTGAGAGTTGAGAGTGAGATTCTATGAGAAATGAGAGAGAGAGAGAGAGAGAGAGACGTTGAGAGACAGAGAGAGACGTTGAGAGAGTCAGAATTTCTCGACTGAGAGTGAGAGAGAGAGGGCTGCTAGGGTTGTTCTCAGTCTCATCTCTTCCTATTTATACCAGTACCGTGCCTGATCATGTGCGACAGTCACTCCATAATGCATATGCACTCAATAAAGAAAAAATCTCGTAGAATCCTATAATGCATCACTCGAGGGGCGCCCGAGCTGTTTGTTGAAAATCCGAACCGTCTACGTTTTATGTGGGAGTGATTATATCATTCGTGCAAAAAATGAAGTCAATTGATTATCGTTACATACTACATCGCACATAACAAAAAATTCCTATTAACGAATCTACATCCTGATGAAAGGGTTTCCAAAACCCGATAGACCCGAATTTTTGCGAGAGTGCTTAAAACACCAAGAAAAACAAAATGAAGGGTATGGATCGTCGTACTTGTGTCGCAATCGTGTGGCTAGCGTACATTGGACTATAGCGGAATATATTAGTTTAGAACTAGATAAGTTAGATGTATAGATTTGAAAGGTAGCTGCACACTCATTTTTTCAAATATTCGATCTAAACCGTTACGATTTAAGATCTTATCAAATTTATCATTCTCCCCAAAATAGGTGATAATCAGATGTCGGAAACCACGTGATCAGAACACATTCGGTGCTTCCAAAGACGTTAAAGTCCTATAATGCACCACTTCAAGGCCGCCCGAGTTATTTTTTGAAAATCGGAACCGTCTACCTTTTATGTGGGACTATTTATATCATTCGTGCAAAAATGAAGTAAATTGGTTATCGTTATATACTCGATCGCACATAACAAAAATTCTCTATTAATAAATCTACGTCCCGATAAAAGGGCTTCAAAAACCCGATAGACCCGAAAATATGCGAGAGTGATTAAAACACCAAGAACAACAAAATGAACGGTATGGATCGTCATACTTGTGTTGCAATCGTGTGGTTAGCATACAAGAGGCCCGTTTTTTTAAAATAGAATTATATAATATTATTAATATATATTACTTGTCTAATTATAACTTATAAGCAAAAAAAGATTGTTAGCCCGTTTTTAAAAAAATATCGTCATACTTTTTCTTATTTATTATATATATATATTAAAAAAATCTTTATTAGATAAAATGCAATATATATCAATATATGTGTAGTAATTGCCTACTAATTGGTATATTATCATGTTTGAATTTTGATTCAAAATTTCTTAATCATATAAAATATTTTCAAAGCTTATTTTACTTAAATAAAAGGAAAAGATTAATAAATTATTGGATTATCAAAAAATACACACAGATAAATTAAACTATAATCTGAAATCCCTTGTTTATTTTTTTTTGAATTGAAAATCCCTTGTTTATTTAATAAATTATTGGATTATCAAAAAATACACACAGATAATTTTTTTTTTAAATTATCGGATTATTATTTTTTGAATTAAAAATCCCTGCGTGCCCGTGCCGTGCCTGGGCCGCCTGGCTAGAATCGTGTCGTGCCGTGTCGTGACTCGTGCCCCATCCCACTTCTGTGCCGTGCCCGTCTAAGACCGTGTCGTGTTGTCCCGTGCCAAGCCAACTTCCGTGCCGTGCCCGTGTCGTTCCCCCTCACTTTCGTGCCCGTACCGTGCCGCGTGCCCGTCGCGTGCCGTGCCGTGTTTGTCTAGAACCGTGTCGTGCCGTGTCGTGACTCGTGCCCCATCCCACTTCCGTGTCGTGCCCGTGCCGTGCCGTGCCGTGCCGTGCCAAGCCAACTTCCGTGCCGTGCCCGTGTCGTTCCCGCTCACTTCCGTGCCCGTGTCGTGCCGCGTGCCCGTGTCGTGCCGTGCCGCCTTCAAACGTGCCGTGTCCGTGCCGACCCGGCCCATTTGACACCTCTATCTATTTGTGCCGCGCGCATGGGAGAGGACTTGGTGGGAAAATAATTATGTGTATTCATGAGCCAGGACTGGACAGGGCAAATTAAAGTTAAGTAGGACCGGCCTGGAAATGGCCTTGAAAATTTAAATTTTGGTTAGTGTATATGGGACACCACCAAATAATGAGATGAGTTCTTATAAACTTATCCCTAAATTTATAAGTCTGAAATTTATTTCGGAATTTTTTTTATTTTAAGGAGCTTTTGGACTTTTTCCGTTTGTATTTATTCAAATTTTTCTCGCATTTGTTCGTTTTGCGTTGAATTTTTGTAAATTATTGATTCATCTCGACGAGAACAATCGGACAAGTAAAATTTTCTAAATTTATCTTAATATTATTTTAAATATTCAAAATTAAAGCCCAAAAATTTTAAACGCGAGAAAAATTTGAATATTAGGACAAAATGGAAAAAGCCAAAAAACCCAAAAAGTTCCATAGAGAAACAACACCTGAGTACGTACGATCCATAAACATGATAAACAATTTAACGCACAAAAACCATCTCAAATCATCTGAACAATAAAATAATAGGGCTGATTTAGGCCATGTTCTTCCTAAATTATTGATTTGGTAGTTATTTTCATTTTTTTAAAGTTCTTGTTACATTCAATTTAAATTTTTGGGATTGATCATTCCTTCTCGACGAGAGGAGTTAAAAAGTTAAAAATGACGACAAAAAGTAAAAAAAAAAGTTCAATAAAGACGAAAAAAGTTTAGAGATATTTTTTTATCTTCACTATCATCCTATCTAAACTTTTAAAATTTCAATTCACAGTTTTACTTTTTTTTTTTTTATTCTTTTTATCAAGATGAATGATTAAGGTGTCGTTCCGCTTTCTTTTTAAACCTTCTTTTTCAAAAAGAAGGTAATTTCAAGCTCAAATATAATGAAAATGAAAAATAATTTTTTAATTTTTTTTGCACCGTTTAAAAGATCTCAATGAGATCTATCAAATAAGATCCATATTGGTAGGAAAATTATTTGCGTAAACACATAATTTTTGAGCTTAAAATTACATTTTTTTCTAAAAGTTCTTTTTTAAAGAAACTGAAACGGGGCCTAATCCACATTAATGACAAAAAACTGAAAGATAAAATAATAACAAAAATACTAGAGCATTAATTCAGTGTCGGTAACTCTGAAGCTGACTTCCAAACAAACGCATTTTTTCCTCTTAGAAAATTACTACTATTCTCAAACCACGCAATGTACAATTACTTATATATTACATAAACACGTGAACCATGGTGTAGGTATTGCACCATTTGCATCTGTCAGAACTCAGGGGTATTTCGGACATCATGAAATCCTTCATCGAAAACACTTTTATTTTGAAAAGGATAAATCATGAAACACTGGATCAAATTCATTGGAACCAATTATTTTCAAGTTATACGTGTTCTGATTATCAGAAACTTAATAATATCCGATCAAGCTGGTGTTTGGCACACTAGCTTATTCTACTCGACCAGCTCTACAAATTCCAATCAATCGGAGCGAGACCGGAGCGGGTCTCACTCGGTGGGATCCGGAGGTGCTGTAGTGCACCTCCGTGTAGTGCACGTGTAGGGCGGCACACAGCCATCGATCTCATCAATCAACGGTCCACATTAAAAATCAATTATAACCAGTAATAAATTATTCTTACCGGTCATAATTAAAAATCATATCTCAACCATTCATTATCAAGATCGATGGTCCGTATGCGTCCTACAGGGTACCTTGCAGGATCTTGCACTTTAAGATTTCACAATCCCACTCGCAGCACGGTGAGACACAGCACGCCCCGATTGCCATTTGTCAATCCAACCTTCGTTTAATCCGCAAAGTACGTCAATGTTGGTCCTCCATGAAATCACTCACAAAAAGTTAGTATTTTCATTATAAAATTAGTGGTGTCACTTTCTGAACAATCTCAAGTCCCTATAAAGTTATGCAATCTGCAATCGCCAATGAACAGCGAAGCGAGAGCAAGAACGAGAGCGAGAGACAATGGATTCAAAAGAGAGCTGTACCAAAGTCCTAATGCTACCATGGTTAGCCCATGGCCACATAACTCCCTTCCTAGAACTAGCCAAGAAACTCTCTACCAAAAACTTCCACATCTACCTATGCTCCACACCCATCATTTTGAATTCAATCCAGAACAGAATCACCGAAACCCAATCCCTCTCCATAGAACTAGTACCACTCCACCTCCCACCGACGTCACCGGAGCTCCCTCCCCACCGCCACACCACCAACGGCCTCCCGCCACATCTCATCCCCGCCTTAAAAAGGGCCTTCGACTCAGCCAGCCCTCGTTTCTCCGAAGTTGTACAAACACTGAGCCCGGATTTGGTCATCTACGACTTTCTGCAGCCGTGGGCGGCAACGATCGCCTCGGAGTGTGAAATCCCGGCGGTGTTGTTCTTTATCGCGGGAGCAGCGCTGGTTTCTTTGGGCCTCCACTTGCACTCGAGACCCGGCGTTGAATTGCCTTTCCCGGAGTATCAGCATATTCTCAAGTGAGTCGTTACTCGTTAGTTCGTCTTAATTAGGCTTGTTAATGGATCGGATTCGATCCAAAAAATTAGATCCGAATCCGGTAATTCAAATACGGATCGGATTAAATCCGTTATCAATCCGATCTGAACTTTATTTTTTTAATTTTTTTAAAAAAACTGTAAATTTTTTATTTTGAAAAAAAAAGTTTAAGAAGTTGTATTTTTTTTTTTTGGCCTTAATTTTTTGAAGTAAAAAAGTTTTTGGATCGGATTTGGATTTTTGGATCGGATCCCAATTTTTCGGATTCGGATTATCACTATCTGATTCGAGTCTTATCAGATTTGGATCAGATTCGAATTTATAGGATCTGGATCGAATCCGACCCATTGACAGACTTAGTCTTAATGTAAAGTACTTATAATTTACTCCCTCCCTCTGCGTCCCAAATTGTCCAAAATCATTATTCACACTTCTTAAAAAAATTTATACATTTTTTGATGTATAGTACGGAGTAATATTTTCTATATACACATATGGATTTTGTTTAATTTTATTTTGCGATTTGAGTTTCTATTGTGTACTTTCTTTAAAAAATTCGTATCGTAATCCTCAACAGGGGTTTCCCTAAAGCACAGCCAGAGGAGGCTCCTACAAATGATGGTACAGATGACAAGACACGTCTCCTAGAAAGCTTGGGAAAATCATGTAAAATGATTTTGTTCAATACTTTCAGAGAATTTGAGGGTAAATACATTGATTACTTATCTATTCTAACTAAGAAAAAGGTAGTTCCACTTGGTCCACTAGTTCAAGAAATCGATGAACCGAATAAGGATTCGGAGATAATGCAATGGCTCGGCACCAAAGATGAGCTCTCAACTGTGTTTGTGTCATTTGGAAGTGAGAGTTTTCCATCGAAGGAGGAGAGGGACGAAATAGCTCATGGGTTGGAGCTTAGTGGTGTTAATTTCATATGGATTGTCAGGTTTCCAGCGCTGGGAGAGAGTACTATTGAAGAGGCACTGCCCGTGGGATTTCTCAAAAGGTAAAACTATGCAAATAAGTATCACTGTCGCATCATTCTACCAATAACAAATGCATACAAAAACGCAAAGAAACTTGTGCAGATAAATCAATATGTAGCTCAGGTTCATACTTTTTGTGTAAGATAATTTCCTTTGCTTGCTCGCAGGATAGGAGAGAGAGGAATGGTTGTGGAGGGTTGGGCTCCCCAGGCCCAAATTTTGGCCCATTCAAGCATCGGGGGATTTGTGAGCCATTGCGGTTGGAATTCTATATTGGAGAGTTTGAAACTCGGGATTCCAATTGTAGCCGTGCCCGTGCACCACGACCAGCCTATCAATGCGAAAGTGGTGGAGGCGGTTGGGTTTGGTGTGGAGTTCAAGAGAGATGAGAATAAAAGGCTCGATAGAGAAAACATAGCACAAGTTATAAGGAAAGTGGTGGTGGATGAAGAGGGGGCGGATGTGAGAAGTAAAGCAAGAGAATTTAGTGAGATTATAAGGAAGAAAGGAGATGAAGAAATAGATGGATTGGTAAAAGAGTTGGCTCAACTTTCCGCCGAGGGCAAATGAGGGAAAAACAAAAAAATTGAAATTGCAACTTATTTGAAGGTTCTTTGCAAGTAGTTACGATCCAATTGGATTTGAATATTCCATTGCTTTCGTTGGAATTACGAACAATTAATTTTAGAACACCTGTACTTTTTGGGTTTCATGTATCATAGTTTTATTATAAGTGGTTGGTTTATTCTAGTTTTATACTCCGTCCATCCCCTTTTAAGTGTCCAAGTTCGGAAATTCAATTTTTGATGTTGACATTATCATTACATTTGAATATTTGAACTTTTCATAATTGCCCTTTATGGAAATATCATCGTCATACTTTTGCCTACTAACATTTCGAAATGAAATCTTTTCAAAAGAACAATTAAAATGAAAAATGTACCAACATTTACAAATTAACTTTTCAAAAATAGAAACTAATTAAGGGACAACCCAATTGATACATGGATCAGTTCAAAAAAAAAAAAAATGATACATGGATGTGTTAATTTATGAAATGATCTTTCTAGTTTCAACCGAGTTTCAGTTTTACCCTTAGTATTAATTGCAACGCATTTAACTTCGAAGTTTGGTTAACATCCGTATTAGGTCCAATAGATAGCATTTGTTTCCAAACTTACGGAAAAGTGCCTAATAAATGGCAATTTCGACGTTTTAGGGCCTTTTTCTCATGTCTCTCAATTCAGCTCCTTACCCATGTCTCTCAATTCAATTCAATTCATTAATTAGCCAATTTTCCATCAATCTTGGAGCAAACACTATCAATTGGACATAACAGGTACGCTAATCAAATTTCAGGGTTAAAAGTGTTGCAATTGGTACTAGGAGGACAAAACCGAGACTCAATCGAAACTAGAGGGAGCATTTCTAAATTTATCCCTTAATTTACCGCTTTTTTTTTTTTTTTGACATGATCATAAGAACAAAACAGCCAACTAACTAGGGAGATCCCTTACAAGCAAATCATGAAGTCCAGGCGGAATACAACCTGGTAAAGACAAAACTTTCCTACTAAGGCAGTTGGATGCTAGCCAGTGAGCCACCAAATTTAAATTCCTAGAGCACTAAACAAAAGACCAATTTGTAGCTGCTGCCCAACCTTTGATATCCTCCACAATAGCATAAATCTCCCACGGACAATGAGTAGACAAGCCATTGATGCAATCAATTAGAGCTTTACAATCTGATTCAAAGATTACCTCTGATAGGTTCAGTTCTCGCGCCGCAATACATGCTATACGTAATGCCCACGCCTCAATAGAAATAGCTGAAGACCCCGTAATTCTACCAATCCGCCACCAAAGAGCATGTCCACCACTATCTCTGGCAATGACGCCAAAGGCAGCCTTGCTGCTGGAGGAATGGTAAGCTCCATCACAGTTCATTTTAACAACAGTTGAGGGGGGAGGAACCCACTTGGCCACCCGAGGAGGTTTAGGGGCCCTCTCCCTGTCATCTGAAAATATTGCCAGAAGATAATCTTGATTCGCCACATTAGCCTTAAAAATCACATCCTCGGGACAAGGCTTTCTTCGATTAAACACAAAATCATTCCTTGATTTCCAAATAGCCCAACATAATTGAAAAATGATAGCCACCACTTCTGCACTTGCCTCCTTCGAGAGATCACCACAAAGCAAATCTTCCATCCATCTGTTAGCTGCAACTATTTGTTTGTCCAAAACCCAAAATGCCATATCACTCCCAAACCAAACAGCCCTAGTCGAACATCCATAAACCAGAAAATTGACACAGAGGATCTTTGACCCAAATATTGAACGTAATTATTCAAAATAGTCTGGTAGTACTGTATTACAATCACACGTTTCTATAAAGTACATACACTTAGTGGCAGACCGTACAAAAATATGTGGTTGTAAAGTCATCCGGAGTACATTGTATAATTTCACCTTTTAAATTCTTCATCCATCACATGCACGTCATTGCTTGCGGTATCGAACATTTTTCTTATGCGTAAGTATGTCGACACAGACAAATGGTGCACAGATCGTGCACAGATTCTAATGTGGGGTTCATTACGGGTCCTACACAAAAAATCCAAACCGTTTATTAAATTTATAACATTTTTTTAAAGGCTCCTGTGAAAAATCAGTTCAATTCGATACCTACAAGTACTTGATCTAATCATATAAGTTTTCATACATGTTCAAAGTTGAATGAAAAGTTAGATGATTAGATCGAGTACTTTTATGTATCGGATTGAGTTTATTTTTTGCGGAAGCTCTTTAAAAAATGTTTCAAATTTAATGAACGGTTTGGATCATTTGTGTAGAACCCGTAGTGGATCCCACATTGAGATCTGTGCACGATCTGTGCACCATTTGTCTGTGTGAATAGCACCTCTCTTTTCTTATCTGCCTTTATTGGGTATGGTCATGGAGTACTTGAATAGGAGACTACTCCCAATCAAGAAAACAAAATTGAGACACATACAGAGAGAGAGAGAGAGAGAGAGAGAGAGAGAGAGAGAGAGAGAGAGAGAGAGAGAGAGAGAGAGAGAGAGAGAGAGAGAGAGAGAGAGAGAGAGCATGGATTCAGAACAGAGAAGCAACACCACCAAAGTCCTAATGCTACCATGGTTAGCCCAAGGCCACATAACACCCTTCCTAGAGCTAGCCAAGAAACTCTCAACCAAGAACTTCCACATCTACCTATGCTCCACACCCATCATTCTCACTTCTATCCAAAACAGAATCACCAAAACCCAATCCCTCTCCATACAACTAGTACCATTCCACCTTCCGCCGACTCCGGAGCTCCCTCCCCACCACCACACCACCAACGGCCTCCCGCCGCACCTCCTCCTCCCCTTAATAAACGCCTTTGAAATGGAAAGCCATGGTTTCTCCCATACCCTCCGAACACTAAGCCCCGATTTAGTCATCTATGACTTCTTCCGGCCGCGGCCCCCGAGTACAGGTGCCTCGCCAGAGTATAGTATTCCGGCGGTGGAGTTCATTACTAGCGGAGCTGTTGGCTACCACATGTTCACGAAACCCGACGTTGAATTCCCATTCCCGGAACTTCAGCTAAATTCAATGTAAGCCATTACAATCTGTGTTGATTTTATTAATAGTGTCTTTGGCTTAATGTCGTTCCATCGATTTGATCCTCAGACCTCACACCGCTTCAGCTACAACTCGGAATGCATTGATGATTTTAGCGATTTCATCATGAGTTTCTTTTATGTATTTTGTTTAATAAATTCAAAATCCTCAACAGCGGTTTCCATCATGTGCAGCCAAACAGCTCCTCGAAACGAGCGCGATATAGCCGAAACGAGACGTAGAATCGAAAGCACGAAAATATCATGTAAAATGATGTTGCTCAATAGTTTCAGAGAGCTTGAGGGTAAGTACATTGATTACTTACCCATTTTAATGGAGAAGAAGATAATCCCAATTGGTCCACTGGTTCAAGAAATTATTATCGATGGGGATCACAAGGATGTGGAGATATTGCAGTGGCTGGGCACAAAAGATGAGCAGTCGACTGTGTTTGTTTCCTTTGGAAGTGAGAGTTTTTTGTCCAAGGAGGAGAGGGAGGAAGTAGCTCATGGTCTGGAGCTTAGTGGTGTTAGTTTCGTATGGATTGTCAGGTTTCCGGCGGAGGAGAGAATCGAGGTTGAAGAGGCACTTCCTGCGGAGTTTTTTAGGAGGTAAAGCTAGACAAATTAAAATTATAATTCCTTTTCGCCGTTGTTTTTTTATATCTAATATAATTGTCGCATCATTCTGTATGCGGTGTATTTCAATGAAATTGATCAATTGGAGAGCAAATAAATTGAGCAATTCCTTGTACACGGAGAAAATGCAAAGAAACTATTACAAATGACTCATCAATATGTGACTTGAATTCATCTTGCTATTTAGGTAGTCGTCATTAGACCAAGGTTTTATCTAGAATAGTCTTTTTGACTTTTTAGTTATAAATAGTATATGTTTTTACTAACATTACCTCTTATATTGTTTGTTTTATTTTTTGAGACATTTTCATTGTTGGCAGGATAGGAGAGAGAGGAAAGGTTGTAGAGGGTTGGGCTCCACAGGCCCAAATCTTGGTCCATCCAAGCACCGGTGGATTTGTGAGCCATTGCGGTTGGAATTCTATATTGGAGAGCTTGAAATTCGGGATTCCAATCGTAGCCGTGCCCATGCACCATGACCAGCCCTTCAACGCGAAATTGGTGGAGGCGGTTGGGTTTGGCGCGGAAGTGAAGAGAGATGAGAATAGGAGGCTCGATAGAGAAAACATAGCACAGGTTATAAGGAAAGTGGTGGTGGATGGAGAGTGGGTGGATGTAAGAATTAAAGCAAGAGAATTTAGTGAGATTATAAGAAAGAAAGGAGATGAAGAAATAGATGGAGTGGTAAAAGAGTTGGTGCAACTTTCCACCGAGGGAAAATTACTTGAAAATTGAAGTTCTTAATTAATTGTTGTGATTTGACGTTGCTCTCCCTTCTCTCTCTCTAAACTCTTACCAAAAAAATCTTAGTCGCCGTTGTTTGCTTGGACGAAGCTTCGACGGAAGATTACATGGGGAAATAAAAGATAAAAGCCGACGCCTACTTTTGCTAGCAATCCATTGGGCACATTGGTTTACGATACGCTTACACCAAGAGAAATTAAAATTGACATTCGTGAGAGGGACAAAATATCATCTAGGATTGCTTGGACTTCCCAGTTAGACCACCCACTGTTTGGTTGTAGAAGATCCACTAGGACCTGACAATCCGATTCAATTGTAGCCTCTGTCTTTCCCCAAGCTTTATCCGCAGCCACAGCCACAGCCACCCGTATTGCCCATGCTTCTGCTGCTAAAGCTGACGAAACCTTGATTCTAGAAATTCAACTTCCTCTCTCTCCCTCCATTCAGTCATAGTTGTTTTTAGCTTTTCTAGAAAAAGCTTTGACTACCAAAACTTTGACTAAAACCATTTCAGATTCAGAAATTTTTTAGTGCCAGGTGGATATATCTCACGTGATATCCGCTCCGTACATCTGGACAGTCCAATACACTTTTGGACGGCTCGGATTGAATCTCTCTCTCTCATCCCAATACTTTCTCTCTTGAAATCCGAGCCGTCCAAAAATACAATGAACGGCTCAGATGCTTCGAGCGGACATCACATAATACCCACCGGACACTAACAAATTTTCCTTCCAGATCACTTGAATAATAGTAGTACTAAAATAGTTCTGGAGCCAACAGCCAAACAAAAACGCTTTGTTTATCGCTTAACCAATACTAGTAATTAAAAAAAGCAAGTGAACCAGATAAGTCATCCATGACATCAATTCTTCACAGGATTGACTTTCCTTATATGCTTATTCGTTACTGACATCTTTTTATTTCCTTACCAGTAATCGCCAATCAAGAAAACAAGAGAGAGAGAGAGAGAGAGAGAGAGAGAGAGCATGGATTCAAAACAGAGCAGCAACACCACCAAAGTCCTAATGCTGCCATGGTTAGCCCAAGGCCACATAACTCCCTTCCTAGAACTCGCCAAGAAACTCTCTACCAAAAACTTCCACATCTACCTATGCTCCACACCCATCATTCTCACTTCAATCCAGAACAGAATCACCGAAACCCAATCCCTCTCCATACAACTGGTACCATTCCACCTCCCGCCCACGCCGGAGCTCCCTCCCCACCGCCACACCACCAACGGCCTCCCGCCGCACCTTCTCCGCGCCTTAATAGACGCCTTTGAAATGGAAAGCCCCAGTTTCACCAATACCCTCCAAACACTAAGCCCTGATCTAGTCATCTATGACGTTTTCCGGCCGCGGCCCCCGAGTACAGATGCCTCAGAGTATAAAATTCCGGCGGTGGAGTTAATGACCAGCGGAGCTGCGGTAGTTTCGTTTGGCTACCACAAGTTCACGAAATCCGACGTTGAATTCCCATTCCCGGAACTTCAGCTAAATTCAAAGTATGTCACTAATTTGTCTTAATTGCATTCACATACAGTAGTTTTCTTTTCCAGATGTTAGTATATTGGTAGAGTTAGGGTGTGTTCCAGAAATGGAAAAAGCTTTTCTTTTTTGTCCAATAAAAAGGGGAGTTCTTGAAAAATAAGAAGGCTTGGAAGAATTTATATAGGTTCCATGAGGGCCGGCGGAGGGAAATCGGTCCGGCGGCCGCGCCGGGCCGTCTCCGGCCACCGAACGGCCGATCCGAGCCTTCATATGTACACGGAAAATGGGTGCTCGGATCAAGCACCCTACACACCTCGGATGTTGTTGATTCCCGCGCCGGCCCCCTTGCTTTTTTTTTATAGAATTTTTGGACGGCTCGGATCGGCCGTCCGGTGGCCGGAGACGGCCCGGCGCGGCCGCCGGACTGATTTCCCTCCGCCGGCCCCCATATTGGTAAAAATAGTCTTCTTTTTTTAAAGGCAACTTCAAGCTAAAAAATCATGTGTTTACGCAAATAATTTTCCTATCACAATGGATCTTGTTTGATAGATCTCATTGAGATATTTAATACAGTGAAAAAAAAATTATTCATTTACATTATTTTTGAGTTTGAAAATGTGAAAGAAACTTTTTGTTTGGAAAAAATAAGAAGGGTGGATTATTTTTGAATGAGAAGTGAAGGAAATAAGTACTTATTTTTTAAGAAGGTTTTCGGAACGGAGCGTTAGATTATTACAACAGACCTACGTCGTTCCATCGATTTGATCCCGAGACCTTACACCGCTCCCGTTACAACTTTGGTCTCTATTTATAGGTTTCTTGCTCCAAGCTCCTCTCCATATCCAAATTATATCCCTTGATCCAAAGATGATGTTCAAAGCCGTTTATAGTAGAACGCGCACAAGAAAATATGTCTAGCTACAAGAGTTTAGTCCGATTGAAAATAGGTAGAGATGTGAACAAATTATACTTTATACGATTATGTTCATTAGATTCTTGCCGACTATTTGAAGTTCAAATAGTTGGCGAAAATATTATGGACATAATTGTACATTCAACATTAACAAATAGGAGTATAACTTGACCATTTGTCTATCAACACTTGATTGAATTTAATTTTCGCGGACGTGTTCTTTTTTGTTTTATATACTAAATGATTAGCTTGAATTGTCTGGAGTGGGCCCACTAAATAAATGTTTCGAGGGTATGCTGACTCTAGAGAGATTAGTTACAGAAGCAAATCAAGCAATTGTAAATTCCGAAAAGGTTTGTATTTTGTAGCTGTTTAGTCGCCATTATCCATGTCAAAAAAATAAAAAAAATAAAAAAAAGTTTTTTTTTTTGGGGGTAGGGAAAATAAAATAAAGTTACGCAAATACTACTGGGTTTTCAAATTGAATTGTTTTCTAGTAGTGTATGATTTGACTAATAAACACACAAATGAAATCAATTTGTGATGATGCCATGAGACGGCATACACCAGTGCAATAAACTATAATTCGAAACAACATTGGGGTGTTTGGGAGCCAACTTTTTGGCTTTTCATTTTTCACTTTTTGTCTTTTTGGCTTTTGGGATTATGATCAGAATGTATTTTGTATTTGGTAGAGTATTTGGAATATTATATGTGCAGAATGCATTTTGCAATAGGAGTAGTGTTTGGAAGATATGGAATGAAAATGAATTGTGGATTGGTTTTTTACTATGTTGCCCCCGGTTATTAATAATAGTGTATAATGTATATAAATAATGTTTGGGCTCAATTTATTTAAAATTTAATTCCGAAATTCTGATATGTACATAAACTGGTGTCCCCCGAAATTTAATTCCGAAATTCAGTTGACAGAGATAACTTTCAAAGCCATGGCAAAGTGGGAATTATCTGAAAAGAGAGAGGGTAGCCTTGTCTTTTTGGCATGGCTGGATTCAAAAATGAAAAAATGGGAATTGGAAAAGCTCCTTTTTCCAGATTCTCGGTTTTGTTTTAGAAACTTGAAATTGCAAAATCCATTTTACCCAAAATCCATTTTCCCTCTTTCTACCAAACACCCAAAATTCAAAAATGGAAATTGGAAAATGTAAAACCAGACCTCCCAAACACCTTACATTTTTCAAAAGATTTCGCAAGCTCTATATATATTATTCCTTCCGTCCCGATTTGTTTGTCCCCCTTTTGATTTATGTACATGTCCCAAATTGATTGTCCAATTTCAAAATCAATAGCTCAGATTATGTAAATTTTCAAATTAATGGATTAGATTTGGTTTCCTTAATAAGTTGAAAACCTGAGATTGGACAAACAAATCGGGACGGGGGGAATAGTAGCAGACAGTCCTAAAATCTTCATTAGTTCTCTCTGTTTGGAACTTCTTTTCTATGGACTATATGGTATATGCTTTTGGGGCAAATTGGGAAGAACCAGGTACTATATCCTTGGACGAAGATAGAAAAGTAGATTTCTAATCGTAACTAAATCTTCAATTTTTGATCTGTAGAGAAGAAGTTGAAGCAAAATAGCTATTAAACGATGGTTTGGTTTACTCTTCATAGGAGTAAGCAGCAAGCTAAAAGATACCAAAAGAATCCAATGACTCGAATGATTTGTATTATTTGAAGAAGATAATTAAATGCGGCAAATAAAACGAATTTCATCTTCTACTTTTTCGATCGGCAAAAATATATTTTATTGGAAACTTGATAAGGGTACATCGAGAAAAGAGAAAGGAAGCCTAACACCGTGATATTGATACATGGGATAGGGAAAAGAGAAACTTCCATAAAGCATTGGATGATGGATATATGAAGGCCAAAACAGGTGGCCCAAAATCAGGTTCAAGAAGCGTACATATATTAGATACAAACAGCCAAACAGGGCATATACAAAACAAATTTCATCATTCGTGGACGGTTTTAAATTTTTTTTTTATCTATATGGATTGATCACGAGTCGAAATATGATTTGAGCCCATAATGTCTTAAACTTGCATTGAAAGCAATTATATCTCTAAGAATACTTGTTTAATTATCGCACATTATGCTTTTCGTACAGACATCTGTTAAATTCATAAATTACGTATACTCACCTGTCCCAAAATTTTAGTTTTTAGTGATTTTCATGTGTTTCTTTTAGGTATTTGGTTGAATAAATTCATGTCTAAATCATCAACCGTGGTTTTGCCTTATAATTTGCAGCCAAAGGTTTCCTGGAAGTGATAGAGCTGAGACGAGACGTAGATTAGAAAGCCCGAGAATATCATGTAAAATGACTTTGATCAATAGCTTCAGAGAACTTGAAGGCAAGTACATTGACTACTTACCCATTCTAATAGAGAAAAAGTTCATTCCAACTGGTCCACTGGTTCAAGGAACGACAGTCGTCGATGGGGACAAGGATTCGGAGATATTGCAGTGGCTGGGCGCGAAAGATGAGTTCTCGACTGTGTTTGTTTCCTTTGGGAGTGAGAGTTTTCTGTCCAAGGAGGAGAGGGAAGAAATAGCTCACGGTCTGGAGCTTAGCGGTGTTAATTTCATATGGATTGTCAGGTTTCCGGCAGGAGAGAGAATCGAGGTTGGTGAGGCACTTCCTGTGGAGTTTCTTGAGAGGTAAATCCAGACAAACTAAGGGTCCCGTTCTGCTAAGGTTCTTATTTTTTAAGTATTTATTTTCTATTTTACGAGACATGTCATTTTCTTATAATACATCACATTTAATTAAAAAATAAGTACTTATAACACCATTCTATATGTTGTAAATTTCAACGAAATTGATCGATTGGAGAGTAAAAAAATTGAGCAATTTAATGAACGTACACAAAGAAAATGCGAAAATGCAAAGAAACTATTACAGATGGCCATTTATATATATATATATATATATATATATATATATATATATTACAGATGAATCAATATTTCTAGAATACTCTTTGACTTTTTATGAAACTCTCATTTTTTGTTTCTGCTGTTTTAGTTATAAAGATTATATTTTGTTGCTACTATCACCTCTTAGGCCATCCACAGTGGTATAATCAAAAAAGGATAATCAAAAGTTGACACATCAGCTTTTAATTATTCACTTAAGAGGTTGTTAAGCTTAACAATGTTGAGTTTCACAATGGTTATTTCTAGTCCATAACCAAAATAAGGGTCTACTACAATTTCACTCTCTCTCCCCCTCTATTTCCTGCCATTCACTTTCCTTTATTTACGTTTTTTTTTGGCAAAAATATATTGATTCCCTCTCTTAATTTTTGGGAAAAAATCGGTAATTTTCTTCCCTCCTATTATGAATTTTTTTGGGGAAAAAAAAATAGAAACAGGAAAAAAAAGTGAAATACCTTAATCCGGCGATGAAGGGTTGAATTGTAGATGATCGAAAGATATGAGCTTCACTTTTTGAGGGAAAAAAAGAGAAATGGTTTGTGGATGAGGTGAAGAAGATATAGAGTAAGCGAAGAAGAGAAGAAAAAAATACCAATTGAAACACGCGTGTATACAAATTTTGGAACTAATTAACTTATGTGGTGTGGAGTTCACAAATTTTGATTATTGAAAAAGGTTGCTAGTTTTGGTTATCCAAAGCCCAAAATTTGATTATTTCTAAGGATGTTGCTAAGTTTGATTATACCATGGTGAGCTATCTTTGGCACCAACATTGTTAACTTTAAAAACAATTGGCTTTTGATTATACCACTGTGGATGGCCTTATATTATTAGGTTTTTTTTTTTTTGAGACATTTTCCTTTGCTCGCAGGATAGGAGAGAGAGGAATGATTGTAGAGGGTTGGGCTCCACAAGCCCAAATCTTGGCCCATCCAAGCATCGGCGGATTTGTGAGCCATTGCGGTTGGAATTCCATATTGGAGAGCTTGAAATTCGGGGTTCCAATCGTAGCCGTGCCCATGCACCATGACCAGCCCGTCAATGCAAAATTGGTGGAGGCGGCTGGGTTTGGCGTGGAGGTGAGGAGAGATGAGAATAAAAGGCTGGATAGAGAAAACATAGCACAAGTTATAAAGAAAGTGGTGGAGGATGAAGTGGGGTTGGATGTGAGAACTAAAGCAAGAGAATTTAGTGAGATTATAAGGAAGAAAGGAGATGAAGAAATAGATGGAGTGGTAAAAGAGTTGGCCCAACTTTGCACCGAGGGCAAATGACTTGGAAATTGAAGTTCCAACTGTTGTGAGTTTTCTTGGCAATTGAGATCTGTAATTTGGTGTCCGAAAATTTTAAAAAATTATGCATGAAAGTACTTTATTTTTTTCCCCGAAAATTGAACGGCTTTTTTGTTGAGAACCAACAATATGGAATGGAGGGAGTAGTAGAAACATCCAAACCGGATCTTATTTTCTATTATGTTTTGTATATTTTGCACTTAGATTCTTTTGTCAATTCTGGATGTATCGATGTTATTCATCTTTGTATCACTGTGCAAGTGTGTAGTTTAACACAGTTTTATTTTATAAATAAAAAAAAATTGTTTCAGGCATCACTAGCATGTGGGTTGTTTGTGAGCCAATTGTATTTTAGATTACCGGGTGTGGATTATAAACTTTTGGACAATAATCAGAATTAATAAAAGTATATATATTTGCACGATATGTACATAATAAATTTTGTAAATTAATTTATGGGTGAAATTATAACCAAAATCCCAAAGTTTCTTCTCATGTGATTTTTGAATTAATCTACATTTTCAATTCATTTTTCAGAATGTACAAAACTTGACAATCCGACATGTAAAATAAGGGCTCCCAAACATCCTCACAATAATTTCTTCCTAAACCTACTATCCCAGCAATTCAAATTCCCCTTCCCCTCTACTATTCAGTAGTCATAGTTGATTTCAGCTTTTCTAGGAAAGCTTTGTGACTATCAAAACTTTGACGAAAACCATTGATTGGATCTCAAAGCAAAACCATTACTACTCTAAAAAAACCTCCCTCAAAACCAAAACTGAACAGGGCCTCCGGAGTTGACAGTCAAACAAAAATGCACACAATTTTCTTCTTTTTAGTATTCAGTTGTCAGATCAGCTTGCGCGCACCTTGATTAATATTGAGGATACCGTTTACTAGGCTTAAGAAATAACGCTTTATCAAAAAAAAAAATTAAAATAAATGTGAATCAGATAAGTTTTGAAATATTATTAAACTGATGAAAATAAAAGAACAGAGCGCAATGTACAGGAACAATCGTTTCTTCAGGCCCTATCCAGAGGGACTGGGGGGAGCTGCTGTGAAGGGACAGCAGCGTGCTGTCCCGGTCTAGGGGGCCCCACTCTGGTCTTGCTCCGATGATCGAAAACGTTCACCTCGTAGAGCTCATTGAGTTGAACAACTATGCAAAAAATCAGTCTGATTGGATATCATTAAGTGCCTGATCAGAATATAACTTGCTAATAATGGGTTCTATTAGATTTGATACAGTGTTTCGGATCCATTCTTTTCAAGACAAAAAGGTTTCGATTAAGCACTTAATGATATCTGATCGAGCTAATTTTTTACATAATAGTTCAAATCGACGAGATCTACGAAGTGAACGTTTCCGATCATTGGAGCGAGACCGGAACACGACCCCTTTGACCGAGACATCAGGCTGCTGTCCCTTTAAGGAACAGCAGCGCCCCCAACTCCTATCCAGAGATGGCTTGCTTTTCAAGACGAAATGAAGTAATCTCGAGAAAAAAAAAAATCCCTCTTTCTTCAATCTTAAAATAGTACTAGTTGTCTATTTTTTGAATGGTTCTCATTTATAGACAGGGATTTCAGTGACTCAATATACCTAATAAAATACAAGGGTGTGGGATCTACACAAACACAAGTTGAAAGAAGAACCGAGATCGATTTGATCCAAGAAATGAGGTGTGCATTCTAACTCTCTTAAGAAAGTGCCCACACTCTGTCAAATATTTTACATAAATGTCATTAGTTCTTTTTACTCACTGGTCATCAACTTCTGTCGTTAGGATCACAAAAAAAAAAAAAACAGCACTGTCTTTTGGGTGTCTCTCTCTCTATTATGCGCATTCCCCTACTTCTCCAAAGCATTCCCACCACCGTCCGCAGTCGTAAACTCAACTCATTCTCCATTACGACAGCGTTTTCCGTCCCCCGCGTATCTCCTCCCTGTAAGTAATCCATGAGACACTCCGGGCCCAATTCAATATTCACAGTAATATCTTTCCTGGCCAACACTTGCCGGATCCCCCCCCCCATTCCGATCACTTGAATAATAAAATAGTTCTGGAGCCAGCCAACAGCCAAACAAAAACGCATTGTTTATCGCTTAAAGAATAGTATGAACACTTGATCCAAACACGTACGAGAGAGAGAGAGAGAGAGAGAGAGAGAGAGAGAGAGAGAGAGAGAGAGAGACGGCATGGATTCAAAACAGAGCAGCAACACCACCAAAGTCCTAATGCTACCCTGGTTAGCCCAAGGCCACATAACTCCATTCCTAGAGCTAGCCAAGAAACTCTCTACCAAAGACTTCCACATCTACCTATGCTCCACACCCATCATTCTCACTTCAATTCCAAAACAGAATCACCAAAACCCAATCCCTCTCCATAGAACTGGAGCCATTCCACCTCCCGCCCACGCCGGAGCTCCCTCCCCACCGCCACACCACCAACGGCCTCCCGCCGCACCTCCTCCGCGCCTTAATAGACGCCTTTGAAATGGAAAGCCCCAGTTTGACCAATATCCTCAGAACGCTAAGCCCTGATCTAGTCATCTATGATGGTTTCCGGCCGCGGCGCTCAACAATTGCCTCCTCGGAGTATAACATCCCGGCGGTGGAGCTAATCACCAGCGGAGCTGCGGTAGTTTCTTTTGTCTACCACATGTTCACGAAACCCGACGTTGAATACCCATTCCCGGAACTTCATCTAAATCCAAAGTAAGTCATTACAATTTGTGTTGATTTTATCTATAGTGTTTTTGGCTTATGTCGTTCTATCCATCGACTTCATCCTGAGAGCTCACACCGCTTGAGCTACAATTCGGATGTGTGTATTTATAGGGAGGAAGAGGTCATTTCCCTGCCTATGACTGTTTTTCTCAGGCTATCCCCATCTGTTTTCAGTGAGTCTGTTCTAAAGTGTTAAAAGATTAAGGTTCCACTAAAAAATTAGCACTATAATTTATTGGCCTTTATGAAATTGTTCATGCTAAACTAAATTTTTTGTCGAAAGTTAAAGTTGTTTCCACTAAACTCGGGGCCGGCCCTGAGGTGGTGCTGGAGGTGCCGGCGCTTTAGGCTTCCAGATTTTATGCAGAAAGGAGGCCTCATTTTCCATAAAACATAATTATATAATATATATTAAAGTTTCCGTATTCTAGCACAGATTAACTTTTGGCCTTAGTGGTTTGTGTAAAGTTGGAGTAAAACCTAAAGGTCCTAGTTCAAGTCCTAGGAGATCTTCTGTTGGCAAGCTATTTTTTCCCCTTATTTTTTTTATACGACTCTTGCCCTTCTTGTGTTATAAATTACTTATGCTTTGTAGATGTTACTTAAGACCAAAGTCACACCATAAATGTTTTGATAAGTTTTTTTAATTTTACTTTTAACTTCTAATGTCAAATTCACAAATTAAACCTATTGACAAAAATAAACCAAAATAATTTATTTTCATTCAACAAACTTTGATAAAAAAAAAATTCAAAATATTTGTTAGACAAAACGCAGTGTATGTGCGCTACTTCGTCATGTTTGATTCATATTTTTATAATGGTGTAAAACTTTGTAAAAATTTATTTTAGTTAAATTACGAAGCTAAAATATAAAGTTTAATCTTTTTACTTCGTATTAGCCACTTAAGTTGATTTTTTTTTTTGTCAAAAGAACTAAGGCCTCGTTTTAAAATCCGCTTTAGGCCTCCAAAATACCAGGACCGACCCTGACTAAACTAAAACATCCAACACATTTTCTCCTACTAACTCCACACATTTTCTGCAGCTTATAGCTTAATGGAAATAACTTGACGTTAATGCACTACAAGAAGTAGTCTATAACTTAACGCTTAGCGGCAACGCTCCCAAAGTTATTCAATAGAAGAGTGAGTTCTCGAGAGCTTCTCCGCAAGAGAGAGAAAGCCCTCTTTCCTAATTTCTTAATTTCTTGAGCCGCCTCCCCTTTCCTTTCTCCCATCCCCCGGCGGCACCTCCACCTCTTACCTCTCCATTTTCTTCTCTCATCCTCCTCTCCCCCTTCTATGGTTGCGATGATTGAGACTCTTTCCTTAGGAAGAAAAAGATCTCACTCTCTCCATCATTTTTTGAATTATTAAGACCCAAATCTGGAGTTCCAGATTTGAGTGTTGGCTTAATTGAAACCGGTTGGCTAGGGCGTCGGTTTTTTTGAGCTCTCCAATGGCGATGACGAAGGCGTCAAGAAGCAAATCTTGTGGCGATCCACCACCCTCCTCCATGATCGAGAGTGATGGGTCCATTTGGACCTCCTGAGAAGCCACTATTTAGCTTCTCCTCTCATGATGCTATTCTCTACTGGTGCTTTTTGCTATTGATGATGCCTGCTAATGTGCTCTGCCTTTATCCTCAAGTGAGTGTGGTTGCCTTAAATTCTAGGCCAGGGTATACTCCTTTCTGTCCTGAGGATGTTGGTTGAGGTTCCTCCTGAGGAGCTTTTGCTGGTGCTGATGTTTGTTGCTGTATGATCCTGATGCTCTTTTTTCCTATTTCTGTGTTAGCTGCTGTGAGATCAATGTTGTAATTTCTTTCTGCTTCTTTTTCTTCTTTCCAACACTTCGCTGGGATATCTTGCCTTTTGTCATGCCCATCTCTTGGGTATTTCGTTAGGTTTTTCCTCGATGTACCCATTGTCGAGTTAAAAAAAAAAAACTTTTGTTTATCACAAATCATGCTTCCCTATTGGCATCTCATGTTAAATGCATAAATTATCATCTTCCTGTCCCAAAACTTCAGTTGTGCATGCATTGATTTTAGTGATTTCATGAGTTTCTTTTATGTATTTTGTTCAATAAATTCATGTCTAAATCCTCATGACAGTGGTTTCCATAATTTGCAGCCAAAGGGCTCCTGGAAATGACCGCGATAGAGCCGAAACGAAACGTAGAATGGAAAGCACGAAAATATCATGTAAAATGATGTTGTTCAATAGTTTCAGAGAACTTGAGGGTAAGTACATTGATTACTTACCTATTTTAGTAGAGAAAAAGATAATTCAAACTGGTCCACTAGTTCAAGAAATTATCGATGGGGACAAGGATTTGGAGATATTGCAGTGGCTGGGCACAAAAGATGAGCAGTCAACTGTGTTTGTTTCCTTTGGAAGTGAGAGTTTTTTGACGATGGAGGAGAGGGAGGAAGTAGCTCATGGCCTAGAGCTCAGTGGCGTTAGTTTCATATGGATTGTCAGGTTTCCAGCGGGAGAGAGAACTGAGGTTGATCAAGAAGCACTTCCTGTGGAGTTTCTTAAGAGGTAATGCAATAGACAAGCTGAATTATAATTCCATTCCTCCGTTGCTTTTTATAAAATAATCTAATATTATTGTCGCATCATTCTGTATGTTGTGTATTTCAATGAAATTGATCGATTGTAGAGCAAATAAATCGAGCAATTTATCGTACATGAAGAAAATGCAAAGAAACTATTACAAATGATTCATCATTTTGTGACTTAAATTCGTTTTGGTTTGTAGGTGGTCGTCATTAGACCAAGGTTTTATCTAGAATATTCTTTCTGACTTTTTATGAGAATTTCACTTTTTGTTTTTGACTTTTTAGTTATAAAAAGTATACTACTATTTTTACTAACATTGCCTCTTATATTGTTTATTTCATGTTTTACATTTTCCTTTGTTGGCAGGGTAGGAGAGAGAAGAAAGGTTGTAGTGGGTTGGGCTCCACAGGCCCAAATCTTGGCCCATCCAAGCACCGGTGGATTTGTGAGTCATTGCGGTTGGAATTCTATATTGGAGAGCTTGAAATTCGGGGTTCCAATCGTAGCCGTGCCCATGCACCATGACCAGCCCTTCAACGCAAAATTGGTGGAGGCGGTTGGGTTCAGCGCGGAGGTGAAGAGAGATGAGAATAGGAGGCTCGATAGAGAAAACATAGCACACGTTATAAGGAAAGTGGTGGTGGATGAAGAGGGGGTGGATGTAAGAAATAAAGCAAGAGAATTTAGTGAGATTATAAGAAAGAAAGGAGATGAAGAAATGGATGGAGTGGTAAAAGAGTTGGCCCAACTTTGCACCGAGGGAAAATTACCTGAAAATTGAAGTTCCAACTGTTGTGATTTTCTTGGATCTCATTCTCCATTTTGTTTTTTTATTTGCACTTAGATTTTAGACTTTTGGACTATAATCTAGGAAAATGATTTTGCCACACCCTTTTTTGATAATGCCACACCCTGCAAGTGTATTTTTGCACCAAAAAATACACTTGCAGGGTGTGGCATTATCAAAAAAGGGTGTGGCAAAATCACTACCCATAATCTATTCTAATCGGAAAGACTCTCTTTATTTCTTTTAGAAGAGAATCGTTGGTTTGACCGACGGACTACGTGGGAAATACGAGATCTAGGCAAGCCGCTACATGTTCTCCCTGGCCTTGCCCTTGAACGTTAGAAGGACTAATTATCTTCTCTTAGATGGCGGTCGATCAGTTCGCATCTATGGTCAATCAATAGGCCTGCGGATCTATTCTTCTATACGATAAATTGCCATCTCGTAGCACCAACACGACACCGACATATAATGGGACTATCCAATTTTGGTGTAACCATTTGTGAAGGTGCATCACGAAAGTGATTTTCATTGTTGCTCCTATATCTATTTTTTACAACTGACATAAGGGTAAAATAGTAATAGCCTAAAAACTATCTTATGTAATCACTACTCCACTACGCACAACGATTCTAAAAATGTGCACCTAGTGTGTGCTTACCTTCTTGTAAGAATTAAAAAGCTATCGATAAAAAAAAAAAAGAAATTAAAAAGGTTAGATGATATACACAGAATAGATTCTGCAGAAGCGCTTTACGAGTGAAATTATAATCAGAATCCAACAAAAGCTTCTTTTTAGATGTCATTTTGAATTTTGCATTTTCAGTTCATTTTTCAAAATTCATTTTATAATTAGCTCCTAAACACCAAAATACAAATCTTGAATATCTAAAATGTAAAACAAGGGGCTCCCAAACATCCTCACCGACAATCGAAGCAATTCCTTTTTTTCTTTTTGAAAGGCAGATCTTATATTAGAAATCCAAATGGACCAGAGAGCGAAGCTCCGACGGAAGATTACACGGGGAAATAAAAGATAAAGACCCTACACATATCGGATGTCGTTGATTCCCGCGAAAGCTCCCTACGTTTTTTTTTTTAGAATTTTTGGACGGCTCGGATTGACTGTCCGGTGGCCGAAGACTGCCCGGCGCTACCGTCGGTACGATTTCCCTACATTTTTATCGGTACCTATATCATTTCTGGAGATAAAAAGCCCACGCCTACTTTTGCTAGCAATCCAATGGGCACATTGGTTTACGTTACGATACGCTTACACCAAGAGAAATTAAAATTGACATTCGTAGAGAGGGACAAAATATCATCCAGTATTGCTTGGACTTCCCAGTGAGACCACCCACTGTTTGGTTGTAGAAGATCCACTAGGACCTTACAATCCGATTCAATTGTAGCCTCTATCTTTCCCTAAGCTTTAGCCATAGCCATGAGAAATTTTTCAGTGCCGGGTAGGCACGGGCCACGTGGTGCCGAACACGTATCTCGACTGTCCAGACGTGTTTTGGACGGTCCAGATCTGTTTAGACTTGAGGAGGTATTTTGATAATTTTACACTTAATAATTACCCAAACAAATATGAACCCTCCAAAAGACATTTGGACGGCCGAGATGATGTTCAGAACCACGTGGCCCCAGTCCACCCAGCACTGAAAAACTTCTCCTCCCTCCATTCAGTCATAGTTGTTTTTAGCTTTTCTAGAAAGCTTTGACTACCAAAACTGACTAAAATCATTTCAGATCGAGAAATTTTTGGGGTCGGGTCCACGTGATCTCCGCTCCGTACATCCAGGCCGTCTAATATACTTTTGGATAGCTCGGATTGAATCTCTCTCTACTCTCATCCCAATACTCTCTCTCTCAAAATCCGAGTCATCAAAAAATGCAATAGATGACTCATATGCGTCGAGCGAACACCACATAGTACCCACCCGGCACTGAAAATTTTTCCTTTCAGATCACTTCAATAATAGTACTAAAATAGTTCTGGGGCTAACAGCCAAACAAAAACGCTTTGTTTATCGCTCAACCAATAGTAATTAAAATAAGCAAGTGAACCAGATAAAGTCATCCATAACATCAATCCTGTGGGAGTTGTCCACCCTCTCTCTCCCTCTATCTCTAAAAAACTTCAAACCATAGCCGCTAACAACTCTTCCCGTCCCCCCCTTCTCAGGCGGCGGGAGGGGAGGGATCATTCCCCTCCGATCTCTCTCCCTCTATTCCCTTCTCCCCACCGTCGAACCGTCTCCTCTCTCAATTTTGTGACTGAAGTTCGGGCGTCCATTGGGAACTTTTCAGCCAGATCGTTTTCCAGCAACGTTCCGGAGCTTCGCTTTCAGTGGTTGCGGGTAAGATATTGTCCACCACCGTTCTCAGCCTCCATCTTCTCAGATCTGTGACCTGACGCCGTCTACCTCGTTTGTTGGGCGACCACCTCCCAATGATGTGTTCCTATTTTGTGAAGCAGAGGTGGTGGTTACGAGTCTATCAAGATAGTTGCGAAAGAGTGGCGGCGAATGTCTCGGCGGTGCTTTTTTTTTTTTTTGTTATTTATTTTAATTTAATAATGTCCCCTCTTTGGGGGGTTCGTCCTCCTTTGGGGGGTTTTTTTCTTATTCTATAGGGCGGCGCATTTATGCGCTTATACGCTCTTTCTGTTGGAGTGTTCGATCTGTGGACTCCCAACCTGCCCCCATGGGGATCTTTTGATAAATACTACCTCTCAACTTTTGGCAAAAAAAAAAAACATCAATCCTGTGAGGCTGTGATATTTTCACAGGAAAGTTATTTTCATTGCAAACTGTTGACTTTCCTTTTATGCTTACTCGTTACTGACATCTTTTTATTTCCATACGAGTAATCGCCAATCAAGAAAACGAGAGAGAGAGAGAGAGAGAGAGAGAGAGAATGGATTCAAAACAGAGCAACACAACCAAAGTCCTAATGCTGCCATGGTTAGCCCAAGGCCACATAACTCCCTTCCTAGAGCTAGCCAAGAAACTCTCAACCAAAGACTTCCACATCTACCTATGCTCCACACCAATCATTCTCACCTCAATCCACAACAGAATCACCAAAACCCAATCCCTCTCCATAGAACTGGTACCATTCCACCTCCCGCCCACGCCGGAGCTCCCTCCCCACCACCACACCACCAACGGCCTCCCACCGCACCTCCTCCGCCCCTTAATAGACGCCTTTGAAATGGAAAGCCCCAGTTTCTCCGATACCCTCCGAAAACTAAGCCCTGATCTAGTCATCTATGACGTTTTCCGGCCGCGGCCCCCAACAATTGCCTCCCCGGAGTATCAAATTCCGGCGGTGGAGCTCATGACCAGCGGAGCTGCGGTAGTTTCTTTTGGCTTCCACAAGTTCACGAAACCTGACGTTGAATTCCCATTCCCGGAACTCCAGCTAAATTCAAAGTAAGTCATCGATTTGTCTAAATTGCATTTACATTTTTTTTTCCCGATAGAATGTTAATATGTTAGTAGACTTATATTGCTACGACAGACCTACGTCGTCCAGTCGATTTGATCCTCAGATCTCTCACCGCTTCAGTTATACTCTCCTGTCCCAAAATTTCAGTCGATGTGTTTCTTTTAGGTATTTTGTTGAATAAATTCATGTCTAGATCATCAACCGCGGTTTTCCTTAACGTGCAGCCAAAGGGCTCCTGGAAGTGACCGTGCCGCCACGAGACGTAGATTTGAAAGCCCGAGAATATCGTGTAAAATGACTTTGATCAATAGCTTCAGAGAACTTGAAGGTAAGTACTTTGACTACTTACCCATTCTATTAGAGAAAAAGATCATTCCAACTGGTCCACTGGTTCAAGACTTTACCGATGGGGACAAGGATTTGGAGATATTGCAGTGGCTGGGCGCGAAAGATGAGTTCTCGACTGTGTTTGTTTCCTTTGGGAGTGAGAGTTTTCTGTCCAAGGAGGAGAGGGAAGAAATAGCTCACGGTCTGGAGCTCAGCGGTGTTAATTTCATATGGATTGTCAGGTTTCCGGCAGGAGAGAGAATCGAGGTTGGTGAGGAACTTCCTGTGGAGTTTCTTGAGAGGTAAACCCAGACAAACTAAATTGTAGTAATACTAATGAGATCACATTATTTACGGCGTCAATTTAAATATTTGTTTCTTTCAAATCAATTACATTGCGCCACGTCGTCATGTTCTATTAATTGGAACTACCGTTTTAACGACGTGACGCAATGTATATAATTTATTCTCTAATACTAATATGAGGTATCTATAGTATCGTTGACTATTTATGAAACTTTCATTTTTTGTTTCTGATGTTTTAGTTATAAAGATTATATTTTGTTGAAAGCAATTACCCTTTTTTTTTTTTTTTTAGACATTTTCCTTTGCTTGCAGGATAGGAGAGAGAGGAATGGTTGTAGAGGGTTGGGCTCCACAAGCCCAAATCTTGGCCCATCCAAGCACCGGCGGATTTGTGAGCCATTGCGGTTGGAATTCTATATTGGAGAGCTTGAAATTCGGGGTTCCAATCGTAGCCATGCCCATGCACCATGACCAGCCAGTCAACGCGAAATTGGTGGAGGCAGCTGGGTTTGGCGTGGAGGTCAAGCGAGATGAGAATAAAAGGCTGGATAGAGAAAACATAGCACAAATTATAAAGAAAGTGGTGGTGGATGAAGAGGGGGTGTGTGTGAGAACTAAAGCAAGAGAATTTAGTGAGATTATAAGAAAGAAAGGAGATGAAGAAATAGATGGATTGGTAAAAGAGTTGGCCCAACTTTGCACCGAGGGCAAATGACTTGGAAATTGAAGGTCCAACTGTTGTGGGTTTTCTTGGCAATTGAGATCTGTAATTTGGTGTCAGAAAATTTTAAAAAATTATGTACGAAAATACTTTATTTTTTTATCCAAATAATTGTACCTTTTTTTTGTTGTTGTTGAGAACCAACAATATGGGACGAAGGAAGAAGTAGAAACATCCAAACTGGATCTTATTTCCCATTATGTACGTTTTGTATACTTTGCACTTAGATTCTTTTTCAATTCTTGATGTATCCATGTTATTCATCTTTGTTTATTCAAAAATTGTTTCAGACATCACTAGCATGTGGGTTGTTTGTGAGCCAATTATATTTTAGATAACGGAATGTGGATTGTAAACTTTTGGACAATTATCAGAATTAATAAAAGTATATATTTGCACGATATGTAGAGAATAAATTTTGCAAATTGCGTTATGGGTGAAATTATAATCAAAATTCAAAAGTTTCTTCTCATGTGATGATTTTTGAATTCTACATTTTCAATTCATTTTTCAGAATAGTACAAAACTTGACAATCTGACATGTAAAATAAGGGGCTCCCAAACATCCTCACGATAATTTCTTCCGAACACTTACATACCGGCCATCCAAGCAATTCAAGTTCCCCTTTCACTCTAATTCAGTCGTAGGTTTTTTTTTTTTTTGAAAAGCAGATAAAGTCATAGTTGATTTGAGCTTTTCTAGAAAAGCTTTGACTATCAAAACTTTGACAAAAAACCATTACAGATCACTTGACTGATAAAGTAGTCTCTGGAGCCGAGAGCCAAACAAAAACGTACACAATTCAAATTTTTTTTTTTTCGATATCCAGATATTCGAACGGAGCCGGCTCATAACTTTATTTTAACAGCGAAAAACAAACGAGGCATGGTCGATCTTGCTTTGTTCGTTTTGGATTTTGATGAAAGTTTTTGAAAGTAATAAATGGAGAGAGAGATAGAAAAAATTTATTGAAGACCACAAACAAGGCATGGTCGTTCTTGAGACATTAAAACGAACATGGCGTCACTCAATTTATAACATACAGCCGATCGATTGATCAATGAGTATTAGTCAATAGTCATCCATGACATACAGTCCGTTTTTTTTTTTTACTCGGCGACAGTCGGCGACATACGGTCCGTATTGATTAATAGTCATCCATGACATCGATCGATCATCTGATATTCTTATCCATGCATATGATATTATTTAGTCGTGTTAGTCATCCATGACATCAATCACATATATCTTCCCAAGAATGTTACTGTATTTTCATTACAAAGTTTCATGGCTTTAAATTGCGATGAATGAACCCATCAGGATTCGTTGGGAGTCGATCGCTTGAGTTCCTTTTTCTCGGGGTCTCAAAAACTCTCTGTAAATAGTTTCCAATAAATTTCTCTTTCACTCGTTACTTCAATCTTTTTATTCATCTATCCGCACCCGTTACCCCAACCCAAAATTCTACCTGATCAAAACTTATACCAAACAATCCCGTCAGAGGCAGAGAGAGAGAGGAGGGGAATGGATTCAAAACAGAGCAACGCCACCAAAGTCCTAATGCTTCCATGGTTAGCCCAAGGCCACACAACTCCCTTCCTAGAGCTAGCCAAGAAACTCTCCACCAAAGACTTCCACATCTACCTATGCTCCACACCAATCATTCTCACCTCAATCCACAACAGAATCACCAAAACCCAATCCCTCTCCATAGAACTGGTACCATTCCACCTCCCGCCCACGCCGGAGCTCCCTCCCCACCACCACACCACCAACGGCCTCCCGCCGCACCTCCTCCCAACCTTGATAAACGCCTTTGACTCAGCAAGCCCTGAATTCTCCAAACTCGTGCAGACACTCCGGCCGGATTTGGTCATTTATGACTTTTTGCAGCCGTGGGCCCCGACGATTGCCTCGGAGTACAACATTCCGGCGGTGGAGTTCGTAACCACCGGAGCGGCGGTGGTTTCTTTCTTCTCCTTCCTCGCGTTCAAGAAACCCGACGTTGAACTCCCGTTCCCAGAACTTCAGCCATTGTTAGGGTGGGTTATCGATTTGTCTTAACTGCATAATTTACTATACTTTTTAACCCAAAAGAGTTCATTAAATTCTCATGGAGCACAGCCACATGGTCCTCCAAGGCCGTCCACCACCACCATATATTTAGAAAGATGCTATATACACTACCATCCATCCACTACAATTTTTTATAGGGTTCACCCCGAGTCTCAAAAAAATAGAGAAAAATGTTCATAAATTTTAGAATAATATTTATGGGGCCCTGTAAAAAATCAGCTCCAATGGATATCGGTAAGTATTATTTCTTGATTTGTAGGGGCGAAACTGCGAAACTGCTCAACTGCATAGTTTCGCCCCTACGAATCAAGAAATAATATTTACCGATATTTTTTGGAGCTGATTTTTTACAAGGCCCCATAATATATTATTTTAAAACTTATGAACATTTTTCTATATTTTTTTGGGACTCGGAGTGGGCTCTACAAACACATATAGTGGATGGTTTAGTGGTTGGATGTAGTGTACCTAAACTTATTGCTTGTATATTTACGGGAGAATCATGACTAAAATTCGGGTAATATTTCTTCTCCCTGTAAAATATCTTGTCTAGTCGTAGACAATCCTAAAATTCGGGTAATATTTCTTCTCTCCCTGAAATATATTTTCATGAATCTTTTTGTCGGTATCTAATCTGTGGGCAAAATAAAAAGAACTATATTCTTAAAACCATATGTCAGCAAAAGACACTCCATATGTCAGCAAAAATAGTTGGTCCATTACGAGTAATGCTATTGGGACCGACGGTCCCCGGACCGAAATCGTACCGACGGCCTCGGTCGGCCATCTCCGGCCACCGGACGGCCGATCCGAGCCGTCCAAAAATTCTAAAAAAAAAAACGAGGGGGCCTACGCGAGAATCAACGGCATCCGATGTGTGTAGGGTGCTTGATCAAGCACCCTATTTTTCGTGTATATATGTATATACACACGAATATACATATATACACGAAAAATAGGGTGCTTGATCAAGCACCTTACACACATCGGATGCCATTGATTCTTGCGTAGGCCCCCTCGTTTTTTTTTTTTTAGAATTTTTGGACGGCTCGGATCGGCCGTTCGGTGGCCGGAGACAGCCGACCGAGGCCGTCGGTACAATTTCGGTCCGGGGACCGTCGGTCCTCATATCTTTTCCGGTCCATTACACTCCAACTATTTTTTGAAGTAGCTCTCTTTTTCTCCTCAAGTTTGAAGGGTAAGGAATGAGTTTTCAAATCTCCACCTCATATAATCTAGTGCTTAAGATAGCGAATCATTTCCCCCCCACCCCCCCCCCCCCCCCCCACAAATCACAATGTGGGCCTCTTATTTTTTGAAAGGCACAATGTGGGTCCTCTTAAGGCCAAAAAAAAAAAAAAAACAATAACAAGTTGAAAGTTTGAATAGTCTCGTGAAGTGCACTTGATTATTCTACTTCTAAAATGTGTCATCAAAGTTTAATACGGAGTACGTATAAGTTCACTACATGTAGATAACTAAATAAAACAAGATAAATATCGGGTTTATTTTATTTATCTGCAAAAGTAACATTTTATTAAAAAAAACTTAACAACGGATATATCAAGGGAAATTCAACAAAATGTTCGATGAAAATGAAAACACCAGTAGGGACAAAGTCCAAAACACCTAAAGTGCAAGGCTCTAAAACCCAAATGGGCCAAGACCAGCCCAAACACCTAAACCTAACCCTAAACCTGTTCAGTTTCATTCACGCCACCACCAATACCGCCGCGCGCCACATCAACCGCGCCACCACCAGGCACCACTAACCGGCTGCCCGCATCGTCGTGAGTCCCAAGAGTTGCCAGACCCCAATAATGATCGCCGAGAAACCGTCATTTCACAGTCCTCAGACTTGGGAAACCGGCATTAGGACAATCCTTGTCATGCCGCTTAGCAATCTCGCATTTTATTTTTCATATCGATTTACATGATTCAGCTGTCATCTTTTAATTATCTTTTTGTTCATGGATCGATTTCACGGTATGAGTTTCATTATGTATTTCCATTGACGAATTCGTTTCTAAATTCTGTAGGAGCTTTCGTAACGCACAGCCAAACAGGCCTGTAGATGATGGTGGAGGTGGCAAGCAGACACCTATGCTAGAATGCATGAAAAAATCAAGTAAAATGATTTTGTTCAATACTTTCAGAGAACTTGAGGGTAAATACCTTGATTATTTACCTATTTCAGTTGAGAAAAAGATAGTTCCGATTGGTCCATTAGTTCACGAAACTGATCATGAAGAGAACAAGGATTCGGCGATAATGCAATGGCTTGGCACAAAAGATGAGCTCTCGACTGTGTTTGTGTCCTTTGGAAGTGAGAGTTTTCTGTCGGAGGAGGAGAGGGAAGAAATAGCTAATGGGTTGGAGCTTAGCGGTGTTAATTTCATATGGGTTGTTAGGTTTCCAGGAGGAGAGAGAACTGAGGTTGAAGAGGCACTGCCTGTGGGATTTCTTGAAAGGTATGAGTAAAGCTATATATACCAATAAAATTGTTGGACATATCCATCATTTCATTTCATATGTGATAAATCACTGTCACATCATTTTATATGTTTCATTTTTGTACAAAGTTGATCAATTTTAGAACGGAAAAAAATGAGCAATTTAAAATACACAGAAAACATTTGAAAAAAACTCGTACAGATACATCAATATGTAGCACAGATTCATTCTACAAGTGGTCACTGTCACAACAGGTTGGTTTGATCTGGACAACTCATTTATTTTCCAAGCAATTTTTTTGCAATTTATATCTTTATGTTCTTAATTTTAAAATTACTCCTGCCGTCCTCTTTTAAGAGTTCTCTATAGAAAGAAAAAAATTGGTGCCAAACAAATTGAAAAAATTATGCACGGAAATATATTATATTGTATTCTTTTGATGCAAAAAATTACATGTCTTTTCTTAAGGGACACTTGAAAAAGGACCGAGGTAGTATTTTTTTTTGTAACTTCTTTCCTTGGTCTTTGAGAAAATTTCCTTTGTTGACAGGATAGGACAGAGAGGGTTGGTCGTGGACAGTTGGGCCCCGCAGGCCCAAATTCTAGCCCATTCAAGTATCTGTGGGTTTGTAAGCCATTGCGGCTGGAATTCTATATTAGAGAGCTTGAAATTTGGGGTTACGATCATAGCAATGCCCATGAAACACGACCAGCCCGTCAGTGGTAAAGTGGTGGAGGATGTTGGGGTCGGTGTGGAAGTCAAGAGAGATGAGAACAGGAAGCTCAACAGAGAAAACATAGCACAAGTTATAAGGAAAGTGGTGAAGGATGAGAGTGGTGCGCAGGTAAGGAGTAAAGCAAGAGAACTTAGCGAGATCATAAGAATGAAAGGGGAGAAAGCCATAGATGGATTGGTAGAAGAGTTTGTGCAACTTTGCAATGAGGACAAAACGATTTGAAGAAATTTGAAATTGCAACTGCTTTGAAGGTTTTCTTGGAAATTAGTAGAGATCCCAATTGGATGTTATTTCAGATGTTATTCTATCTTGTTCATACGTATCTAAGAACACAATGAGGCTGGTGAGACTTCTCTTTCGTCCCGATCAAAACGGACTTACGTGTTTTGTTTGACCGTTGTGTTTTAAGTCGGGTTCTTCCAGTGATTCATTCGTAGCATTCAATGATTTTTATTTATTTTTTGTCAGATACTAATGGGCGTCCGATGTTTCTCCATAAACAAACCTCAAACCTCTAGTTTAGAGACATTAGTGTACAATTTGTCATCTTTGACGTTGTGATGATAGCATTGCTCACCACACAATAAATACCTTTACAGTTTCCACATAACAAAAAAAGTAGAAAAAGAAAATAAAAAGAAATTCAAAGAGAAATTAAACTGAGAACACGTTGTAGATTCGTAATGAGGAGAAGATATTTTCAGATTGCTGGATCAATAATCTTGCTGAGCTCCTCCAGCTTCTTCATTCTTAGTTTTTCACTTTCATTCACTAGCTGGTTTCGTTATCACAACAGAGAATCACAATATAAGAAACCCAACCAAAGAAACAGAAAAATATTGCAAATATAATGAAGAACAAATACATCGATCACAGCGTTCAAATTTTTTTCCCGCCGTTTTGTATAACTGCATAGTTTGATGCTTGTGATTGGTTTTTGTTTGGAAGAAATCGTACATGTATGGTTGGAATAGCGGGTGACAACAATGAATGAATGATGCAGTGGACGAAATTCTGTATATGATCATTTGATATGTAACTAATGTACGTATAAGAAACATGAATCGCGAGGCAAACCTTAAATTAGAGCATCGGTAACATATAAAATGTTGATATGTGGCATTCTAATTAATAAATACTCCTGTGTGCACTAGCGCGGACGAAAATTTTCACAAAGTAGGGGCGAAATTCAAAACTCTTTAGATTTGGAAGGGATTATGGCAGACAAACCAATTTGAAGGAGCCAAATTAAAATTATCAAGATTTTGAAGGGGTCAAAATACTATATTTTACTAGAGTTTGGGGTGTTGTGGTCCCACCCGCACCTAATTGTGTGGTTGCAAAGAGGGGCAAAAAAGGAGCCTCAAATGAAATACCTAAATGAAGTTGTATCAAGATAGAATTAGATATGCTTTCATTTGTTCACAGACTTGAGCCCGTTCCACTTTCTCTAATTATCTTTTTTTTCAAAAAGAAGGTAATTTCAAACTCAAATATAATGAAAATGAAAAATAATTTTTTAATTTTTTTTGCACCGTTTAAAAGATCTCAATGAGATCTATCAAACAAGATGCATATTGGTAGGAAAATTATTTGCGTAAATACATGATTTTTGAGCTTGAAATTACCTTTTTTTTCAAAAAGTACTTTTTTGGAGAAAGTGAAATGGCCCAGTACAGGAATGTGTGGTGGATGAACGTACCCAAAAACTGTTCAATGTGGCCCGTTCGCACCTAATCAGAGACGGATCTAGAGTTCGGCATACGGGGGCCAAGGTCCCCGCGTAGTTTCGGTTATTTTTTCCAAATTTCAATATCAATATTAGTTGTATTTTGCTTGAACACATAAATATTGTGTTTTGTATCGGGTGTTATTTAGACATTTAAATGCTTTAGAATCAGAATGTGTCCATTTTTGTTCACAAAAACCAACCTTTCTCTCTGCGCACGATTTCTCATAAGCTATCCCTTCAATTATGTTTTGTATCGGGTGTTATTTAGACATTTAAAAGCTTTAGAATCAGAATGTGTCCATTTTTGTCACAAAAACCAACCTTTCTCTCTACGCACGATTTCTCATAAGCTATCCCTTCAATTATTAGTATCATTTCTCTTTTTATCCCTCTCACTCGTTACCCAGAAAACTTCTCTCAAAACCCAAATCAAACAAACAATTAAATTCCCAAAATTTTAGAATCTTGTTGTTTATAGTTTGGCCCCTGCGTGTAGGAAATCTTGGTTCCGTCCCTGCACCTAATCGTGTGGTTGCAAAGAGAGAATGGGTAGAAAAGAAGGCCTCAAATGAAATAGTACCTAAATGGAGGAGTACCAAAATAGAATATGCTTTCATTTTCCTGAAGAGAAAGGTAAAGACTCACCTCCACTAATGTGGATGTTAGTTGAGCTTTCTCACAGCTCTTTTCATTGAAGGCCTCCAGTGCTTCTCTGTATTCTTTCTCCTGTTGTCAATTGGAAACCCAACTCAATACAGTAAAACACAATAGTAGCTATTATTGACACTTGATCATACATTTATGCACTTTGCTAGCTTATCTGCTTGAGATGGTTTTCGGTTTTGGTTTTTGTTTCTAAGGAAGTACAGACATATATAAAAGGTTTTCATTGTTTTGGTTTCCAAAAGTACGAAAATGGAAAGGAAAAACTAAAATGTAGACAACATAGACAATACCAAACAGAACAGGAGCAGCAAATGTTACCTTCTTTTGGCAGCTCTGGCCAAGTGATTTTAGATCTCGGTTAACCACATCGATCCTCTTACGAATAATCGCAACTTCTTTCTTCATTGGATCCACCAAAACCTCGAGCTCCTAACGAGATTCAGCAAAAAGGATGATAAACCTTAAGAAAGACTCAAGATTACTATGTCTATCTATGAGATCACAAATCCTTTCGGAAAATCTCAAGTCTGTGTTTAGATTTCGGACTTATAGAGGTACTAGTTTTTTTTACTTGTTCCGCAAACTTACTTCCCAAACATGCGACAAGCGCCTGGACTCTTCCTCAGCGCGGCCCAACTGCATTTGAACCTTCTCCCTGATCTCCATCTTCTTCCTCTCGATCTCTTCTTCTCGCGCTTGAAACGAAGACATCGAAAATGCTGGAAATAGCTCTTCCTCATTGTCAGTCGATAGCGTCTCATTTTCACCATTATTATTTCCCGAGGTCTTCATTGCCAGTGCTTAAATTTTTTTCCCACTGTCACTGCTGATCCATTGCTAGCAATAGGTGCATGCACCCCTTCTTATTCTCTTGTGTTTGTCTCCTACATGCCTTGTCTTTTACTTTTGCTTTAAATCTCTCTCTCCTTCTGGACAAGTTGCTTCCCTTTGAAAACATCTTACAAAAAAAAAACAAGAGCAAAATCCTCCCAATAATATACACCTACCCTATTTGTATTTTGTATTACCACAAGAATCCAGACAACTTTTTGTCAATGCTATTCGCCTATTCAGGTTGCGCAGAAATTCTGAAATCCACCATTTGAGATCCGACGGTTGAGATTAGAAGTCCGCAAGCAAATAGCGTGAGGGATCCCTCACTAGAAGCTCGGCGTATATATGGGCTCCAGAGCAGAGTCCTGAATCGAACTCGAAAGATTTGATGTTTATGTGAGTAGCTTTTTTTTTTGGATCACTAGAAGGGTGGGAGGGGGCAACCAGCATAGCAATCCCCCTTGGGCGTGACCATAGGGGCTCCCTATCCACTGTGGAATGTCCAGTTCGAGCCATAGATATTGTTCGTGAGGACATATTTGATTATGCAAGTAATCTATCGAAAAAACCAAATACATTGCTTGAAGCATGAGCAAGTTTCTCAGATAATGTTCGGTCTGTTTTTAGTTCTACTCTTTGTTTGTTTGTCTGATTGCTTGTGGATGTGGTTCACTTGTTTTTCCACATAATATTTGAGGGTTAGGGCAAACAGAGGAATCCAAACCATTAAAAGACAGGTCAATTCATCACATATAATCTTGATGGTTCTTTTCAAGAAGACTGGTTATGAATAAAACTCTTCTTCCCCTGCAGATAAAAAGGAGGTACGGTCGTTACGGAGATTTTGTAATGCTTGGCTTCATTGTGGACAAATTTAATTTCAGTGAGGCTCGGTTTGGATGATAGGAATCGCGAGGCAGAAGAAGTGTGGTTCCGGGTGTCTACGATTACCACATTTGGATCAGATTGTAATAGCGTATCCGTTCTTTGATAACCTGCTTAAGTTAGAATCAGTTTTCCAAACTGAATAGAAGAGTAAATCCTTTACCTGAATTTAACTTCCTCTGGGAAAATGTAGCTTCCATGAATCATGCAAATACAACAGTCACCGAAAATAGGTATTGAGTTCAGAAGACATGAAGACAAAAAATACACAAAATTAAGTACTAGTTTTGTCCCTCCCGGAGACACACATTGCATCTATTTCTGTGCTAAATACATTTCGGAGATCCGTGAACATTTTCATAGTGTGTTCTGAAAAAAAAAAAGTAAGTTGTTTTGTGATTTCTTGAAAACATTTTCGCTAACAGTTTGCAAAACAAATTTTCCACAACAGTGAAACAGAAAAGGAAAACTATACCAAAAGGGTTGTATTATCGCCTTTGGAAGTTAAGGAACTTGATGCCGTAGGCAAAGACGAAGAAGAAGAGGAGAACCCAACCAACATGAGCAACAGCAACAGCACCAAGGAAGTCATATTTATAGCCTAAGAACTGCTCAAGGAAAACCTTCACCGGTATGGCACCTTCTCCTGGTATTTCAACCAGATCCATCTTGTCGCCCACTTGAGACGTCACAAGGCCATAGATGGTCCATGCCACTGGAGAAGCCCAGTAGTACCACCTCCACCATATTGGAATTTGCTGCAACCGCACAGTCGTTGGGCAGAAAGTTTAGATGTTTCAATCTCAGAGAAACATATACAAAAGTACTTCAATTCCAAGAATACTGCCTTGAAGATACAGAAAGAATTGGAATTTGGAACCATTCTTTTCCGTTATCATTAGCTTTTCTTTGTCTTTTTTCCCATGTTGCTTTTGCTAAATCGATGAACAAGTCAATATTATAATTCTCATTGTTTGTCATTTTATTTTCCCACAAAAACAAAGAGAACTAAATTGGCATAATTGTTTTTAGGGAAATGCTTCCGGACATCAACAAGAAGTATTCAATTTCCGGAAAATACTTTTGCATAAAAATGATGCCATATGGAAACGTTGAGTATTTTGGAGCTTTTTACTTGTTTATGATTCGGAAAGAATAGAATCTAAAGATGATGAAACAAGAAAAACAATACCAAACAGGAAGTTTTCTTGTACTTACCGTCCTGGGAATCATAAAGCCTGAGAAGAGGTTCCAGAAACTGAGGAAGAAAGACATGCAAATTGCAGCAATTTGGTAACCTGGGGTAAGTGCTACAAGCATCATCCCATACAACGTGAAGTAGACGAAGCACATTAGCACATAGTAGTAGAACCACAAGAACTTATCAACTCTCCAGTGGAATCCAATCATGGAGTAAAGGATAAGACTATAGACGAAGGTTTGGATTGCAACATAAATGGTCTCTATTGCCACCTGCAAAGCACAAGAACTAGATATTAGGCACAGTTTTCTTTTTGTTTCGTAATGTTTCTTTGAGTTTGGGAAACGAGCACAATGTAGAGATCAAAAACACTAGTCCTTTACATTCCAGTTCCACTTTTGGAGGGCGAACAGTTTCCGGGAGTTTGAAAACATCTTTCGGGTCTTTTCCGAATAGTGCTTTCTTTAAGAGAATTTTCTCGAAAACAGGCTTCGGAAACCCTTCACAGTACATGTTTTATATGTGTCCCGGATAATGAGAACAGAAGACAGAAAACAAAAGAGATGACCCCAAATAAAACAAGCAGCCACTATCCTTGGGAAACCAAAAGAGCTACCGCCCTGACCGAGCGAAATGATACAAAAATGTCCTCAACTATCACCTGAGCAAATGCATAAGGCAATGCTGAGTACATCCCAGCTGCTCTCTCACGATAGAAGACGGTTCTTTCTATAGCCACAACAGACTGCACTCCTGAAGTGTTGGTTCCTCCAAGAAACATGACAGCAACATACATAGCTCCCAGTAGATTTATCAGATCTTGTTCTTTGTGCCTGTTGGAAACATCATCTTGTTGTAAAGATAGTAATGGCACTGTATATTCTGTTCAGGGATTTTGTGAAGGAAAAGTTGAAAAATCCACATTTGTTTCCTTGGTCTTCCTATAGTTTTCTTTTTCCTCTGTAAATCCCTTCACAAACCCAGAATCAAGACATAAGCTTAATGTGCGTTCAAAACTATAGGATTTGACTTACATTTGTTCACCCTTTTTCCAGAAAATGACTCCAAATAAAATTCCAATAAGGGTCGTCATGATAAGACGGGTGGCATTGTACTGGGAATTCCTCCAGTAGGACCAATGCTGTTTCCAGAAGCAAGCTTTGCATTGAGTGATAAATGTTTGCGAGTACTTGGTGGGAAAATACAGGTCCTTGGACCCTGGTGGTGGGGTGCTCAGATCTTTGATGAGTTCTTCATTACTCCTGAGAGGGAGAGAGAGTAGTTATATACTGCAAGACTAAGGTCAAGAATAGTTGAGTGCTAGTATTTCTATTGGAAGTATAAAGAAATCAACCACAGAAAGTACATGGAATGCTCTCATGGGTGTGGGGCCCAGAGTGTTTTGCATGTTTTCCCGTGGATAGATTCTGGTTGTTGCGTTCTCCATACCTGTATAAATCAGAATTGGCAAAGATTTCCCCAAAATCCACATCAAGTTGTGCCTCAACTGCAGAAGAGGTGATCTCTAGCATCCATGTAGCAGGATTGCTACCCTCTATGATTTTAGGTACCCCCGCGATAGACTGCAGTAACTCACATATCAATCTACATATGTCTCCATGTATTTGAGTTTGATTGTCTATACAGTCACATAATGAGAGATGGTACTTACTTCGAAATATTCAACCAGGTGGTGAGAATTTTGGCCAAGAGGTCCAGCATATATGACCCTCCCCCCTCTCTTCATCAACAAGAGCTGCCAAAATAATACAACGAAGTTGAGAAGTGTAGTGAGTGCATCACAATCAAATTGACCAGATACCTTTGTAGCCACATGATTAGATACCCATGTATTCAATCATAAGGAAAATTAAGAATAAGGAAAATGTGTCCCAATCATGTGGCTATAAATGACAGATTAATCTGATTTTTTGTTCTTATAACATGTTCAGTGAACCTACAGAATGAATGGCTTGGATAATGATGATCAGCAAACGATGACCACACCCAGGGGCTCTTTAACTAATATATGCACAATTATATCCATCTTATATGAGTTTCGATTCCAGAATAAATGTACAGTTCACAACGAAGCATTTAGGTGGTTCATTCGCTGGATTAGTCAGTCCATAGACTTATTCTCGTTGAAACTGAGAAATACCTCATCAAAAGCTTCAAAAATGTCAATGCTCGGCTGATGTATTGTACAAACCACAGTTCGGCCAGTATTCACCGTGTTTCTCACAGTTCGCATCACAATTGCTGCAGCTCTAGCGTCAAGCCCTGATGTTGGCTCATCCATGAAGATGATTGATGGATTAGCAACCAATTCTACGGCTATGGTGAGCCTCTTTCTTTGTTCAGTTGAGAGACCATCTACTCCCGGAAGACCAACTCTAGCATCCCTTAGTGGGCTCAACTCAACCAACTCCATTACTTCTTCAACAAACATCTAAACCACAAAATTTGTAAACCCCAATTAGCATTTTACCATAAGGTGAACTAAGTTACTAGGCGTGACAATGCTGATATCATGAGCCATAAGTGTAGAGAATATATTACGTATTACAAACACAAAACTAATACTATAAATTCCATAGATTATCACCTTTTCTTGCTTTACAGAAGCCCTAGCATAGTAAGATAGTGTTTCCATAATCGATTTGTAGACAGATCTTTAGAGAGAAAAGAGCATTAATGATAAAGATCTCCGGGGAAACTGCTAAAAAAAGATATGGCTAAGAAGAATTCCTTTGCTTTCCTTTTGATTTTTCTTTTCCTTGGTAAGTCTATCCAAACATCCATAATTCCAACACATCCTAAGGCTGTATTTGGATCAAGGATATGGGTAGGAAATGGAAAATTTGAAGGATTTAAGAATCTAAAAAAAAATAGAAAGGGGAAAAGGATAAGGTATCCAAACACAATCTACAGAAAGAAGAGAGAGAGAGAGAGAGAGAGAGAGAGAGAGAGAAATTGATAAGGCATCCACTTCATGGCTGACACAATATTGATAAGGGACATGGTCAAGAAGAGCAGAATACTGGATTATGATATGAAAGACCAAGAAGGAAAAGGTGACGAAAAAGCAAGTACCTTTCGTGTTTCCTTATTGACATCTGGAGCCAGGCGCAACCAGGCAGAGTACACAATGGACTCATGTACAGTAACATGTGGAGAATGGATATCATTCTGTTCACAATAACCGCTAATACGAGCAAAAGTTGCTTGATTTTTCGGAAAGCCAGAAATGCTGATACATCCTTCGATATAGCCACCTGTCTTTCTTCCTGCTAGCACATCCATCAAGGTGGTCTTTCCAGCACCAGTCACACCGACCAATGCGGTTAGAACACCTGGCCTAAAAGCACCACTGACGTCTTGTAACAGTTGGAGACGAGCCTCCTCTATGCCGCGGCTTTTCATTTCCTAATGAATAAAACCGCAATTTGTACAAGTGAGAATCTCCTTTAAAATGGTCTAAGAAACTGATTCAGAAACAAAACATAGGTCTCTGTAAACCCCAGCAGCCTTGGTTCAATGCAGTGAACTAGATTGTTGGAAAATTTAGTGGGAAACCCTTTCTTTTGTAATGCATTTCATCAACAAAAACCAATATGTAACAGTAGTCAACCTACCCATAACAATCTCTTTGATGAACAATGCTTATCAAATTTGCTGAAATTCTGAGAAACCTCCATGTTTTGTTACATTATGCTAGAAAAAGACACCTCAGAATCTAGTCTCTCGGACACTAAAAGAGCTTAGAACAAGTGACTTACAGCAGGCATATCGACATAGTAATTCACATGATCAAATGCAAGTGACAAGGGCTGGAAAGGCAGCACCATTCCTCTTTTTCCAGTTGCAATGTCTTTGACATCTAAGTTGTCATTGTCTGGAGTATTTCTCACTCTCATGTTGATACCTGCAATTGTTCAGGCTATTTTAGCGACAAGTAAAGAGGAAAACTGTTACTATTTTTGTTGTAGCTCAAATGAAGCAATGGCATAGCAGTTCATGATGTGAAATTTTCCCAACTTCAGTGCTCCAAGATTTAGGAATGCGGTCCAAAGAGCCAGACACGTATCCTTTATTTGTTTTGGTAATCATTAGCAGTCATCAACATAATCCAGAATCATGTTCTTAAGTTAAGGGCTATTAAACAATGATATCCATCATATACGAGAAAACTAGTTGTTAGCAAAATGTTCGTCTAAAAACTGTAAGATTCATAAAATGGAGATACCAGGGAGGACCAATATGATATAAATGTCTCTTCTTTGAAATAAATCATTTTGGGAACTTAGATTGACTTGTCGATCTGGTGAAGTTCTAATTCACACTCCTCGTCCTATAAACGTGTTAGACAATATAGTTCGAGTACAATATGAAGATCAATCATCTGATCAGTTGAGATTGAGGGAGTTGTAATATTTAACCTTCAAAAGATGAGGTTGTAGATGCTGAACTCCTATCAGTGGACGGCTTCTTCCCATTGGAGAGTGGTCGCTTCTTTTTTTTCACTTCATCATCATCATTCATAATAACAGATTTAGAATCTCCCAAAGCTGCATTTTAGTTATAAAAAAAATGCCAAAACCAAAATAAGATTCCATATCGGAGATAGAGATGAGCTGAAATAGCTGAATAAGATTGCATAGTATCTTACGATTCAAGTAGGCCAGAGCGGCTATAGTGCAGATATTGAAGAGCACAGAGAATCCAAAGAGTGCGATCACACAAACCCAATACATGTAGTCATCCACAAACATCCCCCTGGCTTTAAGAAGAACCTTTCCAACAGTAGGTTCAGGAAACCTAGGGTCGGAATTTGGCTGCCAAAAATATATAAAATAAATTAGCTATCTAAAGCTATCAAGTTATAAAGATGACAGCATTTGAGCTAAAACAAAACGGAAGCAAATTGATTAACAATATCATAACTGAGCTTACCGTGCTCCATCTTTTATCCAGAAATTCATTCATGGCTATGGCATTCTGTCCATACATCATGGGAGAAATATAATATCCCCATCTCATCCATGGTTGAATGTCATCTGCATGTGATGATAATAATGGTTGTTACAAGGTATCATATTTATGCTACTATATAACAGACAATTGAATAATTTTGAAACCACATCAACTAAATCTGTTCACTTAAAAAATGAATATTATACATAGTAAAAGCTATAAAAAAAAAAGGGAAAATACCAACCTTTGGCAACAATGAAACCACCAAAGACAAAAACCACCAACAATGCAAAGGTGCCAAGAGTGTTTGCAACAACCTGTGTTCTCCCAAGGGCCGCAATAAAACGGAAGAGAGATAAGGCCATCTGATGTATACCAAAGAATGCTAAAAATTGGCGGAAAAACCTGAAAAATGTAAACTTAGAACTTAGAATAGATGAGTACGTATATGTATAGAACTATAGATATAAACTATTATTTTAGCAAATATGCCATGACTGCAACATGAAAAACTACTGATTTATGTTCAGGTATTAAACTCCAAGGGAAAAAGGAAAATATTACCTACTAGCAGCAGGAGCAAACCCAATAGTGTAGTATGTGAGAATGATCCATATCGCTGATTCCATCAGAGATAAGGGAATTCGGAGAAGCCAAATTGGTAGTGCAAAAGCCCATGCGGGGAAAAACAGGGAATCCCTCTGTTTAAAGAACACATGAAGCCTCATACAGGTCAAGTGAAGCTCAGCCATCCCATTAAACATCACGTTAATGAGACTGAAAAACAGTGCACCATAAAATTTACTCCCATCCTTTAGTTGACCGGATTTCATCTCCGTTCTTAAGAAAACAGTGAAGGCAATTATTGACATAATTGTGATCTGGGTAGTCTTGAATATGTACACAAACGAGTTGCGTTTCATCAGTAGCCACTCCCGAGTTAAACAAGCCTTGAAGAGATCCACTTTGGAAATGCCGTACTTTTTAGTTGCCAGGGCAGCAGGGTGGACCTTATTTCTATTATAAGGAATTCCAAGCTCGTCACATAGACTCTGACCAACGTGGAAAGAGTTAAAATGGCGCACAAAGTCTGAAACAGAAACATAACGATAAGGCTCATTCCTTTTGAACCAGTACTGCTCTTGGTCTTTCTTAGAAGTTACTTCTTGAAGAAAGTCTGCCACTCCTTTCCTTTCTGGGCATTTGAATCCCACACTTTCAAAGAACTCAAGAACGCTCTCACGTGGACCATGGTAGACGATTTTTCCCTCTGAAAGCAGAATAATTTCGTCAAAAAGAGCATAAGTTTCGGGTGCAGGCTGCAGAAGGGAGACTATCATGGTTACGTCCATTATATGAACCATCTGCCTCATGTATTTGTTGATTTGGAAAGTTGTTGAACTGTCTAGACCAGTTGAGATTTCATCCATGAAAAAGACTTTTGCCGGTCCTACCAACATTTCTCCTGCATTCAGGAAAAATAGAACAATACAAACAAACCTAATTTCAATTGCATTTGTGAAATTAGTTAGCACGGTGTCATAAAGAGAAATTGAAAATAACAGAAAGTCAGGTATAATCTCAATCATCAATGTGAAGTTTTTCAAATACCAGTGGTGAGGCGCTTCTTCTGTCCACCGGAGATTCCCCTCCTCATCTCATCACCGACCATAATATCAGCACAATTGTCTAATCCAAGAACCTTTCATGGCTCATAATCCCTAAATAATTAGTCCCACATGAAAAAAAATTGGTTGCTAACGATTCGTTTGTTTCGGTGGAAGATGCTTCCTAGAAAACATTTCTCTACTTTCAGTTGTTTGGAGCGACGGAAGAAAAAGTCAACGGAAAATTGGTTCCTTAGTCAGAAAACATTTTCCAATTCTTGAAGTTGAAAAACGCTTTCCAGATCAGCACTAATACCACACCAGCACCACTACCACTCATCCACCACTGCTGCCACCACTACCCACAACCGGCCATCCTCACTACCATAGCTCACTAGTGCTGTTATTTTCAGAGTTGCAACTAAACACCAGAAACAGTTTTTCTGGAAAGCATTTTCCACTTGTCATAAACTATTTGCCGAAACAAAAGGAGCGTAAATGAAGCATTCTATACCGGGAAAAGGAAGAAACTAACCATTAGGACATAGTCTGTGACCAAACTGGACTGTTGGCCAGCCATGGCAGTGGCTTTCATGAATGCATCGATCTCGGGGTCTGGTTTGATTCCAGATTCCTTTTCTCTTCTTGACAATTCTACAAGCAGTTCATATCTGGTTCCGACTCCCAAACAGCGTCCTGCGAAATCCAGTGTCTCTCTAACTGTCATCTCACCATGGTGAAGATCATGCTGGCTAATATAAGCAGAGGTTCTCTGAGGAATAAATTCGGACATTTCATGACCACAATAAGTGATATTTCCTGTTGCCTGTCAGAAGAAGTAGTAAACCACATGAGAAGCTTGCACTAAAAGACTGTTTGGTTGATGTTTTAAGAATCAACTTTGCTCAGTACCTTCTACAAATTTTTATAGAAATGCAGAACACCTTTTGAAAACGGATTCAAACATAAAAAAACTTGATTTCATATCTTATTTCATATGCAATTAGAAGTTTGGCATTTCGAAACATTTCTTTAATTTTCTCAAAAATCAGTTGTCTTCCGAAAAGTTGCTTGCACAATACCTTCTACAAATTGTTCTAGAAATGCAGAACACCTAACGAAAATGTTCCCAACATTGAAAAACTTCTCATTTTCACTAATTATTAGTTTTACAGGAGTTTCAAAAGATTTTTTCACTGTTTCCGAAAATGGGTTGTTTTTCAAAAAGTTGAATAGTGTTTTTCAGAATTCGTTCTGAAAACAACGACCAAGGAGAGCATTTTCACAAAAAGACTTCAAAATCCAGTACCCTTAGATCCTTGTCCATCTTTCCAGCAAGTGCCTGCAATAATGTGGTCTTCCCAGAGCCTGGAGGCCCCAGCAGTAGTGTCATCCTGAGAAAACCAACAAATTTTCAAGAATCTCGGCTAAATTCAATAAGTAGTGTCACCTTAGAAAGAGAGAAAATTTACTGATTTAAGTAGACACAAGAAAAGCTTTTGGGTAGTTTATAGAATCAGTTTTGCAGAACACTTTTAGAATCAGTTTTGCAGAACACTTTTAGAAAGTGCTTTTGATGTCACTTACATATCCAACTCATTTTAAGTAGCAATGATTTCCCAAATGATATGAAAACCAATTTTGATGTTTTCCCAAAAATTGATTTCAAAAAAAAAAAAAAAGTGGAAACCAAATTTCAGAAAACAATGAACAACATGTTCCCGGACAAAACCCCTATTTATATTCTGAAAACCGCAACCAAAAGGGCCGGTGGGCTGCCTGAGATAAAGCCTTTTTTCTTTTCTTCTCTTTTCTTTTTTTAATTTTTTGGATAACCCATACAAAGCTATTTTCAGCAGAAAATGTGCTCATACAATTCGCGCATACGTTGCGAATTGAGTGTCAATTCCATATAGGTTTCATATTTGGGGGGTAAAACTTCAAGAACATACCTTGATGGCTTGACAATTCCACTCACATCTCGGAGTATCTTGACTACCTTTTTCTTGGATGGAAGAAGTTTTATTAACCCAAGAAACCCCTATTCACAGCATCAACAAAAATAAACACCAAGTCCTTCATCAGTAGAGTTACAGAGTCATAACAAAGCACAGAATATTGAGGACTCCACAAATAAATAAATAAAACAAATAAAAATAATACCAAATTTTAGGTGATCAAGGCCTCCCTCTTTACCCAGAAAAGAAATGAAAACCCACTTCAACCATAAACAGTATAATGAGAAAGATTGTGAAAAGAGATAAAAGTCCAAATAAAAAGGATTTACCGAAAACTTTCAAAGTCTATAGGACAAAAGAAGTAGTAGAAATCAGATTGCAGCTGGAAATTTCCTATATGGGCTCACTGAATGATTACTGAGATTGAACGCAAGAAATCAAGAAAAGCAGAGAAACAGGATCAACACCTCTATTTCATTCAGAGTAGAATTCAGCAGAGTGGGAAGTGCTCTAGTGCCAACATATGCATCTCCTTCTACACACAAATGCTCGAATCGGACTTCAATCTTCGGGATTTCGATTCCAACTCTATGCGAAAAAACCCAAATCAAAATTCCCATTACACTCTCAGAATTTCAAACAACCTGCACTAAAAAGTTGTAAATTTTACCGGTCAGTCCTTTCCCGGAGCCTCTGAAGAAACCTCTCGTTATCATCTTCCGCGACTTTAAGTATGCTTTCCATCAAAATCTTTCTATCCTCCATTCCAAGGTGTGCAACGTCAACTTGTTCATGAACAATCCTTCCATTTTCAAGAACTTGCTGTATGATTCCTTGCCTCAGCCTATCATAAGTGGGAAGCCGTTCTAGTGCAGCCCACCTGAGTTCTTCCTCATCCTCTTCCCTCTTGCTCCTCAGGAAAACATCAGGGGCGCCCCATGCTTCCCGGAGACTGGTGGTTGCCCAACTCCTCCGGCTGCCGGAGCCGACGCTCAGCCGCTGGCTCATAGACCTCACTGCCAAGTCATCTCCTATCAATGCAGCCGACATTTTCAGACCCTTTTCAAGCCTTTTGCTTCAGTTAAGCACGTGAATGCATGCTGTTTCTCGTTGTCAAGTCCTCTGTTTCCTGTTGGATTCTCAGGAGAAAAACAGCGTACAGCTAGAGAACCTTTCTAAATATGCCCACAAAGCTCCATATGTAGATATATAAAAATATGTGCATCTCAAACACACATTCACAGCATAGGATAGGACGATAAGTTTAGTTGAAATCACCTCCTCACGTTAAGAAAAGTACATTTGACATAAGGCCAAATAACTTTTTACCGGGCTTGATAAGTTGTATTCTTCAACGAAAAAGAAATTTACCTGAACTCCGCTTATGTCACCCTTTTTCATAGGTGACATAAGGCCAAATATTCTAAACTTTGGAGCGACTGGTGGATTAGCCGGTCGTTAACTTCAGGTTCTGAAATTAATTAAGTTGCGCGGACATCCGGTTATAAAAAACATATAGGTGACAAAATGTGTGTTTATATATATATATATATATATATATATATCATATAAGAGATTTGTGATTTTCCATGCGGGTGACAAGATGAAATTTTTTAATTTTCATTTTCCGGTAAGTTAGTTAAAAGGAGTTGCTGCTATATTGGATATTACTCGTAGGAGAGAAGTGAAATTGGGATGCAGGGAGTGGCAGAAGTTGAAATCAGAGATATTTTGGGTCATTGGGTGAGGTTTTTTCGAAGGTCAAGGGTGTTCGGGCCAGCTCACATGCACTCAACTGATCCCCTCCCTGTGTCCGTCAAAGGCAAGCCATCCGCGCGCCAGGAGTTGGGAATGCCCAGGAAATTACTTTCTTTTGCCCTGTCCCCAAGAATTGAATTGTGTGGTGAGCAAACCCACCAACTAATCGGACAAACCCCGGGTCATTGTGTGATTACTCTAGTGACTGTTTACGTCTTGTGTTTTTTGGCAATTATGTGGTGAAAGAGATGGTTTGGTTTAGGTATCTCTCTATTTTGGTAATTATGCGGTGAAAGAGATGGTTTGGTTTAAAGTGTCTCTCTCTCTCTCTCTCAAGGAATTGGAGAGAGGCATTAAGAGGACAACCGATTATATTGGTGTGTGATGGGGCCCTTATTTCTTATTTATTTCCCGTTGGATCTATTAATTGACCGAAATTAGAGTTGAAAGGGCCTGCATTAGTAATCTCTTTCTTTCGTCGGAAAATTCTAGTCCACACCCTTTTTTTTTTCTTATAAAAAAAAAGGTAAGGTGTGTACCACATTGTCATTGCAGTGTCCTACCATATTTAGGGATGTCAATCCTACCCGACCCGCCCCGCCCCGAACGGGGCAGGTTTTCCACCCCATTTTCGGGTATCGGGTCAGGGTCGGGGTAAAATTTTCCGAACCCACCCGGGTTCGGGGCGAAGGTACCCCGCCCCGGCGTATTTTTATATATATACATATATATTTGTTATTTATATATGTATATATACTTATATACATGACCTTTCATTTTTTTAGCATTAATCCAAAAAAATAATGTCTCTTTACTGTCAAGTAGCCTAATTAAATTTAAAAAAGAAATAAAAATTGATATTTATTGGTGTTTAGTGGATTTTTTAAAAAGTTTTCTTCAAATATTTATAATAAATTCTACACATAAAGAAATGGAATGAGGTATCTAAAATATTGATTTCAATTAAAAGTTTAGATAAAGCCGCGATACCAAAAGACACAAAAATAATTTCCAAAGTTTTATTTTCTAGATATTTTTTATTCTTATTCATCATTTTTTTTTACTTTTTTACTTATACTTTAATTTTTTAAATTTTTACACGACGGGGCGGGGTGGGGCGGGTAAACCCGTTCCCTGATCGGGGCGGGAACGGGGGTACCCAAAAAAAACCCGATCGGGGTCGGGGCGGGGGCGGGTAATGATTTTTGGGTCGGGGTATGCAAAAACCCGCCCCGTTGCCATTCCTAACCATATTACAATTGCCTAATAATATGAGAAAATCTTTTTAACGGAGGGTTCCGTCCGTCCAAAGAGTGTTTTGGACGGTCCGAATGTTGATGAAACTTTTCAGGAAAAGAGTTAAACCCTTTTCCCGGAAAAGTTCCATTTAAATCCAGACCGTCTAAGGCCGAGATCGCGCGACTCCGTGAATAAGCCAACCTCAATATTATGACTTATTAACGCTCCTCCACGACATGTTTACGCGTTTGTCGATGTTCGATCAAACTGATCTTTTTTCATAAGTTATTCATAAGTGGGAGAAACTACGGGCGGAGTCATAGTTGCGGGTCTAGAGTGGGGCCCACAAATGACATTTCGATGGGATGCGGAGGGAGGTATGAAGGGTGACTGATAACCTAATAATTGTGACTTAGGAGAGATTAAAAACGGGTAGAGAATCCAATCTACCATTAAGATAATGCACATCTACTCCTAGTATTGCATAAAACGATACTTTTTTTTTTCACATTTTAAAAGAACTTATATTACTCCAATTTCTTACTCAATCCATTTAAAAGAACTTATATTACTCCAACTCTCACTCAATCCGTTTGGAAGAACTCATACTCCAATTCTTACTCAATCCAATCCAGAAGAGTATATTCTTCTCCATAAGAAATGGACTTACAACTTCACAGCCATCCACGAGTACAAATCTCTTAACTCGATACGAATGACAAATAGAGAAAATAATTGGCCGGTCCTAGATTTCGAGTTTGTAGCCCACCAATTCCTATGAGTTTGCCCCTACGAATCCAAAAGTAATACTTATCGATATCCGCAGAAGCTGATTTTTTACAGGGCTCCATAAAATAATATTAAAAAATTTATGGATATTTTTCTAGATTTTTTTGGGACCCGAAATGGGGCCAAACGCGTGGGTATCTGCTGTTAGAATTTTTGATGCGCTATATATGCAATGCCTTATAGATTCTGGGGGTCCTCCCAAAAAAAACCCACGCACCGTACCCATTCTTGCCCGGCTGCCCCACTTTAATGCACTCTCTTGACTTGGCTCGGCCAAGATAAGCACACTCTCTTTGACTTGGCTCAGCCAAGATAAGTACACACTCACTCTCTCTCTCTTCCTCTCTCTTACTTTTTTTATTTAAAATCTTATACTAATAGTAGTAGTTTTTTTTTGTAAATAAGCATTTTTTTTTAAATTTATATTTTAAAATTTACTCGGAAAAATATATTAAACAAGACTAATATTGAGTGTAAAATTATGTTAGGAAGAATGATTTTTTTTAGGTGTAGACTTTTTTCGTTTTGTTTTACGCTATCAATTGTTAATAAATCGTTAGGATGTTAATTAATACTATTAGTTGTAAATTTAAACTGTTAATTAATACTATTAGGCTGTTAATTAACACTATTAATATTTAAATAAACAATGTTAATTATAAATTTAGACTGTTAATTAATAATTTAAACACAATTAGTTATTAAATAAATATTGTTAATTGTGAATTTAGATAGTAAATTATAAATTTAGACAAAATAAAACGAACATTGAAAAATAAAATTTTATTTTTTCACAATTTTATATTCAATATTGGTCTCATTAGCTAGATCTCTACGAGTACATTTCAAAAAAGGTAGTGATAATGTCAAAACTGTTTTGTTAGTGCCAAAATTTCAGTGCATAAAACACTTGTACATTGGACATAGTACAAGTCTTTTATGTACTGGAGTTTTTGCACTAACAAAATCAGTTTTGGCATTATTATTTCCCTTCAAAAATATAAATTTTGTAAATAATAGATATGTACAAAAAAAAGTTATAAAAGATTTTAAGTTTTTTGAATTTAAAAAAGAAGAGAGAGAAAATGAGAGAGAGAAGGCTGAAAATAGAGAGGAGAGAGAAAGATGGACCATTTTGCACTTACATCACAGTGCAAGTCAGACTTTTATGTTTCCCAACTCTCCATGGAGTAATTGCATTGGGAGAATTGCATATCAGTGGGTAAAAGGGCAACTAATGCCCAAATGATGGAACACTTTTTTCGGAATTCATCTAAACATGACAAGGAGAAAGATTAATTCCCAATACATGGAGAGGCCACCTAAAATGACTGTTATACCCTTCATCAAAAAAACCCTAAACCCCAAACCCACCCACCCATCCATCGTTCCCCCTTCAATTCCCTCCAATTCCCACACGGCTCTGAACAGGACGTCCGACTGGAAGAGAACAACAAGAGGTAAGGTTTGTTCTGCTTCTTTCCTCCTCTCGACCTCTTCTCCTTCACCTCTTCTTCCTCTCTGACTTCATCTCTCTCTCAATGGTACAATACTTTTACCATTCCACGGAAGAAGAAGCAAGATCTTGTCCTTGACCAAACGGAAAATCGTACGCTTCTGGTAAGGAATTTTTTGGGTTGGGTGTTTCAATTTGTTTGCAGTTTTCTCTCTTTTCTCTTCTCTCATTCTGTCCATGTGAATTTGTTTATAAGCAATTTGATTTTTCACATTGTATGAGTGAGGAATAGAAGGGGCAATATTGAGACTTGCCCATTAGTTCCCCCTAGGAGAAAAATGTACTATGTTAATACCAACATTTGATCCACCATTCTGTACCTCCATTGTCGCCATTGCAATGGAAGTTTGTTTTTCCAGAAAATATAATAGTTGCTCTTTAAGTCACCTAATGTTACTCCTTGTAAGAACTGTTGTTGCTCTCTATGTAAGAAAGTATGCCCTAGGCTGTTAAGGGCAGTCACCCATGTTTTAAGTCACTGATGGCTGTCCCTTTACCCCTTGTGTTGGTTTGTATATATGAAATGTGGTTCTTCTTGAAGTTATGTAACATGTTTTTTTTACTGTAAGAGTATTATTTGGAAACATCCCTCCCTCAAACTATACACCATTTGTTTACTTCGTCATCAAACTATCAAAGACGTTTACTTAGTCCTCCAAGTCTATGTTGTCCTCTTCTCTAACTTCTTTTAACTTTTAAACGGAAAACACACATGTGAGCAGCACATGCGCTAATTCCCCACAAGTGAAAGGGCAAAAATGCCATTCTACATCAATCCAGAATTCCATGCACAAAACCCTCCCCCTCCTCTCTGTCTCTCATACTTTGTATACATAGCCTACTCATCACTCCATAGTTCACACCATTGTTACACACTCAAATTCAGAATTTTGATCGATGAAGGCTTAAGGAGAGGAGTTGGCTGCAATGAACGATTTTTGTAGCTAATGACAGTTGAATCCACACCATTCTTACACACACAAATCCAGAAATTTGTAAGTAATAGCAAAACCAGAATGTGGTCTGTTTTTTTGTAGGTCATGACAGTTGAATATGAAGTAGTTGAACCTACTTTAGTTTTATAGCTGCTCAATCTGTATTTGGCATTGAATCTGCACTTTCAATGCCAAATTCTGTGTTATGCACTTTCAATTTCAGCATTGGTTTGTAATGATTGCTGCACTTTGTTGTACTTTGATGGATGCACTTTCCTCCACCAGTTTAGATGCAGCTATGTTACCAAATTTGGAGTGGTGAAATCATTTCATTACGCAAACAAATGCAGAAGGCAATGGTGAAATCGTTTATTTGCATTTTAAGACACAAATTTTGGACACAGACACAACTTAGGACACAGTCATAGCTTAAGTTTTTGAGCACTTCGAACATGGACACAACTTCATGGTAGATACTTTAGATTTCCAACAGTTACAGTCTTGTCAACCATGAAATGATCAATAGGGTACTCATTTAGAGTGTTTGAAGAAGATGAGGATGAGGATGAGGAATGCATGGCTGGAGATGGAGGGAGGTCACTGGGAAGGGAGGGAAGTCACAGGGAGGGAGAGAGGTCAAGGGATGGAGGCTGGTGGTGTACTCTTGGTCTTGTACTCTGTTTTTTCTATCGATTGTATGTCTGTATATATACCGCGATTGTAGGAAACCCATTTCAGTCTGGCACCAGATTGGTGGATTGATGTGGAATGAAATTTCTGCCCCTTAAGGTGTGGAATGTGCTGCTCGCATGGCTGCTTTTCGTTTAAAAGTTAATAGAAGTTAGAGAGGACAACATAGACATGGATTCAATAGTTGGAGGACAGAGTAAACGTTTTTGATAGTTTGAGGGATGTTTTCGAAAAAAACTCTTCCTGAAAATATAATAGTTGCTCTTTAAGTCACCTAATGTTACACCTTGTATGAATTTTTGTTGCTCTCTATGTAAGAAAGTATGCCCTAGACTGTTAAGGGCAGTCACCCATGTTTGTACTCACTCAATGGTTGTCCCTTTACCCTTGTGTGTGTTGATGTGTATGAAATGTGGTTATTCTTCAGGTTATGTAACTTGTTTTTTCCTGAAAATACGAAGGTTGCTCTTTAAGTCACCTAATGTTGCTTCTTGTATTAACTTTCGTTGCTCTCTTTGTAAGATAGTATGCCCTGGACTGTTAAGGGCAGTCATCCATGCTTTAACTCACTCAATGGCTGTCCCTTCACCCTTGTGTGTGTTGGTGTGTATGAAATGTGGTTTTCCTTCAAGTCGTGTAACTTGTTTTTTTCTGAAAATACAAATGTTGCTCTCTAAGTCACCTAATGTTGCTCCTTTTATGAAATTTTGTTGCTCTCTTTGTAAGATAGTATGCCCTTGACTGTTAAGGGCAATCACCCATGCTTTAACTCACTCAATGGCTGTCCCTTTACCCTTGTGTGTGTTGGTGTGTATGAAATGTGGTTCTCCTTCAAGTCGTGTAACTTGTTTTTTTTTTGAAAATACAAACGTTGCTCTCTAAGTCACCAAATGTTGCTCCTTTTATGAACTGTTGTTGCTCTCTTTGTAAGATAGTATGCCCTTGACTGTTAAGGGCAGTCACCCATGCTTTAACTCACTCAATGGCTGTCCCTTCACCCTTGTGTGTGTTGGTGTGTATGAAATGTGGTTTTCCTTCAAGTCGTGTAACTTGTTTTTTTCTGAAAATAGAAACGTTGCTCTCTAAGTCACCAAATGTTGCTCCTTTTATGAAATTTTGTTGCTCTCTTTGTAAGATAGTATGCCCTTGACTGTTAAGGGTAGTCACCCATGTTTTAACTCACTCAATGGCTGTCCCTTTACCCTTGTGTGTGTTTATGCGTATAAAATGTGGTTCTCCTTCAAGTCGTGTAACTTGTATGTTGATTGGAAACTTGTCTTAAGCATGAGCTTAATCTTATTATTCCAACTTACTGGCGTTGGAATGCACAGGTGTCTTTTGAGGAAGAAACTTGTCTATCTTCACTTTCAGAGCATGTGGCTATGTAGTACGGTTATGATCAACTTGGATATGAGGTCGCATTGACTGGAAAGCATGTTCGGTTACATTCCCCATGTTCATTGCTAATCTTTGGTCAAACGCCCAGTTGGGTGGGGTGGTTTTTGGGGATATTCTCTCTATATTCAATCAAATTTTTGTTATGTAAGGAATGCAAATTTCTCATTTTGACAAATTAACTATTTTGTAATTGTGTTCCAGGCACGAAAGGTTGGTTCGGCAGAAGATCGGTATCCTACTATTGGCGTACCAGGGTGCAATCGCACGGTGGGGATGCCATTTGCTAATTGTGTCAACTTGCTTGTACTAGACCCTTTTAAATTGAACTATTGGTTGTTTATTAATCAGGTGGTATGGTAGTTGATTCTGAAGGCTATCCCATTAGGCCTTCCGTTTGGTTGGTAATGTTGGTTATAGATGAAAACTTTATTTGTTTTGGCTCTTTAATAAAATTCTCGCCAAAATATAGTGTGCTATGTGGATTTCAATTCTGGAAAATATATCAAACTTTCTTGTGTTTTGAGTAACACCAAAAGCTTCGAGGTTACATGGTTGCACCTTGTATGAATACGGGGCAAGATCACCATTCACGTCCAACTGCGAATATAATTAATCAGTTTCGAACTTACTATAGAAGTCTCTTACTACAAGTCTCAGGGAATCTTACAACAAGCCTCTTACTGGGGCCAGTGAATGGTCATATGACTCATATCACCATTATGTCTTTCCACCCGTGACACTTGCTCTTTCAGTCCACATATGTGGCTCCTTATATGATATTAAGTTGCCCCATCTGAAAAATATGTTGCCCCTTGTATGAAAATAAGTTACACCTTATACACGAGGAGGGGGCCCATTGAAATGTTATGTCACCTTATTGTTTTCTTACCCGTGACACTAGGATGACCAACAATTCAACAACAAAACCCCATTCATACTACACAAGATGATACAACGTCCTTTCAACCATGCTAGCAGATTTTAACCAAAGAATACAAAAGAAGCGCAAAACTATTCGCAATAATAAGCCGAAAATATTAATAAGCCAAAAATGTCAAAAACTAAGTTCTTATTCGATATTGGTCCAGACCCAACAAGATCTTATGGCCATTGGCACAGATACTCCTAACTTAATTAAACCATTAAACCAACACCGACGACCAAACCACCGGCTATAGCTCAAAACCCACCAAGGAGACGGAGGACAAGATGCAGGGTGGACTCCGTCTGAATGTTGTAGTCATCCAAAGTCCTTCCATCTTGAAGCTGCTTTCCAGCAAAGATCAACCTCTGCTGATCCGGGGGGATACCCTCCTTGTCCTGGATCTTGGCCTTCACGTTGTCAATGGTGTCAGAGCTTTCCAGCAAATAAGTTTTTTTTCAATATTATTCCAGACCCAACAAGGTCTTATCTTATGGGCATTGGCCTCAAGATCACACGCCGCCATAGTACACCACCATAGTACCCAAACACGGAAACCAAAAATAAAAAAAACATTTTGTCCATACATTCACAACCCACATATGACTCATCTCATACCCACAATCCAACCACCACACAAGACACAGATACTATGAACTTAATTAAACCATTCAACCAACATCGACGACCAAACCACCGGAAACAGCTCAAAACCCACCATGGAACCCATCAAATGGCAAATCCATTTATTGTCACAACTTTCTCTGACTTCGAACACGTGCCTTCAACTTCTAGTTTCCCCAGTCAACAAATATACGGCGCCATTTGATGAAATTGGGAAATTGCATGTCTCGATAACGTCTCATTTGTGGCTGATCCTACATAAAGTTAGGAAAATAATTTATATAATTTACTAAAAAATGAAACAAAATCGTATTTTTGAAACAGGACTGTAAAACATTTTAACTTACTCGGATGACGTCATTCCAATATGCATCTTCTCCCACCATCCTGTTTTGATTTGCATTCCACCGAAACTCACGCCGCTCAAGCAAAGATTCAAGATACCTCCAATCCCTCTTCCATGTTTTCATCTTTGTAACGATATGATTTCGTTCAAAACCGGCTTGGGGAAATGAAACTCGCATCTGGTTTTCAAGAACTGTCAAGTATGTGGGATGCCACCTACCGCCCTCGCCTTGCCAAATCCCTTCATCTACAAGGTTTGTAACGTTTATTATTAACGTTTGTTCCTCCGCCTCGGTCCAAACTCGGCGTGCCATCAAAGAGCAACACAAACAAATTTACAAACTAATTATTTCGATGCAGATAAAATGTGGTATGAGAATATATCCTTCCAATTTATAACAAATAAGGTCGGTGGCAGCTATTCAATAGGTCTCAAAGAATCTTACTACAAGTCTCAGGAAGAATCTTACTACAAGTCTCAGGGAATCTGACAACAAGTCTCTTACTGGGGCCATTGAATGGTCATATCACCAGTATGTTTGTTCATGAGAAGAACATGGGTACCATTAGGTGACTTAAAGAGTAACTTTTATATTTTCAGAAAAGAACAAGTTACATGACAGGAAGAATAACCACATTTCATACACACTAACACACAAGGGTAAAGGGACAGCCATTGAGTGAGTTAAAACATGGGTGACTGCCCTTAACAGTCTAGGGCATACTTTCTTACATAGAGAGCAACATAAGTTCCTAAAAGGAGCAGCATTAGGTGACTTAAAGAGCAACTTTTATATTTTCAGAAAAAAACAAGTTACATGAGTTGAAGAATAACCACATTTCATACACACCAACACACACAAGGGTAAAGGGACAGCAATTGAGTGAGTTAAAACATGGGTGACTGCCCTTAACAGTCTAGGGCATACTTTCTTACATAGAGAGCAATATAAGTTCCTAAAAGGAGCAACATTAAGTGACTTAAATAGCAACTTTTATATTTTCAGAAAAAAACAAGTTGTCCATGACCTGGAAAATCTTTTCCCCTCTTTCCACTGATCAGCAATTTTCCCTTTTACTTACTACCAAAAAATCAAGGTCTTGGTATACTAACAGGCATGCTATCGTGAAGTTAAGTTGTAAGCCGTTAAGTAATGGTTAAGCAAAAATACAAGCCCAGATACAAGCTTTAGTTATGAAAGCTAGAACAGTTTCTAAATTTGATCATTCACCCAACGACAATGTATGCTACTTGCAAACACAAAATTGAAGCCGTTTGCTAGGCCAGAGTAGAAATAGATTCACAGATCCTATGGAAGGCCGACTAGGGCATTCGTATCAACAAATGCCAGAGTCATTACAAATCTCTTCGACAACAATCCTACAAAACATTGAGACAACTACATGGGCATGCGATATGCCGTACGAGGCAGGAGCATCATCGTCGTTCTTTACAACTATAGTTATATATTCATTATAACACCATTATCCTAAAGTGCAAATGGAGAAAAACAAAAGCAAAAGCATGAAAAGTACATTTAGATGCATAAAAGTACATTTATATTCATTATAACACCATTATCCTATCTTTTTTTTGATCGGCCAGGAACTATCTATCTTCAGAGCCCATACTTTTCTTTTATCAAATGCCCCCCCGAATGCTCCTCTTTCTATACCATCCAAAAAGTATACCAAGCAGAAACTCCAATCTGATGCCGAAAACACTACTTTAACACTTCAAATTCTAGAACCAAAGCCAACTTCCCAACGAAACTAGGTGGCTAAGGCCAATATTGCTGAATTTTTAAAGCCACCACTGTAAGTCCCAACTGCCAAGCTTATGCAAAATACTTGAAAAAGTCTGCACCTTTTCGGATTGCACTTGGCCATGTGAACTCAACCGACCAAAAACCGTTATGAGTAGTTATTCAGTCAAAACAGGTACTACAATTGCTTCCACCAACATCTTATGAATCCCACAAACATGCACCGTAATTTTATGTTTTGATCAAGGAATTTCCTAATGGAGAGAAAAACCATAAGACGCAGACAGAAAATCCAACGTCATAAACTCTGAGCCACCAATCCAAAAATCCTCCAAGTTCATAGCTGATCTTTGAAACTGATTTGTGTATCTCTGATTTATCTTATTCCACTGAAGGAGAGCAAAATAGCCAATCTCCAACAGTCCATTGGTGAAAATAATCAACTATTTTGGTGATTGAGATTTGCCATGTTTTCTGATTCTCTGGGGAAAACAGCGGCAGTTTCTTTCTTAGCGGTAACTATTTTTTGTGTTGTGCTTGCAATATTATGCCGTACAGCTTGAGATTGTACCTTTCTAACGAGAACAATGAGGGAGAAGGCCATTTTGCCTTCAAATTCAGGATATGCTATATGCAGATTTTTCTCTGTGGTGATTAACTAGGGGCTTGTGTCCTCTCTCACTCTCTCTCTCTCTCCAAATCGAAAAGGATGATTGTGCTACAGTCTGAAAGCCAATATATGTGGAGGGCATATTTTGTCGAACATGTGGCGGGCGAAAGATTTCAATCAAGATGGGGAGGGGAGAGCGTTTTACAAGTACATAGCAAATATAGGAGTAGTAGACAATGTATTACCTGTTCTGAGATTAGGATTGTTGGAGGCGGCTACTGGTCTAGTGATGCGTATTGATTCCTGTATTCGAATTTCTACAGCAAGCAGAGGTGGGCGGAGATGGGGAACGCACCCTCACCACTCCAGTCGGCGAGTAAGTCGTGATGATTGATGGTCACCGGTTGGCAAGAGAGAGATGAGGAGAGAGGAGCAACGAGATGGGTTTCAGAGAGCAACAGAGAGAGAAAGAGGGGGGTTTCAGAGAGCAACAGAGAGAGAAAGAGGGGGGTTTCAGCTACCTAGGGTTTCACAGAGTGATTTGGGGCAGGAAGGTTTCACGTTTTGGAAGGTGTTAGAGTGAATGACGTCGTGTAAGAGAAGGGGGTATTTTTGTCCAGGTCTGTTTTGAATTCCATGTCTTTGGAATTAATATTCTCCTTCCCATGATTTATGAATTCCGAAAAACTGGTCCATGTGTTGGGCATTTTTTGCCCCTCCCACCACTGTCCTGCAATTTTCCCAATTGCATTTACTCTTCTACGTGGAATAAAGAGAGCGAGTGGGGTGCACGTGGGACGGACGGAGGAGAGAGAGACAAAGAGGAACAACGCGTGCGCGTGCAAATAGGACTTTATGGGAAGATACTTGTGCGCAAGGACCTAATGAGACATATTCCACTCAGAAAATTACCAGCCGGTCCAGTTTTTTGACTTCTAATTCCCATTAAGGATGTAAGAGCTGTTTAATTACGTGCAAGGATAAGCAGAAGTTGAAATTACCGTTCTACCCTTATTTCAAGGAAAATTATCAGCCGGTCCAATTTTTTTGTATGACTTTCTTTATTTCCTGTGTATTCAATTTGATTAGTCTTCGCCCCGATCGATCCTCTCTCTCCACGCCGATGTGCTCCCGATCGACAACGCTCTCTCGAACTTCTTCTCCGACGTCGTTCCTCGTCCCGTTGATGTCCAAACCGGAGACTTCGAGCCTCTCTCTGTTCTGTCGGTTTAGCGCTCTCTCGAACTTCTTCTCCGACGTCGTTCATCATCACCATTGCCGCCACGTCTCGGTTCCACAACCACCACAAGCCCGACGGCAGGACCTAGTCGGAGCCGTAGGCGGTCAGGTCGAGGCCTCTGCCGTCAGATCTGGTGCACTCGGGATACGCCGCCGTCTCGAATACGTCGGAGTACGTCGCCGGCGGTGTACGAGATAGAGGTGAAACGAACATGATGCAAGGAGTCATTTGGGGAAGAGAGAGAGTGTGTGGTGGATAGTGAGAGAAGACGAGTAGATGATCTCTGAGGTGCTGCTGCTGCCGTCCTTCTCTCGAGCTTCCTCTGCTATTTCCATGACGTTCCAGATCTTCGTGGCTCCCATTCTCTCTCACTCCTCTCTTTCTCTCTCTCTCTCTCAATTCAACCACTGCGAATTTTTCACACTTTAAATCGTAATTTTGTGTTTGATTGCGAATTTCACACTGCGAATTTTGTGTTTGAATACTGCAATTTTGTGAATTTCACAGGGGTATGTGAATTTCCAGCTTCTCAATCACCTGAGTGATCTTTTGATGCTTCCGAAAGATTTGCTTATGGACCGTTCGATCAGGACAGAGGTTCTCCTTATAACATTACCACATTGGTGTTAAAGATATTGATTAGCCTTCCCTTGTTAGGTGTTTAACACTTATGTTTTGTTGTGCTGTGTAGGTGTGCCCATCCATTAGTCTTCCACTAGTTAAACGAATACTTTGCAACTTTACTCCAGATGAGTTCTGCCCTAATCCTGTCCCGGGTGCTGTTTTAGAGGAAGTAAATGCTGAGGTATGATTCGTGTACCTCTCATATAAGTATATTTTTCTAGCTCTGATTTCCAAAAGGAAGTCCTTGACAGCTTCGCTTATTACTTTACATTGTCTCATATCATGCCACTAGAAATAAAACAACTTCATTGGGGTCAAATGGGGCACACTGCACCCATTTTTTTGACATACCGGGTTCCATTTACTTTGAATTTTGACATACCAATCGTTTTTAGTTTTTTATATAAATGAACACAATCACCTGGAGCATTTTCTTCTAGCTGGAAAAAAATAGTCTTCTATTCATCTCACATCCGGTGTAGCAAATTTATAAGAGAATTTGTTTAAAACACCACCAATGGCTGTAAATTTACAAATTCACATACTCCGGTGAATTTATTTAAAACACCATCCACGGCCGTAAGTTCACAAATTCATACCCCTGTGAAATTCACATACCCCTATGAATAAGTTTAAAACACCACTCACGGACGTAAATTCACAAAATTCACATACATGAATAAATGTATATTTGATAAATATACCATGTCTTTGTTTTGAGAATTAGATGAATCTGACGATCACACACACATCCACACACCCGACGCTCATACTTGAGTTCCCGTCGTCCATCAGTGGCCAGGTGTGCTCTTTCCCACCAACCAAGCATGCCTCCTCTCACGACCTGCCTCTAACTAACTTATGAAAAGCAAAAGTAATTGCATCGCATGCTAAATGTTAGTTCAACCCTTCTTTTCGAGTTTTTTTTTTTGGCCACAACGATAACATGTGATATTATAGATCCAAGAAACAGTACATCAAAAGGAAATTCTATCCCTAAACAAGGGATCAAGAAACCAAATAGGAGGGGACTTAGTACAAAGACTATACCCAACTCCAACTAAACCCATCGCTCCAAACAGACGGAGCACTGTAGAAAATAACCAAAAACACCCACCTAGGGGTGATAGAAGCCCCACAAACAGGGAGAAATCCCACACAGGGGACATCAAAGAAAAGAACCACAAAAAAGAGAAAAACCGGTAACGGAACCGGACGGAGTCCGTCATACCGGAGCAGACTTCATCCACCCACCTAGATCTCCCACTCCGGCGGGAGGAGGACGCCTCCGGCAACCACGATCTGCAAGCTACTACATCCAAAAGCCGTCGGACAGCATGGTGGAAGAGGCAGAGGAGGGGCGGCGGATGGTGATTTGGAGATGAGGAGGATGGGGTGAAGGGGAAAAGAGAGAAAACCTTCGAGATCTATAATCGAGATATTGAAAAATCCCACGAGAGGGAGAAATCCCTCCCCTCCCGTCACCCATTGGGGCATAAAACCCTGGGGGAGGGGAAGGAGAGAAATGGAGGCGGCGGCTTCTTTAGGGTTAGAGAGAGAGAGGAGATAATAATTTAGTAGGGAGAAACTTTACTTTTTATTCTTTTCGAGTTGTCAACTCAAATTTTATTGGTTTTTTTTTTCCTTTTGCAGTGCATGAGTTTCTTGGGTTGAAAGGATCAAACTATCAAAGCCTTTATCATTTTACAGTTGGAGGTCCAGTCTTTAGAGCATCCCCAATGGGGATGTAAAACTGGGTTCTATACTTATAATAGCACCAGATGCCAAAAAAACCCCTCCAATATGGATGTAAAATAGAACAAATCAGGTGTTAAAATGGCAGAGATGGAAAAGGAGATGGATATTTCCATCCCCATTTAACTACAGCTATAATTGACAGGTCATCACCCAACTGAAAATACCAGAATTTTGGACAGCCAGAGGTTATCTGGTTTCGTCGGAAAGTCGTCGAAAATGGGAAGAACTCGCCAGAATCTGGTAGAACATGCCAGAATCTAGAGATGACCGTCTCCTACCCCGATTCTTGATGATCCATGGACGGCAAAGATGCATGCCGCCGGCCTGCCCTTCTGAAACTCTCGCCGGCTATGCCCTTTCAGTTGTGATTTCCCTTCGGTTCAGAGAGAGGGAGAGGGGGGCTGGGTTCTTCAAACCAGAGAGAGGGAGGTCTGCTTGAGAGAGAGAGAGAAGTCGTCTGGTTTGGCGTGGGTGTGGCTGTGTTGGTAGAGAGAGAGAGAGAATGAGCAGATGAGGGTTTTTGAGAAAGAGTAAAGTTTTTGGTTTTTTTTTTATCCGAGAAAGAGTAAAGTTTAGTTTGGTTTGGTTTGGTTGAAAATCCAACCGTTGGGCTTTTTTTTTTTTTGATTAGAATCTGACCGTTGGCTTCCCAACGGATGAAAAAATTTGCAACGGTAAATTTTTTTTCCCTGCCTATAAATATGTGTGTTTTGAATAGGATTTTTCACAAAAATTTTTTTTTCCATTCTCCACAAACACCCTCCAAAAAAATAGTGTATCAATTATGGCAGATGGAAGTCGTAGTGCGACTCTGTGAACACCCTACAAGTAAAAAAATTAGAACGGATTTTTTTTTTTTTCGGAATAATTTTTTTTTTAAGTCCTCGATTACCGGATACGACAAATTATTTTTCAACGGAAGTAGTACTTGAATTAGGGTTAAGAAAGTTAGGAAAAATTAAGGAGGAGGGAAAGTTAGTTAATTATCCATCCCTTTTTTACATCTCACCATTGGATGGAGGTGGGTTCTATTTTACATCCAACTAACTTTTTACCACTTTTTACATCTAAAATAACTATCCATCCCCTTCTATTTTACATCCCCATTGGGGTTGCCCTTAGACAAGAGGATAATGAGTCTTCCTGCATATCCAGGCCCTGGAATTGATGCATTATTTTGGCTAAATACAATCCACATAACATCGGCAGTACATTGATGATTTTTCTTGAAAGCTCCTTATGGCTATTTTTCCCATTGACGAGGGAAAAACACAGTATAGTTACAGCATGATATATACTCGGTGATATGCACTTAACAAAGAACTTAAACACACATGGCCGCCAACGTTTACTTCAACAACAAACTCCTCGCCATGTTCGAAGATGACTTGCCGTACCAGGTAAAAATCACCCCCAACGGGGGACGAGGAATGACGTCGGAGAAGAACTTTCAGAGGCAGAGAGAGAGAGAGGGGGTGTGAAATTCGCAGTGTGAAACTCCTCGCCAAATCTATTGGGGAACTCCACGGCCACTCCGGTGTCGCCTGACTGCTCCTCTTCTCTATGCTCGAGGGTTGTTCGGGATCATCGACCCAACCACGGCACCGGCGTGGCAAACGCCGGCGGGGGTGTGAAATTTGCAGTGTGAAACTCCTCGCCAAATCCATTGGTGAACTCCACGGCCACTCCGGCGTCGCCCGACTGCTCCTCTTTTATGCTGGAGGGTTGTTCGGGATCATCGACCACAACCACGGCACCGGCATGGCAAATGCCGGCGTCGTTTACTTCAACAACAAATTCCTCGCCATGTCCAAAGACGACTTGCCGTACAACGTAAAAATCACCCCCAACGGGGGACGAGGAACGACGGCGGAGAAGAACTTCGAGAGCTGTCGATCGGGAGCGCATCGGCTTGGAGAGAGAGGATCGGGGCGGAGACGTCGTGGAAGCTGTTAGCAAGAGTCATTAAGAGAGATTAAACAAGTTGATTAGTGGTAGTTAAGTTGTATCTCTGTTAGTTTGGTAATTAGTTAGTTTGTTAGTCTAAGTGTGCTGAGCTGTACCCAGTCACATATATATGTGCTGGCCTTTACTTTGTAACCGATACAGATGATATTCACGGGAATTCAAGAAATGAGAAATTCAGATTCTCTCTCTCTACTTTCTTCTCTAGGTTAGGGTTTACATTTTCCTCATGGTATCAGAGCCACTTCAGACGAAAGTCTCCACGATCGATTAATCAACGAAGAGGCGTATCAAATTCTTCGGGTCTCTAGGGCTTCAAATGGCAACGTTGTCTTCTCCGCCTTCCATAGCTACAGGAGCGATTTCTTTTTCTGGCCACTCGACGGAAGTCTTGTGATCCTACGGCTTGATCTACAAATTCTAGGTCATCGTTTCCTCTCTCCGTGGTATTGCTTCTTATTTCTGCTCTCTTCTCCACGATCTTGACTGGTTCTTTTCCCTGCAATTTACACAAATTACCATGGCTACAGTAGAGGTAACTCTCCCACCATCTCTGGTGTTCTTAGTCTCTAATTTTCACTCCTTCGTCACAATTAAACTGGATGGAACGAATTATTTGTTGTGGAGAATTCAAATTGAGAATGTGATGCGCGCGAACGGTTTCTTTGAATTTCTTGACGGATCTTCTACCTGTCCACCTACACAAATCACAAATTCTGAAGGCACACTTGTCTCGAATTCTAAGTATGCTCTGTGGAAGATGATTGATACACAATTGCTCATGTGTTTGACTGCCTCTCTGTCTCAAACTACTTTGCCCTATATTTTAGGGTTACATACTGCCCATCGAGTGTGGGATTCGCTGTCAAACAGGTATAATTCCTTGTCTAAAGGTCATGTTCAAGATCTCAAGGGCAAACTGTACTCTATTACAAAGACCTCTACTATTGAGCACTATGTTGATACTATTAAGGAGTATACTCAAAAGTTGATTGCGGCTGGTAGTCCCGTCGATGAGGATGATTTGATTTTTCATACTCTTAGAGGTTTACCTCCAGTCTTTAACAGTTTCAAGACTACTGTAAGGGCTATGAGAACTAGAGGTGATAGTATTTCATTTGATCAAGTGGTCAATATGCTTAATGGAGAAGATCAACTTCTTCGGGAATCTTCTGCAGAAAATGCTAGCAGTTCTAGTTCTGTCTTAGTTGCAACACATGGATCTCAGTCATCACAGGGCCCAATTTCTGCTTCTTCTTCATCCATGACTGCATCATTATTGAATACTCCATCTGTATCTAGTGGAATATCTCAGTCTGTTGGACAGCTTGTTTCTCCTCCGTTGGGTTCACCTGGTTATTATGGATCAGTACCTACTTCTGTTCAGTTTTCTTCTCAGTCTGTACTTGGTCCGTCTCCTTCACAGTCATCCGGAGAGACATCTCAATCTCAGTACTTTCCATCACAGTTTATTCCTACGCCTTTCAGAGGATTTAACAGAGGCAGGGGTAGAGGACCTCGCCCACCTTGTGACATATGTGGAAGGAGTAACCACACCACCAATTATTGTTATTACAAGTCTTCCTTTCCACAGATGTTCCAACAATCTGTTCAACCTGTACCACAGTTTGTTCAAGGTGCTCAATGGAGATCATCACATCAGTTTCAACCTTGGTCAATTCCTCCTTCTTCTTGGTCGAATACAGGTGTTCCTTTATGTCAAACTCAGATGAATACAAGTGTTCCTATGTACCAACCTCAATATATACCATCTTCAAGGCCATTTACCCAGCAACCTATGTATCACTATCAGCCTCCACAGGCACCTCTTGCTGTCTATCCTTCACCACCTACACAGGCTCACTTTGCTGGATATACTGAAGGTTTTTCTGCAGGACCTATGTCTTCTGTTCCTGGAATGATACCAGGAGGGGCATTCTCAAATGCTCCCTCTTTCTCAGGATTTGCTGGCGGATCTTCTAATGCCTCTTCCTCAGTTACTAGTCCTGCTACTCACCCATGGTTCTTTGATAGTGGTGCTACAAACCACATCACTCATAATCTGCAGAACTTGGCTAATCCTCAACCTGCAACTGCTCATGATGGTATTATGGTTGGTAATGGTTCTCAGTTACAGGCCTCTCATACTGGCAAAGGTGTGATATCAACTCCTTCCTGTAATTTTCAGCTTTCACATGTTCTCCACACACCTCAAATCACTCATAACTTGATCTCAGTTTTTAAGTTTGCTAAAGATAATAACTGTTCTCTTATCTTTGATTCTTTTGGCCTTGAAATTCAGGACAAGATTACACACAAAATCTTGTACAAGGGGCCATGTCACAGGGGTCTGTATCCCATTCTGACCTCCTTTGAGCCCTGGTCTGCTTCTTCTTCCTCCACAGCATTTGTAAGCCCTTCCACTTCTTCAGCTATGGTTTGGCATCAAAAACTTGGGCATCCTAGTTTTCCTTTGTTTACATCTTTAATAAAACAGCATGGCTTACCTGTTTCCAAGCCTCATTTGCTCAATTGTAACTGCTGTAACATGGCCAAAAGCCATAAACTTCAGTTTCCTAGGTCCACTACTTGTACTACTGCTCCTTTTCAACTTGTTCATATGGATGTCTGGGGTCCATCCCCTATTCCATCTCATAAAGGATTTCGATATTACTTGTTAATTGTGGATGATTTTTCTAGATTCACTTGGTTGTTTCCTCTTCACTATAAATCTGAGGTTAAGCATGTTATTGCTCAATTTAAGGCCTATGTCTCTACTCAATTTCACACTACTATTCAAACTCTACGGAGTGACAATGGGGGTGAATTCATAAATCATTTTCTTCTCACCTTATTTTTGACAAATGGGATGATTCAACAAACTTCTTGTCCTCATACTCCTGAGCAAAATGGGGTAGCTGAAAGGAAACATAGGCATCTCATAGAGACTACTATTACTCTTCTATTGCAAGCTAATATGCCTACAAATTTTTGGCTTGAAGCATTAACTACTGCTGTATATCTTCTTAATAGAATGCCTCACACAAGTCTTAAGTTTCAGATTCCCTATACCTTGTTATTTCAAACCTCCCCTGATTATAATTTCTTAAAACCTTTTGGCTGTTGTTGCTTTCCTTGGCTAAAACCCTATACTTCTCATAAGTTGATGCCTAAATCCTCACCTTGTGTTTTTCTGGGGTATTGCCCTCACACCAAAGGATACAGATGTTATGATCCAAGTGCAAACAAAGTCTATGTGTCTAGACATGTAAAGTTTGTGGAAACAGAATTTCCTTACAATGCTTTGACTACTTCTGACATTTCTTCTTCTTCTTCTACTACATCTTTTAAGGTTCCTTTGACTACATTTGATGATATTACTATTCCTGTATCCTGTCCTGCACATGTTGACCCTCCTGTTATTCCTGCTATTCCTCCTCCTGTTCACAATTCTATTTCTGTTGTTCCTGTCTCCTCTCTTACTTCTCTTGAGCATCCTAGGTCTGTGTCCCCCTCTCATATAGTCTCTCCCACTATAACATCTGTTCCCTCTTCTCCTTCTCCTTTATCTCCCCCCTCTTTCTCTCATTCACAGTCAGTAGTTTTTGATTATGATACCAATGTTGATCAGCTCTCTGACTTGGATACTCAACCTGCTGAAACTTTTGTTCCTCTCTTCCCTTCTTCCTCTTCTGTTTCTACTTTATCTCCTACTCACTCTATGGTCACCAGATCCAAAAATGGGATTGTCAAACCAAAAGCTATTTTTAGTTTGAATGTAGTTGATTTTCCTGTTCCTTTGCCAGAAAAAGAACCTGTAAATTTTTCTGAGGCTATTAGGCATACAACTTGGCAACAAGCTATGAGTGAGGAGTACAAAGCTTTGGTTAAACAAGGTACTTGGACACTTGTTTCTCCTCCTTTGGGAGCCAATGTAATTGGGTGTCAGTGGATATTCAAAATTAAACGTCATTCTGATGGTACTATAGCACGATATAAGGCTAGGTTGGTTGCAAATGGTAATCAGCAATCTGAAGGGATTGATTTTACAGAGACATTTAGTCCTGTTATTAAACAGCCCACTGTCAGGGTTATTCTGAGCTTAGCTGTTCATAATGCGTGGCCTATAAAGCAACTAGATGTATCCAATGCTTTCTTGCATGGAGTTATTGATGAAGATGTGTATATGAGGCAGCCTTTAGGATATAAGGATCCTATTCATCCACAGTATGTTTGTAAACTTTCTAAAGCACTTTATGGATTGAGGCAAGCACCAAGAGCATGGTATTCTGTCTTTTCTGGTTTTCTTATTCAACAAGGTTTTCATCAGAGCAAAGCTGATTCCTCTTTGTTTATCAAGCAAACTTCTGACGGTCTTACTTTGGTTCTCGTTTATGTGGATGATATTCTGATTACTGGGAGCAATTCATCCTATATTACTGAGTTGATTTCTATTCTCAGTTCCAAGTTTGTGATGAAGGACCTTGGTTCTCTTAGTTATTTTCTTGGGATTGAAGTTTTGTATCATGGTTCTGCTATTTTGTTGTCCCAAACCAAGTATGCAACTGATCTCTTAACAAAAGCAGGTATGTTGGACTGTAAACCTAGTCCTTCACCTTCTTCATCCAAACCTGCTATCTATGATCCTGACCCTGCTTTCTCTGATATTCATTGGTTCCGAACTATAGTAGGTTCACTTCAGTATTTGACTCTTACTAAACCTGAGATATCTTATGCTGTCAACCTGGCTTGTCAGCATATGCATAGCCCAAAACATAGTCACTTTGTAGCAGTGAAACGCATTCTCAGATATATCAAGGGGTCTCTTAATCAAGGGTTGTTATATACTCCTAGTGGCATGTCTTTAACTGCATTTTCAGATGCTGACTAGGCAGGGGACAAAATAGACAGGAGATCAACAACTGGTTATTGTTTGTTTTTGGGTTCTAATCTTGTTTCTTGGAGTGCCAAGAAATAGCATACAGTTGCCCGATCGTCCACAGAGGCTGAATACCGAAGTCTAGCTCAGACTGCTGCTGAAGTAACATGGATTCAGCATTTGTTGATAGAACTTGGTATTTCTTTTTCTGTTCCTCCAACAATTTGGTGTGATAACTTGTCTGCAATTGCCTTGGCTGCTAATCCTGTCTATCATGCACGAACAAAGCACGTTGAGATTGACTACCATTTTGTTCGCGAGAAAGTATTATCCAAGCAACTTCTTGTTCATCATGTGGGTACTGAAGATCAAGTGGCCGATGTCTTTACCAAATCTCTGTCTACAGCTCGCTTTCTTTTTCTTAAAAACAAACTCATGGTTGTTGACACACCCATGAGTTTGCAGGGGCATGTTAGCAAGAGTCATTAAGAGAGATTAAACAAGTTGATTAGTGGTAGTTAAGTTGTATCTCTGTTAGTTTGGTAATTAGTTAGTTTGTTAGTCTAAGTGTGCTGAGCTGTACCCAGTCACATATATATGTGCTGGCCTTTACTTTGTAACCGATACAGATGATATTCACGGGAATTCAAGAAATGAGAAATTCAGATTCTCTTGAGGGATCGGAAGGAGGAGGGAGGTGAGGCGGCGGGAGGCGGAGGAAGCGTAGGGTTTCGAGAGCTTGTGGTGGTTGTGGAACCGAGAAGTGGCGGCAATGGTGATGTTGAGCAGAAGTTTCAGAGGTGGAGAGAGAGAGGGGGGGGGGGGGGGGGGGTTTGAGAAAAAAAATTTGTGAAATCCTTGGCGGTACTTTTTCAATTTGGGTTAGAGTTGAAGGGAATTAGGAATCCCAAAGTGGACCGGCCCGTAAATTGCCCTGTTCCACTCACATAGAACTGGTCCGGAAGAACCCCTGACAAATATAGTTCGGCCCATCCTAAATATTGGGCTCAGCCTTAAAAGTCTTTCGAAAACATTGAAGTGGACTCTTTCAATTCCATACCCAGAAAAGTTCCAGCATTCTCTCTCTCTCTTCAGGCCCTAGAGGTTTAGTCCAGTTTGTTACTCCATCTTCTAGTCTCCTCCAGCTTTGGGATTTTGTGGGTGACCAAAAAAATAGATCGAAATTCACTCAATTTGTAGGACGTACTCATCGAGAAGAACATCCATACCAAAAATCAAATCGATCGGACATAATTCTCAAGAAAAAAAAATGAACTTGAAGTTTCCAACCAAATTTGGAATTCCATTTTTTTTTTCTTGCACAGTCGCTGTACGACACCCTTGCTATGCTTTTGTGCAAACACAAACCATGTTCCTGAAAAAAATCAGATTGTATAATGCTTGTAGTTCATTTATTTTGCTTACATCCAAATCAGCCTCATTTTGTGTGTGCTTCATTTTTCGACAGTTTTCGTGGGGGACAAAAATAAATGATGTCCCCAAACATGCCTCAGGCCTTAGATTAAATTCACTTAATGTTTGAAAAGTTAGAATGACCACAAGAATGGTCAGCAATTACCACGCATTCAGATCAGAGTCAAAAAATTACAGAAATGAACCGTTCATTACAATCACAAACATGATTTACAAGCTCAAAGAGCTAACTCGGCGGTGCGAGTTAAAGAAAAAAATCAAGAGGAAGAAACAGCATCACGGGTCCCAGAGAAGGCTTTCTCAACGGCGGACAGAGGCTCATCGAACATCAGGAGATTTCAACGGTGGACCAATGCAGCCACGGAAGGCTCATTAACATCTTCCGAAAGCCCCATAACCCGAGGTGGAATTGATGGAGGGCACAGAACACCTGACTTATACTGGCCAGAGGAGACCGCCCCGGTACCGACTTGGTAGGGTCAGGGGAGAGCCAGTGGCCGCCCGCCTGACTCTGCTTGATGGCCTTGGCCACTTACTCAATTACTTGACTCTGCTGGATGACCTTAAGGTTATACCTTTTCCAGAGTCCCCAAGCCAAATGGAAACTCATAATACCTTATACATTAAAGTCTACGATCATCGCACGCCTACGTGGGGCCACGTAGGCGTGCTTTGGACTTGTGCGGTGACCGTAGCACCTCTATACCTTATATATTGCATTTTTTTAAAACCAAAATTCGTAACTTGATAATAAACACACCAGGAATACAAGGTCCGTCCCGGAAATTAAAAAAAAAAGTGGAATTCAAGGATAAAGGACGTTGATGTCATGAGAAGCAATACTAACAAAAACACACGCTCGCGCTGGCGGACACACACTGCCCAGAGCCTGGGTGCACTATTTCCTCTTCCCGGAGAGTTTCACCATCTCCTCCACCACCTCATCTATCTCTTCCACTTCTTTCATTGCCATCTTCTCACTCAATTCCCTGACCTTATTTCTAACTTCCAGTCCATGTTTCTCCACCACTATCCTTCTTATAACTCTTGCTATCTCCTTTCTACCTAGCCTGCCAGTCTCATCTCTCTTCACCTCCACACCCACACCAACATCCTCAACTAGCCGGGCATTCAATGGCTGGTCAATATGCATAGGCATGGCTATAATCGGAACACCAAATTTTATACTTTCTAACACAGAATTCCATCCGCAATGACTCACGAAACCACCGGTGCTTGGATGCGTTAGGATTTTTGCCTGTGGAGTCCACCCCTCCACAACCATTCCTAAATCTCCAACCCTGTCAAGAAAACCCACTGGCAATGCCTCTTCGACCGTAGTTTTCTCTCCCACTGGTAACCTAACGACCCATATGAAACTAACCCTGCTAAGCTCTAGCCCATAAGCTATCTCTTCCCTTTCTTCATTAGATAGAAAAAACTCACTTCCAAAGGCAACAAACACAACCGAGGACTCATCTTTCTTATGAAGAAATCGCATGACTTCAGTATCTTCGTCTTCATCCACGATTTCTCGAACCAACGGACCGACAGGTTGAACCTTTTTCTTGACTAACATAGAGAGATAATCGATATACTTTTCCTCTATCTCTGTAGAAGTTTTGATCAACATAACATCGCGAGAGAGCTTGATGGATTCACGAATAAGGTCTACATCTTTCACTTCGTTTGTAGAAAACTCCAACATGGCTTTTAAAGAAGTTTTTTCAGACTCGTGAAGCTGAATGGACTGAAATGGGTATTCAGCATCAGGATTTTCCATGAAACGAAAGGCGAAAGAAGTGAACAAAGCCCCGAAAGAGAAAAAAAGAACGGATGGAATATTGAGCAAAGAAGCGCTAGCTGAGACCCACGACATGTTGAAGTCATACATAATTAGGTCTGGATTGAGGGTATTGAGTATGTGAGAGAAAAAGGGTTTTGATTCTTCAAAGGCAATTTTGAGAATGGGCATTAGATGGGGTGGTAGGCCATAGGTGGTGTGGAGGTGAGGAGGGAGCTCCGGCGAGGAGGGCAGATGGAGTTCCACTAGTTGTACAGAGGGAGAGTATTTCTCTGGGAGCATCTTCTTAACAGAATTAAGATTGATGCTTGTAGAGCAAAAGCATATGAAGAAATCCTTCTCTGTTAGTCTTTTAGCTAGCTCTAGGAAGGCAGATATGTGACCATGGGCTAGCCATGGTAGCATCAAGACACTGATACTGCCCTTTCTAGTTTCCATAACAACAAAGGTGAGGTACCTCGTAATGATACAAACATAATGATTTATAGAGATTATGGTTAGGACAAAGTACGGATTACCTCCCTGAGGTTTTCCCGTTTGGCAGATGACCTTCCTGAGCTTTACTAATGACCACATTGCCCCCTGTGGTTTTGGAGTAAAGTGCAACCGTAACTCTGTTAACGGAAAAGAGCAAAAAGACATTGTTACCCTTTTGTTAGATAAAGCAATTTTGTATTTCCCACCCCTCCCGGTGCTCTCACCCCAAACCAGATCTGGAGAGAGAGGGAACAAGGAGCAGCCCACTTCTTCTTCAAGTATTCACATAGAGGGAAAAATACATCAATGGCCAAGGCTTTCATCCTCTGCTTCACAACAACCCTGATATTCTCCTCACTATCAGGGACCACGACCAGCATCTAGTCGGGTGGGGGCACCCCAGATCTGGCTGCCGTGGGACCATCGCCGAGTGCCACGCCGACGGCGATGGGGAGATCAACCTCGACAGGCTCGACTCCGATCCTTTGCACATACCAATCTCTTTCTCTCTCTCTCTCTCTCTCTCTCTCTCTCTCTCTCCCCGTCCGTTCGTTTTCCAGATCGAGTCCAATCGGAGCAAGTCCATCGCCATCAAGAAGTTCAAGCAGTCCAAGGGCGGCGATGGCGTCTCCCCCACCGCCATCCGTGAAATCATGGTCTCTCTCTCTCTGTGAAATACTTGAATTCTTAGAACCAAAAAAAAAAACTGTCTTTTTTTGTTGTTTGCTGCGTATTGGGCTCTTGATGATAATGGAGAACCAATAAATTCGACTCATATTACATAATTAGAGAAATAGGAAAAACTCTGCACTCCTTGTACTGGGTTTCTGATAAAATCTAAATGCAACATTTTTCTTGGTTTCTGATAAAATCTAAATGCAATTGAAAAATGCACAACTTTGTCTGATATTAATGCACGAGTGTTTTGGTTATGAAGTTTGTGTTTTTAGTGCAAGGAAATTTGTTAAAACAACTGGTTTGCTCTCTGTAGCTAAAATACAAGCAGCGTTTTTTTTTTGGAGCTGTTGGGGTGTTCATGATTCCGGTCGGATTTGGTATGATTGACATCCTAATTTGTGGTTGTGGATTCCGGTTCGGATGGTGGTGGCGGTGAAGAAGAAGGGGTTTTCCGATTGTGGAGAGAGAAGTTTGGGGGAAGAAGAAGATGGGCATTGTAGTCTTTTCGTATACAATTTTAATTTTGTTTTTAACTTTTAGTCTTAAAATATGCGTGTGGGATCCACTCTTTGTTAACTTAGACGGAGTTTTTAACGGTAGGGAGGTCAAGTGCAACATATTCAAAACCATAGGTGGGAGATGTGGTCATTAGTAAAGCTCAGGGAGGTTATCTACCAAACGGAAAAACCTCAGGGAGATAATCCGTACTTTGCCCTTATGGTTAATATAACAAAATGAACTTGTTCTTGGAAAAATCCAACTTCCAAGTGCTTGTGGATGGATTGAGTAAGAATTGGAGTAATATAAGTAAGTTCTTTTAAAAGGTTGGATAGAGAAAACATAGCACAAGTTATAAGGAAAGTGGTGGTGGATGAAGAGGGGGGTGGATGTGAGAAGTAAATCAAGAGAATTTTGTGAGATTATAAGAAGGGCAAAGTACGGATTAACTCCCTGTGATTTGGCTCTTTGACAGATGACCTTCCTGTGTTTTGTTAATGATCATTTCGCCTCCCTATGGTTTCGGACTAAACTGCTACCGTTACATTTTCCTTCCAAACTGACGGAAGGTGTAAAACACTCGCTTATTTTGAAAATGAGATTGAAAAGAAAAATTAAATAAAGGTATATTTTGGTGTAAGATGACCACAATACCCTTCTCATCATCCTTCCCAACACTATCCTCCCAATCAACAAAATCCTCTCTGCCAGACTGCCACCATGGTCATCTGCATCCCGTCGACTCCTTCCCTGAAAGTAATTTCTGTGGGTGTTCTCTTTGCAAAGAATTCAAGACAATCAAGGGATTTCGGAGCAATTCTTGTACCCTTGAAAACCCTCTTTGTTCTTATTTCCGTAGCTTCCTGGGTTTACTCCATTTGCAAAGAAAGCACAATCCTTGTACCGAACAAGAAACAAGTAGATAGATCAATTCTTGTACCCTTGAAATCCCTTTTTGCTCTTGTTTTCGTATATATATTAGATTAGATTTTCTGGGTTTTGTCTATTTGTAAAGAAAAACCAACCCTTGGTCAATTGAAAGCCTTTTTGGTATTTAAATTAGGTTTTTGTGTTGAGTGTGAGGGATAAAATTAACAAGAAACAACAAGATAAAGATCAAGATGCCTCTGGGGAAAAAGGCGGCCAAGTGCAACCGAATCTCCAAACTCTTATCAGACCCCATCCACTCGCCCCGCAAGCGTGGCATCCCTGGTGGTCGAGACCGGCTTTCCCACGTCCCTCGTCGATCTCTTTTGATAAGAACCGTGAACGCTTGAAAAACCCCATCCAAAAAGAAGAAGAAATCCGACTAGGAATCGATTCCTCACCCAACTCTCCCTCGGTTTTGGCGGTTTCTGAGAATTCTGAATTGGGTCTGCCAACTGTTCGCATTAAGAGCATCTCCAATCCAATACTCCATTTGAGAGTATCAAAATAATATTTTTTACTCATAAAGTGATTATAGAGGAAATTACTATTCATGTTTACACCAACCACAAACCCTCTATTTTTGTCTCTAAAATCACTTTATGAAAAGAAAACCTTTTTTTATACTCTCATGAGGATAAAAATTAAGTAAAAAAAGCAAACAAGGACAAAAATATATTTTAAAAAGGTGAATAGTGTTTTAGAGATGGTCCTCTATATTTTCTCTTGCCCTCTAAATATAGAGTATCAAAATTCAATACTCTCAAATGGAGGAGGGTTGAGAGGATGGGTTGGAGTGATTTGATACTCTCAAATAGAGATATAGAGTATGGATTGGAGATGCTCTAATCTGGCCTCGGAGAAAGTTAATTTGGGTTCATTGGATCGGTGGTGGTGGTGGCGACTACTACTCTCCTCCTCCTCCTCTCTCTCCCCTACCCCTTTTCTGCATTTTTTTTAGGAAAGGGTAGCTTGGTCTTTTTACTTCTTCTGTTAACGGAGTTAAGTGTTGCACTTTACTCCAAAATCACAAGTGGGCGATGTGGTCATTAATAAACCTCAGGGAGGTCATCTGTCAAACGGACAAACCTCAAGGAGGTAATCCGTACTTTGCCCATATAAGAAAGAAAGGAGATGAAGAAATAGATGGACTGGTAAAAGAGTTGGCCCAACTTTGCACTGAGGGCAAATGACTTGGAAATTGAAGTTCCAATTGTTGTGGGTTTTCTTGGCAATTGAGATCTGTAATTTGGTGTCAGAAAATTTTAAAAAATTATGTATGAAAATACTTTATTTTTTTATCCAAAAATTGTACCTTTTTTTATTTGTTGAGAACCAACAATATGGGACTAAGGGAGAAGTAGAAACATCCAAATTGGATCTTATTTTCCATTATGTACGTTTTGTATACTTTGCACTTAGATTCTTTTTCAATTCTGGATGTATCCATGTTATTCATCTTTGTTTATTGAAAAATTTGTTTCAGACATCACTAGCATGTGGGTTGTTTGTGAGCCAATTATATTTTAGATAACGGGGTGTGGATTCTAAACTTTTGGACAATATAATCAGAATTAATAAAAGTATATATTTGCACAATATGTACGGAATAAATTTTGCAAATTACTTTATGGGCGAAATTATAATCAGAATTCAAAAGTTTCTTCTCATGTGATGATTTTTGAATTCTACATTTTCAATTCATTTTTCAGAATAGTACAAAACTTGACAATCTGACATGTAAAATAAGGGGCTCCCAAACATCCTCACAATAATTTCTTCCGAACACTTACATACCATCCAAGCAATTCAAGTTCCCCTTTCACTCTAAGATTCAGTCATAGGTTTTTTTTTTTTGAAAAGCAGATAAGTCATAGTTGATTTCAGCTTTTCTAGAAAAGCTTTGACTATCAAAACTTTGACAAAAAACCATTACAGATCACTTGACTGATAAAGTAGTCTCTGGAGCCGAGAGCCAAACAAAAACGTACACAATTCACATTTTTTTTTTCGATATCCAGATGTGCGAACAGAGCCGGCTCAGAACTTTATTTTAACAGCGAAAAACAAACAAGGTATGGTCGATCTTGCTTTGTTCGTTTTGGGTTTTGATGAAAGTTTTTGAAAGTAATAAATGGAGAGAGAGACTGGAAAAATTTATTGAAGACCACAAACAAGATATGGTCGTTCTTGAGACCTTAAAACAAACATGGCGTCACTCAATTTATAACATACGGCCGATCGATTGATCAATGAGTATTAGTCATCCACGACATACAGTCCTTTTTTTTTTTTTTTGCTCGGCGACATACTGTCCGTATTGAGTAATAGTCATCCATGACATACGGGATCATCTGATATTCTTATCCATGCATATGATATTAATCGTGTTAGTCATCCATGACATCAATCACATATATCTTCCCAAGAATGTTACTACTGTATTTTCATTACAAAGTTTCATGGCTTTAAATTGCGATGAATGAACCCATCAGGATTCGTTGGGAGTCAGTCGATCGCTTGATTTCCTTTCTCTCGGGGTCTCAAAAACTCTCTGTAAATAGTTTTCAATAAGTTTCTCTTCACTCATTACTTCGATCTTTCTATCCATCTATCCGCACTCGTTACCCCAAAATTCTACCTCAAAACCTATACCAAACAATCCCGTCGTCAGAGGCCGAGAGAGAGGGGGAATGGATTCAAAACAGAGCAACGCCACCAAAGTCCTAATGCTTCCATGGTTAGCCCAAGGCCACATAACTCCCTTCCTAGAGCTAGCCAAGAAACTCTCCACCAAAGACTTCCACATCTACCTATGCTCCACACCCATCATTCTCACTTCTATCCAAAACAGAATCACCAAAACCCAATCCCTCTCCATACAACTAATACCACTCCACCTCCTGCCGACGTCACCGGAGCTCCCTCCCCACCACCACACCACCAACGGCCTCCCGCCGCACCTCCTCCCGACCTTGATAAACGCCTTTGACTCAGCAAGCCCCGAATTCTCCAAACTCGTACAGACACTCCGGCCGGATTTGGTCATTTATGACTTTTTGCAGCCTTGGGCCCCGACGATTGCCTCGGAGTACAACATTCCGGCGGTGGAGTTCGTAACCACCGGAGCGGCGGTGGTTTCTTTCTTCTCCTTCCTCGCGTTCAAGAAACCCGACGTTGAACTCCCATTCCCGGAACTTCAGCCGTTGTTGTTAGGGTGGGTTATCGATTTGTCTTAACTGCATAATTTACTTTACTTTTTAACCCAAGTATAGTAAATTGTTCATTAATTTGCTATCTATTTTTTGGAGTAGCTCTCTTTTTCTCCTCAAGTTTGAAGAGTAAGGAATGAGTCTTCAAATCTCCACCTCATCCTCATATAATCTAGTGCTTACGATAGCGAATCAATTTTTTTTTCCCATGATGTGGGCCTCTTATTTTTTAAACGGCACAATGTGGGTCCTCTTAAAGCCAAATAATAATAATTTTTTTTTCCACAATGTGGGCTTCTTATTTTTTGAACGGCACAATGTGGGTCATTTTAAAGCCAAATAATAATAATAATAACAACAATAACAATAACAAGTTTCAAAGTTTGAATAGTCTCGTGAAGTGCATTTGATTATTCAACTTCCAACATGTATCATCAAAGTTTAATACGGAGTACGTATAAGATCACTACATGTAGACAACTAAATAAAACAAGATAAATATCGGGTTTATTTTTTTTATCGGCAAAAGTAATATTTTATTTAAAAAAACTTAACAACAGGTATATCAAGGGAAATTAAACAAAATGTTAGATGAAAATAAAAACATCAGTTGGGACAAAGCCCAAAACACTTAAAGGGCAAGGCTCTAACACCCAAATGGGCCAAGACCAGCCCAAACACCTAAACCTAACCCTAAACCTGTTCAGTTTCATTCACGCCACCACCAATACCGCCGCGCGCCACATCAACCGCGCCACCACCAGGCACCACTAACCGGCTGCCCGCATCGTCGTGAATCCCAAGAGTTGCCAGACCCCAATAATGATCGCTGAGAAACCGCCATTTCGCAGTCCTCACAAACGACCTGGGAAACTGGCATTAGGACAATCCTTGTCATGCCGCTTAGCAATCTCGCATTTTATTTTTCACATCGATTTACATGATTCAGCTGTCATCTTTAATTCTCTTTTTGTTCATGGATCGATTTCACGGTATGAGTTTCATTATGTATTTCCATTGATGAACTCGTGTCTAAATTCTGCAGGAGCTTTCGTAACGCACAGCCAAACAGGCCTGTAGATGATGGTGGAGGTGGCAAGCAGACACCTATGCTAGAATGCATGAAAAAATCAAGTAAAATGATTTTGTTCAATACTTTCAGAGAACTTGAGGGTAAATACCTTGATTATTTACCTATTTCAATTGAGAAAAAGATGGTTCCGATTGGTCCATTAGTTCACGAAACTGATCATGAAGAGAACAAGGATTCGGCGATAATGCAATGGCTTGGCACAAAAGATGAGCTCTCGACTGTGTTTGTGTCCTTTGGAAGTGACAGTTTTCTTTCGGAGGAGGAGAGGGAAGAAATAGCTAATGGGTTGGAGCTTAGTGGCGTTAATTTCGTATGGGTTGTTAGGTTTCCAGTAGGAGAGAGAACTGAGGTTGAAGAGGCACTGCCTGTGGGATTTCTTGGAAGGTATGAGTAAAACTATATATACCAATAAAATTGTTGGACATATCCATCCACTCCCCTTCTAATGAGGATCTAAAATGAGGACGTAAAATGAGGACTACCCCATTTCTTCCATTTCCCGATTGAATTTTGATGATCCGAGCCGCTCAATGTGTTTAGAACGTGATTTTAAGGGTACCCGCGAGAAATCGGCAAAAAAAATGACCGGGAAGGGCTTGATTTGAACAGTTTTTATTTGAACCGTTCGATAAAAAATTAATAAAAACTGCTCGGATGAAGCTCTTCCCAGTCTTTTTTTTTGCTGATTTCAAGCGAGTACCCTTAAAATCACGTTCTGAACACATTGAGCGGCTCGGATCATCAAAATTCAATCGGAAAAGGGAGGTCCTCATTTTATTAAAATGAGGTGGTCCTTATTAGAAGGGGACTCCATATCCATCATTGCATTTCATTTGTGATAAATCACTGTCACATCATTTTATATGTTTCATTTTTGTACAAAGTTGATCAATTTTAGAACGGAAAAAAATGAGTAATTTAAAAAACACAGAAAATATTTGAAAAAAACTCGTACAGATACATCAATATGTAGCACAGATTCATTCTACAAGTGGTCACCATCACAGCAGGTTGGTTTGATCTGGACAACTCATTTATTTTCCAAGCAATTGTTTTTGCAATTTATATCTTTATGTTCTTAATTTAAAAATTACTCATGCCGTCCTCTTTTAAGAGTTCTCTATAGAAAGAAAAAAATTGGTGCCAAACAAATTGAAAAAATTATGCACGGAAATATATTATATTGTATTCTTTTGATGCAAAAAATTACACGTCTTTTCTTAAGGGACACTTGAAAAAGGACCAAGGGAGTATTTTTTTTGTAACTTCTTTCCTTGGTCTTTGAGAATATTTCCTTTGTTTGACAGGATAGGACAGAGAGGATTGGTCATGGACGGTTGGGCCCCACAGGCCCAAATTCTAGCCCATTCAAGTACCTGTGGGTTTGTGAGCCATTGCGGCTGGAATTCTATATTAGAGAGCTTGAAATTCGGGGTTCCGATCATAGCGATGCCCATGAAACACGACCAGCCCGTCAGTGGTAAAGTGGTGGAGGATGTTGGGGTCAGTGTGGAAGTCAAGAGAGATGAGAACAGGAAGCTCAACAGAGAAAACATAGCACGAGTTATAAGGAAAGTGGTGAAGGATGATAGTGGTGCGCAGGTAAGAAGTAAAGCAAGAGAACTTAGTGAGATCATAAGAATGAAAGGGGAGAAAGCCATAGATGGAGTGGTGCAAGAGTTTGTGCAACTTTGCAATGAGGGCAAAACGATTTGAAGAAATTTGAAATTGCAACTGCTTTGAAGGTTTTCTTGGAAATTAGTAGAGATCCCAATTGGATGTTATTTCAGATGTTATTCTATCTCGTTCATACGTATCTGATAAGTACCCAACATTGTAGATATTTGGTGCGACTAGTCCCGCTTTATATTGTTTTATCTTATGTTTATTTAGCTTTTATAGTGATATTGCACGTAAGGTAGGTTTTTGTGTATTTCAGGTTAAACGTGCAAATAAGGCCTAGTTTCAACGCCATGGATGGCCCAAGTGCTTCCAAGTACCCGAAGACCCTGTCGGCCCCCTTAAAATCTGTCTAAGTATGAAAAAATGACTTTCTGAAAAAGTATCGATTTTCGAGATAAAAAATGGCGGTAATTGATTCTTGAATTTTTCTAAGAGTAACTACAAAGTTGCAAGGTTTTATTTGAAGATCAAGGTCATGTTTCGAGCCTTTTTCTCTTGAGAAAATTGTGCAGTTTTCTGTTTTGTACTAAAAGTGGGGGGTTGACATTTTGATTTAATTGGAATCTTAAAATTCTGGTAATGCCATGGTTTCCAAATGGGGGGTACTTTCTTATTTTCATTAAATAAAATTAAAGTAAAGAAAAGGTAAAAGAAAGGTTTAAAATGTAATCTTTACTTAAATTTAGAGAATGAAAATAAGATGCTAAAGAGCTGGAAGTTGCTGGGAGCTGCCTGCTGAAGCTGGCTTGAAGATCTAGAGATAAGCTCCTGGTATCGATACAGCCTAAATCTGTATCGATACGCGTAGGCTTCGTGGGACATCAGAGAGATCCGTATCGATACGGGTTTGCTACGTGGGAAATGGCATTTTGAGGATAGCTGCGTGGTATCGATACTTTGCATAAATAGTATCGATACGGGAGGCTTCCGGCCAGATATTTGTTGCTTTTTGGACTTTCCATTTATGGAATACTTACTACTTTTGGTATGTTTTTAGGATATTTGTTGGGAGAGAAGATGAGTTATACGGAGTATAAATACTCTTCTCTCTCTCACTTGTAAAAGGAGTAAGTAGTTAGTTTAGGCTTTAAGTTCCATTGTTGTCTTCTCCAAGCTTTCTTAGTTAATTTTCTCAAGAACTCAAGTAAGTGTTTGTCGTATGATCTTTTCTCGTTTATTATTGTTGTAGCCCCGGACTAGATCCTTATATAAATCAAGTTTATTTTCCATTCCATCGGTTAATTATGTTTTCCAAACTTGCCATGCTTTCTAGTCAATTTATCATGAGTGAGTAGTCGTTTAGGCTTGGCCGTGGGACGAATATCGCCTCGTGACTTATGTTTATCTTGTCTTTCTCAACTCTCGGCTCGAAATTTGGTATGGAAAATGAGAAGGGTTCGCCTTTATGTAACAAAACTAGTCGATGTTAATCTCCGGTGATCATATGCTCGCTCATATGGTTCCGTGAGCGATGTCTCGGCTTGTGTTTGCCAAAAGAATTAAAGAGCTCACTTGTTTTCCATACTTCATTTCTAGTCTTTCATTGGTTCCATAGCTAAATCTTCCGGTTGATAGCCTAAGCCGTGCGATTCAACCAAGTTTTCGTTGAGAATGGCTCGATGGCCTAAGTTGCGGGCGATAGTAGTTCCATTGCCATGCCACTTGTTTAACTTAATCAAAACCAAGTTTCTAGTCTTTTTCATCCAATGTCAAAGCTAAACCGATAGTTGGCCGTCTGAACGCCGGAAATACTTGCATCTACTAATCCTAATTAGCTATAGAGATTATCTATGTGGGTACGATCCCGGACTTTCCGGTATTTATGCTGATAACGACCTAACCCTACGCTCGGGGTAATTCAACCTTATTCGAAGGCGAGGTTGGGACGAAGCAGTATCTAAGAACAAAATGAGGTTGGTGAGACTTCTCTTTCGTCCTGATCAAAACGGACTTGCGTGTTTTGTTTGACCGTTGTGTTTTAAATCGGGTTCTTCCGGTGATTCATTTGTAGCGTCCAATGATTTTTATTTTTTTTGTCAGATACTAATGGGCGTCCGATGTTTCTCCATAAACAAACCTCAAACCTCTAGTTTAGAGACATTAGTGTACAATTTGTCATCTTTGACGTTGTGATGATAGCATTGCTCACCACAAAATAAATACCTTTACAGTTTCCACATAACAAAAAAAGTAGAAAAAGAAAATAAAAAGAAATTCAAAGAGAAATTAAACTGAGAACACGTTGTAGATTCGTAATGAGGAGAAGAAATTTTCAGATTGCTGGATCAATAATCTTGCTGAGCTCCTCCAGCTTCTTCATTCTTAGTTTTTCACTTTCATTCACTAGCTGGTTTCGTTATCACAACAGAGAATCACAACATAAGAAACTCAAGCAAAGAAACAAAAAATGTTGTGAATATAATGAAGAACAAATACATCGATCACGACGTTCAAAATTTTCCCGCCGTTTTGTTTAAGTACATAGTTTGATGCTTGTGATTGGTTTTTGTTTGGAAGAAATCGTACATGTATGGTTGAAATAGCGGGTGACAACAATGAATGATGCAATGGATGAAATTTTGTATATGATCATTTGATATGTAACTAATGTACGTATAAGAAACATGAATCGCAAGGCAAACCTTAAATTAGAGCATCGGTAACATATAAAATGGTGATATGTGGCATTCTAATTAATAAATACTCCTGTGCACTAGCGTGGACGAAAATTTTCACAAAGTAGGGGCGAAATTCAAAACTCTTTAGATTTTGAAGGGATTATGGCAAAAAAACCAATTTGAAGGAGCCAAATTAAAATTATCAAGATTTTGAAGGGGTCAAAATACTATATTTTACTAGAGTTTGGGGTGTTGTGGTCCCACCCGCACCTAATTATGTGGTTGCAAAGAGGGGCAAAAAAAGGAGCCTCAAATGAAATACCTAAATGGAGTTGTATCAAGATAGAATTAGATATGCTTTCATTTGTTCACAGATTTAGGGGCTGTTTGATAAAACTGAAAATTGAAACTGAAAGCTAAAAAATTAAGTACTGAAAGCTGAATTTTTTAAGCTAAAAAGTTTGATAAATATATTAAGCACTGAATTAAAAAAATAATTAATTAATTTTAGTTCCAATTCTCTCTTAATTTACTAATGGTCACAATATACTTATGTTAATGGTGGAGTGGTAATTATGGTGATGGAGCGAGGGTGGTGGTGGTGGCGGTAAGTGGTGGCGGTGGAGTAGTGGTTGTGCAATGGTGGCGTTATGGTGGCGGTGGCAACGGCGTGGTACTGATGATGGCGATGTGGTGGTGGGCTGGAGTGGTGAGGTGGTGGAGCGGTGGTGGTGGTGGAGGATTGATGGTGATGGTGGTGAAGTGGTAGTGGCGGTGGTGGAATGGTTGTAAGGCTCCGTTTGGATGGGGTTTTGGAAGGGGGGATAAGTTTTGCCCCCTTCTTAGTACGTGGGGCCAGGCCTTCGACCCCGTTTGGGAACAAAAAACGGACGGGTCTTATTTTATCCCCTCCTTCCTATATCCGGCGAGGAAGGGCTTCCGCCGGTCTAACTTATGGATGGGTTTCGAGGTGGCCGAAAATAATCCCCCCTATGCCCCCTTCAAATTGGACGATTTCACCCCTCCTTATCCCCCTTTACCCACCCCCAGGTTCCCATTTCAGCCGCTACCCTAGTTCTGGTTTTGTTCGAACAGAGAAGAGGGTTCTGTGGCGATTTGGAGAGTGCGACCGATTTCAGTTTCGATTAACACAGGTATCGCTTTGATTTGAGTTCTGGTTTTGATTTTTGTTGGTTTTCGAGTCCATGGAGTTGTTTGTTGTTACTATACCTGTGATTTGGGTGTTTTAACTCCATGGATCTGTGGCTATGGGATGTACCAGTGATTATTTGGTGAAGAATATGAAACCCTAACAAAAAAACTGCCGTAGTTTATTCGGTTTGTGTATTGCAGTGTTGAATCCGAAACCCTAACCCTAAAAACGTTTTTTTTTTTTTTTGTTTCTGTCAACCTTCAAACCACTTTGTTTTTATTATGAAATCAGCTCTACAAGAACCGAAGAATCATATATTTGCATATAGAAGCACACAAACTTGAAGGCATATGCACATTATACAAAGAACAGAGGTGAACTTAAACCTTGCTAATAAAACTCTCTGGCTTCAATCCAATCTATGTACATAATATTAGTATACAGCCAAATGTTTGATTTTCGTGTGTACATTTGGTACGATTTCTGCACCGTATAGTGGCTGTGATTTTGTGAAGGAAATCGAACCATAACCCTCACAAATTTGAGTAAAAGACTCATAAGAGTAAATTTTGAAGAGCAAAGTTGAACTTCCTCATTATCCCATATTTTACTAACAAGATTCTAGGGTCAAGGTATAAGGTAAGGTTGAGATTCAATAGCTTAGAAGTGATGTAATCGCTAGTTCCGGTAGGAAGTCCAGAGTCATTAGAAACTAGACTTCAAGAGCTTTGAAACGACAGGTCATAGATTAAAAACGGAGTTCGGACAACATAGCTGTACCCGTTTAAGTTGGCCTTTTAGCTTTGGAAAGACAAAGTTGCAGATTCTGCAATTCTACCAACTTCAAACCAAAAACTGATTTAACTCAAGAACATTTGAGGCACAATCTTTAAATAGCTTGAAAGGTCTATGTGTCTAGTTTCAAAATCAAGAAACGGTGCACATTTTCGATGCTCGTGCTAAAAGATACGGCTGTTTTCCTAACATGTGACAGTGCTGACTGCACAATAACGAATTTGAGTGCTGTTAGGTTACGAATTTTTACAGAATTCAATACTTCGAATCTAATTCCGAAATTTTTACCATAGATAAAATACTCATAGAGGAACTCTCAATAAAAATCTCATAATTTTTGGAGCTTAGGAACTGCCTCAACAAAAATCCACAAAATCAGGGCAGACACAAGGTTTCCAATTCTGCAGATTTCCAGAAAATTACTTGTTCTTCTTCCTGTGATTTTCAACTCTTAAACCCTTTCAAAATACTTCAAACTCACATCAAATCCTTACTAATCAAGCTCAAACCCATATATATTAAAGAGCTACTCTAGAAACATCAAATTCATGGATCAAGTAAGTTCTAAATATGAAATTCAAGGGATTCAATTAGGGTTCTTGAGCTTCTTCAAGAGTTCAACCCTAAAACTCAAATTCAACTTAAATCAAACATCTAGAGCATGAATTCAGTCCCTAAGATATGAAATTTAACATACAAATCATGGAATCAAGTAAAAGAAACATGTATTACCAAGTTAAATCTTCAATTCCAAGCCAAGCAAGGTTTTTCCACAATTTTTTCCCTTTCTCTTCTTCTTCTTCTTTTCCACCGTTTCTCTCTCTCTCTCTCAACGTGGAAGATAGAAGTGGAACAAGAATAATGTAGAACATTCTCTTTTGTTTTCTCAGGCTAGGTGGATAAATACTTGTGTGTGGCCTAGTCCATACTCTATCATGTACTCCAATTCTATTTAACAAGTATGACAAGTGCAATACTCACCTAATTAACCCGAAACACATCACCTAATTAAACTCCAAGCATAATTAAAGGTCAGGGGTATTACAGATTAACCCAAACGAAGCTTCATTGTAGAGTTGGGAGAGAATGACATCTATTAATTAACCCAAACTTAAGACGATTATGTAAAAGTTAACCAACTTTGTTCATAGGCTAATGCAGTTTATTGTGTGTGTGTTTTGGATGAACAAAGTTAACTTTTGGGTACATTGATATATAGTTTGTTGGGTCAATTAATATGATTGCATGAGTAGGTAGAGAATTATAGGTATATGAGATTTACTAGATACTTAAAACTCTAAACTAACATACTTTATAATAGTTGCTTCCGGTGGGAAATAGAAAACAATGATAGAAGGTCATCTTTATATCTGTTGAAGTTTGGAGTTATGAATAAATAGTTTTAGTTCGTATTTAATCGATGAAACCCTTGTTAGCATTTTTTAGGATGCCAAGATTAAACAGAAAACAAATCAGGAGAAGAGAAGAGCAAGAGGCAGTCATGGCATTACATGCCTTTATTACTAATGCAATGGGTATGTTTCGCCTCTACCTCTTCATCATGTCCACGTCGCGCCGACCTGAACCTCGTCCTGAGTTATCTCCTAATCCAAACTTTTACCAGACGCATGTAAACAATATCAATAGGCTTGTAAGGGGCAATGAAACTGACTGCCACGACCAGTTGAGGGTGAATAGGCATACCTTTTTGAGATTGTGCTTTTTAGTCCGAGGTGTTGGGTTAGGGGACTCACGCAACGTATGTTTGGAGGAGAGGGTAGCAATATTCTTGTGGGTCCTCGGTCACCATACAAAGCAGAGGCGTACAAAATATGACTTTTGGAGATCTATCGAGACTGTAAGTAGGCATTTCAATGCTGTACTCCTAGCTGTCTTGCGCCTTTACAACATGCTCCTAGTAACGCCTGAACCTGTACCTCCTAACTACGAAGACAGTAGATGGAGTTGGTTTCAGGTACACTCGTGCTTTTTCATTGTTTGACTGCTTCCATTTGAAATATTCCCTATAGTTGGCCATATTTAATTTTGGTTTACTCTTCCCAACATTTGTTAGAATTGTCTTGGGGCATTGGATGGAACCTACGTGCCAGTTAATCCCCCAGCTGTTGACAGGCCACGATATAGGTCAAGGAAGGGTGAGATTGCTACAAATGTTTTAGGTGTTTGTACTAAAGACCAAAAATTTGTCTATGTCTTGTCTGGTTGGGAAGGGTCGGCCACTGACTCTAGAATCCTTCAGAACGCCATTGAAAGACCGGAGGGTCTTATAGTCCCCCATGGTATGTTCCATATCCTAAGTTAATGTTTCCTTTCGCTCCATTACCATTAGCTATCCATTTCCTAAGTTATTCTCTTAACTCTCATTCATAACAGGACATTATTACCTTGTCGATGCTGGTTACACAAATGGGAACGGTTTTCTGGCACCATACCGTGGCCAACGGTATCACATAAACATCTGGAGGCAAGGTCATATGCCAGTGAGCAAAGAGGAGTACTTCAACATGAAGCACTCCGCTGCTAGGAATGTCATTGAGAGGAGCTTTGGGGTTCTTAAGAAGCGGTTTGCAATTTTGAGATCAGCCTCCTATTACCCCATAAGGACTCAAACCCGTATTGTGACAGCATGTTGTCTTCTCCATAACCTAATTAGGAGAGAGATGCCCAACGATCCCATTGAACAAGAATACTCCGCGTGGGAACGAGATCACGTGAACGATGTGCCTGATGATGATCACATTGGTAATGTAGATTCTTCCAATGAGTGGACTGCGGGGAGGGATGCGCTGGCTGCGGCCATGTATAACCATTGGTTAGCCAATGGTGGGGGACAAGACCCAAATCTCTTGTATAACCATTAGTTTGTCGAATTTGTGATGACATTGTAATTGTGTTTGGAACATGTTTGTATCATTTGTGTTTGAAGAACTTGTAATGTAGCATTTCCGTTGTAACATTTGTGTTTCAAGAAGTTGTACCGTACCATTTCGTTTGTTACATTTCAGTTTGCAAAACATTTAACGTATCAACCTATTTCCCAATGTAATCCTTAATGTGTGAGGTTGTACTTCTACATTTGTATATTCAATTTCAAGCAATGCATTTGCAGCAATGGACAATGAAGTCCAAGTAGTGGAAGCACCTACGAAGGGAAAACGTAGGAATTGGAGTACTAAGGAGGAGGATGCACTAATCAAGTGCATGGTGAATGAGTTGGTGGGGGAAAAGTGGAGAGCCGAGAATGGCTTCAAAGGTGGTTTCTATAACCACGTGGAGAAAGAGTTGGAGAAGTTCCTACCGGGGACCAATCTTAGGGCTAACCCCCACATTGACTCAAAGGTGAAGTATTGGAAAGTAACGTGGGCAAAAATTGTCGACATTCTCGGCCTTAGCGAGTTCGGGTGGGATGATGTGACCAAACGCATCGTAGTGGAGAAAGACGTATGGGAGAACTATGAAAAGGTAACTTCCAAAATTTAAATTTGTACTTCCAATGCTTTGGTTCGCATTATTAAGACATGGGAATTTGTACTAACGGCCAACTTATATGTAGGCCCATCCTCAAAAGGTGAAGAATATGTATGGGAAGACCTTCCCGTACTTTGACGATTGGCAATTCATGTTCGGAAAGGATAGAGCTACGGGGGCGGGAGTGGAGACTCCCGCATCAATGGGGCGCGCAACTAATGCGAACCAAAGTCTCCCAACTTTCAATGATTGCTATATTCCCCAATTTGGTGAAGACTTTGATGCATTCCAAAATGATACACCGACGTCTCCCGCAACTCCCGCAACTCCCACAACTCCCATACCTCCAATATTCACACCTCATAGCTCACTCCCCACGTCCACTCCCCAAACCTCAGTGCCGCAGCCCAATGCCGGAGGCACAAAGAGGAAGAGGACAAGAATGGGTGATGCGGAGTTGTCCATGCTTGGAAGCATGCAGAATTGGATGACGTTGAGCACGGGCCATATGGAAAAGATGGTCAATTCCTTCGGATATGACAAAGAGCTATCCGCACGACGCACTCAAGTGCCAGACGAGCTATCAAAGCTCGATATTACCTTGACGGAGAAGTTCAAGTTAAGTGCGGTCATTTGCCAAGAGGAGCAAAGAGTAGACAACTTCTACGGCATCAAGCCCGAGGAAAGACAAGCTTATGTTGAGGCCATCCTTGCTGGCATCGTCTATGGTCCTATTTAGGAAGTCTTTGAACAAGTTGTGCCCTTTTGAAGTGGTTTAAGTACCTTTATAAGCATGATTGGTACTTAAGCCACTTTTTTGACGTGGCTGAACTATCTCGTAGTATATTATACGCCATTTGTAAAAATGTAATGAATGACTTTAAGTCATGAACTTTTAGGACTTAAACTAGGAACAATGGTGGATGATTGTACGATTAGGCCTTGTGCATGCCTTATGTTGCTACATTTGATGCAATTTTTTGTGAATGTGGAATGTAATATGAATATTTCTTGCATGACAGGTTTTGGCAACTAATGTGTGTCATACTAGGGCAATGATGAATCAATTCATTTATTAAGTAAGGTAGATATCTTGGCGGGGTAACATTAGTTGCAGCCAAATGTTCCCTTATGATTCCATAAATATTGACTGAGCCCAATTCAGTTGTCACCTGTGGTTATGTTCATATGTGGAGCAGGTGCAGAAATCAGTGTTTGGCTATTTTGTGGGATGTTTCCATGTGGTTTCTGGGCTGGTTTTTCAGGTTGTTAACTAGTGGCGATGATGAAATTTTTCTGAGCCAATGAATTTTGTCCAAATTTAGTACTAAACTCTGAGTGTGTGTGTGTTGTTTGCTGCTGCTGTTATGAAGTGCAGGTGCAGGTGTGAGTGCAGTGCATTTGTGCAGTCCATTTTTTGGGTTTGCAAAGTGCAGTGCAGTGTGCATTTGTGTAGCCCATTTCTGCAGAAAAGGTGTGTGTGTGTTGTGTTTTGGTGCAAGAATTGGTAATGGTGGTTTGTGGACTGTTTTGGGGGATACTTTTGTGCAGTTTTTGGACTGCTTTGTGGGCTGTTTCCATGTGGTTTCTGGGCTGTTTTTTCAGGTTGTTAGGCAATGATGAAAATTTTCTGAGCCAAATGCCATAAATGAATGCTATGGTATCATGATAAGTTATGTGTTCTGTATGGGTTTCTCATGTTGTTTTCTGCAAATCTGGATGGCTATGTCAGTCTAGCTGCTGCTGCTGTGTGTGTGTGTGCAACTGCCATGAGTACCATGCGTGTGTGTGAAGCTGGCAGTTTTCTGCACTTAGCTTGGTGGCTGTTTGCAGTTTAGTTGGCTATTTTCTGCAGTTTTCTGGGTTGCAATTTTGGGCAAGTGTGTGTGTTGTGTTGTGTTGTGGTGACAGCATTGGTAATGGTGGAATCTGGGCTGTTTATTGGCAAACTGTAGTGCAGTATTTGACTGTTTTGTGGGATGTTTCCAAGTGGTTTCTGGGCTGTTTTTTCAGGTTGTTAACTAGTGGCGATGAGGAAATTTTTCTGAGCCAATGAATGTTGTCCAAATTTTCTGCAGTTTTCTGGGTTGCAATTTTGGGCAGTTTAGGTGGTTGTTTTCTGCAGTTTTCTGGGTTGCAATATTGGGCAGTTTAGGTGGCTGTTTTCTGCAGTTTTCTGGGTTGCTATTTGTTGCAGTTTTATGGGTTCCAACATGCTGTAATCTGGGTTTAGGAGGCTGTTTTTTTTGCTGACTCTATGCTATGTCCAAACTGTGTCCTAAAACTACCAAAAAAACAGCCCACAAACTGCAGAAATAGCCTACCAAATTGCAATGCAGGTGTGTGTGTGTGTGTGTGTGTTGCAATTGCAATGCAGTACCTAGGTGCTGTTGCAGTTTCTGTACGGGCAATGATGAATGAATTAAGCCATGAGTAAGTTTGTTATTAAGGTAGATACCTTGGCGGGGTAACTTTATTGTTGCAGCCAAGCGTACCCTTGTGATTCCCAACAAATTCAATTTTCTGAGCCCATGTTTGGTTTAGTAAGCTATTTCCCAAGTTTCCGAGCTGTTTTCTGCAACTTTGACTCAGTTTAGGTGGCTGTTGTGTTGTGCAGTTTCCTGAGTTGGTATTTATTGCAGTTAAGGTGGCTGTTTTCTGCAGTTTAGGAGGCTGTTCTGTTCTGCAGTTTTGTGAGTTGTTTACATTCCTAGTGGTCAATCTGAATGTTTCAAACTTTCAAGACATTTTAATTATGTAACTCATAACCTTGATCTTGTTTCATCATTTTCGCTGTGTTGATCTTTTTACAGGTTCATGCAGCACTATCTGAAGAGGAAAAAGTAAATGTGTGTTATGGACTGAAGAGGAAAAAGCACTATCTTTTTACGTTTCTGTCAAATGGAGTTGAAAACACTAGTACAGAAAATGAAGAGTTGGCAGTTAAGGCAATTGAGGAAGTGTTCAAGGATGATGGTTCTTTGAATGTGTAATACCCCATATCTTTAAATATGTTTAAAGTTAGTTTATGTGTAGAATTTGGGTTAATTATGAGAGAAATGAGCTTATTTTACTTGTTAATTGAAATAGGAACACAAGGAAGCACATGGTCACACATGTACTGGATCATTTTCCCTTATGGCCTGATAAAATAAAAGGAGAGTTTGAGCATTTTCCCTTATGGCCTGGTCACACATGTACTGCAGTTTAGGAGGCTGTTCTTCCGGAATGAAATTGAAGCTCAAATTAGGTAAACTTCAAACTTTTGATTGTTGAATTCATGTTCTGGGAAGTTTAATTCTATGCATGCTAGTTGATAATTCCAGGTTCTACATGTAATTGGGGGTGGAGTCTCATGAGTTGGATTTTGGGTTACGAACTCAAGAAAATTAGTTTTGATTCCTTTGAATTCAAGTTCCAAACCTGTAAAGGGGCATGAATTGCTAGGGTTAGGAGTTGCTCTTCTATATCTATGAGTTTGAGCATGATTAGTGAGGTTTGGATATGAGTTTGAAGTATTTTGGAAGGGTTTAAGAGTTGAAAATCGTAGGAAGAACAAGATGTAAATTTTCTGGAAATCTGCAAATTTTAGAAACCTTGTATCTGACCTGTTTTTGGGGATTTTTGTTGAGGCTGTTCCTAAACTCCAAAAATTATGAGATTTTTATTGAGAGTTCCTCTATGAGTCCTTTGTCTATGGTAAAAATTTCGGGATCAGATTTGAAGTATTGAATTCTGTAAAAATTCGTAACCTTGCAGCGTGCAGATTCGGACTGTGCTGACTGCACAGACGCGTGTTAGGGAAACGACTATAATTTTGAGCTCGAGCGACGAAATAGTGAACCGTTTTCTGATTTTGAAACTAGACTCATAGACCTAAAAAAATGCATGAAGATTGTGTCTTAAATATTCCTGTGCAAAGTCGGATTTTAAGTTGAAGTTAGAGCTGCAGATTATGTTCGTTTAAAACTAGCTATGTAACTTTATAATTTTACCCTAGGATCATGTGTTCATTAAAAATAGACTTGTTTGATATCCTCTAATCATGTTTTGTTGCCTAATTATCTTAGGAGGTTCGGATGACACGGGGATACGAGGTGTGTTCGGATGACACGGGGATACGAGGTGTGCTAAGGATATCCTCTAATCATGTTTTGGGATACGAGGTGTGTTTTGCTAAACCTCATAATTAAGCACAGCTCTGAGGTGTGTTTTGGGAATCCTTAGCCTTTGTAAGTGTAAGTTGTCGTTTTATTAGATTGCACAGAATATGCTTTTGTTGGTTACGCACTCTTGTCTCTTCTTGTCAGTGTATGAGTACTATGTTCATGATTGATTGTTTCAGTTTTCAATACAGATTCTTATACTATATTTTAATTCTGATTCTTCAATGTACAATTTTTGGGGAGAAATTAGAAGAGCTGATCATTATTTGCGACTACTTCGAAATCACAGATCTATTATGCAACCCCTGCACTTGTAGTTCTACTCGGAACAAATTTTTATCTCTTGTCAGTAGAGATTGATGAATTTTGAATTTGAGAGGTTCTTTTTAAACTTCATAACAGACAAGCTAAATGGCTATTGAATTCGCTTTGATGGAGTTCGATTGTCATTTCCATCTAAGATTGGATCCTATAGCTTAACTGCTACTATGTCGCAGCTTCACTTATCTATTTCATGAGAGCCACAGCCACAGGATATGGCATTGATTGCAAGGCTGCTGTCATAATTTAGTATTTACTCAACACTTATTGTTTTCTTCTTATTTTTCCTACCCCAAAAAGAAGGGGGAATAAAAACTTTTTCAACTCCATTTTCTGTACTAGTGTTTTTCGCAAGTTTGTAGCAGTTCTTTCTTTCTCTCTTTCTCATCTGTTGCATTAATAAAGGATATGTTGAGGGCCTTATCTATTCTACAGGAATTGAAATGTTGGATGGCTGTATATAAATCATAAAGAGGAAAAAGGCTGTTTGTTCTTTAATGATCTGTTTTTGTGTGTGTGGTGTGTAGAACTGTTTTGTGTTCTTTTACTGTCTGTTTGTTATTTTTGTGCTGTGTAGAACTATTTTGTGTTCTTTTACTATCTGTTTCTTCTTTTTGTGTGTGTGGTGCAAAGTTGTCTAACAGTACTAATCTCAAATCAAATTAAATACTTGAGATACATTAAGAGGGCTACAAATTTATTTGTCAATACATTTATTATCACAACTTTCAATTTATTCTTCCAACGCCCGCCTTAAACTTCGAACTTCTAGTTCTCCTGGGTAACAAAGCAATAGGCCCATCGATTAAAATTGGGAAATTGCCTATCCCGGAAATGTTTCAGATGTCGGTGATCCTACATATAAAATTTAGGAAAACATTAAAAATATTTACAAAACAATACTTTATACAAAATTGAAAACAAATTGAAGAGTACTTACTTAGACAAATTCATTCCAAACTTCATTTTCCACCACTAGTTTTTTTCATTTGGATTCCACCCGAATCCAGGACGCCTAAGCATAGCGTCTAGTATGCGATAATCACTCTTCCATTTCTTGATCTTTCCTTCGATATGAATCTCATTTATACCTGCTTGAAGGAAAGAAACTCCCATCTCATTTTTAAGAACTCCCAAGTAGGAATTGAGAAAATATCCGTTGTCGGTTTGCCAAACCCCTTGATCTACAAGGCTCGTAAGGTTTGTTAACAACGTATCCTCCTCCTCCTCGCTCCAAGCCCGGCGTGCCATTGAAATGTGAAGGAAAAAAAATATAATGAACTTAGCAAATGAAGATGAGATGTGGGATGAGATATAAAAAATGAGTGCTATTTATAGAAAAATTGAAAATAAATAGTTTGTTGAACCTACTCCTCACATGATTTCAACTAACACCCACATGTGTCTAACTACCATCTACTCCCCATTACTAAAATTTTGGTTTCATAAAAATTTCAATAAATTTCGGTTTTTTAAAACAAAACATTTTGAAAAAATGATAAAATTTCCTACTTTAAACATGATTAAGTATTTGTATTAAACATTTTCAACAAAGCTATTCTTAATTTTTTTTTATCCAAATAATAGGTACGAAATTTCACATTTTCAAATTTCAAAATTTTGAAAAATAAACATAAATATAATAAAGCACTTAAAAAACGAAATTTTAATACTTTATTTATTTTATATTATTATTATATTAGTAAAATAATTCTTGATTAATCATGACAGAAAAATAAAAAATATGTTGAATTTTATAATTATATATTTAATTTAATGAATAATCTAATTTAATACTGCAAAAGGGTAAAATAGTCATTAGACAGCTTTTTACATCATCCCCCCTCCCTTATACCCCCTCCTTATCCCCTATCCAAACAAAGTACTATTTAATCCCCCTCCATAAACATCACATCAATGTGGGTCCTCCCTTATTAACTAATACCCCTTACTATCTTATCCCCCCTTATTAACTAATACCCCCAATTCTTTACCCGCATCCAAACGGAGCCTAAGAGTGGTGGTGGTGGTGGTGGTGGGAGAGGTTGAGGTGGTGGTATAGTGGTTGAATGCAAGTATACAAAAATTCAGTCAGAATTAAGTAGCTCAAAGCTACTTAATTTTTTTCAAATTTTTAGCATTTATTTTAAGTAGAACTTAATTTGTTCAGTAATGTAAAATGTAGTTATCAAACCTATTGAATCACTTATTACTTAATTGATTCAGTTTTAAGTGCTGAATTCATATTATCAAACAAGTCTAGCCCCACAGGAATGTGTGGTGGATGAACGCACCCAATAACTATTCAATGTGGCCCCGTTCGCAACTAATCGTGTGGTTGCAAAGAGAGAATGCATGGGTAGAAAAGAAGGCCTCAAATGTAATAGTACCTAAATGAAGGAGTACCAAAATAGAATATGCTTTCATTTTTCCTGAAGAGAAAGGTAAAGACTCACCTCCACTAATGTGGATGTTAGTTGAGCTTTCTCACAGCTCTTTTCATTGAAGGCCTCCAGTGCTTCTCTGTATTCTTTCTCCTGTTGTCAATTGGAAACCCAACTCAATACAGTAAAACACAATAGTAGCTATTGTTGACACTTGATTATACATTTATGCACTTTGCTAGCTTATCTGCTTGAGATGGTTTTCGGTTTCGGTTTCGGTTTCTGTTTTTGTTTCTAAGGAAGACAGACATATACAAAACTTCTTTTGAACAGGTTGCCAATACTTTTCCAGATATAATTTTCTGAGACAACCCTTCTGTCACTGAGTACTAAAAGATACTTTTCACTAGAATGCTATGAAAAGGTTTTCATTGTTTTGGTTTCCAAAAGTATGAAAATGGAAAGGAAAAACTAAAATGTAGACAACATAGACAATACCAAACAGAACAGGAGCAGCAAATGTTACCTTCTTTTGGCAGCTTTGGCCAAGTGATTTTAGATCTCGGTTAACTACATCGATCCTCTTACGAATAATCGCAACTTCTTTCTTCATTGGATCCACCAAAACCTCGAGCTCCTAATGAGATTCAGCAAAAAGGCCGGTGACAAACTTTAAGAAAGATTCAAGATTACTATTTATGAGATCACAAATCCTTTCGGAAAATCGTCTGTGTTTAGATTTCGGACTAATAGAGGCACTAGTTTTTTTACTTGTTCCGCAAACTTACTTCCCAAACATGCGACAAGCGCCTGGACTCTTCCTCAGCGCGGCCCAACTGCATTTGAACCTTCTCCCTGATCTCCATCTTCTTCCTCTCGATCTCTTCTTCTCGCGCTTGAAACGAAGACATCGAAAATGCTAGAAATAGCTCTTCCTCATTGTCAGTCGATAGCATCTCATTTTCACCGTTATTATTTCCCGAGGTCTTCATTGCCAGTGCTTAAATTTTGTTTCCACTGTCACTGCTGATCAATTGCTAGCAATAGGTGCATCCGTGCATGCACCCCTTCTTATTCTCTTGTGTTTGTCTCCTACATGCCTTGTCTTTTGCTTTTGCTTTAAATCTCTTTCTCCTTCTGGACAAGTTGCTTCCCTTTGAAAACATTCTACAAAATGTAAGAGGAAAATCGTCCCAATAATATACACCTACCCCATTTGTATTACCACAAGAATCCAGACAACTTTTTGTCAATGCTATTCAGGTTGCTCAGAAATTTGAAATCTACCATTTGAGATCCGACGGCTGAGATTAGAAGTCCGCATGCAAATAGCGTGCGGGGTCCCTCACTAGAAGCTCGGCGTGTGTGCGTATATATGTATATATATAGTCCCCTTCCAATAAGAGATCCATTATTGAGTTAAGTTAAGGACCTCCCCTTTCCCGATCGAATTTTAATGATCCGAACCGCTCAATGTGATCAAAACGTGATTTTAAGGGTCCTCGCGAGAAACAAGCAAAAAAAAATGACCGGAAAGGGCTTGATCCGAACAATTTTTCATAAAAATACAATTATAGTGTTTAAATGCATTTTTATGAAATCACGTTTTATAGCGTTTATATGCCTTTCCCAGTCATATTTTTTGTCGATTTTTCGCGGGTACCCTTAAAATCACGTATTAAACACATTTAACAGTTCGGATCATCAAAATTTGATCGGGAACAATATCAAACTCATGAGGTCCTTAACTTAGCAAGTTAAGAGATCCCTTAATGGAAGCTATATATATATATGTATGTATGTATGTTTGTATGGGTCTGTGTATGTATGGGCTCCAGAGTCTTGAATCGAACTCGAAAGATTTGATAATTTTTTTTTTTTGATCATTGAAAGGGTAAGAGGGGGCGACCAGCGTAGCAACACCCCTTGGGTGTGACTATAAGGGCTTCCTACCCGCTGTGAAATGTCCGGTTCGAGCCATAGCTATTGTTCGTGAGGACATAGTTGATCATGTAAGCAATCTATAGAAAAAAACAAATACATTGCTTGAAGCATGAGCAAGTTTCTCAGATAATGTTTGGTCTGTTTTTAGTTTTACTCTTTGTTTGTTTGTTTGATTGCTTGTGGATGTGGTTCACTTGTTTTTCCACACAATATTTGAGGGTTAGGGCAAACACACACTTGAGGGTTAGGGCAAACAGAGGAATCCAACCCATTAAAAGACAGGTCAATTCATCACATATAATCTTGATGGTTCTTTTCATAAAGGCTGGTTATGAATAAAACTCTTCTTCCCCTTGGCAGATAAGACAGGCTTTCATTGTGGACAAATTTGATTTCAATTAGGCTCGGTTTGGATGATAGGAATCGTGAGGCAGAAGAAGTGTGGTTCCGGGTGTCTACGATTACCACATTTGGATCAGATTGTAATAGCATATTCGTTCTTGATAACCTGCTTAAGTTAGAATCAGTTTTCCAAACTGAATAGAAGAGTAAAATCCTTTACCTAAATTTTTAACTTCCTCTGGAAACACACATTGCATCTATTTCTGTGCTAAATACATTTCGGAGATCCATGAACATTTTCATAGTGTTTTCTGAAAAAAAAAAAAAAAAGTGAGCTGTTTTGCGATTTCTTGAAAACATTTTCGCTCACTGTTTGCAAAACAAATTTTCCACAAGAGTGAAACAGAAAAGGAAAACTATACCAAAAGGGTTGTATTATCGCCTTTGGAAGTTAAGGAACTTGATGCCGTAGGCAAAGAAGAAGAAGAAGAGGAGAACCCAACCAACATGAGCAACAGCAACAGCACCAAGGAAGTCATATTTATAGCCTAAGAACTGCTCAAGGAAAGCCTTCACCGGTATGGCACCTTCTCCCGGTATTTCAACCAGATCCATCTTGTCGCCCACTTGAGACGTCACAAGGCCATAGATGGTCCATGACATTGGAGAAGCCCAGTAGTACCACCTCCACCATATTGGAATTTGCTGCAACCGCACAGTCGTTGGGCAGAAAGTTTAGATGTTTCAATCTCAGAGAAACATATACAAATTAAAGTACTTCAATTCCAAGAATACTGCCTTGAAGATACAGAAAGAATTGGAATTTGGAACCATTCTTTTCCATTATCATTAGCTTTTCTTTGTCTTTTTTCCCATGTTGCTTTTGCTAAATCGATGAACAAGTCAATATTATAATTCTCATTGTTTGTCATTTTATTTTCCCATAAAACAAAGAGAACTAAATTGGCATAACTATTTTTAGGGAAATGCTTCCGGTAAACATCAACAAGAAGTATTCAATTTCCGGAAAATACTTTTGCATAAAAATGATGCCGAATGGAAACGTTGAGTATTTTGGAGCTTTTTACTTGTTTATGATTCGGAAAGAATAGAATCTAAAGATGATGAAACAAGAAAAACAATACCAAACAGGAAGTTTTCTTGTACATACCGTCCTGGGAATCATAAAGCCTGCGAAGAGGTTCCAGAAGGTGAGGAAGAAAGACATGCAAATTGCAGCAATTTGGTAACCTGGGGTAAGTGCTACAAGCATCATCCCATACAACGTGAAGTAGACGAAGCACATTAGCACATAGTAGTAGAACCACAAGAACTTATCAACTCTCCAGTGGAATCCAATCATGGAGTAAAGGATAAGACTATAGACGAAGGTTTGGATTGCAACATAAATGGTCTCTATCGCCACCTGCAAAGCACAAGAACTAGATATTAGGCACAGTTTTCTTTTTGTTTCGTAATGTTTCTTTGAGTTTGGGAAACGAGCACAATGTAGAGATCAAAAACACTAGTCCTTTACATTCCAGTTCCACTTTTGGAGGGCGAACAGTTTCCGGGAGTTTGAAAACATCTTTCGGGTCTTTTCCGAATAGTGCTTTCTTTAAGAGAATTTTCTCGAAAACAGGCTTCGGAAACCCTTCACAGTACATGTTTTATATGTGTCCCGGATAATGAGAACAGAAGACAGAAAACAAAAGAGATGACCCCAAAAAAAACAAGCAGCCACTATCCTTGGGAAACCAAAAGAGCTACCGCCCTGACCGAGCGAAATGATACAAAAATGTCCTCAACTATCACCTGAGCAAATGCATAAGGCAATGCTGAGTACATCCCAGCTGCTCTCTCACGATAGAAGACGGTTCTTTCTATAGCCACAACAGACTGCACTCCTGAAGTGTTGGTTCCTCCAAGAAACATGACAGCAACATACATAGCTCCCAGTAGATTTATCAGATCTTGTTCTTTGTGCCTGTTGGAAACATCATCTTGTTGTAAAGATAGTAATGGCACTGTATAATCTGTTCAGGGATTTTGTGAAGGAAAAGTTGAAAAATCCACATTTGTTTCCTTGGTCTTCCTATAGTTTTCTTTTTCCTCTGTAAATCCCTTCACAAACCCAGAATCGAGACATAAGCTTAATGTGCGTTCAAAACTATACGATTTGACTTACATTTGTTCACCCTTTTTCCAGAAAATGACTCCAAATAAAATTCCAATAAGGGTCGTCATGATAAGACGGGTGGCATTGTACTGGGAATTCCTCCAGTAGGACCAATGCTGTTTCCAGAAGCAAGCTTTGCATTGAGTGATAAATGTTTGCGAGTACTTGGTGGGAAAATACAGGTTTTTGGACCCTGGTGGTGGGGTGCTCAGATCTTTGATGAGTTCTTCATTCCTCCTGAGAGGGAGAGAGAGTTGTTATATACTGCAAGACTAAGGTCGAGAATAGTTGAGTGCTAGTATTTCTATTGGAAGTATAAAGAAATCAACCACAGAAAGTACATGGAATGCTCTCATGGGTGTGGGGCCCAGAGTGTTTTGCATGTTTTCCCGTGGATAGATTCTGGTTGTTGCGTTCTCCATACCTGTATAAATCAGAATTGGCAAAGATTTCCCCAAAATCCACATCAAGTTGTGCCTCAACTGCAGAAGAGGTGATCTCTAGCATCCATGTAGCAGGATTGCTACCCTCTATGATTTTAGGTACCCCCGCGATAGACTGCAGTAACTCACATATCAATCTACATATGTCTCCATGTATTTGAGTTTGATTGTCTATACAGTCACATAATGAGAGATGGTACTTACTTCGAAATATTCAACCAGGTGGTGAGAATTTTGGCCAAGAGGTCCAGCATATATGACCCTCCCCCCTCTCTTCATCAACAAGAGCTGCCAAAATAATACAACAAAGTTGAGAAGTGTAGTGAGTGCATCACAATCAAATTGACCAGATACCTTTGTAGCCACATGATTAGATACCCATGTATTCAATCATAAGGCAAATTAAGCATAAGGAAAATGTGTCCCAATCATGTGGCTATAAATGACAGATTAATCTGATTTTTTGTTCATATAACATGTTCAGTGAACCTACAGAATGAATGGCTTGGATAATGATGATCAGCAAACGATGACCACACCCAAGGGCTCTTTAACTAATATATGCACAATTATATCCATCTTATATGAGTTTCAATTCCAGAATAAATGTACAGTTCACAACGAAGCATTTAGGTGGTTCATTCGCTGGATTAGTCAGTCCATAGACCTATTCTCGTTGAAACTGAGAAATACCTCATCAAAAGCTTCAAAAATGTCAATGCTCGGCTGATGGATTGTACAAACCACAGTTCGGCCAGTATTCACCGTGTTTCTCACAGTTCGCATCACAATTGCTGCAGCTCTAGCGTCAAGCCCTGATGTTGGCTCATCCATGAAGATGATTGATGGATTAGCAACCAATTCTACGGCTATGGTGAGCCTCTTTCTTTGTTCAGTTGAGAGACCATCTACTCCCGGAAGACCAACTCTAGCATCCCTTAGTGGGCTCAACTCAACCAACTCCATTACTTCTTCAACAAACATCTAAACCACAAAATTTGTAAACCCCAATTAGCATTTTACCATAAGGTGAACTAAGTTACTAGGCGTGACAATGCTGAGATCATGAGCCATAAGTGTTTATTACGTATTACAAACACAAAACTAATACTATAAATTCCATAGATTATCACCTTTTCTTGCTTTACAGAAGCCCTAGCATAGTAAGATAGTGTTTCCATAATCGATTTGTAGACAGATCTTTAGAGAGAAAAGAGCATTAATGATAAAGATCTCCGGGGAAACTGCTAAAAAAAGATATGGCTAAGAAGAATTCCTTTGCTTTCCTTTTGATTTTTCTTTTCCTTGGTAAGTCTATCCAAACATCCATAATTCCAACACATCCTAAGGCTGTATTTGGATCAAGGATATGGGTAGGAAATGGAAAATTTGAAGGATTTAAGAATCTAAAAAAAAATAGAAAGGGGAAAAGGATAAGGTATCCAAACACAATCTACAGAAAGAAGAAAGAGAGAGAGAGAGAGAGAGAGAAATTGATAAGGCATCCACTTCATGGCTGACACAATATTGCTAAGGGACATGGTCAAGAAGAGCAGAATACTGGATTATGATATGAAAGAGCAAGTACCTTTCGTGTTTCCTTATCGACATCTGGAGCCAGGCGCAACCAGGCAGAGTACACAATGGACTCATGTACAGTAACATGTGGAGAATGGATATCATTCTGTTCACAATAACCGCTAATACGAGCAAAAGTTGCTTGATTTTTCGGAAAGCCAGAAATGCTGATACATCCTTCGATATAGCCACCTGTCTTTCTTCCTGCTAGCACATCCATCAAGGTGGTCTTTCCAGCACCAGTCACACCGACCAATGCGGTTAGAACACCTGGCCTAAAAGCACCACTGACGTCTTGTAACAGTTGGAGACGAGCCTCCTCTATGCCGCGGCTTTTCATTTCCTAATGAATAAAACCGCAATTTGTACAAGTGAGAATCTCCTTTAAAATGGTCTAAGAAACTGATTCAGAAACAAAACATAGGTCTCTGTAAACCCCAGCAGCCTTGGTTCAATACAGTGAACTAGATTGTTGGAAAATTTAGTGGGAAACCCTTTCTTTTGTAATGCATTTCATCAACAAAAACCAATATGTAACAGTAGTCAACCTACCCATAACAATCTCTTTGATGAACAATGCTTATCAAATTTGCTGAAATTCTGAGAAACCTCAATGTTTTGTTACGTTATGCTAGAAAAAGACACCTCAGAATCTAGTCTCTCGGACACTAAAAGAGCTTAGAACAAGTGACTTACAGCAGGCATATCGACATAGTAATTCACATGATCAAATGCAAGTGACAAGGGCTGGAAAGGCAGCACCATTCCTCTTTTTCCAGTTGCAATGTCTTTGACATCTAAGTTGTCATTGTCTGGAGTATTTCTCACTCCCATGTTGATACCTGCAATTGTTCAGGCTATTTTAGCGACAAGTAAAGAGGAAAACTGTTACTATTTTTGTTGTAGCTCAAATGAAGCAATGGCATAGCAGTTCATGATGTGAATTTTTCCTAACTTCAGTGCTCCAAGATTTAGGAATGCGGTCCAAAGAGCCAGACACGTATCCTTTATTTGTTTTGGTAATCATTAGCAGTCATCAACATAATCCAGAATCATGTTCTTAAGTTAAGGGCTATTAAACAATGATATCCATCATATACGAGAAAACTAGTTGTTAGCAAAATGTTCGTCTAAAAACTGTATGATTCATAAAATGGAGATACCGGGGAGGACCAATATGATATAAATGTCTCTTCTTTGAAATAAATCATTTTGGGAACTCAGATTGACATGTCGATCTGGTGAAGTTCTAATTCACACTCCTCATCCTATAAACGTGTTAGACAATACAGTTCGAGTACAATATGAAGATCAATCATCTGATCAGTTGAGATCGAGGGAGTTGTAATATTTAACCTTCAAAAGATGAGGCTGTAGATGCTGAACTCCTATCAGTGGATGGCTTCTTCCCATTGGAGAGTGGTCGCTTCTTTTTTTTCACTTCATCATCATCATTCATAATAACAGATTTAGAATCTCCCAAAGCTGCATTTTAGTTTTAAAAAAAAAATGCCAAAACCAAAATAAGATTCCATATCGGAGATAGAGATGAGCTGAAATAGCTGAATAAGATTGCATAGTATCTTACGATTCAAGTAGGCCAGAGCCGCTATAAAGCAGATATTGAAGAGCACAGAAAATCCGAAGAGTGCGATCACACAAACCCAATACATGTAGTCATCCACAAACATCCCCCTGGCTTTAAGAAGAACCTTTCCAACAGTAGGTTCAGGAAACCTAGGGTCGGAATTTGGCTGCCAAAATATATAAAATAAATTAGCTATCTAAAGCTATCAAGTTATAAAGATGACAGCATTTGAGCTAAAACAAAACGGAAGCAAATTGATTAACAATATCATAACTGCGCTTACCGTGCTCCATCTTTTATCCAGAAATTCATTCATGGCTATGGCATTCTGTCCATACATCATGGGAGAAATATAATATCCCCATCTCATCCATGGTTGAATGTCATCTGCATGTGATGATAATAATGGTTGTTACAAGGTATCATAATTATGCTACAATATAACAGACAATTGAATAATTTTGAAACCACATCAACTAAATCTTCACCTAAAAAATGAATATTATACATAGTAAAAGCTATAAAAAAAATATAAAAAAAAAGGGAAAATACCAACCTTTGGCAACAATGAAACCACCAAAGACAAAAACCACCAACAATGCAAAGGTGCCGAGAGTGTTTGCAACAACCTGTGTTCTCCCAAGGGCCGCAATAAAACGGAAGAGAGATAAGGCCATTTGATGTATACCAAAGAATGCTAAAAATTGGCGGAAAAACCTGAAAAATGTAAACTTAGAACTTAGAATAGATGAGTGCGTATATGTATAGAACTATAGATATAAACTATTATTTTAGCAAATATGCCATGACTGCAACATGAAAAACTACTGATTTATGTTCAGGTATTAAACTCCAAGGGAAAAAGGAAAATATTACCTACTAGCAGCAGGAGCAAACCCAATAGTGTAGTATGTGAGAATGATCCATATCGCTGATTCCATCAGAGATAAGGGAATTCGGAGAAGCCAAATTGGTAGTGCAAAAGCCCAAGCGGGGAAAAACAGGGAATCCCTCTGTTTAAAGAACACAGAAAGCCTCATACAGGTCAAGTGAAGCTCAGCCATCCCATTAAACATCACGTTAATGAGACTGAAAAACAGTGCACCATAAAATTTACTCCCATCCATTAGTTGACCGGATTTCATCTCCGTTCTAAAGAAAACAGTGAATGCAATTATTGACATAATCGTGATCTGGGTAGTCTTGAATATGTACACAAACGAGTTGCGTTTCATCAGTAGCCACTCCCGAGTTAAACAAGCCTTGAAGAGATCCACTTTGGAAATGCCGTACTTTTTAGTTGCCAGGGCAGCAGGGTGGACCTTATTTCTGTTATAAGGAATTCCAAGCTCGTCACATAGACTCTGACCAACGTGGAAAGAGTTAAAATGGCGCACAAAGTCTGAAACAGAAACATAACGATAAGGCTCATTCCTTTTGAACCAGTACTGCTCTTGGTCTTTCTTAGAAGTTACTTCTTGAAGAAAGTCTGCCACTCCTTTCCTTTCTGGGCATTTGAATCCCACACTTTCAAAGAACTCAAGAACACTCTCACGTGGACCATGGTAGACGATTTTTCCCTCTGAAAGCAGAATAATTTCATCAAAAAGAGCATAAGTTTCGGGTGCAGGCTGCAGAAGGGAGATTATCATGGTTACGTCCATTATATGAACCATCTGCCTCATGTATTTGTTGATTTGGAAAGTTGTTGAACTGTCTAGACCAGTTGAGATTTCATCCATGAAAAAGACTTTTGCCGGTCCTACCAACATTTCTCCTGCATTCAGGAAAAATAGAACAATACAAACAAACCTAATTTCAATCGCATTTGTGAAATTAGTTAGCACGGTCTCATAAAGAGAAATTGAAAATAACAGAAAGTCAGGTATAATCTCACTCATCAATGAGAAGTTTTTCAAATACCAGTGGTGAGGCGCTTCTTCTGTCCACCGGAGATTCCCCTCCTCATCTCATCACCGACCATAATATCAGCACAATTGTCTAACCCAAGAACCTGTCATGGCTCATAATCCCTAAATAATTAGTCCCACATGAAAAAAAATTGGTTGCTAACGCTTCGTTTGTTTCGGTGGAAAATGCTTCCTAGAAAACATTTCTCTACTTTCAGTTGTTTGGAGCGACGGAAGAAAAAGTCAACGGAAAATTGGTTCTTTAGTCAGAAAACATTTTCCAATTCTTGAAGTTGAAAAACGCTTTCCAGATCAGCACTAATACCACACCAGCACCACTACCACTCATCCACCACTGCTGCCACCACTACCCACAACCGGCCATCCTCACTACCATAGCTCACTAGTGCTGTTATTTTCAGAGTTGCAACTAAACACCAGAAACAGTTTTTCTGGAAAGCATTTTCCACTTGTCATAAACTATTTGCCGAAACAAAAGGAGTGTAAATGAAGCATTCTATACCGGGAAAAGGAAGAAACTAACCATTAGGACATAGTCTGTGACCAAACTGGACTGTTGGCCAGCCATGGCAGTGGCTTTCATGAATGCATCGATCTCGGGGTCTGGTTTGATTCCAGATTCCTTTTCTCTTCTTGACAATTCTACAAGCAGTTCATATCTGGTTCCGACTCCCAAACAGCGTCCTGCGAAATCCAGTGTCTCTCTAACTGTCATCTCACCATGGTGAAGATCATGCTGGCTAATATAAGCAGAGGTTCTCTGAGGAATAAATTCGGACATTTCATGACCACAATAAGTGATATTTCCTGTTGCCTGTCAGAAGAAGTAGTAAACCACATGAGAAGCTTGCACTAAAAGACTGTTTGGTTGATGTTTTAAGAATCAACTTTGCTCAATACCTTCTACAAATTTTTATAGAAATGCAGAACACCTTTTGAAAACGGATTCAAACATAGAAAAACTTGATTTCATATCTTATTTCATATGCAATTAGAAGTTTGGCATTTCGAAACATTTCTTCAATTTTCTCAAAAATCAGTTGTCTTCCGAAAAGTTGCTTGCACAATACCTTCTACAAATTGTTCTAGAAATGCAGAACACCTAACGAAAATGTTGCCAACATTGAAAAACTTCTCATTTTCGCTAATTATTAGTTTTACAGGAATTTCAAAAGATTTTTTCACTGTTTCCGAAACTGGGTTGTTTTTCAAAAAGTTGAATAGTGTTTTTCAGAATTCGTTCTGAAAACAATGACCAAGGAGAGCATTTTCACAAAAAGACTTCAAAATCCACCCTTAGATCCTTGTCCATCTTTCCAGCAAGTGCCTGCAATAATGTGGTCTTCCCAGAGCCTGGAGGCCCCAGCAGTAGTGTCATCCTGAGAAAACCAACAAATTTTCAAGAATCTCGGCTAAATTCAATAAGTAGTGTCACCTTAAAAAGAGAGAAAATTTACTGATTTAAGTAGACACAAGAAAAGCTTTTGAGTAGTTTATAGAATCAGTTTTGCAGAACACTTTTAGAATCAGTTTTGCAGAACACTTTTAGAAAGTGCTTTTGATGTCACTTACATATCCAACTCATTTTAATAAGTAGCAATGATTTCAAAATGATATGAAAACCAATTTTGATGTTTTCCCAAAAATAGATTTCAAAAAAAAAAGTGGAAACCAAATTTCAGAAAACAATGAACAACATGTTCCCGGACAAAACCCCTATCTATATTCTTTCTTTTTTTGATCCGCAACCCCCATCTATATTCTGAAAACCGCAACCAAAAGGGCAGATGGGCTGCCTGAGATAAAAAGCCTTTTTTCTTTTCTTTTTTCTTTTTTTTTTTGGAGAACCGAGACAAAGCTATTTTCAGCAAAAAATGTGCTCATACAATTCGCGAATACGTTGCGAATTGAGTGTCAATTCCATATAGGTTTCATATTTGGGGGGTAAAACTTCAAGAACATACCTTGATGGCTTAACAATTCCACTCACATCTTGGAGTATCTTGACTACCTTTTTCTTGGATGGAAGAAGCTTTATTAACCCAAGAAACCCCTATTCACAGCAACAACAAAAATAAACACCAAGTCCTTCATCAGTAGAGTTACAGAGTCATAACAAAGCACAGAATATTGAGGACTCCACCAAAAAAAAAACCAAATAAAAATAATACCAAATTTTAGGTGATCAAGGCCTCCCTCTTTACCCAGAAAAGAAATGAAAACCCAGTTCCACCATAAACAGTATAATGAGAAAGATTGTGAAAAGAGATAAAAGTCCAAATAAAAAGGATTTACCGAAAACTTTCGAAGTCTATAGGACAAAAGAAGTAGAAATTAGATTGCAGCTGGAAATTTCCTATATGGGCTCACTGAATGATTAATGATATTGAACGCAAGAACTCAAGAAAAAAGCAGAGAAACAGGATCAACACCTCTATTTCATTCAGAGTAGAATTCAGCAGAGTGGGAAGTGCTCTAGTGCCAACATATGCATCTCCTTCTACACACAAATGCTCGAATCGGACTTCAATCTTCGGGATTTCGATTCCAACTCTATGCGAAAAAACCCAAATCAAAATTCCCATTACACTCTCAGAATTTCAAACAACCTGCACTAAAAAGTTGTAAATTTTACCGGTCAGTCCTTTCCCGGAGCCTCTTAAGAAACCTCTCGTTATCATCTTCCGCAACTTTAAGTATGCTTTCCATCAAAATCTTTCTATCCTCCATTCCAAGGTGTGCAACGTCAACTTGTTCATGAACAATCCTTCCATTTTCAAGAACTTGCTTTATGATTCCTTGCCTCAGCCTATCATAAGTGGGAAGCCGTTCTAGTGCAGCCCACCTGAGTTCTTCCTCATCCTCTTCCCTCTTGCTCCTCAGGAAAACATCAGGGGCGCCCCATGCTTCCCGGAGACTGGTGGTGGCCCAACTCGTCCGGCTGCCGGAGCCGACGCTCAGCCGCCGGCTCATAGACGTCACTGCCAAGTCATCTCCTATCAATGCAGCCGACATTTTCAGACCCTTTTCAAGCCTTTTGCTTCAGTTAAGCACTTGAATGCATGCTGTTTCTCGTTGTCAAGTCCTCTGTTTCCTGTTGGATTCTCAGGAGCAAAACAGCGTACAGCTAGAGAACCTTTCTAAATGTGCCCACAAAGCTCCATATGTAGATATATAAAAATATGTGCATCTCAAACACACATTCACAGCATAGGATAGGACGATACGTTTAGTTGGAATCACCTCCTCACGTTAAGAAAAAGGTAAAATATATACTTGCCCCTTAAACTATCCAAATTTTGTTTACTTCGTCCTTTAACTATTAATTGCACACTCTTGCCCCTTAAACTAACCAATCTAAACTTATTAAGGCCAATTCTCACTTTCCATCCATCTCATGGATGGAAAACCTAGTCGGACGCTAAAAATGTCTTTTGCTTTTTGGATGCAGGCAAACAGAATTCTTTTTTGAGTTTCACAAGGTGCAGCTGAACTGAACATATATACATTCATGAGGATTGACGGGGAGCCATGGAAACCTCTCCCAGTAGATGACGATACGGTCGTTGTGGAAATCTCCCACTTTGGCCAAGTAAGCATGCTTGCCAACCCCTTCTTTCGAGCCAAAAGCATTCAGGACCCTTCTTCCCCTTACGTGCCAGAGGATGACGACTACAACAACAATGAAGAAGAAGAAGACTGGGAAGAGAAGAGGAAGTTAGGGGCAAATCTCACTTTCTGGATACGTGAGGGGATTGATATTGCTCATCGCAGTTAAGCCTCACTCAACTTTGGTCATGAATTTAAACCAGTTGAAAACCTTCAAGTATGAAAACCCCCAAATCGATTTGTTCTTGTTTTAGGGTTTTTGGGAGTAAAAAGTCTAAAATATCCGTATTTTGGGTAATCAATGGTTTTCCATCCAACTTAAGAGCCTGTTTGGATGGGGGATTTCTCCCCGGATTTGCCAATCCCCCTGATTGCTATTCCCCCTGTCCCTCTTCTCCGGCGGTGTTTCGCTGGGCGAAAATGAAAGGGGGATTTGAGGTGTAGCCGGATTCCATCTCCGGGTCTTCCCGTATTAGGTAACGACAGGGGAACCTGTCGCTAGTGAATCCGGGTGGTTTTTGACTGTTTTGTCCCATCAATTTGCAATCCTATGGAGCAGAAACGTGATTATGAGAGCTTTAGAGACAAAATTTGATTATGTCTCTTTAGAATAATATGATCAGAATAATAAGATCTTCACACCCGTTCAAACGGATTAAAAATTGAAGCACTTAATTTTTTAACCATCAATTTGCAATCATATGGAGCAGAAACGTGATTATAAGAGCTTTAGAGACAAAATTTGATTATATCTCTTTAGAATAATATGATCAGAAAAAAAAGATCTTCACAGCCCCGGGTCCGTTTTTTCCAACCACCCTAAATAATTTTTTATATTAAAGAATTTTATATTATAAAGTTCGGTTTTATTTTTATTTTTGAAAAAATCGTAATAAATACTACTAAGATTTCAACATTTAAAGATAAAATGAATTTATTTTACCCAAAATTAATGATAAATATGTATATATTCTAATATATATGAAATTAACATTTATTATCCATAAAATTACTAAACTGAGGGCAATTATGTCATTTGACATCTTATCCCATCATATCCACCTTCCAAATCTCCCTTCTCAATTAACCATCCAAACACCTCATTATAAATCCACCATTCTTAAGAGGTGGGGCCACCCTTCTTAACATATCACCCCTCATTACATATCCACCTTCAATCCCCCCTCATTACAAATCCACCTAAAACAAATCCTCCATCCAAACGGGCCGTAAGGGTTTTCGTCCAAGAGATGGATGGAAAGTGATAATTGGCCTTAGTAAGTTCAGATTGGATAGTTTAAGGGGCAAGGGTGTGCAATTTATAGTTAAAGGACGAAGTAAACAAAATTTGGATAGTTTAAGGGGCAAGTAGATATTTGCATTTTTTAGCACGTTAAGGTTTCAAATCAAGCTCGAACAACTTATTACCGGGCTTGATAAGTTGTATTCTTCAACGAAATAGAAATTTACCTGAACTCGGCTTATGTCACCCTTTTTCATAGGTGACATAAGGCCAAATATTCTAAACTTTGGAGCGACCGGTGGATTAGCCGGTCGTTAACTTCAGGTTCTGAAATTAATTAAGTTGCGTGGACATCCGGTTATAAAAAACATATAGGTGACAAAATGTGTATATATATATATAGAGAGAGTAAGCTTCTAATGCGGACCTCCGCATCCAAGCAAAGTGTGGACCACCCCATTTCTTCCCTTTCCCTATTGAATTTTTATGATCCGAGCCGTTCAATGTGTTCAGAACGTGATTTTAAGGGTACCCGCATGAAAACGGCAAAAAAAATGACCGGGAAGGGCTTGATTTGAGCAGTTTTTATTTGAACCGTTCAATAAAAAATAAACAAAAACTGCTCGGATGAACACATAGAGCGGCTTAGATCATCGAAATTCAATCGGAAAAGGGGAGGTCCGCACTTTGCTTAGATACGGAGGTCCGCATTAGAAGCTTACTCATATATATATATATATATATATATATATATATCATATAGAGATTTGTGATTTTCCATGCGGGTGACAAGATGAAATTTTTTATTTTTCATTTTCCGGTAAGTTAGTTAAAAGGAGTTGCTGCTATTGGATATTACTAGTATATTACTCGTAGTAGAGAAGTGAAATTGGGATGCAGGGAGTGGCAAAAGTTGAAATCAGAGATATTTTGGGTCATTGGGTGAGGTTTTTTCGAAGGTCAAGGGTGTTCTGGTCAGCTCACATGTACTCAACTGATTCCCTCCTAGTCCGTCAAAGGCGAGCCATCCACGCGACAGGAGTTGGGAATGCCCAGGAAATTACTTTCTTTTGCCATGTCCCCAAGAATTGAATTGTGTGGGGAGCAAACCTACCAACCAATCGGATTAATCCCGGGTCATTGTGTGATTACTCTAGTGACTGTTTACGTCTTGTTTTGGCAATTATGTGGTGAAAGAGATGGTTTGGTTTAAGTCTCTCTCTATCTTGGTACTTAAGTGGTGAAAGAGATGGTTTGGTTTAAGTCTCTCTCTCTCTCTCTCTCTCTCTCTCTCTCGGCATTAAGAGGACAACCGATTATATTGGTGTGTGATGGGTGCCCTTATTCCTCATTTATTTCCCTTAGGATTTATTAACTGACCGAAATCAGAGTTGAAAGGGCCGGGCCTGCATGAGTTGTTTTTTAGTAGTAATCTCTTTCTTTTGTCGGAGAATTCTAGTCCACACCCTTTTTTTTTCTTATAAAGAAAAGAAAAGGTGTGTACCTCATTGTCATTTCAGCGTCCTACCATATTACAAAATAATATGAGAAAATCTTTTTAACGGAGTGTTTCGTCCGTCCAAAGAGTGTTTTTGGACAGTTCGAATGTTGATGAAACTTTTCCGGAAAAGAGTTAAACTCTTTCCCGAAAAAAGTTCCATTTAAATCTAGACCGTCTAAAGCCGAGATCGTGCGGCTCCGTGAATGAGCCAACCTCAATATTATGCCTCATTAACGCTCCTCCACAACATGTTTGTGTGTTTGTCGATATTTGATCAAACTGATCTTTTTTCATAAGTTATTCATACGTGGGAGAAACTACGGACGGAGTCATAGTTGCGGGTCTAGAGTGGGGCCCACAAATGACACTTCGATGGGTTGCGGAGGGAGGTATGAAGGGTTACTCAAACCCTAATAATTGTGACTTAGGAGAGATTAAAAATGGGTAGAGAATCCAATCATTAACATTAGGATAATGCACATCTACTCCTAGTATTGTATAAAACGATACTTATATTTATTTTTTTCACATTTTAAAAGAATTTATATTACTCCAATTTCTTACTCAATCCATTTAACAGAACTTATATTACTCCAACTCTCACTCAATCCATTTGGAAGAACTCATACTCCAATTCTTACTCAATCCATCCAAAAGAGTATATTCTTCTCCATAAGAAAGGGACTTACAACTTCACAGCCATCCACGAGTACAAGTCTCTTAACTCGATACGAATGACAAATAGAGAAAATAACTGGCCGGTCCTAGATTTCGAGTTTGTAGCCCACCAAATCCTATGCACAATGCCTTATAGATTCTGGGGGTCCTCCCAAAAAAAAACCCACGCACTGTACCCATTCTTGACCGGCTGCCCCACTTTAATGCACTCTCTTGACTTGGCTCAGCCAAGATAAGTACACTCTCTCTGACTTGGCTCAGCCAAGATAAGTACACACTCACTCTCTCTCTCTCTCTCTCTCCCTCTCTCTCTCCATCCTCTCTTCCTCTCTCTTACTTTTTTTTATTTAAAATCTTATACTAATAGTAGTAGTTTTTTTTTGTAAATAAGCATTTTTTTTATAAAATTTATATTTTAAAATTTACTCGGAAAAATATATTAAACAAGACTAATATTGAGTGTAAAATTATGTTAGGAAGAATGATTTTTTTTAGGTGTAGACTTTTTTCGTTTTGTTTTATGCTATCAATTGTTAATAAATCGTTAGGATGTTAATTAATACTATTAGTTGTAAATTTAAACTGTTAATTAATACTATTAGGTTGTTAATTAACACTATTAATATTTAAATAAACACTGTTAATTATAAATTTAGACTGTTAATTAATAATTTAAACACAATTAGTTATTAAATAAATATTGTGAATTGTGAATTTAGATAGTAAATTATAAATTTAGACAAAATAAAACAGACATTGAAAAATAAAATTTTATTTTTTCACGATTTTATATTCAATATTGGTCTCATTAGCTAGATCTCTACGAGTACATTTCAAAACGGCACTGAAAAACTTCTCCACATTTCAGGCATTGGCTAATTAAGTTTCGCATGTACGCATATATTCAAGGGAGGGTTCCACTCACAAGTAAGTTTCAAAATATAAATTTTGTAAAAAAATATACATGTATTACAAAAGTTATAAAAGATTTTAAGTTTTTTGAATCAAAAAAAGAAGAGAGAGAAAATGAGGGAGAGAAGGCTGAAAATAGAGAGGAGAGAGAAAGAGGGACCATTTTGCACTTACATCACAGTGCATGTCAGACTTTTTTGTTTCCCAACTCTCTATGGAGTAATTGCACCCAATCCTTCTACCACCACACCCAAGCGTGCTTGGGTGTGTCCCTAGAATTATTGAATTGCTTTTACTCTTCTACGTGGAATAAAGAGAGCGAGTGGGATGCGCGTGAGACTGACGGAAGAGAGAGAGAGAGACAAAGAGGAACAACGCGCGGCGCAAGTAAGACTTTATGGGAAGATACTTGTGCGCAAGGACCTAATGAGACATATTCCACTCACATAAAACTGGTCCGGAAGAACCCTTAACAAATATAGTTCGGCCCATCCTAAATATTGGGCTCAGCCTTAAAAGTCTTTCGAAAACATTGAAGTGGACTCTTTCAATTCCATACCCAGAAAAGTTCCTGCATTCTCTCTCTCTCTCTCTCTCTCTCTCTCTCTCTCTCTCTCCAGGCCCTAGAGTTTTAGTCCAGTTTGTTACTCCATCTTCTAGTCTCCTCCAGCTTTGGGATTTTGTGGGTGACCAAAAAAATCGATTGAAATTCACTCAATTTGTAGGACTCATCGAGAAGAACATTCATACCAAAAATCAAATCGATCGGACATAGTTCTCAGGGAAAAAAATGAACTTGAAGTTTCCAACCAAATTTTGAATTCCATTTTTTCTTGCACAGTCGCTGTACGACACCATTGCTATGCTTTTGTGCAAACACAAACCATGTTCCTGAAAAAATCAGATTGTATAATGCTTGTAGTTCATTTAGGTCTCGTTCCAGAAACTCAAATAAGTACTTAAAAAATAAAGACCTATTTTTAAGCTTAAAAATAATGGGCTTACGAAAATAATTTTTCAATTTTTTTTTGCAAGATTTGATAGATCTCGATGAAAACTATCGAGAACTATTAAACAAGATCCATATTGCATATTTTTTTTATTTCAGTATACCTATTATTTTTAAACTTGAAAATTACAAATAAGTATTTATTTTTTAAGGGGCCTTTCTGGAACGGGGCCTTATTTTGCTTACATCCAAATCAGCCTCATTTTGTGTGCGCTTCAGTTTTCGACAGTTTCCGTGGGGGACAAAAATAAATGATGTCTCCAAACATGCCTCGGGCCTTAGATTAAATTCAGTTAACGTTTGAAAAGTTAGAATGACCACAAGAATGGTCAGCAATTACCACACATTCAGATCAAACTCAAAAAATTACAGAAATGAACCGTTCATTACAATCACAAACATGATTTACAAGCTCAATGAGCTAACTCGGCAGTGCGAGTTAAAGAAAGAATCAAGAGGAAGAAACAGCATCACGGGTCCCAGAGAAGGCTTTCTCGACAGCGAACAGAGACTCATCGAACATCAGGAGATTTCGACGGTGGACCAATGCAGCCACGGAAGGATCATTAACATCTTCCGAAAGCCCCATAACCCGAGGTGGAATTGGTGGAGGGCACAGATATATGGTGGGTATCCACCTCCAGTTAGGATCAGACATCAATCGCCCGAACAAGAAGAGTTGACAGAACACCTGACTTATACTGGCCAGAGGAGACCGCCCCGGTACCAACTTGGTAGGGTCAGGGGGGAGCCAGTGGCCGCCCGCCTGACTCTGCTTGATGGCCTTGGCCACTTACTCAGTTACTTGACTCTGCTGGATGACCTTAAGGTTATACCTTTTCCAGAGCCCCCCAAGCCAAATGGAAACTCTGACTCAAAGGATCTAGTTCAAGACATAGTTCACTAAGATCCTTCAGTGGTAAACTATTAACACTAAGTGAGGTTCAAGTCCGGAAGACACCTACACCTATTGCACAGTATATAGTAACCCAATTTTATTTTCTAGTATGTATTATGAAACTCATTCGTTTTTAAAACTCAGACTATTAAATATTTTATTAAAAAGTGGGGGATTGTTGGAACATTTTTAATAAAATAAATGTTAAATATTAATTCCTCCATTGTCATCCTCATTATTCTTCCATTACACAATTATGTTTATATTAAACCAAAATCGGTTACAAGAATAAAGGGAATTTACAATTGTAATTATGTCTATTAATACCTATTTCATCTATATATATATGGGTGCTTCATACAAGTGTGAGATATATGGAAAATAGAGGAAGCATATGGAGAGTATACACAAAAAATGAAAGAGAGTTTCAGAGTATTCATAAACTGTTTTCTATAGAGTTGGGCAACTCGGTTCGTGACTCGTTCAAACCTCTCGGTGGTCGTGAACATCGGATGAGGAATGCTTGTGAGCTCTTGGGTTTAATCTTGGGGCTAGTACACTCCGGTGGAACCTTCACGATGAGAGAAATATTAGCCTTAAGACAGTGACTACACGTCAGCTCTCATTCTCACAGGCACCATCTTTCCTACTTTCATTACTTGTATATTCTCTCGTATCTATTTGTTGAGTTTTTATATTTATGTGTACCTATATAATTCTTGTGATAAATAAATATTTGTGAATAAAAACCCTAACAAGAATAGATGAGTACGTATATGTATAGAACTATAGATATAAACTATTATTTTAGCAAATATACCATGATTGCAACATGAAAAACTACTGATGTATGTTCAGGTATTAAACTCCAAGGGAAAAAGGAAAATATTACCTACTAGCAGCAGGAGCAAACCCAATAGTGTAGTATGTGAGAATGATCCATATCGTTGATTCCATAAGAGATAAGGGAATTCGGAGAAGCCAAATTGGTAGTGCAAAAGCCCATGCGGGGAAAACAGGGAATCCCTCTGTTTAAAGAACACAGGAAGCCTCATACAGGTCAAGTGAAGCTCAGCCATCCCATTAAACATCACGTTAATGAGACTGAAAAACAGTGCACCATAAAATTTACTCCCATCCATTAGTTGACCAGATTTCATCTCCGTTCTTAAGAAAACAGTGAAGGCAATTATTGACATAATCGTGATCTGGGTAGTCTTGAATATGTACAAAAATGAGTTGCGTTTCATCAGTAGCCACTCCCGAGTTAAACAAGCCTTGAAGAGATCCACTTTGGAAATGCCGTACTTTTTAGTTGCCAGGGCAGCAGGGTGGACCTTATTTCTGTTATAAGGAATTCCAAGCTCGTCACATAGACTCTGACCAACGTGGAAAGAGTTAAAATGGCGCACAAGGTCTGAAACAGAAACATAACGATAAGGCTCATTCCTTTTGAACCAGTACTGCTCTTGGTCTTTCTTAGAAGTTACTTCTTGAAGAAAGTCTGCCACTCCTTTCCTTTCTGGGCATTTGAATCCCGCACTTTCGAAGAACTCAAGAACGCTCTCACGTGGACCATGGTAGACGATTTTTCCCTCTGAAAGAAGAATAATTTCGTCAAAAAGAGCATAAGTTTCGGGTGCAGGCTGCAGAAGGGAGATTATCATGGTTATGTCCATTATATGAACCATCTGCCTCATGTATTTGATGATTTGGAAAGTTGTTGAGCTGTCTAGACCAGTTGAGATTTCATCCATGAAAAAGACTTTTGCCGGTCCTACCAACATTTCTCCTGCATTCAGGAAAAATAGAACAATACAAACAACCTAATTTCAAACACATCTGTGAAATTAGATAGCACAGTCTCATAAAGAGAAATTGAAAATAACAGAAAGTCAGGTATAATCTCAATCATCAATGAGAAGTTTTTCAAATACCAGTGGTGAGGCGCTTCTTCTGTCCACCGGAGATTCCCCTCCTCATCTCATCACCGACCATAATATCAGCACAATTGTCTAATCCAAGAACCTGTCATGGCTTATAATCCCTAAATAATTAGTCCCACATGAAAAAAAATTGGTTGCTAACGCTTCGTTTGTTTCGGTGGAAAATGCTTCCTAGAAAACATTTCTCTACTTTCAGTTGTTTGGAGCGACGGAAGAAAAAGTCAACGGAAAATTGGTTCTTTAGTCAGAAAACATTTTCCAATTCTTGAAGTTGAAAAACGCTTTCCAGATCAGCACTAATACCACACCAGCACCACTACCACTCATCCACCACTGCTGCCACCACTACCCACAACCGGCCATCCTCACTACCATAGCTCACTAGTGCTGTTATTTTCAGAGTCGCAACTAAACACCAGAAACAGTTTTTCTGGAAAGCATTTTCCATTTGTCATAAACTATTTGCCGAAACAAAAGGAGCGTAAATGAAGCATTCTATACCGGGAAAAGGAAGAAACTAACTTTTAGGACATAGTCTGTGACCAAACTGGACTGTTGGCCAGCCATGGCAGTGGCTTTCATGAATGCATCGATCTCGGGGTCTGGTTTGATTCCAGATTCCTTTTCTCTTCTTGACAATTCTACAAGCAGTTCATATCTGGTTCCGACTCCCAAACAGCATCCTGCGAAATCCAGTGTCTCTCTAACTGTCATCTCACCATGGTGAAGATCATGCTGGCTAATATAAGCAGAGGTTCTCTGAGGAATAAATTCGGACATTTCATGACCACAATAAGTGATATTTCCTGTTGCCTGTCATCAGAAGTAGTAAACCACATGAGAAGCTTGCACTAAAAGACTGTTTGGTTGATGTTTTAAGAATCAACTTTGCTCAATACCTTCTACAAATTTTTATAGAAATGCAGAACACCTTTTGAAAACGGATTCAAACATAGAAAAACTTGATTTCATATCTTATTTCATATGCAATTAGAAGTTTGGCATTTCGAAACATTTCTTTAATTTTCTCAAAAATCAGTTGTCTTCCGAAAAGTTGCTTGCACAATACCTTCTACAAATTGTTCTAGAAATGCAGAACACCTAACGAAAATGTTGCCAACATTGAAAAACTTCTCATTTTCGCTAATTATTAGTTTTACAGGAATTTCAAAAGATTTTTTCACTGTTTCCGAAAATGGGTTGTTTTTCAAAAAGTTGAATAGTGTTTTTCAGAATTCGTTCTGAAAACAACGACCAAGGAGAGCATTTTCACAAAAAGACTTCAAAATCCACCCTTAGATCATTGTCCATCTTTCCAGCAAGTGCCTGCAATAATGTGGTCTTCCCAGAGCCTGGAGGCCCCAGCAGTAGTGTCATCCTGAGAAAACCAACAAATTTTCAAGAATCTCGGCTAAATTCAATAAATAGTGTCACCTTAGAAAGAGAGAAAATTTACTGATTTAAGTAGACAAAAGAAAAGCTTTTGGGTAGTTTATAGAATCAGTTTTGCAGAACACTTGTAGAATCAGTTTTGCAGAACAATTTTAGAAAGTGCTTTTGATGTCACTTGCATATCCAACTCATTTTAATAAGTAGCAATGATTTCCAAATGATATGAAAACCAATTTTGATGTTTTCCCAAAAATAGATTTCAAAAAAAAAAAGTGGACACCAAATTTCGGAAAACAATGAACAACATGTTCCCGGACAAAACCCCTATCTATATTCTTTTTTTTTTTTGATCCACAACCCCTATCTATATTCTGAAAACCGCAACCAAAAGGGCAGATGGGCTGCCTGAGATAAAAAGCCTTTTTTCTTTTCTCTTTTTTTTTTTTTTTTTTGGAGAACCCAGACAAAGCTATTTTCAGCAGAAAATGTGCTCATACAATTCGCGTATACGTTGCGAATTGAGTGTCAATTCCATATAGGTTTCATATTTGGGGGGTAAAACTTCAAGAACATACCTTGATGGCTTAACAATTCCACTCACATCTTGGAGTATCTTGACTACCTTTTTCTTGGATGGAAGAAGCTTTATAAACCCAAGAAACCCCTATTCACAGCAACAACAAAAATAAACACCAAGTCCTTCATCAGTAGAGTTACAGAGTCGTAACAAAGCACAGAATATTGAGGACTCCACAAAAAAAAAAAACAAATAAAAATAATACCAAATTTTAGGTGATCAAGGCCTCCCTCTTTACCCAGAAAAGAAATGAAAACCCACTTCCACCATAAACAGTATAATGAGAAAGATTGTGAAAAGAGATAAAAGTCCAAATAAAAAGGATTTACCGAAAACTTTCGAAGTCTATAGGACAAAAGAAGTAGAAATTAGATTGCAGCTGGAAATTTCCTATATGGGCTCACTGAATGATTAATGATATTGAACGCAAGAACTCAAGAAAAAAGCAGAGAAACAGGATCAACACCTCTATTTCATTCAGAGTAGAATTCAGCAGAGTGGGAAGTGCTCTAGTGCCAACATATGCATCTCCTTCTACACACAAATGCTCGAATCGGACTTCAATCTTCGGGATTTCGATTCCAACTCTATGCGAAAAAACCCAAATCAAAATTCCCATTACACTCTCAGAATTTCAAACAACCTGCACTAAAAAGTTGTAAATTTTACCGGTCAGTCCTTTCCCGGAGCCTCTGAAGAAACCTCTCGTTATCATCTTCCGCGACTTTAAGTATGCTTTCCATCAAAATCTTTCTATCCTCCATTCCAAGGTGTGCAACGTCAACTTGTTCATGAACAATCCTTCCATTTTCAAGAACTTGCTTTATGATTCCTTGCCTCAGCCTATCATAAGTGGGAAGCCGTTCTAGTGCAGCCCACCTGAGTTCTTCTTCATCCTCTTCCCTCTTGCTCCTCAGGAAAACATCAGGGGCGCCCCATGCTTCCCGGAGACTGGTGGTGGCCCAACTCGTCCGGCTGCCGGAGCCGACGCTCAGCCGCCGGCTCATAGACGTCACTGCCAAGTCATCTCCTATCAATGCAGCCGACATTTTCAGACCCTTTTCAAGCCTTTTGCTTCAGTTAAGCACTTGAATGCATGCTGTTTCTCGTTGTCAAGTCCTCTGTTTCCTGTTGGATTCTCAGGAGCAAAACAGCGTACAGCTAGAGAACCTTTCTAAATGTGCCCACAAAGCTCCATATGTAGATATATAAAAATATGTGCATCTCAAACACACATTCACAGCATAGGATAGGACGATACGTTTAGTTGGAATCACCTCCTCACGTTAAGAAAAAGGTAAAATATATACTTGCCCCTTAAACTATCCAAATTTTGTTTACTTCGTCCTTTAACTATTAATTGCACACTCTTGCCCCTTAAACTAACCAATCTAAACTTATTAAGGCCAATTCTCACTTTCCATCCATCTCATGGATGGAAAACCTAGTCGGACGCTAAAAATGTCTTTTGCTTTTTGGATGCAGGCAAACAGAATTCTTTTTTGAGTTTCACAAGGTGCAGCTGAACTGAACATATATACATTCATGAGGATTGACGGGGAGCCATGGAAACCTCTCCCAGTAGATGACGATACGGTCGTTGTGGAAATCTCCCACTTTGGCCAAGTAAGCATGCTTGCCAACCCCTTCTTTCGAGCCAAAAGCATTCAGGACCCTTCTTCCCCTTACGTGCCAGAGGATGACGACTACAACAACAATGAAGAAGAAGAAGACTGGGAAGAGAAGAGGAAGTTAGGGGCAAATCTCACTTTCTGGATACGTGAGGGGATTGATATTGCTCATCGCAGTTAAGCCTCACTCAACTTTGGTCATGAATTTAAACCAGTTGAAAACCTTCAAGTATGAAAACCCCCAAATCGATTTGTTCTTGTTTTAGGGTTTTTGGGAGTAAAAAGTCTAAAATATCCGTATTTTGGGTAATCAATGGTTTTCCATCCAACTTAAGAGCCTGTTTGGATGGGGGATTTCTCCCTGGATTTGCCAATCCCCCTGATTGCTATTCCTCCTGTCCCTCTTCTCCGGCGGTGTTTCGCTGGGCGAAAATGAAAGGGGGATTTGAGGTGTAGCCGGATTCCATCTCCGGATCTTCCCGTATTAGGTAACGACAGGGGAACCTGTCGCTAGTGAATCCGGGTGGTTTTTTACTGTTTTGTCCCATCAATTTGCAATCCTATGGAGCAGAAACGTGATTATGAGAGCCTTAGAGACAAAATTTGATTATGTCTCTTTAGAATAATATGATCAGAATAATAAGATCTTCACACCCGTTCAAACGGATTAAAAATTGAAGCACTTAATTTTTTAACCATCAATTTGCAATCCTATGGAGCAGAAACGTGATTATGAGAGCTTTAGAGACAAAATTTGATTATATCTCTTTAGAATAATATGATCAGAAAAAAAAGATCTTCACAGCCCCGGGTCCGTTTTTTCCAACCACCCTAAATAATTTTTTATATTAAAGAATTTTATATTATAAAGTTCGGTTTTATTTTTATTTTTGAAAAAATCGTAATAAATACTACTAAGATTTCAACATTTAAAGATAAAATGAATTTATTTTACCCAAAATTAATGATAAATATGTATATATTCTAATATATATGAAATTAACATTTATTATCCATAAAATTACTAAACTGAGGGCAATTATGTCATTTGACATCTTATCCCATCATATCCACCTTCCAAATCTCCCTTCTCAAATAACCATCCAAACACCTCATTACAAATCCACCATTCTTAAGAGGTGGGGCCACCCTTCTTAACATATCACCCCTCATTACATATCCACCTTCAATCCCCCCTCATTACAAATCCACCTAAAACAAATCCTCCATCCAAACGGGCCGTAAGGGTTTTCGTCCAAGAGATGGATGGAAAGTGATAATTGGCCTTAGTAAGTTCAGATTGGTTAGTTTAAGGGGCAAGGGTGTGCAATTAATAGTTAAAGGACGAAGTAAACAAAATTTGGATAGTTTAAGGGGCAAGTAGATATTTGCATTTTTTAGCACGTTAAGGTTTCAAATCAAGCTCGAACAACTTATTACCGGGCTTGATAAGTTGTATTCTTCAACGAAAAAGAAATTTACCTGAACTCGGCTTATGTCACCCTTTTTCATAGGTGACATAAGGCCAAATATTCTAAACTTTGGAGCGACCGGTGGATTAGCCGGTCGTTAACTTCAGGTTCTGAAATTAATTAAGTTGCGTGGACATCCGGTTATAAAAAACATATAGGTGACAAAATGTGTATATATATATATAGAGAGAGTAAGCTTCTAATGCGGACCTCCGCATCCAAGCAAAGTGTGGACCACCCCATTTCTTCCCTTTTCCTATTGAATTTTTATGATCCGAGCCGTTCAATGTGTTCAGAACGTGATTTTAAGGGTACCCGCGAGAAAATGGCAAAAAAAATGACCGGGAAGGGCTTGATTTGAGCAGTTTTTATTTGAACCGTTCAATAAAAAATAAACAAAAACTGCTCGGATGAAGCCTATCCCAGTCTCTTTTTTTTCTTATTTCTCGTAATTACCCTTAAAATCACGTTCTGAACACATAGAGCGGCTCAGATCATCGAAATTCAATCGGAAAAGGGGAGGTCCGCACTTTGCTTAGATACAGAGGTCCGCATTAGAAGCTTACTCATATATATATATATATCATATAAAGATTAGTGATTTTCCATGCGGGTGACAAGATGAAATTTTTTATTTTTCATTTTCCGGTAAGTTAGTTAAAAGGAGTTGCTGCTATTGGATATTAGTATATTACTCGTAGTAGAGAAGTGAAATTGGGATGCAGGGAGTGGCAAAAGTTGAAATCAGAGATATTTTGGGTCATTGGGTGAGGTTTTTTCGAAGGTCAAGGGTGTTCTGGTCAGCTCACATGCACTCAACTGATTCCCTCCCTAGTCCGTCAAAGGCGAGCCATCCACGCGACAGGAGTTGGGAATGCCCAGGAAATTACTTTCTTTTGCTATGTCCCCAAGAATTGAATTGTGTGGGGAGCAAACCCACCAACCAATCGGACTAATCCCGGGTCATTGTGTGAATACTCTAGTGACTGTTTACGTCTTGTTTTGGCAATTATGTGGTGAAAGAGATGGTTTGGTTTAAGTCGATCTCTCTCTCTCTCTCCCTCTCCCTCTCTCTCTCTCTCTCTCTCTCAAGGAATTGGAGAGAGGCATTAAGAGGACAACCGATTATATTGGTGTGTGATGGGTGCCCTTATTTCTCATTTATTTCCCTTTGGATCTATTAACTGACCGAAATCAGAGTTGAAAGGGCCGGGCCTGCATGAGTTGTTTTTTAGTAGTAATCTCTTTCTTTTGTCAGAGAATTCTAGTCCACACCCTTTTTTTTTCTTATAAAGAAAAGAAAAGGTGTGTACCTTATTGTCATTTCAGTGTCCTACCATATTACAATTGTCTAATAATATGAGAAAATCTTTTTAACGGAGTGTTTCATCCGTCCAAAGAGTGTTTTTGGACGGTCCGAATGTTGATGAAACTTTTCCGAAAAAGAGTTAAACTCTTCCCCGGAAAAAGTTCCATTTAAATCCAGACCGTCTAAAGCCGAGATCGCGCGGCTCCGTGAATGAGCCAACCTCAATATTATGCCTCATTAACGCTCCTCCACAACATGTTTATGTGTTTGTCAATGTTTGATCAAACTGATCTTTTTTCATAAATTATTCATACGTGGGAGAAACTACGGACGAAGTAATAGTTGCTGGTCTAGAGTGGGGCCCACAAATGACACTTCGATGGGATGCGGAGGGAGGTATGAAGGGTGACTCAAACCCTAATAATTGTGACTTAGGAGAGATTAAAAATGGGTAGAGAATCCAATCATTAACATTAGGATAATGCACATCTACTCCTAGTATTGTATAAAACGATACTTATATATATATATTTTTTCACATTTTAAAAGAATTTATATTACTCCAATTCTTACTCAATCCATTTAAAAGAACTTGTATTACTCCAATTCTTACTCAATCCATCCGCAAGAGTATTTCCTCTCCATAAGAAAGCAACTTACAACTTCACAGCCACCCAACCGTTGGCTCAACTGCCCCACTTGAATGCTTACCTTGACTTGTTCAAATATCACTTGAACACGGAAAATGGTTTGGACACATATGTTCAAACATAGGCGTGTTCGAAAGTCGTCCAATTCACGTTTGTATTGTATGGAGCCTATGTGCATCGAACAGGTGCTGAGATTTGTGTCAGGATATCTGTGTCCGGAACATTGCCGTTTGAACGCCATGCATGTTGCTTGTATGTATACTCCCTAGCCCAAGGAACAACAGTACAAATCTCTTAACTCAATACGAATGACAAAGGGGAACTTCCTAGCCGGTCCTCCTTGGGTGAAGAATAGCCCATTAGGTCCTGCCCAAAGAGCTCATAACCCATTAGGTCCTCTTCATTAATTTTTGACAAAAATATCCCTTGCAAAAAAAAAAGGCGATTGGATAGAAACAAAAATACCACCACCACCACCAAGCCGCCGCCGCCACCACCGCCACCACGCCACCACCACCACGCCGCCACCACCACCACCACCACAACACCACCACCACCACCGTCACCATCACGTCGCCACCACCACCACAATGACGACCACCACTCCACCATCACCAACACCATCACCACCACAACGCCGCCGCCGCCACCACCACCACCACTCCACCATCACCAACACCACGCCACCACCGCCATCACAATGACCACCACCACGCCGCCACCACTACCACAATTAACATTGTTAATTTGTCATTATAGTTCCGCCCATCCTAAATATTGGGCTCAGCCTTAAAAGTCTTTCGAAAACATTGAAGTGGACTCTTTCAATTCCATACCCAGAAAAGTTCCTGCATTCTCTCTCTCTCTCTCCAGGCCCAAGAGTTTTAGTCCAGTTTGTTACTCCATCTTCTAGTCTCCTCCAGCTTTGGGATTTTGTGGGTGACCAAAAAAATTGATTGAAATTCACTCAATTTGTAGGACTCATCCAGAAGAACATCCATACCAAAAATCAAATCAATCGGACATAGTTCTCAGGAAAAAATGAACTTGGAAGTTTCCAACCATATTTGGAATTCCATTTTTTCTAGCACAGCCGTTGTACGACACCCTTGCTATGCTTTTGTGCAAACACAAACAATGTTCCTGAAAAAAATCAGATTGTATAATGTTTGTAGTTCATTTATTTTGCTTACATCCAAATCGGCCTCATTTTGTGTGTGCTTCATTTTTCGACAGTTTTCGTGGGGGACAAAAATAAATGATGTCCCCAAACATGCCTCAGGCCTTAGATTAAATTCAGTTAACGTTTGAAAAGTTAGAATGACCACAAGAATGGTCAGGAATTACCACACATTCAGATCAAAGTCAAAAAATTACAGAAATGAACCGTTCATTACAATCACAAACATGATTTACAAGCTCAATGAGCTAACTCGGCAGTGCGAGTTAAAGAAAAAATAAAGAGGAAGAAACAGCATCACGGGTCCCAGAAAAGGCTTTCTCGACAGCAAACAGAGGCTCATCAAATATCAGGAGATTTCAACGGTGGACCAATGCAGCCACGGAAGGCTCATTAACATCTTCTGAAAGCCCCGTAAGGGCCATAACCTGAGGTGGAATTGGAAACTCATAATACCTTATACATTATAAGGCCACGTTTGATAATTGTGATAGATGAGTGGGATTCGTAAGGAGATGAGATTGGGCTTGGGATTGATAATGAGAAGGGATTGATAATAAGAAGGGATTCGTAATTTGCATGTTTGGTTGGCACAAGATTAGATGATAGGATTATTAATACCATGTTTGTTTGGGACTGGATTGGATAGGATTAGAATGATAATTTCCGATTTTACCCTCAACCATAGAAATATGTAAAAAAAATAGAATTAACTGTACTCAAATTTTTTCTCCCAAGTCTTTAAATTGAAGACTAAAAGAATTTTGTTATTCAAAAGTAAGTAATTTACATATTTTTATTTTATTTTTATTAGAAAAAAAATTGCCCAACTCCAATCCACCAGGACCCTCCAAATATCCCTTGTTCTATACGATGATATCATTTTGCCAATTTATCCAAAGTTTAACATTTTTTTAAAACACATTCATCATTCAAGTAATTCAGTTCCAAATATCTATGTATCGTTGTGTTCATTCCAGAAAATACAAAAAATTTAACAAGTGATAACTTTATCAAGTACTGATAAATCATGCTTCAAAATTTTACCAATTCCACTTTTTATTTTACCAATTCCACTTTTTGTTTTTCCAACTCAACTTGAAACTGCAGTTTAGCTTTCGATTATAACCCTTTTTATAATAACATCAAAATGGAACTACATAACATTTACTTTCCATTCGTGAACACATTGCATAAACTTTCATTTGAAATAAAATAAAATAAAAGAAGAAAAAAGTCGTGCCTAAGCCAGGGAGAATTGTTCCTAATATTTAAAGTCCTTGGTTCCTAATCTAAATTAGAGGCAATTGTCATGTTGCTGATATTTGATCATAATTTTTTACTTTTTAGATTCCTCTCGTCATGAAAAGCAATAATCTTCAAAAAATTGACGAAAAATTAATAAATGGTGAAAAATTTTGAATATGGACAAAAAAATAAGCCACTTGGCTTTTTTAGCCAAAAAACCCCTAAGGAATCCCGCACTATGCTTAAATGCAGACTCCCTCTTACAGCCGTTGGATTGTGCTTTTAATAATCTAGATCCGCAAACAATTTATGACCGGTGTCATAAATTGTCCGCGGATCTGGACTATTGAAAGCTGGATTATTGAAAGCACAATCCAACGGTTAAAATCAAAAGTCCGCATTTAAAAAAAAAACACAAACACATCAACCCAAAAATTTGTTTGTGAGTAAGACAGAGATATCACGCTAGGGCACTTGAGTCCATGTATTGAATAATTGTGGGCAATTGTGTCAAAGCAATTCAACCCCATGGGATAGGATTATGAATACCTGGGGTACCCAGGTATTGTTAGTCCGCCCAATTCACGGGATTACAAAGCCGATCAGACTAATAGTACTCCCCTTTCTTAGCAACACAAACAAAGGATTAGAGGTCCCACTTCCTTACTAATCCAATCCCACCCTCTAAGAGAGTTATCAAACATGGCCGGCCATCCACAGTGGTATAATCAAAAGCCAATTGTTTTTAAAGTTAATAATATTTGTGCAAAAGATGGCTCACAATGGTATAATCAAACTTAGCAACATCCTTAGAAATAATCAAATTTTAGGCTTTGGATAACCAAAACTAGCAACATTTTTCAATAATCAAAATTTATCAACCCCACATCACATAAGTTAACTAGTTCCAAAATTTATATACATGCTTGTTTCAATTGGTATTTTCTTCTTTTCTTATTCGCATACTTTATATCTTCTTCACTTCACCTACAAACTATTTCTCTTTCTTTCCCTCCAAAAGTGAAGCTCATATCTTTCGATCATCTACAATTCAAACCGTCATCGCCGTATTAAGGTATTTCACTCTTCTTTCCCGTTTCTATTTTTTTTCCCCCAAAAAATTCATAATAGAAGGGAAGCAAGTCACCAATTTTTTCCACAAAATTAAGGGAGGGAATCGATATATTTTTGCCCAAAAAAACGTAAATGGAGGGAAGTGATCGAATGACGGGAAACAGAGAGAGTGAGTGAAATTGTTGTGGACTCCTTATGTTGGTTATAGACTAGAAGCGACCATTGTGAATCTCAACATTGTTAAGCTTAATAAGCTCTTAAATGAATAATCAAAAGCTGATGTGTCAACTTTTGATTATCCATTTTTTATTATACTACTGTAGATGGCCTAAGTCTACGATCACCACACAAGTCAAAAGTAGATATTGATAAGACAGATCACAAATTGGAACCCGCCTGACAGGTCACTTGAACAGCCTTTAATAATGGCCGGAAATAGACATATGCGGCAGTCGAATAGGTAATGGATTTTGATCCGCATAGAACGTCTCAGCATTAGTATGGGCAAGGGGGGTCTATTGACCCCACTCAATTGAAAATTTCCGTGGGGGTAATATAGTTTTGGGGGTAATTCTATAAATTTGCCTCATAGGATATTTCCTTCAAATATTTTGCCCTTATACTCCAACCAAATTACAAGTGTTGTCCTTTCCACTTTCACCTTTCCAGTTACTTTTTCCTCTCTCTCTTTCTCTCTCTCTCTAAAAAAAAAATTTGCAAAATGGAGAACTCACCCTTTCAAGGGAAAATCTAGGAAACCCTCGAATCTCGATCACCACCACCGATGAGCTGGAATTGTACTGGGATCAGAGTCATTAGACCCGTTTACAGGCAAGTAGCTTAGTCTTAGATCCCATTTTTCTTTTGTACAAAGTGGATTTCAACCATAAATTCAATCTCTCTAAATATTTTTTCTCTCTACATGGATAATATTGGATATGGGGATGGAAATCAGTGTTTGTGGTTGTTTTTGGGAACTCACTGTTTATGGTTATGGAACATGGGCGAGGCCCAAGGGAAAGGAAAGCATTTGTTTTTAGGAAAGGAAAGCATTTTTATATAGTGAATGTTTTGTGGGTCTCTGACTCTCTTAGTTTCTTTCTGTGCAAAATGAGAACGTTAGAGCTGTTTCACTTAAAAATGCTCCTGAAATGATATGTAATGGACAAATATGTTTTTTTTGCTTATATATTAGAAATCGGTATTGTTGGAATGAGTGGCCAAATAGCCCTCCATATTTTACATACCTCATTATTAATTATGTTTGCCTTATTTATTATTAGCTAACGTTTTTTTTTGGTTGAGTATGAAATTATTTTGTGTGTTTGCACAAGAGAAAACAATGGGTGTGATTGGCCAAGTTGGCTAAGAGTTTGATTTGGTCAAACCATTATTAGGTGTATCTCACTTAATAAGAGATGTGCATGTGGACCCTCCTCTTATATAATGGATGAAGAGGGAGGGGGAGGAACCCTAAGGTTGTGCACTGGAACCGATGCGACGCAATCCCACCCGCTCTTGCTGCGCCACGTGGAAAGCCTACTTCGTTCCGTACTCGCGGCGTTCCCCTCTGCGGCACTTGTCACCCTACGTCGTACTAGGTTCGTCCCCAACCATCCGATCTCTGAGCCCTAGTAGTCCCATCAGCCCCCTCTGCAGCTAATACATCATTACTCCGGGTTCAAGACGTCTCCTCGTTTCCTTTTGATAGCCCGGCGGAATCCGTCCGGCGTATACATATAGGGATGCTCGCCCAGGAAAATGTTTAACCACTGGTCAACCCCTCCCACCTTTTACCTAAAGTTGGAAGAAATTGAGGGGCTATTGTGGCGGGCACGGCGCGATGAGGGGACCAAAGCGTTGGCCACGTCACGCCTGAGGGCCAAACCCGTGGACTAGCTAATTGTATGGGTCGGCGGTGAAGCGCTCGGCGGACCTTTGCCGAGACAGATGTTCCAGACGATTCATTCTCCCGTGAAGGAATCATGGGTCTAGGTGTAGACACCCTATTCTAGACTGTCCAGATTAGTTTACTTACGGTCTTTGATTCTCCAATGATGAGTAAGGTCAAGAACACCCCGAGATTGCTGGTGTGTTTGAGTTTTGAGTGTCCCGAACCTCTTTTAAACCCTCCCAAGCTCATTTTCAAACCCTTCAAGCCAGAACCAAATGGCCTCAGCAAAACCCCACTTGCGTACGTTGGTACTATGCTGGCGTGCGTTGGTAAACTGCCACGTGTCAGTCATCGGCCATTGACCCAGTTTCCAGTGGCACATGCGAGTACATTTATAGCGTACGCCAGTCAAATCCAGTCAAATCAACTTTATTCAGCCATGTGCACGAGACTTTTGTGCCACCCAGACGTAGTCTACAGTTCCCTGATGATTTCGGGCAGGCAGGCTGTCCCCCCTCTCTCCTACACCACCTTTCAACTAGTCCCATGCATTTAATGCATGGGAGACTCCCTCCCTTAACCCAACCAGCCTTAACCCCAACTGATCACACCCCCCTCAATTGTTCCTTTGGCTATAAATACCCCCCTTGCATTCATTTGCAAGGGGTTACTTCCATTAATACTCCCCAAGCTTTCTTTCTCTCAAGTTCTTTGTTCTCTTCTTCCACCATTTGAAGGAGCAAGCAAGGAATACTCTCCCACACTGTAGGGAGTAAATCCCGAACAGGCACAAAAAGGGCCCGAACACGTGGTACGCAGGACCATGGTATAAATACAATAAAGATAGTCGCCGTACAAGGCGGTGATCGGCGACAGGGACCAGTGATATGAGAAGTCATTGGTCCAGGGAGCCTGTGCTGAGTCAAAATCCAATAACACGAGAGGAGTATTGGACCAAGAGAATGACAAAAGAGCAATGACATGTGAAGTCATTGGACCAATCAGTTTGTTCGGCAACGAAAGTGCCGAACAAAAGGGGATTTGTGCGAATAGCAGTCCCAGGTGCAGGAAACGTTCCAGAAGGTTCTGGAGACAGGGATATTCCGTGATTACTATAAGATCCCAATAAAATAGGATCTTGGAGAGATACCCAACGGGAATGGGAAGTTCAGCCAGTTATGGAAAGGAGCCCTAAACGGACTAAAGTAATGAACTGATAAGGGAACGAGAATCCAAGGTGTTCTGGGTTTCCTATACGAGATAGGAAACTTAGGGAAACATGGGAACTTAGGCAGCAAGCATCCATAAACATATAAATACGAGGTAAACCTGGAGGGAAAAGGTACACAATACACTGCAATTATACGTCTTCTCTTATGCTTAATTAGGGTTTTCCTTTAGTACGTGATACTAACTTAGGCATCGGAGGGCCTTTGCCACGAGGGGCAAAGGTGCACTCGCCCCTTGTCTGTTTTGCAGATAAGGATTCCGGCGTCGCATTAGGGTTCCGGCGAGGACCTCGAAGTAGCCGTTACGTTCTCGTGCTGCTAAAACTACTCTTAGTTTTTCTACACTTACAATTGGCGCCGTCTGTGGGTAACGAAAGAGATCCCTCTGAAAAAATAACCATGATGGAAGAAGACCCAAAAACACCACATGACCCAAAACACCAGTTGGGAGGAGGAGGCGACCAGTCCCCACCGGATCCTCCGAGAAAGCCCGATGGTGGGCAAGCCAAGAAGCCCACAAGCAAGGGTAATCCCCTGACCATCCATGACGATTCCAAGAACAAGGAGGGAAGGACGGCCACAGGATCCACGAGAAGGAGTAAGTCCCATCGTGAGGGAGAATCGGTGGCGCACTCAAGGAGTGCACACAACCGTGACGATGTCTTGGATAAGAAGAGACAAGAGATCGAAGAGTACGCTCGTCTGATTAAAAAACGAGAGTACGAGATCCAGGAATTGCAACGGATACGAGAACATCCAGAGGATTCTGGACTGTCACGAAGAAATTCCAGAGGAGACAGGCTGGCAATAGTGGAACACAAGAAGGCTCCTTCACAAGGAAGGAGGAGCAGGTCCAGAAGCCCGACCCCTAGAAAGAAAAGGGCTTCTTCACGAAAAAGAAGGAGCAGAAGTCTTACCCCCGAAGAGGGAGAGATTAGAAGACATCACAAGGACAGGTACGAGAGGCCTGATTCCGATTGGGAAAAGAGTACTCCCAAGAAGGCAAAGGAGCAAGAGGAGGGAACCATGTCTGCACGAGAAGCAGCACGAAAAGCCCTCAGCAACATAGCTTCATCCCCTTTTGCAAGGAGATTGCAAGAGGCAAGGCTTCCGAGCAGGGTGAAGCACGGGGCATTGGTTCTTTATGAAACAAACACTGATCCCGTGGCCCACGTACAGCATTACCGGCAGGCAATGTTCATGCACGATGGAGATGATGCGATCATGTGCAAGATGTTCCCATCAAGTCTGGGAAAGGTAGCTTTGTCTTGGTTCCACAAACTAGGGCCGAACACCATACGAGGATGGAGACAGCTAGCCGAAGAATTTACTGCTCGGTTTCTGACGAGCAGGAAAGCACCAAAAACCTTTGAGAGCCTTTCTGTCATGAAGCAAGGTGAGAACGAGCCAATCAGGGACTGCGCTAAGAAATACTGGGAGACTTTCAACGAGATTGAAGGTTGTAGTGAGGAGTATGCGATAGCCACCTTCAAAACAGGGTTACCTGTTCGGGGAGAACTCCGTAAATCCCTGAACATGACCCCAGTAGGTACATTGGCAAGACTGATGGAATGAATCGAACAGCATGCCAGGAACGAGGATGACATACTGCGAGAGGACAATAGGATGGTTGCCGAACAGGCGAAGGGTTTGCCGAAGAGGACAGACAAACCGGAGCCCAAAACCTACAAAGAAAGGAAGGAATATGGGCAGGTCAAGAAAGAGCCGTTCAAAGAGAAGCATGCTCCAGACCCTAAGTCTTTCTTTTCTGTGACAACGGTTTGGAAGGAACCAATTTATCGGATTCTTTATAAAATAAAGAATCGCCCATATTTTAAATGGCCCCCAAGGATGGAAGGAGATAAATACGCAAAAAGAGCTACGAGTCAGCATTGCAGTTATCACAAAGACTGGGGCCATATGACGGAAGATTGTGAGATGTTCAAGCAACACCTCGATGATCTGGTTTCGAGGGGTTACCTGAAAGAGTTTATTCAGGAAGAGCACAAGGGTGCGGAGAAAGCATTGGAGTTGAATTACGAGCAAAATCCAAGGGGCATAATCCATATGATACATGGATTGGCCGCACCTTACACGAGAAGTGAGGTGAGGTTGCTCCAGAGACAAGTAAAACACGACCAGCATGTGATGCAGTTGGGAAAGAAGCGAGGACGTGAAAGAGAAGACTGCAATGAAGGCATAATCTTCACGGATGAGGACCTGGGGGGAATCCAGGTGCCACATAATGATGCATTAGTCATAACCCTACGAATTGGAGAGTATGACAAGGAAAGAATCCTAGTCGACTCAGGAAGCTGCACGGAGATACTGTACTATGACGCGTTCAAGAAGTTAGGGCTGACACAAGCAGACTTAGTGCAATCGATAACCCCTTTGGTCGGATTTAGTGCAGGAGCAGTCTGGTCCTTGGGCAAAGTAACTCTTCCTGTTCGGGCAGGAACGATCGTGCTAAGAACCGATTTCCTAGTGGTGGATGTGCCATCCTCTTATAACGCGATTATTGGAAGAACATGGCTGCACAAGTGTGGGCAGCATGCCCTGGAAATTCCGGTTTCCAAAAATGCAAGGGGCCCGGATCGAGGGAGCGCGAGCGCAGGTGGCAAGCGCTAAAAAATACAGAGTCGCCACTCGGGTTTTGAAGGTCCGACACCCAAGGAACCGTATTTCGAAGCACCTGCCGCGCTGTTTGATTTGAAAAAGAGTGAGGAACCAGTCCGTCATAACCATATCTGGGTTCGGGAGACAGGTTACGAGAGGGGAAGGGTTTTATGGCACCCCTCTCGCCCAATCTGGAGATCGGTCTCTACTTAGGCATTTTGAAAATATTGCGATTCTTCTTTTATTAATCAATTTTAGCCAATTAGGGCGGGGGAACAGTTAATCGGGGATTAAAACTGTAACATGTTTGCAGGATGTGATAGATGGCATGGATGAGCAGTTAGTATAGGATGAGAACAGACTCCTGTGGGAGTTTAAACAGACTGGAAAGCTCATGTTTTGGAGTGTCGCCCGCAAGAGGTAACCAGTATGCACTGATCAAGTCAATGCATGCTGATCATACCTGCGCACGCTACTACAAGACCTGCGCGCGCCAGTAAGCCTAAGCCCACAGCTCTTATTCTCAAACCCTCTGGGCTCTGGAAGGACCAGTGCACACCCAGGACAAACCAAGCAGTTTAAACTCTCTGGGCTCTGGAAGGACCAGTGCACACCCAGGACAAACCAAGCAGTTTATGCAGTCATAATATACAGTTTAAAGGCTGAAAAGCCTAATAAATAAATAAAAACACCCCATAAACAGTGTGGGGACAAAATAATAGCCTAAAACCAAGTTAAACATGCAAGGCCAGCCACTGATCGGGTATAAACAATCGCGCGAGGGTTCCAAACCGTCGCGCGACAATGCGCCCGGGCGCGCGATGGTTGCGCCCTGGCACACTGGTCAACGCTCCATTTGACTATCGCGCGAGGGTTCCAAACCGTCGCGCGACGGTTCGAGCCAACTTTCCAGTGTCTGATTTTGCTCGTTCCAGGCTCTGGGACAGATCCAGAATGATCCCAGGGGTACTCCAACAGAACAGAACTTAATATTGAAATGCAAGTTAGCAATTTAAGCTCTAAGAAAAGCAATAAACTGGTTTTTGCATGCTTAACAGTGATCTATAATAATTATTAAGACAGTAAAACAGGAAAGAACCAACATCCCTTCCCCACGAGAACCATCGCGCGATGCTTGAGACAAGCGCGCGCGTGACTGGGTCCGTCGCGCGAGGGTATGTTAGTTGCACGGTTTTTGAAACCTTGCCAGCTTTAGGGCCAGGACTGGTATTGATTACCAGCCTTGACCCTGCCAGCCCCCCTCAGGGATCAGAACAGTGAGCAGAACAAAGGTGTTATACCTTTGGCTTTTTTTTTGAGTTTGGACGGTGTTTGAAATTTGATGCTTGAGGTTGAACAAGGTGATAGAGTTTGCAAAATCAGTGTATGTAGATGGCTAGAGTGATGAAGTATCAAGTGTATTTGGGTTTGTGTAACCTTTTGTGCTTGATTTTTTGTAACCTTTTGAAAGAGAAACAAAGGGGGGCTATTTATAGGCATGGAGGGTGGATCTGGTTGGTGCCAGGAAAGGGACAAAGCCAGCCACGAGGCCTGGCTGAAGTTGCATCGGTGGCCAAATTTCTGCCTCTGAAAAAGTAGGTGGGGAACTGACCATCGCGCGAGGGTTCTAGTCTGTCGCGCGACGGTGCGCCCTGGCGCGCGATGGTTGCGCCCTGGCGCGCATCAGTAGGGTTTTGGCTTTTGGAAGTGGCTTAGGCTAGGTTAGGTTCAAGGGTTTTTCAAACACTCAAAGCTCAAACACTCGACATTCCCGGGGTGTTCTTGATCCGTTTCATCATTGGGGAATCAAAAACCGTAAGTAAACTAATCTGGAAGCCCAGATTGGGGTGTCTACAGTAGCCCCCCTTTGATGGCACTTGGAGCACCATTGAATTGGTACAAGTAACGTCAAAGGTTTCTAGACACCCCTCAAGGCAATCCAGAGCAGAACATACTAGAAAAGTAGACAAGCATACTTACAGAACCTGATTGGTTGAATGAACGGACGGACCGTCGCTGGAGATGGAAGTAGAAGTGGACGATTGCATCGCCGCTTGTTGATTGAATTTGGACAGGACAGGCTGCCGCTGCAGATGTTGACGGGACCGGCCGTCGTTGCTGGGGATCAAGCTATCCTCGGCACAAAGTATTCCAACAAACACGGGTAGGTCGTGTCAGGCAGGTTGAATTCCATCTGTTGGGAATCAGAGCCAATCTCCTTATCAAAGACCATCCGAGACAGAGCAATAAGCCTGCTGGAAGATGCACTTTCGGCTAGACTGAGGGTGATTGTCGTTCGGGACAGGCCAAGACGGACTCTCCTGGGGAACAATCAGTTGCGGATGAACGGACTATCGAACGATGTTCCGGTCGTTGTTTGTGGATTTGACAGGACCGGCTGTCGTTGATTAGTTTGTCAATGCCACAACACCGACTGAAGGACGCCTCAACACGCTTTGATTTGCCAATGCCTCAACACTGACTGAAGAACGCCTCGACGCGCTTTGACTTGCCAATGCCTTAACACTGACTGAAGAACGCCTCGACGCTGATTTGATTTGCCAATGCCTCAACACTGACTGAAGAACACCTCGACGTTGATTTTATTTGCCAATGCCTCAACACTGACTGTTTGAACGCCTCGACGCTGATTTGATTTGCCAATGCCTCAACACTGACTGAAGAACGCCTCAACACGCTTTGATTTGCCAATGCCTCAACACTGACTGAAGAACGCCTCAACACGCTTTGATTTGCCAATGCCTCAACACTGACTGAAGAACGCCTCAACGCGCTGATTTGATTTTTGAACGAACAGATCATTAGTATAAATGATCGAACCGTTGAAGACTGGAATGGAGGATCATCAGTATAAATGATCAAACCGTTGGGGATATGGCTGACCATCGTTGAATTGGAAGGGCGGATCACTATACAAAGTGATCAAGTCGTTGGGGGAATTGACAGGATCAGCTGTCGGTGATTTGAACTGGCGGATCGCTATAAAAAGTGATCGAGCCATTGGGGTTGGACAGGACCGGCTGTCGTTGATTTAAACTGGCGGATCGCTATAAAAAGTGATCGAGCCATTGGGGTTGGACAGGACCGGCTGTCGTTGATTAGAAATGGGCAGATCAGTGTGCAGAACGATCAGGCCACTGAAGATTGGACAGGACCGGCTATCGTTGTGTTGATCCAAGTAGCACAAACAGTGGATAACATGGATAGAAGCAAGGCGGACTGCAGTTGGGGAAAAATTGGTGACAACTGCTGAGCTGTTTACTTGCTGCCTTCGATACCGAGCAGGCTTGCTTTGTCGCTTGATGGATTTTTCCTGTGTTCAACATTTGATATACACACAATATGCAATGACATGTATAAAATATTGAAAATGCAGACGCAAACTTAGGGCGGCTCCTAGGAGGACAACGATGCCTAAGGACTACCACTGAGCCCCATTACTGTACTGTCAGTGCTTCTGAGATGTGCACCCAGATAGATGGACGTTGAACGGGCTGGCGTGCCCAGTTGACGTTTGAGCAATGGAATTGGGCCTGCACGCCCCTCTCTTCGATGCTTGGGTGGATGTGCCCCAAAGATGCCTTGCTTGGCCTTGGGCTGACGTGCCCCTGCTGCTTTCAAGAGATTCCGTTGCTTGCGGATTACGGATACTAGGGTAGCAATGTAACAATTGCGTTTTCCAGTTTATTGACTCTCTTTTTGCAAGTGTTAAAGAGAATGCAAAAACTAACCACTAACATCCAATTTGCATTGACAAGTGATTAGAATCGACACACAGACGTGCGCACATATGTACAGACTCGCCTAGCTCGAACGAAAAGGGAGATAGAGCCCCAGGGTACAATGCGAACCCTTAGACACATAGAACACAATGAAATTTTGGGCATTAATGTGCCAAAACTCACGATATTCCTGAACAGGTGAAACTGACACTTATGAAAAGTGGAAAAGGTACAAAGACCTGTACAAACAAAATCGAAAAAAGCATCCCAACATGACAATTGAAAAACTAGAAAAATGTCGCAAAGACGGACATAAGACGCAAATGATGACTCGTATAGGCCCGGACTGAAACCGACACCCCCATGCAGTCACATTAAGTCCATATGACTTGCACAGCATGACAAGACTTGGCAAAAGCCCCTGGAACAACATTCGAGGGTAGTAGCTAACTGCTACTATCTGTTGCAAGAAGCATGCGCAGGTTTGAGACCAACGTGCATCACTTTGAACAAACGCGCTGCGGTAGCTTACACCAGACTTCGCTGAACTTAGAATAAACTGTGAGCCTGTTAAGGCCTCTAGCATTTCGTTCTGTTTTTTATGCTTCAATTATTTTTAAGACTTATGCTCAGCCTGTAAATTGAAGAAGCAGTTTGGTAATAAAATTGAAAGACGAAGGTTTTCCCCATTCTGGTTCCTCCAATGAAGCTTGTCTTGATCTCCGACCCACTCCGACCGTTGATGTGTACCAAAATGTCAACTATGGATCCAATTGATAGACTGTGACCGAGTCTCAAAGAAAGACTGCCTACGTATCCTAAGCTAGGGAATCAGGTCAAAACGTAGTTCAGGCCAAGGGTTAACTCTCGAGTATTTACCTCTCCTTTTACGCTCTAACTTTTGCCTAGTACCGCCCATTCAAGTCTTCGGTCCAGCGAGCTTTGATTGATTGCCTATTCATTTTTGCCTAAACCACCTTCATAAGGTTTGGTCTAGCAGACTGCTCTAACTTTTTGCTTGGAACTGCCCACCCTTGGGGTTTTCAGCCCAACGAGCTTCTCACAGGGAAAAGCAACACTTGAATTGATCCAGGTCGACCATGGTATTGTTGCCGTCGAGGTCGAAGACCTTTGGCTGTAGCCCCAGATACGATGGCTTTGATGACAAAGAGTCAAGAAAGCTTCGGTTGGAAATGCCTTGCTCCGGGCCGTTTTGTACACTTTCTCATTTGTACTTGGCGGAACGCCACTGTTATTGCTTTGAACATGGTACAAGGCCCGGAGCCTTCTGTGCTTCTGCTTTCTGGATTGGCACCCGATAATAGGGGATTGATACTTCTTTGTCCCAAAATCAAATTCAAGGCGTGACTTGATGTGACCATGCCAAGACGTTGATGCTTGTCTGACCGGGCACAATGCTCCTCTGGGGGCGGCTTTGAATCAATTGAACCTTTCGGGAGGTTATACTTGTCTTTCAAGTTTATTTTGAAATTACTTCTTCTTTTAATAGGCTGAGCATGCCTTTCGTCTTCCCTTTCGGCGAGGGAACACATTTCCTTGGGAATGATCCCATCGAAATCTATCCCTTCATCGTCAGGGTCGACACAGTTTATATAAAAGCCAGCGAGGCATGTAGAAGCAAGACGATGCATATCATAAAAACCCTCGGGGTTGTCAAGTACAGCAGACTCGAAACTTGAAACAAAAGCTACGACGTGGAGGGCCAAGAGGCACAACCTCCGACTCAGAGCTAGACTTAGATGAACGCAAAAGACTCTGTGTCAGACTCAGACAAGACGCCAATGCAAACTAGACATGGTTTTGAAAATGCAATTGTTAAAAAGCTACCCATAGCTTCCACAAAAAGAGGTAGGATCCAGCAGGTGTTAGACCCAAGCAACAGCACTTCGGCTTCCTCAGCTTCTTCAGCCAAACCTACTTGATGCTCCTTTGAACGATGGACCTCAGCCAAACGGTCCTTTCCTTTGCAAGCCCCTCATCACTGTCAAACCAAACGTTGGCAGTGAAAACCTCGGTTGCCCCACCTACAGCCATCATGTTAACCTCCGATTCGGACGGGATGGATACGATGGGTTTGGTTTGATTCGCTGGGATGATATAGTGGCTAGGGTTGAATATGGTGGGGCTCGGGTTTATTTGAGTGGAGGTGATAGATACCTGACCAACCAGAGGGTCAGACCCGTGTTGAGGCAAGGAGTTGGAAATGACGTTGGGCTTTGGTGGAACTTGAACCGTGCCATCATCAATTAGATCTTGTATCTCGTGTCGGAGACGCAAGCAGTTATCAGTGAGATGGCCAGGCATTTGGTGGAAGGCACAGAAAAGGTTGGCATTGTAGTTGGCTGGAAGGACTTTGGGTGGAGAAGTTGGGGTCAAAGGTTTGAGATGCCCAGACTTGACAAGTTTCTCCATTACTGCGGATAGAGATGCCTCGAAGACAGAGAAACTTCGGGGTTGTGTTCGAGATCGGAGGCTTTGAGCGCTTCGAATTTGGTTGATATCGGCGGCACGACTGGAGTTGGAAGCTGGAGCATCGCTCCCACTTATAGCCCTTGGCTTAACCTTTTGAGTGATGGAAGAGGACTCGCCCCTTGGCAGGATTCCAGCTTGCAGCGCATCCTCGATGGCTAGGCCAGAATCGAAGAAGATCTCAAAGTTGGCGGTCACTTGAGCGAGTACCAAGTGCCTGGCATAGTCTGGCTAAAGATTGCGGGAGATGATGCGGAGTTGGTCTCTTTCGCTGGGGCGCTCAGTCATTAGAGCGGCTTTGGCTCTCCACCTTTTAACAAAGTCCGCAAAGGACTCCTTTGTCTCCATCTTCGTGGATTCCAACTCTCGAATAGTCATTTTGAGTTGAGAGTTGTAGCTGTACTGAGAAACAAAGGCAGCCCCTATGTCTTCCCAAGTTTTTCGTTTGGAGATGTCGAGCGACAGGAACCAGTGGAAGGCAGGCCCAGAGAGAGTTTGAGGGAAAAGTTGAGACATGGCCTCACTTTCCACACCCAGCAGCTTCATTGCGGCATGGTAGCCATAGAGATGAGTTCTGGGGTCACCACTCCCGTCGAATTTAACCAAATCGGGCATCTTGAACTTGTCTGGCAGCTTAGCGTTAGGGTACAGGCAGAGACGATCCAAGTCAATTCCTCCTGCGTTGATCTTTTCAGAAATGGAGACTGCCTCCTCCAGCTTTGCCATCTTGGCCATGAGAGCGGCCATATCCGGATTCAAAATAAGCTTGCCACCTACCAGATTTGGGATTGCAGCAGGCGCACGAGCCTCCTCCTCCCTAGGGTTGAGCTGAACAATGAGACGCCCCTCGTGATTCGGATCTGGGACCAAGACAAGTTGTTCCTGGTCGGCCTCATCGTCCTCGCCTTCCTCTTCGAGAGGAGGTGGAAGACGAGTGTTGATAAGGTCATTCAGACGGGCGATGGAAGCATCAGTCTGGATGGCCCTTTGCTGCATAGCGGTGATGCTATTTTGGAGGTTTGTGAGCACGGCCTCCAGAGTGAGCGGTTGATCTGCCATAGCTGACTTGGAAGATGTTGAAGCAGGGGAAGCCGATGGCGTGGTTTTTTGCAAAATTGATGGCGAACCCGACTGTAGGGCGGCCAACAATGAACCTGGAGAAGCCTCCGTTGCAACTGACTGAGTTTCTAGCCTGACAAGTCTTCGAACCGGATTCTGAAGACGTTCCCAAGTAGGTTTGGCTCTTCTTTTCGGTACTCTCTTGCTCGGTGCAATGGCTCCAAAACTAGACAGTAAAGTAAGAGAAGGCTCAGTGGCGTTCCTGCAGCAAAATGCAATGCATACATCGTCGTCGGTGTCCACCCTAGACTCTAGAACTAGAGACAAGTCTGTCTCATGATGTTCGGACGCTGCCAAAATCCTCAGATTTCTTTTCGAGGGTATATCCTTTGGAAAGATCAAACTGATCTTAAGAGATGTCAAAACAGACTAAATCTTTGGCTAGTCCCTTTTGAAGATTCGACTTTGAATTAGAAACAACTCGGTATTGATGGCGTGACACCTTTACCGAGGTGGCGTGAGCATCAACGCGCTTTAGCCGGGGTGGTGTACATGCGAAGCACGATAACCAAAATGACATCAATATCACGACATCAATACTTTGTGGTTCCTTATGTTCGGTTGAATCCTCAACTGGGCATGAGCCAAGGATTTAGTAAGGTTTGATTTCTCTAAGTCTCGCTGATTTAAGGACTTTTGAAAAACTAACAACATGCACTATCGAGATGCATGACTCTTCATCGGGTTATAGCAGCGTCCTAATAGGCATAAGACAGACTCGAAAGCGAGACAACCTAGAAGCCGCCCTAAACATGCTCCTACGCAGAACAGAATGTATGCATGCACAGTTCCAGAGACAAGTTTGCCTCACAAGTTTCAGGCGTTGCCGGAATCCTCAGAATTCTTTTCGGCGATGTGTCCCTAAGTAGATCGACAGATCCTAAAAGATGTCAAAATAGACTAAATCTTTGGCTAGTCCCTTTTGAAGATTCGACTTCGAATTTGGAACAACTCGGAATTGATGTCATGGCACCTTAACCTTGAACACGGCGGTGTATAGTGACAACGCACTTCAACCTGGGTGGCGCCAGCGACACGACATCACTACTTTGTTGTTCCATATTGTCGGTTGAATCCTTAAACGGGCATGAGCCAAGGATGTAGTAAATTTTGATTTCTCAAAGTCTCATTGACTTAAGGACTTTGCGATTGATAACGAACATTCAACAGAATGAACGACTCCTCATCGGGTCCAACAACGTCTTAGACAGTGGAAGACAAACTCGAAAGACAAAACAGCCTTAAGCATGCTCCTATGCAAAACAGTGTATGTACAGTGCATGCGATAGGGAAAGCAGTAACACATAGACAGTATATGGGGTTAGATGCAAATAGATCTTAACCTGTGGGTACCTGTCCTAGTTTGGAGAGTTCTAATGCTTCGTATATGCAAAGGCTGGTTTTGGCTTGTAACAGGTTCCTCGGACTAGGGCCACAGATATACCTCCCGTTACCCGCGTTTTTCGCAGAGGAACAGTCGAACGGTAGCATGACCCATCATCGTCGAAGGTTGTCGGTCATTCGGGGTCCCCGGGCTCCGGTAAACCGTGCCGGATTGCCAAAACGATCCAACGAGGCTTATCCCACATCGATGCAAATGAGATGCTAGAATTGATTAAGAGAAGAAGAACCGCAAAATCGCAAAATGCCTTTTCAAATTTGGCTCACTTTATTTAGTCCATCTTTAGAGGAAACTACGCAAGTGAACAATTGAAAAAGCCCCAGATTAGAATGGCCGGACACGAGGTCCTGTTAAATCACCATTCCAACCTTCGGCAGCGCGAAGCTAACCGTTTTGACAGACTTTTTAAGGGATTGTTCACAAGTGTATTAAACTCTAAGTATGGATTAATATCGGTTCGATCATCCCCAGCAGAGTCGCCACTGTGGGCAGCATGCCCTGGAAATTCCGGTTTCCAAAAATGCAAGGGGCCCGGATCGAGGGAGCGCGAGCGCAGGTGGCAAGCGCTCAAAAACACAGAGTCGCCACTCGGGTTTTGAAGGTCCGACACCCAAGGAACCGTATTTCGAAGCACCTGCCGCGCTGTTTGATTTGAAAAAGAGTGAGGAACCAGTCCGTCATAACCATATCTGGGTTCGGGAGCCAGGTTACGAGAGGGGAAGGGTTTTATGGCACCCCTCTCGCCCAATCTGGAGATCGGTCTCTACTTAGGCATTTTGAAAACATTGCGATTCTTCTTTTATTAATCAATTTTAGCCAATTAGGGCGGGGAAACAGTTAATCGGGGATTAAAACTGTAACATGTTTGCAGGATGTGATAGATGGCATGGATGAACAGTTAGTATAGGATGAGAACAGACTCCTGTGGGAGTTTAAACAGACTGGAAAGCTCATGTTTTGGAGTGTCGCCCGCAAGAGGTAACCAGTATGCACTGATCAAGTCAATGCATGCTGATCATACCTGCGCACGCTACTACAAGACCTGCGCGCGCCAGTAAGCCTAAGCCCACAGCTCTTATTCTCAAACCCTCTGGGCTCTGGAAGGACCAGTGCACACCCAGACCAAGCAGTTTAAACTCTCTGGCTCTGGAAGGACCAGTGCACACCCAGAACAAACAAGCAGTTTATGCAGTCATAATATACAGTTTAAAGGCTGAAAAGCCTAATAAATAAATAAAAACACCCCATAAACAGTGTGGGGACAAAATAATAGCCTAAAACCAAGTTAAACATGCAAGGCCAGCCACTGATCGGGTATAAACAATCGCGCGAGGGTTCCAAACCGTCGCGCGACAATGCGCCCGGACGCGCGATGGTTGCGCCCTGCCGCGCTGGCCAAATGGAGCGTTGACCGTCGCGCGATGGTTTGGGTGCAGTGCACGCGGGTTCGAGCCAACTTTCCAGTGTCTGGTTTTGCTCCAGGCTCTGGAACAGATCCAGAATGATCCCAGGGGTACTCCAACAGAACAGAACTTAATATTGAAATGCAAGTTAGCAATTTAAGCTCTAAGAAAAGCAATAAACTGGTTTTTGCATGCTTAACAGTGATCTATAATAATTATTAAGACAGTAAAACAGGAAAGAACCAACATCCCTTCCCCACGAGAACCATCGCGCGATGCTTGAGACAAGCGCGCGCGTGACTGGGTCCGTCGCGCGAGGGTATGTTAGTTGCACGGTTTTTGAAACCTTGCCAGCTTTAGGGCCAGGACTGGTATTGATTACCAGCCTTGACCCTGCCAGCCCCCCTCAGGGATCAGAACAGTGAGCAGAACAAAGGTGTTATACCTTTGGCTTTTTTTTTGAGTTTGGACGGTGTTTGAGTTTTGATGCTTGAGGTTGAACAAGGTGATAGAGCTTGCAAAATAAGTGTATGTAGATGGCTAGAGTGATGAAGTATCAAGTGTATTTGGGTTTGTGAAACCTTTTGTGCTTGATTTTTTGTAACCTTTTGAAAGAGAAACAAAGGGGGGCTATTTATAGGCATGGAGGGTGGATCTGGTTGGTGCCAGGAAAGGGACAAAGCCAGCCACGAGGCCTGGCTGAAGTTGCATCGGTGGCCAAATTTCTGCCTCTGAAAAAGTAGGTGGGGAACTGACCATCGCGCGAGGGTTCTAGTCTGTCGCGCGACGGTGCGCCCTGGCGCGCGATGGTTGCGCCCTGGCGCGCATCAGTAGGGTTTTGGCTTTTGGAAGTGGCTTAGGCTAGGTTAGGTTCAAGGGTTTTTCAAACACTCAAAGCTCAAACACTCGACATTCCCGGGGTGTTCTTGATCCGTTTCATCATTGGGGAATCAAAAACCGTAAGTAAACTAATCTGGAAGCCCAGATTGGGGTGTCTACAGTAGCCCCCCTTTGATGGCACTTGGAGCACCATTGAATTGGTACAAGTAACGTCAAAGGTTTCTAGACACCCCTCAAGGCAATCCAGAGCAAAACATACTAGCAAAGTAGACAAGCATACTTACAGAACCTGATTGGTTGAATGGACGGACAGACCGTCACTTGGGATAGAAGTAGAAGTGGACGATTGCATCGCCGCTTGTTGATTGAATTTGGACAGGACAGGCTGTCGCTGCTGATGTTGACGGGACCGGCCGTCGTTGCTGGGGATCAAGCTATCCTCGGCACAAAGTATTCCAACAAACACGGGTAGGTCGTGTCAGGCAGGTTGAATTCCATCTGTTGGGAATCAGAGCCAATCTCCTTATCAAAGACCATCCGAGACAGAGCAATAAGCCTGCTGGAAGATGCACTTTCGGCTAGACTGAGGGTGATTGTCGTTCGGGACAGGCCAAGACGGACTCTCCTGGGGAACAATCAGTTGCGGATGAACGGACTATCGAACGATGTTCCGGTCGTTGTTTGTGGATTTGACAAGACCGGCTGTCGTTGATTAGTTTGTCAATGCCACAACACCGACTGAAGGACGCCTCAACACGCTTTGATTTGCCAATGCCTCAACACTGACTGAAGAACACCTCGACGCGCTTTGACTTGCCAATGCCTTAACACTGACTGAAGAACGCCTCGACGCTGATTTGATTTGCCAATGCCTCAACACTGACTGAAGAACGCCTCGACGCTGATTTGATTTGCCAATGCCTCAACACTGACTGTTTGAACGCCTCGATGCTGATTTGATTTGCCAATGCCTCAACACTGACTGAAGAACGCCTCAACACGCTTTGATTTGCCAATGCCTCAACACTGACTGAAGAACGCCTCAACGCGCTGATTTGATTTTTGAACGAACAGATCATTAGTATAAATGATCGAACCGTTGAAGACTGGAATGGAGGATCATCAGTATAAATGATCAAACCGTTGGGGGAATTGACAGGATCAGCTGTCGGTGAAAGCGGACGGGGAGATCATTGTGCTGAGTGATCAAGCCGTTGGGGGAATTGACAGGATCAGCTGTCGGTGAAAGCGGACGGGGAGATCATTGTGTTGAGTGATCAAGCCGTTGGGGGAATTGACAGGATCAGCTGTCGGTGATTTGAACTGGCGGATCGCTATAAAAAGTGATCGAGCCATTGGGGTTGGACAGGACCGGCTGTCGTTGATTTGAACTGGCAGATCGCTATAAAAAGTGATCGAGCCATTGTGGTTGGACAGGACCGGCTGTCGTTGATTAGAAATGAGCAGATCAGTGTGCAGAACGATCAGGCCACTGAAGATTGGACAGGTCCGGCTGTCGTTGTGTTGATCCAAGTAGCACAAACAGAGGATAACATGGATAGAAGCAAGGCGGACTGCAGTTGGGGAAAAATTGGTGACAACTGCTGAGCTGTTTACTTGCTGCCTTCGATACCGAGCAGGCTTGCTTTGTCGCTTGATGGATTTTTCCTGTGTTCAACATTTGATATACACACAATATGCAATGACATGTATAAAATATTGAAAATGCAGACGCAAACTTAGGGCGGCTCCTAGGAGGACAACGACGCCTAAGGACTACCACTGAGCCCCATTACTGTACTGTCAGTGCTTCTGAGATGTGCACCCAGATAGATGGACGTTGAACGGGCTGGCGTGCCCCAGTTGACGTTTGAGCAATGGAATTGGGCCTGCACGCCCCTCTCTTCGATGCTTGGGTGGATGTGCCCCAAAATGCTTTGCTTGGCCTTGGGCTGACGTGCCCCTGCTGCTTTCAAGAGATTCCGTTGCTTGCGGATTACGGATACTAGGGTAGCAATGTAACAATTGCGTTTTCCAGTTTATTGACTCTCTTTTTGCAAGTGTTGAAGAGAATGCAAAAACTAACCACTAACATCCAATTTGCATTGACAAGTGATTTGAATCGACACACAGACGCGCGCACATATGTACAGACTCGCCTAGCTCGAACGAAAAGGGAGATAGAGCCCCAGGGTACAATGCGAACCCTTAGACACATAGAACACAATGAAATTTTGGGCATTAATGTGCCAAAACTCACGATATTCCTGAACAGGTGAAACTGACACTTATGAAAAGTGGAAAAGGTACAAAGACCTGTACAAACAAAATCGAAAAAAGCATCCCAACATGACAGTTGAAAAACTGGAAAAATGTCGCAAAGACGGACATAAGACGCAAATGATGACTTGTATAGGCCCGGACTGAAACCGACACCCCCGTGCAGTCACATTAAGTCCATATGACTTGAATGGCATGACAAGACTTGGCAAAAGCCCCTGGAACGACATTCGAGGGTAGTAGCTAACTGCTACTATCTGTTGCAAGAAGAGTGCGCAGGTTTGAGACCAACGCGTATCGCTTTGAACAAACGCGCTGCGGTAGCTTACACCAGACTTCGCTGAACTTAGAATAAACTGTGAGCCTGTTAAGGCCTCGCCAGCATTTCGTTCTGTTTTTGATGCTTCAATTATTTTTAAGACTTATGCTCAGCCTGTAAATTGAAGAAGCAGTTTGTAATAAAATTGAAAGACGAAGGTTTTCCCCCTTCTGGTTCCTCCAATGAAGCTTGTCTTGATCTCCGACCCACTCCGACCTTTGATGTGTACCAAAATGTCAACTATGGATCCAATTGATAGACTGTGACCGAGTCTCAAAGAAAGACTGCCTACGTATCCCAAGCTAGGGAATCAGGTCAAAACGTAGTTCAGGCCAAGGGTTAACTCTCGAGTATTTACCTCTCCTTTTACGCTCTAACTTTTGCCTAGTACCGCCCATTCAGGTCTTCGGTCCAGCGAGCTTTGATTGATTGCCTATTCATTTTTGCCTAAACCACCTTCATAAGGTTTGGTCTAGCAGGCTGCTCTAACTTTTGCTTGGAACTGCCCACCCTTGGGGTTTTCAGCCCAACGAGCTTCTCACAGGGAAAAGCAACACTTGAATTGATCCAGGTCGACCATGGTATTGTTGCCGTCGAGGTCGAAGACCTTTGGCTGTAGCCCCAGATACGATGGCTTTGATGACAAAGAGTCAAGAAAGCTTCGGTTGGAAATGCCTTGCTCCGGGCCGTTTTGTACACTTTCTCATTTGTACTTGGCGGAACGCCACTGTTATTGCTTTGAACATGGTACAAGGCCCGGAGCCTTCTGTGCTTCTGCTTTCTGGATTGGCACCCGATAACAGGGGATTAATACTTCTTTGTCTCAAAATCAAATTCAAGGCGTGACTTGATGTGACCATGCCAAGACGTTGATGCTTGTCTGACCGGGCACAATGCTCCTCTGGGGGCGGCTTTGAATCAATTGAACCTTTCGGGAGGTTATACTAGTCTTTCAAGTTTATTTTGAAATTACTTCTTCTTTTAATAGGCTGAGCATGCCTTTCGTCTTCCCTTTCGGCGAGGGAACACATTTCCTTGGGAATGATCCCATCGAAATCTATCCCTTCATCGTCAGGGTCGACACAGTTTATATAAAAGCCAGCGAGGCATGTAGAAGCAAGACGATGCATATCATAAAAACCCTCGGGGTTGTCAAGTACAGCAGACTCGAAACTTGAAACAAAAGCTACGACGTGGAGGGCCAAGAGGCACAATCTCCGACTCAGAGCTAGACTTAGATGAACGCAAAAGACTCTGTGTCAGACTCAGACAAGACGTCAATGCAAACTAGACATGGTTTTGAAAATGCAATTGTTAAAAAGCTACCCATAGCTTCCACAAAAAGAGGTAGGATCCAGCAGGTGTTAGACCCAAGCAACAGCACTTCGGCTTCCTCAGCTTCTTCGACCAAACCTACTCGGTGCTCCTTTGAACGATGGACCTCAGCCAAACGGTCCTTTCCTTTGCAAGCCCCTCATCACTGTCAAACCAAACGTTGGCAGTGAAAACCTCGATTGCCCCACCTACAGCCATCATGTTAACCTCAGATTCGGACGGGATGGATACGATGGGTTTGGTTTGATTCGCTGGGATGATATAGTGGCTAGGGTTGAGTATGGTGGGGCTCGGGTATATTTGAGTGGAGGTGATAGATACCTGACCAACCAGAGGGTCAGACCCGTGTTGAGGCAAGGAGTTGGAAATGACGTTGGGCTTTGGTGGAACTTGAACCGTGCCATCATCAATTAGATCTTGTATCTCGTGTCGGAGACGCAAGCAGTTATCAGTGAGATGGCCAGGCATTTGGTGGAAGGCACAGAAAAGGTTGGCATTGTAGTTGGCTGGAAGGACTTTGGGTGGAGAAGTTGGGGTCAAAGGTTTGAGATGCCCAGACTTGACAAGTTTCTCCATTACTACGGATAGAGATGCCTCGAAGACAGAGAAACTTCGGGGTTGTGTTCGAGATCGGAGGCTTTGAGCGCTTCGAATTTGGTTGATATCGGCGGCACGACTGGAGTTGGAAGCTGGAGCATCGCTCCCACTTATAGCCCTTGGCTTAACCTTTTGAGTGATGGAAGAGGACTCGCCCCTTGGCAGGATTCCAGCTTGCAGCGCATCCTCGATGGCTAGGCCAGAATCGAAGAAGATCTCAAAGTTGGCGGTCGCTTGAGCGAGTACCAAGTGCCTGGCATAGTCTGGCTGAAGATTGCGGGAGATGATGCGGAGTTGGTCTCTTTCGCTGGGGCGCTCAGTCATTAGAGCGGCTTTGGCTCTCCACCTTTTAACAAAGTCCGCAAAGGACTCCTTTGTCTCCATCTTCGTGGATTCCAACTCTCGAATAGTCATTTTGAGTTGAGAGTTGTAGCTGTACTGAGAAACAAAGGCAGCCCCTATGTCTTCCCAAGTTTTTCGTTTGGAGATGTCGAGCGACAGGAACCAGTGGAAGGCAGGCCCAGAGAGAGTTTGAGGGAAAAGTTGAGACATGGCCTCACTTTCCACACCCAGCAGCTCATTGCGACATGGTAGCCATAGAGATGAGTTTTGGGGTCACCGCTCCCGTCAAACTTAACCAAGTCAGGCATCTTGAACTTGTCAGGGAGCTTGGCATTAGGGTACAGGCAGAGACGATCCAAGTCAATTCTCCCTGCACTGATCTTCTCTGATTTGGAGACTGCCTCCTCTAGCTTCGCCACCTGGGCCATGAGAGCTGCCATATCCGGATTCAAAATAAGCTTGCCACCTACCGGATTTGGGATTGCAGCAGGCGCACGAGCCTCCTCCTCCCTAGGGTTGAGCTGAACAATGAGACGCCCCTCGTGATTTGGATCCGGAACCAAAATAGGTTGCTCCTGGTCAGACTCATCGTCCTCGCCTTCCTCTTCGAGAGGAGGTGGAAGGCGAGTGTTGATAAGGTCATTCAGGCGAGCAATGTTAGTATCTGTCTGAGCTGCCCTCTGCTGCATGGCGGTGATGCTATTTTGGAGGTTTGTGAGCACGGCCTCCAGAGTGAGCGGTTGATCTGCCATAGCTGACTTGGAAGATGTTGAAGCAGGGGAAGCCGATGGCGTGGTTTTTTGCAAAATTGATGGCGAACCCGACTGTAGGGTGGCCAACAATGAACCTGGAGAAGCCTCCGTTGCAACTGACTGAGTTTCTAGCCTGACAAGTCTTCGAACCGGATTCTGAAGACGTTCCCAAGTAGGTTTGGCTCTTCTTTTCGGTACTCTCTTGCTCGGTGCAATGGCTCCAAAACTAGACAGTAAAGTAAGAGAAGGCTCAGTGGCGTTCCTGCAGTAAAATGCAATGCATACATCGTCGTAGGTGTCCACCCTAGACTCTAGAACTAGAGACAAGTCTGTCTCATGATGTTCGGATGCTGCCAAAATCCTCAGATTTCTTTTCGAGGGTATATCCTTTGGAAAGATCAAACTGATCTTAAGAGATGTCAAAACAGACTAAATCTTTGGTTAGTCCCTTTTGAAGATTCGACTTTGAATTAGAAACAACTCGGTATTGATGGCGTGACACCTTTACCGGGGTGGCGTGAGCGTCAACGCGCTTTAGCCGGGGTGGTGTACATGCGAAGCACGATAACCAAAATGACATCAATATCACGACATCAATACTTTGTGGTTCCTTATGTTCGGTTGAATCCTCAACTGGGCATGAGCCAAGGATTTAGTAAGGTTTGATTTCTCTAAGTCTCGCTGATTTAAGGACTTTTGAAAAACTAACAACATGCACTATCGAGATGCATGACTCTTCATCGGGTTATAGCAGCGTCCTAATAGGCATAAGACAGACTCGAAAGCGAGACAACCTAGAAGCCGCCCTAAACATGCTCCTACGCAAAAACGGAATGTATGCATGTACATAACCAGAGACAAGCTTGCATCACAAGTTTCAGACGTTGCCGGAATTCAGAATTCTTTTCGGCGATGTGTCCCTAAGTAGATCGACAGATCCTAAAAGATGTCAAAATAGACTAAATCTTTGGCTAGTCCCTTTTGAAGATTCGACTTCGAATTTGGAACAACTCGGAATTGATGTCATGGCACCTTAACCTTGAACACGGCGGTGTATAGTGACAACGCACTTCAACATGGGTGGCGCCGGCGACACGACATCACTACTTTGTTGTTACATATTGTCGGTTGAATACTTAAACGGGCATGAGCCAAGGATGTAGTAAATATTGATTTCTCAAAGTCTCATTGAACTAAGGACTTTGCGATTGATAACGAACATTCAAAAGAATGAACGACTCATCATCGGGTCCAACAACGTCTTAGGCAGTGGAAGACAAACTCGAAAGACAAAACAGCCTTAAGCATGCTCCTATGCAAAACAATGCAAAACGGTGCATGCGATAGGGAAAGCGATAACACATAGGCAGTATATGGGGTTAGATGCAAATAAATCTTAACTGTGGGTACTGTCCTAGTTTGGAGAGTTCTAATGCTTCGTATATGCAAAGGCCTGGTTTTGGCTTGTAACAGTTCCTCGGACTAGGGCCACACATATACCTCCGTTACCCGCGTTTTTAGCAGAGTAAGTCGAACAGTAGCATGACCCATCATCGTCGAAGGTTGTCGGTCATTCGGGGTCCCCGGGCTCCGGTAAACCGTGCCAGATTGCCAAAACGATCCAACGAGGCTTATCCCACATCGATGCAAATGAGATGCTAGAATTGATTAAGAGAAGAAGAACCGCAAAATCGCAAAATGCCTTTTCAAATTTGGCTCACTTTATTTAGTCCATCTTTAGAGGAAACTACGCAAGTGAACAATTGAAAAAGCCCCAGATTAGAATGGCCGGACACGAGGTCCTGTTAAATCACCATTCCAACCTTCGGCAGCGCGAAGCTAACCGTTTTGACAGACTTTTTAAGGGATTGTTCACAAGTGTATTAAATTCTAAGTATGGATTAATATCGGTTCGGTCATCCCCAGCAGAGTCGCCACTGTGGGCAGCATGCCCTGGAAATTCCGGTTTCCAAAAATGCAAGGGGCCCGGATCAAGGGAGCGCGAGCGCAGGTGGCAAGTGCTCAAAAATACAGAGTCGCCACACGGGTTTTGAAGGTCCGACACCCAAGGAACCGTATTTCGAAGCACCTGCCGCTCTGTTTGATTTGAAAAAGAGTGAGGAACCAGTCGTCATAACCATATCTGGGTTTGGGAGCCAGGTTACGAGAGGGGAAGGGTTTTATGGCACCCCTCTCGCCCAATCTGGAGATCGGTCTCTACTTAGGCATTTTGAAAACATTGCGATTCTTCTTTTATTAATCAATTTTAGCCAATTAGGGCGGGGGAACAGTTAATCGGGGATTAAAACTGTAACATGTTTGCAGGATGTGATAGATGGCATGGATGAGCAGTTAGTATAGGATGAGAACAGACTCTTGTGGGAGTTTAAACAGACTGGAAAGCTCATGTTTTGGAGTGTCGCCCGCAAGAGGTAACCAGTATGCACTGATCAAGTCAATGCATGCTGATCATACCTGCGCACGCTACTACAAGACCTGCGCGCGCCAGTAAGCCTAAGCCCACAGCTCTTATTCTCAAACCCTCTGGGCTCTGGAAGGACCAGTGCACACCCAGGACAACCCAAGCAATTTAAACTCTCTGGGCTCTGGAAGGACCAGTGCACACCCAGGACAAACCAAGCAGTTTATGCAGTCATAATATACAGTTTAAAGGCTGAAAAGCCTAATAAATAAATAAAAACACCCCATAAACAGTGTGGGGACAAAATAATAGCCTAAAACCAAGTTAAACATGCAAGGCCAGCCACTGATCGGGAACAGAATGGAACCGTCGCGCGAGGGTTCCGAACAGTCACGCGACGGTGCGCCCGGGCGCGCGATGGTTGCGCCCTGGCGCGCGACGATTGCACCCTGGCGCACTGGTCAAATGGAGCGTTGACGATTTGAGCCAACTTTCCAGTGTCTGATTTTGCTCGTTCCAGGCTCTGGGACAGATCCAGAATGATCCCAGGGGTACTCCAACAGAACAGAACTTAATATTGAAATGCAAGTTAGCAATTTAAGCTCTAAGAAAAGCAATAAACTGGTTTTTGCATGCTTAACAGTGATCTATAATAATTATTAAGACAGTAAAACAGGAAAGAACCAACATCCCTTCCCCACGAGAACCATCGCGCGATGCTTGAGACAAGCGCGCGCGTGACTGGGTCCGTCGCGCGAGGGTATGTTAGTTGCACGGTTTTTGAAACCTTGCCAGCTTTAGGGCCAGTACTGGTATTGATTACCAGCCTTGACCCTGCCAGCCCCCCTCAGGGATCAGAACAGTGAGCAGAACAAATGTGTTATACCTTTGGCTTTTTTTTTGAGTTTGGACGGTGTTTGAGCTTTGATGCTTGAGGTTGAACAAGGTGATAGAGCTTGCAAAATAAGTGTATGTAGATGGCTAGAGTGATGAAGTATCAAGTGTATTTGGGTTTGTGAAACCTTTTGTGCTTGATTTTTTGTAATCTTTTGAAAGAGAAACAAAGGGGGGCTATTTATAGGCATGGAGGGTGGATCTGGTTGGTGCCAGGAAAGGGACAAAGCCAGCCACGAGGCCTGGCTGAAGTTGCATCGGTGGCCAAATTTCTGCCTCTGAAAAAGTAGGTGGGGAACTGACCATCGCGCCTCTGAAAAAGTAGGTGGGGACCCAACCATCGCGCGAGGGTTCTAGTCTGGCGCGCGATGATTGCGCCCTGGCGCACATCAGTAGGGTTTTGGCTTTTGGAAGTGGCTTAGGCTAGGTTAGGTTCAAGGGTTTTTCAAACACTCAAAGCTCAAGCACTCGACATTCCCGGGGTGTTCTTGATCCGTTTCATCATTGGGAAATCAAAAACCGTAAGTAAACTAATCTGGAAGCCCAGATTGGGGTGTCTACAACAAGATGAGGGCGGTTTCCTCCACTTACCACCAGATGGTAAAATTCCCAGGATCGAATGGTGTTGAGAAGATTAGAGGAAATCAGAGAGTGGCCCAGCAGTGTTTGGTCTCAATAATCAAGAGTGCTCCTAAGGCCAAGTTAGTCCAAGCGATTGAGGTCCCGGACCAGCCGACTATTGAGGATGTCGGAGGGAATCCCGCCGAGAAAGTGGTGGAAGGCTTGAAGAAGATCCAGATCAATGAGAATGATCCAGAAAGCTATTTCCTGATTGGGGAGAATTTGAATGAAACTGAAGAGAGAGAATTAGTGGGGTTCCTCAAGGAGCACGTCGATGTGTTTGCTTGGGTGCCCGAGGAGATGCCTGGAGTGGATGCAAACGTGATTTGTCACCACTTGAATGTGGATCCACAACATAAGCCTGTGATGCAGAAAAAGAGACGGTCTGCCGTACAGCACGTGGATGCTGTCATCGAGGAGGTGGACCGGTTGCTCGAAGCAAAAGCTATACGAGAGGTATACTACCCAGAATGGTTGTCCAACACTGTGGTGGTGAAGAAGAAAAATGGGAAGTGGCGAGTCTGTGTCGATTTCACCGACTTGAACAAAGCGTGTCCCAAGGATAGCTTCCCCCTTCCCAGGATAGACCAACTTGTTGATGCAACAGCTGGGTATGGGCGGATGAGTTTCCTTGATGCTTATCGAGGGTATCACCAGATAACCATGTATGGTCCCGATCAAGAAAAGACTTCCTTTATCACACCAAGGGGGCTGTACTGTTATAGCGTCATGCCCTTTGATTTGAGGAATACAGGTGCAACATACCAGAGGTTAGCAACGATTATGCTAAAGAAGTTGCTCGGCAAGACCATGAAGGTTTACATAGACGATATGGTAGTCAAAAGTAAGGAAAAGGAAAATCACATTGTTGATTTAAAGGAAGCCTTTGAGATACTGAGGGAATATAGGCTGAAACTCAACGCCTCGAAGTGTGCATTTGGGGTAAACTCAGGAAAATTCCTAGGGCATTTGGTGACCATACGAGGGATAGAGGCAAATCCCGATCAAATCACTGCGTTGCAAAAGCTCCAAAGTCCAAGGACCACGAAGGAGGTTCAGAGGTTGACAGGAATGGCAGCGGCTCTAAATAGATTCATCAGCAGGTCCAGTGACAAGTGTAGACCTTTCTTCCAATTGCTAAAAAAGAGGGAAGGATATGAGTGGGGAGCAGAGTGTGAGCAAGCGTTCCAAGACCTGAAGAAGTACTTGGCAGCAGCTCCCCTATTATCCACACCCGAAGAAGGTGAGTCTTTAACTTTGTATCTGGCAGTATCCGAACACGCTGTCAGTGCAGTATTATTGAGGGATAAGGGACCCGAGCAAGTCCCTGTCTACTACGTAAGCAAGACATTACTGGATGCAGAAACGAGATATCTGCCCCTCGAAAAGTTAGTCCTGGCGTTGAGGACGGCAGCAAGAAAGTTGCCCCATTATTTCCAGAGTCATAGGATTGTGGTGTACACTAAATTCCCATTGAAGTCTTTGCTACGAAAGGCGGACTTCTCGGGCCGTATCTCGACTTGGTCGGTCAAATTAAGTCAGTACGACATAGATTACCAGCCGCGCACTGCAATAAAGGGGCAGGTGCTGGCAGACTTCGTAGCTGAGTTTTCACCTACGGTGGCTCCCCAACCTCCTACGAGACAGGAGCCGAGAAAGGAGCAGGAAAAAGAGCAATCAACGAAAACAAAGAAAGCTCCGGCCGAACAGGATCCCACAGAGTGGAAATTATTTGTTGATGGCTCTGCATGTAACACGGGTTCAGGAATTGGTGTGGTACTTTTTTCTCCTGAAGGAGCAATGATGGAACTGTCCCTTCAATTAGGGTTCAGTGCTTCGAATAATGTGGCAGAGTATGAGGCACTCTTGGTAGGGTTAAGAAGTGCAAGGACCCTGAAGGTGAGAAAGATACGAGTGCATTGTGATTCGCAGCTCGTGGTGAACCAGTTGTCCAGGGAATATGAGGCCCGGAACGAGAAGATGGCTGCCATGTGATGGCCGCCAGAGATCTGCTTGACACTTTCGAAAAGGTGTATATCGAGCAAATAAGTTTTGGGCAGAATGCCCATGCTGATTCACTTGCCTGGCTGGCTGCAGCTGTACCAACGGAATTCAGGAGACGGGTGGCAGTAGATTATCTTGCTGAGCCGAGCATTGGAAGAAGTGTGGAATTGGTCTTGGATGTGAACCAAGGACCGAGTTGGATGGATCCAATAGTGGAGTTCCTACGAGACGGGGCACTCCCCACAGATAAAAAGGAGGCTCATAAGATAAAGACGAAATCTGCACGGTTTTGGCTGTCACCAGAAGGGAAGTTGTACAGAAAATCCTTCACTGGCCCCTACTTACTTTGTGTGCACCCCGAGATGGTGCAGAAATTTCTCCACGAGATCCACGAGGGAACGTGTGGAAGTCATGCTGGGGGAAGGTCCATTGCTCACCGAGCAATAACCCAAGGGTACTGGTGGCCCCACATGCAGGAAGATGCAAAGGTGTATGTAAAGATTTGTGAGAAGTGCCAAAAATTCTCACCAATGATCCGGACACCAGCCGAAGATCTGGTGCCCTTGACAAGTCCTTGGCCCTTCGCACAATGGGGGATGGGTATCGTGGGTCCACTTCACAAGGCAACTGGAAATAGGAAATTTCTGTTGGTAGCAACAGACTATTTCACCAAATGGATTGAAGCTGAACCACTGGCTAAGATCACTGAGCCTATGATAGAAAGGTTCGTGTGGAAAAGCATAATCACCCGGTTTGGGGTCCCTTATTCCCTGATTACGGATAATGGGTCCCAATTTCAGAAAAAGTTTAAGGCTTTTTGTGCCCAGTATGGGATAAGGAATTATTACTCTACCCCAGCCTACCCACAGAGTAATGGGCAGGCGGAAGCGTCCAACAAAACTATACTTGATGGGATCAAGAAGAGGTTGGACAAAGCAAAGGGCAAGTGGCCCGATGAATTGCCTCTGGTTCTATGGGCGCACCGAACAATGCCTAGGAGGTCTACGGGAGAGACCCCATACTCATTAGCATACGGAACAGAGGCTGTAATTCCGTTGGAGGTTGGTCTGCCGACCAACAGGACCGCTTTGGTTGAAAGTGGAGGCAATGACAGAGCCCTGGAAATAGAACTGGACCTTGCCGAGGAGCGTAGAGAACGGGCTTTGGTGCATTTGGCCTCATATCAGGAGCAGCTGATGAAAAGCTACAACAAAAATGTCCACCCCCGAGAATTTGGTATTGGAGACCTTGTGCTTTGTAAGGTGCTCGGCAATACCAAGGTGGCCAACGAAGGCAAGTTGGGAGCAAACTGGGAGGGCCCATATAGAGTTACAGAGATTGCGGGCATTGGGGCTTATCGTTTGGCAGACCTGGACGGGAACCCGGTGCCGAGGCCATGGAATGTCCACAACTTGAGGAAGGTTTTTATTTGAAAAAACTTCGGTTTATTTTTCATTCTGTTTTAGGATGCACATCGTGATTGTGTGGGAATTACGAATAAAATTTCTTCGTTTTTATTTTTTAGTTGCAAGGGGCACGCATAACGCCCCCTTGAGTTTTTTGAATTATGAATAAAATTCTGATTTTGATATAAGACATTGTTTTTTATCTTCGTTATAATTAGAATACGAAGTTAGGCTTGGTCCTTGCTCCTCACTTCGTATTGGGGAGCAAAGGGATAGGTTTATGCCAAATACGAATACATTTGAGCAGATTCAAAACTTCGCAAGTACGAATATACTCGGTTACGAATACAGGTACGAACAAACCTGGTGTGCATACGTGAATATACACACTTTCGCCAAATATGAAAACATTTGGATTGACTGAGTACGAATACACTTAGACTTAAGAAACAAACATCCGGCGTGCATACGAAAACATGCATAGCTGCCCCAAATACGAAAACGCTTGGGAATCTAAGCACGAGTAAACTTAGATGGTTTTTAGTCCAAACCAATGAAGAATGGGGAGCAAGCGGATATATGCAAACCTATCTAAGTACGAGCACACTTAGAATTGTCTCCAGGTACGAGGAAGACTTGGGCAGCATACGAAAACATGCTGTTCAGTAGTATGAATAAACTTGGGCAGCATATGCATCCCAGTTACACCTAAGTACGAGATACTTGGGCAATTGAAATTAAACGGTTGGCCATGAAAAGGGCCACTAGCAATGTTAAAGAAGCAACGAAGGGCTGAGCAAAACAAAGTTAAACGCCACGAAGGGCCAAAAACTTAAAATTAAAGTGTATCTGTGCCGCACAGGGCAAGCTTATAGCCATGCAGGGCCACCACGGTATTTCTAATATTGTACTGTTCTTGGAGTTAGAATGCATACCTATTGCTCCGCAACAGAATCTTGAGTAACAGGAGTTGGGGTTTCTGCGGGTGTAGACACCCCAATCTGGGCTTCCAGATTAGTTTACTTACGGTATTTGATTCCCCGATGATGAAACGGATCAAGAACACCCCGGGAATGTCGAGTGTTTGAGCTTTGAGTGTTTGCAAAACCCAATAACCTAATCTAGCCTAAGCCACTTCCAAAAGCCAAAAACCCTACTGACCCGCGCCCACCACCAGCACGCGCGCCGCCTTCAGCCGCGCCTGGCCGGGGCCGCGCGCGCTAGGCGCACCGTCGCGCGAGCCAGAACCCTCGCGCGATGGTCGGTTCCCCACCTACTTTTCGAGAGGCAGAAACTTGGCCACGAATGCCACCCTTTGATACCCATCCCAACCAGATCCACCCTCCATGCCTATAAATAGCCCCTTTGTTCTCTTTCAAAGGGTTCCAAAAATCAAGTCCAAAAGGTTACACAAACCCAAATACACTGGCTACGTCAGCACTCTAGCCATCTACATCCACTTATTTTGCAAGCTCTATCACCTTGTTCCTCCTCAAGCATCAGAGCTCAAACACCGTTCAATCTCAAAAAAAAAGCCAAAGGTATAACACCTTTGTTCTCTTACGATCCACAGTGAGTGGTAGTAATCAATACCGATCCTGGCCTAAAGCAGAGGTTCAAAACGTGGCAAGGACCCGCGCCGATCACATACTGCGCGACATGTTTGCGTCTGCAGTGGGGATGGGTGCCTTGTTGTTTTATGCATTTCTTTGTATATAGATCACCTGTAAAGCATGCTAACAACCAATTTTTGCTTTCCTTTGTTAGAAATGTTAGTCTTGCATTTCAATATTAGTTACATTACATTGGAATACCACAGGATCATTACTGTCTCGGAACCACGTGAAAAAACTTCGGAAAGTTGGCTCGAAGCGTTGCATCCATCGCGCGATGGTCAACGCTCCATTTGACCAGCGCGGCAGGGCGTGTCGCGCGCCGGTTTGGAACCCTCGCGCGATTGTTTATACCCGATCAGACGGGCCTTGCATGTTTAAACTTGGTTTTAGGCTATTATTTTGTCCCCCTTGTTTATGGGGTGTTTTGTTTATTTATTAGGCTTTTCAGCCTTTAAAGTGTATATTATGACTGCATTTGTCTGGTGTGCACTGGTCCTTCGAGCCGAGGTAAAAGCTGCTTGGTTTGTCTGGGTGTGCCTAGTCCTTCGAGCCGGAAGGTTTGAGAATAAGAGCGGTGGGCTTAGGCTTACTGGCGTGTCTTGTAGTAGCGCGCGCAGGTATGATCGGCATGCATTGACTTGATCGGTGCATCTGTTACCTCTTGCGTCGACACTCCAAAACAGAGCTTTCGATCTGTTTAAACTCCACAGATCTGTTCTCATCCTATACTAGCTCATCCATGCCATCTATCACATCCTGAAACATGTTACGGTTTTAATCCCCGATTAACTTTTCCGCCTTAATTGGCTAAAATTGATTAATAAAAGAAGAATCGCAATGTTTTCAAAATGCTCAAGTAGAGACCGATCTCCGGATTGGGCGAGAGGGGTGCCATAAAACCCTTCCCCTCTCGTAACCGGCTCCCGAACCCGAGATATGGTTATGACGGACTGGTTCCTTAACTTTTTCAAATCAAACAGCGCGGCAGGTGCTTCGAAATACGGTTCCTTGAGTGTCGGACCTTCAAAACTCAAGTGGCGACTCTGTATTTTTGAGCGCTTGCCACCTGCGCTCGCGCTCCCTCGATCCGGGCCCTTGCATTTTGGAAACCGGAATTTCCAGGGCGTGCTGCCCACAGTGGCGACTCTGTTGGGGATGATCGAACCGATATTAATCCATACTTAGAGTTTAATACGCTTGGGAACAATCCCTTAAAAGTCTGTCAAAACGGTTAGCTTCGCGCTGCCGAAGGTTGGAATGGTGATTTAACAGGACCTCGTGTCCGGCCATTCTAATCTGGGGCTTTTTCGATTGTTCGCTTGCGTAGTTTCCTCTAAAGATGGACTAAATAAAGTGAGCCAAATTTGAAAAGGCATTTTGCGATTTTGCGATTCTTCTTCTCTTAATCAATTTCTAGCATTCTCATTTGCATCGATGTGGGATAAGCCTCGTTGGATCGTTTTGGCAATCCGGCACGGTTTACCGGAGCCCGGGGACCCCGAATGACCGACTTCGACGATGATGGGTCATTCTACCATTCGACTGTTGCTTTGCGATTACGCGGGTAACGGGAGGTATATCTGTGGCCCTAGTCCGAGGAACCTGTTACGAACCAAAACCGGCCTATTGCATATACAAAGCACTAGAACTCTCCAAACTAGGACAGGTACCCACAGGTTAAGATCTACTTGCATCTAACCCTCTAAATGCCTACGTGTTACTGCTTTCCCTATCGCATGCATTGTACATACACTGTTTTGCATAGGAACATGCTTAAGGCTGTTTTGTCTTTCGAGTTTGTCTTGCGCTGTCTAAGACGTTGTTGGACCCGATGAGGAGTCGTTCATTCTGTTGAATGTTCGTTATCAATCGCAAAGTCCTTAGTTCAATGAGACTTTGAGAAATCAAAATTTACTACATCCTTGGCTCATGCCCGTTTAAGGATTCAACCGACAATATGGAACAACAAAGTAGTGATGTCGTGTCGCTGGCGCCACCCAGGTTGAAGTGCATTGTCACTATACACCGCCGTGTTCAAGGTTAAGGTGCCATGACATCAACACCGAGTTGTTCCAAATTCAAAGTTGAATCTTCAAAAGGGACTAGCCAAAGATTTAGTCTATTTTGACATCTTTTAGGATCTGTCGATCTACTCAGGGACACATCGCCGAAAAGAATTCTGAGGATTCCGGCAACGTCTGAAATATTGTGAGGCAAACTCGTCTCTGGTTCTGTACATGCATGCATACATTCTGTTCTGCGTAGGAGCATGTTTAGGGCGGCTTCTAGGTTGTCTCGCTTTCGAGTCTGTCTTATGCTTATTAGGATGCTGCTATGACCCGATGAAGAGTCGTGCATCTCGATGGCGCATGTTGTTAATTTTTCAAAAGTCCTTAGATCAGCGAGACTTTGAGAAATCAAACCTTACTAAATCCTTGGCTCATGCCCGGTTGAGGATTCAACCGAACATATGGAACCACAAAGTATTGATGTCGTGATATTGATGTCATTTTGGTTATCGTGCTTCGCACGTACACTGCCCCGGCTAAAGCGCATTGTCGCTCACGCCACCCAGGTAAAGGTATCACGCCATCAATACCGAGTTGTTTCTAATTCAAAGTCGAATCTTCAAAAGGGACTAGCCAAAGATTTAGTCTGTTTTGACATCTCTTAGGATCAGTTTGATCTTTCCAAAGGATATACCCTCGAAAAAAAATATATCCGAGGATTCTGGCAGCATCCGAGCATCATGAGACAGCCTTGTCTCTAGTTCTAGAGTCTAGGAGGACACTGACAACGATGATCTTTGCATTTTCGTTCTTTCAATTCTTTCAATAAACTGCTGAAAGGGCATCACTGAGCTTTCATTACTTTACTGTCAAAGCTTCGGGCCATTGCACCAAGCAAAAGAGTACCGAAAAGAAGAGCCAAACCTGCTTAGAAGAGTCTGACAGGGCTATTACACCTTTGCTTCCAAGGTCATATCACCTACCTCGCTCATCAATTCGGAATGGCAGTACAAATGGAGCTGTGAGCTCAGGAAAGCTGTAGAAGAATTGGGTCACAAGATGGACAAACAGATGATTATGGTCCAGGAACTCGTTGGCCTTGTTTCCTCCACAACCTCGCAACCAGATATGGGGCTGGTCAAAGAACCTTCTCAAGCCTACCACCCTCCAACAGTTGGAATCAAGCTGTGCTCAGGAGACATGTTCAAAGACCTGGCTGAGTTTCATGAGGCCAGGACTCACTCGAAGGAGGATGTTGATTCCTTGTTCAAAGCCTTTGCCAAAGGGGAGGACATGCTTAGTGATGAATTCAGCCTCGAAGGCAAAAGAATGCATCCTGTTGATGAGGCAAATTGCAAAGCAGACAAGGGTTCCGCTTCGGATTCTCAGTCCACTCGCCGGAACCCACCGAGAACTTTCTCATGCTTCTCTGCGCCTTTAGCCTCAATTTATGAAAAGCTCCTCGATGCTTGCTGGTTCCATCAAGCCCCTCGATCCAACTTCTCTACCCAAAAATCCATCACCCAATTTCAAGCATAACCTCTATTGCACCTACCATCAAATGCCTGGCCATTCTACCAATGCCTATTTTCGGCTTCGACATGCCGTTCAAGATCTTGTCGATTGTAGTGTCATCACAACTCCACCTCCATCAACAGCCGATATTAACCAAATTCGAAGCGCTCAAAGCCTCCGATCTCGAACACAACCTCGGAGTTTCTCTGTCTTAGAGGTATCTCTATCTGCAGTAATGGAGAAACTCGTCAAGTCTGGGCATCTCAAACTTTTGACCCCAACTTCTCCACCCAAAGTCTTTCCATCCAACTACAATACCAACCATTTCGTGCCTTCCACCAAATGCCTGGCCATCTCGCTGATGACTGCCTGCGTCTCCGACACGAGATACAAGATCTAATTGACGATGGCACGATTCAAGTTCCACCAAAGCCCGATGTCATTTCCGACTCCTTGCCTCAGCACGAGTCTGACCCTCTGGTTGGTCAAATATCAATCGACTCTACTCAGATCAACCCGAGCTCCACCATATTCAACCCTAGCCACTATATCATCCCAGCGAATCAACCCAAACCCATCGTATCCATCCCGTCCGAATCGGAGGTTAACATGATGGCTGTAGGTGGGGCAACCGAGGTTTTCACTGCCAACGTCTGGTTTGACAGTGATGAGGGGCTTGCAAAGGAAAGGACCGTTTGGCTGAGGTCCATCATTCAAAGGAGCATCAAGTAGGTTTGGCTGAAGAAGCTGAAGAGGCCGAAGTGCTGTTGCTTGGGCCTAACACCTGCTGGATCCTACCTCTTTTTGTGGAAGCTATGGGTAGCTTTTTAACAATTGCATTTTCAAAACCACGTCTAGTTTGCATTGGCGTCTTGTCTGAGTCTGACACAGAGTCTTTTGCGTTTGTCTAAGTCTAGCTCTGAGTCGGAGGTTGTGCCTCTTGGCCCTCCACGTCGTAGTTTTTGTTTCAAGTTTTGAGTCTGTTGAACTTGGCAAACCCCGAGGGTTTTTATGATATGCATCATCTTGCTTCTACATGCTTCGCTGGCTTTTATGTAAACTGTGTCGACCCTAATGACGAAGGGATAGATTTCGATGGGATCATTCCCGAGGAAATGTGTTCCCTCGCCGAAAGGGAAGACGAAAGGCATGCTCAGCCTATTAAAAGAAGAAGTAATTTCAAATAAACTTGAAAGACAAGTATAACCTCCCAATGGTTCAAAGTTGGTCAAAGCACCGCACCCAGAGGAGCATTGCGCCCGGTTAGATAGGCTTGAAGAATTCATCGACGTCTTGGCGTGGTCTCATCAAGTCACGCCTCGCGTTGATCCTAAGACAAAGAAGTATCAATCCCCTGCTATCGGGTGCCAATCCAGAAAGCAGAAGCACAGAAGGCTCCGGGCCTTGTACCATGTTCAAAACAGCAACAGTGGCGTTTTGCCAAGCACAAATGAGAAAATGTACACAACGGCCCGGAGCAAGGCATTTCCAATCGAAGCACTCTTGACCCTGCGTCATCAAAGCTATTTTATCTAGGGCTGCAGCCAAAGGTTCTCAACCTCGACGGCAACAAATTCAATACCATGGTCGATCTGGATCAATTCAAAAGCAACTTTTCCCTGAGAGAAGCTCGTTGGGCTGAAAACCCCAAGGGTGGGCGGTTCCAAGCAAAAGTTAGAGCAGACTGCTAGACCAAAACCTATGAAGGTGGTTTAGGCAAAAATGAATAGGCAATATTCAAAAGCTCGCTAGACCGAAGACACGAATGGGCGGTACTAGGCAAAAGTTAGAGCGTAAAAGGAGAGGTAAATACTCGAGAGTTAACCCTTGGCCGGAACCGTTTTGACCTGATTCCCTAGCTTGGGATACGTAGGCAGTCTCTCGTTGAGACTCGGTCATACTCTGTCGAACCGTGGCCTGAACTACGTTTTGACCTGATTCCCTAGCTTGGGATACGTAGGCAGTCTTTCTTTGAGATTCGGTCACAATCTATCAATTGGATCCATGGTTGACATTTTGGTACACATCAAAGGTCGAAGAGGATCGAAGATCAAGACAAGCTTCATTGGAGGAACCAGAAGGGGGAAAACCTTCGTCTTTCAATTTTATTACCAAACTGCTTCTTCAATTTACAGGCTGAGCATAAGTCTTAAAAATAATTGAAGCATAAAAAACAGAACGAAATGCTGGCGAGGCCTTAACAGGCTCACAGTTTATTCTAAGTTCAGCGAAGTCTGGTGTAAGCAACTGCAGCGCATTTGTTCAAAGCGATACGCGTTGGTCTCAAACCTGCGCACTCTTCTTGCAACAGGCAGTAGCAGTTGGCTGCTACCCTCGAATGTCGTTCCAGGGGCTTTTGCCAAGTCTTGTCAAACCATGCAAGTCATATGGACTTAATGTGACTGCACGGGGGTGTCGGTTTCAGTCCGGGCCTATACGTGTCATAATCTGCGTCTTATGTCCATTTTTGCGACATTTTTCCAGCTTTTCAATCAATTGTCATATCGGGATGCTTTTCTCGATTTTGTTTGTACAGGTCTTTGTACCTTTTCCACTTTTCATAAGTGTCAGTTTCACCTGTTCAGGAATATTGTGAGTTTTGGCACATTAATGCCCAAAATTTCATTGTATTCCGTGTGTCTAAGGGTTCGCATTGTACCCTGGTTCTCTTTCTCCATTTTTGTTCGAGCTAGGCGAGTCTGTACATATGTGCGCGCGTCTGTGTGTCGATTCAAAGCACTTGTCAATGCAAAATTAGATATTAGTGTTTAGTTTTCGCATTCTCTTCAACACTTGCAAAAGAGAGTCAATAAACTGGAAAAACACAATTGTTGCATTGCTACCCTAGTATCCATAATCCACAAGCAGCGGAATCTCTTGAAGCAGCAGGGGCACGTCAGCCCAAGGCCAAGCAAAGCATCTCTGGGGCACACCTGCCGAAGCATCAAAGAAAGGGCACGCAGGCCCAATTCCATTGCTCAAACGTCAATTGGGGCACGCCAGCCCGTTCAGCGTCTTTCTATCTGGGTGCACATCTCAGAAGCACAGTCATGAGGCTCAGTGGTAGTCCTTAGGCGTCGTTGTCCTTCTAGGAGCCGCCCTAAGTTTGCATCTGCATTTTCAATATTTTATACATATCATTGCATATTGTGTGTATATCAAATGTTGAACGCAGGAAAAATCCATCAAGCGACAAAGCAAGCATGCCCGGTATCGAAGGCAGCAAGTAAACAGCTCAGCAGTTGTCACCAATTTCTCCCCAACTGAGTCCGCCTTGCTTCTATCCATGTTATCCACTGTTTGTGCTACTTGGATCAACACAACGGCAGCCGGTTCTGTCCAACCTCAATGGCTCGGTCACTTTTTATAGCGATCCGCCGTCTCCGTCAACGACAGCCGGTCCTGTCCAACCTCAATGGCTCGGTCACTTTTTATAGCGATCCGCCAGTTCAAATCAACGACAGCCGGTCCTGTCCAATCCTCGGTCACTTTTTATAGTGATCCGCCGTCTCTATCAACGACAGCCGGTTCTGTCCAACCTCAATGGCTCGGTCACTTTTTATAGCGATCCGCCGTCTCCGTCAACGACAGCCGGGTCTGTCCAATTTCCAATGGCTCGGTCACTTTTTATAGCGATCCGCCGTCTCCGTCAACGACAGCCGGGTCTGTCCAATTTCCAATGGCTCGGTCACTTTTTATAGTGATCCGCCGTCTCTCAACGACAGCGGGTCCTGTCCAACCCCAACGGCCCGATCACTTTTTATAGCGATCCGCCGTCTCAATCAACGGCGGTCCGGTCTGTCCAATTCCAGCAGTTTCGATCATTTATAGCGATCCTCCTCCCATCAGCGATGGTCAACCATTTATCATCCATGACTCCCATATCGGCTTCAAGCGGTTTGATCATTTATCTGTTGATCCTCCCATCCAGGCTTCAAGGGTTTGATCATTTATACTGCTGATCCTCCCATCGAGGCTTCAGCGGTTTGATCATTTATACTGCTGATCCTCCCATCCAGGCTTCAGCGGTTTGATCATTTATACCTGATGATCCTCCCGTCCAGTTTCCAACGGCTTGATCACTCGACAATGATCTCCCGTCGCTTTCAACGACGGCGATCTGTCAATTCCCCAGCGGCTCGATCATTTATCGATGATTGCATTCCGTTCAAAAATCAAATCGGCGTCGGCGTTCTTGTCAATGTTGAGGCATTGGCAAATCAAATCAGCGTCGAGGGTTCAAAACGTCAGTGTTGAGGCATTGGCAAATCAAATCAGCGTTGAGGCATTCTTCATGAGTGTTGAGGCATTGGCAAATCAAATCGGCGTCGAGGCGTTCAAGCCGTCAGTGTTGAGGCATTGGCAAATCAAGTTAGCGCGTTCTTCAATCGGTGTTGAGGCATTGGCAAATCAAAGCGCGTTGAGGCATTTCTTCGATCGGTGTTGTGGCATTGACAAACTAATCAACGGCAGCTGGTGAACATCGTTCGATGGTCCGTTCATTGTTCCCGGAGAGTCCATCTTCACTGTCTCGGATGGTTGATAAGGAGATTGGCTCGATTCCCAAGATGGAATTCAACTGCACGACACGACCTACCCGTGTTTGTTGGAATACTTTGTGCCGAGGATAGCTTGATCCCAAGCAACGACGGCCGGTCCCACAGCGACAGCCTGTCTTGTCCAAATTCAATCAACAAGCGACGGTCCGTCCGTCCATTCAACAATCAGGTTATGTAAGTATGCTTGTCTACTTTGCTAGTATGTTATGCTCTGGATTGCCTTGAGGGTGTCTAGAAACCTTTGGCGTTACTTGTACCAATTCAATGGTGCTCCAAGTGCCATCAAACCGGGGCTCTTGTAGACACCCCAATCTGGGCTTCAGTTAGTTTACTTACGGTTTTGATTCCCGATGATGAAATGGATCAAGAACACCCCGGGAATGTCAGTGTTTGAGCTTTGAGTGTTTGAAAACCCTTGAACCTAATCCTAATCTTAAGCCACTTCCAAAAGCCAAAAACCCTATTGATGCGCGCCAGGGCGCAATCATCGCGGCGCAGACTCCATCGCGCGCACCATCGCGCGCCAGAGCGCATCGTCGCGCAGCAGACTAGAACCCTCGCGCGATGGTCGCGCCAGGGCGCACCCTTGCCAGAAATTTGGCCACCGAAGCAACTTCAGCCAGGCCTCGTGGTTGGCTTTGTCCCTTTCCCGGCACCAACCAGATCCACCCTCCATGCCTATAAATAGCCCCCTTTGTTCTCTTTCAAAGGGTTCCAAAAAATCAACCAAAGGTTACACAAACCCAAATACACTTGATACTTCATCACTCTAGCCATCTACATACACTTATTTTGCAAGCTCTATCACCTTGTTCAACCTCAAGCATCAAAGCTCAAACACCGTTCAAACCTCAAAAAGCCAAAGGTATAACACCTTTGTTCTGCTCTCTGTTCGGATCCCTGAGGGGCTGGCAGGGTCAAGGCCGGTAATCAATACCAATCCTGGCCTTAAAGCTGGCAAGGTTTCAAAACCGTGCAAGGCTAGAACTGACGGTCTCACATACTCGCGCGACACTTCGTGTTTGCACGCACAGGACAACGTAGGGGATGGGTGCCTGTTGTTTTATGCATTTCTTTGTATATAGATCATTGTAAGCATGCTAACAACCAATTTCTCTGCTTTTCTTTGTTAGAAATGTTAGTCTTGCATTTCAATATTAAGTTCTGTTCTGTTGGAATACCTGGGATCATTCTGGAACTGTCTCAGAACCCAGGACGTGAAAAACCCGACACTGGAAAGTTGGCTCGAACCAGCGCGCGCTGCATCTCGCGATGGTCAACGCTCCATTTGACCAGCGCGCCACGCGCAACCAGCGCGCGCCCGGGCGCATTGTCTCGCGACGGTTTGGAACCCTCGCGCGATTGTTTATACCCGATTAGTGGGTGGCCTTGCATGTTTAACTTGGTTTTAGGCTATTATTTTGTCCCACACTATGTTTATGGGGTGTTTTTTTTTATTTTTTAGGCTTTTTTAACCTTTAAACGGTTTGTCTTTGGTGTGCACTGGTCCTTCCAGTGCTCAGTTAGATTCGCAGGTCTTGGAGTAGCGCGCGCAGGTATGATCGGCATGCATTGACTTGATCGGTGCATATTGGTTACCTCTTGCGTGCGACACTGGGAGCTTTCCTTAAACTCCCACTTCTCATCCTATACTAACCGCTCATCCATGCCATCTATCACATCCTGCAAACATGTTACGGTTTTAATCCCCGATTAACTGTTCCCCCGCCCTAATTGGATAAAATTGGTTAATAAAAGAAGAATCGCAACGTTTTCAAAATGCTCAAGTAGAGACCGATCTCCGGATTGGGCGAGAGGGGTGCCATAAAACCCTTCCCCTCTCGTAACCTGGCTCCCGAACCCAGATATGGTTATGACGGACTGGTTCCTTAACTTTTTCAAATCAAACAGCGCGGCAGGTGCAAGCTTATAGCCACGCAGGGCCACCACGGTATTTCTAATATTGTACTGTTCTTGGAGTTAGAATGCATACCTATTGCTCCGCAACAGAATCTTGAGTAACAGGAGTTGGGGTTTCTGCGGGGATGTCTTCTGCAGCGGGGCTCCCATCGGTTGGACCACCACTGACTTCCTTTTGGCCAGGGTTGGTCGCTTCATCGTTGGCAACAACACCAGCATCGGGCTGCTCGGAGACATCCACGTTGAGCTCCTCATTCAGATTGTCCACTTCTTCCTCGATCTCATCTTCATCTTGGGCCACCACGGTGCTCGGAAGATCAATTTCCGTCCACAAGGGAGAGGACTCAGCTGTGCCGGACTTCCTGAGTCCAGCAGTCCACCCAGCAGCAAATATCTGATCCTGGATCCCAGGCATCTAGCCTTTGTAGCTCTCAGTGGCTACATTGATTCCTTCATTGTAGCCCTGCTGATAGGACGCCTTGGCCTCGCCTTTGCTCGCTTTCAGCTCAATCAAGGTCTGGTTCAGACTATCTTCAGCACCATTCAGCTTAGTCTTGAACTCATTTGCTGCACTTCGAGCCTGGTTTCTCTCTCTCTCAAGCCGGGCAACAGTGGTCAACAGCTTCGCATTTTCACTAGCCAATTTTGCACTCTGGGGCTTTGAGTGGCCCAGCTTTTGGGCCATGGCCACCATCTTTTGCGCAGCCTAAACGTATTAATACTAACTCAGTAACACGGTTGGGAAGGGGCCAAATTATAAAAGACAGCGACTTTACCTTAAAGCTGTGCACCATGAAAGACCCGAGCAGGTTGTCCAGCGAATTGACCACCTCATTCTGCATGTCCCCCGGAAGCATGAGAGCCTGGGACAGGGCCAATGCAGTCCCTTCAGACTCCACACTGTCCCGGACAGTGACAGTCTTATTGCCGTGAGTGAATTGGGGAGCCCAGATTGGAGTTTGGGTAATGGGTGTCTGAGTCGAGGACCCCCCAGGCGCTTCCAAGCGCGGGCGTTTGTCCCTGTGGCTAGCCTCAAGTTCCTCGGGAGAAAATCCAGGGGGAGCGTCAAGTTGTGTTGTTCCTCAGCGGCCATGCGAAGGCGCCGGACTAGGAGAGCGACCTCGGCCACGAGCAGTGCCGCGGCCTTTCCCTCGGCCAGCTCCTGGGATTGTGAGGAGGCTTTCGAGGTTGATTGGCTGGTTCATCTCTTGAGAATGTGGGGGATAACCGTCCGATGATGTGGATGCTTCCTCGACAAATTCTACAGATGCACTACGGAACGGAGGAGTCCGAGAACGCCTTTCCTCTTCTATTTGCTCGGGCTGTGCAACAGCAGGTCCAGGAACTGGTGGGTCGTCGGCTGCACGGATGCGCCGGTCAATAAAGCCCCCGTATGAAGCTCTGTAACTCAGGAGCACCTGTGCTGCTCTTGCTCGGCCAGCCAGATAGGTGCCCTGACCATTGAAATTTAGGACCTGAGTGATATGTGCTACATGAACTTGGGGGGTAATGATAGCATACTCCTGGTTGATATTTTCAGCTGCAACACGAGAAGTTGACAGTCAGAGGATAGGTAAAATTGAAAATGCAATACGAATAAATTGCTCGGTGAATGAATTTTACGAAGAAGAAAGAACTAACGTGGTTGCCCAAATCTGTGAGGGGCGTGAAAGCCTATCACTTGGCCGTCCTCGTTTCTGGGCTCGAAATTTCCAGTAACGACGAGGAAATCGTCATCGTCTCCTCGAGCGGAGTCGGGCAATTCAAGCACCAATCGTCTTCTGGAATCTCTACTCTTTAGGTAGTGGGTGAGGGCGTCTTTTGTACGAGAAATGCTGTACAAGTGATGAATATCATGCAGGCCTAAGGATGTGCCTAACATCTGGTTTAGGGTATTGATACCCATAACGACTCGAAAAAAATTGGCAGACACTTGCATGGGGGATAGCCTGTAGTAAGCCAGAACCTGGCGGAGTAGTGGCGCCAGGGGGAATCTAACACCGCCCTCTACAACGGCAACCACTGGAATGTGTAAAGTGTCGTTGTTGGGGCTCTGGCGTATGGCATCTACAGGGGCCAAACTGGTGGCCACATCATCGGGGATCTCATAGCGAGATCTAAACGAGGCCATGGTCTGAGGGGTGTTGCAATGACGCCTAAACCTCCCCATTGTAAACAAGAGTGAAACAGACGAACAGTATGGGTACGAAGAGACCCTGAAAAAATCCCTAGATCGACGAGAGATAAGGGAAGAAGGAACGATGACTTACGATTATGGTGATCAGAGTCCTAGATGCACAAGGAAGAAACCTCGATATGGTGAACAGGGCTCCAATAGCGGGTGCGCTTGAAAGCTCTGGTTGCAGAGGGAATCAAGACAAAGAAAGGGGGTTTCGAAATAGGGTGAAAACCCAAATGTGCCCCAATTTAGTAGGGTGACGTATGCGAAACGTCGCCCCAGACGCCGTTTGGGCGTTCCGTTCCCCAAAAGGTGTGCATCCGCATTTAATGCGAATGGTACGATAAGCGCCATGTGTAAAGTAAGGGGCAGGAAAACATCTTGGAGAGCCCAAACGATTAGACGTTTTGCTTGAACTAATAATGATCTCTGCACCAACTTTAAGGAATAAAGGGTGCAGGAGCAAAAGAAATATTGCTCGGATCTTGAGAAGCTTTGCTCGTCATATTAAGAGTAAATAACGAGTAAAGCTGGGGAGCAATTGTCGGGAGTAAATCCCGAACAGGCACAAAAAGGGCCCGAACACGTGGTACGTAGGACCATGGTATAAATAAATAAAGACAGTCGCCGTACAAGGCGGTGATCGGCGACAGGGACCAATGATATGAGAAGTCATTGGTCCAGGGAGCCTGTGCTGAGTCAAAATCCAATAACACGAGAGGAGTATTGGACCAAGAGAATGACAAAAGAGCAATGACATGTGAAGTCATTGGACCAATCAGTTTGTTCGGCAACGAAAGTGCCGAACAAGAGGGGATTTATGCGAATAGCAGTCCCAGGTGCAGGAAACGTTCCAGAAGGTTCAGGAGACAGGGATATTCCGTGATTACTATAAGATCCCAATAAAATAGGATCTTGGAGAGATACCCAACGGGAATGGGAAGTTCGGCCAGTTATGGAAAGGAGCCCTAAACGGACTAAAGTAATGAACTGATAAGGGAACGAGAATCCAAGGTGTTCTGGGTTTCCTATACGAGATAGGAAACTTAGGGAAACATGGGAACTTGGGCAGCAAGCATCCATAAACCTATAAATACGAGGTAAACCTGGAGGGAAACGGTACACAATACACTGCAATTATATGTCTTCTCTTATGCTTAATTAGGGTTTTCCTTTAGTATGTGATACTAACTTAGGCATCGGAGGGCCTTTGCCACGAGGGGCAAAGGTGCACTCACCCCTTGTCTGTTTTGCAGATAAGGATTCCGGCGTCGCATTAGGGTTCCGGCGAGGACCTCGAAGTAGCCGTTACGTTCTCGTGCTGCTAAAACTACTCTTAGTTTTTCTGCACTTACACACACATTACAACACCCTCACATTCTTCATTAGCCCACTAAGCCTCAAGTTCAAAGCTCTAACCCATCATCAACCTCAAAACAAAGGTATACCACCTTTTGTTATTTTTCTGTTCTGATCTCTGAGGGGGGTTAGCAGGGTCAAGACTGGTTCTCTATACCAGTCCTGGCCCTAATGCTGGCAGAGATTCAATGATCGTGTGTAGTGATATGTGGCGCACGCCAGTACCCTGAAGCTGTACGCCAGTCATGGCAGTACGTGCACCACTGGCGTGTGGATCACTAATCACTACTTTCTGCTTTGTTTTCACATTTGTCACCTTATTGCATGCTAATAATCAGCTTATTGCTTTATGTATTTAGAACTGTGTAGTTACTGCTTTCAATATCTACTTTCATTTGCTTTGGAATGCCTTTGGGATCATTCTGGTCATGCTCCAGAACCCAGAAAAGTGCAAAGCCAAGCACTAGATAAAAGGGATCGACTGGCGTACGGTACATCTGTACCTGCGTGCGCCTGTTACCTGCGATCCAGTGGCTGGCCCTTGCATGGCAACTAGGCTTTGGCCTCTGTTTATTTCCCCACACTGTTTATGGGGTGTTCTATTTATTTGTGGCTCTAATGCCACTTTGTTTGCCTGTAACTGCTTAATATTTGTTTTATATACTGCGTGGTTTGTCCTGGGTGTGCACTGGTCCTTTCCAAAGCCCAGAGGGTTGATTACAGAAGCTGTGGGCTTAGATCTACCGGCGCACGCCAGTACTGGAGTGGCGCACGCAGATCATTTCTGTATGCAGTGGCATGGCTAGTGCATACAGGCTTGTTCCCGCGTGCACCATTCTGGATCAAGTGTGCTCCAGTTTATCTAAAATGCTCACAGGTGCTTGTTCTCAATCTATTATTCTTGTTTTTAATAAATCATTCATCATTTTGTCATATAAATGCAACTTGTCACAGCTTTAATCCCCTTTAACTGCTCCCCCGCCTTAATTGGCTAAAAAATGATCAATGAGAGAAAAAAAATGCAAATGTTTTACAAAATGCCCGAGTAGAGACCGATCTCCGGATTGGGCAAGAGGGGTGCCATAAAACCCTTCCCCTCTCGTAACCTAGCTCCCGAACCTCAGATATCGAAAGTGACGACGGTCCAGTCTACAAGCCTTTTCAAAATCAAACAACGTAGCAAACGTTTTCAAGTTCGGTTCCTTGGGTGTTTTCCGCAAAACCCGAGTGGCGACTCTGAATTGTAAGCGTTTCGCCGCGCTTTCCAAAAGGGGCGCACCCGATTTTAAAGCAAAATTAAAATTTTGGGGCGTGTGCCCACACTAGGTACGGGTCAAACCCGTTAGTTCGGCGGATGCCTGCCGAACCTATATACAATAATGCGGAAGCTCGAGTGTAGCCGGACTAACTCGATTGGTGAAACCGACTGCTGCCAGGCTACTCCTGCTCCCTGACTTGAAGAGGAAGTCAGGAAGAGACGGGCGAGAGTGGCCATCCTTGTTCCTAGTTCCTAGTTCCCCCTATTATAGGAGCGGATCATGGGGGTCATAGTATATCCAAGATTGGGAAGCCTATCCGGAGCCGAGAATGGCGGACCCATCACCGAGTGTGTGACCGGCACGCATGGTTTGACCACCACACTCCTATTGCCTATTAAAGGAAGGATCCCCTATCAGGAAAAGGGGATTGAATTCTAAACCTCTTAAACCCTAAACTTTTCCAGAGCTCCTCTTTCCTATTTCTGACTAGACCGTCGGAGTGCCTATCCCGGACTCCTACGATCCGAGATTGGGCACTAACGCGGGTGTTTCTCGTGCAGGCCTATCAAGATACACCTATCAAGCCATCTTGCCATCCGAGGTCCGATCGGAGAAAGCTCTGCACCACAAGTCGTATACAACGTAGTGCAAGTTTCTCATTGTTGGTTTTTGACGTGGGATCTAGATTTTTTGTGCCTATTTAATTTTGGGTGTTTGGTCGTTGTAATTTTGAGGGGTTAAGTGACAACTAGGATTGGAAAAAAGGGGTTGTAATTGGTGCCAGAATTACCCCTTATGTAGCAACACATGCATGAACTAGCAATCATGATAGAGGTGATTTGTTGAGATAGCAAAATAGTTTTGTTTATGTATGCCTTTACCATAAGTTTTTCCTTTTATGAGTATCAATTCCAATTGCCTTTCAAGTGTTTGGCAAAAGGTCCCAATTAACATATCCGCCTTATGCTTTCAAATCGTTTTTGGTCTCATATTCAGAATCTTCAACAAAGTATTACGTCTTTCGTTTTCTATTGTAGCCATTGGATTTGACTGGCAAAGTGAAATTCGGCTTCAACTAATGAAGATTAAATCGAGAACTTCGTACAACAGCACTCAACTTCTCACCGAACCATCATACCCTGTAAATTCGGTTTCAACTACTGAAGATTAAATTGTTGTCTGGTTGAGTTTTCTTTTTTGGTTGTCAACTCTTACTACAAGTCAATCGTTAGCATGGTGCGACGATTCGCAGATCTAATACAAGACACCAATAGTTTGGATGCGCTGTTGTTGCTTGGTTTAAATTTTTTACCTGGTATTTACTTGGATCAACTACACACTAATGAATTGATTTGTTGTTTGAGCCACTAGCAAGTGCCGTAGGCACGGGCAATTTCAAATTGGGGTGGGTAGTGCCGTAGGCACGGGCAACCCCTAGTATGTTATAAGGGGGCATTATTTAAGGAAGAGGGATTACCTAATACTTGGTTTGGGTAGTAGTTTTTTTTTTTGTTGTCATACGGTATACATCAACTGGATTAAAGGAGTTAGTAAGTACGCAGGCTAGTATATAGGGGGTCCAGAGGCTGTCTATAGCCTTGAATCCCAAATGTGCCCCCGCAGGGCTCGAACCTACGCCTCCACTGGGAAAGCAATGCCTCACACCAATTGCACTGCAGTGGGTTTGGGTAGTAGTTGATATGAGTGGATAATGTGATAAATTACTTAGTTGCCCTTATTTAAGCATTTTATCGAGAATACAAAATGATTTGTATTTTCTTTTGTCTTTCTCTTATAAGAGTTGACTAGTGTTTTTCTCACGTGCTATGCACGTTATTATCATGCCCGTTGATTTTGTAGTTAACGTAAGCAAGAATCTAAGAGCATAAATATATACATCAAAAGTCGTAATTTTAGTAAGGAGGACACTAAACACGAAAACATACATTACAAGTGATAGTTTGATAACAAAGGGATTTGGTATGTTTTCACAAAATTTGGTGTGATGAAAAATAGAGAAACCTAAGATGCATTGTAAGTTTGATCATTAACCGTACACAAGTTAATATAAGATGTTGAGCCATGCACGTCGTTTACTAATAATCGCAGGTAATATCATTTTCTTCCAAAAGGCTGCATATGTAAAACTGCTGTAGCAGGGCTTCAAGTTTCCTTCTTAGACTTGGTTATATTTTTCGTAGGCTTTGCTGGTTCTTTAGCTAATGTATCCCCTGCCTTAGTAGCAGATGAAGTTTTTTGAGCTGGGACGTCATTTTTTGTAGGGGTGGCAAATTGAACCCAAACCCACCCATTGAAAAATAGATCAAACCCAACCCATTTATTAGTTGGGTTAGAATGAGTCCCAACCCATCTATTAATTAGGTTTCAATTGGGCATCAATTAGGTCAATTTAAATGACCCAATAAATCATGAACATTACCCCAACGTTCTGAATACCGTATCGGTCAGGGTACCGATTTTCCTACTGGTACGGTACGTATCGGAACCGGTCAAATACCGGGTACCGTTTCGGATTTACCGCAACTACAATATATATAATAATTATATATAATTATAATTAAAAAAAATCCCACATACCATGCAATTCATCATAAAATACCTATGTGTTTGCCTTTTGTCCCACATTGCCTAGTTACAAAACTCTTTTCCATCTTAAATGACTTTGCACACTAGTGGGCTTGTGAAGAAGGACCCAAGGAAAGGTCTCGCGCGCTCAGGAAAATGGGCCGTGGCCTAAGGCAATTTGGAAAAACTGCCCCTTTTGTTTTTTATAAACCCAGAACTGACCCAGAAAAAGAAAAAAATTTTGCTGCTGCCCTTTTTGTTTTTTATAAACCCAGAATTGACCCAGAAAAAGAAAAAAAATCATTTTCCAGCCTGCAAAATACCGGCCGGAATTTCCGGTAATGTCATCTCGGCCGGTACCGGCCGGTATTTCCGGTACGGTCCAGTAAGGCCCGGTATTGGAGCCGAAACGGTATTAGGGGGTTACAGTACCGGTTTCCACCAAAACCGGTACGTATCGGCCGGTACGGAACGGTATTCATAACATTGCATTACCCACCGTAAGGAAAATTAGGAGAACGACCATAATTTACCCCATAAGTTTGAAAAGGTTGGAGACAGTGGTGTTCCCGATGCGATCCGGCTGGTCAGTCCTACGTATCCTCATCTCTCTCTCTCTCTCTCTCTCTCTCTCTCTCTCTCTCTCTCTCTCTCTCTCTCTCTCTCTCTCTCTCTCTCTCAAGGTGATGAATTGGAGATGAAGACCTGAATGTTAGAATGTTAAGAGTTGTTTTTTTTCCCTCTTCTTTTCTATGTCTGAAACTGTAACCACCCTAATTTTGGCGATATTTTTTTAAAATCAATTGTATGAATTATTAAATCAATTAAAAAAATTTAATTAACGTTTCTGAAAATTGGGGCGTTACAGAAATGAACCGAGCTCGAGCTCGAATAAGTATTTCAAAGCTTAGCACACGTCAGCACACAGGAAGTGCAAACAAGCTAAGCTAAGCTTTATAGTGCTTGAGCCTGACTAATTACTTAACGAGTCGAGCTATTGACACTACAAGAAATCTGACTTTTTGCGAGGAATTTTTTAGCGAGGAAATTACAGTTTTCTCACAAATGGGACGACAGTGGTGTTTTATTGCGTAGAAGGCAAATTTTCCTCGCTATTTTGTTGTCGCTAAAGAGTATTTGCAACAAATTTTCAAAATTCCTCGCTAATTCTTGCCGCCAAAAACATCGCGGGGTTTTTAATGTACGCGGGAAAAATGAATTTGCGAGGAAATGTAAAATTTTGTCGCCGAAAAGCTGTAGAGTTTTTTTTGTGTCAAACTTATTTGGACGCTAAAGTTATAACCATTTTGCGAGGAATTATGTTTCTAGCAAAATAGTGGTTATTTGCAAGGAAATAAAGCATTGGCTGCTAAGAGCATCTCCTACCCATACTCTATATCTCTATTTGAGAGTATAAAACTCCTCCAACCCATCCTCTCAACCCTCCTCCATTTGAGAGGATGGGATTTTGATCCTCCATATTTAGAGGATGGGAGAAAATATGGAGGATCTCCTCTATAATACTATTTACCTTTTAAAATGGCATTTGTATCCTTAGAGCATCTCCAACCCATGCTCTATTCCTCCATTTGAGAGTATGAAACTCCTCCAACCCATCCTCTCAAGTCTCCTCTATTTTAGAGGAAAAAATAGAGGGTTTGTGGTTGGAGTAAATAAGAATAGTGATTTCCTCTAAAATCACTTTATGAATAAAATAGAGTATTTTGATACTCTCAAATAGAATATTGGATTGGAGATGCTCTAAAAACCTATACTTACTTTTTGAGGGGAATTGTGTTCCTCGCTAAAAGCCTATAATTATTTTTAAGGCTCACAGTAGAAAATTTTCCATCCCTGCTTCCAATCTCACGCTACCTAGGGCTTATCGTTCTGCTCCCTCTCCGGAGACCTGGTTGTGTTCCTCGCTGAAAGCCTATAATTATTTTTAAGGCTCACAATAGAAAACTTTCCCATCCCTGGTTCCAATCTCACGCTACCTAGGGCTTATCGTTCTGCTCCCTCTCCGGAGACCTGGAACATGGTGTAAGGCACCTCTCTCTCTCTCTCTCTCTCTCTCTCTCTCTCTCTCTCCCCTCCCTTCGATTTCTCCCCTTATTCCATTGTTTGCATCTATGTGTTTTACAATATATTATAGTATATACTTACCCATTAGCAGAAGTGCATGATTTGTTTCCTTTTTTAAAAAAATATGTTTTCTCCGAATTAGCAAAATCTAGTAATTAATACTTCATCATCTTGGTTTCTGTTAGTTGACAGCAAAGAAAAGACAAAAGGGAAGAGCAAAAGCACTTGACTGGTACCCTCTCTCTCTCTCCATCATTTAGTTCATAGCAAGTCCTCATTATAGTCTTGCTTCAGGAATTCAATTTATTTTAGGGCTTTTGACACCTGTTATCCATTAATTTATAGCTCTAATTGGCAATTGGTTCTGTAAAATAAAAAGAAACATGCTAGTAGGACAAAAATCCTAGTGGAAGTCAAGTTTTTAGTATAAAATTAATCACACTTTGTATATAGAATTACCTACTTATTTATTACTTAGTTTATTCGGTGATTTCTTTTGGATCCCAAAGCAATTCGGTTGGATCCCAGATATTTGGTGCTTTCACATGCTCAACATGATATTTCACGTGTTTTTTTCTTGATTAGTAGTCTTATCCTTGGATTGTCGTTCCTAATATAGAATAATAGTGTTCCTTTCTTAATTTCTAGGCCCACATTATGTATTTTGCACATATTTAATGACCATCTTTTACACAAAGTCTAAAAATATGGACTACTTTCCATACTTTTTAATAAAGAGGTTAATAAAGTAGTTTTTACTTTCCACATCATGTATTGCACATATGTTTTTTTGTGGGCTAGATGGGTTTGTGCGGCTCTGAGTTTCTGAAGCAGTTTGGTTGGATTTTCGTGAGCTTTTGGTTATGAATTTGGTTCTTTTTTGGGCTAGTAGGTTGTTGTGGTTGGCTATCTTTTTGGAGGTTTTCTTATTGATATTGTAGTTTTCTTTCAGTTCATAAGGGCTTAAGATGGATAGGAGCTATGTTACATGGATCCTTCATTTTGGCTCTAAGTACCCGTGTCGATGTGTCCGACACCCGTATGCTTTTGCTATTCATATTGTTATAGACTTGCAACTGGAAAAAAAATAGTGATGATACATAGTTTTATTTGTTCTATGCTTGAAGGTTGGAACATATAATTGTTCTACAAAAAAGCTAGTGATCAACACGGTAGCTCCTCTTTGAAGCCCATGTCTACATAAACTGGTATTCCGTAATTGATAAGCTATGGTATTAAGGCTTGTTAAGTAGAGTTGGTTTTATGACTTGATCATTTGTCTTCTGACTTAAGCTGAGCACGTGGTAGCTTGTGTGTTGTGAACCGAATTTCTGTCCCTCTATCCCACTAGTTTAGGTAATATCAGCTAGCTCAACGGAAGAGCCTTCGCTCCGTGATTGAAATTAGGGGCTGGCCTTCACCTTTATGCAGCCTTATTAATGCACAAGAGCTGGTACTTTGAGACCACTGGTACTGGTGAATGTGGACAACTTGAAGTAATACTTTTCTGCGGCTGAGCTTCGGCTTCCATAGGAGGAGTTGAGTTGCAGTTTCTTTCTCTCTGTAATTTCGTGTCTTGTCTTGGTCTTAAGGAGGGCCCTTCTGTGAAACCTGCGTATTCGCTGGTGGAAGTAGGGGTACTCATGCTGCCAAGGACGCAAAAAGCCAATCTTATGGTGTGAACTTACACAAGTTTAATGAAAGAGCGGTCCTTCATAATTTTAAAGTGTTTTGAACCACTACAAAATGGTATTTTTGAATATCCATGTTTGCCTTTTCTCTCACTGCTGGTGTCCGCAGAATTGCTGCCGACTATAGTTAATCTACTGGTCCTTTTGTTCTCTGTGTATCTAAATTTGGAATGTGCAACTTAGAGTGTTGGCGTCTGTGACTAGAGGCTTGAATCTGGGAGCTCATTCACCTTCGTGGAACATAATGCAGTATTACTTTATCTGATTTGAGCGGATGAACAAAGTCCACGACTATATTAAAATATCTTGCACTATAGATAAGTTGTCAACAAGTAGCTCATCTAAAAATTTAACTCGTTAGATAGGTCCTCGAGCAGTCTATTGACATTGAACCACGACAAACTCACAAAAAGCTTATGTTGTTAAAGACGGTCTGACCTTGATTCAATATAGACTTGAGAACTGCCCATTCCCATTTTTATTCAGGACAAATGATTCCATTTGGTTGAGTACTCCTTAAGATTCTGCTAATTTTGCATGCATACTCTGGATAATATGTACTACTTAATGTTTTACTGCACATTGACTTCATTGTTTGAAATGAATTCCCTATTTCTTAAGTACTTGGACTGTTATAAACTTAGATCGATCGGTCGAGAGCCAAAGAAATGAGTGCTTGGTTCTCCGGATTTTTCTTGCTGTTTTGTCCTTCCTTCAGCGATCGATTGAGAGCGAAAGAAACGAGTGCTTGGTTCTCCAGATTTTACTCGCAGAATTTGTACTATCTTTCCTGAATTTACTGAAATTTTGTACTTGCTCAGCCGATCGATCTCCTTCCTTCAGTGATCGATCGAGAACGAAAGAGACAAATGCTTGGTTGTCCGGAATTTACTCGCTGAAATCGTACTGTATTTCCGGATAAGTATTGAAGATGGCCTAAGTTTACAATAGCTGACTCAAGGTCTGTGCTTCACTATTTGGTCTGCCCTAATATTTCTTTTGTTGCCCTTTTGCTTGTGAAATGATGGTGATGCCTCAATTGACAATAAGGTTTGTTTTTTTGTTGCTAAAATGAGCCAATTAAAGCTGTTAACCTTTAGTTCCATCTTTTGTGCTAATTGGTTGTTTGTGGTGCTTTGCAAAGCAATACGGAGCGTGTCTTCCTTTATAAATTAAGTAATCACGCACTGCAGCCGTTTGATTTGATTGGCAACCGTTGCCAAACCATACCTCCGAGTGGCCACTCGGTGACAAAGCAACTCATCATAGTTAGTGTTATCCGGTTAAGGACTCATTGCTGCTTGATTTCTTGTGGGCTTGGTCTAGTCACAATCTACTTGCTAACTAGTTGGGATATTCATGTTTAGTAGGATGATAATTCATTTTGAAATCATGACTATAATTTGTTAAGCTCTTTATTGTGTTATGTATATGCAGATTGCTCAAGAAATCAATGGTGATCATTTGGTGCATGGAGATAAAATATTGGAGTAGGAGATGGGAGTTGAAAAATGTTTTGGAGGACAAAGTTGCTATTTGCCTGTTGTGTTTTGGTCTTCTGGATGGAAGAAGAAGGATGTTGAAAGGATGCCTTTAGTTTTTGTTACATAACAGTAGATGTTATAAATAGTCCCTAGATTAAGGTTTTTGTCTTTGATACTTGATGTTATGTTCGGGCATTTTGGCTTTTGTTTTGGGTACTGAAGAAGATTAAGGTTAAGATACTGTACTTTTTTTGCGTGGAATGGATATTTTCCTAGCTAATAGTTGCTAATACTTTGGCGGCAATAGAAAATGTCCTCGCGGAAGCCAGTAAACATTTTGCGAGGAAATTTATTTACTCCAAATTTTAGTCTCTAAAAGCCTAATTGTGTTAACTTTGTTTGATACTAACAGTAAAAACATTTTGCGAGGAAATGTGATGGTCGCAAAAAAGTTCAAAAAAAAAAGAGAGTATTATTTAAGCGTGACCCTTGGTAGTTTTATACTATTGTTGCCTTTTTTTTTAAAATAAATGTCATTATATCTTAGTCTTACAAAAATAAATATGAAATTTATCATAATAATATTACATTGTAAATAATTTTCCAAGGTTTTGCGAAATACGGATTAATTAGATCATTCTTTAAAATTAATCGTGTATTCGTTAGACACTTGATTGGACGAAAAATATCATTTTTTTCAATAAATTCGCATCCCGATGAAGGGACTTTGAATACCTAATTGAGCAAAAAATTTACATGAATGATTTAATCAACAAGCACAACAAAATCAACGATCTCGATCATCATGATTATGTCGCGACCGTGTGGTTATTGTACATAGAGGTGTCAAACGGGCCGGGTCGGCACGGCACGCGCGGGCACGACACGGTTAAATGTGGCACGGCACGGGAAAGGGCACGGTCATGCCCTGGCACGACACGATACGACACGGTCTTAGTGAGCACGTGGACGGGCACGGGTACGGTCTTGGCCGGGCACGGCACGACACGACACGATTTTAGTGGGCACGTGGACTGGCACGGGGCACGGACGTGGGCGGGCACGGCACGACACGACACGGGTTTGACGGGCACGGGCACGGCATGAAAATTTGGCCTGGCACAACACAACACGACACGGGCATGGAATGTGGACGGGAACGGCACGACACGGTTCTAGTCGGGCACGAGCACGGGCACAGGAAAAAAAAAATTAAATAAGCCAAATGACTTTTTTTAATTTATAAAAAAAAACTAAACAATTTCTATTCGGTAAAAAATATTTGATTACCTTTAGTTATAAAAAAACTATTTCTTAAAAAAAATCATGTTTTTAAAAAATCATTTTTTTACCTTTAAAAAATTATCAATTTTTATTCGGTAAAAAATATTTATTTTGTTTTTGTTAGTGAATAGGCTTTGGACAATTGGTTTATAAATTTAACATTACAAGATAACAAGTAAAATTATAAAAACTTATCAAAATATTTATGGTGCAAGAGTAATTTAATACGAAAGGAAATGTGCAAGAGTCGTATATCCGGATATCCCTAGATCTAACGAGAAATAAAAAAAAATCTCAAACAAAAAATGAGAAAGAAATACATAGTAAAAATAAGTGGAAAAAACTAATCCAAACCCTTCGTAGATCTTGTACATAGGTGCTTCGTCTTCTTGTTAAATTATACCAGAAGTTGCCTTCTCCTGATTATTTAAGCATCTGTCAGTGCCTGATGTTATTGGATGAACCAGAGGGTGTTTCCAGCATCTTGGAAAAACTTCTACGATCTGAAAATAAGGATGATGCTCTGCTCGCATTTCAAATAGCTTTTGATCTGGTCGAGAATGAGCATGGCACGACACACGAATAAGGACTGGCACGACACGACAAAAAAAGCACAGCACGACACAACCCGACACGACCCGGAAAAAGGGCACGGCACGACCCGACAAAAAAGGCACGGCACGACCCGACAGAAAAGGCACGGCACGATCCGACCCGACAAAAAAAGGCACGGGACGACGGGGCACGATTAATTAATCGGGCACGGCACGACACGACATGATTTAAAAAAGGCACGGCCCGACACGACACGATTTAAGTAAATGGGCCCGGCACGGCCCGACACGATTGAAAAATGACACGGCACGACACGACACGATTTAAGTAAATGGGCACGGCACGGTACGACACGATTGAAAATGGCACGGCACGGCACGACACGATTTAAGTAAATGGGCACGACACGACACGGCACGTAACACGGTTGGCACGGAAGTTGAATGGCACGGCACGGCACGACACGCACGTTTAACACCTCTAATTGTACATCAATAGTTGCACAAGACTTAGTTTACTATCAATTGCGTCCCAATGAAGGGGTTTTCTCAACTGGATTGAGCCAAAATTTTACATGATTGCTATAATCAATAAGCCCAACAAAATCAACGATCCTGATCGTCATGATTGTGTCACGGTCGCGTGGCTACTGTACATTCAACTACTGCACAAGATTTAGTTTATTATCAAGTAAGTTGAGCGTATAGATTATAAGAGATCATTGTCAAGTCTATTTTTTATAATGGTTGATCTAAACCAATAGGATTTCACCTTTTACTGATTACATCATTTCTACTAAAATATGAGATCATCGGATATTGACAAACACATGATCGGAAGACATTAATGCGTCCGGAGGCATTAAAGTCTTTATGGTGCATCACTCGAGCCCACATTCTGGTCTTTTTTGGCCAACTGAACCGTCTATCTTTTACATGACATGAATTAGATTATTTTGTACTAGCATAAAGTTAATCACGTATCGTTAGACGTTTGATCATAACAAAACGTATCGTTTTATCAATGAGCTAGCAAATGCCCGTGCCTGAAGGCACGGCTCGAACATTCAACACACACAAATTAAAATTGAACAACAAATTTAACCAACGAAGATGCATAGAACAAACGCAAACGCATAAATCTTGATCAAATAAAAAAACACAGATGTACCAGTAGTTTGAGTAATGTGTTATTGATACAATTTGTAAATACCAATAGTTTGAGTAATGTGATATTGATTATAATTTTGGTGTCCTTGTGACGAATGTTTATTAGCGCTAAAAGAGTGACCATTTTAAGTTACAGACCGATTTCGTGATCTTAAAATTAAGTTATAGACTATTTTTACTCAATCTGCACAACTTAAAGTATTGTTTCATAACAAAATGGACAGAAGCAAAGTAAATTCATATAAAATAAAATAAGCAAAGCATAGGTAAAATTTGTTGAAAATTCATAAATCACGCAATACGCGTATTAAAAATCCAATAAAGTTAAATTGACTAAAATGTTATTGGACCATTCGACAATGCTTTAACAACGATGCTTTCACGATGATCTCATTGGTTATTTGCCAGTCCTTAACATTCCTGCATAAAGAATATCGATAATTATTAGATTTATCACAATTTATAAACCAATTTATGCAGAATCTAAGTGTGACAATAAAAGGAGAAGGACAACTTAGTACCTTTGGAAATGTGCAAACATTCTTCTGACCAATCAACTTTTAACACGAAGGTTACCACAGAGGCACAATGTTCATGGTACATAGGTTGTGGAGCATGAATAATAAACACATATGCGCGTCCATAAAATTGAAAAAGATATTAGACACAATACTTGCTTTGAATTTCTCCAATTAAATAGAAACAAAGGAGAATACTTTAAAAAAAGTTATCTGCTATTATCCAAATTCATAGGCAGGAAAATTTATCGTCTTTATGGTGCATCACTCGAGCCCACATTGTGGTCTTTTTTTGCCATCCGAACCGTCTATCTTTTACATGACATGAATTAGATTATTTTGTACTAGCATAAAGTTAATCACGTATCGTTAGACGTTTGATCATAACAAAACGTATCGTTTTATCAATGAATTTGTATCCCGATTGATGAAGCGGCTTACTAAACTCGATTGAGCCAAAATTTATGTGATTGATTTCATCAACAAACACAATGAAATTAACGGGATCGATCACTAAAAAAAATTTATGTAAGAGATTATGTTTGATGTTGTATTTCAATTGTTATATATGTAGCACTGTTGTAAAAGAAATTAATATTCACAAAAAAAATCATTCAGCGAGGAATAATTTTCGTGGTCATTTGTCCAAAAATTTCCAATTAGTGGCGGGATTGGGAAAAAGGAATGGCACGCGGGAGGGGGGAAAAAACAAAAAACAAAAGCAGCACCGTTTGGGCAAAAAGGGGAATACTAGTCCTACTTTCCTTTCTCTCTTACGTCTCATAAGGCATACTCTCTCTCTTCTCTTCTCTTCTGTGGTGAAGCTGCAGAGAACACTTCGATGAATCAGTGGTAACTCTTCTCTGAGATTTTAGGTACGGTGGTAAGTTTCCATCTCTCTTTTCCCATATCTTCCTCCAAACATCTTAAATCCCAGTTGATTTGTTGTGATTATTTGGGGCAAAGGTCTCATAATCTTACACACACACACACATGTTTGTTCATGGATCTGTGTATATATATATGCACTTATATGTCAGTATTTCTCCAATCTATAGTCACAAAACCCCATCTCATATGCAGTGACTCTCACAATAATGAAAAGCTGAATATACTGTGCAGGGCCGGCCTAAGATTCTTGGGGCCTAAGCCAAACTTGTAAAACATGGGCCCTATTTTTCTTTAAAAAATAAAAATAAACCTCAAGGAAAACAAAAGAAGGGGAAAAAAAGTTGAGAGTTGCTTGGGCTGAGAATTGAACCTTGAATCTGTTGGATATCAAGACTTACTTACCACTTGGCTAGCTATCTCCTCTGGTAACTGGAAGCCACTAATTAAATATATATTACGTACCTAGGTATAGGGGCCCTAATTTTTGGCCAAATTTCGGAGGCTTAAGTCCACCGCCTTACTCAGTTTAGCTCAGAGCCGGCAGTGATACTGTGAGGAAATCAAGAATCTTGAAACCACATGTATGGAATTTATTTATTTATTTTTTTTTGCTGAAATTAAGCACATGCAGAAGAGGCCTCATTTATATACTCTATGTCTTTAATTACTCTATGTCTTTGTGTTTATTTACTCTATGTCTTTATGTGCTGAAATTAAGCACATGCAAAAGGGGTATTCAGTGTGGGGCTCTTTGAGTGTGGGGGTTTCAATTTCTGGTGCGGTAGCTGTGGAAGTACAGGGGTTTCAATTATTGGTGTGGGGGCTTGTTACCCAAAAAGGCAACCTAGAGAAGGGGTGAATATGGTTGCTAAGTAAAAAAGCCAATAAAGATTATCTCTAACAATCTTTTAATCAAAACGATATGCGCAAATAAAAGAGAGAGAGTTAGAGAGATAGAACCCGATTATAATGGTTTGGCCCGGATTTCTCTACGGTCCGGCCTAGTCCACTTCTCCTCAAGCAACTACTTGAAGGTTCCACTAATCTTCAAAAAGATTACAAGCAGTAAGTCTTGCGGATGCTTACAATGACCTTATCCCCTAGCTTTCCCGAGGAGCTAGTGCAACCGCAAGAGTTTTCTCCGAAAACCTCTCGAAAACAATAACACCCAAATTCACCAGAATTTGGCCTTCTAAGCTTTCAAGTGTTTGAATCAAACACTCACTTAGGAATTACAAGTATGTGGAGAAAGTATGAAAATTATCGCTCACGACTTGTACAAATTTTCTCTCAAGAAAAATATGAAAGTGGAAGAACAAGGAGAATTTTGGACTTGATCTTTTGAGAAATTGCTCTTGGAATGATATGGAATGTTGTAGCTTAGATTGATTGCTCATCAATGAGTTCTTCATCCCTTAAATAGCCATCTATCCACCTTCTAGCCGTTATTAAAGAGTTGGAGCCGTTGGAGAGTTGATCAGACAAATATAGCCGTTGGAACTTTTACTGATCTGCAGAATAACACTACCGGACTTCCTCCCGGTCTTCCGGCCGGACTTCCGGCCTGTCAACCGGCGCACTCCGGTTGTCACTGCTCTCTGTAAAGATAGCCGGCTTGTCATCCGGTTCGACAACCTGTAGCTCAAAACTTCATCTCAATAAATTCGTTAAAGCATGTATTGAGCTCACTAAGTCTTTGTAAGATTTAATCATTGAATTCAAGAGACTTTATGCAATATTTCAAGGCAAAGAAAAATTAGTCCGAAAAAGGACTTTGCGATAAAAGATTTTCTTTTTGCCAAATAATAAAAACTTCATAAATATGATCATCAAAATAATAAATAGTAATGCATATAATTTTCAACACATTATCATGCATATATTTGTCAACAATCTCCCCCTTTTTGATGATGGCACGAAATGATAAATGATAGTTTTTATGCAAAGCAAAGAGTATGCCAATAAATCTCCCCATTAATACATGCTCCCCCTAAATAGAAACTTTTAAGGAATATGAGAGGCATATGCAACAATATGATCGCAAAGTGATCCCTGCAAAGTTAGTTTCATGTAGGCAAAGTATATATGGGAAATTCAAGCCCTAAGCCATAGAATTCACACAAACTTAAAACATATAAAAATTCTCCCCCTTTGAGACATCATCAACATGGGTGTGAGGAGGGAAGGTTGGAATGTCACGGCGGCATATCTTAGCATATCTTCTTTCATCTTTCTCCCCTTTGGCATCCAAGATAGAATTGACTCCCTTAATATCATCTTTCCATGTACTTTCCAAGCACACCTACAATCAAGTCTTGACTTTTGGTACCCACATCATTTTGGGTCCTTGAAAGTTAGCATTGACATGATTCTTATGAACCCAAGTCTTTCTACCATTTGAAAAGATTTTCATAGGGCAATTTGGAGAAATGTGACCAATCTTTCTACAAAAATGACAAGTGAGCTTGGGATGACTAGTTGGAGGAAGATCCTTGTCAAAAAGATTTTTGTGTTGAGTAGGATTATACCCAATTCCGGCTTTGTGAAAAGAAACCATTTTTCCAAAAAGAATATCTAAGCCGTCTTTACCTTTGGTAAGTTTACCAAGAGAGTTTGTCAAATCATCAACTTGCTTGACTAGAGATTCATCTTGAGGAATATATTTCAAAACTTCTTTTTCCTTTTCCTTTCCAAAGAAATTTTCAAAGACTCATTTTCTTCTTCCAAGAGATCTCTTTCTTCGACTAGATCACTAATTTCTTTTGAAAGTTCTTTGGCCATTTTCTTAAGAACTTTGTTTTTTGAAACAACCTTTTCAAAATCAACTTTCAATTCTTTATAAGCAATAAGCAATTCATCAAAAGAGTAAGATGAGTCGAGATCTACCTCATTTTCTTCGGTGGCCATGAAGCACAAGTTGGCGACTTCTTGTTGCTCATTCTCCTCATCGGAACTACTGTTGTCGCTATTTTCCCAAGCGGCCATCATAGCTTTCCTTTTTGTAGAGACTCGAATTTTTTTTTAAATCTTGAAACGTTTATAAAATGCCTAATTGAGAAAATATGGATTAATTGGTGAATATTTGAATCGAGGACCAAAGTGAAAGAAATGAAGTTTGAGGGAGTAGATGTGTGATTTTATGAATTGAGGGTATAAATAGGGGATGTGTGTGAGTAGGGGATCATTTTTCCCCATCTCAAAACTCTCGGCTCTCTCACTCTCTCCACCGGCTCTCTCTCTCTCTCTTCTCCCCTCACTCAAGCTCCACTCCACCACCCAAAAATCTTCAAGAAACAGCCTTATTCAAGCCTTCCATCTGCGTTCACAAGCTCGGAAATCCTTGGGTCGAGTTCGAACCGGAGTTTCGAGGTTCGTAAGGCTAGGGCTCGCGCAATAACGCTTGGATCTCAGCTATCGTTGCGAGGTAGGAACTTCTTGACCTCCTTTATATGTTAGCTTGTTGTTTTGGTGTGAAATCGGGCTATTAGTTGTTGAGTTTTGGTCGTTGATCAATTTCTGAAAATCAGCTGAAATCGCTACTCGAAGCCCCGTGGTATCGATACGGATTTTCGGCGTATCGATACAGTAAGCTTATCTTTTGGACAGCCTGTTCCGTATCGATACGGATTTTTCCTGTATCGATACGGGGAGCTTAACTTCAGGTTTTGCTCCTGTTGATCCTTTGTTGATTATTTTGACTCCCGACCACTTCTAAACCCCTTGAAACACCTTCTAATTGATCTCAAGCTCGTTCATTGGACTTTTTTGGACTTTTCGATGCTTCCCTCACCCGTCGGCTTTCCGTTGGCACAAATTGAATATGGAATCACATGGTTAAACGTTGTTAAGGTGCTTATTGGTTGTAAATTGGAACATGTGACCGTTTGTGATGCATTTGTGATAGTATTGGCATATCATACGACATTACGTTTGAGAATGTGATCTCGGGAAGTCATAGCTTGCATGTTAGTTGAGAATTGAGTGGTTTGAGGTCGAATGGTGGTTTAGAGAGTCCCGTACGCAAGGGGTGGTAATACGGTGACACTCTAGGGTTTCGTACGCAAGGGGTGGTAATACGGTGACACTCTAGGGTTTCGTACGCAAGGGGTGGTAATACGGTAACCCTGGGTTTGTGGGGATCACTGTGACGCAAGGGGTGGTAACACGGTAATCCACATGGTATTGTATGGTAACGCAAGGGGTGGAAATACCAATTGGGGGAAAGTTTGAGGTAGCGAGTTAAGTTGAGAATGTCGAGGTGGTTGAGTCATGTGACTTGCATGCATAATCGGAATAGAGGTTTATTTTACGAATCGATCGATCATTAAGCAACGAGCTTGTTTCCTTATCTTACCTTCCATTGCACTAGTCAACATGTTTGCATATAACATTGGTAAAGATTTTCCTACTGGGCTATTGTAGCTCAACAAAATCCTTCTTTTCAGGTTCTAATGCCGGTCAGTAGCATCATGAAATGCGTGCTTGGGATGTGGACGAATTTTTGGAAGCTTACTACTTTAGTTACTTCTTCACCTTGTATAGTTTGGTTTTTAATCAAGATGGTTTTGTAACTAAATATTCATAATTTCCTTTTGACTAGAAAGTTGGGACTTTCCGTACATGTTGTAACCACACTTAAGCTTATTTGGGCCGTGGTGCCAAATTTGTATATTCTTTCCAATTGGGGACTTGTCTGTAATTTAAACAGGTGGGAGACTATTTTGGGAATACGATGACAGGCGAGGTCCTATCATTAAGACTGATTACTTATTTTATGTTAAAAATCCAGGTCGTGTCAAATTGGTATCAGAGCATCTAGGTTTAAATACTTTGAGACCGTGGGGAGACTTCTAGTCTCATGGGTTCAAAATGTCACGCCTTTTTCATAACATGTGTGTGCTTGCATGAATGACATGTGTTCACAGGACTGGTATTGCATCTATGTTTGCATGAAATAGTGATAGGTTGACGACCTATATCAAAAAATGGGAGTTTGACCTGTGCATAGTGGGTGCGGCAGCGTTTGTTGCTATTATTTTGGTTTCTGTTAGCAGTCTTGTTCTTGGATTTTATGTGGAAAGATGCCCTTTTAGATGAGCTGGAAAGCCGTGAAGGATTATGGTGATTGTGTGTAGTGCCGAGGCCGATAAGTGAAGGCTGTTATTTGTTAGTACATAATAGAAGTGTTAGACTGTTAGAAAGACTTGTGAGCTAAGTGTTTGATGTGTTTTGTTTGAATTGCGCAGATTAAAATACTTTTAGTAAATCTTATGAGATGTGAGGTGCATTGAGTGTAAACGTACAAAGGGTAGTATGTTTGTTAGGATCGAAGAAGGAAGAAGAAAAGAGAATGCATGTTGAGGTGTGACAGGAACCATAGTTTGTCTAGGAATTGAGTGAGATATATCATAGCTAGAGGGTTGAACTAGTGAGTGACTTGAATGTGTCAGAAGGGATGATATTTTGTTGTGGTAGTGATTGTGGTCGATTTTTGTTATGGTAGTCATTGAAGTAGTGATTTTAAGTAAAGGTAAGACAAGTTGAACTTTCATTGAGAGTTGTAAGTATCTGAGGTTGACATAGGAAGATGAGAGTTATAGGTAGGGTGTCTAGATATAGTATGTGTCTTCTGGACACCCAGGCGACTACCGATGAGATTCAGTTGGAAGAGGCGCTTGATCACCGCTCCTTCTAGATGGAGGTCTCAGAAAGTCAATTGGACACTAGGATTGTGTATAAGGGTTAGATCTCTAGGCTTGAGATAGATGGCTTTACGTAAGAATTTCGTAGAAAAGGGAAGTGTTATGGTGTTGTAGTCTTCATTGTTGAGGTGAATGTCATGGTGGTGTCATTATGACAAGATGGTAGAAAATAGTGATAGCATTATGTGGAAGAAAAAAAAAGGGAGAAAAAGAGAGAAGACAAAACTTGAGGTGTACTATATCAATGTGACTTGAGGCGAGTGATTGATGTCAGTGTATGGTGAAAGACTTGTTTGAAGTGAGGGCAATGTGAACGAGGACTATTGTGAGTTGAAAGATTGAAGTGTAAAGATTGTGGGTGAGGTGAAATTGGCGACGTAGACTAGACTGATGACAGTACAGGATGCATTGAGGTATGCCTTTGAGGTGATAGATTTGTGAGGGACTAGGGCTTAAATAGTGGTAGTGATAGCGGTGATGGTGATGGAAATGGTGTGGTTGATATTATTGAGGTTGAATGCAACTGTGGTAAGTATTTTTGAGAAAAATTGATGTCGTTATGACTACATAGTTAAGAGGAGAAGTTTGTGAGCTGTGAAACTTGTGGTGAGCGGAACTATTAGAAGTTATTGGTACGAGAAAATTGATTCCTAAGTGATGAGGTACTCGGAGTCTTAGAACATAATGAGAGGTATAGACTTGCTGTTTGAAATCTCTGAATCGTGTGGGTATTTAGAATTTTTTTTTATCAATTGGTTTGTATTGGTGACTAAATATTAGCATAGAGATATTCGAGATTATTGGATGTTTGTTGGTGCAGCCATGGCACCTATTACGTATAACTATTTGAGTAATGAGACATTGTCAGGTTGTATTACTGTCGAGTCATAGATTTGATTAAGTGTTAAAGAGTACGTATGTTTGGTGTGTATATTTTAATTGCAGTAATGTTTAAAGTTGTGAGTATATTGGATACCTAGCTTACTAGAGTAACTGAATGTGAGTATTCGAGATTGATGGGCAAATGGAAAACAAGACAGGGTGTTGCGACGGTGAGATGAAATGATTATTATTGGGCTTGCTAGAGCCAGGAAATTGTGACGTATTGGATACTAAGTGAGTTCGTTGGTATGTGGATAAATTTGGCATTGTGTAAGTCAGTAATTTGTATGAATAGTTTGTTGATATACTTCACGTACGAAACTTGTCATTTAGCATTAGCATGCATGCTTAATTTGATACGTGATCCTGATAAGTGCGATTTGCCTTAATGAATGGTGCGGAGTAGACACCGAAGGGTATGTGGGTACGAAGAGAGGACTCTTAGTTAGAATCTGGCATGTGCCTCTGTTATCTTTTTGTAAGAAACAATTAGAAGGTTAGATATGGGAGGTATCAGCAGGGTGTCAACCTATAGTTGGGAATAGTTAATGGTTTGTGATAAGGGGAAATAGTGAATTTGGGAATTTATCAGAACGGTTTTAAAGTTGCGTTGTGTTGAGTTATATAGCTAAGATCTAATTCCATAGCAGTGAGTTTGGGTTTACGAAAAGTAGAAACCAGAAATGATTTTGAGTGGATTAAGGAAGGTGGAGTAGTGTTAGACTTTTGATGGTATTCGAATGTAAAAAAAAAAAATTGGCATTTGAGATTTATGTAGAATTTGTATGAGAGTTGTATGGGTAATAGAGACATGAAATGGAGGTAATGACTAGTAGTCTTGTGTTATAAGTGTATTGATGTACTGATGGAGGTCGATTGTGTCCTTATGAGAGGGAGGTAAGTGTCACGAGGCAAGCGGTCATTTGAGAAATGTAAGGGAAATGGTGTTACAGTCGGTTAATAGCAGTATTGATATTATGAATCAATTGTGAGGTATGTTTATTCTTGACGTCGAGAGATAGACCAATAACTTGAAGCGTGAAAGGTTTGACTATGGTATGTGGATGACTATAATTGATCTAAGGGTGATGAGGCTTTTTAGTTTTGTTCCAGTGGAGATTATTTGAGATTCTTTGGATGGGCGAGTGAAGTCATTCTTTAATTGATGTTGGTTAGAAAAGATAGAAGTTGGAGTTTAGAATTTGAGTTTCTACGAGCAGTTCAACTTGTCCTTCTAGGAAGTTCGAGGAGTACTTGGTAGAATAAGGCGCATGGAACGAAAATGTAGAATTTGGAATTTGGAAAATTGTGAGGTTATTATCTGTCGGGTTACAGTCTGACTGTCATGATTGGTGTGTGGGGACTAGGATTCTTGTACAGATGTTGGGATTTGAGGATGTGATAAAAATGATAGAGGTTCAAGATTGAGTGTTGAGAGGTAGAACCATGCCGAAAGTGAGAATTTTGTGGAGTAATTAGGATAAGAAAAGTCTACGTAGAAAAGAGTGGATGATGTGATGATTATGAGATTGCAATATGAGATTTGATAATATGGTTGGTGACTCGGCTGGAGTTGGGTTAGCAAATTTCGAGAACGACTCAAATTTTAGAAGATATATTTTGGGCTTGTGTTATGGAGTTTTCGGGGTAGTTGGGAAGATCACTTGCTGTTAGTCGAACTCGCTTACAATAATAGTTACCAATCTAGTATCGAGATGGCACCGTATGAAGCCTTGTATGGGAGACCGTGTCGATCACCTGTTTGTTGGACCGAGATGGGCGAGGCTACGTTGGTAGGGCCGGATTTGAACAAAGAAACCTCCGAAAGTATGAGAGTGATTCGTCAACGGTTGTTAACCGTGCAAAGTAGGCAAAAGAGTTATGCCGATCGCCGTCGCCGGCCGTTATCGTTTGAAGTGGGGGATTACGTGTTTCTTAAGGTATCGCCACATCGGGGATTATCTCGTTCTGGGCAAAGGGGCAAGCTTTCATCGCGTTTTATCGGGCCGTTCGACATTGTCGAGAAGATTGGGGAAGTCGCGTATCGATTGGCTTTACCACCGAGGTTATCGGATGTTCACAATGTGTTTCATGTACCAATATTGCGGAAGTATGAACCGGATCCGTCACACGTTCTAGAGTGGTCCGAACTAGAGTTGGAAGCCGATGCGTCTTATGAGGAGGAGCCGATACGTATCCTAGATTTGCGCGAGCAAGTTTTGAGGGTTAAAACCATTCCGTTAGTGCGAGTCTTGTGGAGTCATCTTGGGAAAGAAGAGTCGACATGGGAAAGGGAAGATGAAGTAGGAGAGAAGTACCCGCTTTTATTTCCGAATTGATCAATGTGAGTTATGAATTTCGACTTGGTGATTATTGATTTATTGTTTGGCGATATATGTGGCGAAACGAGCATGTTTACTCGATAATTGATTTTGATTGGCTTGCGTTGTAAATTTCGGGACGAAATTTCTTTAAGGAGGATAGATTGTAGAGACTCGAATTTTTTTTTAATTCTTGAAACGTTTATAAAATGCCTAATTGAGAAAATATGGATTAATTGGTGAATATTTGAATCGAGGACCAAAGTGAAAGAAATGAAGTTTGAGGGAGCAGATGTGTAATTTTATGAATTGAGGGTATAAATAGGGGATGTGTGTGAGTAGGGGATCATTTTTCCCCATCTCAAAACTCTCGGCTCTCTCACTCTCTCCACCGGCTCTCTCTCTCTCTTCTCCCCTCACTCAAGCTCCACTCCACCACCCAAAAATCTTCAAGAAACAGCCTTATTCAAGCCTTCCATCTGCATTCACAAGCTCGGAAATCCTTGGGTCGAGTTCGAATCGGAGTTTCGAGGTTCGTAAGGCTAGGGCTCGCGCAATAACGCTTGGATCTCGGCTATCGTTGCGAGGTAGGAACTTCTTGACCTCCTTTATATGTTAGCTTGTTGTTTTGGTGTGAAATCAGGCTATTAGTTGTTGAGTTTTGGTCGTTGATCAATTTCTGAAAATCTGCTGAAATCGCTACCCGAAGCCCCGTGGTATCGATACGGATTTTCGGCGTATCGATACAGTAAGCTTATCTTTTGGACAGCCTGTTCCGTATTGATACGGATTTTTCCCGTATCGATATGGGGAGCTTAACTCTAGGTTTTGCTCCTGTTGATCCTTTGTTGATTATTTTGACTCCCGACCACTTCTAAACCCCTTTGAACACCTTCTAATTGATCTCAAGCTCGTTCATTGGACTTCTTTGGACTTTTTGATGCTTCCCTCACCCGTCGGCTTTCCGTTGGCACAAATTGAATATGGAATCACATGGTTAAACGTTGTTAAGGTGCTTATTGGTTGTAAATTGGAACATGTGACCGTTTGTGATAGTATTGGCATATCATACGACATTACGTTTGAGAATGTGATCTCGGGAAGTCATAGCTTGCATGTTAGTTGAGAATTGAGTGGTTTGAGGTCGAATGGTGGTTTAGAGAGTCCCGTACGCAAGGGGTGGTAATACGGTGACACTCTAGGGTTTCGTACGCAAGGGGTGGTAACACGGTAACCCTGGGTTTGTGGGGATCACTGTGACGCAAGGGGTGGTAACACGGTAATCCACATGGTGTTGTATGGTAACGCAAGGGGTGGAAATACCGATTGGGGGAAAGTTTGAGGTAGCGAGTTAAGTTGAGAATGTCGAGGTGGTTGAGTCATGTGACTTGCATGCATAATCGGAATAGAGGTTTATTTTACGAATCGATCGATCATTAAGCAACGAGCTTGTTTCCTTATCTTACCTTCCATTGCACTAGTCAACATGTTTGCATATAACATTGGTAAAGATTTTCCTACTGGGCTATTGTAGCTCAACAAAATTCTTCTTTTCAGGTTCTAATGCCGGTCAGTAGCATCATGAAATGCGTGCTTGGGATGTGGACGAATTTTTGGAAGCTTACTACTTTAGTTACTTCTTCACCTTGTATAGTTTGGTTTTTAATCAAGATGGTTTTGTAACTAAATATTCATAATTTCCTTTTGACTAGAAAGTTGGGACTTTCCGTACATGTTGTAACCACACTTAAGCTTATTTGGGCCGTGGTGCCAAATTTGTATATTCTTTCCAATTGGGGACTTGTCTGTAATTTAAACAGGTGGGAGACTATTTTGGGAATACGATGACAGGCGAGGTCCTATCATTAAGACTGATTACTTATTTTATGTTAAAAATCCAGGTCGTGTCACTTTTGCCCTTCTTTGAATATTTCTTTGCGTATGGACATTCGCTTTTGATGTGGCCGGGCTTATTGCATTCGTAGCAAATAATTGGATCCTTTTTGCTACTTTCTTCTTTGCCCCCATCCTTCTTTGGAAATCCTCTTCCTTTGCGAGATGCTCTATTTTTGAGGAGTTTCTTGAGCGACTTTGTGATGAGTATAATTTCGTCGTCCTCGCTTTCATCACTTGAGTCATCTTGGATTTTGGACTTGCGTGAGGTGCTTTTGAGAGCAAGGTTTTTGGCTTTCTCTTCTTTCTCATCTTTGAGATTGATATGGATTTCTTCAGTCATGAGAGATCCCATGAGTTGATCCATTGTATATTTTGAGAAGTCTTTCGATTGAAGGATGATTGAAGTGGTAGTATCCCACTTTGACGGCATGGACCGGAGCACCTTCCTTGTCATCTCGGATTGACTATATGTCTTGCCAAGAGCTTTCAAACCGTTAGTAATACTAGCAAATCTAGCAAACATTTGAGAAATAGACTCTTCCGATTTTATTTTAAAAAGCTCATAACTATGCACGAGGATATCAATTTTAGATTCCTTAACTTGACTATCTCCTTCATAAGCCATTTTCAATTTATCCCATATTTCCTTAGCGGTTTCACAAGCGGATACACAATCATATTCAATTGGAGTTATAGCACAAAAAAGAAGATTCATGGCTCTAAAGTTCTTTTCTACATTGCTCTTATCTACTTTGGTCCATTCATCTTCTTCCTTAGGAAGACCGGTTTTCTTAGTAGGAATTATAGGACCATTTGCAACAATTTTCCATAAATCATAATCGGTGGATTGGATAAAGATTTGCATGCGATTTTTCCAATAACCATAGTTTGAACCTGTAAACAAGGGAGGCCTATTTGAGGATTGACCCTCGATGCATGAAACGGTACTAGTGGTTGCCATGGATCTTAACTCTTAGATGATTAAATCAATAAACAAGAGCCGAGGCTCTGATACCAATTGTTACCCAAAAAGGCAACCTAGAGAAGGGGTGAATAGGGTTGCTAAGTAAAAAAGCCAATAAAGATTATCTCTAACAATCTTTTAATCAAAACGATATGCGTAAATAAAAGAGAGAGAGTTAGAGAGATAGAACCCGATTATAGTGGTTTGGCCCGGATTTGTCCACGGTCCGGCCTAGTCCACTTCTCCTCAAGCAACTACTTGAAGGTTCCACTAATCTTCAAAAAGATTACAAGTAGTAAGTCTTGCGGGTGCTTACAATGACCTTATCCCCTAGCTTTCCCGAGGAGCTAGTGCAACCGCAAGAGTTTTCTCCGAAAACCTCTCGAAAACAATAACACCCAAATTCAAACCCGAATTTGGTCTTCTAAGCTTTCAAGTGTTTGAATCAAACACTCACTTAGGAATTACAAGTATGTGGAGAAAGTATGAAAATTATCGCTCACGACTTGTACAAATTTTCTCTCAAGAAAAATATGAAAGTGGAAGAACAAGGAGAATTTTGGACTTGATCTTTTGAGAAATTGCTCTTGGAATGATATGGAATGTTGTAGCTTAGATTGATTGCTCATCAATGAGTTCTTCATCCCTTAAATAGCCATCTATCCACCTTCTAACCGTTATTAAAGAGTTGGAGCCGTTGGAGAGTTGATCAGACAAATATAGCCGTTGGAACTTTTACTGATCTGCAGAATAACACTACCGGACTTCCTCCCGGTCTTCCGGCCGGACTTCCGGCCTGTCAACCGGCCTGTCAACCGGCGCACTCCGGTTGTCACTGCTCTCTGTAAAGACAGCCGGCTTGTCATCCGGTTCGACAACCTGTAGCTCAAAACTTCATCTCAATAAATTCGTTAAAGCATGTATTGAGCTCACTAAGTCTTTGTAAGATTTAATCATTGAATTCAAGAGACTTTATGCAATATTTCAAGGCAAAGAAAAATTAGTCCGAAAAAGGACTTTGCGATAAAAGATTTTCTTTTTGCCAAATAATAAAAACTTCATAACTATAATCATCAAAATAATAAATAGTAATGCATATAATTTTCAACACATTATCTTGCATATATTTGTCAACAGGGCTGATTGGGGTTGGGTGTGTGGGAGTACGATTCTGAGGGTGAAGAGAGGTGCCATGTCTTATACTCAAAGAATGCAGTTCATTATTGATATGCTCTCTAGAATCTATACTGTTGGTTTTGGAACCTACATTGTTGGTTTCTTTTGTGGCACCTGTGGCAAAAATGTTAGATATGGGATGGACTTCCAGTGGAATGTTGGTGAACTACTCTGCTCTATGGCTTGTGGCTGTTCAAATCACTTGTGGCAGTCCCTTTCATGCACACTGCGGTTATTTGTCTCCCTTTCCATGGGGGTTGTTTTCCTTTTCTGTTTCGTCTGTCTGCTAGTTGATTGCTTATCAACCGGCTTTTCTATTTTTTTGGCTTGATGCTTTGGTTAGGTGCCAACCTTGTTGAAAAGTATCCAGTGCGTCTTGGTGCCATTTTTTCTTTTGGGACTATCTCTTGTATTTTGTTCTCCTCTCTCTTAATATATCTTTCTTCTTCGCCGTTCAAAAAAATTTTTCTGGGGGGTTCGATTCTGGTGTTGTGGTTGGTTATGTGGAGTGATTGGGAGATGTTAGGGGCTTCTATTCTGTCAATGGAACTCAGCTAGCATGACCAAACTGGTGCTGGATTTATATTACCATCTGCTACTTTTGTTGCTTATTCTGGAACTAAAAGAATCTGAGTTGGATTCATGTTCCTTTTTTTTTGTGATCATAATTTTGAGCATTTGATATACTACACGAAAAGTAAATAGTAAATCATACTTGATGAGAAAGAAGTACTAAGAAAGTTTGAGATCTTTGGAGAAAACCAATTTTAAACACTACATTGAACTGCCCTTAACTTTCTTTTATTTCTTTTATTAACCTTGTAGAAAAATGAAGAAAATCTAAATAGATTACATTACTTAATCTTTTAAAAATCAATGGCAATGTAAATTAACTTTAATTTAAGGTATTTTCTTCCCTTATATTCAATTTTTGTTCAATTTTATATCATGTTTGGTGGTTGGTCTATTCTTATTTTTTGTCGTCTTATAGATAGGCAAAGATGTCTACTAGAGGTGGGGGACGAGTACGAGGAGGTCGTGGAATGACAAGTCATGGAATAACTCCTCATGGTGTGACTACAAGATCAGTGCTTACTCCTGCTGTGCAATTTATGCCAAATAACGGTGTGACTACAAGATCAGTGACAAGATCAGTGCTTACTCCTGCTGTACAATTTACGCCAAATAATGGTGTGACTACAAGATCAGCGATTCCTCCTGCTGTGCAATCTAACACCAAATAATGATCCAGAGCAAAACTCATCTGCCGCTCTGCACATATCTGAGTCTGAGCAACCAAATGAATCCTTGGCACTTGGTACTTGTTAAAGAATGCATTTTTCACTTACAATTTAGACAATGCAGTTTCATACAAATCTATATTTCCATTTTTTAGAAGATGCACCTATAACTAAGCAAGTACGTGGGAGAACTAAAGGTTTAGCGCTAGCTAAAATTCGAAGGTGTGGAGAGAAGGTTAAGTTGGGATTTTTTAGAATGCTGGGACAACCAACGAGTGAAAACGAGGATGACTTGACCAGGTGCACCATAGAGTTAGGTGTTATTGTTCGGCAATTTGCTCCTTTACAAGCAAAAAGTTGGGCGGCAGTGCCTCGAGATGTGAAGGAAATGTTTATTGCACACATTCGTGTAAGTATCAGTAGCATTCTGACATAATTTTGACAGTTTGATGAAAAATAACGCACATAAAAAAGATATGTGAATAATTTTACTTGACATCGAAATTGTTGTCTCTATATATGCATTTGACTGGATGAATGTGTGGGATAAATAGGAAAATTTTGATCTACCTGAAGCAACTTATGTAGACAAAGCTATATTGCAAAGTATGGGTAAGCGATATTATGATAGCCAATCCCGCCTTAAGACAATGTTCGAGAAAGGAGTTGTCGATTGCCCTGCACACATAGAGGGGGCAGATTGGACATATTTGTGTAACTTATGGCAAGACAAAGACTATAAGGTATGTAGTAGTACTAATTTGCTATGGTTAAGAATTGGTAATATCTTCACGACCCCAACTCTTACTATAAATTCTAACATATAGATATTGTGGTACTCCTAATTGATTATTGAAAATGCAGGAAAAGTGTAACAAGTACAAGGTTAGTCGATCTAAGCCTAGGAATCACCATGTTGCTGGATCAAAGGCTTTCTACAAGGTCAAAAATCATTTGGTATGTCCTCTATTATTTCCTTATAGGTTTCAATATATGTTGATTACAAAAAAAGCATGTGATTTTTTTTTACCTAATTCACCAAAAAAAGAAGAAGAACGGCGTGAATCCTGACTTTCCTTAGACATGGAAGGAGACTCATTACAGCCAAAAGAGAGGATGTTGGACAGATGGTTCAGAAACTGTATATGTAAGTGGAAAACATATAATGTATTAGTTTTATCTTCTAGAAAAAATTGTTTTCATTTTCTAGGCATAATTTACTGTGATATATAGTTGCAGAAACAGTTAAAAGATGTTCAGGATCAAGCAATGGCAAATGGATCTGTTCCTTTGACAGATGAGGAGCTCTCATGTACAGTCTTTGGACCCAAATCAGGATACATACGTGGTTTAGGACATGGTCCCAAGCCTAGCCTAACAAACATTAGCCAAGCTTCTCGGGCGCAACTTATAAGAGATGCTAAAGAGGCTAGAATGATGTTTCCAGTGCTAAAACTGTCGTTTCAAGTGCAGGAAACTGGTGTTACATGCTGGAAATTAGGTTTAATAGGTAAAAGTGTGAATCAAAATGTTGGAATATGAGTCCTAGTTGCTGAAACTGGGAATTATCCATGCAGGGACATAATCTTTTACGAGTTAGTTTAGAATTTCTAGACCATTTATTGCTTTCATAACCTTAAAATCACGTACTTAAATTAACAAGAGGATGCCGATAACTTTTCACAATGTGTCTTGTATTCTATTGTTTCTAGATGATATACCTTGAAACTTCTACTGCATAAGTTCAACCCTCTGACTTGGGTTGGTAGATAGTGCCGGCCAATTCTAATGATTGTGGTTTGATTTTTTGTGGCCTTGATTGAGCACATCATATTTATGTGCTGGGGGGAACTAATGGCAGAGAGTTGGTTTTTTACTCTTTAGTTAGAGCCCCCTTGGAAGAGCTACGCTAGTATACTAACATACTTTCCTAGCCTAGAGTGAAAGACTTCTAATGAGTATAAATTTTTTTATAGAAATTTGTTGGGATAATCATGTTTAGTAGTGATGGTATATTGTAATCAAATAGTAACCAAGACTAGAATTTCTAAACCTTTTCATTTTACTACATTTATGCAGATTGCTCAACGAATGATGGTGATCTTTTTTGGATGAAAATGCAATAGAGTACTAGATGGGAAACCAATGATGTTTGGAGGACAAAGCTGCTTTTTGCCTTTTGATTTTTGGGACTTCTAGATGGAAGAAGGATACTTGAAGGATGCAATTAGTTTTTGGTACTCAACAGTACATAATTTGGTACTTCATTTTGGTACTTCATTGTTGCCTTTTGTTTAAAGGACTTCTGGTACTTAACAACATGATATAGTACTTCATTGTGGAGGATATTTGAAGGAGGCTTTTGGGACTTAACAGTACATAATATAGTACTTCATTGTGGTTTTTGTATAGATACTTGATATTATGTTTTGGGAATTGAGGTACCATGTTTTGACATTTGAAAATTGTTTTAATGTTCCTGCAATTACTTTTGAGTTTGATGGATTGTGTTATTTGAATAATATAACAGATCATTGTATGACAAGAAGCCAAAAAAAGAACAATTACCAAGGGGTTTTTTTGTCGCTAAAAGATTTATTTGTAATAAGAAAACTATTTTTTATTTGCGAGGATGAGTTTCTTTGCAAAATGTATTTCTTGTTTTGGGATAAAATTTAGTTTCCTTGCCAAAAATTCACTTTTTGCTAGGGAATTTAACTTGTCGCTACTGGGTGCACCATTTTGTGAGGAAATGCTTAGTCACTAAACATATATATTGGGCGAGGAAACATGTGTTGTTGCTACTGATGGGTCATTTTGCGAGATATTTTTTTGTTGCTAAATTTTGCGAGGAAATTCAGGTTGTTGCTATTAAATGCACCCTTTTTGTGAGGAAACATGTGTTGTTGCTACTGAGGGGCTATTTTGCGAGGAAGGTTGGGTGGTTGTTATTGAATGCACCCTTTTTGCAAGGAAATTCAGGTTGTTGCTATTAAATGCACCCTTTTTGTGAGGAAACATGTGTTGTTGCTACTGAGGGGCTATTTTGTGAGGAAAGTTGGGTTGTTGCTATTGAATGCACCCTTTTTGCGAGGAAATGATTTGTCGCCAAACATGTATATTTTGCGAGGAAAGTTGGGTTGTTGCTATTGAATGCACCCTTTTTGCGAGAAAATCCAGGTTGTTGCTATTAAATGCACCCTTTTTGTGAGGAAACATGTGTTGTTGCTACTGAGGGGCTATTTTGCGAGGAAACTTGGGTTGCTATTGAATGCACCCTTTTTGCGAGGAAATGATTTGTCGCCAAACATGTATATTTTGGCGAGGAACGGGATACTTATAGCGACTAATTTGTTTTACATCAGTGTCAAATGATATTCCTCGCAAAATGGGTCATTCAATAGCAACAACCAAAATTTCCTTGCAAAAAATAACCCTTTGGCGAGGAAAAAATATTTGGTCGCAAAAAAGAATCGGAGACTACCTATTTGCGAGGAATGGACGACGAATGAAATTTTGTCGCAAAAGCCCTTTTGCGAGGAGAATTTTGCAGTTAGCGAGAAAAATGTTTCCTCGCAAAAGGCTTGATTTCTTGTAGTGGGAGTGTTGAGTTCCGTTGATTTAACAAACGAGTCTCAAGCTCGAGCTCAACTTAATTACAAAACGAATCAACTTTAGCTAAGCCATGAGCTGCTGGGTTCGTTTGCATAAAGCCCTATGCGTGTGTTTTTTCCTTTAAAAATTTTCACAGAAAATAGTAGCACAATCGATTGCCAAGAGAAGGAAAATTGAGCAGCAGATATATTAATGAAGTGGTAAATCACCATGCAAGCCAGAGATCAAGCTCGGAATTTTGTGAGAAGAGGAAAAAGAAAACACGAATCAGAAGTTATTAGGATAAAAAAAAATCTAAAGTTTGTGGCGAAAATAAAAGAGAAGACCATATCTAATTGGTTTAATGGGCGGATTGAGTTTGATTTTAAAGAAATAGGTTGGGTTGGATATGGATATTTTGGCTCATAACTAATGGATTCTAAATGGGTCAATGACCCATTAAAGACCCAACCCACTTACAACTTGCCCAATTTTAGCCCAAATCCACCATTTGGCAATCCTACATATTTGTAAGGATTTATGCATGGGTTTTTTTGGGTGTGTTCGGTGGTATAGTCAAAGCAGGCCTGACAAATAATTTCATATTTATTCAAAAAATTATGAATTTTGATCATAATTTTTTTAGTTTTTTGAATACACAAAAATTTACTGTTATACTTACAAATACTAAAAAAATTTGATCAAAGACAAAACAATAATGTATGCTAAAAAATTGATAAAAATGAAAGCAAGAATCATATGTAAGGAGATATATACCACCGAACACACCCAAAAAAAAGTAACAATAATGTATACTATCCCAATCAGGGCTTGAATTCGGATGGAGTGAGCCTCATCCTCTTTTTGGGGACAACATCTTTTCACATTTATTAGCATAAATGATACAAACAAACAAAACCAGTAGTTTTTGTTTAATAATGTACAAAAAATAAGGTATACGGAGTACAACATTAAAAATAAATAATCACCATGATTATACCTAATGGATTATCGGATACTACGATGCGAATATAAGCTGTTCTTTCTCCAAAGGTTTAAAAGAGTGAGTGAAAAGTACGCAGGATATATAAAAAAGGAGTCTCTTCTTTTTACCTTATATAGGCATCTCTGTACCTACAATGGTCACCTTTTAAATTTGTATTTGAGTGCTAGTGTTAGGGTGGGTTGTGGGGGGGGGGGGGGGGGGGTGGGAAATAAGGTTGCATGCATGTGAATGGGTTGGAAAAGGTAAGTCTTACACTTGTCATGAATAATTTAAATGTTAAAACGTGATATACTCATAAATATTATGTTTGATTAATCGGAACAGAAGCCCACACCAAAGATCATTTCATCAAATGATGGCGGAGAGACATTTAATAAAATGGTGGGTAAAACAACCAGTTTGAATAAGGTCAATATATCTAAAGGGCTAAATTTTTACAAGTTGAGAGTTTAAGGGTCTGTTTGATGCGATATAAAGATTGGAGATATTAATTATGAGGAGATAAAATAATAGGGAGTATTATATGGGAAGATGGAACCCTATGAGATAAAACGGGGATTGGAGGTAGTTTTTACGAACAGTATTATTTTGTGTAGTTCAATTTTTAAATAATCAAAGATTACATAAGATCAATTTATTTAATGATAAAATGGTATTTTGTTGTGGTTAGCCGTCAGGCGGAGCTTGAACTATCAATGGGAATCTATAATAATTTGCACCAGTTAGCTTACTATTTTTCGTATTATGAACTAATAATTTTAGTTAAAACTCTCGACAATCAAATTGATACCCATTCAATTAACCACTAGGCTTAAAAAAACAAAGTTTGCATTAATAGAATTTATGCTGGATCAAAGCAATATTTATCTACGATATATTGTTTTTCAAAGTAAATGTGTTATTACGTTTTTAAGATTGTAGAGATTTTAACATTTTCTTAATAGATAAGCGAACTATTTGAAATTGTATATTAGGTAGATTTTCCTGCAATTTATTTACTACATCTTAAATATACATCTGAATTATTAAATTAATTTGAAAATATATTATTTGCACCTTTTTTTTTATCCGATATTATTTGCACCTTCAATCCGTTAAGATATAAAAGTCCTACGTTGCTTAAGAGTGGATTGAGTGATTACTTAATAACATTTGGGACCTGCCCACTCACTACCAATTGATTCTGAGATGGATTATGGTTTCTATGTGGTATCAAAGTGTTGTTTTACCCACCATTTTATTAAATGTCCCTCCGCCATCATTTGATAAAATGATCTTTGGTGTGGACTTCTGTTCCGATTAATCAAACATAATATTTATGAGTATATCACGTTTTAACATTTAAATTATTCATGACAAGTGTAAGGCTTACCTTTTCCAACCCATTCACATGCATGCAACCTTCCCCCCTCCCCCAACCCACCCTAACACTAGCACTCAAATACAAACTTAAAAGGTGACCATTGTAGGTATAGAGATGCCTATGTTGGAATAACTGCTGTAAAACAAGAACGGATTACCTCGAAATCTGCTACTGAAATACAGAATACCAAATTGAAGAACGACGGCTGGGTTGAGTCACGGACTAGGTCGCTTTCTTTAAGACGTTTCGCGGTTCTACCCAGATTGTGCAAGCAGTTCGTTGAGTACCACGCCGTCCCCAGGATAAAACAACCCAGAATTCACCTCCTCTGCTCGGCCTTCTCTGCACAGAAGAAAACCGAAAACAAAACACACAATCGACCTATTGCTCGAACTCAGAAAACATTTTTAGGGGTGGAAGAGAGAGTTGTTTTTTCTGTGTTGAAACCAATTCTAAAATGCTTAATTTATAGATGGAGGAGGGAGCGGCTAGGCTTGTTTTTAGAAACGAAAAATCAAATCAAATCAGTTGCTTTGATTTAGCACACGTTTTTAATCAATCCAAAATCACACACGTTTTCTTAATCAGCAAGAACTTACTTTCCATTTGAAAAAGATTTGGTTGACTGAAAAATTCTGCAACCAAAATGCTTCAGAATTTTAGCAAAACGTGCAGTGGGCTTAACCATAGTACGTGTGCAAGGCTCAAATCCCGGATTTGCACCCCCCCCTGCCTGCGAATAACTCGTGACGCGCACCCGGTTAACTAGTTTCCGAATCAGTTTTCCAAATTGCCGCCCATTTTCTTGAGCACGCGAGACAATTCACCTCCTCTGCTCGGCCTTCTCTGCACATAAGAAAACCAAAAACAAAACACACAATCGACCTATTGCTCGAACTCAGAAAACATTTTTATGGGTGGAAGAGAGAGTTGTTTTTTCTGTGTTGAAACCAATTCTAAAATGCTTAATTTATAGATGGAGGAGGGAGCGCTAGGCTTGTTTTTGGAAACGAAAAATCAAATCAAATCAGTTGCTTTGATTTAGCACACGTTTTCTTAATCAGCAAGAACTTACTTTCCATTTGAAAAAGATTTGATTGACTGAAAAATTCTGTAACCAAAATGCTTCAGAATTTTAGCAAAACATGCAGTGGGCTTAATCATAGTACGTGCGCAAGGCTCAAATTCCGGATTTGCACCCCTGCCCCCTTGCGCGCGAATAACTCGTGACGCGCACCCGGTTAACTAGTTTCCGAATCAGTTTTCCAAATTGCCGCCCATTTTCTTGAGCACGCGAGACCTCTTCTTGGGTCCTCATTCACAAACCCACTTGTGTGCAAAGTCATTTAAAGTAGATAGAAATTTTGTGACTAAGCAATGTGAGACTAGAGAAAAACACAATATTTTACAAATACACACCAAAGTTCCAACAGCCTGTATAAGGTAAAAAGAAGAGACTCCTTTTTTACATATTCTGCGTACTTTTCACTCACTCTTTTAGGCCCCGTTCAGTTGCCAGAAAGTACAGAAAATGATGGGAAAATCAACTTTCCCATAACTTTTGTAGTGTTCAGTTGGCAGGAAAGTAGTGGGAAACATGTTTTTAAGTTTTCCTGCAAGATTTACTTTCTTGCAAAAGTGATCCGGCCAAAAGCATAGGATTTTGCGTCACGGGAAAAGTTTTATCCATTGTGGGGCCAAAATAATTGGCGGGTAAGAAAAAAAATAAATGACGCCAATAGCAAAAAAATACAAATTAGGTTCTTAGAAAGACACTTTGAGATTTACATGAGTAACAACAATTTCAACTACTATGGTGCTTTCTGAGATAATTGTTGTAGAAAAAGATTGGTAGTTTATTTTTTTTTGAAGTATTTATTTATCTTGTCATTAGTCTTCAATTTTGTTTTGTACTAACTAATTTTCAGTGAGTTTTTGCATCGGCAACTAATCAAGCACGGTTGTTTAATATTTATTTATTTAGTTATCATCTACTTATTTTTTAAACCTTATTTGTACGGTTGATTATCAGAGAATGTCAATTTAAATGGGGGATTTGCATGACCATTCAGAATATAGCAAATTGAATAGGGAATTGCAAGTCGATTTTTTCATTTCATGTTAAGGCTTTGCATTAGATAAAATACATTTTCCATATGTGTTAACTTTTGAAATATGATATGTAGCCTATTATTTAACTCTCAAAGTTACTTTTATTTAAAATTAGACATGGGAATAAAAATAAAGAAGTTTCTCATAAGTGTCTTTTCCTGGCAAATGAACCACTAAACTTTAGTTTTTCTTGCCAAAAATTAAAAACTGTCAAATGAACACTCATAAGAAAATAGATTTCTTTTTCCTTTACTTCACTTGACTTAACTTTTCCTGAGAATAACTTTCCGGTACAACTTTCCTGGCAACTGAACGGAACCTTAAACCTCTCGAGAAAGAACAGCTTATATTCGCATCGTAGTATCCGATAATTCATTAGGTATAATCATGGTGATTATTTATTTTTAATGTTGTATATAGCCAACCAATGCATGCAGAGCGGGTAGCTAGGTACTATCCATACGGGGCCTTGTGCCAAACAGAACAATAATAGAGGTAAGAACCCATGGATGCCCTTTTGAAACTATCTGGACAAAACTCTTTATCAAACAGTAGTCAACCAATGGAATAAATGATAGTAATGCATTTTTCAATCCAAACAATAATGGAGGTAAAAACCCGTGGGTATCCTTTTGGAACTGTCAGGACAAAACACCTCATCAAACAGTAGAAGCAGACATTCAATGGAATAAATGATGATGCCTTTTTTTCTACACCTCTTTAAGTCGTCACAGTAATGTACCAATCAAAACAATAATGGAGGTCAGAAACCCAATGGTACCCCCTCGAAGTTATGTGGATCAAACAAAACGAAGAACAAAATATAGGACATAGACGGAATTTGTGGAAAGTCAGAAAACCTAGTAAAGTAAACTGCAAATGGAGACTACGGTACACTACTGTAGCAGGGCAAAGTCGAAAGTGCCATCGCAAAATAAACTACGTGTACGTATTGAGGGGGCTTGATTGGAAAAATTGGACCAAAATTTTCAAATTCGATTTGAGAGTTTCATGTTCTTATATGGTCAAGGACCATGTATATACCTACTTAGAAAAGACTTAAATAAAAATTATATCCCAATCTTATCCATATACTAGTAATAATAAGTGGCAGTGACAAAAAATAGAAAATGTTGCTTGAGTGTCATTGTCTGGTTAGTTGGGCATGATATCGTATTATGACATCAAATAAAGGGCACCAAACAAGGCCCAACCCACCCATCTTCTGTGGTGTCAAGCTTTCTCCGGTTGGACCTTGTAGCTTGGATGGTTATGGTTTGCACGAAGATGGGTTAGTCCTGCGCACGAAGCAACTGCGTTAGTGTCCAAACCCGGAGCGTGGTGGTCCGGGGTAGGCACTCCGACGCTCTAGTCAGTAAAAGGAGAGGAGATATTGAAGTATAGTTTAGGGTTTGAGAAAGTGTTACCTCATTCTAGAGGGGAATCCCTCCTTTTATAGCCAAAGGGAGCGCAGAGTTCGGCCTCATAAGCCCATCACGCGCTGTGTGATGAACCCGCCAACCTCGGACCCAGATAGACTTCCCAATCTTGGACCTATCCAAACCCCCACATTCCGCTCCTAAAGATAAGGGACCGGATAAGACGCGAGGTTGCCTGCTCCTGCCCATCTCTTCCTAACTTCCTCTTCAAGCTAGGGGTAGGAGGCTCGGTGAGCATAGGTTCCGCCGGACAGACAGCACGGCACTGACTAAGCTTCTACAGGGGCAATCTCCTACCCGTTCGGCAGGGAACCGCCGAACTAGACCACACTCTCCCTCGGATCAACACCACGGTTAACTTAACCGGATCCGGCTAGACTAGGATCGGATACCGAGTCAACCTGCCGACCCATGGGTGGTAAATACATTGGTTCAGCTAATTAGTGCGACGTGGCCACCGCCCTGGTCCCTCCGCCGGACCACGCCCTCCACAATAGCCCCTCAACCTCTTCCTCCCCTGCAAAAGGAGGGAGAGGTTGACCATCTTAGCAAAACTTTCTACCGAGGGCATCCTGAGGCAAACACGCCGAGCCTCCCTCGCCGGGCCATTGAGGGCAGGTGAAGAGCCTTCTCGAACCCCGGGGTAATGATGTATCCGCTGCAACGGGGGCTGATGGGACCGCTGGGAGTCAGGGATCGAACGGTCAACCTCGAATCGGAAACGGCGTGGGGTGCCACGTGGTGAAAGGGGAAACGACGCAGGTACGGAACGGTGCAGGCTTTCCACGTGGCATGACGAGAGTGGGCGGAGCGGCGACACTTCGGTTCCCGCGTTCGACTCTTAGGGTTCCACCCCACCAAGCCATCTGCTATATAAGCGGGGAGGTGGGACAGAAAATCACTTTCTGCTCTCGCCTCCTCGCTCTGCAACTCCATCTTCTGCTGCCACTTCATTCGCCTCCGCTGCTCCGCCACTCACCGCTGTCCAGTCCCAGCATTCCCAGGTAACTCCGCCATCCCTTCTGACTCATTCTTTGAGCATTTCAAGATGCAACACCACTCACACCCCCACGCTTGCGCAAAAAGCCCTCTTCGTTTGAATAGTATCGATCTCCCATGGCCGCCCGCGGCCGTAGCCCGCCGTCTGGACCGCCAACAACGGCGGTCCTCCTCACCCACGACTTCCGCCGAGGAGGATCCCAGAGGACCCCCCTCGGCAGGGATCAGATGCACATGAGTAGCCATGCTGAAGTAGGAATTCTCATCACCCCTTCCTTTTCTTATTATGTCTAAGTCTTCAGCATGGTGGATCCAAACTCCTATTCGCCGAGCATCGACCCCGACGCTTACCCAGGCCTTCAAGAAACCATCCAGGAGCTCGGTAGAGGGTATAGGAGCTTCAACAAAAGCTCGAGCAACTTTGCCCGGCGGGCCGGAGGTCCAATCATCCCCGGCATCCACGTCCCCCTTCAGGTGGATGACAGATCCTCCAGGGACATACTCTACGGGCGGAGTGACTCCCCCGGCGAATCCGCCGAGGACGACACGCACGGCTCCATCCCGGAAGAGACTGGTAGGGAACGAGCAGCCACCGGGGCCCAAGCCAGCACATCGACATCAGCTGGTCCGCCGCCGAGCACTTCTGACGCAGAAAGAAGTGCCCAACCCCCCCCCCCCCCCCAACCGAGGGACATTGACCTCATCACCCCGCTACCAACAGATCTCAGACCCATGCCGTACAACCACTTCTACGGCGACGGTCCAGGTGGTTTCACACAGGCCTTCCGGACTAAATATTCGATTCCGGATGACGTCCTAGTTGAAAGGGTAACCACCGAGAGGATTCCCTTCGGCGAAGACTTCATCGTCCTTCCTCTCTACGCCATCATCGAGGGAGGGGTGAGGTTCCCAATGAACCCCTTCCTCCGCTACTTCCTGTCAGATTACAACCTTGTGCCGATCCAGGTGGCGATCAACACCTAGCACATCCTTTGCTCGGCGATAAGGCTAGCCGAGCTAAACCATCTGCCGTTCACCCTGGGGGAACTGATGCTAATGTACATGGCATTAACGAACCCCAAGTACGACAGGTACTACCTCACCACTCGCCAACACTTTGACCACCTGGTGGACCGCCTCTATGACACTGAAAAGTGGGGGGGTGGGTTCTGGTCAAAGTGTCCGGCAACTTCGAGTGAGGTCCTATTAACCCCTAACTTGACGATCCCTTTCCAACTAGGAGAGGTTCGGCGATCGAGAGGCCCTACAGAATTCCTCGAGTGCGAGGGTTCCCCGGCAGCGGGGACAAGCCTGGTATTCATCCCCCTTTCTGAACTGACTTTCATATTAATCGTTGTACATCATATTGATCTCCTTCTTCTACTTGCAGATTGCTCCGCACTGAACAAGGGACTCCTCATTACAGGCAGGTGGCCGAACCTGATTGCCCTACTCTGGTGCCCAAACCGAGACGCGCCGACCCTCCTCGGTTACACTCCATTCTACAACGGGTACGTTAACCGAAAGGACAAGGAGAAAATGGTGAGGAAGACAATTGACCTTGTCACTGTTGCCGGGCAAGCACTGCAAATGCAGTACTTGGCTCAAGATCTCTCATCCCTCGGGCTGCCACAGAGGAAGGAAGAAACAGTGCAAGCCCCTATCGGCAAGCCGGAGCCCCAGGGTCAGCCCATCCCCGCTCCTACTGGGAAACCCCGCAACACCCGCCGAAGAGACAAGCACCCGATCGCCGAGGGGGAGGACCAGGGGGTTGAGAAGAAGGCTAAACTCGCCGAAGATAGCGTAAAGGTCCTTAACACCGCCCTCGCTGAAGGTGAGGCCTCGGAGCTCTTCGCTCCGTCTTTCCAGTGCCCTGATGGGCATATGATCTCCATCGGCGACAGCCTGGAGGAGAACCCCCTATTGGCCATGACCCTTCTGAAGGGCTTGGCCCTCCCAAAAGATATGGAGAATCTACAACCGGCCAAGGCCAAGAACATGGCCGAGCTCTACCTCTTCCTTGCCAAGGTATGGATTTCCATCATTTTTGAAGTTCACTTCACTTTCCAGGTGCTAATCCTCTTTTGTTGCAGGCCGGACAATGTGCTAGTAAGTCCTTCAACGACATGGATGTCTTACTCGAGACCAAGAAGACCCAAAGGGAAGACCTGCAGGCAATGAGGAAGGAGGTCAAAGAGGCCGCCGACCAGATCGAGGCGCTGGAGGCAAAAGTTGCTGAAGCCTCAACTGGTTTGGAAGAGAGGGACCGCTTGCTGCTGCAGCTTAAGAAAGTTGAAGCCGAGCGGGACCGACTAAAGGAGGAGAAGCAGCAGATGGAGGATGAGCTGCCGGCCAAGCTCGAGGAGGCCGGCGATGCTGGTTACAACGAGGCTGGCGACTACTATCAGCTGCAGGTGGAAGCCCTTATCAAAAAAGCCTTCAGAGACGGAGAGCTGAAAGGAACCAATGACACTCATGCCTCCTCTTTCCTCCGCGGATACCAGGTCGGTCTTGACTATGCCGAGGTTCCCAAGGATGACCACCGAAGGGAGCCTCCAGTGGTGCCACCTGTGGATCTGCCGAGGCACCTGCTTCTAGCCAAACAGCCCAATCCAACCGCTAACAAGCCGCCGAATCCCACCGATCAACCTAATCCTACCACCGTCGAGCCGCCGAAGCCTACTGACGGCTCCACCGTAGCTTAGAATTTCTTTTGCATATTTCGTAGAATCTGGGGTCGGCAAAAGGTAGCTTGTCGAGCCGAGCCCCTGTTTTGTAATGGACCAGTAGTTTTTATAATGAAAGTTTCCAAGTATTCTGTCATGTTGGATCGCACTTCATGCATGTTAAGACCATGTATTGCACTTCATGCACATGGTTTAACAATTTTCTTTCCAATTATCCGCCCCAGCTTGCTGTTCCCAGCCCCTGATCCGGAGGAAACACACCATCGAGGTTGGTTCCGCCGGATCAAAAGGATCGGTAGAAGCTGGGAATGCCCCCTTCAGGACATGACATGCAAAGTCTTTGCCGAACAGAATCTGAAAAGGCGTGCCTCGGCTTTTCAGGTCTCAACGAGCATAATAATACTGCCGAGGGTAACAGATCACGCATTTAAACAAAACAAACATGTCTTATTGAAACAAACAACTCAATTAAAACTGAAGGCTTAATACACATAGCCGAGGCAAAAAGCCAAAAGACATCTAAGCGTAAAACTTCCGAAGCAGCTGGGCGTTCCAGTGGTTCGGAATCGCCGTTCCATCCATCTCGGCGAGTTCATATGAGCCGTAGCCAACCTTTTTAACTACCCGGAATGGACCCTCCCACTTCGGCATGAACTTTTTCAAATGCTTCTTCTGGACTATCTGCCGAAGGACAAGATCATCCACATTGAAAGGGCGGTTCCGCACATTCTTATTATAACTCCGAGCCAACTGCTGCTGATAAGCCGCATACTTTACGTGGGCATTGTCTCGAAGCTCGTCTGCTCGATCTACTTCGGCGGCTAGCATTTCATCGTTCGTTGGGACATCAAACGTTGTAGTTCGAGACGTGGGTCGAGTAACAGCCACAGGGAGTATGGCCTCGACGCCGAACGCCATGGAGTAAGGAGTACGACCAGTGCCACGCCGTGGAGTGGTGCGTTAGCCCCATAGAACATCAGGCAATTCTTCCGCCCACTTGCCGTGCTTGTTGGTGAGCCGGCGCTTCAAGTCGGCGGAGATAGCCTTGTTGGCAGCTTCGGCCTATCCGTTTCCTTGAGGATAAGAGACGGAAGCTGTCCTCATCTGTACGCCGCGCCTCTTGTACAAGGCCTTAATGGCGTCGGCTACGAACTGGGTACCGTTATCTGACACAATGGCGTACGGGACGCCGAACCTGGTAAAAATTTGTTTCCAAAGGAAACTCTCCACATCTGTGGTCGTGATCGTTATGAGCGCCTTGGCTTCTACCCACTTCGTATAATAGTCCGTAGCAGTAATGATATGCGTGAAACCGCCAGTAGCTTTAGGCAACTTGCCAATAATGTCCACCCCCCATTGAGCGAAGGGCCAAGGGCTGGTAACGGGCTGCAAAGGTAGGGCCGGCTGGTTGAGAAGGAGGGAATGCTTCTGACAAGATTTGCATTGCTTGGCAAACTCCGTAGCCGTAAGTACCATTCTTTTCCACCAATAACCCTGGGAAAGGGCACGGTCAGCTAAAGGCCGGCCGCCGGTGTGACAACCAGCGCTTCCACCATGCAACTCCTTGAGGATACCGGGAATCTCCTGCTCATGCACCACACGAAGGTCGGGACCAGTGTACGATCGGCGGTACAGAGTGCCGGAGGGATTGATGAAATAAGAAGCAGATTGACAACGGATCTTATGGGTCTCCTTGCGGTCAGTAGGTAGTATGGCATGTTTCAAATAGGAGACGAGAGGGTCCATCCAGCTGGGGCCTGATGGATGTCCATCACTTCCCGTGGCTCCAGCTCGAAGCTCGGTGATGGAACTTCGCCGAGGACTATCGTTCTTTCACCTCCCTGATCGGCACATACGACTTCCAGACCGGCAAGAGCATCGGCATGAGAATTAAGATCGCGCCCAATATGGTCAAAAAATACATTCTTGAACGAGCCAGCCAAGGCGACCACGTGGCTCACATACTTGTTCATGCGAGCATCCTTGGCCTCGTAATCATCATTGAGCTGATTAACAATGAGTTGGGAATCGCTGTAAACCTGAACTTCGTCAGCACCCATTTGCCGAGCCAATTTGAGCCCGGCAATGAGGGCCTCATACTCCGCCTCATTATTCGTCGCTGGAAACCCAATACTCAACGAATGCTCGTGCAAGGTCCCGCTCGGTGATACTAGAACAATCCCGGCACCAGCCCCTCGGTTATTAGACGCTCCGTCAACGTGGAGTCTCCAGGCGTGCCCGGTGAACAAGCTCGCTCGGCGTGATGGGATGGGCCGCTTCGTGATATACTCTTCGTGAGCTGGATGGCTCGATCGAGGTCCGAGGGCCGGCACGGTGGAGTCTTTGGCCAGGACTTCGTCGCAGCCGTCGCCGACTTCCACCCCAGGGGAGAACTCGGCGACAAAATCAGCCAACACTTGACCTTTGATTGCCGTTCTGGCCTGGTAACGGATATCAAAGTTTGCCAACTCCAGGGACCACTTGCACAGCCTGTTAGAGAGATCTGCCTTGCGCAAGACCGTCCTCAGAGGGTACTCGGTAACGACCACAATGGTGAAACTCTGGAAGTACGGCAGGAGCTTCCTCTTCACCATTACCAACGCCAGAGCCAGCTTTTCTATTGGGAGGTAGTGGGTCTCGGCGGGCAAAAGCGCCTTGCTAATGTAGTAAACTGGCTGCTGGTCCGTGCCCGTCACACTCTTTGAGATCTCCTGCCGAACCAGGACAGCATTAATGGCATGTTCGGAAACTGCAAGGTAGAGGTGGAGCTCATCCCCTTCCTTGGGCACAACCAGCAAAGGAGCTTAGGACAAATATCTCTTCAGTTCGGCGAGTGCGTCATCGCAGTCCGGCGTCCACACGAAGCTTCTTCGGCTGTTGCCCTTTATCGATTGAAAGAATGGTCGACAAATATCCGAAGACTTGCTGATGAAGCGGTTAAGGGCGGCAGCCATGCCGGCGAGACGCTGAACCTCCCTCACCGTGGCCGGAGCCCTGATTTCTTGTATGGCCTTGATCTGACTTGGGTCGGCCTCAATTCCTTGGATTCCTTGGCGAGTAACTAAATGTCCAAGGAATTTGCCTGAGCCAACGCCGAATGCACACTTTTCGGCATTCAACTTCAAGCCGAACCTCTTGAGAACGCCAAAAATTTCGCCGAGATGGAGAAGATGATCGGCTGCGTCCATACTTTTGGCAACCATATCGTCAATGTATGCCTCCATTATTCTACCGAGTATCCCCTTGAACAACAGAGCTATCATACGCTGAAACGTAGCCCCGGCGTTCTTTAAGCCGAACGGCATCACCAGGTAACAGTAGGTACCACTAGGAGTGATGAATGCCGTCTTCTCCTGATCTTCCTCATCCATAGCAACTTGGTGGTATCCCCTATATGCGTCCATAAAGCTCAGCCGAGCGTACCCAGCGGTAGCATCTACCAATTGATTGATCCATGGGCAAGGGAAACAATCCTTTGGGGACGCGTCATTCAGATCGGTGAAGTCGACGCAGACGCGCCATTTGCCGTTCTTCTTCCGGACCACCACTGGATTTGCTAACCATGTCGGATACTGGACCTCCCGAATTGCTCCGGCCTCGAGGAGGCGTTCTACCTCTTCATTAATTGCATCGGCGTGTAGGGCCGAGGATCGTCGCGGCTTTTCTGCACAACGGGCCTCCTAGCCGGATCAACGTTCAACGAATGTTTTACCACGTCGGGGCTAACACCCGGCATTTCATATGGAGTCCAAGCAAAGACTTCTATGTTCTCTTTGAGGAACTCGACCATCTGTGCTTTCTCGGCATCATCAAGAGCCGAGCCAACAAGAAAAAAGCGGGTCCCATCCTCATTGACCGCAATCCGAACCAAGTCTTCCACGGCCCTATCGCTTGCCGGTCTTCCAACTTCTTCAGGCCCATGCAGCGCCTCTCTCATTTTTTCTCCGGGGGTGGTCTCATCTAGCAACCCGGGTACCTCTATACTCTGTACCTCCTTTGCTCTGCCATTTCCGCCGATAGAGTTAACGAAACACTTCTTGGAGGCCACCTGATCCCCCCTGATAGTCTCCTGTCTCCCAGATTCTCCAATGAATCGAACACACTGATGAAGTGTGGATGCCACAGCCCTCATGTCATGCAGCTAGTTTCTTCCCAGGATCGCGCTATGCGGGCTCAGCGAACTGACCACTATGAATTCCACATCTAGATTCACCGAACCATCATATACCGGGAGTATGATCTTGCCGAGCGGGTAGACCGGAATCCTAGTAAAGCCGATTAAAGGGGCTTCCACCGAGGTCAATTGATCATTTGAGAGGCCAAGAGCCTTGAACGCTGAATAGAACAGGATCTCCGCCGAGCTACCCTGATCAACCAATACCCTCCGAACCATTTTCCGATGGAAGGGTATAGAGAGGACCAAAGCATCATTGTGGGGTAAGGATAACCCCTCCAAATCTTGCTCGGTGAACGTGATCTCCCACGTACTACGAGCGTCCATTTTCCGCTTTGAAGATTGTTGAATCACCATCACCTCAGACGGGGAAGGCCGGTACAATTCTTCGTGGAGCTCGTTGGCCCGGGCCCTGTTCATCGGCCCGTGAATGCAATGTACCACGCCGTCCAGAATTTGGGCTCTCGGCTGGATCCCTGCATTTGGTGACTTGGTTCGGTCGATTCACCGATCCATCCTTCCCTGCTGGACTAGCTCTTCGAGGTAGACTTTGTACGGCTGGCATGCCGTTGTATAGTGCCCCTGTTCGTTGTGGAATGAGCAGTACACCCGCTGGTTCGGTTCCCGGCCATCGGCAGTTCCCAACTTCTCAGCCGCCCCTGTTGGCCATTGGAAACCAGGAAGTCGTCCACACTCTCGGAGCATACGGAAGATTGGCTCCTTGAAGTAGGTCGTGATGGCGAGGTGGTCCCGCCCATCGCTCGGTGGGCGATCCCATGCCTTTCCGCTTCCCTTGTTTCCGCCGAACCCTGCGCCCTCTTTCTTGGACACCACATTAACCTGCTTCTTCACTTCCTTCACCGCCGTTTTACCCTGCTCGGCCACCGGTGCAACATCGGAACCACTGATGTACTCCTCAAGCTCTATGTACCGGGCAACGGTATGCATGAGTTCTGTCATATCGTTCGGCGGCCGTAGCATCAATTCTTTGGACAGGTCAGAATTCCTATCCAGTCCACGCTTGAACGACGTAGCCGCAGTCTTTTGGTCACAGCTCTCAACCATATTGTATACATTATAGAAGCGCTCAGAATAATCCTTCAAGGACTCACCGGTCTTCCGCCGAAGGTCCGTTAAGGCTTCTATTGTCTTTGGCCTCCGATTACTTGCCACAAACCGCGCCGTAAACGAACGCTCCAATTCACCGAAGTTGCTTATTGAACCTGGTTTTAGCTGCGTATACCACAGCTGGCAGTGTTCGGGACACTCAGCGAGAACGTTCGGCACATCATTGCCTCGCTCAATCCGCAGAGCGCAGCCATGGACTTGAATTGCTGCACATGGGTCGGCGCGTCCGACTTTGCGTTGTATACGGTGAACTTGGGGACCTTGAAATGGGGAGGGGGAATCTCATCCGCTATGGCCTTAGAAAAGGGGGAGACGCTCTTTGCAGAGGTTGCTGCAACCACTTCCTTTGGCGGAACGACCGCCGGAGGCGCGAAGCTTTTCTCTCGAGCGTCATCCCTTGACCTCTTATGGGTCGGTGGGGTCCGAACCCCCTGGCCGCCGACACTTGGCTCGGGGGTTCGCCGCTTCGACCCCGAGGCCCTCCCGTTTCCCTTTACCAGGGGTTCTTCCTGACGCTGGGCGGCCCGGTAAGTGATTCTTTCGCCGGTGCGAGTATTTACCACTATTAAAGCCCCGCCGCCGGCGCTGATCTCTCATCTCTCCTCCGGTAGCAGCCCCTGGCTATTCTCCTCTTGGGGTCTGGACCGTCCGGCAGATCGACCCGGCGATCGCCGGTGGTGACCCTGGTCAGACTGCCTTGGCCGGTGGTGGGAGCGACTGGTAGAGTGGCCCGGTGACCGCTGTCGGAGCCGAGTGTTCGTTCCCCTTTCCTGATCTTTGTATCGCCGCCCCTCAGATCTGTTCGTTCTCTGGTTGTCCTGATGACCTCGTGACCCAACAGGGAGATCAAGAGGATCTCTTGCATCATTTCTTCCGTCACCAATCCGAGGAATTCCTTGTGTCTGGTCCAGCCTTCCCCTTGACTTTGAACGAGTGCTTGACGCCGTGGCGCTTGTCTCTGGAAATAATGCTCGGCGAACATTGTCATTTCCGGACGCACCGTCTTGTTGACCGGTTCGGTCTCTGGGTTCCAGATGGACACGGCCGCTAGCATCAATGCGACACAGTGGGCCGAGCCTTGTAAAGGCGGAGGCCCTAACAGTGTCAACCGTTTGGGTCGGCTGGGAAGCATTCCTCCTCCGTCGCCGTTCCCACGACCTGGAAACGGGTGGGACGCTCTGATGTGCCTGGAGCTCTTGTACTTGTGTTCTCAGTCGCAACAACTCCTCCGCCATGCTCACCAGGAGCTCCGGCGGGGGAGGAGGAACTATGAGGCTTGCTGCAGAGCGGTGCACACCATCTATGTGGAACGCCGCCGTTCCTAAAGCCCGGTTGCTAGAGGTAGGGATGTTTGAACCCACCACCCTGGAGTCACCGGGTCCCCCAGTGGGGGTGCCATTCAGCCCTAACACCGTCCGCTGGGAGGAGTGGTGACCCAGGGGGTTTGTATCGAAATGAGCGAGGCCGCCGAGAAGTCGTCCGTCTGTGTCTGTCATCCTGAACTGGGAAAAGAGAAGAATGGAAAGAAAGCTTCACCACAAGATGTGTTTGTTCCTAGGCTCCCCAGTAGAGTCGCCAATTGTGGTGTCAAGCTTTCTCCGGTTGGATCTTGTAGCTTGGATGGTTATGGTTTGCACGAAGATGGGTTAGTCCTGCGCACGAAGCAACCGCGTTAGTGCCCAAACCCGGAGCGTGGTGGTCTGGGGTAGGCACTCCGACGCTCTAGTCAGTAAAAGGAGAGGAGATATTGAAGTATAGTTTAGGGTTTGAGAAAGTGTTACCTCATTCTAGAGGGGAATCCCTCCTTTTATAGCCAAAGGAAGCGCAGAGTTCGGCTCTCATAAGCCCATCACGCGCTGTGTGATGAACCCGCCAATCTCGGACCCAGATAGACTTCCCAATCTTGGACCTATCCAAACCCCCACATTCCGCTCCTAAAGATAAGGGATCGGATAAGACGCGAGGTTGCCTGCTCCTGCCCATCTCTTCCTAACTTCCTCTTCAAGCTAGGGGTAGGAGGCTCGGTGAGCATAGGTTCCGCCGGACAGACAGCACAGCACTGACTAAGCTTCTACAGGGGCAATCTCCTACCCGTTCGGCAGGGAACCGCCGAACCAGACCACACTCTCCCTCGGATCAACACCACGGTTAACTTAACCGGATCCGGCTAGACTCGGATCGGATACCGAGCCAAACCGCCGACCCATGGGTGGTAAATACATTGGTTCGGCTAATTGGTGCGACGTGGCCACCGCCCTGGTCCCTCCGCCAGACCACGCCCTCCACATCTTCTTTGTCCAATTTGGAGTACAGCTCTATCAACCGGTTCTGCCATCTTCTGTACAACCCACCATGGGAAATGGCTTGGAGGGTTGCACCAAATATACATTGAATTGTGTGGGATTCATCTCGGGATCTCATAACTGATCGGAGACGTTCAATTTATTTAGTTCATGTAAAAGATCAGTTCATTCAGATATCTGTAAGGGCTTCAGCGATTCATTTAATTTTTCCTCGTGCACATTCAGTGAAGAAAATCGGTCAAGTCCTTGCCCATATTCGAATAAGCTGATTTTTTGCAGGGACTCACAACATAATGTTTTAAACGAATCAAACGGCTTAGATCATTAGTATGAAATCCCATAATAAATCCATGCAATCTGGTGTACGTTAAACCTATAGTTGGACTCCTCTACAAATACACCCTGTGTTTAGTTGGGAGCGAGTTGTCAATTCTGTATAATGAGAAATGTTAGTAAATGCTAAAACGTTTTTGGTTGAAGGATAAGTACTTGTTACTTGCTTAATAATTGAGTTCAAATACCCAAAAAAACAATTGAGTTCAAATATTCATAGCGGCTTTGTGGAGCTAAATACACTTTTTAGTGCCCGTAGCATGCATATGATATTAGTTTTGATCTCGATATATTGGTGCGGTAGAGTATAATATTGCAGATACTCACTGACCGATATGCACAATAATCTATCTAGTATAGTCATTACCAAACAAAAGTTGACTCCCCGTTCTCAAAAGTTATTTCGATTTCATTGTTACAAAGAAGTTTTGGTACATAGCAACCGTTTGTAAAGCAAAATAACATCAATCATGTCCTATCTCTCCAAAAAAAAAAAACATCAATCATGTCCCATTTATTAAATTTTTAAGTTTTCAAAGTTTTGGTAGATGGCGACCATTAAGAAAGCAAAACAAATACAAATAATCCAACAAAATTAGTACAGTACAATCTACGATCAACACCCTTGTTGCTTTTACTCATATTATTATATATTGATGGCTAGCTCAGATTAAGATTCGAGCAACAGACGGTTCAGATTTTAATGCACTCGGATAAGATCTCGCTCGTCGGTGCCGAGATGAGCGGCCGAATGGGCCGCTCGTGTCACGCCCTCGATTTTCAACATAAATAAACAATCCTTTTTAAATAAAAGTCTCTCGCATATCATAAAGGCTTATCTACTTATTTGGTCCTTACAAAATTTGCTCGGTTTCAATTTCGTCCTTGTTAAATTTTTCGTTTCAATTTTACCCTTACAGATTCTACCCAAACGGTTTTGGTGCTTGGGGGACTTAATATTTTACACATCATCCTCCACGTTAGCAGCAGCCAAGAAAAAAAACCCTTTGCACCTCCCATCTCTCCCCCTCTGCAACACCCATTTCTCTCTCCCCAAATCGGACGCCACAAACACCATTGACAACCACCGAGTCTCCTCTCCTCCCCTCTCGTCTCCTCATTCTCTTTCACGATTCACGAAGTTGCTACCGTCATGGCGTCATCAACTACATTGATCCGGGTGGATGATGACGACCAGATTTGGTCGAAGGAGATGACTCTGTCGCCGATCGAGGAACGCCGGAATATGGGTCGTTTCTGTCAAAGAAACAGCTAGTACAATACTAGGCGAATGAGGCACAGGCAACCAGATGTGGTTGAAGGAGATGACTCTCCTTAAACAAGGGTTTCTTGGACTTACCAAAAAACAAGGGTTTCTCTGTTATTTTTTTTCGAGTTTTTTTTGGAAACATCCCTCAAACTATCCACCATGTTTTTACTTAGTCCTCAAACTATCAAAATGGTATACTTAGTCCTCCAACTATTGGCTTGCATTCCATGTTGTCCTTTTTGCGAACTTCTGTTAAGTTCCAAACGGAAAAAAACTCACGTGGGCCGCACATGCCCCAATCCCCACAACTGAAAGGACAAAAATGCCATTCCACGCACAAAATCCCCACGGATAAAAAAAAACGCCCAAAATCCCCATCGCTCTCTCTCTCTCTCATATGCTCTGATTCCACGCACAAAACCCTCATCGCTCTCTCTCTCTCTCTCTCTCTCTCTCTCTCTCATATACTCTGCATCTATACGACTCATCACCCCATACACGATTCTTACACACACAAATCCAGAATTTTCTGATGATGAAGGCTTAAGGCCGGGGTGCAATGGACGAGGCAAGGAAACGAGCATTCCCCAAACTGTAAGTTTGCAATTCCAATTGGGTTTTCTGTTATGGTGTGCAATAAAGTTAGGGTTTTTAAAATCTGGATGGGTTTTGTTTAATTTTCGTTTGTTTATGATATATACATACATATATATAGAAAACCAAAGTCCAAACAAAATAGGGAAAAAAAAACTGACCTATGTGACAGACATGGATAGTGCATGACTGCATGAGAAAATGAACAATCATATACCCTGTTCGGTTATGCCCATGTGTGCAATGGACAAGAACATATTTCTTCGAGTGCTTTTGACAGGAGACAAATTGTGCAATATGAAAAAACGCAGACACAAATTTATTTTACACAAAACACCAGAATAACAAAGCATAACAGAGTTCAACTTTTAGTTCTCTGCACTGATTGAGGAGAGAAGCTAGGTTTTAAAATGAAAGTTGGGGTTTTTCACATTCCCATGCATTTTCGGATTGTAAAACACAAGTGGTCCCATTTTCTGTTTTTTTTTTCTAGTATGTTGTCCCCCACTTCGGGTCTTACTGGTCCCCCACCTCATGCATTTTGTATATTTCTTTTTCACCTTAGTACAATATCTTATTGCTTTGTGGTTGTTTGTCGGTGTATTGCAGATATAAACCCTAAATTCTTTTCAATAAGGGTCCACCATGGGGGAAATTTCTCTGTTGAAAGGGGTAGGAAATGCTATGTTGGTGGCCAAATAAGCTACAGTGATTATGAGGATAGGGATAGGGTCTCAATTCTTGATTTAAAAGAAATTGCGAAAAAATGTGGGTTAACTGATGTAGTAAACTTCTACTACAATGTCCCTAGTTCAGTCCAAGATGGAGGTTTCATTATTATGCAAACTGATAACCATGTAATGGATATGGTTAGGCATATTAAGGATAATGTAGTAGAGATATTCCTTGTGATCTCCAGTGGTTTGGAAGATGTGGACGTTGCTAATTGGGATTGGGAGTGTGGAAACTTTCCAGAGAGTGGAAATACCATAGAGAGGTTAGGAGATGTGGCAGATGATGGGATGCAAGGGGATGGTGACTCAGAGTCTGATGAGAATTATGACATTTTTATTGACAGTGATTATGATTTAAGTGATGAAGATGATAGGATGTATGAAGAAAATATTGATGTGAACACAGAATGGGCTGGAAGTAAGAATAGTGTGATTAATGGTGATGAGAGAGATTCTGAAGATGATCTGATGTATGAGGATAAGGAAGATGTTTCAGATTCAGATGATGGTTTCTCTAGTTTGAATGAAGCTGAATGGGAGGATGAGCAAAGAGCTAATAAAGCACAGGTTTTTAGGTCACTGAAAGGGAGAGAAGAACCAGTCTTTTGCATGGGCATGCTATTCATGAATAGGGCCCAATTGGCTGGAGCTATTAGGCAGCATTCAATTCTGCAAGGGAGAGAAATTAGATTCTTAAAAAATGAGACCACAAGGGTGAGGGCTAAATGCAAGGTTTATAAGGAGGAAGAGGGCAAAGTTGATTGTACATGGGAAATTTCTGCGACTAATAGAGCGACAAGTAACAAAACACTAAAGGTTGTAGCTTACAACCCAAACCATAATTGTGGGAGGATTTAGGATAATAAGTTGATGAATAGCAGTTGGTTGGCTAGGATTTACTTTGATGATATCAAGATCAGTCCTAATATTAAGACAAAAGAGCTTGTGGAAAAGGTTCGGGAAAATTTCACGTGTAACGTATCACGAAGTCAGTGCTATATGGCAAGGCAGAAGGTTTTGAGGAAAATTGAAGGTAGAGTTGGAGACCAATATGCCAAATTGTGGGATTACTGCCATGAGATAAAAAGAACCAATCCTGATACTTCTGTGTATATACACTTGAAACCAGACCAAGATGGAATAGCTACCAACGTATTCCAAAGGTTCTATATTTGTTGGGAAGCATTGAAAAAAGGATTTGTAGAGGGTTGTAGACCAATTGTGGGAGTGGATGGAACTCACTTGAAAGGGGGTCATAATCTTGGTCAACTACTAACAGCTGTGGGTATAGATGCAAATGATCAGACTTTTCCTGTGGCATATGCAATTGTGGAGCAAGAGAACACAAGTACCTGGACTTGGTTTTTGAAGGTTAAATTTGAATCTCTTGCCAATTTACTAACTTTCATTTGATGTAAAAAATCAACTTCTAAATTATGACTTATTTTATGCAGCATTTGATTCGTGACATACAAATAGTGAATGAGCCAACTTGAACTATTATTTCAGATAAGCAGAAGGTACGCTATTATAATAAGTCATTGTCTTTCATTTTTCTCACATTTTTTTATAAGGCGTTATAAATAGTGAATAAACAAACTTTCTTTTGTTTGGCATAGGGATTGGAGAATGCAATTAAGGAGTTGCTACCATCAATTGAGCATAGGCATTGTGTCAGACACTTGCACAACAACTTCAAAAATGCTGGATTTCCAGGACAAGTCTTGCATGATAAGATGTGGAATCTAGCTACGGCAAGTTATGTGGGTAAGTTTAACTTCTTGATGGAAGAATTAAAGAAAGAAGACCCAGGGGCATTTAATTGGTTGTCTCACGAAGATAGGAACCCTTGTCATTGGTCTAGGTCACACTTCATTCTCACCCCCAAGTGTGACATTTTACTTAACAATCTTTGTGAACCATTCAACAAGGCCATATTGTGTGCTAGGGACAAACCTATACTTACTATGTTGGAAAGACTTAGAACATATTTCATGAATAGGTTAGAGGAGAAGAGGGAATTTGCAACTAAATGGGTAGATGACTTGGGTCCTAAGATACATAAAAAGATAGAGAAGATTAAGAAGTATGGTGACTTTATCATAGTACCATGTGGGGGGCGAGAATTTGAAGCAAGAGCCATACATGGTGGTCAGTACACAGTGAATCTAGAAGCACAAACTTGCTCTTGTAGAAGATGGGACCTCACCGGAATTCCATGTGAGCATGCTGCAACGGTCATAGCTCGAGAAGGTGGACAACCAAAGGATTATGTGAGTGCATGGTACCATAAGTATAGTTTCCTGGCTTCTTACAACCACATAATGCATCCTATGAATGGTTCTGATATGTGGGAGAAGTCAGGTAAACCTCCAATTGAACCTGCAGAGTTCACTAGGCAACCTGGGAGGCCCAAAAAAGCAAGAAGAAGGGAACCTGATGAACCTCCAAAGAACCAATACAAGCTGGGTAAAATTGGGGTAAAAATGACTTGTAGAAGATGTGGGACACAAGGCCACAACACCAGGACATGTAAAGCCCCTGTGGATTCCCTCCCAAGTGGATTTACAAACCCCACTCCAGTCCACAACACCAACACCAACACAAGAGGAAGGGGAAGGGGAAGAGCAAGAGGAAGGGGAAGGGGAAGAGCAAGAGGAAGAGGAAGAGGAAGGGAAAGAGTCACCAACAGTGCGCAATGAATCTGAGTCATTTGAATATCTTTTTTTTGTAACTAATAGCAAAACCATAATGTGGTCTGTTTTTTGGTAACTAATGGCAGTTACGCACTTCTGTGCTTTTTGTAACTAAATGCAGTAGATGAATCTGTATTGAATGCTGGAACTAGACCTGGTTTTGTGTCTTGAATGCTCTGAATCTGTATTCAATTTGCAGTTCTTTAGTTAACTTGCAGTTTTAGTTTCAATGCTCTGAATTTGTATTGAATCTGCTTGGTTTGGCATGCTATAAGTTTGATTGCTGCACTTTCCTTTTCCAGTTTAGATGCAATTTAGACCTGCTGCAGTTTTGTCTATTCTGTGCATTGAATTTGTATTTAAACCTATTGAATTTTTTCTGAATCTAATAGCAGTTTAACCTGCTGCAATTTAGTGTATTGTATTGTCTTCAATCTGTTTCATGCTAATAGGGTACTCATTTAGAGTGCTTGAAGAGGAAAAAGATGAGGAAGGCATGGGTGGGGGGGGATAGAGGTCAAGGGATGGATGTAAGTTCACTGGTGGTGTACTCTGTTTTTTCCTTGACTGTCTGTATGTATATTTAAGGCAAAATGGAGGGAACCCAGATTAGAGTTTGGTGCCAGATTGGTGGATTGGTGTGGAATGGCATTTCTGCCCTTTGAGGTGTGGAATATACTGCCCACATGTTTTTTTCCCGTTTGAAACTTAACAGAAGTTGGCAAGAAGGACAACATAAAATGCAAGTCAATAGTTGGAGGACTAAGTAAACCATTTTGATAGTTTGAGGACTAAGTAAAAACATGGTGGATAGTTTGAGGGATGTTTCCAAAAAAAAACTCTTTTTTTTCCAAAAAAATTCTGAACTAGTGGAAATTAGGGCTTCGGCCTTACTTTGTAACGTGCCTGTATGGGTCATTTGAATGATTTCAGAATCTATGAAGAACACCAAATTTCAGGTTGCTTGTTTCGTAATTTTGCATTTATAGATGTAATTAGGTCGACATATAAAGTTTCTACACTTTGTGCTCTTTTGATTCAGAGCAAGCATACACAACGGGATGATGCAGATCTTTGTAACCTAGGAACAATAACTTCGTTGCTTTGTAAATCTTCTCCTTCCATGTATTTGACAAAAGCAGTGTACAGCTTTGAAGTTCGGCCATGGATGATGTACAGCTCACTGCCATTAAGTTGAGATGGCAACCTCTGATTGTTGGGGAGTACCACATGGGTTGGGTGAGTTGGTAGTCCGGGATTACCCAATAATTTTCCCCAAAATCAGTGAGTGAGGGATTCGACGATTAGAGTGCTTTCCTGGTATGATTCTGATTTCATTTCTATGGGCATTTTGATTTAGGTGGAACCTACAAGAAGATTCAATTTTAGAGAGAGAGAGAGATGCAGAGAAAGAAGGGTGGTCTGGTGACAGGGGTGGCGTCGGTGGTGGTCGCCGGCGTCAATGGTGGTTGTCAATGGTGTTTGGGGCATCCGATTTGGGGGAGAGATGGGAGGTGCAAATGGGATTTTTTTTTTTTTGGCTGTTGCTGGCGTGGAGGATGATGTGTAAAATAAGTCCCCCAGGCACCAAAACCGTTTGCCACACAGGCATTTTCCATCCAAATTTAACGGGAAGGGTAACATTGAAATCGGGTAGAATCTGTAAGGGTAAAATTGAAACGAAAAATTTAATAAGGATGAAATTGAAACTGAGCCAATTTTGTAAGGACCAAATAAGTAGATAAGCCTATCATAAATAATACCCAAAAGAGTCTTCCACCTGTTTAATTTGCAAATCGAGTCCCCAAGATAAAACAAAGTACAACTTGGCACACCGGCCTAAAGTTAAACTTAAGTACAAGTACAAACGAGTTTTCTTTAAATTTACAAACGGTTTAGTCAACTAAATTCAAAGGTTCTCAATTTACAATGTCATCTTTAACAAAAGGGTGATCATTACAAGACAATTAAGTAACTCATAAAATTAGCTTCAAAAAAATGTCTTCCACATTGAGCACATGATGCAATGCAAGCTACCGCCCAGCTTGAAACCTGAAAAGAAGGATTTTGTTGAGCTACACTAGCCCAGTAGGTATTTCCATACTCAAGTTATAAGAAAATGTGATGAAATACGCACCAAACGCGAATGAGACTCAACAAGCGAACACGAGATGCAAGAGGGATTACCAAAAAGAACTGACAAAGTTAGACCTTTACGGATATCTTAGAGATAACCCTAACCATCCATGCATCAACTAGAAGTAGCATTAGGACTCATCAATCAAATAAACAACAACTATACTTCAACCATTTAACAACGTTTCGAATGAGTTCCACAAACCATCTCCTCTTTTCATACCATCCACCATGGTGCCTCATTACTTAAAACTTTCCTTTTAGATTTCCAAAACATTTTAGAGAAAACTCAAGACCGTCACAGGTCAAGCTCCGTTGATTCGAGCTTGAATGCCGGAGGCTGTTGATTTGTGCCCAACTACCGGATCCGTTGATTCGCTCAAGAATACCGGAGGATTTTTGATAAAAATCCTTTTTTCAAAAAAAAAACTCGAGTTTCTTTCTTTAAATAAACCTTGATTGGATCAACCACTAATTTTTCTGCTCAACAGCCACAACCTCAATCAACCAACAGTACAAATATCAACACAAACTTCCGAAGTCAATCATGATTCTCTTAATCATGTGAGACATTCAACTGTGTTACCACCCCTTGCGTCACATTGAATTCTCTCCACCTAGGTTTCCGCTTTACCACCCCTTGAGTGGCGGGCCCTCTAAAGTCCTCGCATTACCACACCTTGCGTTGCGGGACCCTCTATTCGAATTCGTAATTCAAGCATAAACACACACACAAACCATCGTTCAATGTACAAGCAAGCAACCCTTTTTCCAAGTTCACATTGCAAAACAACCTCATAAACATAACACATTGTACATTGTTAAATATATTAAGATCACGTCATTCTTCTAAGTCTATCACGACAACTTACATCACGTATCGGACCCACAACGACTCTACAACACACTACCCACTAGTGTCTAAACGGAAGTAATATAGGACGAGGACACGGGTCACGATACTACCCATCGAATCACTAGACAAGCTCATGTCTACTCGTAGCATTCACCACTTATCCCTTTATAATCCACGGTACTCCTATTGACCTTTACGGTACACTCTCCAACCAACGACACTAACTTTAGACTCTAACGAGTGCCAAGAGACCAAAATCGAACAACGAGTCGTCAAGACACAAGCAACCATACTCGAGGGTGACTTGAACATGCTCTAATCGTATAGGACGTCACAACACGGAACAAAACAATCTTAAGAGTAACTAACAGACATTGACAACCGACACACCTCCACTCAAATGGTCATAACTTTCTGTGTACTAAGAGTTTTAAGGTGATTCTGGCGGCAAATGAAAGCCGACTTCAAGACCTTCGAATCGACATAAAATTTGCAAGAAACGGACATCGGACGAAAAAATTATGGCCGTTCGAAGTTGGGCTGAATACCCAAAAACGGGTTGAAATTCTCAGATTTGACCGAAACGGAAAACACAACCTCAAGCACGAAACAAAGAACGATCTAGGTACATAAACATCACATAAGCGCATAACAAGAGTAAGAAATCCCTACCTAAATGGGTTTTGAGCAAAACCCTAGGTCCACCAAGAACAACAAGCTTGAACCCGCCAAAATCAAGCTCCACCCGAGCTTAGATACAAGACCTAGAGTGAATACAACCCATAAACATGAATGACGAGCAAAGATCAACCAATAATCAAGAGGAGAGAGAGAAAAAACGTGGGTAAGCACCAAGTAGTGAGAACAAGAACATAAAACTCACCATTAGCTCACCAAATGCAAGAATCTTGAGATTTTGAGGAAGAAAACCTTTGGATCTTGAAGATTTGGGCTTGAAATCGAGAGTTTTGGGTGAGATTGGAGTGAGGTGGGTGAGAGAGGGTTTTGAGATCTATTTCGTGGCTAATGGATGTGAAAAGAGTAAAGGAGGGGGTATTTATAGTGTCCCAAAAACGTGCTGAAAAAGTGCAGAAAAACGCAGCGGGTACCGGTACTGGGCGACTCCCAGTACCAGTACTGGAGCCTTCAAAGTACCAATTTGATCAATGACTGGACAGTGGGTACCGGTACTGGGCAACAGCCCGTACCGGTACTGGCTAGGCAGAAAAATGAAAAATTACGACGGACGCCGGAACGAACCCAACTTGATACCAACGGTATCACGCAAAATTCGAGTCTACGAAAAAGACGGAAAAATGCTGAATAAGTCAATTTTATTAATTTAAGAAATTTAGGGTTACAATCTCTGATGCAATTTTCAAAGAAAATTAATCCTCTGATTCTTCTCTTCTGTTGTTGAAACAAAAACTTGACAGCTTGATCTCGATTTGAACGGCGATATCTTCTGCGGTCCTTGCGAAGATGACGACGAATTTGACGGGCTTTGACTTGAGGGCTTTGAAGCTTCTTCTCAAGTTAAATTGCTTGATCTTCTCCAATTTGGGTGAAAAAGATGACAGATTTGTGGATATTGACTAGAGGGCTTTGGAGCTTCTTCTCAAGTCGGTATTTGAGATCTTCTTCGATTTGATTGAAGGAGATGTGGATTTGAGGGCTTTAGAGCTTGGTCTCAAATTGGTGGAGATCTTCAATTTGGTTGAAGAATATGCGGATTTGCAGATGTTAAATTGAGGGCTTTAGAGCTTGGTCTCAAATTGGTATTTGAGATCTTCTTCAATTTGGTTGAAAAAGATTGATGATTCGTGGACTTGGCTTGAACGTTCTTCAGGGCTTGGATGCTTTGAACTGAAGAGCGTCTGACTTGATGTGGACTCGAAAGATTCTGAAGGGCCTTCACAGCTTTGATCTTCAGAACTCTGGAAGCTTGCGTGTGATGGATGGATGCGAATTCTGAAGGGCTTGGAGGCTTTGATCTTCAGAATTCTGGAGTTTGGATTTGATGATGGAGATTTGACTTAAGTGTTCTTCAGGGTTTTGAAGCTTTTATCTAAAGAACCGTCTTGTTTGATGTGGACTTGACTTGAATGTTCTTCGGAGCTTTGAAGCTTTGATCTGAAGAACCTTCTTGTTGGATGCAGACTTGAAGACTTCTGAAGGGCTTGAGAGCTTTGATCTTCAGAGCTCTGGAGCTTGTGTGCTTCAATGTGCCGATGGAAATTATGAGAGGAGAGCACCTCTTATTTATAGAGATGTAGGATGAAGAGTCATGATCAATCTCTACCTCTTTCATATTTATCTATCTTTATTTAATGTAAAAGAAATAATTAAAATTCAATAATTATCCTTCTTTTCTTTATTTTAAGAAAGACAATTATTCGTGAAAAGAAACACAATTATTATTTTACCAAGTGGCTTAATTTGATTGGCCGAGCTTAATAAAAATAGTAACTGCGTCACTTTGACGCGTGGCACCATTTGATTGGCTTATACGCATCATCTTGACTTTTGACCTAAAGACACATGGCAGCATTTGATTGGCCATTTATCGTGCTCTATTTATTAGGCCCCGCAACACGTGGCAACTTGTGATTGGCTAAAAATTTTACATGCCTGCAGATGTGGATTTGAGGGCTTTAGAGCTTGGTCTCAAATTGGTGGAGATCTTCAATTTGGTTGAAGGATATGCGGATTTGCAGATGTTAATTTGAGGGCTTTAGAGCTTGGTCTCAAATTGGTATTTGAGATCTTCTTCAATTTGGTTGAAAAAGATTGATGATTCGTGGACTTGGCTTGAACGTTCTTCAGGGCTTGGATGCTTTGAACTGAAGAGCGTCTGACTTGATGTGGACTCAAAAGATTCTGAAGGGCCTTCACAGCTTTGATCTTCAGAACTCTGGAAGCTTGCGTGTGATGGATGGATGCGAATTCTGAAGGGCTTGGAGGCTTTGATCTTCAGAATTCTGGAGTTTGGATTTGATGATGGAGATTTGACTTAAGCGTTCTTTAGGGCTTTGAAGCTTTTATCTGAAGAACCGTCTTGTTTGATGTGGAGTTGACTTAAATGTTCTTCGGAGCTTTGAAGCTTTGATCTGAAGAACCTTCTTGTTGGATGCAGACTTGAAGACTTCTGAAGGGCTTGAGAGCTTTGATCTTCAGAGCTCTGGAGCTTGTGTGCTTCAATGTGCCGATGGAAATTATGAGAGGAGAGCACCTCTTATTTATAGAGATGTAGGATGAAGAGTCATGATCAATCTCTACCTCTTTCATATTTATCTATCTTTAATTATTTCTTTATTTAATGTAAAAGAAATAATTAAAATTCAATAATTATCCTTTTTTTCTTTATTTTAAGAAAGACAATTATTCGTGAAAAGAAACACAATTATTATTTTACCAAGTGGCTTAATTTGATTGGCCGAGCTTAATAAAAATAGTAACTGCGTCACTTTGACGCGTGGCACCATTTGATTGGCTTATACGCATCATCTTGACTTTTGACCTAAACATACATGGCAGCATTTGATTGGCCATTTATCGTGCCCTATTTATTAGGCCCCGCAACACGTGGCAACTTGTGATTGGCTGAAAATTTTACATGCCTACACCAACACCTCCAAACAACAATACAACATCAAAACTTACATTTTACTATTCTCCAAGTATCCGATACATAACGGTAGACGTAAATCCGTACTCCTACATTAATAAACATATAACCTAGTCAAAAAATATGATCTTCCATTAATTTAAACGATTAAAGAAAGGAGAAATTTTACGAGTCTCTACGGCTCGGCACCTCTTGCCATCTCCCATTCCGGCTTTTAGTCAATTAAAAACTTAAAATATACATTTTTTGTAGTCTTGATGTGATTTTATCTAGTGCATGTTTTTTACTTTTACCAAACGGCAAAATCAAAAGCAAAAAAAGAAAGAAAGAAACGAAAGCCAAACATGGTGCTTCGAGATGCCAAATTCTGCTTTCATCAAGTTAATTTGCAGCCAACCACTTCATTTAACGCTTGTTGTGTTCATTTGTAGCCAGGCAATGGAATTCTTTCATGGTCTCATTTTGTCATGCCAAAAAAAATAAATAAAATCTTGTCACTCGAAGATCGAATCATATTTAATTACTAATTAGTAAAAGTGGTTGAGAGATCGAATCATATTTATTTCCTAATTAGTGAAAGTGGTTGATGGTTAGAACGGTCATGCAAATTAATTTGATCGATCTCGTCAAGATTGATACTGACGTTTTCGAAATAGACAATTGGGACTGACATAAAGAAACATGAGGCCATGAGGGTCTCCGCTGATCGAGACTCACTTCCGAGACTTGGACCTGTAATTCTCAGCTATCATACATGAATGAATGAATTGAAAAGAGCTAAATATATATACTGCATGTAATTAGTTAGGACAAATTCTTAAATACCATCGTTACAAAAACACGAAATAATTGTTATAATATACTCATGTGATAATTGTTCGTGTCTTATGAGTTTAGTTTTCATCAAGAAAATGTTAGGATCCATGAAAGTATTTATTAAAAAAAAAAAAATCAGAGGTAATGACCCTCTCTCTTTCTCCAATCAAGGTAGGAAGGAAGCTGATTTCTTCTCTTATTGGAGAAGCTTACGAATTAGATTATTAAGGAAAACGTAGATTCATTGTTGAAGGAAAACGTATGTGAATGCTACTCCGTTTCAAGGAAACAACAATTAACAACTTTAAAAAACAAAGAATATTTCCTTTTAGTGTATGAATCAAAAAAGGTTTGTTTCCTTTTTTTGAATGTAGAAAAATCAACCTAAAAGGAAATTATTGAGTTGGATGTAGGAAAATTAAATAGGAAAACCTTTTTAAGGGAAACAACGTAAAAGCAATCAATTGAAAGGATTTACCGGTCATAAGGTTAGGGGAGTTTATATTAGGAAGTATTCTCTCGATCGGACGGCTACAACTAACATGAAATATTGATCGGATGGTTGTAGAGGGTGTTAGGTTTATATGTATAGAAAAAACCTGTTCTGTTTTATAATATAGACTAGTGCTTGCCCGTGCCTACGGCACTACGTACCCCGGTTGGAATTGTTCATGTCTACGGCATTTGCTAGCTAGTGGCTCAAACACTAAATCGATTCATTAGTGTGTGATCCTCTTCTTAGTGGCACAAAAGATAATTACCCGTATTTACGGCACTCCCCCAATTATACATTTAAGCTAGCTACAAAGAACTATCAATTTGCTACAAAGAACACTTCGAAATTCAATAAGACTTCAAGTGTGATCACAAAAAGCTTTGCGTTTAAATACATACAATGAACCGACTAATTTTATTGGGAGATAATGGCAGATTTTAGATTTTTGGGTGACAGATTTTTACGGGAAGCTTGATTTTTTGCAATAATTTTTTATTGCCGATTTTTTAGCAATATAGTCTTTGGCGTTTTTTTTCGGTTTTTTTTTCTCTCTCTCCCTAAACATTTTTTTTACTGGCTGATTTTTCGGAAAGTGAAAAATAGTTAGTTTTTTATTCAACAAGTTTCTATCAGTTGTAACACCATTTATTGACTCTCATTTTTTGGGTGTGTGTTCAGAATTATAGGATGAATAGTGAGAATGAAATTAATATAAAATTAATATGGTGCGTGGAACATGTCTCTTAATTTCAAGGGCTTCAAAATTTGAATCACTCAAACCCTGTCCTCATTTCAACGATGGCGATTTTTTCATGACTCTCTCTCTCTGTTTTTGTTGCCGTTGTCAAACCCTGTCCTCATTTCAGCGATGGCGATTTAGTGTTTTGAGCCACTAGCTAGCAAGTGCCATAGGCACGGACAATTTCAATAGGGATGCGTAGTGCCGTAGGCACGGGCAAGCACTAGTTAATTCAATAAGTATCCCTCTTCTTAACAAATGAGTATCCCTTTCTCAACAAAAGGAGTCAAACTACTACAAATTCATGAATATGCTTTCTGAATTTTGCAAGGGAAAGACATGTTGCATTCAGAAATTACTGCGGTTGTATTATGTTGTTGTGAATCCCAGATGGAGAGGGTTTTTGATATCCAAATCAAGAAAAGCCAGAATAATTTCTGCCAAATCAAGGAAAGCTTTTCAAATAAATCTTTTCATTAGTCTCTGAGTGATGAATGTCGTCAGCAAATCTACAAATTCATGAATATGCATTCAACAGTTGTAATTTCCCAAGCATAACCCTGCCACCAAATTACAAAGGTTGGAAGTTAAGGAAACGATGCAATATGAAGCAGGAAAATTATCCAAACTCGGCAATGATTTTCGTCCACGACACTACATTTCTCACAAGCATTTCATCAAACACTTCGTACGCATACCTTAGCTCAATACAATTGCAGTAAAAACTAATCAAAGAACTAAGCCTAGGGACGTAACCGAAACTTCAGTATATCATTTTCAAAAAATCTTAAGGCTCGGCCTTCCGCCCGGCCGGTCTACATTTACAGTAGCGGTTTTCCAAAAAAAAAACAAATGGGTTTGACTGATTGAAACACGGTTTCGTTTCTTTTGATTTCCAAACTTTAAGACTAACATAATCTACCATTAATATACTCAAGGAGAAGTAGAGAAGCGTTTTATCTACCTCTCCTCCGGCCAATTAAGCAAGAACCGATTTTTTGGGGAAAAAGGTGCGTAGGAGAAGATGACTATAGAGGTGGACTTCGGGATGGACTTGAGATGATTGGCGAACGGTTTTGGTGTGGTATGGAACTAAACCCACTTTCTCTCTCTCTGGACTTAGTGCAAAATAAGGGTGGTGGTTTATGTGTTTGAAGATATGGGAGAGGTGTAATGGTGGATGGGAGAGGGCTGATTTGCAGACGTTGAGGCTGCAAATCTCAGGGAGGAAGGGGAAAGTATGGAGTCGGTTAGAGAGAGAGAGATTAGACTGAGATACAGAAAGGGAAAGGAGAGAAGAGCAAGCCGTGACTTTCAAATTTTGAAAAAAGATTACGGTATTTATTTTTGTCCAAATAATGTAAGCTATTTAAGAAAATGCCATTGGTTTGTATGTGTGAAGGGTGGAGAAATCTGGACCGTTGGATTTGTTTGTATGAGTAGATAAAATTTGTGTCAGGGAGAAATCTGAACCGTTGAGAAGAAATATTCTTTAGGAATATTCTTAAAGACCCTCCTGTTTTATTAGATAGATAAATAGGAGCATAAAAATACATACAGAGCTGTCTAACGTGCAATTGAAATGCATGCTCGCCTACCGGCATTAAATTACAATACTGGAGCCCACAACTACGGCACCACCAAAAAAACAACAGCCTTGAATTATTACAATCCCGAATAATATGGCTTATTTCAACAGCAGCACAGCAATCACCAAATATTAACCACATGATAACCACATAGCCAGCTTTACCCCTGTATCCTAAAATGGTTTCATAAACACGAAACCATTCCAGTGAAAGCGTCATGATATACCAAGGTTACATAATTTAACATGGGAAATAATCAGGTAACAATTTGATATTCTCATAAGAAAATAATAAACAATTATTTAAAAGAGAGAAGTCAGTTTTCAAGCTCGAAACTGCTAAACCACATTTGAGAAAATATGCATATCGAACGATGCATCTATCATGAGCGGAACACCAACAACTGATCTGGGGAGCGACCCCATAGGCAAGAAATGATATCAGGTCCCTAGCATACCCGGCTATATATCCTTTAACACTTTGAGTGCCAAATCTCTAACGCCCAAATTTTCTTTTTTCGATATGCGTAATACGTTCCATTCCTTTTCCTTTAAAATACAAATCCCATATATGCTTATCATTAAAATTTCATCTTTCCAGTTATGCTCATTATGCACTAGACGTTTCCATACAAGTCGTCTATTTTCAGCAATTCAACATTTCATAGTCGCAAGACGTTAAAAATAAACTGTGTAACCAAGGTATATTCGCAACTCACCTCTGTAGTGTGAACTCAAGCTAGCTAGCTAGCACATGTACAAATTTAAATAGCCGACTCCGGAACCAGAGAGAGGGAGAGAGTGATTGCCGGAGCGGGGGTCGCCATGGTGGGTCTCGCCGGAGGAGGAGGAGGAGGCCGAAGAAGAAAGGTGGCAGGGGGCCAGGGGCGGTATTTTCAATGAGTGAATGAGAGGAATTAAGGCCCCGTTCCAGAACACCTTCTTAAAAAATAAGTACTTATTTCACATTTTCAAACTCAAAAATAATGTAAATGAAAAATAATTTTTCAATCTTTTTTGCACCGTATAAAAGATCTCAATGAGATATTGAGATCTATCAAACAAGATCCATATTGATAGAAAAATTATTTGCATAAGCACATAATTTTTAAGCTTGAAATTGCCTTCTTAAAAAATAAGTACTTTTTTCCCTTCCGGGAACGGGGCCTAAAGTGCTGAGTAGGTTGGCTAGTATTTCAAGGGAAAGAGGGGGAACAAGATATGAACTCAACTGAGTTTCCCTGGGTTTTTTGAGCTTTTTCTTGTTTTGTCTGTATTTGAATTTTCTTTCTAAATTTTTAGTTTTGCATTAATTTTTTGACTTTTTGATTCGGAAAAAGTAAAAAAAATTTACTTTTCTTCAAATATTTTGAATAAGAACCACTTTAAAGCTCAAAAAGTCAAAAAAGTGAAAATATTTGGGTAAAAGTAAAAAAAAATTTACTTTACGAGACAAATCGGAAAGTCAAAAAAAATTGGCGCAAAACGAACAATATACGGATGTGGGTCCACCCTTCTTACATATCCACCCTCATTACATATCCACCATCAAATCCACCATTCTTCTATATCCACCCAAAATCAAATCCTCCATCCAAACGGGCCGTTAGTATAGTAGTAAGCATCATTTCCAAATATACCTCTAACCCTACTACCCGTCGAAAAAATATGTACCGATCCTATGGTCCAAAATATACGAATTTGAAAACATCCCTCCCATATTATATAGATTTGTTTTGGAAAATTATCTATCATTGAAAGCAACAACCAACTGTCCTTGATCACCATAGCATTAAATTGGGGTGTTCTTACAAATAAGTCATTTGGCTTTCCCGCCAAATTTTTTTGTCCTTATTCAATTTTTTTTTGCATTTTGTGGCTTATTGTCAATTTTTTGGGGATTATTGCTTCCTTATGACGAGAGGAATCTAAAAGGTAAAAAATTTCGATCGAAATCCAATTTTTTTTGAATAAAGACGAAATAAGTGGCTTTCCCGCCAATTTTCGTTGAAATTCAAAAAAAATTGGATTTCGATCCAAATTTTTTACATAAGCCACAAAATGCAAAAAAAAATTGAATAAGGACAAAAAAAATTTGGCGGGAAAGCCAAATGGCTTATTTGTAAGAACACCCAGTGTGGAAAAAACCTTCTTTGATGGAAACTGGGGCCTCCATGTAACTGCCTTCGTTGACTCTGCCTTCCTCCATGTGATGACTCTGCCGCTCTCATTAACATAATACCTCTTGGGGTAAGGCAAAAGAGGTTGGTTTATCCACGGAGGCTCCGTGAATCCCTTATTCACGGAGCCGCGCGATTTCAGTCATCCGTTTCGGCTTTAGACGGTTCGGATTTAAATGAAACTTTTTCAGGAAAGAGTTAAACTCTTCTCTGGAAAAGTTTCATTAATATCCAGACTGTCTAAAACACTCTTGGACGGTTCGCGATTCACCTCTGTAAACAATTGTTCACGGAACCCTCCGTTAAAAAGATTTTCAAATCTTTTTTACGGAGTTTTCCGTGAAAAAGTTTTTACGGAGCACCATCGCGCGCTTCCAAAAGTGTATTGGACGGTCCGGATTTTAAACAAACTTTTCCAGAGAAGAGTTAAAATCTTTCCCAAAAAAATTTCATTAAAATCCGGATCGCCGAAACGAACGGTTGTAATTGGGCGCCTTGCTTATTCACGCGCGGCTGCTCGGTGAATAAGCTTCTCTCGCAAAAAGGTCTATAAATAACATAATACCTCTTGGGGTTTCTATATTTGGACTTCCACAGCAGCTTCCACAGTACACAGCTAAAGTCATCCAGGCCTCTTGTAAGTAAAAATGGTATCGAATTAAACGTTTCCTTCCAATTCCCTTGTTGACTTTATGCTTTAAATTGTTTTTGAATTTGTTCCATGCAAAAGGAATACATGTGGAAGCTAAAGGTTGCAGAAGGCCAAGGGCCATGGTTGTATAGCACCAACAACTTCGTTGGTAGACAAATTTGGGAGTTCGATCCTGATGCTGGAACACCGGAGGAAAGAGAAGCAGTTGAAAAAGCTCGAGACGACTACCGGAAAAACAGAAAAAACAGATTCCGGGTTTGTCCCTGCGGCGATATTCTCATGCGAATGCAGGTTAGTAATTAAATCTTAAGAAAAAGTTTTGTGCACATACGTAGCAGATCGTACACGGATTTGGACTCAAATGTGTATGGTCCCGTCTGATGCACATTAGCTCTACAATATAATGATAGCTCCACGTGCTCGACATATATTTATCTGTGCGCATATCAAATATGTAAAACTATCTGAAACAGTTATTTGGAGATCAGGGACCCAACTCATAAAATTGCGTTCGAGGTGTTGGGTGCCTCAATTTTAACTGTTTAGCATATATAGCTTGTCAACTTTCTCGATTAGTCACCGGTGGGCTTGTTCGTTTTGGGTATCTAAAATCTCTGCGCACGGTTCCTAATACTCTCTCTCTCTCTCTCTCTCTCTCTCATTACTCTTAAAAACCTCATTCAAAACCCAAAACGAACAGGGTCAGATATTACCTCCTTATCTCTATTGACAAAATTAGGAAGTGATCCGTAGGGCCTGGTCTCTTGCCCCACCCATGTTCAGAATACTCCGAGTTGAGATTTGTTCACCCTCCACTTAAGAGGGTGAACATTATATTCCTTCTTATTGGTTGAAAGTGTGTGGATCCCACCACAAAAAAGTGATGTCATGCTTGCTAAAAAATGTACAGTATTACACAACAGTTGGGACCTACAACATTTCAACCAATAAGAGGGAGGATAATGTTCACCCTCTTTTAAGGAGGGTGAACAAAATTGCAATCGAATACTCCTACTGCATGTCTTTGAGAATGTATTTTCTTTTGGGGTTCGAAAATGGCATGAGTTTCGTGGAGGGAGAACAATTAGGAGACAGAGGGAGTATTTAGTCTTAAAGCTCAAGTTGTTTCACATAATTTCTTTGATACAACAAATAAATAGATCATTGCGTGTTTCAGTTGAAGGTGTAGAAGAATTCTCGAATTTTTTTCTGATCATCAGTTTGCATGTTTTGATGAAACCAACAACGCAGCTCAAAAAGGAAAATAGCTACATTGATCTGAGCATACCACCAGTGAGACTAGGGGAGAACGAACAAGTCAACTATGAAGCTGTTACAACTGCTCTCAAAAAAGCCGTTCGATTGAATTGTGCAATTCAATCGAAAGATGGACACTGGCCAGCTGAACATACTGGCCCGCATATTTACACCCCTCCCATGGTAAGTACGTACTTCCTATGGTTGCAATCAGGAAGATCCTCAAGTCCCTTCGGAGGCACCGTCTAGTCTGGCTCGTTTGAAGGCCCTATCCGAGCCTACTTTGATGATCAAGACCGTTCAATTTTGAGCTCTCATTGAGAACATAAACACGTCAAAAGTTATATTTATCAGATACTCTCTTCGTCCGATTTTAAATGCCTTCTATGGAAATCCGTGCATCTTCAAACTCCAAAAATATATATTTCTATATGTAAAAAATTAATTAAATAATAAATAGAAATATATATTGTTGGAGTTTGAAAATGCACGAATTCCCGTAGGAGGCATTTAAAATGGGATGGAGGGAGTATTGTTTGAGAGTTTTCAAAACATACCTGTGTTGAAAAAGGGTTCTAATGCAATGTTTCAAACTTTATGGTTTTTGTTTTCCACATCATAATTGTGATTCGAGAAAATAATAGTAATTGATTTTCAATAAGTATGATTTTCAATAAAGTTTCAAATCTGTTTGCTGATTTTGGATTTTGATTGGAGGTTGTTTGTAGAGGGAAGAAAGAGAAGGGTTAGAGGGGGTGTATGTATGTAATGCAACAAGGGTATTTTTGTCCGATTTATGGATGAGAGAGTTCATCACAAACGGTTTAGAGACGGAAGGGTGTCACTTGGGTAATGGAGATTAGTTGAGGGGGTCTGTGTGGGCGCTTTTAAATGTGAGGGGATCTTCGTGAGAAAAAGTGATAGTTAAAGGGGTGTTTATGTACTTTTGCCTAAAAAAGTGAGCAGTCTCAATTATTAAAGCGACTCCGAGAAGAGCCCAAAACGAGTTGGACCGGACGGTCCAGACTCTAAAGTAGCATAAAAAAAATCTTCCATTTGTTTCAAAGACATCTTACTTCTTGTTGACCGTATGATGCAGGATATATACAGTCGAAGAATTCATTTACGATTTTTTTTAAAAAAATTGCGTATAATTATATTAGATTTAATCTTCCATTGTAAAATAATTAGGAAATAACAATAAAGATTATCACCTTGTTAAGTGGGGGTTCTAGTTTCCTTTTCAGTTAGAACTCTTTAATTTATTCAAACCTTTCATCATTCACCCAAAACTTTATTCGTCCAACAAACGGGCCGTAAAAAGTCTAAAACAACCCCAGCTTGACCCAATTAAATCTCGCCTATATACAATTCCTGATCCGGCCCCTAACTTCTATACTAAAACCTAGCCCCTTACATCAGCCCATAACCAGGAGAAATTTTTCAGTGCCGAGTGGGTTGGAGGCCACGTGGTGCCTTGCACTGATCTCGGCCGTCCAACGAAGTTTTGGACGGTCCAAAACTTCGTTGGACGGCCGAGATCAGTGCAAGGCACCACGTGGCCCTACCCACTCGGCACTGAAAAATTTCTCCATAACCAGAATCACAATGCCCAGCCACACCAACTCAACTTGACTACAACTACAGAAAGAGAGAAAAGTCACCAATACTTTCCACTCAAACACGATTTTTTCTGCCACACATTTTTGTGGGGCACAATACCAAATGTATGGAGTATATGGAAATATATGGTGTCGAAAGGCGTTGGGACACTATGTGGCGGTGTGTGCGTCAAGATCACTTAACAAGACACGATGCGGGAAAAAGAGACCATGTACAAACTCAATTTTGATCAAACAATCTATTGGAATTTGCAGCTCATTAGCCTATATATCAGCGGAGCAATCAACACCATCTTAACAGCAGAGCACAAGAAGGAGATGATTCGATACCTTTACAATCACCAGGTATCAACAACTCTTGCCTGCGAAATTTCAAAACAACAATGCTACATACGCACAGTCGAACACGCACATATCTAAACACAAATGTGTATGAAAGCGTCCGATGCATGTGGGTCCCACGACTCACAACCATCGAAGGGTTTAGACACAGGTGTTCAACAATTTGCACTTTCATCTTTCCAGTCACATTTTTTTATTTCGAAGAGCACCTACACACACACGGGGACGAACAGATCCTATTATAGATGTGTCCGGAACCGGCATCTTATGCACATGAGTAAATGTGGAGTTCACACACATCGAAGGATTTTGAATACATTTGGGTACGGATGAGTACCATTTCGGCTATTTTTGTAGAAATTTCATTTTAAAAACACTAATGCTACTTGCACAGACGTTTCAGACAAAAATGGTTTTTGGGACCCATCTCAGGTCCCACAAAGATGATCAGAGCCGCCCATATGGTTCAAAATATTTTGTTTATGGTCCTTGTAAGTTCAATCAAATACCGGTAAGGGCCTTAACGAAACGCTGTGTCTGTGCAAGTAGCACAACTCTATTTTTGTGATCTGTTGTCTAAATTCATGAATGTTTTTACTGTGCAGAATGATGATGGAGGGTGGGGATTCTGCGTAGGGGGTCACAGCACTATGATGGGCTCGGCACTTAGCTACGTATCTTTGCGTTTGTTAGGAGAAGGTCCTTATGATGGAGAAAACAAGGAAATGGAAAGGGCTCAAAAATGGATACTTGATCATGGTGGTGCAACTGGGATACCCTCTTGGGGCAAAGTCTTTCTTTCGGTGAAGCTTACTAAACCTAGTTCTCTTAATAACTTTTCGGTAAAAGTTGATTTTGCAAAGTATATAGGAGTATATTACTACTTGCTAGGTATGAGGAAGAGATAAAGTTGCGCGTATATACATATCGGCCATTTAACTCTATGAGAAGGATGGCAACATTTTATTTCAATCTATCAAGGACGTACTTTTTTTGGGAACACGTTAGAAATTCATTAATATCAAGGACGTACTTAAAGAGTAGAGCAAATGATACTAACAACTTCTAAAGCAAAAATGTAAGACTAGTCAATTTTTTTGGTTTTTTTTGTTTACCATGACAAAAACAAAACTGAAACAACGTACTTGATAGAGGATTTTGAAATAAAAATCAAGAAGCAGTCTGATTGGGCTTGGAATTTTCTCCCTTGTCTCTGGCTTTCTGTTGATCAAGAAGATTTGGAAATCAAAAGCAAGAGGCAGATTAGTGCCTGGATCAATAACAAAATCAAGCCATCAAATTTATGTAAGAGAACTTAGAAGAGAGTTTAGAGGTTCAGATATATACGGAAGAGGATAAAACGTGAAAGTGGGTTGCGGTTGATCAGGATGGGTAGTTTTTAATTTCTCATTTACGTACGGCCTTCATATATTAGAGTAGATACCTGTACACAACTACCTTACGCTTTACATTAAATTCGTTTCTTATTAAATCTCAACGCCTAGTCGTTTGGAACTCCACATAAAACAAGAATTCAGCCAATCGGATAGCTGAGCGTTGGCAACATTATCTGCTTGTCTCTGTGACATTGTTTGAAAGAAGATGATCTGTTGTGCAGGTTCTTGGAGTGTATGAATGGTCAGGATGTAACCCATTGCCCCCTGAGTTTTGGCTTTTCCCTACGTTTTTTCCCTACCATCCAGGTGAATTAAAGATTGACTTATACTGGTAATTTTAAAGGCACTTTTGTGTCCAATAGAGTTCTTTGCAGAAAACTTAAAATAGGTCTTTGGCTTGTTTCAGCATCGGTTCACTATGAGTAAGACAAGGCGTGAAATGCACTCGATCCTTTGAATTTTCAAGCGCCGCCAGGAGCACTATTTGTCCTCTTGTGCGACACAACTCAAACTCAATTTTTGTTAACAAAAACAAAAATATCGAAGGATTTGAGGATGGAGATTTTAAGCATTGTGTGAATGATTTATTTGCGTCCGATTCTCCGCATCCAAGAATCGGATGCAAACAAACTCAACTTGTTTTTGTTTTTGCAATTCACCCAATTTGTTTTAAACTCTAGAAGCTTTATTAATTGGTTTGGTTTGACTTTAATTTAATACTTTGTGTAATTCAGCGAAAATGTGGTGTTATGCTCGCGCAACTTACATGCCAATGTCGTACTTGTATGGGAAAAAGTACGTGGGGCCGATCACGGAACTTGTCAAATCGTTGAGACAAGAAATTCACCAACAACCATATGAGGAGATAAATTGGAATAAAGCACGCCATAGTTGTTGTAAGGTTGGTGCATGAATTCTAAAAGTATTTCAAGCGAGCTTTAATGAGAATTTCATTTGAGTATATCTACTTGGAAACCAGTTTGTGTTTTTTTTTGGGAACATGTTAGAAATGCATTGATAAAGATAAGGAAAAGTACAACTGTGCTGCCGCTGTTACAATAATTAAGACACGCCAGCGACGAGCGAAGGCCAACTAGAGCCTAAGGAACAGAACACAGAGTACGGAACCGCAAAAAACAAAATACAAAACAAACTATGCTATCGCCAGAAGATAACGACCAACAAAAGGCCGAGGAACGACGATGACGAGCGAAGGCCAACTTAAGGCCTAAAGAACAGAGCATAGTGTGATGTCGGGTATAACTTAAGAAGCATGGACACTTACAAGGGTGACATGTCTGCGTGCTTGAAAAGTGTCGAACACGGACACTCTTCTGACACTTTTTGGACACGCATTTGATATTCGGACATGCATTCGATACAATTTTTTCCCTGTCCATAATAAAGAAATAATGATCTCCATTCGGACACATCCGACACTCTTTTTGCGTTTCTGGCATTTATTTGGTGTCTATGACAAGGACATTAGTAATATGTAATTCACACTTCCAACAATGTGATCATCAAAACAATCAGAATATGACATACCACTATGGTACTCCCTCTATTGCAAATGGCTAGCCCCCCTTACAAATAATCGTGTAATTTGAATATAAAAAATAACAAACTTTCGTGCATAATTTTTGAATGTTTTTTACTCCACATTAAAGAACTCCCCAATTACTTTTAACTTGGTGCAAAGAAATTTTAAAATTAGGCACGGAAATTCTTTAGTTATTAATCTAAAAATGGCACGAGTTTTCGTAGGGGACAAGCAATTTGGGACGGAGTAAAATAGACGATCATTAAAAAAGCCATTATATGGCATCAAATGCTATACAAATTCACTTAATGTGCGTACACAAATTCATTAAGAATTTCTAACCATGACCATGCCCTATTATTAGTCCTATATCAGTCCCACGACAGAGTCCTATATCAGTCTAAATTCTTCATAACTTATTGTACCTTGTCTATTATTTTATTCGGGATTGGAACGCAAACTGATGGTCATACAAATACACATAAAACATGTATGCATACGTAGTATTGAATGTATCCAAAATTCTTCCCTATCATACATTTTAGAGAAAAAGCAAATCTGCATGTCCGTGTCGTGTCCCATATTTTATCCGCATGGCTGTTTGCATACATAGTTTAAACAGCCATGTAGAAAATCAAAGCCTTCCCCTGTATTGGGTTCAATCGGAGAAACTATTTGAACAAGTTCAAGCTTAACAAAGATAAATTTCAATGCAGGAGGATGTCTATTACCCTCACACATTCATCCAAGATCTACTTTGGGATGGTCTTCATTATGTGAGCGAGCCAATCATAAACCAGTGGCCGTTTTCAAAGATTAGAGAGAAAGCTCTTCGAAAAGTAATCAAGCACCTACGGTATGAAGCAGAAACTACCGGATACATTACTATAGCATGCATACAAAAGGTGAGTAATACAAACAAGTGAATGAATTTTATCGGAGTATTAGTTTTGTCTTGTTGATACTAAGAGCAGTTAGAAAAGATGTATTTATCTACACTTTGAAAGCAGATTTAAGGCATGATACCAAGTCCAGTTGCAATTCTCTAGGCCAAGATGTGCATTAGTCTAGGTAGAATAAAAGGTACAACTCAGTGTACAAGGATTTTGCTGCTAATAAGTCGTGATAAACATAGTAGTTAAACATTCTTACCACAGTTTTTCTTTTTGATAAGCAACAAAATTTTATTAAGAACTCGACAAAGGGTACATCGAGGAAAGACCAAAACAGCCCTCGGAGGTTGAGGAACTGTAAAGGCCAAAAAAGAAAAAAAAACAAAAGCTAAAAATACATTCAATGAAGCTTGAATGGGCTCTGAACCAGGGTAGCCCCAACTTGACATCAAGGGATATCCAATAGTCAGTACAACAACCAAAACGAGAAAGCCCTAAACAGGAACCACTTCTCAATTCTACCCCAAGTGCTATCTATCTCACTGATACCTCATCCAGCATCATCATGACATATTCTTCAATATCATCGGCTTCTGAAGGATACACAAACTCTAGGACCAATCACTGCAAGGGTAAAATTAAACCACCTTCAACTCTTGAGATACAAGACCCCACTGATAATAACAACTCGATGAGATAAGTCGTGGAAAGCCCCATAACACCAAATTAACCTTCTCTAAGAATTCCACAGAAACTAGGAATCTATCAAGCCTGCTTTGAATAGCATTATCCTGAAAATTTGACCATGTAAATTGCCTTCCCATCATCGGAAAATTCTTTTATTCTAACCGATTGATTAATTCCTTGAAAACCTTCATGCTCCTCTCCATTCTACTGTTATTATTCCCTTAGATGGCCTCACCGTCCCAAACAAAGCATATTCAACATCAGGAGAACTCCACAATCTTCGAACACCAGACACCTCAAACCTCTTTTTAAGAACTACCCAAATCCCTTACATTTCATGTAATGATCTTCACAAAGTTATAAAATTATTGGTCCCTCATAAGAGGGGCAAAGGAATTGTTCTTCAACGACAGTTTCAATTCTTTATATTCTGTTTCTATCATCTTTTTCATTCTCAAAACAGTTTCTGTAGGAAGTCAAACGTTCTAAATGGAACCAACTTTTCAATGCTAGAGTTAACAACATTTGTAATGACTCCATGCGTTATGATTCTTAGTTGTCAAATTCACAAGGTATTTAAGCTTGTGCAATTCATCTTAACATATAAATGTAGATTTATCCCATGAATCTATCTCCGTAAAGATGTGCTCTTGGTTGTGAATGTCTTCCAACATTTTACTAGGGAACCAAACTCTTTAGACTTTTTATAGGGAAATGGGTTTTTATTGCAACGCAGAGTTTACAAATTATGTGTTGGTGGGCGGAGGATCCCAATGGTGATGAGTTCAAGTATCATCTTGCTAGAGTTCCTGATTTCTTGTGGCTTGCAGAAGATGGAATGAAAATACAGGTCCGCGTTACAAAATAATGATGTTGGTTGTGCTTGTTTGATTGTTAGTTTTATTTGTCAAAGACTCAAACATAGTACTGCACACTACTCATTTGCTGACTTGTGACTTGGATTGCAGAGTTTTGGTACTCAGTTATGGGATTGTACTCATTTGACTCAAGCCATTATGGCAAGTAATCTTGTTGATGAATATGGAGATACTCTTAAAAGGGCGCATTTTTACATAAAGGAATCACAGGTATCTTTCTATGTACCAAGAGAAAATTAAAACTTTGCACAACTTCAACTTATTCATTCTCCGTTACTAAATATGCAGATCAAAGAAAACCCTGCTGGGAATTTCAAGAAAATGTATCGTCACATTACTAAAGGAGGATGGACTTTATCTGATCAAGATCAAGGTTGGGTTATCTCAGACGGCACATCTGAAGCACTGAGGGTAATTTTAATCATATGACTATAACAAGAAAGATTACTTGAAATTCAAAAGAGTGATTTTTCTAATCAATTGACCGTTCTACAGTGTCTATTACTACTTTCGCAAATGCCACCAGATGTTGCAGGAGAAAAAGTGGATGTTGAGCAACTATACAAGGCGGTGGACATCCTCTTGTACTTACAGGTATGAAAAGCATTGTATCTCAATAGTTTTCAGGCATTTGACAAGAACTATGACTCTTTATGTCATTTAATTCAGAGTCCTGAAAGTGGTGGTTTTGCTATTTGGGAACCAGCAGTTCCACAACCATATTTAGAAGTAAGTTGTTCTCTTGTTCTAAATTCCTAAAGCATTGTATATGCATGTAAAACAGTAAGTAGTTATACAATACTTTGTTTTCTTTTCTCTTGGTAACGCCAAATTACAATAGGTTACTCAAACAAGACCTTGTTTGGAGTCTAATGGAATGTTGCGCTTTTGAAGCTTATTCGCTGACTTGGTCTCTCATTTTCCCCTTTCTATTCAGGCGTTGAATCCTTCAGAACTTTTTGCAGACATTATCGTCGAGCGAGAGTATGCTCTTGTGCTACTTCTTTCCTTGTATTAGCTCTAGAGAATTTTCTATAGCTTGAACAACTGTTATTGATAGTGGCTATAATATTGGGATCTAGGCATGTCGAGATCACTGCATCCATAATTAAAACTTTTCTAACGTTCAAATGCTTATACCCAAAGTATCGAGAGAAGGAAATAGATATTTCTGTGGAAGGAGCAGTGCGTTTCCTCGAAAAGAGACAACAACCCAACGGTTCTTGGTAGGTTCATTTTCTTTTGAACTAACTTGAGCGTACAGGAAATGGATACATGATTAGTTGTGACCTAATTGAAAGCCGGTTTTAAACATTGACAGGTATGGCTACTGGGGAATTTGCTTCATCTATGGTACATGTTTCGCGCTAAGAGGGTTGACTGCTGCTGGGAGTACATATGACAATAGTCAATCAGTTCGTACAGGTGTTCATTTTTTGCTTTTAACACAAAATGAGGAAGGTGGTTGGGGGGAAAGCCAAGATTCATGCCAATTTATGGTAACTGACCTCTTCTATCATCAGTTAATTAATACTACCACCAAGGTTTTCAATAACATATCGTCTCGGCCGGAATGCACCAATTTGATACAATTGGTACTTTGACTGTGGTACCGGCCAATACATATCGGATATTTAAAATACTAGCCGATATTGGTAATATCCACATTTTTTAATTTTTGTTTTCTAGGAGCTAATTCCCTACAGTGAAGAACTGTTGTACTGATATATTTTGAAAACAATTAATTCATTCTTTTGTACTTAAGAACTTACAATTTCAGTTTCTCCTGATATATGATCTTCATAATCGCTGTATTATTGTTTTTAAGTACATATTTTAACGTCAATCGGATATTTCAAAATTTTACAACATACTCCCTCCGTCCCTAAATAAATGTCCGGTGCGCAAATCTAGGCCCTTAAATTGATGCATTCTTTTCATTCAAAAAATAGAAAAAAAATACCTTGGCCGACGGAGGGAGTATATATGTATGTTGTATTTATAACAATCATGGATATGTAAAACGGAACTCGTAATTACATCGGTACTGATACGAACCCTACCAATAATAAAACCAATACCAAATCCGGTAAGATATGTGTAGAACCTTGGTGTCACACAAGGTTGGCTCTGATGTAAAAGTAAAACCAAGCAGGAGAAATAATTGCTCAGTAAAATAAGAAATAAATTACTAGCTTTCTAAGCCGCATTTGGCCTAAGCTATTTTAATTTTCAGATTTTCCTTGTGTTTCTCTTTCTTTTTTTTTTAATTGTGCGTCAAACTTTGTTGGATTTTTTGTCTCAACGAGAGAATAAAAAAACAAAATTATGACTATAAGCTTACAAAAAAATCACTACAAAGAAATCCAAAACAATCAGATTACTTTGAATAGTTTTGTATCGCTACTATCTAACTACTTGGTTTCTATTTGATTATGTAATTCTTAAAAACAGAAATACAAACCGCTTGAAGGAAATCGAACGAATTTTGTACAAACATCATGGGCTATGTTGGGCCTTATTTCTGCTGGACAGGTGAGTGTTTACTTATTTTGATGAATTATAAGCTCTTTTTTGCATTCAAATTTTATTTATTTAGGAATATAGTGCACAAATAGCCTTCTCAAGAAACAAATTTTTTTTTTTCGTGGTAAATGGAGATTGCTTTGTGAAGAGTTAAAACATAGAACGTATATCGTGTTTGTGGAACCAAAAAATAGCCCCAAAACTTTTTTGGTTTAGAAACGCTCATGATACAAAGCTCTCGGAAGAACTCCCCTTGAAAACCAGCTTGCAAGGAAAGGGTACCCAGGAGCTTATAATGTACACAGCCAAGCTCAAACTTGGCCGATGTAGAACATTAATTAAAATCATAACATACTAGCACGCTCCGGGGTCTACGTCTACGAAGCCCCACTTTGTAGACATTGACTCGACGCCCCATTGTATCCCTTCTCTTTTGGCAGCTCCGTACCTATCAGTTCTCCATCTTAATCCAGCCTATAGGTCATCCTATTTGCGGCTCAAATCGCATTGTGGTGGTTAGCTCTAGAATCTTCGATAGGACTTATCCTTGAAAATTGGGGAAGGATGCCCGAGAACTTATATATATAAACAAGGCCAAGAACTAAGTCGATGCAGGATATTTGGATCGTAACAGCACATGTGTGGTGAATATTTATTTACAGAATAACTTGGTTTACAATTCAAACGAGATATATTCTTTGTAGTAGACATATATAAGTGCACATAATTATTACTTGTTCATCAATACACTATTCAGAAACTCATTAGTTTTGACTTTTCTACTACTAGGCTGATAGAGATCCCACCCCATTGCATAAAGCAGTCAAAGTGCTAATTAATGCACAGATGGAAGACGGTGATTTTCCGCAACAGGTAATCATAAACAATATAAGAACTCTCATCTTTCATTTTCTAAAATTTGGTAGTTGATCATATCTGTAAGTTTTAATGTGGAAGTTTCTTCTTCTTGATATCTTTCCTTGTCCTAGGTATCTAACTAGTAAGTCCTATTAGATTCTCATTCCAATATTACGTAGAGTTAAAATTCTGCTCGTCGGCAGTTTCCGTCGCGGAATTTTCGTCACCACCATTGTGGGCCCCAGCGTGCAGTTACTGTTGTGATATCAACTGTTAGTCTTGTAGAGCCCATAGAGTAGTATATCCATACAAAAATATATATATATATTAGCTAGATCGGACATCGATATATAGGTATTTATCAAAAACATAATTTTTATTTATAAAATGGAAAGTCTGATTCTATCAATAATTTTACAGTTAAACTGTTCACGATTTGTCCATTTTATAAATCAATTTTTTTTGACATACCTATCAAATCAATGTCTGATCAAAGATAATTTTTTGCATGGATATATTACCCTACGGGTTTTACAATATAAACGGTTTAGATTACTAAAATAACTATACGGTGGGCCCACAATGGAGGTGGCAAAAAAACCTACAATTTCTACCGCCGGCAAAAAGAATTTGAACCTAGCTAGTTCTACGTAACACTTTTCCAAAAATAATACTAGTCTTTAAAAAAATAAAAGAAAAACTATCGTTTCCCTTTGTGTTCATTATTGATCAAACAATGTTATCTCTCATGAAGATAAAATTCTTGTTTTGGTGTACTGTATGAAATATTAATTTTTTCTAAAAACTCCAAAAATAAATTTTGTTTTGGTGTCTGAAAACTTTGTTTTTCCCAACAAAGTTTAGAAAACATTTTTAGGAAGATATCTGGCAAATAGTTTTCAATTAATGTTTTTTCTAGAATGAGAATTACTCCACTATATATAATACCATTCTTCTCATAACCTTCAAGCTATATATGTATCATCACAGGAATTAACTGGAGTCTCTTTGAAGAATTGCATGCTACATTATGCTCAGTACAAAAATGTGTTCCCCACATGGGCACTGGCAGAATACCGCAAACATGTTTGTTCTTCTATCCCAAAAGCCTAGCCTAATCATGAACGTAGTATGCGTGCGTACAGTCCAACTGTACACGTACAACACATTGTGTATGTTTTTTAATCTAAATAACCAGCATTGACTAGCTAGCGGCCGGTCAAATGCCATGCAAATAATGTACTGAGTTTGGATGCATTTACAATTTTCGTTATTGCATTGAAGCATATGCATAACCAATTAATGCACGTTTTGTGTATCCGAGTACGTTGTGTACGTGCAAGTTCTATGTAATTAATGTCTGCAATTCGTCTAGCTATTTCAATCTAGCTTGAAAACCTTTCAATAGTTTACGTCGCAGCAACTCTTCTCCACTTAAATGAAACTTGCCAGGTATTTACTCTATAGTTTTCTTTGCATGCACTCTTAAAACAAGTTCCTTAAACTAGTTATTTATAGCGGCCATGTTTGCGACCAAACTAGACTCTCTCCAACATCTTAAACATCATCCGCACCAAAAATGAGAGACGACTAGAAAACAGGGTAAACGAATGATGAGCTTAATGATTGCTTAACGAGTAGAAAAAAATTAGTTACCAAAAAATGCATAAACAGACCAGACATTAAGAACTTCAGGCATGGTCTAAGAAATAAAACTAACCGAAAAACCCATAAATACCTGAAAAATAGTGCATGGAAGATCGCTCTAGCCCGTGATTGCAGACAAAAAGAGCTCACTCATGAAACACAAAATTGGGCGCCACTTCAAATGCAAACGGGATCCTTCCCACCCAAAAAGCTGCTCTGTTTCTTTACATTGCATGCCTCCCACTGTTGCATCCAAAAACCCATAGAATAACGGTAAATTAGGAATGCCTTCGCCACTGTTGCATCCAAAAACCCAAAAAAAATCAGTACACTGTTGAGAAAATATCATTTTCCCCACCTTAATAGAGGGCAGAAGAACTTTGAACCAACCATGACCAGAACAGATCAAGAGTCTACCTGATTGCACTTGTGGGAACTACACTGAAAAATTACCCCATTTCTTTGTTCTTGTAATACAATTCACTGTTCAATCCTTGTTCCTTGAACTGAGTAATAACCAGGAATACAATACAATCTTGGCGAGGTCTACAATACATAGAAATCAAACCGAAAGAAAGGGTGAGCTATGTGACCTCAGTTAGCCTCCGTTTAAATTCAAGTTGGACATCCTTGGATTGCTGCTTCATTGTCCTAACAATTGGTGCATTCCGGCAAGCTTTCCACCCATATAATCAGTCCACCTGCAAGTTGTGGAATCAAAGAAGCAAATAAACATAACGGGTAATAAAGTCCAACGTTAACCAAGGCATTATGAACGCCAAGGAAACAATGCAGTGTAATCTCAACCTTATTCAATGCGACAATAAATTCTGTATTCCTCATTTTCAGAAGATTGAGTGATCCAATAGTCTATGGTTCCAGGCCATGCATTATGTCGATGACCATAATTGCAATGTCACATAAACCTGAACCCCTAGACCTAAATTAGTGAACGCTTCGTGTCCAGGGGTATCAATAACTAAAAGACCTGCGACGTTCAGCTTTGCATCAGCTTTCAGTTCCTTTGTTCGATCTCTCCCGTATGTTCTCAGATGGAAAATATGTGCACCAATTTGTTGAGTAATCCCTCCAGCTTCACCTTCCTGAACATTAGTGCCTCCAATACAATCAAGGAGCTTGGTTTTTCCAGTATCAACATGGCCCATGATGCAGCAAATTGGGGATAGCATCTGAATTTTGTGCTTCTTTCTTGCCTTTTGGTTCTTTCCCCACAAATGCTATTGCTGGTACATTGTCCCCCTCTTCTTTTTCTTCTTCTTCTGGACCCTCGTCTTTCTCATGTGAATTCTTAGAAGATCCCTTCTTCCCCTTCTTCTTTGCACTAACTGGCCCCACTTTCTCATCTTGAACCTGCAGTTCCTCCGACAATTCTGTCCCTATCGTGTATTCATCGTCATCAATTACCACCAACTTCTTCCTCAATTTTCCCCCACCACCCTGATTGTCGTCTTCACGTGGAGACCATGATTTTTATCGAACTAGTCTCTTTTTTAAAACAATTGGCCGGAATACTCTCGTTTTCAAACTATTTTTAAAACTACTCGGTAGAGCCACTTCAAGCGACGCTACCAAAGTAGAGCTACTTCAAGTAGCGCTAGACGAGTAGCTTGCGTAACGATGTCCACGCAAGCAACGGTAGCTATCTCAGATGGCTCTAATGCTTTAGACTAGGGCTTGTATACCGCTAACCCAAAAGACGCTTCTTCTGCCTATCTCCTCTACGATCTCTGGTCTCCTCCCCTCTGCGATCTCTCGTGTCCCCTTCTGGGATCTCGCCGGCCGGCCATTCAATGGACGCCGTCCAAAATACCGGCCACACTCCGTCATCCGCTCTTTTTCGCGATTGTGATATCACTGCATGTCTCTCTCTCCCTCTCTTTCTCTCTCATTGATTAGGGTACGAATTTGTTTGTGAAAGAAGGCTAAATTATATGAGTGGATGCCGAAAATAATGGCCATTTGGTGCCCTAACCAGACCACGGCCTCTTCCACTAGCACCCCCATCCGTACACCCATAGCCTTGTTGATACCCATTACCTGCAGATGATTAATCAGTTAGTATGTGCTGGTAATATCTGCTTGTATGGGTTTGTACTTGTGCAAATTTTTGTACGCTTAATATGGTTGAACCAACTTAACCAAAGGGCTACAAGTAGGAGAATTAACTAGCATGGAGAATTAGCTACCACAATGTCATGATTTTGTTACATACCGTGTGTTCGAAAAAATGGGGCAATGAGGAGACAAATTGTTACGGTATTACGGGAAGCATGTTACAATATTGCCAGTGGAAACACACACACAAAAAAAAAAAAAAAAAATTAGTATGACTTGCGTATGCTCTTTTGGCATTATTTATTCTTGATTGGTATAAATTTCAAGTAACTGTAGTTTAGCATGGTGAAATTTAATCGTTATAGTGCTATGCCATGTGGTGATTGAGTTTTCAAGTTTAGGTTAATTGGAAACATTAAAATACTTACAGATGTAATTTGTGAGATCATATCGTGTTTGGATGAGGTGTCCTTAAACATTCAAATACCTGCAGATGTAATTGGTGAGATAAAATATCATATCAAGAACTGCGCGTCCTTCAGAAGGCTAGCTTTTCAGTTATGTTCGTCAAACGATAAGTCTGGGTCGGTTTAGATCTTAATAAATAAGAACCTTACCAGTTGTGGAGTCTTATGGCTTAAAAGTTTCAGCTAAAGATACAGTATCGAACAATTGGTGTGCGTAACATGAACAATTGGTGTGCGTTACCATCAACGATTTTCAGAAACCCTATCGAACAATTGGTATGCATAACATCAACAATTCATTTTTTTAAGGGATACAATCTATGGAGACGGGGGAAAGGAGGATGGAAAAGATTGAACTTACTATGCAATTAAATATTGTAGGCAACAGAAACCGGGCTCTTCTTCGACGATTGTCGCTAGGACGGGGTCTGAGTAGCAGTCCGGAATCCAATTGAAGGTCGGGGACGAAGATGGAGAAAAAGTCAGAGGAAGACGGGGTAAGCGGGTAGTAGTTGTGTTTGGCGACTGTTGAAGCGCTTGAGAGACGGAGGGAGGTGCTTGTAGGAGTTTCTAGCGTAAATCTGCAGGTTTTTTTTGGGGATGTAATGTTGGTAGCGCTTGAGAATTCGATTTTCCCAAGGCGAACCATTGTAAAGAAGGATTGAAATTTGAAGGGGTGCTTATTGGGAGCTGTTGGAAAATAGTGCATTGTTCAGGTTGTATCGTTTTGGTTGGAGCCGTTGTATAGCATTGTTGGGAAGAGGGGTAGGACATGACTGGTATTAGTTGCAAGTGTTAGGGGCATTTGCGGAAAGCAAAAAGGAGGAAACATCTTCGTACATTTGATAGAAAGTAGTATAGTATAGTATAGATGAGAGATTCACTTGCTTCGTCTCACAATTTATCGCATTAATGTTCTGATGTGGAGTGATCGATCGATGCATCAAATGAAAACTCGATCGGATTACCTTATTTGTAGGCTGTAGCAATATTTTTTATACACAGATTTCGATCGATAAGCTAGCCTGAGTCTTTAAAGATGCATGTTGAGAGATTCGCATGCATCGTCAATCTTTACGTGGGTACTGATTATTGCATCAAATGGAAACTCATACCTTATACATTAAGTCTACGATCACCGCACGCCTACGTGGGGCCATGTAGGAATGCGGTGGACTTGTGCGGTGACCGTAGCACCTCTGTACCTTATATATTGCATTTTTTTAAAATCAAAATTCGTAACTTTGATAACAAACACCCCAGGAATACAAGGTCCGTCCCAGAAATAAAGTGGGATTCAAGGAAAAAGGACGTTGATGTCAAGAGAAGCAATACTAACAAGAACACACGCTCGCACTGGCGGACACACACTGCCCAGAGCCTGGGTGCACTATTTCCTCTTCCCGGAGAGCCGAACCATCTCCTCCACCACCTCATCTATCTCTTCCACTTCTTTCATTGCCATCTTCTCACTCAATTCCCTTGCCTTATTTCTAACTTCCATTCCATGTTTCTCCACCACTATCCTTCTTATAACTCTTGCTATCTCCTTTCTACCTAGCCTGCCAGTCTCATCTCTCTTCACCTCCACACCCACACCAACATCCTCAACTAGCCGGGCATTCAATGGCTGGTCAATATGCATAGGCATGGCTATAATCGGAACACCAAATTTTATACTTTCTAACACAGAATTCCATCCGCAATGACTCACGAAACCACCAGTGCTTGGATGCGTTAGGATTTTTGCCTGTGGAGCCCACCCCTCCACAACCATTCCTACATCTCCAACCCTGTCAAGAAAACCTACTGGCAATGCCTCTTCAACCGTAGTTTTCTCTCCCACTGGAAACCTAACGACCCATATGAAACTAACCCTGCTAAGCTCTAGCCCATAAGCTATCTCTTCCCTTTCTTCATTAGATAGAAAAAACTCACTTCCAAAGGCAACAAACACAACCGAGGACTCATCTTTCTTATGAAGAAATCGCATGACTTCAGTATCTTCGTCTTCATCCACGATTTCTCGAACCAACGGACCGACAGGTTGAACCTTTTTCTTGACTAACATAGAGAGATAATCAATATACTTTTCCTCTATCTCTGTAGAAGTTTTGATCAACATAACATCGCGAGAGAGCTTGATGGATTCACGAATAAGGTCTACGTCTTTCACTCCGTTTGTAGAAAACTCCAACATGGCTTTTAAAGAAGTTTTTTCAGACTCGTGAAGCTGAATGGACTGAAATGGGTATTCAGCATCAGGATTTTCCATGAAACGAAAGGCGAAAGAAGTGAACAAAGCCCCGAAAGAGAAAAAAAGAACGGATGGAATATTGAGCAAAGAAGCGCTAGCTGAGACCCATGGCATGTTGAAGTCATACATAATTAGGTCTGGATTGAGGGTATTGAGTATGTGAGAGAAAAAGGGTTTTGATTCTTCAAAGGCAATTTTGAGAATGGGCATTAGATGGGGTGGTAGGCCATAGGTGGTGTGGAGGTGAGGAGGGAGCTCCGGCAAGGAGGGCAGATGGAGTTCCACTAGTTGTACAGAGGGAGAGTATTTCTCCGGGAGCATCTTCTTAACAGAATTAAGATTGATGCTTGTAGAGCAAAAGTATATGAAGAAATTCTTCTCTGTAAGTCTTTTAGCTAGCTCTAGGAAGGCAGATATGTGACCATGGGCTAGCCATGGTAGCATCAAGACACTGATACTGCCCTTTCTGGTTTCCATTACAACAAAGGTGAGGTACCACGTAATGATACAAACATAATGATTTATAGAGATTATGGTTAATATAACAACGTACGTACAGGCGGTCCAAATGAATAAATAAATGTAATCATGGTGACTTACGCAACATGATCAGTTAGAGAGAGAGTGAGAGTGAGAGTGAGAGTTTAGGGAACTCTAAATCACACTTTTAGAGGAAGCAACCATCTAAAACTAGCTAGCTCACTAGTTCCAACCAGCATGCCAACCATGGCAGGCAGTAATCTTTGTGTGAGGAAAGAATGCTTATCATTGCTGTCTTCCTTGTTTACAAAGCTCAATCCCGTCAATGTAAGTCGGAACGATAGATAATTATGCAAGGCTTAACGGAGGGTTACGTGAACAGTTGTTTACGGAGGTGAATCGCGACCGTCTAAAAGTGTAAATAAAATGTAGGAACAAACTAGTGTTCAATTTATGTTACCATCCCCTTCGGGCAAACAAAGCAACTTATTAGAATATGAGAAGCTAATTTCCTTCCTCGAAGAAAAAATGAACTTGTTCTTGTTCTTGGAAAAATCCAACTTCCACGTGCTTGTGGATGGATTGAGTAAGAATTGGAGTAATTTAAGTTCTTTTAAATGGATTGAGTGAGAATTGGAGTAATATAAGTTCTTTTAAATGGATTGAGTGAGAATTGGAGTAATATAAATTCATTTAAAATGTGAAATATATATATAAGTATCGTTTTATGCAATACTTGGAGTAGATATGTATTATCTTAATTATGATAATGATTGGATTCTCTAATTTTTAATCTCTCCTGAGTCACAATTACTAGTCACAATTACTAGGGTATGAGTCACCCTTCGTACCTCCCTCCGCATCCCGTCGAAATGTCATTTGCGAGCCTTACTCTAGACCCACAACTATGACTCTGCCCGTAGTTTTTCCCATGCATGAATAACTCTGTTCACGGAGCCGCGCGATGTCGGCTTTAGACGGTCCGAATTTAAATGAAACTTTTCCGGGTCTATCAAACTGATCTTTTTTCATAAGTTATTCATACGTGGGAGAAACAACGAGCAGAGTCATAGTTGTGGGTTTAGAGTAAGGCTCGCAAATGATATTTCGACGGGATGCGGAGGGAGGTACGAAGGGTGGCTCATACCCTAGTAATTGTGACTCAGGAGAGATTAAAAATTATAGAATCCAATCATTATCATTAAGATAATACATATCTACTCCTAGTATTGCATAAAACGATACTTTTATATATATATATATATATATATATTTCACATTTTAAATGAATTTATATTACTCCAATTCTTACTCAATCCATTTAAAAGAACTTATATTACTCCAATTCTCACTCAATCCATTTAAAAGAACTTATATTACTCCAATTCTTACTCAATCCATCCACAAGAGTATTAAGTTCCTCTCCATAAGAAAGCAACTTACAACTTTACAGCCACCCAACCGTTGGCTCAAGTGGCCCACTTGAATTATATGATGAATATGCTTTTACTTTAACTTGTTCAAATACTCCTTGAACACGGAAATTGATTTGGACACAGATGTGTTTGAAGTCGTCGCAATTCGCGTTTGTATTGTATGGAGCCTACGTGCATCGAACGGTTGCAAACATCTGTTGCTGAGATTAGTGTCCGGATATCTGTGTCCGTAACATTGCAGTTTGAACACAATGATGCATGTTGCTTGTATACTCCCTAGCCCAAGGAACAACAGTACAAATCTCTAACTCGATACACATCACAAATATAGTTGGGCCCATCCTAAATGTTGGGCTCAGCCTGGGTTCTTAAAAGTCTTTCGAAAACATTGGAGTGGACTCTTTAAATTCCATACCCAGAAAAGTTCCAGCATCACCCAAGTAGCCCTCTTTCCGAAATGTTACCCATTGTTTTTCGGGGAATTTAGAGGCCGGCCCTTTTTTCTTGGTTCGGACTTCAAATAGTCCTGACCAAAATATTTTTTCTTTCCTTCAGTCTTTTTTCTTGACTTTTCATGCAATTTTACTATTTTACCCATTCTTCTTAACTTTTTGTGTACATGTCTATTTTTAATAAAATTTATATTTTTAGAATTAATTTCTGACCCATATTATTTAGAACAAAAATACCCTTGGCTATGTGGGCTATGAGAACTGCCAATTCTCATAATCAGTTTTATGAGAATTGCTCAGTTCTCATAGAAAATTGGCTATGTGATCCATATTATTTCGGACAAAAATACCCTTGGCTATGTAGGCTATGAGAACTGCTCAGTTCTCATAGAAAACTGGCTATGTGACACATATTATTTCGGACAAAAATACCCTTGGCTATGTGAGCTATGAGAACTGCCAATTCTCATAGTCTGTTCTATGAGAACCGTTCAGTTCTCATAGAAAACTGGCTATGTGATCCATATTCTTTCGGACAAAAATACCTCTCTGGCTATGAGAATTGCCAATTCTCATAGTCAATTCTATGAAAACTATGTGATAGAAAACTGGCTACGTGACCCATATTATTTCGGACAAAAATACCGCTATGTGAGTTATGAGAATCGCCAATTCTCATAGTACGTTACATGAGAACCGTTCGTCTCATGAAAAGCTGGTTATGTGGTGAATTATGAGAAACATGTGAATTGCCAATTCTCATATTCAATTCTAATGGTAAGTTTTATGAGAATTGACTATTCTCATAGACTGGTTATGAGAATGGAAAAGTAGAAGAAAAAATTCACATAAATTTCACTGTGCACAATACTTGAGTTCCCGATTTTCTTCCCTTTTTCTTCTCAAACCAAACAATATATAGAAGAGTGATTTTTCTTTATTTTCCCTTCCTTTTATTTTCCATAATTTCCAAACCAAGCCTTAGGGCCTGTTTTGGAACTTTTAAAAAAGAGAGAATTTTAGGAAGGAAAAAATGGCTATAAAAAAAATACACAGTTCTCATAGAAAATACACAGTTCTCATAGAAAAATACATAGTTCTTATAGAAAATACATAATTCTCATAGACCGTTCTCATAAACAATACACAGTTCTCATAAAAAAATACACAGTTCTCATAATTCAATACACACTAAAATACAGAGCTTGCATTTTTTACTAGTAGACCCTGCCCAAAGTTTGCATTTTTAATTAGTAGCTTGTTGGATTTTTCAAAATAATAATAATAAATAGAAATCAATTGTAAACTGTGTATTTTACTTCAATTGAAGTAATAATGTTGTGCAACAACCATAATTATCATTATCGTTTCCATTGTCATTGACTCACCAGAACTCATCTTACACACAGATCACGAACCAAACTCCACAACATATACCAATAATATATTTTATATGCTCCATAAAATTTGCAGAACAGCTCGCGAAAAAAACAAAGATTTCTTCGAACGAAATCGTTAGAATTAGATCTTTTTTTCTTTCACCCGGTTGTGATCGAGAAACGCGTGGGAGCTCCGATTCTTCAGCACCAAGTAGAGGGAGGAGAGAGAGAGAGCGCGCGCATTGGTTTTCCTATTTTTTCCTTCTTTTTTCTTTGCTTTTTGTAATCTGATTTCTCAGTCGCCGTCGAAATTGCCAGAAACGAAGTCGTTCAAACTTCGTCTAAGTTGTCGGCGAAGTCAAAATCATCGTACAAACCAAGGCGAAGAGATTTTGATGGCCGACGAGTGCAGAAAAGGTTCAGAACAGTAGTTATGGAGCAGATCCAGAGGTTACAGAGCAAAGCTAGAGGTTTCACAGTGGCCTCAGGGTTGTCGGTTGCCGATAACCAGTTTTCGGTGGTTGTCGGAGGTTGCTAGACACTCGTCGGAGGTCCGGCGAGGGTGGCTATGGGTAAGAGGTGGTCGGCGGTGGTTGACAAGGGAGAGAGGCGTCGGAGTGAGATCAGAGAGAGGCGTGGAGTGGAGTGAGATGAATTTGGTTGTAGTCTACTTGCAGAGAGAGAGGAAGGGATGAGAGAATGAGAACGGGGTAAAAAAGCCATTATACAACATATCCGAGCCTATTTAGGTTCGGGAAAATATTTCAGGGTTGGGTTCAAACTGAACCTAAAAAAGGGGACCGGCCTCTAATTTTCTATTGTTTTTCTCTCTCCAGGCCCTAGCATTCTCGGTCCAACGATACAATCACGCTACAACTACAAACACTTTACACACCAAGTACACGAGCTGAGTTTTAGTCCAGTTTGTTAGTATCTTCTAGTCTCCTCCAGCTTTGGGATTTTGTGGGTGATCCGAAAAATTAATTGAATTCACTCAATTTGTAGAACTCATCGAGAAGAACATCCATGCCAAAAATCAAATTGATCGGACATCGTTCTCAGAGAAAATGAACTTGAAGTTTCAAACCAAATTTGGAATTCCAATTTTTTTTTCCTTGCACAGTCGTCGTACGACACTCTTGCTATGCTTCTGTGCAGACACAGACCATGTTCCTAAAAAAAAAATCAAATTGTAGTGACGTACCGTATAATGTTTGTAGTTCATTTATTTTGCTTACATCCAGATCGGCCTCATTTTGTGTGTGCTTCATTTTTCGGACAGTTTTCGCGGGGGACAAAAATAACAAACTAAATGACGTCCACACATTTAGTTAAAAGTCAAAATTACCAGAAATGAACCGTTTGTTACAATCAAAACAGGATTTACAAGCTCAAAAAGCTAACTCGGCTGCGCGAGTTAAAGAAAAAATCAAGAGGAAGAAACAGCATCACGGGTTCCGGAGAAGGCTTTCTCGACAGCGTACAGAAGGTTCACTCATTGTGTGTGCCCCGACCTCTCTAGTGGAGATATTATGGCTATAAATATCAAACGAATGTTCATTGCAGGAGGACTAAAAACCAAGAGGTACACGAGCGCTTTTGAGTAGAAACCATTCGAGTGTATTCCATATGAGAAAATTGTGCATCTTCTAGCTCATGGGTCAACGGTCAAAGTGTGCATCTTCTAAGCGGGAACTCAAAGGAAAAACAAAATCCCAAATCCCAAAGAATGAAGACTTTCTCGGTAGGGGAGAAAAAAGTAAAGAATCCTATTTTTTCTATAACATAACTTAACTGAACTTTCTCCATAACGTTCACTCGAGCCAAACAGACGACGTATATGGAACAACCCTTAAACGGGGCCTCCACGGTTTTTTTATAAGTGAGATCAAACGGAGTATACAATAGAAGCGTAAAGAGGTAATCAAGCCACATCCAAGCTGGATAAGTAAACGAGGCAAGCGACTTTCTGTAAGAGATGATTTCAACGAGCCTGGATCTTTAAAGATCATGAGAGATTCACTTGCTTCGTCTCACAATTTTTCCATAATTTTTTTTGTTATATACTAGTCATAACTCTTCTATTTTTATTCAAGAAAGAAGACCCAAAAAAATATTCTAAAACTAAATTCAATGGGCCAAAGTGAAATAATATAAAGGATGAGGTGTAATTAAGAGGGAAAAAAAAAACTCCACACTTCAACCCTAAAAACTTAACCTAAAAAAATAAAATTAATGTTAGTCTTTTTTTCATACTCCTTGTCCTTGTGCAAATGACAAACATTATTTACTATAGTCGATGACTATTAATACTGTAATGCATTTTTTTATTATTTTAGTATATATTTCGCCACTGTTAGGATAAAATTCTGGTTCCGTCCTTGTCGCACAAGTCCACCGCACGCCTACGTGTGGCCCGGGCTCCACGTAGGCGTGCATTAGACTTGTGCGGTGACCGTAGCATCCATGTGCCTTATATATTGCATTTTTTTAAACCAAAAGTTATAATTTCAGAATAGACACACCAGAAATACAGAACTGTCCCGGAAATAAAGTGGGATACAAGAATAAAGGACGTTAATGTCAAAAGAAGCAATACTAACAAAAACACGCACTCGCGCTGGCGGACACACACTGCCTAGAGCCTGGGTGCACTATTTCCTCTTCCCGGAGAGTTTCACCATCTCCTCCACCACCTCATCTATCTCTTCCACTTCTTTCATTGCCATCTTCTCACTCAATTCCCTGACCTTATTTCTAACTTCCATTCCATGTTTCTCCACCACTATCCTTCTTATAACTCTTGCTATCTCCTTTCTATCAAGCCTACCAGTCTCATCTCTCTTCACCTTCACACCCACACCAACATCCTCAACTAGCCTGGCATTCAATGGCTGGTCAAGATGCATTAGAATTTTTGCCTGTGAAGCCCACCCCTCCACAACCATTCCTAAATCTCCAATCCTGTCAAGAAAACCCACTGGCAATGCCTCTTCAACCGTAGTTTTCTCTCCCACAGGAAACCTAACGACCCATATGAAATTAACCCTGCTAAGCTCTAGTCCATAAGCCATCTCTTCCCTTTCTTCATTAGATAGAAAAAACTCACTTCCAAAGGCAACAAACACAACCGAGGACTCATCTTTCCTATGAAGAAATCGCATGACTTCAGTATCTTCGTCTTTATCCACTATTTCTTGAACCAACAGACCGACAGGTTGAACCTTTTTCTTGACTAACATAGAGAGATGATCAATATACTTTTCCTCTATCTCTGTAGAAGTTTTCATCAACACAACATCGCGAGAGAGCTTGATGGATTCACGAAAAAGGTCCGCGTCTTTCACTCCGTTTGCAGAAAACTCCAACATGGCTTTTGTTGGAAATTGACTAGAATTCCTAAATTGACTAGGATTCCTTTTCCTAGGGCTTAGATATTAGGGTTTTGTTCATCTCTTAGGGTTCCACCAAGGGTTTGTGTCTCCCTTTTGGGTTCAACCAGACCCATATATCTGTTTGGTGCTTCAAATAGAGTTACGGGTATACCGGCTCTTTGTTTCTCTAGCCTGGCATTCAATGGCTGGTCAAGATGCATAGGCATGGCTATAATCGGAACACCAAATTTTATACTTTCTAACACAGAATTCCATCCGCAATGACTCACAAAACCACCGGTGCTTGAATGCATTAGAATTTTTGCCTGTGAAGCCCACCCCTCCACAACCATTCCTAAATCTCCAATCCTGTCAAGAAAACCCACTGGCAATGCCTCTTCAACCGTAGTTTTCTCTCCCACAGGAAACCTAACGACCCATATGAAATTATTTAAAAAAATATTGATGTTGTGATTGATGATGAAGATCAAGCCCTTATTGTGTTATGTTCTTTGCCTGCGTCTTATGAGCATTTTGTTACTACCCTACTTTACGGGAGAGATACGATTTCCATGGAGGATGTTAAATCTAGTTTATATTCAAAAGAATTAAGGAAAAAGGTATCTGGTGACAGTGAGGTTTATGCTCTGCTAAGCTCTAGTCCATAAGCCATCTCTTCCCTTTCTTCATTAGATAGAAAAAACTCACTTCCAAAGGCAACAAACACAACCGAGGACTCATCTTTCCTATGAAGAAATCGCATGACTTCAGTATCTTCGTCTTTATCCACTATTTCTTGAACCAACAGACCGACAGGTTGAACCTTTTTCTTGACTAACATAGAGAGATGATCAATATACTTTTCCTCTATCTCTGTAGAAGTTTTCATCAACACAACATCGCGAGAGAGCTTGATGGATTCACGAAAAAGGTCCGCGTCTTTCACTCCGTTTGCAGAAAACTCCAACATGGCTTTTAAAGAAGTTTTTTCAGACTCGTGAAGTTCAATGGACTGAAATGGGTATTCAGCATCAGGATTTTCCATGAAATGAAAGGCGAAAGAAGTGAACAAAGACCCAAAAGGGCAAAAAAGAACAGATGGAATATTGAGCAAAGAAGCACTAGCTGAGACCCATGGCATGTTGAAGTCATACATAATTAGGTCTGGATTGAGGGTATTGAGTATGTGAGAGAAAAAGGGTTTTGATTCTACAGAGGCAATTTTGAGAATGGGCAATAGATGGGGTGGTAGGCCATTGGTGGTGTGGAGGTGAGGAGGGAGCTCCGGCGAGGAGGGCAGATGGAGTTCCACTAGTTGTACAGAGGGAGAGTATTTCTCTGGGAGCATCTTCTTAACAGAATTAAGATTGATGCTTGAAGAGCAAAAGTATATGAAGAAATTCTTTTCTGTAAGTCTTTTAGCTAGCTCTAGGAAGGCAGATATGTGACCATGGGCTAGCCATGGTAGCATCAAGACACTGATACTGCCCTTTCTGGTTTCCATTACAACAAAGGAGAGGTACCACATAATGATACAAACATAATAATTTATAGAGATTACGGTTAATATAACAAAAGGCGGTCCAAATGAATAAATACATGTAATAATGGTGACATACGCAACATGATCGGTTTGCGGAGAGAGAGAGAGAGAGAGAGAGAGAGAGAGAGGTATATAAGAACAAGTAAGAAATTTGTCCAGTTACGTTTGCATTTATAAATATAATCGATATTGCTTGCATCATCGAAAGTAGCAGGCCATTTGACTATGCCACTATTAATAGGTAGTATATAGGGAATTGTCTGTCAACAATGGATGGCTAACAACCGACTGGCCTTTTGACCTTTTATATGCTTCACATTTCAGGCAGTTTTAAGATTGGTTTAGATTTGCTACTTTCACTGCATTTTCATTAAAAAATCTTATACTTTTACGATGCCCTCTATCGATAGGCTGAAGACTCTGAACTATGTAATAGTGTGTAATATATGCGTATATATACGTATATGCGGGTATAACAATATATATAAGAATTACAGTTGGCTGTTTGGGCTTCAAAAGATATCTGAGGTGGACATACAACTCCCCTGGTGAAGGCTTTACATCAATGCAATTTTTTTCTTTGAAATTTTTTGGCAAAAAAATAATAGGATTAAGGAGACGTATCCACGAGATTCGAAGTAATTTCTAACTTTTCCATGTCCACATGTACCACCACAAATCCAAAAACCAAACACAGACTAATTAAGAGCCAGCATCCACCCAAAAAAACAGGACTAAAAGTCACAAACATGTTAGCCGGACCAGTAGTCAACCGGGACACGAACTAAGACACCTGACAAAACCTAAATGAAAAACTAGAGGAGGACAGGTTCGCCTTTTTTGTTGCTGGTCCTCTTTTGTGCACCTGCTTTCCGTTGGGAATGACTTTAATTGAGCCTGAAACCTTCACATTGCTAGAGGACTGTCCATCTTTTGTCGAGCCCAATTTTTCGCAGCTCGAGAGATTGACCTGCACAGTTATGGAACCCAGTAAGACATTCGAGTAATCTGATGCAACTTACATGGTCTGCAGCATCAAATGAAAACAAGTACCTTTTTTTCCTTGAATTATTCAAACTATAATTAAAAGAAACAAATGATGGCCTTAAAACTGGAAGGGGAATAGAAGCATGTAAAAATGCTTACGTACTATCTCTCCCAAGTCCCGGTGTAAGTGAAAACATTAATGGCCTTAGGAGATAAAGATACATATAACCAGGAAGTGTGCTGATCTTGAATGTCTTTTATTACTTTTGCAAAATTAGCACTATCATTGGTGCATAATCTCACTTGTATTCTATTACTTCTCAAGGTCCCCAAGGATATAGTGAAATGTGCACCGGTCTTATAACTTCCATAATGGCCTACCAAAATGCATCTGCACTACAGCACATTCATTCCGCGTACCCCATTCGCAATGTTTTCACTTACAACAGGACTTGGGAGAGATAGTAAGCAGTTTTTGTGTGCTCCTAATCCCCTTGCACTGATTGTATAGAAATCAAAGTGGAAATTCTGTTTTTGTTTTTTAAACGAAAAGCCATAATTTCATATTAACACAACAGGAGTACAAGGTCCGGAAAAAAAAGAGGGAGTATACCAATTATCTAGAGATACGGACATTAATTTCAAGAGAAGCAATACAACAAACACACACAACCAGAGAGACTGTCAAGAGCCTGGCAACTATTTCCTCTTCCCACAGAGTTGAACCACCTCCTCCACCACCCCATCAATCTCTTCTACTTCTTTCATTGTGATCTTCTCACTCAATTCCCTTGCTTTATTTCTGAATTTCGTTCCATTTTCCTTCACTACTATGCTTGTTATAACTCTTGCGATCTCCTCTCTATGGAGCCTTCCAGTCTCATCTCTCTTGACTTCCATACCCACACCAACCTCGTCAACCAGCCTAGCATTGAATGGTTGGTCAAGATGCATAGGCATAGCTATAATCGGAACACGAAACTTTATGCTTTCTAATAGAGAACTCCACCCGCAATGACTCACGAAACCACCAGTGCTTGAATGCCCCAGAATTTTTGCTTGTGGGGCCCACCCCTCCACAACCATTCCCGAACCTCCTACTCTATCAAGAAAACCCTCAGGCAGTGCGTCTTCAACCCTAGTTTCCTCTCCCACCGGAAACCTAATGACCCATATGAAATTAACCCTACTAAGCTCTAGCCCATGAGCTATCTCTTCTCTTTCTTCATTGGACAGAAAATACTCACTTCCAAAGGCAACAAACACAACCGAGGACTCATCTTTCTTACAAAGAAATCTCATGACTTCAATATCTTCATCACGATCCTCTATTTCTTGAACTAGAGGACCGACCGGTTGAACCTTTTTCTTGGCTAACTTGGAGAGATAGTCGATGTATTTCCCCTCTATCTCTCCAGAAGTTTTGATCAAAACGACATCCCGAGACTGCTTGATGGATTCAAGAAAAAGGTCTGTGTCTTTCACGCCGTTGGCAGAAAACTCAGACATCTTTTGGAAAGTAGCTTTTTCACACTCGTGAAGATAAATGGACTGAAATGGGAATTCAGTATCAGGGTTTTCCAAGACATTTTGGAAGTAAGAAGTGAATGCTGACCCAAAAGTTAAAAAAAGGACAGCTGGAATATTGAGCGGCCAAGCGGCAGCTGGGACCCACGGCTCATTGAAGTCATACATAATTAGGTCTGGTTTGAGGGTATTGAGGATGTGAGAGAAAAAGGATTTTGATTTTTCAAAGGCAGTTTTGAGAATGGGCATTAGATGGGATGGTAGGCCATTGGTGGTGTGGAGGTGGGGAGGGAGCTCCGGTGAGGAGGGCAGGTGGAGCTCCACTAGCTCTATAGTCTGAGAATACTTCTCTGGGAGAATTTTCTTAACGGAAATAAGATTGACATGTGTAGAGCAAAAATATATGTAAAAACTCTTTTCTGTTAGTCTTTTAGCTAGCTCTAGGAAAGGAGATATGTGACCATGGGCTAGCCATGGTAGCATCAAGACACTGATACTGCCCTTTATCATTTCCATAACCTCCCTCCCTCTCTCCCTCTCCCTCTCCCTCTCATATAGCAAAGGTGATGTACCATATAAAGGATACGTAATTATTTATTTGGATGAAGCTTAATACTTAATAGTATATGATAATAGTTGGTGCACAATGAGCCCCATTCCGGAACGCGAAATAAGTACTTATTTTTTAAGAAGGCAATTTCAAGCTTAAAAACGATGGGCTTATTGAAATCTAAAAATATGCACTATGGATCTTGTTTGAAATATCTCATTGAGATCTTTAATACGGTGCAAAAAAATTGAAAAGTTATTTTTCATTTACATTATTTTTGAGTTTGAAAATGTGAAATAAGTACTTATTTTTTAAGAAGGTGTTCTGGAACGGGCTAAATAGCATAAATTAATACAACAATGGTACAGGGCACAATGAATAAATAAGTACAACAGTGTGGTGCACAATGAATAATTAATTATAACAACGGTGCCATATGCCACATGATCAGATTGTGCGGATCGAAGTCTATGAGAAGTAGTAATCAAATTTGTCCGGTTATATATGTTTACATTGCCATGGTATATTAATATTGCTTGTATCATTGAAATTAGCGGGCCATTTAAGAGTGACTGTCTCGGTATATGAAGTTGTCAGTGATAATGAAAAGATGCCTAATGTAGCGGACCAAACCAAATGATTCGAGCCCACCAAAAAGTAGGCCGCGACCGAAGACAATGGCCGTACGTCATTCCACGTTCGGCTACAATCGAGGTCCGGGAGCGGGCACTGATTCGTCTTACCGACGGACGATCACCGTTGCCCACGTTCGGCCACCTTCGAAGAACTTCTCAAGCTCGGCCACCCACCGGAGGCCGACTCATTCATCAGGCTCCTTCCCACGGGTCGCCGCCGTGTTCGGCCACATGTCAAGCTCGGCCACATGTAGGTCTCAGCCGAACGCTGGGTTCGGCCACCCGTCAAGACACGTGCTCGGCCACCTGCGGAGCACGGCTGGCTGCCGACGACGGCTGACTGCTGAGTCACGCGTCCCCCCACGTGCGGAGGCGGTTATAACAAATGGTGATCACGGGCGCACATGGGTGTGCCAGCTCAGCCCCAAAAACGGTTACCAGATCCATTCCGTGATGTCATTGTGACGTCACATGACCCGTGGAAGGCACGCGATCGTACTTGGAGAGCAAGTCAGAAGGCACTATAAATACCTAGAGATGGTAACCCTAACAGGTACACGCTACTGAATACTCACACTTACTCCCTCTCCAGAGCTTTCTGCTTCCTCTCTGCGCTATACTCATCCTCTCGCCGGAGGGCCTTGCCGGGACAACCCCCGGCCAGGTCTTAGTCGTGCGTTCCTTGTGCAGGCTAGGAGAAGAAAGCTAACCCACCATCGAACCACCTACGAAGGATCGAGGACCGGAGGATCACGGGCCACACAATTGGTGAACCCGACGTGAAACCCTTCTGATCTCAGCGGCTCTCTCCACCTCCAAACTTCCCTCGCTCCTCCGTAAGACAGCAACCAAATCACCTACCATGGGCGGAGATCTAGCAGACGCAACCGTTTCGGGGAGGAAACGTCAATTCAACGCCAACCCTCGAGAGGCACATGTCCCTCTCCCTCGCCCCTGGGTCCGGGCTCTCACCGGTCTCGGACGACGTCACTTCGGCCTACATCCGCCTCCTGCAGCGCGACGACGAACACGACAATGAACTAGTAGCTCTAAGGGCGGAAGTGGCCCAAATGAAGCAACGCATGCAGCTAGACGCCACCCCTACCGCATCAAGATCTGGCGGAGACAGGGTAGAGGAGGCCAAACTCCGCCTCCACCTCCACCACCGCAAGGGCGTCAGAACGAAGGAGGCCAACGCGGATCCGTGAAAGACCGCCTAGGCTTCACTCCAGCACCAGGCGACGCCAGAGAAATCATCCTCTACAAGCAACCCACCGTATCTGGAACACATCGTTCTAGAAGCCATCACGACGGAACTAGGACAAGGGACACCGAGTCATTCACAAGCACATACTCAACTGGTCGTGCTGAGTTCTCTCGCACAACGGTTTCGCACCATAGCCGAGACTCCGCACGGACCAGACCCCATATCTCTGAACGTCTTGGTGACATTCCACCTGAGAATCTAGACGACGAGCACCGTGCTCGGCGAAATGGTAAGGGCGTACGCACCGAGGGTGCAAACGAAGACAACAAAACCCGTCATAACAAGGACAAAACCGTCGACGGCCCACGCCGAACAACGACGGACCTGCGAGAAAAGCTTCGACGCAGGGATGCAGAGAAGGCATCATCAAAGGAGAACAAGGAAAGGGATTCCAAGAGATCAAAGACGGACGAGCACGGCAAACCGCCGCGCCCGGGATTTGAAAGACAACTGAAGGATCTCGGCGTCTCTCCCTTCACCTCCCACATCATCAACACGCCGCCGGAATCCACTTTTCATCTACCCAAATTCACGAAGTTCGACCCGACGACCTGCGAGGCTTACTCAAATAGCCCACCCTCGGCACATCTGCCAAACACAAACGATGACTTCGGTCACACCTATAAACGGCTCTTCAGCCTTTTGCTTCGGCCACCATCGCCGCCCAAAGAAGCAAAAAACGGACATATGGTCCGCCGAGCCTAAAACACACATCTCTGATGAAACACAAGCTTCGGCTCGGATTGGCAAGACACTATGGTCGGCCACCGAAAGGTTACACTCGCAATTTGGCGAGCAAACCACCCACAAACAATCACTACTCTCAAACGTTCCTCTACCATGGCCGGGGGCTGACACTTTGGCCGAGCCCCATCCACTGGTAAAGGGGCACTTCACACTCTCTAAACTAGTCCAAGGCTGGATCCTGTCAAATTACAACACATCCATGTTCGGCGACCTATTACTACGGCCATACTACTCTGGTCAGAGCTCGGCAGCAATATCTATACTTAACCGTTTTTGATCATGAAAAACTTTCAACTATTCTGCCGAACCCAAACCAAAGTGGGGGCTACGGACAACCACACAATATCATATGAAGGCGTGATGGCAATCAGACAAGCTCGGCATTGACAAAAACGTTGCAAAGGAAGCCATGCATTCATCTAAAAACTTCGAAATAAAGACAAGTGATTTGAAAGATCCTAAGCTGGGAGGTACGGCGTAGTAAATCGTTCGGCGCCGACCCCCCGTCAACTATTACATCTGGTACGGCAAAACTCCCATGCTCGGAGCCGTCCAGTCCAACAAAAGCTCATTCAAAATTAAAGAGAGATACCTATTTCAAACTTGAAGGACATCCTCGAGCACAACATCTGCAGCAGCCTCGGGGACGACATCTGTAACACCCTCGGCGCCTTTGACAACGTTCAAACAGCTCTTACCCGGCATTCTCAAACCTTCTCTCCATCCCCAGCTGCCTCCTTACCTCCATCACCTCCCTAATCTTCGGCGTCAGAAATTTCCTCAATCTCCTCTTCACTCTCGGGAAACTCCTCTGGAGACAGAGGTACACACTCCTCTTCAGTGTATGGAAGGACGAGCTCGGGTGTGACTGGGGCTGGAATCGACTTGGTCATGTTCAAATCGGCCTCGAGATTCAAAACAACACCTGCCTCCTTCACCTTCCTCTTCTCCCTCCTCAACACTCTTCCCAACTCACGTTCGGCCTTCTTCAAAGACTCGGCCGTCTCCCGACTCCTCGGCATCCTTCAAACTTCTCGACCATCTCATCTTGCTCCTTCTCATGCTTGACCGCCCTCCTGAAGATTGCCCAGGCTCGGCCACCTTCAGATGAGAGACCCCCGTCGGTATGGTCTCCTCAAGAGTGGCACGTTGGGCTCGGCCAAGAATGTTGTAACGGACCGAATCGAATAGTTCGTACCCACTGGCGGGTAGGCCGCGTTCAAAGACGTGGCCGCACTCGGCTCCACGTTCGGCCACCTTCAAGGATCTGCTCATGCTCGGCCACCCTCTGGAGGGCAGCCTCAACGGTAGAAGTCTCCTCACGAGTTGCCCACCAAGCTCGGCGAAGCATGGGGCTCGACCACCTTCGGAAGAGATACCTCCGTTGGCATTGTCACTATACGAATCGCCCATTGGTCTAGGCCAAGCTCGTGCTCGGCCACCCGCCAAGTCATGTGCTCCCCCACGTGCTGAAGCGGACGGTCGTCTGACGTCTCTCATGTTCGGCCACCTTCGGAGAATTCCTTGAGCTCGGCCGCCCTCTGGAGGATGGCTCCTTCGTTAGAATCCTTTTCGCGGGTCGCCACCACGTTCGGCCGTTGGTTGGGTTCGGTCAAGTTCATTATCAATCCCCACCTCGTGCTCGGCATTGACAAAAACGTTGCAAAGGAAGCCATGCATTCATCTAAAAACTTCGAAATAAAGACAAGTGATTTGAAAGATCCTAAGCTGGGAGGTACGGCGTAGTAAATCGTTCGGCGCCGACCCCCCGTCAACTATTACATCTGGTACGGCAAAAACTCCCATGCTCGGAGCCGTCCAGTCCAACAAAAGCCCATTCAAAATTAAAGAGAGATACCTACTTCAAACTTGAGGGACATCCTCGAGCACAACATCTGCAGCAGCCTCGGGGACGACATCTGTAACACCCTCGGCGCCTTTGACAACGTTCAAACAGCTCTTACCCGGCATTCTCAAACCTTCTCTCCATCCCCAGCTGCCTCCTTACCTCCATCACCTCCCTAATCTTCGGCGTCAGAAATTTCCTCAATCTCCTCTTCACTCTCGGGAAACTCCTCTGGAGACAGAGGTACACACTCCTCTTCAGTGTATGGAAGGACGAGCTCGGGTGTGACTGGGGCTGGAATCGACTTGGTCATGTTCAAATCGGCCTCGAGATTCAAAACAACACCTGCCTCCTTCACCTTCCTCTTCTCCCTCCTCAACACTCTTCCCAACTCACGTTCGGCCTTCTTCAAATTCTCGGCCGTCTCCTGACTCCTCGGCATCCTTCAAACTTCTCGACCATCTCATCTTGCTCCTTCTCATGCTTGACCGCCCTCCTGAAGATTGCCCAGGCTCGGCCACCTTCAGATGAGAGACCCCCGTCGGTATGGTCTCCTCAAGAGTGGCACGTTGGGCTCGGCCAAGAATGTTGTAACGGACCGAATCGAATAGTTCGTACCCACTGGCGGGTAGGCCGCGTTCAAAGACGTGGCCGCACTCGGCTCCACGTTCGGCCACCTTCAAGGATCTGCTCATGCTCGGCCACCCTCTGGAGGGCAGCCTCAACGGTAGAAGTCTCCTCACGAGTTGCCCACCAAGCTCGGCGAAGCATGGGGCTCGACCACCTTCGGAAGAGATACCTCCGTTGGCATTGTCACTATACGAATCGCCCATTGGTCTAGGCCAAGCTCGTGCTCGGCCACCCGCCAAGTCATGTGCTCCCCCACGTGCTGAAGCGGACGGTCGTCTGACGGCTCTCATGTTCGGCCACCTTCGGAGAATTCCTTGAGCTCGGCCGCCTTCTGGAGGATGGCTCCTTCGTTAGAATCCTTTTCGCGGGTCGCCACCACGTTCGGCCGTTGGTTGGGTTCGGTCAAGTTCATTATCAATCCCCACCTCGTGCTCGGCGTCGGTGAAGATTGAGGGGCTATTGTAGCGGACCAAACCAAATGATTCGAGCCCACCAAAAAGTAGGCCGCGACCGAAGACAATGGCCGTACGTCATTCCACGTTCGGCTACAATCGAGGTCCGGGAGCGGGCACTGATTCGTCTTACCGACGGACGATCACCGTTGCCCACGTTCGGCCACCTTCGAAGAACTTCTCAAGCTCGGCCACCCACCGGAGGCCGACTCATTCATCAGGCTCCTTCCCACGGGTCGCCGCCGTGTTCGGCCACATGTCAAGCTCGGCCACATGTAGGTCTCAGCCGAACGCTGGGTTCGGCCACCCGTCAAGACACGTGCTCGGCCACCTGCGGAGCACGGCTGGCTGCCGACGACGGCTGACTGCTGAGTCACGCGTCCCCCCACGTGCGGAGGCGGTTATAACAAATGGTGATCACGGGCGCACATGGGTGTGCCAGCTCAGCCCCAAAAACGGTTACCAGATCCATTCCGTGATGTCATTGTGACGTCACATGACCCGTGGAAGGCACGCGATCGTACTTGGAGAGCAAGTCAGAAGGCACTATAAATACCTAGAGATGGTAACCCTAACAGGTACACGCTACTGAATACTCACACTTACTCCCTCTCCAGAGCTTTCTGCTTCCTCTCTGCGCTATACTCATCCTCTCGCCGGAGGGCCTTGCCGGGACAACCCCCGGCCAGGTCTTAGTCGTGCGTTCCTTGTGCAGGCTAGGAGAAGAAAGCTAACCCACCATCGAACCACCTACGAAGGATCGAGGACCGGAGGATCACGGGCCACACACCTAACAACAAACTGGATGTTTCGTCTTTTATATGCTTTACTTTTGGGCAATTTTTGGATTGGTGTAGTTTTGATATTTTTACTGCATTCATTAGCTTGACCTCAAAATGAGATGTGCTAATATTTATACGCTTTACAGTTGTGCTGTTTGTACTTCTAAAGATAAGCTAGCTAGACCTAAAACTCTGTTGATTGAGGCTTTACTATTAATGCATTTTATTTTTTTGAACAAAAAAATAAAGGAGCACAAGGAGATCATAGGCAGTGTTTGGATCTAGGATTTGTGGAGAGAAAACAAAAGGAATGAGGAGACGTAAACAAGATGCCCAAACTTATATCTATCCCCATGTCCATTAAAGACCCCCGCAAATCTAAAATCCAAACACAGCCTAAGAGCATCCACCCAAGAAAACCAGGATTCAAAGACAAACATGTTAGCAGGACCAACTGTTAACAGGGACATGAAACCTCAGACACCTAGACATGGGCTAAACAAAGAGAACATGAAAAACCTAAACAAAAAACTAGAGGCGGACAGGTTCACCTTTTTGTTGTTGGTCATCTTTTGTGCACCTTTCTGGGGGATGGTGTTCACTCTTCTTGATTGGGCCTCTCCTTCTCAGATTCTCTCTAGATCTTTAGTGGGTTGGGTTGCCTAGCTCTCTTCTTCCTTCTGTTCACTGCACAAGAAGCAAAAGGTTAGTGTCTACCAACCGAAGGTGGCCAGCGGGCACTCCGATGGCTAAGTTAGTCCGGCTCAAAGAGGGAAACCAAACTTAGCAGGCGAGTAGAGAGCATACCAGCTAGGGTTTATCACTGTAGTATATATAGGGGAGTGCCAGCCTTGGTGGCCAAGTCGGGGGAGAATGCCTCCCTCGTGCTGAGGTGACGTCACCGACCATCACTAACCCGCCTGAACACATGGCCAGGTAGTGGTGCGCCCTTGAGCTTGTCGGCCGGCGCGTTGTCGAGCTACATGGCCACACTGGATTGGACCTGTATGCCCGTACCGACAACTGTTGAAAGACTTGCTATCGCCCAGCCAGGGACCGTGCCACGTGTCAGCATCAGACGATGACGTGTGGCCGGACCGTACTAGTACTATGCGGCGAGCTCGTCGTTTACGATTTGTCTGTCCCGCACGGCCAACCCAGAATGGTGCCACGTGGCCGGACCGATTCGTATTGGAGCACCTGAGGTCTACTGCAGTGTTTGATCACGATCCGAGATAGTGCTCCGACCCGGCTGTCCCCCAAACAGACAAGGAATCTCTATGCTCCTTTCCCCATTCCACACACATGGGCTCAAGGGACCATATGAGCCTAACCAGCCCACTGGACTATAATTGACATTCCGGCCCACTACCCTTTCCATTAGGTATGATTGATTTTAATTGAGCCTAAAACCTTGAAATTGCTAGAGGGGCTGTCCATAATTCGATGAGACTGAAAGAGCTCGAGAGGTTCACCTGCATGATAAAGAAACCCACTAATATCAAGATAATCATGATCTGTAGATCAAATGAAAAAGAATTCCTTCTTTTTTTTCTTTAAATATATGAAGATAATCATATACAAGATGGAATTCCTCCTATAATTAAAAGAACAAAGGATAGCCCTCAACATGGATAAAGAATAGTACTTTCATTGTCAGTTACTCTTAGAACATCTTTCGAGTAAACTGTAGTGGGTTGTAATCCAATTATCCGCAAAATGAACTCTTTTGAACTAATGGAAGTCCCAAATTTTGAAGTTCCGGAGCTTGCACAATCAGCACAAAGGACTGCTATATGCCACATCAGCCTTTATTTCCCCACAATACTTGCTGTTCAACATTGACATGCACCTGAAACAGATCGTATCGTCATATATACACACAATACGAGCTCTTCTGGGATTGTCTTTTCTTAAAATAACATTAAAAAAAAGGTCGAGAAACTGTTATGTGAAGGACTTCTTGGATGAGGAGAACGGACCATGTCAAATGTAAAAGTATATCATCGTAGGACAAGAAAGAAAGAAGCTTTCATTTAAGTAAAGGAGGTAGTACGTTGATGTGATTTATTTAGCATACATTAAATCCAAGTAAGATGCTTCATACTTTGGATTTTCCCTTTCCATTTTCCTTCTTTCCCGGCATACACTGGACATTACCTCAGACGCTTTTTAGCCTTCCTAGAGGACAATAGGAGTAATCTTCAACAGGTTCAGGTATGCAGCCAATTCATCATGCTGTTTCCAAATCCGCCACTCGTGGTGCCATCTTCAAATGAAATTGAGCATTTTTTCAATTACATTTCTGTGAAAAATCACCCGAATATTGCCTATTTTAGGCAGTTAATTTACCATTCTTGAAATCATCACGCAATGATATAGATGAATCAACTCAAGAAGGGAGTCACTTCAAATCCTGAGATTGAGCCACTGGTGCTTGAAGCTTCCAGTGAAACTGAGCAAAAGGAAACCCCTGAGACTGCACAGCCTGAAAGAAGAGGCAGTTGTAGAAGGACCTATCTAATAACACCCAAAGCCAAAGAGAAGAGTTCCAAAGAGAGATATTGAACAGAATTGAATCAAAGAAGGAAGCAAGTTCATACCAATTGCGGCAACAACAGTCCGTAAAACGGTCAACATGGGCAGCACTTTGAATTGGGTGTGTGGCAGACTTCCCTCAGAAACTATGGATGCAAACCTTGGAGTTTGTTAACCTATCACCTAAATCCTTACCCTAAAAAAACCTATCACCTAGACAGTCACCCATTATAACAGCCTCTCAACCTGGTGGTATCTCCAAATTCACAAGTCTACGTAAGACAATGTGATCCCAGAGTGAATGATTTTCCCCATGCAATCAAGATTCCAGACTTAAACTTCAAAGCCTACTTTTTAGTCTGTCAACAAATCAGCTTCAGTTGCCTATCAAAAAAAAAAAAACAAATCAGCTTCAGTAAAATACCGAACAATCAATTTACAAGGTGAAATGAAACATTTTATAACCAAATACCAATTATGCTGACGCTTCCTGGTATAAATACTCCCCATTATCCAATGAGAACATGGCATCACGCATATATCCTTCATCAAACAACTGGGCAGTCAATCCATCCAAAATTTCATGAATACTATATCCTTGAAAATCCATATTTTGCCCTGAAACGAAAGAATATATATTGTTTTGCAACTCAGTCCAGCTGTATCCCGGATCTTTCTTCAATGCTTTCTCCTTCATAATCCTTCTTATTTGCGCTGCTTCATTCCACATCTTTGCCTCTGCATAAATATTTGATAGCATGATATGAGCTGACGTATCATCTGGGTCAATACTAAGGATTTTCTCAGCAGCATACTTCCCTAGACCCAAGTCTTTGTTAGTTTTGCAGCCTGACATAAGGCAACGCCAAACCACCTTATCTGGCTCCATTGGAAAACGTTTAATGAAATCATATGCTCCTTTTGTTTGTCCTTTGCGCGCAAATAAACCGACCACACAAGCTAAGTGATCCATCCTTGGGGGGATACCATAAATTTTGGTCATGGAGTCAAAATAGTGCAATCCTTCCTCTAAAAGACCCACATGCCCACAGGCGGATAATACTCCAACAAAGGTAATGTCGTTAGGCTTGACACCATCTTTCTCCATGATATCATAGATCTCCAACGCTTCCCTACCAAATCCATGTTGGGCGTATCCCACAAGCATCGTATTCCACGAAACCAAGTTCTTTGAAAGTAAATTATCAAACACTCTCCGAGCATCACTTAACCGTCCACATTTAGCATACATGTCAATGAGGGCACTTCCGACAACCACATTAGAATGAAACCCTGGCTTGATAATGCAACAATGGGTTTGCCTTCCCCATTCAATAGCTGGAAGATCCCCACAGATGCTCAGAACACTTGAGTAGGTGTAAAGATTGGGAACAAATCCTTCAAAAAACATATGATGGAGAAGTTCAATGGCTTCTTCATATTGACCAGAATTTACATGTCCAGAAATCATAGAATTCAAAGAAACAATATCATGTGCATCCATTTCTTCAAATGTCTTCCAAGATTCTTTGAGAAGCCCACTTTTCAAGTAAAAGTTCACCATTGCATTAGCCACCATTGTAAACGAACAATACCCCAATTTCATGATCATGGCGTGTAGTTGTTTCCCACCTTCAATTCTCTTTGCATCAGCAAATGCTCCAAGCACAGATGAGAATGTCCTCTCATTCGGCTTGAGGCCTGCAGAGTGCAGCTTACAGAAAAGATCAATGGCTTCTCTTTCCTTTCCTTGTTGAACACATCCTCCTATCAATGTAGTCCACGCAGACAACTGTGGATCATTCACCTCCCAGAATGCCCTGTGGGCCAAATCTAATGCACCACATTTCGCATAAAGACTTATTAACCCAGTCACAACAAACTGATCCATCCCGATCCCACATCTCACGAGAAGTGAATGCAATTGCATGCCAACCTCCAAATTCTCTAACGCAGCGCAAACCCCCAGTACGCTAGCAGCAGAGAATTCATTCACTTTCACTGCAGCCTTGTGAGACTGCAAGAAAACCTTCAACCCCTCCATGTATTCTCCCCTCTGGCAATAGCACGAAAGGAGCGAAGTCAAGGAAACCGAATTGGGCTCTAAAATTGCATCGAAAACCAACCGAGCTGATTTCAACATCCCACATTTCCCATATAAGTTGACCAAACAGTTACTAACAAAGCTGTTCAATTCCTCCTCAACCCTATAAATCCTGCCATGAATTTCTTTACCTCTCCTAACATCTCCAATCCCAGCACAACAAGAAATAGCACCAACATAAGCATAATGGTTGGGACGAAAACCATCTTCAACCATCAATCTAAAACAACTCAAACCGTCTTCCGCGAGGCCTTTTTGCGAATACCAAGATATCAAAGTTGTCCAGGAAACAAGATTTCGTTCAGGCATTCTATCGAACACCAAACGTGCATCAGCAAAGAGACCCAGTTTCAAGTACATTGACTGCAAATGGTTGTTCGTGTAAACATCTGGGCGGGACCCAGATAAGATGAGCTTTCCATGGACTGCTCTGCCTCTGAGGGTGGACCGTGTGTTGCCGTATAAGCGCAGGAGGTTAGAGAGGGACATTAGAAGAGATTTGTGCTCAGTCGGGGTGGGTGTCTCATGATTAAGAGATTGGAGTAATTGTTTTTTTCGGGTTTTGTCAGATGAAAAACACGGTGTTGGATGAAGAAAAAAGAATCTGCTCGAAGAAAAATAGTACTAATATATTTTCTGCTAATAAAAGTTATGAATCCAAAGGAACAAGGTTAAACTTAAAAGCTTGCAAGTTGAGTGATGGGCTAGGTCACATACTCTATAAGGATTCGCCGCTCTTCTTCCCAATCAATCAATGTTCTATGCTTCCGCTCTCAATTTCCTAGCCAAATAATTTGAGATGTTTTGGAAAAGATTGTGATTTAGGCACTTCAAAAATTGATGGAGGGGCTCCAAAAGTGTACTGTATTAATATACAAAACGACGTCATTTTGGAGCTCCTCCATCAATTTTTGGAGTGCTAAAATCAATTTCCTTTGGAAAAATGCTCTCTCGCACGCGTATTACGAGGGCTCGAGTTGTCACTGACCTTTTTTTTTTTTTTCTTGGTAAGTGTACCATTTTATAACCAACCAAACCAAAAAACCAAGGGAATAAATCCCATTACAAGTATATACACAGATATATAACCTTACTACAATCTACAGTAGTATAAACAAAGAGAAAACAAAATTACAGGGCAGCATTCCTAAAGACTACTTGATATATTCCATTGGCTACAAAGTTTTTGATTCCCAAGTGAGTTTGGGAAGTGCTTCCAAGTACATACCCTTAGCCTTGTATTTTCAACAAGATGAGCTAGCACTTTAGTGGCACTTCTAGGCCTTCCCCTAAATACTATGGAATTCCTTTCGGCCCAAATGTAATACACTCCTGCAGCAAAAGCTAATTTGAACATTATGGAACGAAAACTTTTGGCTTGACAGAAACTAGTTGCCCAATTCACTTCTATGTTCCAAGCCTCAGCTCCCCGATGAATCTAGAATCTATGTAAAATCACTTCCCAATTAGAGCTGGAAAAATCACACTCAAAAAATCCCACCATTCCCTCCCCACAACTAAAATTTGGATTTCTCCCTTCGTTTGTCTCTAGAAAAAGGAGGGCTGTGTTTCCTTTGTTTGGTTGGTTTGCCCAATTGTTCGGGCAGATGCCTAGGCTTTGAGAGTATTTCTCAAGGTTTAGGGTTTGATTTTCTACCGACTGAGTACCTAAAGTAAGTGAGACCGTGACTGATATAGCCATGCTAGCTCCTCGAAAGTTTTGGGTTGCACAATCTAGTTCATTTATAATTAAAAAAAACAACTAAAAATATAAAGAAAAAATGGGTTTGATATTGTTTCAATATCTTATGCTGAGAAAATAAACAAAAGTTGAAAGTAGCCACGTAGTAATTTAATATTCTTCAAAAGAACACAAGTTCCGTAAGGAAGATGAATTAGTACTTGTTTTACTTCGAGGGGAATATGAATCCATATCCAAGAACAAATATTGAGCGCTTGAAGACGAATAGGAGAGACTTCACGGTAGCATGTTACTAAGTTATGCTCTGATTTACGGAGGCAGCTAGTCAGCAGTTTGCACTTGCACTGCACCGTAAAGTTCAGGTAACTTTAGACCCGCTCCGGGCCCACTATGAATACTTCGAACCGTTCATTTTGGGAGAAACATCAAGCTTGCATAAGCTTTCTTACTCGATGTGCCTCCCAAAATAAACTAATCAAATCATTCGAGGTGGGACCGGAGTGGGTCCAAATCACCTGACCAGCACGGTGCAGTCCAAAAGTAAATTGCCAACAAGCCACATCCATTTTGGAAATAAGCAGGTACAGTACAGGAAGCCAAAACACAAGAACAAGAAACCATAATTCATAATTGCAAGCGTTTAACTGGTACAAAACATCGAATAAAAAAGAAGGGAACGTAAGAACACACGTGCAGCTTACATTCAGTGTAAAGCTGCTTCTTTTTTGCTGTTACATTCAGGGTAAGCTTGAATAGACCCTCCACATTCCATATCAGGCATTACAGAATTACTCGTACTATATAGGTTTGGTAACCAAACTTATTGACCCATATTTAACATAAACCCATAAAGATGAGAATATTAAGCTACTGCAACAGTCTCAGCAGTCTTCTTTTCAGGTTCAGCTGGTGGGGCTTCAACTTCCCAGAAGGCAGTTTTCTTCCCGGTCTTGGAAACCGTCTGGAGAACTGCGTCAGGCTGCACGTTGCCAATCACGGTGACTTTCTGCTCCTTCATATCAATGTCGTAGGACTCCACTCCTGTAGATGGTTCAAAAAGCAACACAACCCACCAATATCAACAAAAGAATACATCGGCATTGGTTTATTTGGTTATCGGGTTGTGAAAACCGATGGTCTGGAAGAAGAAAAACATCAGAGAACAATATGGCTGTTGTTTAATAGACAAATGTATGAAATATCGTTTAGGTTCTTTCTCTTGTGTTCAGGTGATACGGAGAAAAAAATAGAAGCATGGCAATGTTGGACTCAACATCCCTCAACCTAAATCTCAACACTAAAAATCCTCAATAAGCGTAAGACGAAGTAGACAACTGAAAATGCCCACTACCATATAAAATCAACTTCCAAAAGAAATAGAAATATTCGCCTGAAACAGAGTCTAATTGCTGGCCAAAGCTCTTTTTCTTCCCAAGTCTATTTGCATTCATTAAACAACATAAACAACCATCCCAAGGAAGAATTTTAAAAAATCTTGTCCAATGCAAATTCTGCAATCCTATGATTACTATCACAACCTTCTTGAATGGAAAGTTGGAGACCAAATTAAAAGACCTTCAACAGCATATCAAATCTCCACACCGTCATTGCTTTATGAGTTAACATATTAGATTAGGAATCGAATTGCCAATTTGTTTGCTTGTCGGTGACAGTTCTCTATTAGCCTAAGGCCTATAAGATGTAGTGAAATATCTGTGCTCACTTCCCCCCTCCAATATTTGCCACTTTTCTTCACTACAGCCTAAGCAATATTCATGTAGGAGGTTTTGACATAATGTATTGAATGAGTTCAGTGAAAGGTAAGAAGCAAATAAACATAATTCAAGACTCGAGATATAAAACCAGACCATCCATTTTGCCCAAAACCCGCCTGACAGCACCAGCACAGCCTTCGCATGACATGCCAACCTTGAGAACAACAGTCTGCATGCAAACCAAAGGTTGTCAATATAAGAAGAAACAATCAATCAGTAAGCAAATTCAATCCAACATACAAAAAACCATGTACTCTAAAGTAGAGCATAATATCATTAATTCATTACTCCAATCAACACAGGCACTAGCACAGAGTGCGATGACAACGTAACATGGACACACAAGAGCTCACAAAATCCATGTTAAATGAGAAGGCCACATGCCCAATTAACACATGATGTATTATCAAGAAAATTACACAATCAATCACTAATGGGGTACGACTGTACAAGTACAAGCCTCCCAACATACTTGCATTGGTGTGATTAAATTGTGAGAAATAAGATGAATTGCCGAAAATGAGAACTCTCCCCTTGAAATGGTGAGCAAGGGTGAGAATTTGAGAGAAACCAGAATCACGTATTAGATCATTCTATTTCCCACCAAGGTAGTGAGATTTGGTGAGAATCAATGATAAACAACCACCCTTCATGTATGTTTAACCGTAAGAAGATTGTCAAGCAAAATACATATGAAGAAAATGTTGAATTCCCTTCCCAAGCTATGCAAGTGGTGAGAGTAACACGAGCCAAGGGCTCCACCACAGCCTATACTTCAATTCCCCAACAACAAATCAGGGGCGCCGTTCGGCGCCAGATTCGCCAGTCACCATTGCCGGAAAAACCATTAAATTAGTTTTGGCATTTTTCCCTCTTGTAACACTACATATAAGTGCATATGTTGTGTGTGAGTGATAGAGGTGAGACAGAGTGCAACCAGACGTATATTGAGAGTGAGACTGAGTTTTCCGAAGTGTAAAACTCCATAGTTTCCGAACCTTATACAAAACTTTGTATTTCTTCATGGAGCGGGCATTCCAGCCAAACCACATAAAGTTTTGCTTTTGTTTTCTTCTTTCCATTTATCTTCTTAAAAGTTACTATCCTAAAGGACCTAAACGCGTACCGCCACTATTACCTTTCTTCTGCTATTGTAAGCTAAGACAATCCAATAGCAAATTAAAAAATTTACTGCTGTCTTTCCTCAATTGCCTAAACCTCCAATTGGACCATAACCTTCTTATTCCCCATGAATACTATATTCCAATTAGAACATATAAGAACATGCACACATTTTTGGGAGAAACAGAATAGGTCTTGATTACCATTCCTCGATCCAAATTATCGGAAGCCAAAGTCATGCTACCATCAACAGATTCTATTATTATAATTCAAATAGCTTCAAATAAAAACCTAAAAGAACATGAGAATCCTACGCAAGAACGAGGATCGAATATCAATATGATTTTTGCAGAGATGCATAAAAACACAAATCCACATACAGATTGGGTGTATACAAACCCTAATTCGAACAAATCGCGAAAAACTACGAACGAGATAGAGAAAGTGGTGAATCAATTACCTGCGACATGGCTTTGACTATATTGGAACAAAAGAGGAGATTTGAAGAAATGTAGAGAGAGAGAGAGAGAGAGAGAGAGAGAGAGAGATTGGATGAGGTTTCTACCGGAGAAGTGGGTTGGGTTTTTATAGAGGAGAAAACAAGAAAGGAAAAAAAAAAATAACGAAAAGGAGTGGACCCAAAAATAAATAAATAAATGTCATTAATTAGGACTAAAACGCACGTAATTACGTAATTACAGAGGAACAGAACCCAGAAAAAGGAGAGATTATTCAGGGGCTTGGGCCTTGGAGCACTCCGTAGCGGTGGATTCGGGAACGTCATAACACAGAGCTTAATTAAAAGGGGTAGAGTGTGATTTGAGTCGTTCATCTCTATAATTTTATTTTATTTTTTTGTCAAGTTCATCCCTACAATCAAGGGTGAAATACTTGTAGCAAATTTGAACAATTAAAAATATTTTTGAAAGGCTCGAATTATGCGCTACACTAATATAGTGCATCCTTGCACCACATGGTTCTCGGTTCCGCAAAGTTGTACGCCATAACTCTTTTTCGCCACACACATTAGGGCAAAGCGGCAGAGCATATGCACTTTGTTAGTTCGTCTTGTCAATATGATGTTTTGCTGAAATACTAATTTTCTCAATCTGATTTAGTATTAATTTTTTTTTAATGGCACTAGTAGCTTAAAATACACATGAATCTTAAGAGCATCAAGGTCTACAGGATAAAACAATGCTCTTAATGACTAAAAACGGATTAACTAGTTCTTTTTAATTGCTGATTCCGATTTAAAGTTTCGTTCTGTTTCAATATGGGATGTGAAATTGGAAAGTTATTTGGTCAAACCAATTTTGGTTCAGCTATTTTAATAGAGCATTTGAGTTCAATTCCACGACCGGAGAGACCGATCATATGTACTGACAGCACACGAGACACGGATGATTTGAGTTGTTCAATAATTTTAAAAAAAATGAGTTGACTTGTGAAAAATCAGCTCAATTTGATATGTGTAGGTTCTCGATCCAATCTTCTATTTTTTCATTCAGATTCAAATACGTGAAAAAATGGAAGATTGGATCGGCACTTACGGTCAATCTCCCCCGTTAGTTTCCTTAGACTTTTCGATTTGAGTTTTGTCAAGGGATTGCTTTTGCTTATTAGAGTTGTTGGAAAGTTATTAGGCTGTGTTCCACAAAACTTTTAAGAACTTATTTTTTGTTCAATAATGATGTAGGACAAGATTGGAGGATTTTTGTATTTTATTTTTATTGTTTTAGAATAAGATTTTGACTAGGAATATTTTCATTTAGGTTAGAATTATTATCTTTCCATATTCGGTTTGATTTTGATTTCCACCTTTATTAGGATTTTTGGTCTACAAGAATTAGGATTTTATTTTAATTAATTAGGAAATATCTTTTATTTAATGCCGCTTGTTTTGGCATGATTTATTATTTCTTTTTCAGTAGGATTTCTAGGGTTAGGGTCTTATAAAAAGGGCTGTAACCTATTCAATTATTCAACTTTTCATTAATAAAATCTCTGAGTTTATCTCTTTTTCTTGTGGATTCAAGAACTGCTCGTGGCTACGAGTACCTATCATTCGTTTGATTAGTACGCAACTAGTCTCTCGTGAATTCCGCTGCGTCAAGTGGTATCAGAGCCACGCTTTTTCCTGGTTCGATGGCATTCGTCCGTGGAAGATACACAAACCCTATTGACGATGATCGTAGTGAAGGATTTAACAGGACTCGCGCCAAGGGATTTGCCCATGGTCAATCTGTTAATCACAAAGTTGATAGGAACCGCGTTGAGGGATTTGCCCGCAACCAACCTATTAATCAAAACGTCTCTGGAGGATATTCTTATTATCAACTTGATAGTGAGGATGAATCTGAAGACAATTTACCTGAGGATTATTATGGATATCTGTCGAAGAAGCGACATTCAAGGTCTGGAGGATTTTATCGCACAGATGACGACTTTTTAACTTTTCAGGTAGAACCAATAATTCCTACTTTTCATGGGTATTGTCATCCTGAGAATTTTATTTATTGGTTTCGTAAAGTAGATAAATTCTTTGAGTTCTACGCGGATATTCCTGAAGAGAAGGAGGTCAAATATGCGGCTCATAAATTATATGGCTATGTTTCTACATGGTGGGAACGATTGCAGTCTAATAGATTGCGACAGTATAAACAACCCATTAGGACATGGCCCAAGATGAGACGATTGATAAGTGATAGATTTCTTCAATCAAATCGTGGACAGGAGTTGTATCAAGAATACCGGAGAAAACTTAAGTCAAAACAAATGTTCCGAGATAATTTTGATGTGCAATATAGCCATGTTACTGCTGATACAAATTATTCAAGAAACATGCCAATGAGTTTGACTCAGTTAAGCTTCGGAAGTCAAAAAAAGAATCAAGTTCCTTCAAGTTCCAGTCAATCGTTTCACAATTATTATGACGGATATGAGGTCGCAGAAGAAGAAGGAGATCGGGTTGAATTCAGTGACAAAGATGAAGTTGGAGATGAAGAAGAAATTGGCAGCGCAGAGGATTGTTTGAGTGTCCCTACAGTCGAACAACAGTTTGATCTAGATAGAGGTGCAACCAATGAGGTAATTGTACGCGAGGATGAAAATATCTCAATATCGTACCAAGTACAAGAATTGAAGGGAGAGGAAAGTCATGAATTGGTGCATATAATTTCTCAGCACGTTAATACCATCAGCAATATTGAGCTTTGTGAACCACATGGAGGTATTACTTGTCCTAGTGATGAAGATAATACCAATGCTCTTCATGCGACATCATGTATACTTGATCTACCAACCAATTTTAAAATGGATCAAAGTCAAGAGAAACTGCAATTTCAGAATGAAGTTCAAATTGTTGATTTTCTTGGGTTGGAGCAATTTGAGTTTTCACTCAATTCTCGTACCGTGGATATTGTCATTCAATTGAATTGCGCAAAAAAATCACCTTGGCGAGTGTACTTCTTTCTAAATTATTTTTGGAAGACAAGCGAGAGGTTGAAGTATTCCAAATATTTATTTCTTTGGAATGACAGATGGCAAATTTCTAATGAGAACTCGAGGGCGAGTTCTTTTGAAGAAAAGGAGACTGATGTAGGACAAGATTGGAGGATTTTTGTATTTTATTTTTATTGTTTTAGAATAAGATTTTGACTAGGAATATTTTCATTTAGGTTAGAATTATTATCTTTCCATATTCGGTTTGATTTTGATTTCCACCTTTATTAGGATTTTTGGTCTACAAGAATTAGGATTTTATTTTAATTAATTAGGAAATATCTTTTATTTAATGCCGCTTGTTTTGGCATGATTTATTATTTCTTTTCAGTAGGATTTCTAGGGTTAGGGTCTTATAAAAAGGGCTGTAACCTATTCAATTATTCAACTTTTCATTAATAAAATCTCTGAGTTTATCTCTTTTTCTTGTGGATTCAAGAACTGCTCGTGGCTACGAGTACCTATCATTCGTTTGATTAGTACGCAACTAGTCTCTCGTGAATTCCACTGCGTCACATTTTGAAAGCCACGCTTTTTCCTGGTTCGATGGCATTCGTCCGTGGAAGATACACAAACCCTATTGACGATGATCGTAGTGAAGGATTTAACAGGACTCGCGCCAAGGGATTTGCCCATGGTCAATCTGTTAATCACAAAGTTGATAGGAACCGCGTTGAGGGATTTGCCCGCAACCAACCTATTAATCAAAACGTCTCCGGAAGATATTCTTATTATCAACTTGATAGTGAGGATGAATCTGAAGACGAGTTATTTGAGGATTATTATGGATATCAGTCGAAGAAGCGACATTCAAGGTCCGAAGGATTTTATCGCACAGATGACGACTTTTTAACTTTTCAGGTAGAACCAATAATTCCTACTTTTCATGGGTATTGTCATCCTGAGAATTTTATTTATTGGTTTCGTAAAGTAGATAAATTCTTTGAGTTCTACGCGGATATTCCTGAAGAGAAGGAGGTCAAATATGCGGCTCATAAATTATATGGCTATGTTTCTACATGGTGGGAACGATTGCAGTCTAATAGATTGCGACAGTATAAACAACCCATTAGGACATGGCCCAAGATGAGACGATTGATAAGTGATAGATTTCTTCAATCAAATCGTGGAAAGGAGTTGTATCAAGAATACCGGAGAAAACTTAAGTCAAAACAAATGTTCCGAGATAATTTTGATGTGCAATATAGCCATGTTACTGCTGATACAAATTATTCAAGAAACATGCCAATGAGTTTGACTCAGTTAAGCTTCGGAAGTCAAAAAAAGAATCAAGTTCCTTCAAGTTCCAGTCAATCGTTTCACAATTATTATGACGGATATGAGGTCGCAGAAGAAGAAGGAGATCGGGTTGAATTCAGTGACAAAGATGAAGTTGGAGATGAAGAAGAAATTGGCAGCGCAGAGGATTGTTTGAGTGTCCCTACAGTCGAACAACAGTTTGATCTAGATAGAGGTGCAACCAATGAGGTAATTGTACGCGAGGATGAAAATATCTCAATATCGTACCAAGTACAAGAATTGAAGGGAGAGGAAAGTCATGAATTGGTGCATATAATTTCTCAGCACGTTAATACCATCAGCAATATTGAGCTTTGTGAACCACATGGAGGTATTACTTGTCCTAGTGATGAAGATAATACCAATGCTCTTCATGCGACATCATGTATACTTGATCTACCAACCAATTTTAAAATGGATCAAAGTCAAGAGAAACTGCAATTTCAGAATGAAGTTCAAATTGTTGATTTTCTTGGGTTGGAGCAGTTTGAGTTTTCACTCAATTCTCGTACCGTGGATATTGTCATTCAATTGAATTGCGCAAAAAAATCACCTTGGCGAGTGTACTTCTTTCTAAATTATTTTTGGAAGACAAGCGAGAGGTTGAAGTATTCCAAATATTTATTTCTTTGGAATGACAGATGGCAAATTTCTAATGAGAACTCGAGGGCGAGTTCTTTTGAAGAAAAGGAGACTGATGTAGGACAAGATTGGAGGATTTTTGTATTTTATTTTTATTGTTTTAGAATAAGATTTTGACTAGGAATATTTTCATTTAGGTTAGAATTATTATCTTTCCATATTCGGTTTGATTTTGATTTCCACCTTTATTAGGATTTTTGGTCTACAAGAATTAGGATTTTATTTTAATTAATTAGGAAATATCTTTTATTTAATGCCGCTTGTTTTGGCATGATTTATTATTTCTTTTTCAGTAGGATTTCTAGGGTTAGGGTCTTATAAAAAGGGCTGTAACCTATTCAATTATTCAACTTTTCATTAATAAAATCTCTGAGTTTATCTCTTTTTCTTGTGGATTCAAGAACTGCTCGTGGCTACGAGTACCTATCATTCGTTTGATTAGTACGCAACTAGTCTCTCGTGAATTCCGCTGCGTCAAGTGGTATCAGAGCCACGCTTTTTCCTGGTTCGATGGCATTCGTCCGTGGAAGATACACAAACCCTATTGACGATGATCGTAGTGAAGGATTTAACAGGACTCGCGCCAAGGGATTTGCCCATGGTCAATCTGTTAATCACAAAGTTGATAGGAACCGCGTTGAGGGATTTGCCCGCAACCAACCTATTAATCAAAACGTCTCTGGAGGATATTCTTATTATCAACTTGATAGTGAGGATGAATCTGAAGACAATTTACCTGAGGATTATTATGGATATCTGTCGAAGAAGCGACATTCAAGGTCTGGAGGATTTTATCGCACAGATGACGACTTTTTAACTTTTCAGGTAGAACCAATAATTCCTACTTTTCATGGGTATTGTCATCCTGAGAATTTTATTTATTGGTTTCGTAAAGTAGATAAATTCTTTGAGTTCTACGCGGATATTCCTGAAGAGAAGGAGGTCAAATATGCGGCTCATAAATTATATGGCTATGTTTCTACATGGTGGGAACGATTGCAGTCTAATAGATTGCGACAGTATAAACAACCCATTAGGACATGGCCCAAGATGAGACGATTGATAAGTGATAGATTTCTTCAATCAAATCGTGGACATGAGTTGTATCAAGAATACCGGAGAAAACTTAAGTCAAAACAAATGTTCCGAGATAATTTTGATGTGCAATATAGCCATGTTACTGCTGATACAAATTATTCAAGAAACATGCCAATGAGTTTGACTCAGTTAAGCTTCGGAAGTCAAAAAAAGAATCAAGTTCCTTCAAGTTCCAGTCAATCGTTTCACAATTATTATGACGGATATGAGGTCGCAGAAGAAGAAGGAGATCGGGTTGAATTCAGTGACAAAGATGAAGTTGGAGATGAAGAAGAAATTGGCAGCGCAGAGGATTGTTTGAGTGTCCCTACAGTCGAACAACAGTTTGATCTAGATAGAGGTGCAACCAATGAGGTAATTGTACGCGAGGATGAAAATATCTCAATATCGTACCAAGTACAAGAATTGAAGGGAGAGGAAAGTCATGAATTGGTGCATATAATTTCTCAGCACGTTAATACCATCAGCAATATTGAGCTTTGTGAACCACATGGAGGTATTACTTGTCCTAGTGATGAAGATAATACCAATGCTCTTCATGCGACATCATGTATACTTGATCTACCAACCAATTTTAAAATGGATCAAAGTCAAGAGAAACTGCAATTTCAGAATGAAGTTCAAATTGTTGATTTTCTTGGGTTGGAGCAGTTTGAGTTTTCACTCAATTCTCGTACCGTGGATATTGTCATTCAATTGAATTGCGCAAAAAAATCACCTTGGCGAGTGTACTTCTTTCTAAATTATTTTTGGAAGACAAGCGAGAGGTTGAAGTATTCCAAATATTTATTTCTTTGGAATGACAGATGGCAAATTTCTAATGAGAACTCGAGGGCGAGTTCTTTTGAAGAAAAGGAGACTGATGTAGGACAAGATTGGAGGATTTTTGTATTTTATTTTTATTGTTTTAGAATAAGATTTTGACTAGGAATATTTTCATTTAGGTTAGAATTATTATCTTTCCATATTCGGTTTGATTTTGATTTCCACCTTTATTAGGATTTTTGGTCTACAAGAATTAGGATTTTATTTTAATTAATTAGGAAATATCTTTTATTTAATGCCGCTTGTTTTGGCATGATTTATTATTTCTTTTCAATAGGATTTCTAGGGTTATGGTCTTATAAAAAGAGCTGTAACCTATTCAATTATTCAACTTTTCATTAATAAAATCTCCGAGTTTATCTCTTTTTCTTGTGGATTCAAGAACTGCTCGTGGCTACGAGTACCTATCATTCGTTTGATTAGTACGCAACTAGTCTCTCGTGAATTCCACTGCGTCACATTTTGAAAGCCACGCTTTTTCCTGGTTCGATGGCATTCGTCCGTGGAAGATACACAAACCCTATTGACGATGATCGTAGTGAAGGATTTAACAGAACTCGCACCAAGGGATTTACCCATGGTCAATCTGTTAAATACAAAGTTGATAGGAACCGCGTTGAGGGATTTGCCCGCAACCAACCTATTAATCAAAACGTCTCCGGAAGATATTCTTATTATCAACTTGATAGTGAGGATGAATCTGAAAACGAGTTATTTGAGGATTATTATGGATATCAGTCGAATAAGCGACATTCAAGGTCCGAAGGATTTTATCGCACAGATGACGACTTTTTAACTTTTCAGGTAGAACCAATAATTCCTACTTTTCATGGGTATTGTCATCCTGAGAATTTTATTTATTGGTTTCGTAAAGTAGATAAATTCTTTGAGTTCTACGCGGATATTCCTGAAGAGAAGGAGGTCAAATATGCGGCTCATAAATTATATGGCTATGTTTCTACATGGTGGGAACGATTGCAGTCTAATAGATTGCGACAGTATAAACAACCCATTAGGACATGGCCCAAGATGAGACGATTGATAAGTGATAGATTTCTTCAATCAAATCGTGGACAGGAGTTGTATCAAGAATACCGGAGAAAACTTAAGTCAAAACAAATGTTCCGAGATAATTTTGATGTGCAATATAGCCATGTTACTGCTGATACAAATTATTCAAGAAACATGCCAATGAGTTTGACTCAGTTAAGCTTCGGAAGTCAAAAAAAGAATCAAGTTCCTTCAAGTTCCAGTCAATCGTTTCACAATTATTATGACGGATATGAGGTCGCAGAAGAAGAAGGAGATCGGGTTGAATTCAGTGACAAAGATGAAGTTGGAGATGAAGAAGAAATTGGCAGCGCAGAGGATTGTTTGAGTGTCCCTACAGTCGAACAACAGTTTGATCTAGATAGAGGTGCAACCAATGAGGTAATTGTACGCGAGGATGAAAATATCTCAATATCGTACCAAGTACAAGAATTGAAGGGAGAGGAAAGTCATGAATTGGTGCATATAATTTCTCAGCACGTTAATACCATCAGCAATATTGAGCTTTGTGAACCACATGGAGGTATTACTTGTCCTAGTGATGAAGATAATACCAATGCTCTTCATGCGACATCATGTATACTTGATCTACCAACCAATTTTAAAATGGATCAAAGTCAAGAGAAACTGCAATTTCAGAATGAAGTTCAAATTGTTGATTTTCTTGGGTTGGAGCATTATGAGTTTTCACTCAATTCTCGTACCGTGGATATTGTCATTCAATTGAATTGCGCAAAAAAATCACCTTGGCGAGTGTACTTCTTTCTAAATTATTTTTGGAAGACAAGCGAGAGGTTGAAGTATTCCAAATATTTATTTCTTTGGAATGACAGATGGCAAATTTCTAATGAGAACTCGAGGGCGAGTTCTTTTGAAGAAAAGGAGACTGATGTAGGACAAGATTGGAGGATTTTTGTATTTTATTTTTATTGTTTTAGAATAAGATTTTGACTAGGAATATTTTCATTTAGGTTAGAATTATTATCTTTCCATATTCGGTTTGATTTTGATTTCCACCTTTATTAGGATTTTTGGTCTACAAGAATTAGGATTTTATTTTAATTAATTAGGAAATATCTTTTATTTAATGCCGCTTGTTTTGGCATGATTTATTATTTCTTTTTCAGTAGGATTTCTAGGGTTAGGGTCTTATAAAAAGGGCTGTAACCTATTCAATTATTCAACTTTTCATTAATAAAATCTCTGAGTTTATCTCTTTTTCTTGTGGATTCAAGAACTGCTCGTGGCTACGAGTACCTATCATTCGTTTGATTAGTACGCAACTAGTCTCTCGTGAATTCCGCTGCGTCAAATAATAAGGTGTGTTCCACAAAATAAGAACTTATTTTTTGTTCACCCTTAGGTAGTATGGCCGGCGGGAGGGAAATCGGTCCGGCGGCCACGCTGGGCCGTCTCCGGCCACCGGACGGCCGATCCTTTCATATGTACACGGAAAAGGGGTGCTCGGATCAAGCACCCTACACACCTCGGATGACGTTGATTCCCGCGTAGGCCCCCTTGGTTTTAATTTTTAGAATTTTTGGACGGCTCGAATCGGCCGTCCGGTGGCCGGAGACGGCCCAGCGCGGCCGCCGGACCGATTTCCCTCCGCCGGCCCCTATATTGGTAAAAACAGTCTTCTTTTTCTAAAGGCAACTTTAAGCTCAAAAATAATATGTTTACGCAAATAATTTTCCTACCACCATGGATCTTATTTGATAGATCTCATTGAGATCTTTAATACGGTGCAAAAAAAAAATTTTTTTTTTTTCATTTATGTTATATTTGAGTTTGAAAATGTGGAAGGAACTTTTTAGTTGGGAAAAATAAGAAGGTTGGATTATTTTTGAATAAGAAGTGGGGGAATAAGTACTTATTTTTTAAGAAGGTTTGCGGAACGGGGCCTTAGTCAAACCAATTTTGGTTCATCTATTTTAATAGAGCATTTGAGTTCAATTCCACCGACCGGAGAGACCGACCTTATGTACTGACAACAAACGGGACACGGATGATCCGAGTTGTTCAATAGTTTTAAAAAAAATGAGTTGACCTGTGAAAAATCAGCTCAATTTGATATGTGTAGTTCTCGATCCAATCTTCTATTTTTTCATTCAGATTCAAATACGTGAAAAAATGGAAGATTGGATCGGCACTTACGGTCAGTCTCCCCCGTCAGTTTCCTTAGACTTTTTGATTTGAGTTTTGTCAAGGGATTGCTTTTGATTAGAGTTGTTGTCATCCTACTTTAAGTCACATAATTCGCGTGCGTGAGCGGAAACGCGAGCATAAAAATGTCTTGAAACACATTTCAAATTACTAAAATTCGTGACAATGAAAATTGAGAACTTGAGCGCAATGTATTTTGAAAGATTATATGACTAAGGTCATACATTTCATTTCATTTTAATAGTCCCTCCGTCTTTTCTCTCTCTAAACTTTTCTCTCTGCTAGGTTATTCCAAAAGCCACAGCAGCCCCCTCCTTCCCCTCCTCCCCAATGGGTTTTACACTCATTTTTTGGGGCAGGAGGGGAGGGATTTCTCCCCCGTGGGGTTTTTCTCTCCCAATCTTTTGATTTGGAGCTTTTTCTTGGGTGTTTTTGTGCACAGATTCTTCCTACCTCCTTTGTTCTGGTTATTCAAAGCTCGTTCTTTTCACTTTTTTTCCAGATCCGAAGTTCCTACTACGTGTGTGGTGGTGGATGGGTTCGGTGGTGGCTATGGTGGTGAGGCCGTGGCGGTCTTTGGTAGGGGCAGAGGCAGATGTTTTTGGGTTCTCTGGTTCCGTTTGGAGCTCGATCTGGCGTTAACAGGGTGCAAGGCATGTTGATCCAGAGTCGTTTCGGCTCCTCTGGCGTTTCTCACATTTCGGCCCTGGGGGCAGAGCGTCTGCAGACAACGCCGATGTTGCTCGGGGTTTCTGTGGAGTGGTGTCTTGTTTTCTGTTAGGGTTGAGTTTGGGTTGATTTTTCTTTTTGGTCTTTTGATTCTTTTCTTTGGTGTCTACAGATTTCTCCCCGTATGTGGGGCTTCTCTCATCCCTGCGTGGGTGGTTCTATTACTTTCTGCTGTGCTCCGCCTGTTTGGAGTTGAGGGTTTCGTTAGAGTTGGGTGTAGTTTTTGGACGGAGTCTTTCTTGATCCTTGTTTAGGGATTGAGTTTTCTCCTGATGTTCTGTTCTCTTGATCTATAAGCTAATTTCTCACAATTGTCGAGGTTCGAATAAGCTAATTTGTTACAAAATTTCTTTAAAACGTGTTTTAAATAAATTGAACGACTTTGATCAATTGTGTTGAACCCCAAGATTGTCCCCGCACAATCCGGTGCATGTTTGGTGTCCACCAAATGGTGTACCTACAATTTTTGTTTGCAAAATAAGGGCGAGTTTCCCCTATCGATACATGTACTAAAACCCATGTTTTTACGAATTTTTAAGCAAGTGATAATAATCACAAGCATCAACTAAAGAATACCAGTACCATTTAACGAAACAACTTGACCATGACCATTAGTTTGAAGACAAATATATATATATATATATTAGTGGAAATCCACCCTCATGCATGCTAATGAGACTTTGAGGCGGTTGGTATTGGTTGTTCAACCACATCAACATCAAATATAGTTAGGTACCAAATATCCACTGAGATTCCTTTGAATCAAAGTTTGTGGAGGACAACTATACTCCCATTTGATTCAAAAAAGTTTGTCCAGTACTCTTGTACTACTGTTGGCCATGGATGTACTACAAGCACGTACAAAAATCATCCCATAAAAGCCTTTCATCTCCGGCGTCGTATTCGGCCGCTTGGCAGGGGTCGTTCGGCAGCGTCGACCCCGGATCCGTCTTTCCTTTGTTCATTTGCGAAGATGATTTTCGTGTGCTTGTAGCCCTGTGATTGTTTTTCGTCCCGTCTATCTGTGAAGCTTAGAACCGAGTCGCGGTGCATTTTTTCCTTGACTTGAAGAATAGAAGAGAAAGAAACAATTGCAAAAAAAAAACTAGAGATTCATATTCGGATTGTGTTTTTTCTGTCCTTTTCTTTTTCGAGAAAGGATTCAAGATTCATTGGAAGGAAAATAATAAACAGTCTTGCTATTGTCAGTCCACTGGGCTGACGATAAGTACACTAGAAGACAAGAAAAATAAGTATTTTTTGTACTTTTTACACCATTTAACCCACATTCACTCACTTATTATTGTCAGGCTATTGGGCTGATTTTAGAATTTTCCAATAATAAATTAAACCCACATCATGGATAATCATGGTCACTCTGTCAATATCGAATTTGGAAATCCTATAGTGCAGCCCGCACTACTACAGGACTGTAGGACAGCCAATCCGGCCGTTCGTCAATATCCTAGTGCAATTAAAAACTTTTGAAGTCAAATCAAAACTCATCATCAGATAAATACAAAAAATCAAACTCGTCATCAGATAAAAAGAAAATTCAAACTCATCGGTAAATAATGCTCACTTCGAATCGTTTTATAGTCTTATTGAATCAATTTTTTTTTTGAAATCTAGACACTATGACTTTTTATTGGACTCATTTAACTACGAGTATTTTTTTGAAAGATCATGGAAGACTAGGTTTGTGTTGTTTCCACAAATCTTTTTTTTTTTTTTTTTTGAAATCTAGACTAGGTTCGCTCCGAACGATTAACTTGGACACTTCACCTAAACCATCAATAATCGCCTCTCACTAAATTAATCGTCGTTCGTTCGTCATCTGTTGAGTGTTACACTAGTCCGTTCTTGTAAACTTATAATCTAAAAACTTATTTCGGTATTTTTTACTTTTTCTAACTTTTTGTTTAGCTTTTCGTCATAATTTTTGGAATTAATCGGTTCGTCTCGCTTAGACGAATCGGCAAAGAATAAAAATATGGGCTGATGTTGAAAAAATTAAAATAAAGTTGCATTTTAGACAAATAAGACAGTTGCTTGATACTTTTTTTGTTTTTAGTGTTCTTTTTTATGCTTTCGGTCATAATTTTATACTTTCTAGACTCCTCTCGTCGAGACGAACGATTAATCTGAAAAATTATGATAAAAAGCTAAACAAAAAGTTACGAAATTTTATAGATTATAAGTTTACAAGAACGCACCCTAATACAACCTCTATGTGTGGTTGTTGCAGCACTAATAATTTGGGACGGCCCAAATATGGCCCAAACAGTTGTCTAATCCTTGGGTGACTATTTGGGTTATAACATGACCCAAACCGTCTTTATGACCCAAACCGAAAGGCGGTATTTGGACTTTGCTCTGGATTGGGCCCTTTGGCCTACAAAACCGTTAAAATTTGGTACGGGCCGAGAATGATGTGAGAAGCTTTCCTATAAAACCCAAAAGAATTCAGAAGCCTTTAAGCAAAATAATGTGTTCCAAAATCATATCAAATGATGTGAGATCGTTAAAATTTGGTACGGGCCGAGATTGGAGAGGGGTCGGACTTGTTCACTACCCAGTGAACCTTTGCTTAGGACCGGTCCTCAAATTGGTAGTAGTATATTTCATAGTCTCTGACCATATTGCTGGAGCTATCGCCTCATAATTGGCATTCTTTTTTCTTTTTTGGGTCAAACGGAAATTCGGCATTCACTTATAATATCCACATGGAGTATGATGATTATCTCTCTCACTCGATTGGTATGAATTCAATCGCATAATCCTTCAAAATGCCCTGCGCTTCTGCTCTCAATCTTCATACTGTGCCCACGCTCTCACGAATTCTAGTAGTTTGAGATGTATTTCGAAGACGCTCACCCTCACACTAGCGCACGCGCGTGCGAATTATGTGACTTAGGTGCGAATCCATACTACTCCAGCAGGAAGACACGATGGAGAAAAAAAACTCACGAAAAATGTTAATTTGCGAAGATAATCAGGAGGAAGTCACAAGTTAAACCATAGCCCTTGGTAAAAAAAATGCCTCTCAGCATCCAGAGAAAACCAAATCACAAGATTTACCAGCAGGCAGAATACAAACCCCACCTGCTCCCCAAGAAAACCCTCAACTTTACGGGCAGGCTCTCCAAGAAGTCAAGGGTAGGAGTGTAATTTCGACGTTTTCGGGGAAAAATTGGAGTGAGTTTTGGTGTGGCTGGTTCACATGCTGCATCAACTGATCATGAGATGATGAATGGCATGAACTTGAACCCTATAAAAGGGGTGAAGAGGGGGCATGTTCCCAAACACATCCAAAGAAAAATCTCTCAATCATCCAGTATGTCTGTGTTGCCTAAGAGTCCTGTTTCCATGAGGATGAGCTTGGTGGTCCTTTTCATGCTATGGTTATCGGCCACCACCGTAACTGCGGTCCAGCCCCGCATCGTGAGGTGCCGGAGACGCTTTCAGTTTCCGCGTTGCTTCAACATTCCCGCTCCCTGCCCCCCGACTTGTCTTCGAACCTGTTCGATGGACTGTGCCACCTGCAGACCCGTCTGCAGTAAGTTTATCCAACTCTTTTATCGCACGATCATGATGTTAACTCTTTCTGTTATGAGATTCTAAAATCACCGTTGAATTGCTAAATTTGATGACCTCTGTGCAAACATCCTTGTACTGCACGAGGGAAAAGTTTTTTTTTTTGGCTCGGCGAAAGTCAGCAGTAGTTATTGAGGTTTGAAACTCTGTCAAATGCACAAGAGCACGAAACTTCTTATTTCGCCATGCAAATTTTGAGTGCAAGCTGAAATGAGTTTCAAAAAGAAGTTGAATCAACAAATTTTTCGTACTGTATATAATATGCTGGCTAAAGAACTCATAAATGTTCTCTTGCAAATAGGTTGCAATACCCGTGGTGCTGTTTGCGAGGACCCTCGCTTCGTCGGCGGCGACGGCATCACTTTCTACTTCCACGGCAGAAAAAACCAAGACTTCTGCCTGGTCTCCGACTCCGACCTCCACATCAACGCCCACTTCATCGGCAAGCGGAACCATAATCTCAACCGAGACTTCACCTGGGTTCAATCCATCGGAATCCTAATCAACAACCACAAACTCCTCGTCGCCGCCAAAAAAACGTCCAAATGGGACGACGACGCCGACCGCCTCGCCGTCTTCCTCGACAACAACCCCGTGTCCCCCCCCGCCGCCGAGGGCACCGAGTGGAAATCTCCGGCCATCACCGCCACCCGAACCGCGGCCGCCAACCGGGTCACCATCGAAGCCGCCGGTGCTTTCAAGGTTACCGCGGCGGTGGTCCCGATCACGCCCGAAGAATCTAAAGTTCACGGGTACAACATAACTGATGACGACTGTTTTGCTCACTTGGAGCTTGGGTTCAAGTTCTACAACTTGACTGATTCAGTGAACGGAGTTCTGGGACAGACTTATAGGAGTGATTACGTGAGCAAGGCAAAGGTGAATATGCCAATGCAGGTGATGGGTGGGGCAAACAAGTATCTGACTTCTCACATATTTGCTACGGACTGTTTGGCTTCTCGGTTCGGTTCGATTAATCGTGTTTCGTCGAGCAAGAACGGGGGAACAGAGTATTCAACTATGAAGTGCAGCACCGGGGTGGATGGAAGCGGAGTGGTTTGCAAAAGATGATAGATAGATTCAGATATATCTGAATCAACTAAGAATAAGCTCTGATCAGATAGTGAACAAGTTTGGTTTTTATTAGTGTTATTACTATGTATGCCTGTATGGTTTAACTCTTTGATCAATAACTATAAAAGAGGGCATTTAAAAGAAACATAATACTAGCAATAGCTAAAAAAAGTGACTGCATACTAAATCTTGTGCTCATACTCTTAAGGGATTTGACAGCGAACTTAAAAAGCCACCTACAGATGCTTTACGCCCAATCATTGCGAATCGAAAAAAAAAAGACCAGTATATCTTTCCGATATTAACTAGTCTATATATACTTCAATTTATATTTGAGGTACAATGCAAATGGATGAAACGAGGCCGTTTAATTTCAAAATTCTCAGTGATATGGAAGCAGTAAACAGAATCATAAGATTAATGAATGGTGCAACCGTCAACATTTAGGTATTTCCGTCTCATGGCATTATCAGCGACACAACTTAAAAGATAAATGAGGGAGCCAATATGGTCTAAATTTACGGAGAAGAATCATACTCAGACAGCGAAAAGACCAACAGGGCTAAATGTGTTAGTAAGCATTTAACGGCGATTTTACTGATTTTGTGGCGTAAAAAGCTGTTTGACTTTGGCCTCTAATTCCTACATTATTTATTCTTCTACCACCCTTGATTTGTTTTTTTCTTTTGTAAATGACGCGGAGGCATGTAACTAGAACAATCAATGATGAGAATGGCATAGCATCTAAATTACTATCTTTTAGCACTAGATACAAAGGAACAAAAAAAATTACAAGCATAATCAGCCTAGGAGGACTCAGGAAAAATAAGTGGTGCTTCGATGTTGTCTGTATCATCGGCTGAATCAATATTGGACTTTGCTTCTATTTGTAGCATGCACGCGTAACATAAAGATATCACCTGAAATGCATGAACATTTGCAGTCACACACACACGGAGAGAGAGAGAGAGAGAGAGAGTACTTACCATGCACAAAGATGCACAGATAATACTAAAACCTTTACAGTTGAAAGGTGCATTGCTGGACAGAAACCAAGCTGGGGAAACATTGAAAACAAACAGTTAAGCAAGTTAAGTGAAAGGCTATCGATGGTCCAAGCAACGGAATTGTGTATGCAAACTCACAGGTCAATGGGCTCATTGCAAGGGGTGATAACAAATCTGCAATTGATTGCACTCCAGCAATGAATCCTTGTGCTTTTCCCTGTGATTGAACTGAACTTAGAAAGTGATGCAAGGGCTCAGATGGTGAAAATGCAAATGAGTTTGCTTAAGAACGCCCAACGGTAAAAAATATGGGACCAAAAAAAGAGGGAAACATATCTTCATAACTGACTTCAACGGTTAACCAGAAGGTAGAAAGTAGAAACCCAATCGAGGCAAGAAATTTTGCAAAGTTTGTCTGATCATAGTCATTTTAAACTCGAAACCAGCTGAGTTCAGAGGAAAACTGAAAACTCCACCTGGATGAATGAACTATGAATGAACTCTGACACATTAACAATTGAAACAGCAAGAGGGGCCTACTTCGATTTGCTAAACAAATGTATAAGAATTTACTATCACCCATGTTAATGAGGAGAAGAGAAATTCTCAAGAATGAGACTGGAATTTCAGCTAGTGTATTTGGGGATTTCCCTCCATGTGGGGTAGTCCATGGCTGGCACCTATGTGTTCAGAACAGCATTTTTTTCTTTCCAGTTTTTGCAACTCAATTCCTCATCTTGGGTTTCAGCAATCTGAAAGCTTTTAATAGTTATCTAAATAACTTCAAAGAAACCATATCACTCCACCAACCTGATCTGCTGAGCTTGATGCTTTTGATATAACAGCATAAGTCTGGCACATCAGAAAATTAAATGGGTAGAAAGAAGTGAGCGATAATATTGACGACAGTCAACAATATACTCCATCTTTTCTAACAAAATTGTGGGACAACTATAAACTATCATTGCAAATGGCACTTACGGAAGGTTTCACAAGGACAAAGATGACTCCAAACGAAGCACTTAGATATGGTACCTGCGTTTTCAACGGTTCCCGTGCAACACGAGTAAGATGATGAGATACAACAAGGGCAACAACGTGCATTTTAGGTGCAATGTAATCAATGAATGCAAACTAGCCAAACAAGAGTTTTGGTATATAGGAGTACATACCCAAGAAGCCCAAGCAAAGCCATAAAGCAATGCCTGTGGATTGGGGAGGGGGAACTTCCATGAGACCATGAAGTGCAAAGCTGCAGGCAGCTTAAATTAAGGCAATGAAGGACAACTCACATAAGCTATCGATGAAAATAAAGCTGCACACAATATCTTTTTCTCCCCAGCCAACGGATTGATGAGAGGAAGCACCACCATCTTGAAGCATGCCATAGCATGAAAAAGATTGTAAGTGAAGGATTTCAACATTAAAAGAACAACTAAAGGGATAGTTAATGTGCTCGACTAAGTTAGAAATCCAGTGCTCAGGGACATCAAACAGAAGGGAGGAAAAAACATGTAAATCACCGGCAGGTATGATCCCTGCCAATTTGAAGGATAGTGGAAGGATGGAATTGCAAAACAATCGAAAAACATGGGACAAGATCAATTCTTCTCCTCGATGAGTCTGTGAGAATCTCGCACTTGCCCACCACCACCCTGCAGCGGCCAAGCTTGCCTTCACTCTCTTGGTCGTTGTTACCGAAGACAACCTCCTCCAAAAAGTGACCACGTTAAGTACTTTGTACTTCTCGTTAATTGGTTCAAATCCTCATTACTATTAGGATTCGAACAAATTAACATGAAGTACGTCATGTCAAAAAATACCAAAGGGCCTACTCTTGCTCCTGGTCATATCTTCGGGGCCGTTATCCTCGTAGACATGAAACGCTTTTTACTTTCCATGGCATAGGGATGAGAACGATGCAGAGGCATTAAGGGCCCGCAAGCAAATGATACTGAATCATCGAGCCTTCTACGAAGACAAAACAAATCAAGACTATGTCACAACTTTTAAAAATAGGGGATATACAATGAACCAAACTATGTTTGGTAATGATGAGAAGGACTTCGAATATCGGACTCGATACGAGACGATTTACGTGAAATGGTTGAAGCTCGTCTCTGCTACGTACGCATTGAACTGAATGGGTCATATCTTGAATATCGGAAAGAGGGCAAGTGCGGCTTTTTAGTGGAATCAATGGAAAAGACTTCTAGGTGCAGGAAGCTCACACACAGCAGGCGAAGGCGACCCACTATTTTATGAGCTTCAGGCAATTTGGAAAGGTATGGAGATGGTAAAGCGCATGGATCTTGTATGGTTCAGAGTGATTGTTTGGGTGCGATACAGTGCATTTGTAGCAAACATTGCAACTGTAGATACCGCGACGAACTCAATTAGATATGGATCTTTACGAAAGCAATAACCCATGCAAGTTTTGGTTCAAATTTGTTTTCCGAGAAGGAAACATGGCAACTAATTTCCTTTCGAAGATGACAATCCGGGAGATCAATCAAGAAGAAAAATTCAATGATGGATGGAAAGCAGTTAGACTTTCCCATTGAGAGACAATTCTTGCCAAAATAGTGGAGGATGATGCACTTGGAAAAGTGAGGATTAGACATCGTGCTTGAGAATTCAGGTAGCCTTGATGAATTTGCCAGGTTCATCTTCAAATCTAGAGCTTGTAGCTGAAAACAAGTTTTTCTCTTACTCTACTGAACAAAACTAGAACTATTTAATCTAAAAAAGGTAGCGTACCAGCAAAGCATAGATAATTGTGACATATTAGCACATACGATTATATTTATATCACTTTGACTAATTTCAAATCTTCTCCATTCTCTAGATTTGAAGATGAACCTTGGCAAATTCATCTACATCAAGGCTACATGAATTCTCAAGCATGATGTCTAGTCCTCACTTTTCCAAGTGCATCATCCTCCACAATTTTGGCAAGAATTGTGGGCATGTTTGTATTTGAGAACTCCCAATAGGAAAGTCTAACTGCCTTCCATCCATCAACAGGTTTTTCTTCTTGATTGACCTCCCGGATTGTCATCTTCGAAAGGAAATCAACTGCCATGTTTCCTTCTTGGAAAACAAATTTGAACCAAAACTTGCACGGGTTATTACTTTCGCAAAGATCCATGATCTAATCGAGTTCATCGCGACATCTACAGTTGCAATGGTTGCTACGAATGCACACTCTGAACCATACAAGACCCATGCATTTCACCATCTCCATAAACCAAACCAAACTGAGCCCTATGTCCCAATCACTTGGGGTCGGCTACATGAATCCTTTTCCTCCATTGAGCTCTGTCAATGGCCATTTGTTCACACAAACCTACTATACTCACCACACCCGGGCGCCGGTGTGGCGCCTCTTGCTCATTTTTCGAAGCACCCGAAGGCAGGCACAACGCATCGCTTAAAGGGAACGCCCTAGCATGTCTCGTTATCGTATTTGGATTCATGTCAAAAAAATCTAACGGGCTTTTTATGTGCTGGCTGTCAGCTACCTAACGCACAACCCTCCTCCTTTGTCCGGACTTGGGACTAGCTGGGAAATAAAGATAAGACTCTAAGCACAAACTAGGCGGAGTTTTACCATCTCCATACCTTTCCGAATTGCCTGAAGCTCATAAAATAGTGGGTCGCCTTCGCCTGCTGTGTGTAAGCTTCCTGCACCTAGAAGTCTTCCCCGATGATTCCTCACTAAAAAACCGCACCTGCACTCTTTCTGATATTCAAGATATGACCCATCACAGTTCAGTGCGTACGTAGCAGAGACAGGCTTCAACCATTTCGCGTAAATCCTCTCGTATCAAGTTCGGTATTCGATGTTCTTCTCATCATTACCAAACATTTTTTCAAGGGTTTGGTTCATTGTATCTCCCCTGTTTTTAAAACCTGTGATAAAGTCTTGATCTGTTTGGTCTTCGTAGAAGGCCCGATGATTCAGTATCATTTGCTTGCGTGCCCTCAATGCCTCTACAACATTCTTATCCCTATGCCATGGAAAGCAAAAAGCGCCTCATGTCTACGAGGATAACGCCCCCAAAGATATTAACCAGGAGCAAGAGTAGGCCCCTTTGGTATTTTTTGACATAATGTACTCCACATTAATTGGTTCGAATCCCAATAGTAATAAGGTTTTGAACCAATTAACGAGAGTACAAAGTACTTAACGTGGTCACTTTTTGGACGAGGTTGTCTTTGGTAACAATGACAACGAGAGTGAGGGCAAGCTTGGCCGCCCCAGGGTGGTGGCGGGCAAGTGCGAGATTCTCACCCTCTGCAGAGACTCATCGTGGAGAAGAATTGATGTTTTCCCCCCGCATGTTTTTCGCGGCCAAAGTGTTATGTGCTCCTTACAGATTCCTCACTTGGTTCTATGCTTTGTTGTAAACATAGTATATTATGTGGTGCCTTCTTTCTTACTTATTAGTCGAGCTTGTGAGGACATTGTTTGAAAATTTAATGCATCAAGGTATAGTCAAGCACTCAAGCCATTCCAAGGATCTTGTAAGTTCATAGAAGAAAGAAAAGGAAACCCAGAAAAAATACCTGAGATACAATTGATCCTATTCCCACCATCATCAGGATTTCTGAAAATTGATTTTTGTTGAAACCAAAGGCTGACTTCAGATAGTACTGCAGAAGGAGAATGAAAGTCATAGTCGTAATAGTTCCATGTCAGTGGAGTAAATTGGCTCAGAAATCAGATTGTAGCATTCCAGGATCAGATTTCAGTGCATTCAATGGCCTTGAAATGGAGACCTTATCCTGAGGTCGTTGGAACCCTCCCTCTCCCAAATCCTATATATATCAGTTGTATTCTATTTGTAATGCATGGTTGTACTTGTATCACAGAAGCAATAGTGAGAAAGAGAGGGTGAAGTTGAGTGTTGTAAACTCTCCACACATAGTGAAGCTGCTGCCCTGTGGATGTACCCGATTTTGGGGAACCACAAAAAAATTCTTGTGTTTCTCTGTGATTGATTTATAACTCGTGTGTGTGTTTGGTTTGTGATCCGTGGTAGCACAACAATGTCACTGTGTAGTTTTAAACACATAATCAACTAGAAAGTATCAGTAATGGAAGCAAACACGTGCAAATTATCTTCTGTCTAAAATAAAACAAACTTTTGTTAGTGTTCACTAGTTTTCTACATAACTAATAGAGATGATGTTAGAAAATAACTTCATCACAAAAATGCAACCAACCACCAGATCTGTTTTAAACTTTAATGGCATTGTACTAGTACGGACAAATTATTCCAACTGTTGTGCCTTAAACATAAAGGGTATATTTTGGGGCTACATATGGGCATACAAATCTGTGAAATAATACTAACAATTATCCTGTTAAAGATATATCATTTAGCTTTGTGATATTGATAGGTGACATACCAGTAAGACACTGCTGGTCCCTGACATCCCCAATTCATAGTAGAAGGAAACAAGCGACATTCCTTTAAGCGTTTGACTGTGAAGTAAAACAGAGCCCTTTAGTGGTGACGCTTCAAGTTCTCCAAGTACAACATCAGTAATACGCTGATGTCCTGAAGGAAAAATAGAAATATGGAAATATACAGTAAAAAAATTGGGATTGGGACACTAGCGCCGTGTTCGTTACTTTTGCAGCGTAATTGCCCTAAAATACAAATTCCCATACTTCAGCAGTTGTTCTTCATAAAGAGAGGTTTTTCTCAGGTTTTCAGGCTGGATTTAAAAAACGTTTTTCAGCGAGCTTTTTCCATGCTATGATCTATCCTTTTCAGCTGAGAACAAACGGTCATCACTGATGCTAGAGACAAAAGTACCTGCTCAAAACAATAGTTGCGGCATGTCTCATTGAATTGTATCGTTCCTCAACAATCATAAATGCCTTGTGCAAGCAACCCGAATGCTGGTCATGTCTTGAAGTTGGTTTAACTGTCTCAACCAGAAATAGGTACATGTAAACTGGACAAAAGACCAAGAGGGCTATAGATACCTGAAACAATAAGCTTTATCCGTAGGATTAACAACATGGATATTAAAAACAGATTCAACATCGTATAATGCCGGAACTACAGCATCAACATGCCTCAAAAATGTAACCTTCAGGAAGAAAACGCGCTAGTGCATTTCCAAGTACATGTGCAGCAGAAAAGAGGCCTGTAATCCAACTGAATACTGCTGCCCTCTTACTTTGATCAACAACATCTGCCTGCCATAGAAAGGAAATTTTGATCTCTAATAACCCCAGCTGAGATACTTTCTAAATATCACTGAGGGGAAACTCTCACCACGTAAGCGACAGAAATGCAGAATATACTCCCTTGACTTATAATGTATGAAATGGTACGGATCACATAATAAGCATAAACAGAGGCTTTTGACTCATTGATAGCAAGCAAAGCTGAAATAGCAACATGGTAAGGTGAGCAAAACAAACATTATTGACCCTTAAAAACCCATTAACCTGATAAAAACATAATGTTCGGTGTAGTTTGATGTTAACATCATTAACATGCTAAAGCATAATCTCCAGCGCCACGATAACTAGTATAGTATTTATTTGGAGCCAGGGGTTGTCTAAGCAGGGGCTTGTATGTAGATCAGTCTTGTTAGTTAGAATACCACACTATTACAGATCGATAGTGTAAAACAAAATCAAAAGATGATTCTAGAGAAGGACTAGCCGGCATCTAACTCTTAAGTAGTGTTGGTTTTACAGGAAATGTTCACAGCTAGCCGTACCCACCAACATCAAATGCATTTTGATTCGTGGAAATATGAAGTTACAAATTTCCACGAAAACTTACCAAAAGGGACTATTGTAGTAGATACAGTAAGGAGAAGCAGCGGTTTTCGCCCATACTCATCTGCTAGTTGGCCTAGGACTGGAAGCACCACCATCTTGAAAATTCCAACTACCTATCAAGTGGAAAGATATACACCATTCTTGATCAAATTAACTTGCTACAATCAAAAAAGGAAGTCGGAAGCTCAAATTGCCACTGCAACTATTTTTATTAGTCAGATGTATCAAAATGTTAGAAGTCAATCAACTATTTACTATCTATGCATTAAAGAAGCTTATAAATTTCAGAGCAATATATCAGGAAAAATGACCGGTGCACGTATGTGAACACACTTTAACCTCTCACAGCTTGTGATGTGAAAAAACACCAAATAGCATCCGAATTTGATGTTAATCTCACTTAATCACTTAAGGAGTTGTTCGTCTACTTTTAGATATTAAGATTTGCATTTCCTTCATTTCTGAAAGAATTCAGCAGGGGTGCCCATAAGAAAGAATTCAGTTGTATGAGTTCATAAATCACAAAATGTCACCCATAATTTATTACCAACTCGGAGACTATTTAAAGTTTCAGTAAGGTCACTTCAATCCACTTAAGACCTCTAACCCGGACAATGACCCGATCAACGTCAGTCATATCCTTTAAAACTGAAGTTTTTTGTTGGGGTTTCCCCGAAAAGAAAGTGTTTTTCTACTGCTCAATTGCTTAATACGTTTTCTCATCTGTCCATTTGGTTAATTGGTTACTTACTTCTTCCCACTGCTAGATGCCCATTGCCCAGATCTAAATTAATTCTCCTAGTTTAAGTCAAAGGTGCTTGTATTTGCTTTTGCTTATTCATTCCATCTTCATCAATAAAGTTGTGCTCTAACAGTCCAACAACTAGGTTAGACACTTTTTTTTTTTTTTTGCTAAGCAGGTTAGACACTTTATGAACAAGAAAACAAGACATAATAAAAAATCGAAGTAAGAAACTAAATTGCCTAACCTAAGCTTTGATATGATAAGGCCAGCTGGCCAGTACAGTAGCAAAACTATAAATCCAACAGAAAAAAACATATGATAAACACAAGATAAGGCCAGTAGGCCACCAGGAAACAGAGTATGGAGTATAGACAAAGTAATGGACGAATGGCTTTCCACATACTAATAGATCTGCATATATCCTTCTATATATATCATTGTCACTATATTACATGGTCCACTAACTTAACGATGACATGAAAGATCAGCAGCCTCATCTTTGATGTCTATCAAAGTTGCAAGAAAAAACTTGATTGGTTAAAGAGCAAGTTGTGCTCAAACTATGTTAGTAAAAAACTTGTGCTAAAGACTATTAAAAACAACTTTGCTTTTCAGCTCCATGGACCAGGACCTCAATTAATTTCCTTCCCTTCGCGATACATAAACTTCAAGGGCCCAAAATACATGCCATTGTGTGCTTATAAAGGTAAAACACAAATGGTTCAAGTTGCATCAAGCTTTTTATCCTCACATGTACCCACCAATTTTACGAATAAAAGATGCTGACAACCCAAAAATACTCCCTGCTTCTTCTTTTTTGGGGGTCATGGATATCGTAAGTGGGTTAGTGAGTTAGATAACTACAAGGGGTGTTGGCGCTGTCATTAATTTCTTCTATTTTCTAAGGAGCTGGTACGCAACCAGTGGGCTAGAAGCCCTGGTCACGAGTACTCCTAATCTTCGACGAATAGTTTGTAACACTGTAATATTGGCAAACGTACACGCAAAATGATATCTATCCTACAATGGTCGCAGCTCATAGAACGATTACCTGATAGACACCAACACCATCCACACAATATAATATTTTACTAATTCAAACAATAAAAAAAGAGTAGCAGAATAAACAAAGGAATAGCTTCCATAAAGAAACTTGAATATGAAATTCCATAGTTTCTGATTTCTCCTCTTCATAATTGTCCAACCCATATCTCTCAGCATCAAACCTCTGAATTTTTATAATGGTAAGCCTAACCTGTTAAAATTGGATTTGAAATTCACAATTCACACCCAAAAATCGAACCATACAGACGCACTAAGAAGATAGTTTGGCCCCAAGTGACACATGTATGGTCGGTTCTGCTAACCGTAGCCCACTGGACCACTTTTGGGCCTTCTTGTGGTTTGTCCTTCCTCTGGTTTCATGCCTTGTGCTTGGATCCCTTCAATCTTCGTAATTCGTTTTCAAAGATCAATAAAATTCTTTTCCGTTGTTCAAAACAAAAACCGTAGCCCACTGGACAATGAATAATGTACACATTACATCAAGAAAAGCTAAGAGTTACAAGGTACTTTTAGCAAATATTGATGCACTTTCACAAATATTTATAGACATTTCACTGATATCCATACACTTCCTGGACATTAACCACTGTCCACTGGACTGACTGATAATGAGCAAATATGCATCCGAGCAATCTCATAGGACTAAGAAGAGCTTATTAAAGGTATTGTACATCCAATATTTTTAATTATTGGTTATCCAACGAATATGCAATCTCTCAATTAATTGAGATATATATAAAAATAAAAATAAAAGTCTCAATTAATTGGCAGTCGTCACGTTTAAATACCAGAAAAAAACAGAGTTTATGTAATTCAATCCAATGTCCAAACCTACTTCAGATAAGGAAATTAAACACAGAGACATTTTCATCATCAATTCGTCGCTTTCATTTGCGGGGCAACCAAACGAAGAGGAATGAAACAGATAGAGAGGGAGAGAGAGAGATGGGGGGGGAGAGTATATACCGTCTGCTGGATGCCATTGATGTAAATAGCTTCGGAGCATGTGGAGAGTCCGGGGCAGAGAGCTCGGGTGGTGAGGTCGACGAGCACCGACACGGTCATCTCCTCCGCGATCCAATGCACGCAGAGAGGCAACAGTAGGTGAACCAGAGGTCTCAGCTCTCTCATGCTACTCTCCCACCCCATTCTCTCTCTCCCTCCCTCCCTCTCTCACGCACTCACTGAAATCTCTATATAGAGCGAGCAGCTTTGGATCCGTCTAAAATCAGCCCACCGGGCGTAGAATAGGAACGGTAAAAGAAGTTATTGAAACGCACCTGCTTTTGTCTCAGTGCAAAATTTCCCAAATCATCGCTCTTTCTTAGACCACAAGGGTGGTAGCCTAGTTGGCCACAGTGAGTGGGATAAGTCCCCTCCTCCGTGTGCACGGACCTCGCTTCGAATCCCACCTCGTCCCCTCCCACCCTTTTGTTTATAAAAAAATCGCTCTTTCTTAGATCTATAAAAATACGATTTTGACCTCCAGCCCCTCTCTCTCTCTCTCTCTCATGTACCCCAGCAAGTAAAATGTTAGTTTTGGCTGCTTTTTTTTTTCCCGGTTATTAAATTCAATTTTCTTTCACATTTGTTAGTCTTGTATCAAATTTTTTTAGATTAGTGATCTGTCTCCGCGAGAAAAATCTAAAAAAAAAAAATCATTAAAGACAAAAATAATTCAAGACCTTTTAGAATTTTTTTTTTCTTCGTTCAAAAATAGGCATAAATATGAGGTCAACCCTAAGTCACATAATGCGCGGACAGAGGCGGGTGCTGGAGCGCGAGCTTAGAATTTTCTTGTTTAAGTATGGATGAGTTTTCATAAAAAAAATTATTTATAGTTTAAGAACTTAAGACAAATTGTTTCCGCTAAATGAATATTTAGTTGATCCATGTGAGGAGAATGACATTTCTTGAAATACGTATTTTTTTGAGTTTTAGCTCATTATTTTGTTACGCTATAGGAAAATACAAATATAAGAATTACATGAAACTAAAAATAACTTTCAATCATTATAAACCTAACCCAGTTAGCTCCCATTATTAGAAGAAATTAGTACAAAGGAAATAACAGTCAAATGCAATTGCGAAAATTGTGAAGATTCAGACCACTGGCCTCCTAGTAAAATGCAAAATTCTTGACCAACTGACCTAACCACTGTTAATGGGTGTTTCCACTAAGGAAAAATTTTGAAATTTTTTTTTGTTGTTGAAAGTTGTTAGTTGTTTCCGATAGTCAGTGTTCTAAAAGGCGGCCGCCTAGGCTGATTAGTCTCCGCCTAGGCGCTAGACGATGGTTCGACACCTAGATTAGGCAGCCGACTAGTCGGGCGCCTAGTCCCCACCTAGGCGCTAGGTGTCCCTTTTCCGCCCGACTAGCGCCTAGCGATTTTTAGAACATTGCCGATAGTGAATAAATTAGTGAGAAATGTCAAATTGTTTTCAATAGTAAATAAATTATTGATATGTATGCGTGAAAAAAATTATTGAGAAAGAAGTTGTTGCTAACAATTTTTTTATTAGTATGAACAAGATGATAAAATACTAAAATTTATTGATTAATGTAAACAACTTGTAGAACATCCCAAAGTTTTTTCGTTTTCCTTTGTGGAAACACGGCATAATTCGTTAGATATATCAAGAGAAATCTGAGAAACCCAACCTAAATGTCAAGGGTCCACCGCACCAACTGGGAGGAAAGAGGTATAGCCTATAGGGTTAGTTTGGTCATTTAATGGAAAAGAGTTAAGTTCAAGCCGTACAACCTGTCATTGCATCGGAATTGGTAAAAGTGGCTTCCAAATCCGGCGCGTGTGGAACACTATGGTCAGCCCACCAGGCGGAATGTAGATTTTCCCTTTCTAAAATCAATAATTTTAACATCACACCCATTTGCTACTCTTTTTTTATTGTATGTGAATTATTATGGCTAGAGAAATGATTTTCGTGGTTCACAAGAGTCCAAAATAGTAATTGCACCAAATCTTGCGGACGGCGGCTAGGGTGAAAATATGAATTTCGTGGTGATGAAAAATATTGGAACATTTATGAATGTTAGTAGCTCTATTTATTACTTATTGTTATTGTGGTTATATTTACATTTTTGTAATGGTCAAAAAATTTATATGAGTATATATGGACCCGGTTATAATTTCAAATGGCCATGGATATGAAGACTTATGGAGTATATTAGCCACAACAAATAGTAGTTCATATGAGAAATTATTTATGAGATCAACTGGCCTAAGTTGCCTTTTTTTGTTTCTAATAAATATGAGAATTTATGGTGTGAAATACAAATTTGTAAACTCATATTTTAGAGTTTATGAATTCTCTTTTACTTTTGTGGCTAATTAAATGAATTTCTATAGTTTAATAATATTTTAATAAGATAATCTGTTAATTGACTAGTCCAACCGGCCATCTTTTAACGACGTGGTGCAATTTGAACCTTCCTTTGAATTCAGATGGTGTGTTTTTTTTAAGGCCGTTTAGCGGAGTTTTTTTCCCTCCAAACCCCCAGTTTAGAATCCCACCATGCAGTATGTCAATGTTATTCATCCTGCTTTTTTATACACACATAAAAAGGAGAGAGATTCAGCTTGACAGAGACAAAACTTTATAAAGCCAATTTTGGATCCTCGTTTACTACGGTAATTGTTGAAGAAAAAATGGAGGGCATACCCCTGTTACCCTGTACGAGTTTCCCTACTCTTCCGGTATCCCACGTCTCTCTGAGTTGCTATTTATTAATCCCGTCCCAAGCATGGCCACATGACGCCCCAATACTCTTACACAGGCCCGGCCCTGAGATTTACGATGCCCTAAGTGAGATTTGAAAATAGAGCCTCTTATTTTTTAATATATTTAATATTTGTTCGATAGAGGAAACAAATTAGCCTTGTAGTTCGGTGACAAAGCGTTTATACTCTCTTTAGAACCTAAGTGAGTTCGACACCCCAGAATTTCGTTTCATAACCCATTTTTTTGTACAGGAATCAAAATTTGCACTAAAAAATTGAAGGGCGTCAGAATCAAACTCACAATCCTGTGCTTCCTATCCAAGCGGCTTACCAATGTGACACATTATTGTTGTTGTAAAGTAATTTACGCAGAAAATATTTAATATATAACACTATTTGGGGGCCTAATTATTTGACCCACAAGTGGAGGCCCTAGGCAGTCGCCTGGTAGGGCTGCGCCTAGGGCCGGCCCTGCCCTTGCAACCACACAATCATGTATAACACTATAACCCACAGGTTCACTAATTAATTACCTCCAGAAAATCTCCAGCGACCATACACTTCATAAAGTAAAAAGTTAATGAAAAAGGAACCATAATCAACCCATCACCAAACAAAAAGCTGAATGGGAAAAAAATAATCAACTAACAAATACTGTATAGTTTCAAGTTTTAAGATTTAGGTGCCGTTCTGCCTTCTTTTTAAACCTTCTTAAGAAGGTAATTTCAAGCTCAAATATAATAAAAATAAAAAATAATTTTTTTAATTTTTTTTGCACCGTTTAAAAGATCTCAATGAGATCTATCAAATAAGATCCATATTGGTAGGAAAATTATTTACGTAAACACATGATTTTTGAGCTTGAAATTACCTTCCTTCTCTAAAAGTTCCTTTTTTCGAAACTGGAACGGGCCTTATTGCCATACAGAAAGCCACTTTTTGGGCATCAAAAGCTGATATACTGTACTCACTCTTGTAGAGACCGGATGGTCAGGCTGTTACATTTTATTTTCCCTACACAAGTTCCTTTACAAATCCTTTGATCTAGCTCGTTTTACAATGAAATGGCTCATGATAAAGAGACGAGTCAATTGCTCCATCTAAGCAGGTAATATTGCCTCTTCATCTTCATCGTCAAGTTCCTCCTCCACGCCTTTAACCTGTATGAGAAGTTCCTATAAGGAAAACTAAAGTGGAAGAAGAGAAACCAGCATTTAATTCAAACTTTGCTAGTCCAAACAATGCGGCAGGGGAGGGATCGACTGTAGATGCAGATAATAGCGATACCACCAACAAGTGAAGTGATATCACCTACGTAAACTGGATAATGTAACGAAAACAACAAGGGCTTTAAAATTAGAACAAACCGAGCTACTCAAGCTTGACTCGTGGAGGACAAGCAGGAGACTAAAGAAGGATAATTCACTCCGTAAAAGGAATATATGGATTCTCATCCTACTGGTTGGAATGATTCAATTTATGGGGCATGCTCTAAGGTAGTATGCGACCAAATTTCTTCAGGATGCCCGTAACTGTATGGAAAACTTCCGACAGTAACGATAAACAAAACGCAATACCATTGTCCACAAGATGCCAACAAGATACACTGGAAAATAAAACTTGCAATAGACAATTTTTCAGGTCATATGCTTTATTAGCAACACTAAATGTCCAATGCTTTTGATGCAATCAATAACCAAAGATCCAGGTAGCTTAAGTGCACACATTTCATATTGAATGAACTTTTGGACTTCTTGCTCCATAACTCGATTGATAGATTGAATATGAAAAACCCAAACCCTTAACATTTTCAACACAACGAATCAATATGTGGGAGTTTTTAGCGCGTCAAAAAACAAAATCTATGGTCACATACGCATGCATTTACATGAGTGGCTCTGAGGTTCTGAGCATTATAGGAACAGGTTTTCAGGTTTTCATACGTGACTCAGCTGCCATGAAAGAGGATTGGACAATTAGACACCCAGAGTCATGGATGACTGCAAGTCAAATACCAATGCTCTCCATTTGGTTCTGATAACAGATTTGATTTGGGGAGGAGAGAAGAGTGGGGTGGCAAAGAAGGAGCAGTTCAGAAGCATCCAGATATGTACCAGTTATTGGGTGTATGACATACATTGGTGGGGTATGAATTGAATATCCAAGTAGACACAAAGGGTGCGCATGCCTGACTGAAGTTCAGAGCATTCTACTTTAATAGTTTTTTTTGAGCATTCGACCTTACTCCTCAAATTTGTTGATCTATGGCTAACATAAAAAATAATGTGAAATCAACTTAACAAGTCATATACACATTGACCATTGAACGCGTAGCTTAAATATATAACTACTAGGCCAGATTGTTCAGAAAATCTATCCTCAAGATTATCTCAAAGACAATCCTAGTAACAATCTACATAATGGCTGTTACCTCAGGTACATAATGCATCAGCATGTTCTCAATGCCAGATTTCAGGGTGACAGATGAGCTGGGGCAGCCACTACATGCTCCTTGCATTCTAAGTTTGACTATTCCAGTATCTCTGTAGAAAGGAATAGAAGAACGAAATAATGTTTAACAATGTCAGTCATAATTCGAAATCAACTTCTAATCAGAAGGAAGAAACTTACGGATCAAATGTCCGGTACTCAATATCTCCACCATCATCTTGTACTGCAGGTCGGATACGAGTCTCCAACAGTTCTTTAATCATTGCAACAGTTTCGGAATCATCCTACAATAGCAAGTACAATTAATCATCATACAGTGGGACTACAGCATACCACTGAATAGCTGAATATGATAGAAACTTATGGTTCGTATAGTATGTTATTTTGCACAGCACATTAGCAACAAAATCCCTTAGAGATTCAATCCCAACCAACAGGTCTGGTTCAATAGCAACCCTATTATTGAGCTCTCCTCGCATGCTTATACTCCGTATATCTGTAAAGCGGATTAATAGTGCTCAACACAGGAGTCCTATTCCTAGCATTATGCATATAGATACTAAAAAATATGCTCCAAAATATCTTCAGATGCTATACTTGCTCCTAAATGTTATCTAACAAGGCAGTGGCACACAAATGCCTTCAACTATTAACATAGCCCAACGGATAAGACTCGAAGCCCATTGGCCAATTTTCAGTAAAAGGAGCCAGGAAAGCTTCTTCCAACTTAGATATGAGTGCAAAAACCGGAAATACTCTCATGTCCGGGCATAATAGAATGAATCCTGTTAGCGACTGATATTTACTTTATTAGACCTTAGTATATATTAGACCTAAGTTTATGTTGGATAGGGTACTTTGATAATTCTCTTGGTGGTTGATATAAATAGTAAATACAACTGATGTATGGGAGCAGGTTAAGCTTCCATCTCTTTTCCCTCATATACTTCAGTCACTCTTTCTTCTCCACCTCTCCTCCTTACAAACCATTCGTATTTCACCACTCAACTAATCCATTGGCTAAGCTCCGCAGAAAGGAGCCACCAATGCTTGCTCTTATTATGTTTGTAGCAGGTTGGACATTTATGCTAACATCAGCAGAATCACGCTTTCAAATACTAACATGATAAAACAGAGTGCATTTTTTCATCCCTCAATTATGGGAAAGGAGCCAACGGATGGTTGCCATTGTATTCTTAGAAAGTGGACTATGATAGACATTCAAGCTCTTCTTGTTCTTCTCGTGCCATGTGCACAGACGTTGAGGGGCATTGTCAGAGGACTTTAGCATGCCTTTTGGTTTATATGAGCAAAAAATACAGTACTCCAAAAGCCACTAATAAGAATTACAAGCAATCCGTAGCGATAAAAAATGTTTGGAAGAGTACAAACTGCACATTTCAGGCACAGATGCATGTAAGCAATCCCACAAGAGCTTCACCCCTCTAGAGCAATTCAGTGATTCACCCAACAAAGCCCAAAGGCATGCCACCAGGGGTTTCCATAAAGACTCGTAGGAAGTATTCAAAGTATTCATGCAGCAGGACTGAATATCAGTAAGCAAATACTAGTATTCAAAGTATTCATGCAGCGGGACTGAATATCAGTAAGCAAATACTGAAATTCATACCCAAAATACTAGTAAAATTTAATGACATACCTCGTGGATAGCCGTGTCCATGGAAGCTGCAGTGTTTGAGTTCAAAAATAGTGGGTTCCCAGAAGAGTAGAAATCCATAATTGCAGCAAAAATTTCAGGCTTCATAATATCCCAGGAAGCATCTTCTGATTTTGTTACAGTTACGAAATCTGATCCAAAGAAAACTCGAGTAATTCCTGTGAATCCAAAAGTACTAACAAGTCTTAGCAACCACCGCCTAATATTTTACAATGTTATGACAATTATTCAAGCATATAACTATTCAAGGAATACTAAAGACAACACTCCACTGTTAACTAAATTATTTTCAGGCTCATCCAAAACCCAAATTCGAAAGCAAGCCATAAAGACATAGAAAGACATAATCGTGAGGTATAATGTACTTGGCAATCTATATAATAAAACACAAGGGTCTTTGGGAATATTCTTTAGGAATATTCCTTTTCAATGGCTCAGATTTCTCCCTCACACAAGTTTTATCTACTCATACAAATAAATCCAACGGTCCAGATACCAATTACAAATTTCCATAATAAGTTGACATCTTAGCCATATCAACCACAAAAAAAGCGCAAATTTTTTTCCCCTCCAAGCGGCAAATATTTTACGACACTCGGTTCTTCATGACTTAATTCATTATCTCTTCTTTGTGGTAAGCGTATTTTAGGGTTTTGTTGATTTGGTTTCGTTTTTTTTTTTTTTTTTTATAATTTGGTTTCGTTTGGTTGGTTCGTTGCAAGGAGGAGTTGGTTGGTTGATCGGGGCAAGCATACTACAACAACCAAGAAATAATGATTATTGTGTTCCACTGCCCAAACTTTTTTTGAAATTCGATCCCATATTAGCTTATTGTGTTCTTTTGTTATAATTGTTGTCCCTTTATGACCTTTTTTTTAAACTTTATTATTTATATACCTTCAACACATGTGTAGACACACTCTCCTTCATAAGGTAGGCGGTGAGGTTCGAAGCGGGTTAAATTGTTAAACTGTATTAGAAAATTTTTTACTTGGTATTTACTGGAATTCCATAAGCAAATTAATAGTTTTTTTTAGCTAGCTTAAATGGTTAACTTAATAATTTTCAGGCTCATCCAAAACCCAAATTCGAAAGCAAGCCATAAAGACATAGAAAGACATAATCGTGAGGTATAATGTACTTGGCAATAAATAAATAAATAAGGTAACATGAGCTAGCTGGCATATGGCAAATGACCACAAAAAATCAAAACTAACCATCCACCCCATACAGGGACTTTGCTAGTGGTGAATTCATGGCTGAACGAGCATTCGGAAAGTCTGCACTCCCAAGTTCCATTACTGCCTTCCCGGGATAGAACATGAGGGATGATGGGTTCGGCGTCGATTGCGTTTGGATAAACATGGTCCTCCTCTGTCCTGCCCAATGCCACAAAATAAGACCCAACAAAGCTCATTAGAAGATAACATACACACGAGTTGTTTAGTAACATTACAGATTGCAAGCTTCAACCTTTCTTGGGAAATCAAAGCTGTCAAGGCTCCTATAGAAGCAATCTAACTTCTTTTTTTCTTATTCTGTACAACGAATTTTCCAATGTTTCGTGCCCAATAAACACGCGAAATGCTAACATTGGGCTGTCAATAAGGTAGGAAAATGACAAAAAAACACAGGTTTTCAATGTGTTAAACTGCCTTGAAAATGTGTCAGTGGGCTGTCAATAGCATAACCGAATAAACAATTGACAAATTGTTAAGCTCAAAGAACCCATAAAATTTTTTATAAAAAAATAACAACGTTTACACATGTAGCCATGTTTTGATTTTTATGGTCGTTACAGGTTTTCTAAAAATCCAAACAGATGACACCTCTAAATCAGCAAGAGAGAGAGAGAGAGAGAGAGAAGCCAATTAACCTCCAAAAAGGGACCATTTTGAGGCTTGAGATGAGGAGATGGTTGTAGAATTTGATGATATGAAACCAGAGAGCGGATTGCGGCCTTGTGAAGTCGAGGACGTCGTCGAGGAAGTGAATAAGAGACGACGAGAGGTATGGAAATCACTGTTACGGGTACCAAGATCCTGTCTTCGACAAAGAAGGCCTCGCCTCACCAATCTTCCGAAATCCTTCATCTATTCTTCTTCTTCTCCAAATTCGCTGCGAGTTTTCTGCCCGTTTTCTTTCGTTTGCGTTTTCTCTTGGGAAAAATTCAAAAAAACCCCTGAACTTTGAATTCAATGTCAAATAGGCACCTGAACTTAAATAAACTTCAATTGAACACCTGAACTTTCACTCCGTTATTCAATTTACCCCCTGCCGTCTCAATCCGTGACTTGCCGTTAACGGCAAAGGCACAGTAGCCCTACCACACACCAAAACGGCAACGTTTTGGTTAAATAAAAAAGGGAAAATTTCAAAATAACACCTGACCTTTCACACAAATCACACTTAGACACCTGACCTTTTAAAATTATCAAAAAAACACCTGGCCTATTTAAAAACCCATCAATTTCCCACCCGCCGTTAACTTTCCATCCAAAACTAACGGAAATGTTGAAAATGGGACAACATTCATTTGTTTTAACGTTTTTTACACCTACCATTCTTTGTCTTCACTTTGCACAATTACTTTTCTTTCTCTGTCGTAACTTTTCACACCTACCATGACTATTCTATGTTTTTTGTTTTTGCCTTTTCCTTTGTTTAATACAGAGTAATCTTGTTTGGCTGCATAGTTATGGATATTTAATTACTAAATTAAGCTTGATTTCTTATTTTGGGTGGATTTGAATTGAAAAGTTAAGTAATTTTGGTGACTTATTGATTCGTTTTGACACAAAACTAACAAATGCAAATTTTTTTGAATAAAGACAAAAATAAGTCATGGGTAGGTTATTTTTTGTAGGGATTGTCCTGTCCGCAAAACGAGAACGTAAAATAATTCAAGTTTTGCAAGAAAAATTTAAATTTTTTCAACAATTTATTAGATCTTGACGAAGTTCTTTTAATTTATGAAAAATTTAGAATTTTTCTTAAAAGAAATGCATTATTTTTTTGCCCTCGCTTTGGACAAATATTTTGGGACGGGGAGTATTTATTTTTAGTCGATGAAAGTATAAACAGATAGAGTTAACAAAGATGATGTCATGTGGGACCATTCTTCTTATTCGCGCCGCGGGTGGGAAATTGATGGGTTTTTGAATAGGTCTGATTTTTTGATAATTTTAAAAGGTCAGTTATGTGTGATTTGTGTGAAAGATCGGGTGCTATTTTGAAGTGATTATGAGAGCCTTTGAGACAAAATTTGATTATGTCTCTTTAGAATAATATGATCGGAATAATAACACCCGCTCAAACGGATTAAAAATTGGAGCACTTAATTTTTAACCATATTTTTAATATATAAACGGTCTAAAAATTACGTGCTTAAATTTTCACTCCGTTCGTGCAAAGATCTTTTATTCTTATCATATTATTCTAAAGGGTCGTAATTCATTTTTATATCTAAGGCTCTCATATTAAGTATGTGTTCTTTATTTAGGACCCTATGGAGCAGTTAATTTTCTGAGCACTTAATTTTTTATGAGCACTTAAATATCTTTGTATTGATTCAAAACAGAATGAAAATTTGAGGGCACTTAATTTTTTATGGCCGTTTATATATTAAAAAATATGATTAAAAAATTAAGTGCTTCAATTTTTAATCCGTTTGAACGGGTGTGAAGATCTTATTATTCTGATCATATTATTCTAAAGAGACATAATCAAATTTTGTCTCTAAGGCTCTCATAATCACGTTTCTGCTTCATAGGATTGCAAACTGGTGGTATGAATTTTTTATTTAACCAAAACGTTGCCATTTTGGTGTGTGGGTAGGGGCTGATGGGCCTTTGGGACAGCAGAGAGAGAAATGTTGGAAGTAGGGGAAATTTTTTTTAAAATTCTTTTTGAAAATTTGAGCACTTAATTGTTTTAGACCGTTTATATATTAAAAAATATGGTTAAAAAATTAAGTGCTCCAATTTTTAATCCGTTTGAACGGGTGTGAAGATCTTATTATTCTGATCATATTATTCTAAAGAGACATAATCAAATTTTGTCTCTAAGGCTCTCATAATCACGTTTCTGCTTTATAGGATTGCAAACTGGTGGTAAGTATTTTTTATTTAACCAAAACGTTGCCGTTTTGGTGTGTGGTGGGGCTACTGTGACTTTGCCGTTAACGGCAAGTCACGGATTGAGACGGCAGGGGGTAAATTGAATAACGGAGTGAAAGTTCAGGTGTTCAATTGAAATTATTTAAGTTCAGGTGCCTATTTGACATTGAGTTCAAAGTTCAGGGGTTTTTTTGAATTTTTCCCTTTTCTCTTTCTTTCGTTCCGTTTTCCCGGGTAAATTACATAAGAGCCCCAGCATTTTACCCCTGCTGAAAATTCAGCCTTGGGGTTTTAATTGTGTCAACTTACACCCTGCACTTTCAATCCAGTAAAGATCCATGCTATCAGCAACCCCTACCGCTTGGAGAAATATTCGGTGCTCCTAAAATGATGAATAATTTATTCCGATTAATAGTATAAGTTTATCCATTGTCAAAAAGCAAGTAGAAGCACCAATGAAATAGTAGAGCATTCGGAATACTAGATTGTTTCGAGATTTAGGACTTCTAATGCATTGAGGTGTTTATGTTTCTATGAACGAACATTATAGGAGGAAGGTGGGGAGGAAAGCTCGGAGAGGGGAGGAAGAAGATGAATGACGTAAAGAGATATTGGTGACGGAGTGATGGTGGTAGAGTAACGGTGATGATGGAGGCAATAAACATAGTTAAACGATGGCAATGGTTGTGGTGGACAAGTGGTGGGTAGTGGAAAGACGAGAGTTGAAATTGTGTCAATGGAAACAGTGTAGGACGGGAGGGGTGGCACAATGACAAGTGGTATTTTATGGTACTAGAGAGGAGAGTGGTTTGAATCATGTATCGTACAAGTATTGATTAAATTCGAAACCCTACACCCTTAATTTGATTTTGGTTCAAATATCGGTTGCTACCAACCGATAATGGTCAATAGCGAACAATATTAGACAACTTTTAAAATTATTTTTCTTAATGTATGTTACTATGTAAGTGCTAATAGTAATTTTTTTGACATGAAAAAACAACATTAATAGAGATAAACCTAAAGTGGTACCCGATATCTCACCACTAGTATAACCGTACCAATAGAAAAATCGGTACTCTAGTCGATATGGTATTCAAAACCTTGATTTGAATCATCCATCACTTAATATCTAGTTATGAAAACCAACTCAATTACATATCACCTAATGCAAACATGTTACATAACCTAAAAGAAATGCATACATTTTCATAGATTAACCCTTATAGAGTAACTAAAAGTAATTTCAAAATACTACTACTATTTAAAGAACTACATTGAAAATCTAATCAAATATATAGAATGCATTAGTTGCATGTTTTTAGTACCAAATACGCTAAATAGGATGCATTAGTTGCACATGTTTTTTAAAAATTGAGTTCCCGTGTAGGATTGCAAACCAATCAAGCTATTCATGAGCCGAGCTCGAGTTTTAGGCTTTTACAAAACGAGCTAAGCTCAATACATAGGGCCTGTTTACTGGGGTGTTATGAAGGGGATAAGAGGGGGAGAACTGAGCTGTTCGTGGGGCTTGAGTTTAAGGCTTTTACAAAACGAACCGACCTCGACACTCAAGGCCTGTTACGGATTTTCTCGGCGGCAGCAGTTTTCAGCGGTGATGAATGGTGATGGTTGGGATGTGAGACGTTTTGCAACTGGCTCAGGGTGTTTTGGGGATCGACGACATACGGCGGATTCACAGCGGTTTGCGTGACGATAGCGGCGTTTCAAATCCCGATCGGTGGTGGTTTCCGGTAGGGCGGTGGTTTGAGCAGTGGGGTTTCAATTTTCGGGTGTTTAGGGCTTTTGTTGGTCTCGAAAATTGCTCTCGGCTAATGTGGAGATTAAGTAATTTTAATTTTCTTTATGTCCTTATGCTTTTAATCTTTGTAATTTTGCAGAGATTAATAAAAAATTTTGCCAATTAAAAAAAAAAAACACTCAGGGATCCTACCCCCACCCTAGGATAAACTTGTCCGGGTGGAGAGAAAGATCAAATTGATCCTCGAATTTTCTTTGTATTCCCCATGTAATTGTTTAATAAGAGCAGTTAAGTAAATTTATACATCATTCACATACTCTTATCCACTCATATCAACTACTATTCAATTCAAGTATAAGCTAATCCCCATCTTAGCTAATTTTCTTGTAACATATTCACCTCTTATTCATCCTTTTTCTTTATCCACCAAAAATATTATCCGTCCGACAAATGAGCCATCTATAGATTGGTGGCTCGTTTAAAGAGGCTCATTACGTAAATTAGACAGACTCAACTTGTTAAGGGCTCGGCTAATTTACAAATGAGCCGAGCTCGAATACTATATCTCGGCTCGACTTCTTTGCATCCCTTTGCTAGCAAACAAAAATCGGATGGAGGGACCATCTGTCATGATTGGTTCCCGCCATTGCCACTTGTCCTCAAAATATCTCCGTCTAATCAGATTCCCAGCCGCCCCGTAGAGCACCCGATAATTTTCCCAGTAGCTAGCTTAGCGCACCCTGCACGACACTCGAGAGACCCCCTCGACAACTCACCGTCAAACTCTACACATTCCCCCTAATCTTTTCCCCTCTCTCTCCTCTCTCTCTCTCTCTCTATTCGCGCTTTTCGAACCCTAACAATCCATGGAATCCTAACACGCTAGGGTTTTACCACACCGCCGATCTAATCTCAAACCGATGATTCCTCCCACACGCTAACCCTAACCCCCTAGCTCAATCCATGGAGCCGCCCTCCGCGGAGGATCTCGGGGCCCCACCTGACTCATGGGAGGTGGCGGATTTGGACGCGACCGTCAAAAGGATGATGATCTCCTCCTCAAACAAGGACTCTTCTCCTTCCTCATCTCCTTCTTCTTTGAATCAGACGACGTTGTCGAGCTCTTCCTGTTCAGCTTCGGCTCAGAAGGTTGGAGGCGTTTCAGAAGATGCTTTGGATTCGGTGGATGAGTTCCTCCGCGAAGCGCTGCAGAATCCTCGGGAGAGGCTTTCCGGTGAGGTCCTGATCTTGGGAGTTATTGTTCTTTTTGGTTTGATGATTCTCTGTCCGGTTAGTTAATTTGATTATAGGATGTGTTTTTTTGCTGACGTGATTCGTTGCGCTTGGTACTTGTAGGAGGTTTTCAGTCGAGAAATAGCTGTAATGGATTTATAAATAAGCGTACCGAGACCTAGGGTTGCAAACGAGCCGAGCTTTGAAGTGTTCGAGCTCAGCTCGTTTGAAACTAGACTAGCTCGAGGTCGAGTTGATCCCGAAAAATCAAGCTCGAGATCGGCCTGTTCAATATTAGTCTAGCTCGAGCTCGAGTGCAGCCCAAATAATCGAGAGCTCGAGCTCGGTTCATTTGTTATCGAGGTGTTCGAGCTCGGTTCGTTTGATAAACGAGCCGAGCCTCCACATACGAATCGAGCTCGGCTCGGTTATTATTGAGGTGCTCGAGCTCGGTTTTGTTTACTAAACGAGCTTTGAAACTCGAGCTTGAACTCGACTGGTTTACTAACTAGCCTAGCTGAGCTGAGTCCATAACGAGCAGAGTCTTGAGCTGCTCGCTAACAACTTGGTTCGTTTTAAGCCCTACAGTGAGACCCCATCTCAAGTAAAATGCTGTCTTTATTCCAGGCGTGAAACTAAAGGAAGAGGCTAAGTTGGGTTAAATTCAGAATGCAATTTTCAAACCATTTTGTAAAAGATTGGTTGAGAATAAAGCAATCCACTCATTTATGTAAAAAACCAAGAGGGAAGAGGTTCTTAGGGGTTTGAATCCACCCTTATTTGTAGCTCCAGTGATTCTGTGGTCAAGGGAATATGTTAAATAATGCATCAATGAGCTGTTATGGCCACAAGGGCAACCAGATGCTAGTCACTGTGACCTTCATGCTGCAAAGTCACCCTTTATAGCACCAGCTTGCCGGAGCAATTCAGGAAGTCTAATATGCTGCAGTGAACTGACTGCCATGGGCCATACCTAATCTAATAAAAAAACGTAACTCTAAGAGACAGAGGCGAGGGAGGTAGATATAGAGAGCCTGGAGATTGAATTGGAGGGGAAGAATTTCAATTAAAAGACAGAGATCAGCAGAAATGGTCTTCTAGCAATAGCACTGTTGACAACATGCATACATATATTCTGGGATCATTGATATTTAAGATTATCTTTTGATCTTTTGTCTGTTTTAATTTTGGGCAGTTCTGAGGATGGAACAAGACATTCAAAAGTTCATTCGGGATCGTACTCAACAGCAAATGGAGTTCCAACAGCTGCCAACTTCCTATTTACGGTTAGCTGCACATCGTGTGGCCCAACACTACTCACTGCAGTCGATGGTTTTGTTAGACGATAGTTTACCTGACAGCTCTGGTTCAAGAATCATTGTTAGCAAGACTTCTGATTGTCGGCTTCCTTCTGTTCGCCTGGCAGATATACCTCTAAACTTACCAACAGAAGACAGTGGTGTCACAAAGGTAGCTATTAAGCAGAGGCCACAAAAAGGGTCACTCATTGTTACAAGAGGTAATTCACCTTCTACAAAGAGCAATCATTTGAAAAGTGTGGAGGAGAGGAAAGAGGAGTACAATAGGGCTCGTGCAAGGATATTTAGCTCCAGCATTTCTAGTGGGAGTACTGGTGGGAGACCAGAAAGCGAACTAAGGGCGCGGGAGAATTACCAGCATAATTCGTCTGGGATGTCAAGGGCAGAAGAGAAAACTATTCCAAGAGGATCTGATGTTAATGCCGGCAGAGGTCTGAATGATTCTTCCACAAGTAGCACTAGATTAGCAAGAAGTAAGTCAGAGGTGGAGCCAGTTGGTAGGTTCAGAAGCAATACTAATAGTAAGGTGGCTATTTTCCGGGACCGTGATGTTGAACGCAAAGACCCTGATTTTGATCGAAGTTATGACAGGTGTGCTTTCATTTTTCTCTCTCTACCTTCCAAATCAACAGGGTAATAATGTTTTCCTATTCTTGGTGGTAATATTATCCGTATTTGGGGGATCATGTTTGAAGTGTAAGTCTGCATTGTGTAAGTCTACATTACTTTACCATCATACACTTTGAATGTTCTATAATATGCATTTTACCCTAAGGATAAGGAAAATAAAAATGAGGGAGTATGTAATACAGTTGTGCCTTGTTGTGGCATAGGTATTTCCGGTTGATAATCGTAATAGACGTTGGGAAATGATATTTTATGAAGCTACATCAAGTAAATTCATTGGTAACAGTGTTCTGGAGCTAAATTTTTTTAAACAATTTTATCCCTTGATAGGATTTAAGGCTTTGGTTGGATAATAGATTTTTGAGGGATTTACTGAGGGTAAGGAAAGTCAATAGGGAATATAAAGTAATAACTTTATCTGCTTCTATAGGAAAATAAAATAAATCGTCTTTGTATTTTTGCCTTTACCTCTTCCTTTCCTTCCGAATAGCCCTCTGCCACTCCAGGACCCAAACACAGCCTAAAACTCATTTTAAGGAACCAGTTGGTTTGGCCGGTAAAGTGTCTTGCTTGTGTTTTCAAGATTTAAAACTGAGTCCCACTTTCATCCAAGTTAGTGGGGACCATGGACCAAAAAATAACATGCTAAAGAAATTAAAGCTTCACTCCAGTGCTTTTGTAGAAACATGAACAGTTGATTGCTTTATTTCTCATATTTTTGTGAAAGTTTGATCCATTCTGGATTTAAAGACATTGTTTGGTATCTGTGATGCTGACTAGCTTAATCAATAAAGACTGTCGTCTCTTATCTCTTAGTAGACCCAAGGCTCTAATATTATAATGCTTTCCCGTATCAGATATATGCAAAGATTTGACCCTGGATTTGGGTTCAATGGAGGACCATATGTTGTTCAGCCCATGTATGCCCCAGCAGTGAACTACAATACTGAATTCCCGCAACTTGGGTCAGCCCATGGGCCTTCAATATCTACTGAACACCAACCTCGGCTGCTCCCTCAACATGTACCCAGGCAATGGGCTGCACCATCAGCCCCCGGTGGAATTGGTTATGGTCATCCAGATGCCATGATGACCCAATTTAATCACAATCATGTTGGTGCACACCCCACCTCAGCTTTATATTGGCATTCAGCCCAGCATCCTAGTCAGCACCCTGTAGTGACGTTCATCCACCCTCATGAACAGGTTCACCAGCATTTTTCTCAGGTACAACCATGTTATTGGTTTCCTCTCTAATGTCAACCTTGAATTCATTTCTTTTTTGTCCTTCTTGCCTGTTTCCCTTTTTGTCATCTTGGAGCAGTTTTTTCCTTTTAGAACTCTTCATGTTGTTAAGTTACTCCTTACTAGTTATCTTGCCAGCCAAGAAGTTGACAGTTTAATGAATGTAGCAGATAACTTGTACAAATTCTTCAGGAGGATTTCTAACGAGAATAAAAATTCTGAATTGAAGTGTAATTTAGTATATCCATCTTTTCTAATAGTGAGAGTCGTGTATATTTTTTTTCCCTGATAGGGTGGGTTCGTATTGTAGAGTTGTGGAAGGATTTATCACGGGAAAGGAAAGTGATAGGAAAACCAAATAAATGTGGAAATATGTAGCTTCTTCCCTTCATCTTTTCTTCTTATACTTCACCTATATCAATCCGTCCTGATAGATCAACAGTCCGAACCCAGCTATATGAATCGTCTTTTCTTTTCAGATCTCCCTTATTTGAAAAGCTGTGAATCTTTCTCCCTTCTTTCTCTTCATTTAAATGTAACTGAGAGTAGTCTGCAGAATGAGCAAAAGTTTAATGCTGGAGTTTCTTCTTATAGTTTTTATTGGGCAAAAACATATATGACTGACTCTAGAACTGATCTTTTCTTTGACTCTCTGTATCCAGTCTCATCAGCAGCAACTTGATGCAAGTTTTGGATTAGCCCGGCCCCGGTAAGGGGCCTGGGCCATGCCTGCACCCTGCCAGCTTGCTCTGAGCTCAAAAGTAAACAGGTTGCTAACTTGCAGCCACATGTTAGTTGGTTTGGCAGGTGTGTAGGCATTTGCAGCCGAGGTTGGCTGGAGTGGAGAGTTCAATCTTACGTGGTTCCGTCTTTGATCTATTCCACCAACTCGGTTACAGTGGGAGCTTCACTGGTGTACGATGAAGCTCATTGGTTGGCAGTTCCTTTGATTAGTTCCCTGGGAGCCATGCTATGCCACTAGTGATGATGACGATGATGAATGAAGTTTGGAAATGAATTTACCAGAGCTATGCCACTAGTGATGATGACAATGATGAATGAAGTTTGGAAATGTATTTACCAGAGCTGGGAAAACATGTATTTCTTTGGATAAAGGTATGCATTTTCCCCAGATTTGTTGGTGCTGTATTGTTTTGCTGAACAAATTGTGCCTTTTTTGTATTATGGGCTACCACATCCTAAGAAATGTAACCTTGTCTTGCTAAGGCACCTAAAATACTGAAAGGAATGTGAATGTAAGTGGTACTTTTTTTCATTTTTTTCTTTTGCTTGGGAATAGATTGCATTTCAGTGAATCAAAGAATTAGTACGGGATAGAGATTTGGAATACATGAACACCATAGGAAGTGGAAAACTTACCTGATCACTAGGTCTGCCTAAGATTAAGCATAACCTAATAAAAGCACCTAGAGGAAGAAGAACGTGGCGAAGAATGCAGAAGGCTCTAGAACACTCGACAGAGATACTAAAACATGGGGCATAAAACGATATTGAGGACTAAAGGCCGGAAGTGAATATTGCACAAGCAAACATTTTGAAACCTTTTTGATTGATAACAAGAGTCCCATGTAACGCTCAGAGGTAATTTCCAGTTTGCTTTTGCAGTATGGGTTGGAAAGAAGCTTTTGTTCCTATGCCTTGGAGAAATGAAACCAGTATGCGGCATCTGCTCCGTCTGCGGGACCTAATTGTTCAAGGAGCCTCTACGAAAGTGTCTTATGGCGAATTGAGTAGCCTTGGGGATTCGGGGCACAGCAAGACCAGAACTGAGTCAAGAATGAGCTGGTCTTGCATGTAGGAGATTGACTGATGTGCTGAAAGCCTGAATGGGCCAAACCTTGTCGGTCACCAAAGGTGGGCCATTTTTGCCTTCGAGCTCTCTCTCTTGTAGAACCCCTTGGATACGTGGGGAGAACTTGCTACTTGGTGGGGAGCAGACACTTGTCGATGGAACAGCTATGGTTGTGAGACGTTTTGCAGAACTTCCTAAGCAATTGGATCTGACACCTCTAAATCTTACTATTTGGAATATAACTAAAAGCAAGTGATTTCTCCCAGAGGGTTGGCCTTATGCATCGCTAGTTGGCTACCTTGAGATGCTCTGTGGTGATCAGTAAAATTGATCACAAGTCCCCTCTCTGATGTAAGTAATTTGCTGTTTCATTCCGATACCCGTGGATCAAACTCCAGAGGAGATTCAAGAGCTTTCTTCAATCATGGGGGAGTGAACCCCTTAACTGGTAGCCATTGGTCCCTCTAGTTTATCTGTGTTGAACTGGAGGTGCAACAGTTTGGTGTGCCACGACCATTGCCGGCAGTCCCTCTAGTTTATCTGTGTTGAACTGGAGGTGCATGAGTTTGGTGTGCCACGGCTATTGCCCGCCGCCGTCTTTGCTTGCTTTCGTTTAAGAGAGTCTCTACGTACTCCTAGGCACTTGGTGCGACGTCTGTCTTCTCTCAACCTGGCTCTGGTAATCACTTGTCTCTGGTTTATTGAGATTCCATTTGAATACAAAAAACTGTGAACTTGATGATGTAATCTTAGGTATTTGGAATGTGTGGTGTTGTAGAGATTAGTAGAATTTTTTGTCTTTAATTGTATCTGTACGCTGTTAATTTGGACGAGGTTTTTTTCCCACATTCGTTGCAGCTATTGGATTGTGATTTGGTGTGGTGAATTTTCTTTTCAAGTTTTTATTGAGGTCGAGCTCGAGCTCACGAAAAAAATTGATAGAAAAGACTGGACATTAGCGTGCTTGGCTCAGCTTGAGCTTGAGCTCACGAAAAATTTACTCCGTAATAAACAAGCCTGGACATTAGCATGCTCGGCTCCATAAGGCTCGTTTTCCTTTTTAATGGGAGGAGATTACATTACTTATTAATTCAAAGTAATATGTTGTTGTGCAATATTCAAAAACTATTGTAAATTGTATCAAAATTTCCTCTATTATGCAAGTATAAATATATAGTATATATTTGTCATTGGCTCGGTAAGACTCGTGAACAAGCTCAAGCTTAAGTCAAGTTTCGACTTAGTTGGGCTCTTTAAGTTTTCACTATATTTGAGCTCTAGCTTGCCAAAAATTTAATAAAAAAACTTGGACACGATACAACTCGGTTCGGCTCGTTATAGCCCATGTTGAAGGTACTTTGTTTGGAACATGGGAAAACAAAAAGCAAAAGTTGGAAACTAACTTCCAACTGAGCTCGGATGAGTCGGCCTCTCTTGCTTTCTTTGTTTAGTGATTCCTAGGGTTTGGAGATGTTCTCCTTGGCTTGGATTTGTCTCTCCATTTGCTTGTGTTGCACCTGCATGTGCAGTTGATTTTAGGATGGCTTTTAGTCATTTCCTTGTAATCCTGTTTTACTTGTATCTCTTTTAGTCATTTCCTTGTAATCCTGTTTTACTTGTATCTCTGATCCGTTGGAATTTCTTAATGAAGATTAGCCTTTAAAAAAAAAAACTCACTTTTAAAATTCAAAATCTGATCCGGGAAGCACTTCAAATCAAACTAAGCAAACCAAGGTGTGTTTTCGGTTCACGCATTCCGAAATGACAGGGACATCGTTATGCGTAGGTACGTTTTTACATAAGCGTACAAGGGTGGAATAAAAAAAAACCCTAAAAAAACATTCCTAAAGCTTTCGCACGACCCTCCAGTAGCCGCTCTCCTCTCTCATGTAAACTTTGACCACTCCCCATCGTCACCGTCCTTTGCCGATTTCACCCGGTGATTCCCACGCAGGTATGTGGTTCTCTCTCTAAGTGCAATTTTGTCCACCCTCCTTAAAAGAGGGTGAATATTACCCTCCTTCCTATTGGTTGAAATGGTGTGGATTCCACCACAAAGTGATGTCATGCTTACCATGCGAAACACTTTTGGATAAGCATGATATCACTTTGTGGTGAGATCTACACTTTTGGATAAGCATGAAAGGCACCCTCTTTAGTGGATGGTGAACAAAACTCAACTCTTCTCTCTCCACCCCGCAGGCTAAAAACTATCTGTTTTGAACGATTAGATTCTCATAAATAATTTCTCATGTGAACTATTTGTTGTGGCTAATATATAAGTCCTCATATCCATGGCCATTTAAAATCATAACGGGTCCAAATATACTCATAGATTTTTTGACCATTTCAAAAAGTAAATATAACAACAATAAGTAATAAATAAATAAAGCTACTAAACAGTAATAAATGTTCCAGTATTTTTTTATCACCACAAAATTCATATTTGCACCCTAGCCGCCGTCCACAGGATTTGGTGCAATTACTATTTTAGACTCCAGTGAATCACAAAAATCATTTCTCTAGCCATAATAATTCATATACGTGAATACGAATTATGTGGCCCAATGGTTTTTTGGATTGTAGTGAACCACAAATGTCCAGCCACAAAAAACTCACAAGGCCATATGACATGTGTCACAATTTCTTTCATTTTCCTTTCTCCCAGTCACTCATACAACAACGAAAATGCTACGGGTCCCACCTGTATGTGAGAGGGGTGTGCCACACCACACCGATGTGCCTGTAGCACCCTACAACATTAATCAGTACTCAAAATAGTACAGGATGGCTGGTACTCAAAATAGTACAGGATGGCTGAAGAGGTCAAGCCATAGCAACGCCTCACCCACCCTCACACCAGAAAAAAGGTTTAAAATGAAGTTCTTTCCCAGCTGAAAGAAAATCACTTTACATGACTAATCACAACTGTTGTAACTCCCACAATTATTACCAAGGGTATTCTATCCACCTATTCTAGAGGATGAAACTGCAGATATCATCAAGGGATGTAAACTAACGATATCGTGAAATTCATGTGCGTTAGTTGTGAAATCCAGGTGTTCACTCGAGCTGTTTCGTCCAATCAAAAGGCGCCCAATCTCGGGCAAAACTCGAAACAGCTTTGCTTCTGAGTCTCCTCTGAATCATGCTTCCTACGACCATAAATGTCCTCTTCCGGCAACTTCAGCATGCCCCTTATAACATTGAGTCCGAAATTGGCTTTGAACTGCTGCTCATCGTCAATCGCATGGACAAACCCCTTGTTTAATCCGAATTCGACATGGAAGTATGGAAAATCCTTGGGAACAGAACCATGCAACCCCTTTACACTTGTATGAATGAGCTTCTTCGAATTGTGCTGGCTCCATTCATCTTCAGCTTCATCAATTGCCTGAAGGAAACTCATTTCACAAACATGTGAGTAGGAAAATACTAGCAGAAGATTACTACAGATGTTGAGTTCTCAAGAAACATGTAAAATTTTGTCAATGTTGCTCAAGGTTTAAAGATTAAACCAATCACCAAGGGTTTTCTTTCTCTAAAAGACCAATAGTGATATATGAACCAAACTTTCCAAACGGTGATGAGTGTGATTGGCATTTTTCTATCAGGATAGAGGCAAAAAATGGCAACACATGGTATCTTTATTTCAGTGTCCAATGATTCGTACAAAAAGTAAACATCTAGATTTCAATACAGTGGAAGAGAATATAATAAGCTCTATGGTACACAAGAAGTAGGAGTAGCATTTCATATTGACAATGAGATATTAAACTGCATGCTAAACTGAAGCTGTGAAAAGCAACAAAGCAAAAGCCCCAGATGGCAAGCCATTAGAGAATGGAAGACTAACTCAGCTCACAACTCTCTCTTAAATACTCCCTCCGTCTCACAATGGATGACAATTTCGGCAAACGTGCCTTTCGAGAATTTATCAAACAAGATTCATAGAGCATATAAAAACATTATAAATTAAAAGACAGATAATTTTTTTTAAAAGGTCTGAGCTAGCGATCCATTTTGGGACAGAGGGAGTAACATATAAGGACGAAGTCACAAAGGGTTTAAAAAAATGAAAATAGGGTTGGTTACATTATGTGTGTGTGTGTTTTCTTTTGCTACTGTAGAAATCTAATCAAGCGGGCTTTGCTGCCTAGAGTGGTAGGATTTTCACCCAATTTACCATTTCGGTACCGATCAACCTGCAGCATTAAAAGTCATGCAACTACCCGAAAGATTCTGGGTTTAAACTTTTAAAACGAGCATAATGGTGTCAGCTAGACTATCTATGAAGGAAGCATGGTAATGTGCACAAAAATTCAATTGGCCCAATTGGGTCTCTAGGCCTGCCCTCTCTTATGCCATTTGGCTTTGATTTGGGGGCATGGTTCCCCAGCAAAACAGGTATAGGGGGGCCACTGGGTATTCTGAGATCAGCCACTTAGTGCATATTGCCAAAGGTTAGGTTTGTCTCCAATCCTCCTCCACCCATTCCCCCAATGATTGGGGTATGTTGTTGTATTGAGACGTATTTCTGTCTCAATACAACAAATATTATGGCAGAATAAAATCAATGGTACATGCAGAAAAACTTCCAGAATATAGAGGAGAAGGGGAAGGCGAATCAAACCCATTGAAAATAAGACATCCAAGGTAAGTGGTTTCAGCAGAAATAAACACAGTATCAACTAATAACCTAGACAGAGTAGAAAAAATGCACCTTTTTGAAATAGAGAGGTGCCTGTTTTGCAATGTCCTGGGGCAAGGGAATGCACTCAACCTGTCAACCAAACAATGGCGCCTTTGCTGGGCCAACCCCATGACTGTTTCAAGGAACACAACATCCTTTTCTTGCTTTGAAAACATCATGATAAGGCATTTCTTGAAGTTGCGAATTTCATCCCACACATTATTGTCCACAGCCCTTGTAGCTGATTCATGCTGTTTCAACATAATAACTAGGAAATCAATCATAACAGCCACAATGAAGAAAAAAGCTGTGAGTCTGTCTGTGACTCAATGAGAATGAAATTAGTGAATCTATTACAACAATAACAATAGCAGTACCCATGTAAATATGTACAAACAAAGCTGAGTCCACAACGATATCAGTGACATGAAAATAATGAAGAATTAACCTTCATTAGACAAAAGAGACGGATTTATCAAGGTATCATGTAAAGCATACTAAGATAACACACCAAAACTCACCTGCAATGTTAAAATGCAGCAATGACCCGCTGCAACAGACTGCCAGTGTGGTAAACTGAGGTAGGTGAAATTGGCTATAGACACCACAAGATGTCTTGGCCTGTTTGGGTTCTCAAAGCAGAATTTGCAACGCTCTTGTTGAGTTAAGATGCGCGTTGAAAAATAAGTCTTCTCATTTAACTTCTGATCGGTGCCCCCTTTTTTCTTCGCCTTTCTCCTTGGGCCATCATCAAAATCATATTCATTATCTGCTTGAGCAGATGTACTAAACTTCTTGTTTTGTACAATCTTTTGGGCAAGATGCATGTCAGCATCATCCTCTTTCTTCCTTTGCCGAATAGACGTGTCATGCGTTGTATATCTGAAACATCGAAAGGAAAGAAATATCAGGACTGACAAGGTCTACTCAGAAGATTAAAAATATAAGACATGACAATTCAAAAACAAAAGGCAAGTAGGGAAGTGTACTGGCAGATTAATTACGGGTCAAAGTATAAAAACTTAGTTCAGGAAAAATGTAAAACAACATGCTCATCAGGTTACATTTCGATAAGCGTAAATAGTTTGTCAATAAACAACTACCAAAGAAAGTGTCTTATCTCTGCAATGTTACTTAAATTTATTTTAAGATGCATGATTACCTTCTTGTGTTTCTCTCACTTGGTGGCCTACAGGATTCATCCTCAGCAACTTGCTTTGCTTTAACATTTTCTGCTTCTTTCTGAAGAAAAAAAATACGTCAGAACATAGTTTCAATTAACAATCAAGGTGAAAACTCAGGCTTATTATAAAAGGTGCACCAAGAACATTGACACACCTGAAACGTTTGAGTTCCAGGAAAAAAAATGCTGAAACAAAGCAATATAAGGATCGACATTGCCATAATCCCATCACAGCAAAAACCACAAAAAAGAACAAAAATTAAACAGGATGCAGCAAAAAAAAAAATAAAAAAATTAAAGAAATAGAGACAAGGGAAAAAAGAAAGAAAAAAAAATCACAATGTAATTAATATCTCCGCACAAGAATGACGGTGCAGCATAATGTAAGTTCAAAGGCATGCTTCCACAGAGACACTAGTGCAATGCTCTTTATTGCCATAGCATATACCTCTAATTCTTTGTTGTTTCCTAGTCTTTCAAGAAAAGGATAAATGTTACCATGAGGAAAGAAATAAACAAGCCACAGCATCACTGCAATTCTTAGACGAATACTATCCACTAAAACTCTTAAAGTGTTAGACTCTGCCAGTTTTAACAGTGACCGCACTGACCGGCAACTGATTTAACCAATAAAATAAAGAACTTCCTAAAGCACGTCCAAATCAGTTGAAAAAAGGTTACTATCTCGAATGATAACTAAGAGATAAGCCTGTCCTCGTATCACAGTTCAAGCAAGGTTGCTAAACTCCATATCTTCATTAAATCTGTGATGCTGTTCAATAATCGTATTATAGACTCAAACTGGTGATCACAATTTCTGTAATGATTATGAAGATTGCAAACGTTAAACAAATCATGCATTCAGCTTTTTGGCTAAAAGCACACACACAAAACACAGGTACGAACAAGAGACACTGAATTTTAAAAAACTAACAGACACACCAACTGACTGACTCACTAATCATCAACAAACCCCTTCAACCTAAAATATAACCCAATAACGAACATGCGAAATACACAACAATCATTTTCCCCAGGGTGTCTGAGATGCATCCGGAGTATATGAGCCGTTCCCAAGTTTGTCTAACAAATAATGATCATAACGAGACTCCACGTGGCATGTCCCCATGCTAACCCTGTCGTGTTCGAAATTTTGTAGTCTATAACACATGTCAGATACTGTAACAACAGCAAGAGTCTGTGCTTCATTGCTAGAACATAATTAACGTAAGTTTGGCTTAATTCCCCACATAAATTGAGGTGTCACATAGGCTTGCCAACGCGTGCACCTAGAGAAAATCACACAAAAGGGAAAGATTCCATTGGAGACAGTCTGGATTTCAAGCAGCAGTTTTTTTGCTGGGATAGCTCCTACAGCCATACTGCCTCACAAATTTACACCTAAAACAAATGATGCAGCTCAACAAAAAAGACACTCCCAGTGTGAGCAGTAACGCACTAGTTAGAAGTTGTGAACAAAAAAAGTCAGCGAAGCGTTGCTCTACTAAAAATCAGTCAGACTTAAGACTGAATAAAAAATCCTAGCCGTAATGTTCCAAGAGGTACAGAAGGATACATTATCAGCTGTCTTCTTACTTCTGCTATAAGCTATCAAAAAAATAGGGCAGGGAGCTTGTGACTGCTTAGGGAGACTAATACAAAACTGAATCCGGGAAAGGATCCGTAGAGAGCACTGTGGATGGAGTACCGCTCACTGCACGGCTAAGGGAACTCTGTCTTGTATGCTAAGATAAAGTCTTCGGTACAACTCTTCTTTCCTCCGTTCACTCCTCTCCTAACGCAGGCAATGCAACAAGAAACCTCTTAGCGCTACTTAGTCTTTTCTGGTGTTTAAAACTTAAAAGTAATCAAGGGCTGTTAACATGTCCAAACTTGAAAAGAGCTAAAAACCTAATATCGACTCTATAACACCAGAAAACAAACCAACATGGCTCTTGCTTCAGATAAAGCATACTCCATGCCATAACAACACTCAAAAGTCAAAACCCATAGCATATTATAGCCTAATTCCGCTATTCCCTAAAGAGAAAAGAAAAAGACAAACAACAGAAAACATAGACGCACATGCAGAAACAATAAGAGACTATGGAATTGAAAAAAAGTTAATGCATGCTATCAATTCCTGTGTTAGGCCAGTCCATACGGAGCTTTTTCCTTGCTTTAATTGGGCCACTGCTAGTGGATGGTGGGATTGATTCCCCACATTAGTCGGTTCATTGGGGCCGGATACCGAGTGACAAAAAAAAGAGATTTTTACCTCTAAGTACAAAAAAGTAGAAAAGTGAAACTTAATTCCCATTAAGGAGAGATGGAATGCTTATGCCTTGTTTGGATCAAGATTTGAAAAAAAAATTCCAACTCAAAAAACGCTCATTACCCCTACTTCCAATCATTACTCTCATAAAAATTTTCTCAAAAACCCATCCAAATACAGCATTAATTACCACTAGGTCCACTTTTACAAAAATACATTTACCATTAATGGAAGTGTCACCATAGGGTTTTAGGGTATCCTAGGATTTTAAGGTACCCTCTAGTACCCTTGGTTACCCTAAAATCTTAGGATACCTAGGGTTTTAGGGTTTAGGATACCCTAGGGTTTAAGGTACCTTAGGGTTTAGGTTTAGGCGCTTTTATAGAACCATAGGGTTTAGACATTTTCATAGGAGTTTTAGGGTGCACTTTCCTATTATAGGGTTTAGCGGTTTAGACACTTTCATAAGGTACCCTAGGAGTTTAGGCACTTTCATAAGATGCCCTGAGGGTTAGGCACTTTCAAGATTTAGGATTTGAAGCACTTTCGTAGGTTCATTAATTAGAGGACACCTTGTGGGAATTACTTTCTATTTTCTAGACCCAGAGGTAGAGGTAAAAAGCCCCAAAAATAAATATTGAAAAAAGTAAAAGAAGTGTTTTGTCTCACCACAAGTTTTTCAGCTTCTTCATGCTTTCCTTTCAAACGAAGTTGCAAAGCATTTGCGGCCAATTGGTTTGCACTCAATCCCTCGTTAACAGCTGCAAAAGATGCACTAGGTACCGACTCTGACTCTACTTTTCTCTCTCTGTTTGGAGAGCCAACAGAACCACCAGGTTCATCATCCTTCTGACAAGTAACTTCATTCATAAAGCTTCCATCATTTGCAAACCTATTTAAGCTTGACAATGCAATAGAGATAAGGCCGGAATCCTTAGAGGACATGGTTTGCCTTTTCTGCTTGCCCCAAGATAAAAGAGTCATGAAGTTTAGGTACTTTCATCTCCGAACGTCGGCAAGATACATCCCGCATGCTTTCTCGGTCAGCATTCTACATGTAGGGCCTGATTGGATGAAGTGAAAATTGGAGGGAAAAAATAAGAGGGGGTAAATGGGAGGGCCCCACCTCATTTCCCCCCGTTTGGCATCCCATTATTTGCCCCTGATAATTTACTACCCCTCATCATTCAGAAAGTCTACTGACACAGATTTTCTGTGCACAGATCACTGTGTGGGGCCCACTAAGGGTCCCACATAAACGATCTGAACCGTTCATTAAATTTAGGAAATAAAGTCTGAATGAAAGTTTAGATGTATGGATCGAGTATCAATAGGTATCGGATTGAGCTGATTTTTTACGGGAGCCCTTGAAAAAGTGTTTTAAATTTAATGAACGGTTCGGATCGTTTGTGTGGGACCCTTAGTGGGCCCCACACAGTGATCTGTGCACAATCTGTGCACAGAAAATCTGTGTCAGTAGTCGGACTCCTCATCATTTCCCCTGTTCTTGGGTTTCTCAGGATTAAATTTGGGCTCCTCCGGAGATCCCAAAAATAATCCGGGTTTGGAAGGATATTTTGTGGACGAAAATACCCATCGTTATCCCCTTTTTTCATTTACCATTCAACCAACTTCTACTCTCCATTCTACCCAAAATCATATTTTCCATTCAAACATATCATAAGACTCCATATTTAGTTTCAGGGCTCTCTTAGGGTGCTCATTGAAAAGCCTTAGAGCCAAAAATCCATTATGACCATTTAAAATAAAATGATCAGAGAAATAAGATTTTCGCACCGGTTCAAACAGATTGAAAATTGGAACACTTAATTTTTAACTATATTTTTTAATATATAAACGGTGTAAAAAAATAAGTGTTCCAATTTTCAATTCGCTTAAACCAGTGCAAAGATCTTAGTTTTCTGATCATTTTATCCTAAATGGTCATAGTTAAATTTTGACTTTAAGGCTCTCATTGATTAACCCTAAGAAAGTCGTAGAATCAAATATCTCTTAGGGCTAATCAACGAGAGCTATAGAGTCAAAATTTAATTATGACCATCTAGGATAAAATGATCTGAAAACTAAAATTTTTTGAATAAAATGAAAGATTTGAAAAATCCACCTTACATTTACTTCTCGCTCTGATCCTTTTTCTTTTTCTATCATAGCTTTTTAATCACAATCCTTGTACTTGTTTTTCCTTTTTAATCCACAATCGGTTGTATTTGTGGGTGTTTGGTGCATTTTAACCTAAATCTTAATTATTAAATTTTGACTCTATATCTCTCGTTGATTAACCCTAAGAGATATTTGATTTTAGGGCTAATCAACGAGAGTCCTAGAGTCAAAATTTAATTATGATCATTTAGGATAAAATGATTAGAAAACTAAAATCTTTCCACCGGTTCAAACGGATTAAAATTTGGGACACTTAATTTTTTTTTTTAAAAACCAAATTTTATAAAAAAAAATTGTTTAATAATAATACTAAATTCGTTAATTTGTTAGTAGAAATAAATATTACGGCTTAATTTGTGAAAGAATAATTAAATTTACAATTACATATAAAACGTAATACATAATTAATTTAGGGACTGTACAAGGGCAAAAGGGTCATTTGACAGCTTTTTATATCATCCACCCTTCCTTATACCCCCTATTAATCCTCCATCCAAACAAAGTATTATTTAATTCCTCTTCTCTAATACCTCATCCAAACAATCTACTATTTAATCCCCTTCATAAACATCACATCAATGTGGGCCATCCCTTATTAATTAACTAGCGAATGCCCGTGCCTGAAGGCACGGCGCAACACATTTTGAAGACAATTAAAGCTACAGGTCGAAGAAGGAGCAAAGGGAGGACATGTTGCAAAAAATGGGTAGGAACAAAGTAAACTATGGTATATGTGCAGGACAAATTAAGGTGCACAAAATATTCAAGTTTTACAAAAATTTCCAAAATCCATAAATCACCCAACACACGTAATAAAAATTAACTACTGTCAAACCAAATATATATTTTTGTAAAATTTAACCTAACAAATAAATTTTCAAGGAATTGCCCGTGCCTAAAGGCACGGCGCGACATGTTATGAACGCAACTAAACTGAACCACCCTTCCCTACTATTGACTAACAAACCTAACTTCAGGCTTGGCACAACGTAATAGCGAGTTTGCAACTATCCAAAATTACTTTTCAACAATTTCAAAGCTACCACATAATAACAATAAACTTCCCATAATGAAAACCACCCTCAGTAATCAAACACAATGGGCAAGATGGATCTATAATAACATTGAGCTAGTATAATGGTCTGAACATCAATTCCAGTTTATGTACTAACTTGAGCATCCTAGCTATCACTTTCAATCCTTTTTTCAAGGCCTACTTTTAAACAAAAGCTAATAGCATGATCGCAACTTTTGTAAATACATACGAAAGGAACCCATATAAATAAACAGTAGTTAAAATAATTCCTAGTGCCGCAACCTCATCACTTGAAGATCCACCATCATCATCTTCATGGTCTCACAACCTTCTCTATAAGCCTCTGCCGAACGTCACAACCATCACCATCATCTCTTCTCCTTCCTTTTATTTTTGAACACAGCTCTCACACTCCACACACTCGGCAGAGAGTAGAGAGAGAGAGAGAGAGAGTTTATCCCTAAAACCCTCTCAACCCTAACTCTCCCTAAAACCCTCTCAACCCTTTGTTTTGTCCCCTTTCCGTGGCCTCTTCCTGTCCAAACATCCTACCAATCAAACTCCTGATGAAAACCCAAAGCACCACCTAATTCCGCTATTCCCTAAAGAGAAAAGAAAAAGACAAACAACAGAAAACATAGACGCACATGCAGAAACAATAAGAGACTATGGATTAAAAGCACGAAGAAGTTAGAACATCATTGTCAATACCTCCAATCTTGTCCTCCATCAACCAGAACTGTTTTTCTTGATTGCTCACTTCCACTTTGCCCATTAATGAGAATAGGATTGGATTGGTAGAGGACCAAGGTGACACCTACCATTCAGAAGACATAAAGATGGAAAATGTAATTGAGTACTTGAATCACAATGAACACAAAGCAACAGAGGGCATTTTTTTGGTAAAAATTGGCCCAAGGCAATTTTAAGTTGCAAGGGAAACAAAAGAGTTAAAGAGAAGGGAAAAATGTTGCAAGACTTGGTTCCATGCTTGCAAGACTTGGTTCCATGCTCCATTTAAGTTTATCAACTGAAAAGTTTTACTGATCACATAACCAGTTAAAAGCAGTGAAGCAATGCTAAGGAACTTTTTTTTGTCCGCACAATGCTAATGAATAACTATACGAATTTGAAATGAAGATGTGCGCGTAGGATAGAATCTTAATGCCCTAACTGTTAAAATAAACGGGAGGAGATAGAACTAAACAAACGATAAGATTCAATTGATCTTATAGAAACGGATGAGTGATAAAACTAAGCAAGATTTGTCGAAGTCATTAAAAAAACAGAGGCTGCCTACTAAGTAGATACATTTATCAAGTATTTATTTCAAATGGAGTGTTACATTCCATAATGTTTTAACAGTAACGTCATTTCATATACTTTTAGCTTACATATCCAAACTATTTCAAGCATGATATACTTCACATGAGTTTAATGTTGAACTACTCATTACGATAAGTCAACTTTTCTTGTGCTACTAAAATCTGCAAGAACATTAAGAGTACTCCATATAACACCAAGAAAACAGTCACTATATGCATTGCAATAATAAAGAACACCTGCCATTTGATCATAAAAAAGTCAAATGGTAGGTATATCTACTGGGTACCATAAAAAAATAATAGCCCAAGTATATCCACTGGTTTGGAATCTTTAGGCACAGGAAGTTGTCCACACCTTGCTAAAGACGCTCAAAGCCAGTTATAATGCCGCATACTTCAAGCTGGGCATGCGCTAGTTATTTAAATGACAAAGCAAAGCATATTATTCAAACTCACAAAGACAAAGCCATTTCCCTATCTTCATACTATCTAAATGTTGCCAGCTCTCTATCATCATATTGCAATTTAATGGAAAGAAATCATATTCTATGAAACCCAATAACCTTTTCCCATCTTAAAACAGGGCCAATTGATGTTTTAGTTTTCGTGTAGTAGTCAAACTACAAAATGCTGAAAGCCATGTAAGAAAACAATTCAGTCTTATACGGTTCCAAAATCCTCAGTAAGACATGGGCACAAAACAATATGAAATTTTGAATTCAACTAACTATGACTTCAAACAGAGTCATCTCGATACTTACATTATGAGGTGTTTCTCTGACAAATCCTCTAAGGCTAGATCGCCAAATCTGTTTATTCCACCAAAGCCATGATCAACAAAACAACCCTTTTAATGCAGAACGCTAATTAATTCATGACCTTACATATGGCATCCATTATATAGGGCATTGCTATGACAAAAATGAAACATTTTAGTGGGCGACGAAGAGAAACTATAATAAACATAAACATGAAAATTTCCTGCCCAAACCAATCATTCTTTGCATCATATTCATACTCACGTAGTTGCTACCAAACAAACCAAATTCTAGATAACAATTCTGCAAGACTGTAGTTTCTATTCACATGTGCAATACACATACGAATATCATACTTCACTGAGGGATTGATAAAAAAAATTACTTCACTGAGGGAAATTTTCATCGAACAGTTGGAATGCGTGAAAAATTCAGAGAGAGTACGTATAAAGCGAAAGGACTTTAGTGAATAAGCACCTCAGAGAGAGTAGTTACCTAAGAATATTACAGAGGCGAACCCAGATTTAGCCAACTCTCTTCACAATCTGTAATCAGAATAGAACCATAGAGGTATTTGAGAACTGCAATCAGAACTTCGAAAAGTGAAATTAAAACTTTGAAAACTCTTTTTGATTTCAGAAATTTCTTACCCGGCAATGGTTGCTGGGAATGGTTCCAGTGGTGACGTGTCGTGCCGGTCGGTGGTGCTAGTGGTATCCAATCGGGCTCGACAGAGAGGAGTTCCGACGGCTTGCGGTGGTGCGGTTGGTCGGAGGGGGAGAGAGGGATGCCGTGGTGCGGTGGGTCTGTGGTGGTTGGTCGATCGAAGAGAGAGAGAGAGGGTGAGCGAGGCGCCGACAACCAATAATGGTGCGGCCAGGGTTTCTCTGCCATTTAGGATAGCCCATGGATGGATCAAGTATTTACAAAAATGCCATTATAGAATGGAGGGTGGAGAATATGCGAGAGACAATTCTGGACCGTTGGTTGTCTTTTGGATTCAAACCCAGTCCTATCTTATTATATAGATACCCCTTACTATCTTATCCCCTTATTAACTAATACCCCCAATTCTTTCCCCGCATCCAAACGGGCCCGTAAGTTACAAAATGCAAGTTAAAAGGGATGATGCTACGATGTCCCCCGCTATTTGGGGACACCGTAAAAAATGGCATAACTGACCATTACAAATATAACAACGATCAGTGATGTGTATGACCAGTGATGTGTATAACCAAAACCTTACAAATGCATAACTCCTAAATTATGGGGATTTTGGGGGTTATGTCTTCGTAAGATTTTGGTTATACACATCAATGGTCAGTTATGCCATTTTTTACGGTGTCTTCAAACAGCGGGTGGACACCGTAGCATTTCCCTTTTCGAAGTATCTTTGTACCCAAATTAAAAAAACAAAACAGGATGATGCTACATTTCCCTTTCCGAAATATCTTTGTACCTAAATTAAAAAAACAAAACAGGACGATACTACGGGGTCCACCCGCCATTTGGGGAGGGAAGCAGGAACACCGCCATTTGGGGAGGGAAGTAGGAAGAGCATTTGGTGTGGTAGAAAAGGCAAACGGACCACACCGTCCCCTCTCTCTCTCTCTCAACACAAAAAACGAAAAATGAAACTCAATCCCTCCGATGAGTTCAGTTCGGGCTCCGGCCTCTCCCCTGCAGTCGGTCCAGTGACTCTGGCCTTGATGATGAAGCCACTTAGTATACGAACATCGGTAAGATGTAGATGTTGATCTCTCCAACTCTCCATTTCATTTGGTTTGTTTTTGTTCTGGGAAAAAATAGGGTTTGGCTTATACTATAATTTGATTTGTTTGTGTTTTGATTTTTTCCATATGGGGTGCGATTCTGTTGAACCCATTTGGTTTTTAACTTAAAGAATTCTATTTTGATTTTATTTTAACCTATCATCTGCACCTCATCGTTTGTTTTTGTAAATTTTCATTTGTTGAAATCTATGTGTTCTTAGTGGTATTACAGAGAAGGCCCCTGTGTATTCTAAAATTAAATGTGGCGTTTTCTCCAAACAATTCAGGGAAATTGAAAAATTTTGGGTTTGTCCAGAGTGGTATTACAGAGAAGGTCCCTGTGTATTCTAAAATTAAATGTGGCGTTTTCTCCAAACAATTCAGGGAAATTGAAAAATTTTGGGTTTGTCCAGAGTTTGATTTTATTTAGAATTGCAGGGGAACCGAAAAATTCAGGTCATCAACTACTATTCAAAGAAGACGGGATGGAATTGAAATCATTCCATGGCAATTTCTAAAGTAACAAAGGAACGGGGAGAGGGAGAGAGAGAGAGAGAGAGAGAGAGAGAGAGATTAATGGCGGTTAACTTAAGGCTACCAACGTGAGGCTTTTGTTTTAATCTGAGCCATTGGATTGATTCATTAATGTGTTGGCAACATTTGGTGGTAGATGTGGGGAGAGGGATATGTGCAGAGGATCTGGATCCCGCAATTACTCTCCTATTAAGAAACCCCCACCCAAACATCAGATCTTCATTCTCTCTCTCTCTCTCTCTCTCTCTCTCTCACACACACACACACACACATTTCCCCACCGAAATCAACAGTCGATCTCTTCACCACCAAATAACTTTCCGTTGATTTTCGATCTCTTAATTACTGATTTCCCACAAAATCTCTGAACCATGTCGAAAGATTTCAACGTCCCCCCCGTAATCTTCCCCTCCGGCGGAAACCCCTCCACCGCCGCCGCCACCCAGCACCGCCGCCTCCCCACCGCCCCCTTCCAACCCCCTCGCTCCTCCCCAAACCCCAACCCCAACAGCATCCCCTTCATGTCCTTCGACATCGGCTCCGCCGCCGCCGCCTCCTCCTTCTCCGCCCCGCAGTTCGCCGCCCCCGGTCCCATCGGGATGGGCGGCGGCTCGGGGTTCGACGACGAACCGCCTTTACTCGAAGAACTCGGCATCAACACGCGCCAAATCTGGACCAAGACCATATCCATCCTAAACCCCCTCAAAGTAAACCCTGATTTGCACGAGGACGCCGACTTGTCCGGCCCGTTCCTCTTCCTGATGGCCTTCGGCTTGTTCCAATTGCTCGCTGGAAAACTCCACTTCGGGATCATCCTCGGTTGGGTTACGATGGCAGCTTTATTTCTATACGTGGTTTTTAACATGTTGGCTGGGAGGAATGGGAACTTGGACTTGTACAGGTGTGTGAGTCTGATTGGGTACTGTATGCTGCCGATGGTGGTGTTGTCGGCTGTGGCGTTGTTCCTGCCGCAAGGCGGTGTTCCGATAATTGCAGTGGCGGGGGTTTTCGTGATATGGTCGACCAGGGTTTGCACGAGGCTGCTGGTTGAGCTGGCTTCGTGTGGGGACGAGCATCGCGGGCTGATTGCGTACGCGTGTTTCTTGATTTACACTCTCTTTTCCCTGCTAGTCGTGTTTTGAGTTGATCAGGATTCAGTTATTTCTATAATTTGGGTGAACCCATGTTACTTTGCAATGTCCTTGGAAAGTAATAGTCTAATGTGGATGTTTTTTTTTTTTGAAAAAAATTTGGAGAATCCCCTTACGTCCGCTTGGATCGGTCACTGGTACTCATGGGTTCTACAGTTCTTTACGATGTTGTTTTCGGTCTTCTTGGTAGGCCTTTTGGTTGTCATGATTCCCCATGGTAATGTTATTTTTTCCTTTTGTTGTAGTTGATAGGTTTTCTGGGTGGCATGTTGGAAATATTTCGGTGAATGGTCTGTTTCCTTAACTTAAGGGATTGTAATTAAATTGAAGTAATATCCAGCACTGAATGGTCTATCTATTGAAGGTGCTTTTCCTTTGGTTCAATCTGTGTCCTTTTGTGACAATGCTAATATGTTCATAATTCCATGCTTATGTGTGAACATATGCGCCTTTGGTGAATTGTCTGCTTTTATCAGCAATTTTGATGGAATGGAAGTAGTAATATTGCCCTTTGTTATAACTTGTATTTTTGATGTTGGTGGCCTTAGTTACAATGCAGATAAGTTCATATTTCTATGCCTATGAGTGAACGCAGGCTAGTTCTATGAGTTTTTGTTGGAGATCTAGAGAGCCGTAGGAGAAAGCTGCATATTGTTTGTTGCGTTTGTTGAGCACTTGGAGCATATATGCTGGAAGTTATTTTGTCGCAAGCTTATGATATATGCGTTCTAATGCTGTGATTTCATGGTTTATCCTGTGTAATTGTTCCTTTGGCCCCTTGTGCCTTAGAGTGGGGATTGCAAATGGAAAATGCACCATGTACAATTTTTTGAAATTGTTGGAATCAAATAAGGATAAAATGGCTAAATATTTAATCATCCATGATTTGTGCAATGATTTGAAGGCCTTTTGGTTATACTTTGACGTAGTTCCGTTGATGCTTCCTGTTATCATCAAGTTAAAGGTTCTGCCTAGAGAATTGATTCCGTACACACATTCAGTATAGGGTTTATCGCTGCCTTATGCCTCGATTCGTCCTTTTGCAACTATTGTCTTGTGAATAGCGTTCTTGGCAAAAATTGGCGACTTTTGAAGGACTAGGCAGGGCTCTGAAGCCAACTTTTTTACTATTGCCTTGGAGGTATTTTGCTTTTAGTCCCTAATGATGGAAATTTTCTTTAATTGTACTCCTGCCCGGGAATCTTTCTTTAGGCAACGACATTGGCTATCAGCCTGTCATCTTTCCATTCTTGTAGTTCTTGAATGAAGGGAATATGGTCATCTGTTGTTCTGCTAAGAGTCCTCTGTTTTCTGTTTTCGTCTGTGTCAAAGGGTTGATCTGTCTTTCTGGTTAGCGAATCTCTCCTTTTCTTTTTTAATGAATGTGCAATTCCCTTCTTTTCATAGAGAACATCTACTTTGTCAAGTTGCTTGGAATTGCTCTAGTGGTGATGCAACTTTGGCATTGTTACTCAGAATGAACTAAAACCACTTCCGGTTTTGGTTTTTAAGTAATACCTTTGGGTTAATTACTCCAGTTTTCTGTGCTTTGCCCCTTGTGTCATTTTGTTTTTGTAATTTCAATAGCAGCAGATTTTTACCTTGATTTTCTAATCTCTCATTCTTCCTTACTGATTCTACTTTCATCCTCCACTGGCCAACCCTACAATAACGATCACTTCCGTGACGCATTACCACCCCCATCAGCAGATCACTTCTGGGGGTAGCGGTTGGGGGGTCGTGAGCACGCGCCTGATAGTCTTGGTCTGTGTGAAAATGCTTAATTGGCTCGGATTTAAGAGCATCTCCAGCAGCCTAAGCAAAATTTCATACTCAGTAACCTCAATACAGAAGTTGCCATTTTGTTTTTCTTACCGTAACTCACTAGGGCTGGCAAGTTAGCGAGTTACTGTAGCTCTCGCCAAGGGATTTTATCAACGCGTGTTCTCTCTCTCTCTCTCTCTGCTTTATCATCTCCTGCTTGCGTCGTTTCTCCTTCGACGAAGCAAGTTGCGGCAAGGGGTCTTGAGAGGAATCATCATCTTCAACATCAAGACCAGGTATGCCTCTGCCTCTCCTTCTCCCTCCCCTCCGAAATTAATTACATATTCTAACCTAGTTTTGGTGATTTTGGTTTTGATTGTGCAATTTGTTCATCAAATATTAATTTGAGTATGAAAAGGAAACCAACCCATTTAGGTAATTGAATTAGGGTTAATCTACCATTTAAATCAACATGGACGGTTGATGAGGTTGTCCTGAAAGAGCTATTATAACTACTCTTTCGTTAATGCATACTCCTTGTAACTATTTTAGGGCTTCTGAAAGCAACTTTTTGTTGCATTCTAAATCAACAAGGATGTAATTAGAAATGGTAGTCAATTGGGGATTTTAGTCATTTCTGCCCGCCATATATCCCCAGGCAATTAGTATGAAATTGCGGATTCGCTGCACCTATTACTCCAGAAGACCCAAATTACCACCATTCATTGCCCAAGCTGTCGACTACTGGATTGAAACCATTTGAATTCTCAAGTTTATTTGTATCTCACTTCGTCTTTTGAGACAAGACTGATTGAGGGTCAGGATATTCACTAAGTTCACATAGGAGAAAATTATCTGAAACCTTATCTATCACCATCTTTTTCTTCACTCTCAGTGTTTAGGAAGAGAACAATTAAGTTACAAAAAGCATCTCCATGGCATAGTAAAACCCCTCGTACCACCTCCCTGTGGTATGATAATTGGCATCTGCTAGGTCCTTTGATTGCCAAATTTGGTCCGAGCGTTGCATATGATTCAGGTATACCAAATGAGGCTACTGTGTCTCACATCATCCATAACTCCAGGTGGGCATTTTCAATCACCCAAACGTTTGAACTCAATGAGGTAAGAGATGCCCTACCTAACCTTTTACCCTCCAGGGTGAATGAGAATGACCAGGTTAGATGGTCCCTTACTCCCAATGGGCAATTCACAACCAACTCTCTTTGGGACAAATTAAGATCTCCATTTCCCAAGGTGGTATGGCACAAATTGGTGTGGTTCTCTGGCCACATTCCCAAGTGTAGTTTTATCACCTGGTTGGCTATTCAAAACAGGCTTTCGACGGCTGATAGACTAGTGTCTTTTGGTCTTCCTATCTCATCCCAATGTGGTCTTTGTCTTGATAGTGAAAGTCTCAATCACCTCTTCTTTAACTGCCCTTTTTCAAAACTTGTGTGGGGCGCTATTCAGTCCAAGCTTCATGTTTCCTGGACTTCTAGGGCTTGGGCTGATTGGGTCTTCCTCTTCTCAAATATAAAGGGCAAATCTCTTCAATCTGTTATTACCAAATTGAGTTTTACAATCACAGTCTATCAGGTGTGGATTGAGAGAAATGTGAGGAAGTTCCAGGGAAATTCCTTTACTTGGGAGGTCGTTGTCCACAAAATTTGTTCCATGGTAAGAGCAAGGATTCTATGAATACCCAAAATTTCACAAGTTCAAGCAGACCAAGTTGTTCATGCATGGAACTTTGCTAGAAGTAAATTGCTCATTTTGATATGCAATTTAACACTTGCACCATTTGTTTTCCAAGCTGTAAAATATGCAATTTGCAAGATTTGTTGACAGGTTTCAGGGGCTGATTCTTGGATCCGAGTGCTTTTTGTTCAAAGATATGAAGTGTTACCAATACTTGACTGCTATTACTACTATTTACAAGGTAGTTATCTTAAACTCTTCTTTTAGTATGTTACTGCATCTCCTGTGGGTGACTTCAGTTTTGGAACCCTCATCTCTTTACCTCTTCCATTTGGTTTGTGTGTGCCAGCATATGTGTGAGCCTGTGAGCTGTGTGCTTGAGCCCCAAATTTTTTGAGAGTGGAGGTAAGAGTTAGTGGGAGTCTTTTGGTAAGGGAGAGTGGAGGGTGTTAGGATCCTTCCCATTGCTTTTAGAATTTTGGTGATTTAGGTTTCGAGGGTGTAAGTAGGTGAGCAGAAAAGCAATTGGGTCTCTGTTCTTGTTTCTGTTTTGCTGTCTTATGTCTCTGTTTACTGCTGTCAATATGACTGAATGTTGTGTGTTGACTGATAAGGCTATCATTTGGAAGCTTGTATGATGAATACTTTATCTGCAGATTTTATGCTTCAGTTTATTATGTCTCATTAAGCTTGTAAGGTTGTTCAGTTTTCATTGGTAGTAGCTTTCTTGTTTGACCTATCCTGGGAGGGGGGGTTGTCCCTTGGATGTTTAATGCTTTACTAGGGGGCTTGTCCCTAGTTTTATCTTATAACCCTTCTGTTGCAATCTGTTGTGTGGTGGCATTACTGATTGCTGGTAGTGGCTTTTGCTGATTGCTGAAGCAATCAACCTCTAATCTAGATGGCTGCATTGCCTCCTGCTGTCTTGTCTGAATTGTGGCAGCATGTAATGGCTGCTGTCCAGTTCGAATTGTTTCTGTCTGCTGACTGTTATGGCAGCCGATAGCTGCTGCTGCTGTTTTTCTATGGAGTCTGATCTGCTAACGCTTTGTATGGAATCTGATCTGCAAGTGCTGCTGTGTTGCTGGAACACCGTGAGGTGCAGCTCTTGGTTCCAAAATTGTATTTGTCTCAGATGTGGTTTCTCAGTCAGTGGTTCTGTTTTGTTACTGCTGAAGGATCACTCATCTCGGAAGATCAGTTTGACATTTGGACTGTGTCAATTACTTGGTTGTTTTCAGGATTATGTAAATTGGTTCCTGTTTTGGCAGGTGGTCGTTCTTACTTCTAAGACTTCAAAGATGGTTTGGATCTGTAGTTGTTTTCATGTACCTTCGGAAACATGTATTTTGCTCATTTACTTTGGTATTCCATACATGATATTTTGAGTCTTATGACTCCAACATAAGCTCGTAGACATGATGTTTTGAGTCTTATGACTCCAACATAAGCTCAGAGACACGATGTTTTGAGTCTTATGACTCCAACATAAGCTCGTAGTCTTTGAAATCATAACTCATTTGGACATGATACGACTTATACAGCCAACTAGAAGAGATGTTGAAACCAAGTGTCCACATTCAGTTAGGAAAAACTGATTTTGTATCCCTTTGTTTAATGAAATACAAGCAGTTACTGTCCACAATCAGTTAGAATAAACAAAACAGTCTATCGGCTAGGAAAGGAGTGGTCAGTGCATTTCTTTTTGTGTCTATATGTTTATGGGTTGATAAATAGCTTTATTGAATAGATATTGAAATGATTTGGTATTCATTTACATATCTATATCACATGATTTGTTCTCTTATACATTCAAGCATGATAATCCAAAAAACATAATTAGAGTATGTAATTATGCTATTATTGGTCCTTTGGTTATGTACACTATTGTTCCTCCTCCTCCTCCTTTTCTTGTTCTTTGGGTTGTGGGCGGGGGTGGGGTTTTGGGTTGTCTTGGGTTGGTGTCTGCGGTTTGGCTTGGTTTGGGTGGTGTCTTTTCTGATTCTGGAGTGGTGTGTGGGTCTTTCTGTATCTTGTCCTTTGGTTGAGTTCTTTATTTGGGGGTGTTAGTGCTGGCTTGTCTGTTTGGATTTTGACTCTTTTTGGGGGGTGGGGTGTCTAGAAGGTGTTGATCCTCTTATACTGCTCATTGGGTTTAGATTCTTGGATACAGTTTTGGTTCTATATTGATCGGCAATGAGGATGCTTTGGGGTTTACGATCATTAACCTCCCCATGGAACCCATCCAATAATATTTTCTACAGACTGGTGTGCTTATTGCTTTGGAGGATACTACTGCAATTGATGATTACTGAATTATTACCTCTGTATTGATCATATTGCTGCTGCTATTGGCCTAATCTGCTGTTGGGAAGTTCACAAGTCTGCTTTCTGCATCTGTTTCACATTCTTCTGGTTTGTGCGTATTCGTCCCCATTGGGAGGATTACCCCAAGCCAAGTTGATGCTCAGGAATTCTAAGGGTTGGGTTTATTTTTATCTGTGTAATTTTGCGTATTTGGCTCGCAATTGTGTTGGTCACTACTGGCTACGTTCTGTTTTTTCCTTTTTGGGTTGGCTTCTCACCAGCCCTCTCCCTTGGTCTTGGATTGGCATTTAATTGTTTGTAGGCTTTTGTGCCAACCTCGTTGGGATGTCTACCTATGGTTGTGATGCCGTTTTTCCTTGCTCCTTTTAGTCTTTGTAAACTTTCCGTTCGAAGATTAACAAAATTTCATCTTTGCCGTTCAAAAAAAAAAGTTGTAGTTGTATCTGGGCAAATAATAATTACTTCTCTGTTTCCAAATGAAAACTCTGAGCTTCTTTGGTAGTGTTGCTCATATATTGTTCCTTTTTCCAGTTTGGCAGTTAAAAAAAGGAGTTCCCTTCTCACCCACCGCCCCCCTTCTCCTTCTTCCCTGTTTCTTATTTCCCTCCTCAACTCTCTTCCTTCCTTCCTCCTCCCTCTTAGTCCCCTTTCCTCTCCGGCCTCTCTTTCATCTCTCCTCCTCTCTCGGCTTCTCTCCTTCTGCCATGGACGAGAGATGGTTGAGGAAGATCTCCTTCATTTTTGGGCTACGGAGACCAAATCTGGGAAACTAGATTTGGGTTTTGGCTCGTGATTCCGATCCCCCTGGCGAACGGTGTTTCAAGCTCTCCGACCTCGACGGCAAAGGCGTGTGCGGTTGATCTGGCTCCGATCTTCTGGTCCTCATTTGGCCGATGTAGCAGGAACAGGCTTACCACTCTGGATTCCATGGACTCTCCACCCTCCTCCGGATCAGCAGAGGTTTATGTTCTTTGGGAGGGAGCTGAAGGACAAGGAGCCGGAGGACAAGCCAAATCTTAGGGGTGTTTTGGTCTTGTTGACAACGCTAGGTGTGTTAAATTTTGTTTCTTTTGGTATCAGCTATTATTTAGCTAACTTGACGCAGCGGAATTCACAAAGAGATTAGTTGCGTACTAATCTAAGCGAGACAAACGTTCGAGTCCATGAACGAGTTATTGAGTCCACAAGGAGAAAGAGATAATCTCATAATTTTATTGATGAAAAAGGTTAATAACTGAATAGGTTACAACCCTTATTTATGCTAGTAGAGAAGTCCTATGTTAGGTAGGGGTCTAGTAAGATAATTTCTTGCTAGTCAATAAATTATAAAGAAGAAAATAAAATAATTCTCCATTTCTGTCGGACAATTTCTTGCTAGTCAATAAATTATAAAGAAGAAAATAAAATAATTCTCCATTTTTGTCCTACATCACTTATTGTCGAGAGAGAATTGACTGTTTGTGCTTGTGTTTTTTCTTATGACTCAGTTGCCAATCGTATGACTATCTGATTTATTATGGGTAGCCTGGATATTTTAGTTTTTGCATCCAAAATCGTTGTCAGTGGAATCTTGATCGCTGTTAATGCTGTTGCTTGTGTTGCTCCCGTTAGATTTTTCTGATAGCCATTTGATGCATAATGGATTCCTTTTCGAGACGAAATACAGTTCATATCACACTCCTGAGAATTTGAATCATCTCTGACAGCCATTACATATAGTTTTTGTGCTTTGTGTATACTCAAAATAGATGGAGAGGCGCATGGGCGCACACACCATGTACCAAAATACGATCTACGAAGAAGCAAGCAATAAGCTGCTTTATTCTACTCTGTTCCTTATCTGATATCTTCATTAGTATTGCACCATGCACTCCTCTTCCAATTTTTTTTTTTTCCCGGTCAGAACAGATTGCATTTGATCTACCTTGTTCCCAACACGTGAGGCTTGCTTTATTTGGTGGATTGCAACTTGACTGATATGTCTTAGATGGCCACTTTTCTTGCGTTTTTGAACCTAGTTTCTGGGAACAAATTCATACTGCAGCATAGCAGTCAGTAGTTGTTATTTTGTTCTCACCAACCGACACCCGGTCTTGTCCTCATTCTACAGACCTTTGGCATATGGGCTAGGAAGGAAGCGTGTGTAATCGCTTACCAATCTCATCTCCCTTTGCTTTGAGAATTCTCATGTTTGTTCTTTCGAAGACGCTAAACCCCTCCTGTTCCACACTGGTTCTGGAGGAGGTATGTCAGGACTGGCGTGCTTTATTTGGATGTTGTGGGCAACTTTGGCAATACACTTGAATTTCCCCATCGTTGGTAAGGTTCTGTCTCTTCAACATCGATTATCCAAGGCACTTCTGCGACTTTTAACACCGAATTTTGGATTTGTATTGTTTTTTTGTGTGTGTGGGGTTTGAAAATGACTTTTGTTGCTGAGATTGCAGAGAAAGGGGTGCTCGAGCACTAGAGGAAAGATTAGCAGCTTAGGAATTGGCAGTAGGAAAGACAACAGAACAGTTCGAAAAAAGTTGCCACAGAGAATGTTTGAGGTCTTGGAATTCCAACTTTTTCAAATCTAAGAATGAACTGGAGATGTCTCTATGCTTGAGCTGCTAAGTGGTAACGGCTCGAAAGATTGTGCGTTGGATCACGCTCTCTGAGTTTGGGGGGGGGGGCAATTTTGTTGCGTGTTTGCCCCCGAGTACAACCCATTTTGCTGCTAAAACTATTGTTTTCCCATGCGATTATCCGTGGGCAATGATATGTTTGTGCTCTTGTTCATGATGCAAGAATACAACCCATTTTGCTGCTAAAACTATATTTGTTTTCCCATGCGATTATCCGTGGGCAATGATATGTTTGTTCCCTTGTTCATGATGCAAGAGTTCAACCCATTTTGCTGCTAAAACTATTGTTTTCTCATGCGATTATCCGTGGGCAATGATATGTTTGTGCTCTTGATCATGATGTAAGAACAATGTTTCCGCATTACGCCAAGGTAATGTAAGAACTATTCTCGAGATTGAAATACATTTTTTTCCCTCTAAAATGTTGCAATAGGGGAATCTTGTATGACATAATTTATGTTGTGGGATTTAAAGGCCCGTTTGGTTTCCCATTTCCTCATTGGTTGTAAAGTTTTCCAGTTAACTGATTGTTGCTTATCAATTCAATCAATAAGCAAGCATAGCCAAACGTATCTCTCCTTTTGGTCACTGAGTCCATTGCACCAAGGATCCAAACTATACAAAACATAAAGACGAACGAAATCGCCGCTTGAACACCAGCAAAATCAATGCTCTTTTGGTATGAAGAATGTTCAACTAAACAAGAATACAGAAGAGTACACTTGATGCTAATTACAAATTCTATGTTTCGAATGTCATTCAAGGGACGAACTCTGTACCTTCCATTTCCCAGTAAATCAACCTCTGTTTCAAGAGCTTGATTTATCAGAGGGATTAATGGCAGCATGATAGTCACTTCTCTCATTTGAGAGAAATATCTATCAATCAGCTTTCAATTGCTTCTCCATCAAAATAGTGCTTGTGTACCATTTTTATTGTAATCTGCAAGAGGAAAAGCCAAAATGTCGAAGAGTCAATTAGTTGATCAAAGAGTCATACTGTAAGTTTTTTTCATGTCATTAATGCAGTCAAAGAGTCTATGTTCAATGTGTCTTTGGGAGTCTAAAGTTGGTTGAAGGTTATTTAATTTGGGAAGTTCTAGAGTCAAGTTGAAATGGGTATAAATAAGATTGTAAGTCTTGTGGCAAATCATGATAGAGTGATATGAAAATTGAGTAGCTTTCGAGCTATTAGATTGTGCGATGCAATCTTCTTTGGTGTGATACTAAAGAGCCCCTTCGTGTGATGCCTTGGGTTTTCTAGGTGTGATGCCTAGGTCTATCCTTCTCTAACCCCTTCATCTTCTTCTCTTCTCTTTTACTGTTCACATCTATTGTTCACAGCCCAAAAACAGCCATTTTTTCTTGTGTCTGATCATATTTAGACCTATTCCAAATTTGTCCTACATCACCCTACCATCCCTAGGTACTTCTCATACCATGTTACAAGGTCTTGGATAGAACTCAACACCAAAAGCTAGCCATTAAGGTAAGATGCCCTCATGCTCATCTAGTTCAAGTTTTCTTCATACCCAATCTATGTAGGACTTCGTTTCACTGGAAGATCAACTTAAACTCTTCAATATTTTATTAATTTGTACGATAATAAAAAAATATATCCCGTAAACTCAGCACCTCATCATCAAACTTAGAGAAGGCTAGAAACGCATATTTACAAGATCAAGGGAGAGAAAAATCAATTTTCGCACCTATGGCAGATCTGTACATGGTTGTTACCACAGCTTCACTTGATAAGAATAACTTTCCAATATTTGCTATTTGCTTTATTAGTTGCTCCTTGCACTATGAACTGTAAAAATCCATTGGATTGGTAGTCATAATTGGCGGTCACATTACATCTACCAAAGTAATGCCTAAAAGCATAATAGAGAACAACAAAATTTACCTACAAGCAGTTTGGTCAAACATTTGGAGCAAGAAGCAACCCTATATGTAACTTGATCAACCATGGAGGCAGAATATACAGTCTATTCATGAAATGTTCAGCAAGCAGTTTGGTCAAGGAGACTTTTGTAGCATCTTGGAATTGCCACAGTTTTTCTGATCTTGTAACTTTGCGACCGTGATAGATCGCCAATGCTTGCCAACGCTAAAGATCTGAGTATCATGGAAAAAAAACAAGCTCATTGTTGACAAACTTATTACTACATTCGATATGACTGCAGAAAACGAAGTGGTCTTCGAACACGTTGCACTTTATTCCTTATTGTACCAAAGAAGATGATTACATAAACCTTATATGGAAACATAAACTGGAATTTGGCCAGAATAGTATTCAAACTCACTTCAAAGCGTCGTCCACTGCACTCTCTGTAGGGCCCTCGGTTATCAGCTCGGTAACCGGGGTACAAACCCTGTCCAGCAGCTAGGGTCCGGGCCAGGTTCTTCTGACTAGCTCTCTTCGGGAGATACTTCGATCGGTGTTCGGACTTCGGTTGTTACCGTCTTCGGAGCATCGGTTCGCTGCATGCTCCAGTGCTTCCAGAGGCTTCCAGGAGATAACGGTTTCTGTGAGTGGGACCTATGAGGATCATGCTCCCCATGCAGCTGGCACAATCATTGAGATCTGTCCCATATGCTCCGTAACCACCTCGCCCCCCTCGTCATATGTGACGTCATCCGAGGAGGTTACCCGAGCGTACTCACCACGCGCTAGCGTGGAGACCAAGCAAACCTAGGTCTATAAATACAAAGTGATACACACCTGAAAGAGGTACGCAATACTATCCTAACCCTAGACCTAAACACCTTCCCTGAGATCTAACTTGATCGTCGGAGGGTCACTGGGCAACCAAAGCCCTAGTGACTTGTTGCAGGTTAGGCGACGGACGAGCGGAGCAGTGGAGGAAGGAACCTAACCAGACACCACAGTCAAGGTCCCGATTAATCGAACCCTTACAATTGGCGACTCTGCTGGGGACCTAACTGTTCTTCATTCAATCACTTTCTTCCTGACAAAGGTTCCGTTCAAAGCTCTCCAACCCAATCATGGTGGAAATCGACGATTCACATCGCAACGAGACCACCTTCGGCCCCGGAAACCTCGAGGCCCCGGCGTCCGGCGGAACAGGCGCTCCTGGAAAGGCCCACATGTCCGTCTGAAGAATTTGTGAAGCGTTACCAGAAGTGTCAAATGTTTGCTCCCATTATTCATCAGCCAGCTCGGGATCTCAGCCCTCTCACCAGCCCATGGCCCTTCTCCCAGTGGGGCATGGACATCGTCGGCAAGCTCCCCGTCGCTCCTGGGGGATTCAAGTTCCTCTTAACCGCCACCGACTATTTCTCTAAGTGGGTCGAGGCCGAACCACTGGTCACGGTTGAAGAGTCGGACATCATGCGCTTCGTATGGCGAAATATAATTTCTTGCTTCGGTGTACCCTTCGCCATCTTAACCGACAATGGCAGCCAGTTCACTGGTCAAAAGTACCGAGCACTCCTGGATGAATTTGGCATCAAATGGGACACTTCCACTCCGTACTACCCCCAGGGCAACGGGCAAGCAGAGGCTGCAAACAAAGCAATCTCGTCAGGACTGAAGCGACGGCTCGAATCACGCCGGGGCAAATGGGCCAAAGAGCTCCCTCGGGTACTCTGGGGCTACCGTACAACGCCTCGGCGATCCACCGGCCGAACCCCCTTCTCCTTGGCATTTGGGATGGAAGCTGTAATCCCCCTACAGGTCGGGCTCTCGACGATCCGTACCGAAGATTTCGACGAGTCGGTTAACGATGAGAACATTGCTGCAGACCTCGATCTGGCCGAGGAGGAACGAGAGAATGCAAGGATCAAACTAGCATCTTATCAGCAAGAGGTTGCCAGGGGCTACAACCGAAGCGTCCGCCTTCGGTCATTCAAGCCGGATGATCTTGTCTGGAAAAAGGTGGTGGACAAGTCCAAGAAGAGGAAGTTAATGCCTAATTGGGAGGGACCCTTCCGAGTCCTAAAACATCTCGGCTCGGGAAACTACAAGCTGGAAAAGTTAGATGGTTCCCCAATTGCCAAAACCTGGAATGCCAATAACCTGAAGAAGTTTTATGGGTAGCCGGGCTTCGCTCTTTCCGGACTTATGTGTTTGGGAAATTTTCATTTCTTATCAATGTTTGATAGAAACCAGACTACTTTTGTAATGATTGGACTTTACAAAGTTTTTAATGAGAATCTCTTGTTGGTCACTAGTCTAATCTTGTCACTTACTCTTCGTACTCGGTTCGCCGTCGCGTGAACCGTTTTATCCTGACTTCAGGGACTGTCCTCCGCAGGATATTCCTCGGACAGAGCCCTCACCAAGTCACCACGACCTTTTCGGTCGTTCCAGACTTTCGGGCATCGGCGATAAGGACACTCGGTATTAATCCCGAGCCCCTTACACCGACCCCCAATAAGTCACGCACTATTTAGATTCGCTACGTCCCGAAGCCATGGCCGACGCCATTCCCACTTCAGGACCCTAGCCCTAATCTAAATAGCAACGCCCTACTGAGTTGCTTCGGTTTTACTCCCCTCGGCTCGGCGTCAGCTAAAACAAAGCAGGGGCATGCAAAATTCAAAAAATTGCTAACTACCTTGCTTCGTTTTAACTTACTCAATCCTATACTCTGCCTTCCTTAGGTTTGGAATACATTTTTGAAAACCTCCTCGGTTAATGCTTCGGCTAAAATCCGTTGATACTCCACAGCATTTCAACAGAAGCAGGGGCATGAGGCTCCCTTCGGTTACAAGCATAAAACCATTCGAGCACCTCAAAAATAAACAAGGCATTGAAATAGAAGAAACCATTCATTCAAAAGCAATGAAGAGGATTGCAAGTTTAAATCCAACAAAACTTCGGTTATCTGTTTGGTACCTACTCAGCAAAAAAAAAAAACATTTACAAACCCTGGAACGGTAAAATCCAAATGTTCGGAACCATCCAGCCAAATGTAAAACAAAAGAAAAGGTCAAATCCTAAGCATTGGGGGGCTGAGGGGTCTGGGCACCATCCTCGGTTGAAGCAGCGGCAGAAGGAGCGATCTGGGCACCATCCATGGTTGAAGCAACGGCAACAGGAGCAGTCTGAATACCCGCCTCGGGGTTTGGCGTCTGCTCGCCCTCCTCTACTTCCTCCTCGGGCATGACAGCCTCCTCGGGTGGCACCTCGGGAAGGACCCGGAGTTCAGAGTCGGCTGGGAGATCGAGCTTACTCAAAAGAGCTTCGTGACCAAACCGAAGCCCGTCCACGAAGCGGTCCCTGTAAAGCTCGGCCTCAATCTCCCAAACCTGCTTCTGGTATTCTACCCCGGCTGCGGCCCAACCATCGTTATAGCCCATGTTCTTAGCAGCTTCAACCTCGGTAGCTCGGGTAACCCTCAGGGTGGTGACATTCTCCTCGGCTTTCGCAACTCGGGCTTCGGCTGCCACCCTCTCCCCGTCGCACCTTTGAAAATCCGCAAGGTAAAGGTCGCAGGTCTCCCGAGCCACCTTTAGGTCATCCTCTCTCTGCTCAAGAGCCTTCTTCAGCTCATTAATCTCTCGCTCCTGACCCTTGCATCGGTCATTTATAACCAAGGCCCGAGCACCAGCCTGCGAGCAGAAAACCGAAGAAGGATCACAAAAATGGACTTAGCTTACAACAATAAAAGTGGAAGGTAACAAACTTACAGTGAAAAGGGCCTGTGCTATCTCAGCGGTGATGTCCTCGGTCAACCCTTGGACAGCCCTGGCGTCCCTAGGAAGAATGCAGCCTCGGAGCATCCCGTACGCTGTACCGAGGTTTGACACGCTGTCCGCGTGGTGGATCTGGCGCCCGGCGTAGTGGCAAAATTCCGGGGCCCAGGGAACCTCCGTGGCAGGAACCCAGGTTCCCCCCTCGATCCTCTCTCCAGACCCTCGGTCCTGCTCTTCCACCCTCTCCTCCCCCTCGGTAATCCGAGAAGTTTCCTTCTCCTTACCTCGGGCGCTACCCTCTCCCTCGTGCCGAGTCCTCTTCGCCGGGGGCTCCTGCGGAGAAACATGGGTCACCCCCGAGGTCCCAGCACCAGGTGTGCTGGTGGCTGAGCCTCGGCCTCGGCCTCTTGACGTCCGACGTCTCAGGTTTAGCACTTCCCGAGCTCTATGGTCTGACATCTCGTAGCTTAGTCCGGTCCTCTCAGGCGCCTCTCGGTCAACCGCCTCTCTTACGATACCTAGGGGCTCGGAGCTGCTACCCTCGGTCCCAGAAGCGCTTCCTCTGCCTCCTCTCCCCGCTCCTCCGCCTCCTCTTCGTCCTCCTCCTCCTCTTCCCCCTCGTCCTGCCCTCGACACCCCTTGCTTCCTCGGTTTCTTCTTTAAGTAACTGGTGTACGAGGGGACGTAGCCGAGGAGCTGAGGGGCGTAACGGTTGGTGATTGGGATTGCGTATGCGGCGGTTATCCAAGAACGGACGGCTCTCTCCCGAAGCTCCTGAACGGTGCCCTCGGCTGCAAAAGGTTGTCAAGACATGGAGAAATTAATACAAATTTACAAGGAAAAGCGTTTATTGAAGTAAACTCGCTACCAAAGAGTAAGTTACCGACCAGGAGTTCCAATCTCAAATGGGACCGTGGTGACTATATCTATGACCTCCCCGGGCCCGAACATGAAGTTCCCGATGACCGAGACATAGATACTCGCCCACTCCTCGGAGTCCGGTAGGTGATCGATCAAGAATGTGTCGTTCCCTGATCTGCAGGAGAGATAGTGTCGGTCGTGGCCTCGGTTAACCCCCAGAAGGTAGACACCGAAGAGCTCCTCAATACCGAACACCAGGTTAAACTGCCTCCTCAGCTCGATGATGCTGGTAATAATTCGGTAAGAATTCACCGTGAGCTGGGAGGAGGTAAAGTTGAGGGTTCGGAGCACCCGACGTACGAACTGGTGGAGGGGAAACCTGATGCCCCCCTCGCATATGGCCATCAGGGGGAAGATCAACTCCCCTGACCGATGCGGAAGATTCTTTGGGTCGGTGCCTTCTAGCAACCGAACCTCAACGTCAGGAGGGATGCTATAGAGCCTCTTGAACTCGGTGTAAGCTGCGGGATCCCCGGTGAAGTATTTATTCTTAAACGTGCAGGGCCTCATCGGTCTTCGGCGTCCCTGGATTTCCTCGGGCGCATTTCCGAATGGCCCCGGCCCGTGGTCCGACGTACTTGGGGCCTCCATCTCCCAGGGGTCAAGGGAAGTAGTCTCACGTGGGGCACGGTTAGGGTTGGCAGGCTCAATCTGGTCGACCGGGATTCGGTAAAACTTCTCCCTCCAAAGCTTTTGAAAGATGGCTTCTACCAAGGGATCGTCAGAACTACTGGAGCTGTCCGAGGAGAGTTCAATGACCATTCGCCCCTGCCTAAAAAACAAGGAAAATGTGCAAAACCCGTTAGCTATATGCCTAGGGGAGAGCAAAAGGTCCTAGCGCTCGGGGTGAGATGGTCCTCACTCTTCGGAATCTACGGGGCCTCGGTCATTCTTAAAGACTCTTCCCTCCTCGGAAAGGGTCCTCGGGGGGCTACAACTTTTTTCACTAGTCCAAAGGTTGAAGATAGGCCTCGGGAAGAATCTAGGCCTCGGGAAGAATATGGGCCTCGGGAAGAACAAGGACAGCAGCGGCGGGCGCCAGCGCCGCCGCGCACCAGACGGTTGCGAGTGGCGTTCCCGCCCCAATGCGCTCAGAAAACGTTGAAAAACACTAAGAAAAGCACTAAAACTTGAAGATTGATTGACAAAGATCAACATACCCAAGTCTGGAGAGGAGATCTGCTGCCAAAGTGCTTGAAATCGCGATCCAAACCTTGCAAAACACGGCGGCGGCGGTTCGACGGCGTCAGAAGGTTTCAGTAACTTTCTCTCTCCAGATGCTCTGAATTTATAGTGGAGTGTACGAGGAGTCGCACGGGAAACGAAGCGTCGCCAACCGAACCGCTGGATCTTCGACGCGTATCTTCATTCGACGGTCAGCAAACAGAGTTCTGAACCGAGGTCAGGCGCGCCGCGTACCGAGCCATTCACGCTTCGACACGTGCCCTGAAAGGATGTTTCGTACCAATCATCAGACGTTTCACGTGCCGAGGCGACGTATGATGTCACTCATTTCGGCGATGACTGACACGTGGCTCCTAGGGCAGAAGCAGGCGGCTCGGCTCTCACGAAGGTCGCTCGGTTCTTCTCCAAGGCATTTCAACGGTTAAAAGTCCGGTTGCGCTAGTCCATCAGAGGAGTCAACTCCCCGAAGACCAGAATGGCACTCCGGAAGTTGAGGGGCTATTGTAGGGCCCTCGGTTATCAGCTCGGTAACCGAGGTACAAACCCTGTCCAGCAGCTAGGGTCCGGGCCAGGTTCTTCTGACTAGCTCTCTTCGGGAGATACTTCGGTCGGTGTTCGGACTTCGGTTGTTACCGTCTTCGGAGCATCGGTTCGCTGCATGCTCCAGTGCTTCCAGAGGCTTCCAGGAGATAACGGTTTCTGTGAGTGGGACCTATGAGGATCATGCTTCCCATGCAGTTGGCACAATCATTGAGATCTGTCCCATATGCTCCGTAACCACCTCGCCCCCCTCGTCATATGTGACGTCATCCGAGGAGGTTACCCGAGCGTACTCACCACGCGCTAGCGTGGAGACCAAGCAAACCTAGGTCTATAAATACAAAGTGATACACACCTGAAAGAGGTACGCAATACTATATTAACCCTAGACCTAAACACCTTCCCTGAGACGAACGGAGCAGCGGAGGAAGGAACCTAACCAGACACCACAGTCAAGGTCCCGATTAATCGAACCCTTACACTCTCAAAAGACAACAAGAACGCTACCACGGAATCCAAAAATCTAACATCAACCATGGCATTAGTTCCCTAGATTTACTTGGGATACCCCGTTTCAGGGTTGAGGAGAGCTTTGCTTTCGTCGCACTATACAACAGGACCCTTCCCGTGTCTGGTGCAGATGAAGTAACTGGCATCCCCTTTGAATTGATGGGCTGGAATTTTATCGCTAACTTCCGGAGGTGGAGGCAAAGCTTCCACATCTTTCATGTCCTTAACCCCAACATCTTGTAGTATCGAGTATCGACTTATCGCCAATAACATAGCTGGAGAAAACGAGAAAATGGAAAAAGTATTCAGAGAAGTGCATGGAGCGAAACAAAATACGAAAGGGAGATGCAGATAAAACGGGGAACAAATGCAATACAACTGGGTGCAAGGATTAAGCCGACGAGTAAAATTCAAAGGCCATAAAACGTGGAATACTGATGAGATTATACAGTACATCTGCCCTATTCCGATAAAGCTTTGGTTTGACGTAGGAACTTCTAGCTACTCACAAAAGCCGGCTCCAACCGAGGAATTGGAGCTACTGTAGCCATACTTGCAGAGGAAGACCATTTCAATACCAATTATTCAATCACGAGCTGTTTTTTTCAGATTAAGAAACTTCAATAGGCTGAAAATGCCTGCTTTTTAAAAGTCGGGTTTTACGCACAATTAGAACTGCAAAAGAAGAACGCAAACAGATTGTTTATGGGGACTGAAGAGATAGATCTATTTGATTCTGGTAGTGGAGAGAGAGAGAGAGGGATTTGATGGCCGCAAAATTTTGCTCCTGGACGCACAATATTGCTTCTGGCCGCTAAAATTTGCTTACGGCCGCTAACTTTTGTATGCTTATTGGGAAACGTGACTACGCATCACGATTTCCTGGTTTCCCTAATTAATGGCTTTTTCCCACGTTTATAATTCTCCTGGTAATAAAACCCAAATACTATTCCATATCGTTGCACCACTGCGTGGCCACTGAGAAATGGCGGCGATAGCTCGCCTGCACCTCCTCCAGCCGCCGGCGGCCGCCGTGAACACTTCCGTGCTTTTCTCAAAACTCCCTCGCCCCTCCCCCTTCTCCAACCCTAATTACAGTCTCTGCTACACTCGTACTCGTAAACCCTCGCTGAGTCGACGACTTTGCTCCAACTCGGACTCAATCCCCGAGGTAATCCTCTCTCTCTCTCTCTCTAGAATTTTATCTGTAGCTCAGTTGTGGATGTGAATGCAGGGCTCTCCAACTTCTGGAGCGAGTGCGTCAATAGTTGGTGGTCTTCTGGATTATCTCAACGAATCTTGGACTCAATTTCATGCTACAGGTATCGAAAATGAGTATATTATCCGCGATATTGATGAAATGCTCATCCAATGTTTAGAGTTCTAACTACCCCTGAGCTTCTTGATGATGAAATCAATATTGAGCTGTGATTCTTTTTTATTTTATTTTTTTTTATTGACGGGTACTTTTGTATTGGTCACATTACTCTAACCTCTTTTTACGCGGTTTTGTAAATAGCTGAAGCAAAACGACAATTGATTGCTGCTGGATATCACTTGCTGAATGAAAATGATGAATGGGACCTAAAGCCTGGAGGACGGTACTTATTTACAAGGAATATGTCTTGTTTGGTTGCCTTTGCAGTTGGAGAAAAGTAAGCTGAATCATACTTTGTTGCAGTAGTTGAAAAGCATCATGAGACACTTAATCAACTGCATACATAGACTGGGGAGTGGATAGACCGAGGAGAAAATTGGGTTTGAACTTTTAGGTAGAAAGAAATAATGCATACATAATTGTGGCCTATAGTCCTCAATTTTTGTAGATATAGGGGGGCCACTATTCAAGGGTAAAACTTTTTGAAAGCAACCACTTTGCACATACATTGCCGAAGGGTAGGCCTATCTCCAATGCTCCCCGCCCATAACGCCATCTATTGGGATTACATGGGTACGATTATTGTTGTTGATGTAGTGTGATATGCTCCCTGTTTTTTCCTTTTTTAGTGATATTTCTTAATAAGGTTCTCTGCCAGCTTTGCAGGTACCGCGGCGGCAATGGTTTTCATGTAATTGCTGCGCACACTGATAGTCCATGTCTAAAACTAAAACCAAAGTCGGCATCTTCCAAATCAGGCTATCTCATGGTCAATGTGCAAACTTATGGAGGTGGTTTATGGCATACATGGTTTGATAGAGACTTGAGTTTAGCTGGAAGGGTCATAGTGAGAGAGAAAGATGGTTCTTTTCTGCACAAGCTCATTAAATTGAAAAGGCCTATTTTACGAATACCAACATTGGCCATTCATCTTGACCGGTTTGTTAATCTTCCTTAAGGTCACTATTTATGTTTCTATTTTTCCATCCTATGACACATTATTTAACTCGCAAGCACATAGTCATTTATAGTTGCTTGTTGCTGCGACACTAAGTTGGAAGTTGGTAGGTCTGATGTTTTGAAGATACTATGGCCGTGTATTTGATACTTGATTGTGTGAATTGGCTTAAATGATGGTACTCATTTAGTTTAACCCAGAAGCTGGACTATGAGTATGGAGTTGGTCTCAATTTACTGCATTTGTGAAGCGATTTTTTAGTGGTCTTTGAATAGCACTCGCTCCAAAAATCAAACTGACAGCTTAATAGTACTTAGGAATTTTTGATCGTTTCATTGGAGGAAGAAATATGAATAAGAAAAGGATATGGTGCATAAACTCTAAATTTGTTAAATTTGACTTAGATAGTTTGAACCTTGAGCTTTCATTGGTGGACCTGCTAAAGCTTAAATTTGACTTAGTTTAATTCTTCTGAACCTTGAGCTTTCATGGGTGGGACCTGCTGAAGCTTACCCTGACTGCGGTTGGTACCTCTAAGCCAGGTCATCTTCTTATTAGGTACCGGGTCGTTTGATAATTTTTCAATGTTCAGGACCAGAGCATCCATGGTGCTAAATTATTTTTTCTTTTGTTCTCTAGTTTGTGTTCATGCGATGACAATATTTCAAGAACATTTTGGCTCCTACGATTTGATTTGATGCATATCAACATCAATGCAAAACTCATTTGGCATCTTAATGCTCTGGGAACTATGGTCTTACAATGCTGGAATCTAGTAAAGAAGAATCTTAAAATGGAGAGGATTCGTTGTTTATAGTCAATGAATGAGCAAGGGTGTAAAAACGTCCGAATCTTTATATTATCCTGTTATATGGTGTTTCTCTTGATGTTAAGTTTTTCTCTCATGGGCTCATGGTTATCTTTGCCTTGTTTCACGGTGCTACGTCACTGCCATTTACCTTTTCATATCTCCAATTTTCTATTTACATGCTAATCATGTCAATTATCTATCAATCCTAGTGTCATGCAATTTTCGCAAACTTGAAGTGCAAGTTATTGAGAAACTGGTGCAATTCGGCAGCTGCGACTCAGATCCATGGTGTCTGAAAATTATCTTTGTTTGGTAGCTTTTTGGATAAATAATTCTAATTAAAACCATGCTTATGCTCTGCTTTGGTATTTACCGAGTCTCAATCTTATCCGTTGTCTAATTCCACGTTCTTTACTTATCTGATGTTTTTCTCTTTGTCTTTTGTTTTGGTTGTTTAGAACAGTGAACAAGGATGGGTTTAAGCCAAACCTAGAGACTCACCTTGTTCCCTTATTAGCAACAAAGCTTGAGGATACATCTTTGGATCCTAAAGAGAAAAGTAATATTTCAAAAGCTGCGCATCATCCCATTCTTATGCAGGTACCTCTTTTTTATTTAAGTCATTAGTTGCAACATTGTAGATGCCTCCACAATGGATGATCACAGTCCCCTTGCTTTGGTGTTTCTGACCGACCTTATATTTGAGCATTGGGATTACTGGTTTCCTACTATACACATCTGCAACTTCTGTTGCCATGCTCTTGCAAGATCAAGTATTGTTTTTTGACTTCTTCTTTGTACATCTAAGATCCACTCTAACGTTAAAATGAGGTTGCACTATAAAGTATGAACAATATGGTCACAGTTTGTGATTTTGGTGACAGTTCCGTTGACCTTCATTGTAAGTTCCTTGGTGCTGTGATGTTCAGATTTTGTCGGATGAGCTGAGTTGTGGCATTGAAGACATAGCAAGTATGGAGCTGAACATTTGTGATACCCAACCCAGTTGTCTCGGAGGTGCTAACAGTGAATTTATTTTTTCTGGAAGATTGGATAATCTCGCTTCTAGTTATTGTGCATTGAGAGCTCTTATAGACTCATCTGGAACTCCCGGTGATTTATCAAGTGAGCATGCAATTCGGATGATTGCTCTTTTTGATAACGAGGAGGTATTTTTTTTCCCTTGTACAGCTTTTAAGTTTTAAGTATGATGTTAATTGCTTTGCTCTCCTCTTTGCCAATAATTGGGTGTAATTGTGGGAGCTTTTTGTTTAGTCGTGTGAAACCTTCTATTCAATTTGTTTCAGCTCTTGATGATGTCGTGAATTATACTCAAAAAAAATTTAACCGATGTCTCGCATTGTAAGAGTTCATACGAAATTATTACATTTGTTGGTCTTCAAGTGGTCTTCCTTTACTCCTAAGTCAAAACTGACAACCCCTTGGTGCCTGTGATATGAAGGTGAACTCTATGTACTAAGAGTTCAACACGCTTGGATATTCAGTTTCTTATTTACTTATAAACAAACATAAGGAGATGAATGACTAACTTCCAGCTGTCACTGGTGGAAGTGAAACTATTACGTTATTGTTCCAAAGTGGGTATTCCTAACCTGATTTCCTTCAGATGTTTCTTATGGTACTCATGAGTCGTGTCAATTATGGCATGTGCAAAATTTCTGTGAGTCTGGTTTAGAATGGCTGTCATCTCTCCTTGTGCAGGTGGGTTCAGAATCAGCTCAGGGAGCTGGTGCTCCAACCATGTTTGAGGCTATGGGACGTATAGTTGGTTGCCTAGCTCAAGAGTATGTAGAGGGTGCTTTTGAGCGTGCAATCCGCCGATCTTTTCTTGGTATGCTTGATTAAGAATTTGTTTGGTTTTGTGTAGATTACTTCCCTTTTAATTCTTCCTTCCAAATATGACAGTTACGGTTTTTTTGGCCTCCATTATGTAGATCCAAAATGGTGAAATAGAAGTCTTCTTCGTATGGATGATAAATACATAATTATGTTTCTCGGTTTTGCAAATTGTAGGAAAGTCAGATGTTAGAAACTCTCTTGACCTTTGAACTGTTCTTAATTTCTTTTCCTTTCCTCTAGTCTTTCATTTTTCCTTTTCTCTCCTTTTTTGTACTTGCGTGGTGCCCTCTTGGCACCAGATGTAGTGATTTATGAAAGGATGCTTTTTCCAACTTCTCATGTTTGGCACTTCTTTTGCTGTTGAATATATTAAAGGAATATATCCCTTATAGCACAAACCTGTATTTCACATCATTACGGGTTTTTTGTTGGGCTTTCCTTTTTGAAATTACACTCTCTCATAAACCTCTCACGGTGGTTAATTTCTGTATCTCACTTTAGTATGTAGTTATTAAGATTATTTTCTGCTCTCAAATCCTATGTAATGTAGTCAGGAAGCTTTAAGAAAGAGCTATAGGCTCTTTTTTTCCAGCACAGGTATTAATGGCGTGACAAACAAAAATGCTAGATGCACAACTATCCGAACACAACCCCTCACATACACGTGGGTCCTGCGGGTTAAATGTGTGTGGCACCCACGTGTATGTGAGAGGTTGTGTTTAGTGTTGTGTTCGGATGATTGTGCACCTAGCATCTCTCCATGACAAAGATGGAGTCCAGGTTTTGACATGATTACTTAGAGTGACACTGAGTTGGGAGTCCAGTGTTTGTACTGTCTCATGTACCAAATCAAAAACGTGAGAACAGAAAACAAAACCATTTCTTGACAAGTTGCGCAAACGCAGTCTTTCTTTTTCTGTTATTAACTGTGCAGTCCGTCCAATTGATGCGTCCTGAGTTTTCTGTTTGGTTTGCTTACCGCGTAGTGTCTGCTGACATGGCTCATGGAGTTCACCCAAATTTCATGGATAAGCACGAAGAACACCATCGCCCAGAATTACAAAAAGGGCTTGTCATCAAGCACAATGCAAACCAGCGCTATGCCACCAGTGGAGTTACAGCTTTCCTTTTCAAAGAAGTTGCAAAAATTCATAACCTACCCACTCAGGTGACGGTTTCTGAAACTTCCAAGTACTTGTATTAGAAAGAACATTGTTGTCCTCTTTTGGGACATTGCCCTGATATTCATTTGTTTCTGTGTAGGAATTTGTGGTGAGAAATGATATGGGTTGCGGATCAACCATAGGTCCCATACTTGCTTCGGGTGTCGGAATCCGTACTGTTGATTGTGGTATTGCTCAGCTTTCCATGCACAGGTATTATGTAGTACTTTGTCGCACTTTCCAGTCAAATACCTTTGTCATGTGATTCAGTTCCCCAAGTATTCAAAACTGGGTGTAACTTTAATCTTGGGAACCCCTCAACTTTGTAGAATGAGGCTCATTCGTTTGGTTCTATAAGTTTTTGACTAGTCAAATGGATCATCATCCCTGGGAGGCTGTGATAATCTTCGAAAATCAGTGGATAACTTTTGCTACTGTAGTGTATACAATGGATTGGAGTCATTGGACATCTAGTTGTACAAAACCTCCTCCCAAAAGAAAAGGCTGTGTTTTTCACAATATTCGGTGCTATTCATTCTAGGATTTGTCATGACAATTCAACTTGAGAGCACATGTTAACACCACAACTTTAAGTACATATTTGGAATTTATTTTGTGCTGGTCAAGAGATTCACTTTTTAATGTGTTAGCTCAAGTAACAGTTGCCTTGTTGTTTGATAGCTGATAAATTTCAGGGATATCTAAACCGAAAAATGTTCTGGGAACTTGTTTATATGTCCGTGGAATTTTTTTTTCTATAAAATCACCCCGTATTCACTTGCTCTCTATTATAGTTTCATGTTTTATTTTCGAACGGGACTCTTCTCAGTTCAAAAGAATTCTGTGAATACAATTTTCAGCTTTCCCTCATTTGCTTCTTTCTTTTCAGCATGGTAATTGTAGTCAAGGCTTACTTTTCTTCTCCTAATGTGCAGTATAAGAGAAATATGTGCGAAAGACGATATTGACATTGCATACAAGCATTTCAAGGCATTCTATCAAACGTTTCCTAGCGTAGACAGAAAATTAGAAGTGGATTAGCAAGTTTTTATTCCAAGACCCATTGAGGATGATATCAGTTTTGCTTTCTCAAAAGAGTAGAATAATTCAATGTTGTTACACAAAAATGAACACAATAAGATGTATCCAAATGTTATAATTTTGTTGGGGAGAAAAGACTGAAGGACATCATATGTACAATTTTCCATGGAAGCATGAGGGTTTTCTTTGGGGATGGCTGATGTGAGTTCTTTTTTCTGTTTCTTTTGTATAATTTTGTCCTTCCATTTTAATGTATTATGGGTTTGCTCGAATTCTGTAGTTTTGAACCGGAAGTGGAGAAGATCGTGTTCGGCTCGAAATTGGACCTTTTTTTCTATAAACAAATTGGATCTTGATTAACTTAAGAACTTTGGACATTGTTTTGCCCTGAAGGCTGAACAAAAGACGAGACTATTCATCTCTCTCTATCTCTCTCTCTCTCTATCTCTCTCTCTCTCTCTCTCTCTCTCCACCGTCAGATACACCACCACCAACCACAAGGTTTGTTGGACTGCCATACCCTCCAATGCCGATCAGCAAACTTCGTAAACCCTCAATCTGGCTTTTGTTATCGAAGACTTGTGCATCTGCTATGACAGCCGGAAATTGCAGACCAGCACCAGAAACTAGCCGTTGGAATTTTGGGGTGGGTTGGGATTTCCCTTGATTCTTGGGAAAAAAGTTCTCCTTTGATTTGGTATGAGAAAGGGTAAAAGGGGTCCAGGGAGGTGATCTCTGAGGATTTTTTTTTTTCTCAGATTTCGAGTTTCTGTATGGAAAGGGGTAGAGATGCTCTAACAATGCAATAACAAAGTCAGCAAGAAGAACCCTCCATAACTTGATCGACCGTGGAGGCAGAATACACATTCTATTCATCAAGTGTTCAACAAGCAGTTTGGTCAAGGAGACTTTTCTAGCGTCTGAGAATTGTCGCAGAGATTTTCTGATCTTGGAACTACACAAGTGTGATAGCTTCACAACAATTGCCAACGCTAAAGATCTGAAGTATCATGAAAAAACCAAGCTAATCGTTGACAAATTTATTGCTACATTCGTTAGGATTGCAGAAAATGAAGTGGTCTTGGAACAAGTTGCACTTCTATTCCTTATTGCACCAAAGGAGATGATACATAAACCTTGACTGGAAAACAAAACTACAACATAAACTGGAATTTGGCCAGAATAGTATTGAACTCACTTCAAAGTGTCATTTACTGCACACTCAAAAGACAACAAGAATGCTACCACAGAAACCAAAATCTAGTCTGCCGAAAAGCATCAATCATGGCATTTAGCTTCCTTGATTTACTTGGGATACCCAGTTTCAGGGTTGAGGAGAGCTTTGCTTTCATCGCACAATACAACAGGACCTTTCCCGGGTCTGGTGCAGATGAAGTAACTGACATCCCCTTTGTATTGCTGGGCTGGAATTTTATCACTAACTTCTGGAGGTGGAGGCAAAGCTTCCACATCTTTCATGTCTTTAACGCCAGCATCTTGTAGTATCGACTTATCGCCAATAACATAACTGGAGCAAATGAATAGATGGGAAAAGTATTCAGTTAAAGTGCCACGCGAGTGGAGATGCCAGTTTGGTTCCAGTTGAAATCCCCTTATTTGGCTTAAAATTTGAATTCCTATGCTTTAGTAGTTGAAAGCCTTCGATTTTATAAAGCAAATTCTGGAAACCATAATCCCAAAGAATCATAATTGACGTTTCTCAATCAGTTTTTTATCAGCTTTGAAAGCCATGACAAACAGAATGGCACAACTTTCAAGACACCCAAAAAAAAATGTTATTACAAACACTAAGAACTTCATTGGTTCTTAAAATCTGGGTTTTAGAAGCTTTTTAACCTGCAAGGCTGCAACCAACCTTTTTAAGCGGAACCCAGTTACAGAATTCATTTGACGATAAGCCTAACATGTTAACTCTTTTACACTATATACCTGCTCAAATCAGCATCTGAATGTGGAGGAAAGAAGAAAAGCAGCCTTTGAAGCAAAAGGGCAGCGGCCTTTCGGTTACGTGCAATCATAACTGCATTAGGCCCCGCATCAAATGTATAAGCTACCTGTCAAAGTCTCAAATTCAGTCAACTTCCCCGAACAAACCAACTTAAGCAAGTAGAGATAAGCAATGCTAAACTGGTTATACTGCACCCGAGAACCAATTTGAGCAGAAGTTATTATGATTGCGGGTTTACTTTTCCGTTTGACCAAAAAAAAAAAATTATGATTGTGGGTTTTTATAAAGTGTGATGGGTGTTATTGACAAACTTTACAGCAGATGGACTAATCCTCGCTTGGCGACGCTAAAAATTTAGCTATCCTTTTTTCGGATACATTCAAAGTATAGAACAGACATGAATTAAGAACAAGTGAGGCAATTTGACACATTTAAGACATGGTAACCAAAGGATTCCATATCTCCTGTCCTGAAGGTATAACTGACAGAGAACATATCAAGAATAAAAGATTCACAACAGCCGCTAAACACTACAGTTGGTGGTAGCATAAGGACAAGTGAAAATTCAATTTCATTGAAAAAGAAAATAAGTATGATTAAGCAAGTATGCATGCAGAATTGACGTTTCAAAAGGGTCTATATTCAGAGAGAATGGTGCACAGTTAGCAAGCAGAAACAAACCTGAGGTGATTCTTCTGAACGATTCCATTTCTCAACGCAGCTAATAATCCTGAAACATATCCCCTCGTCCAGATTAAAAATAAATATGATGCTACTAAAGAAACAAAAAAGGGTAATATGCCACCTTAAAGTTCAAGATGGGGAAAATGCAGAAAGTGCTTGCCTGTGAGACGTGTCATTCATGTAGAATATAGGGGGCAATGTATCCAGGCAGACTGCGTGAAACTGATTACTGTCGGCACAAGCCAAACGTGAAAAAGAAGGAAAATCACGATTTTTTATTGCTTCTTCCATTTCAACAATCCGTTTCGGTACAACTTCCTGCTCCAAAAGAAAAGGCAAACAGAAATTAGTGAAAGATCCACTACCAAAAACCTCCCAAAAAATTTCTGCCAAAATAATTTACAGAAACTATCTGCAAGAAAAACAGACCATCAAAAAGCATAATGCATTAACATGTTCTATTTGGTTTAGAATCTTCTAAATTTGCATAAGTGCCCACGTACAACACTTGACCCTTATGGTAAGAATAAGGATATATGTGACTCTGACATGAGTAGTTGCACCATCAATTTGCAAGTAATACATCTGTGAAATTGAGTTTACCAATAGTATGCATGGAGCACAGTAAATACGTTCAGACTTTACCATTTTACCGTGGAAAAAGTTATGTGACCTTATAAACACCATTTTACGTACAACACTTGACCCTTATGGTAAGAATAATGATATATGTGACTCTGACATGAGTAGTTGCACCATCAATTTGCAAGTAATACAACTGTGAAATTTAGTTTACCAATAGTATGCATGGAGCACAGTAAATACGTTCAGACTTTACCATTTTACCGTGGAAAAAGTTATGTGACCTTGTAAACACCATTTTACCTTGGAAAAGAAAAGTAGGATATTCACAAAAATGAATATTATTCAGTGTCACCGAGTCACTGGACATGATAACTAGATGAATGTGACTCTTGGACACCCATCCGTACCCTAGTTATGTATCATACACTATGTTGAACATTTTGATGAAGAACGCTAGAATTATGCAATACGATTAGGGCTCAAGATATAGCTATGATTTCTACATCCAAGCAGAATGGGCATAGCTTAAGTGAAATCAAAATGGCAGATGACCAAACATACCTTTGCTCTATGCTGAATGAGCATACTGGTTTCAACACTGTCACGCATTCCTGTGGTGCTACTAGTTTCCTTCTGCCGAGAGCTTACCTGGAATCAACCGAAGCACCATTTGGTTACAAAATCTTAGAGGGTTTAGATGAAAGAACAATGCAAAATAATATCACCCCAGGGACGAAGATCAAAATATCATAACTTTTTTTCTTTAATAGCATTGATATGGATTTCAAAATACAAATGCTAATCCAGCACAGCCTGATTGTAATTTGCAAGCTGCATTCTCATGGCACTAACATGACCCATGAAGTCATATGTATACACTAACAAACAAATTTAAGCATTGGAGACAAGGTGTTATGCAGACATTATTTATTACATGTCTCATCAGAGGACGATTTCCATTGGTCAAAAACCAGCAATTGTAGTTTTCTGACAAATGCCGTATGAAACAACATGAACCAAAGGTACATACCACAGCAATGACAATAACAAGATCATCCCAGTGCTTCTCGTCTGCAAGTTGAACAGCAATACTGTCGCTTCCATTGTCATTCTAGACTCAACCAGGAAAAGAAGAGTCAGGGCAATTTTTCGAAAGCTTGACACAGATGCAAATATACTAAGATATAAATCTTACTTTGCCCATGATCCACTTGGCAAACCCACCATACAAACTGCGACAAGCACTCCCTGACCCTTGCCTGTAAATCAATAGAAAAATATCATGTAGTGCTACAAGTATCTACTTCTTGCATTCATGTCTCCTAATATATGAAGCTGACAAAATAGATAAAAGTACTATTCAATTGATTGAAGAAGAAAAATTATTAGCGCAGGTATAAACTGCCAGGTATTAAGACAAAAAATACAGATAGACATCAAAAAGAACTTTAAGAACAGATATATAAGCAGTAACATGCGAAATCATACTCAGGAAGACCATAAGAATGTCCAAAATTAAAGACAAAGACAAGACAAGACATGTCATGAAGATCAATATATTCATAAAGGACAGAGGAAAACATACATAGAAAAACATATTAAGTACCTTGCTATGGAAGAAAGTGTTCCTAGATCATCTTTCACGTTCATTAGCTTTGCAAGGGCAAAAACTGCATATGTAAAGGTAACCATAAGTTATACACGCCGAGCAAAAAAAAAACCATAAGTTATACACATGCACCAAAGTTTTGGGTGTGATGTTTCATTTTTTTATCATTAACAAGCAGTAACCAAAGGGACATCGAGAAAATGGATTTAAACAGAGATACAGCAAATCCATTGATGCTTGTAAGCATGTGATTCCATCTATATAAGGAAAATGCGAAGAATGCAATACTACGAGCCAGCAAGCTTATATCAACTGTTATAGCAGCATCCGAGGTTGGACCACCCAACACAAGACTAAAAGAACACTAAACTGCAAAGTAGCTAGCCACACATATGAGGCATAAGGCATTGAGAGGCAAAACAAGACACTTCTATTAGAACAAGAGTGCAGACATTAGGCAGCAAAAAAAATTGGTATATTAATACGTAGCTGGGACAAAATAGCTGTTACGTGGAAAGGGATTTAAATGGTGACTCTTTATACACATGATATTACATGACTTACACAGTAGAGTAGATGAAGCCACATAATTACTTGCATAAATAGAAAGAAAAGGAAAGTGGTCCTATACCAAGGCAGGCAAAACCAGCAGCTGAGGAAGCCAAACCAGCAGCAGTTGGGAAATTGTTATAAGACGCGATATGCACATGCAGATTCTCCCACTCTTTTTTAGTGATTTTGATGCCCTTTTTCTCATCCACGTAATCACAAGCACGGGACCTGATTTCCTTCAAGCACCTTTGGTATCTCCCACCGGCAAGAGAGAACTCCTGTACTAGCCAAAAAAGAAAACACAAATGAAAAACCGCCAGGAATCAGGATCAAGATCAACTCAAACTCTGTGCAGAAAGTACATTTACAATCACATGAGCTATTCAAACCCCGAGGAAAAGGGGAAGAAATAAAAGATCATAAAAAATACATTTAGAGTCTCTTACATCACTTCATTGTCAATGCTTCTTAAAAATCGGGTGTTATCCCCCACAAAAAAAACCTTCCAACATTATAGGAAGCAGTGAGCCAAACAAGTTTATTGTTCTTTTTCTCTAGATCATAAACAAGTTCTATCAAATGAAACCAAACGCGCTATTACTTAGCTTTTCCTCAGTATTATCAGCAAGCAAGCTGAATGGAAGGATCACAGATCCGGATCATAAGTAATAACAAAGAAGAACATAAACGAAAACTAAGAGTCGATATGCTATTTAGCTCACAGGTTAAGACCCAAGCAACAAAAAATATTCACTCAGTCAAACTAAGTCTAACCCACATATTTGGCATGACAAATCTGATCCCATTTGAAGGGTACCAAACATTATCTAAGTTTCTCCGCACTTTTCATTGTTTAGTTAACAAGAAACTTTGAGAGCCATATCTTTAAACAACTATATTCGAACTTTCTTACATATTTTGTTGTCAAATGAACTCATTTAAGCAAAATTTGTTTCCTTTTCTAATTCACTTTTCCCATGAAATACAAAGGTATGTTTGATTGGACAAAAAATGTTACAAAAAACAAGAAAGAGAAAGAGAAAGAGAAAAAAAAAAACCCCTTCTGGTGTTTGAATAGCATGAAAATAGTAGAGACATCAGAAAAAAAATGAAAATAGTAGAAAATGTACGAAAGTTAATTTTCTTTTACATCTCATTGAAGCATGGTTACATAGCTTCCGCTTTCTTGCTAAAAACACAAGGATAGTTTATTTTCTTAGGGAAGTCACCACCTCTTATGAGGATTACCATTACGCCTATAGTTTTCGCTTTCTTATCATGATCCATAATGTATGTTTTAGGTAAGTTAGTAACTAGTGATATTTTCTTGTAAGATTCTTACAAAAAAATTCATTTTAACCAAACGCATAAAACAAAAAAAACTTTTTCACTTCACGTTCTCCCAATTTCACTTTCCAGCATAATTTTCTATCTAATGAAACGGATTCACTTTTTTCCCAGAATAACTTCCATCCACAAAACATTTGACAACTAGACGAATTCCGGTATTTCTTTCTTTCACTCAATTTTCTCAGCAACCAATCATAGCATACAAAACACTGATCCCAAAGGGGGCCCGGGAACTTAGGGGTTTGCTCCCTCCTAAGATCTCAAGTTCGAATCTCGAGAGGTGGAACTACGGTGAAATTCCATAACTCACTAGTCACTCGACTCACTCCCCCTTGAGGTTACCCCAGGGCTTAGGCCCGGTACATGTGGGACGGGGGACTGCATGGACACCCTCGATATAAAAAAATATACAAAACGCTGAAATCGAAAATACCCAGAAACATTTTCAGTCCAATGAGTAATTTACCTTGCCATTGAGCCACATGCGATCTTGATCAAAGCTAGGGCTAACAGCAACGGAGGTGGTGGTGCAGAGATGCTCCGGATCCAGAGTCACACTGATGCTATCGTTAATGGGTAGAATCAAGTTTTCGTCTCTCTTGCCCCAGTACTTGATCACGGCTATGTTGGTCGGCGTCTGAGCCGTCACCGTCAATACCCATTTCTTGGATTCCTCACCCATTTGATCCAAAAACACGGAATGGAACCGAAAGTTCAGTATTTAGCTACAAATTGTGGAAAGAGAGAGAGTATATATCTGTTGAAAAGGTGGAGCCAAGATCCTAAGTTAACCTTTTGCTAGGGATGGAGGTTTTTATGTGTTTGTGCATGTGTCTATTTATCTTGTGAGAGAGAGAGAGAGTAACAACCTCCATAGTTGAAATTTTCGGTTCATTAAGCGAAAGGGGCCCAGTTCGTCAGTTGAAGATTACGTAAATTACACTGCACTCCTAAATTTTTCTGAAACGATCAATCTAGCACCACAAGCAAGTGCACAAACACAAACACACTCACATTGTGTATGTACTTGTGGCGCTAGCATTTTTGTTTTTGAAATTTGGTTTTTGCTAAAATTGGAGTTTCAAAATTCATAAGTGAAGTTTGACGAATATCACATTTGTCAAAAATTAGAAATCAGCTTAAAAATTGAATATTTTTTTCAAATATTTGGGCAAAAGTTATAATTTTTACTTTGTCGATTCCTCTCGTCGGGACGAACCAATAATCCACAAAAGTTTAACGCAAAATTAACAAATGCGAAAAAAATTTGAATAAAGAAAAACAAAAAAAATATCAAAAAATTCATTACAAAAAAAAAAAAAAAAAAGAAGCAATGTGAAACAGGGGCTAAGTCGACCTCCTTTAGCCAAAATCCTGACTCCGCCACTAAGAGGTGACATTTGACTTGCAAAGTACATGATTGGAAAGTTCAAATTGAAAGTAAAAGGCACAAATTGAGATTAAGATGAAAGTGTAAGGGTGCAAAGTATTGATTAATGACGACAAATGATAGGCGAGTGATGAAATATCACTAGTGATTGTATTTCTATACACGGTGGGGTAAATATATAATCAATCCACTTGTTGATGCAGAGTAAGAAGTTAGGTCATAGTTCCATTTTATTTTTATTTTTTTATGACCGGATGTCTAGACTAGTTTGTGCATCTCGACTGTTTATGTGGCACTTAAGTTAATAACTGGACAAATCCTCTAATGACCCCGAGGTTTGGAATATTCGGCATATGTGAGATTCGAACATGCTACCTCGTGAATGACAAACACTTGTTATTTTTCTCATACCCATCGGGCCCAAAGCCATTGGGTTGGTCATTGTGCCATGTTTAGCCCGCCATAGTTGAAATGCAATCAAGACTATCATACTCAAGAGAGAGAGATTTGTCCAAAACAGAGGGTTTGGTGGTGTTTCACTCATTGAAATCAAAAATTTATGAACTAATGGAATATTCTAAGGTCTCTATTCCAAATTCGATGCTCTTCTACCATTCACACTGAGTATCCCAAGATGTAAGTAATACGTACATATACTTCAAGTCAAGTGCAGTTTTAGCCGTAAAAATATTCATTATGTCAACACGGTCAATCTTATTCACCATCTCATGCGCAATGGATATCATAGCCCATTCATTCAACCTTTCATGTGAGTTTGAAATTGGGTCTTGTATTTCATTATGTAACGGCTACCAAAGTAAAAGAGGACCGTAGTTTCAAATTTTTGCGCTTTACCTCCGGGCCGGCACCGTGGATCATATGCTTTTTCAATTCAAATTTCAAAGGTTTTAATGGGCTAGCTGTTGTTTATTATAAGGTCAATACTCACACACACAAAAATATCTTTGGGCAGTTTTTAATACATAAAATGATAGTGATGTGGGGAAAGCTACAAAAGGTTGGTGAAATGGTACCACACTATGATTTTGCTTAAATTGCCATGTGAATGCAATATTATCTGGTTGTTTGAGGGCGACATTTTGCTGCATTCTTTCAATGTGATTTGTTCGATTTAGGGTGTTTGGAACTTCACCTCTGACACATGTGGTCTCTTGCTAGGGGCGGCTCTACCATGTGTTTAGAAGTTCAAGCGGGTTCGGGTTCAGAAAATGTACTAAATTTTTGTATTATTTCATATAATTCGAGTTTTCTTTAATATTGCTGGCATCGAATTATTCACCGTAGCCAAAGAAAATGAAAATTCACTTAAATATGCGAGTAATTAGATAATACAGCTCAACAAAGCGAAATAAACTAGGCCCAATAAATTTTTAAACCGAAATAAATATGTTTATGTTATATAAATTTCTATATACACAAATTTTCGTATGCTGGCTCAGACACCTGAGTTATTAAAAAAAATAAAAAATGAAGTCAAGTTAGCGAACAAATAAAAAGAAAATTAGCTCCTGGATTATGGAGTTGAATTGAATTGAAAATAAACAAATTTTATAAATAGCTTTGTTTAGTAGAGGTTGTTTTCATTATACATAAAATAAAATGACCGAATGGTCCTACCAACAAACCCTTTTTTAGACGCCATTGACCATAGGAGCTCACCACTTTGCTCAAATTCTATTTAGTACGGAGTATAATCTATCAACTCTATTTCCTCAAGTTCAATTGTGGAGGTTTTTTTATAATACACTTTTTTAGACCTTAAGGAGTTCAGTATAGACAACCACTGCCAGTGCAGTTGGTATGTCATCTCTCCCCTATAGGGGAGGTCCTGGGTTCGACCCCTGCTCACCCCCACTAACCCCCACTGATGTATGACGATTGAAAAAAAAAAAATTTCAGTATATACCAAATCTCACACATGGGTCTTGGTTATCCAACAGGTCTACTCTACATTCAGAAACTTGCCCAAGTTATTCAATTAATTGGAACTTTTGAGTCAAACAATTACAGCCCATGTAGCCCATCAAAATGGGCATCCTTTGGTTTACTTTGACCATTATACCGACTTTTTCGGCTTCATTCAAAGCAACTATTTTTATGGGGAAAAAACCAAGAAACAATACTAATAACAATTAGGTTCGGATTCTCTCCGGTTTAAGTTTTGGACTGGACGAGATAGTTCAAATCTTGACTATAAATTGGGATAATCAGTATGGTAAGAGTCTCTAAGCAATCTGAATTAACGATTTAGATTTGGGTTGTCTCGTTCAGTCCAAATTAAGGACTGGGGAAGATCCAAGTCCTAATAACTACGGGTTCTTGCTTACTTCTCTCCTCTTTTATTTTTTTGGGGTACATACTTCTCACCTATTGGTTAATAACATGGACAAAAGTGAAAGGAATTTCAGAGTGTGTTCAAGATCTTTTACATTAGCTTCTTTTTTTCTCCTGACCTATTTCTGCTCTCATTGTGAGCTTTTTCTAGTTTCTGATCTGCATGGGGTTTACTGTTGGCATAGTGTTTGTGATTTCGAGACTTCACGCTCTGTTCAGTTTGGGTTTTGAGAGAGATTTTTGAGAATAATGAGTGATGAGAGATAGATAGAGAAAATTTATTAGAGACCGTGCGCAGAGATTTTGAGACTCAAACCGAATCCGTGGATGTTCCAAATTAAGTTCTTTTTTAGTATTCATTAAGCCTTTTTGCGATTCTAACTATGAGATAATGGAGCCCAATGCCCCAAACTGAGCTAGGAAAGATTTATTTAGACTTCTTGAGTCAAGGCCAACTTCAACTATAAAAACTACTACTAAAACATGACTTCAAATTTATTGATATGGAAACTACAAAATCAGAAATTTATTGCTCTTGCATGATGCTTATACTTTCCTACCGTATGATTATCAGCTCTTCCTACCAATCAAAGGATATAAATTGACAAAAATGCCCCCCAAGTCTCTGGGGCGGTAGCTTTAGGTTGTGTTTGGATCACAGGTCAGTGAAGAAATTTACTTGAGAAAATAACGAAATCATGAAGCTAAAATTCACGTTTTCGGCTTCGGCATCATTTTCACCTGTAAATCCCTCGACAAATCAAGGATCCAAACACCGCCCGAAAGAACCAAAACCTCTTCTTGATTCTCTAACCCTAGAGTTGGGTCCCAAACTTCTTCCTCATCTTTCCAATCTCCTTAGAACTCAACCCAAAAGCCTTCTCCAAAAGCTCTTCTTCAATCTCGGAACCAAACACGGCATTCGGGATTTTCACAAGCCCAGGATTCTGGCTGTCAAAGCTCCCCAAAATAGTAGCAGGTGAATCCCCAACATTCATTTGAAAATGAAGTAACCCTCTTGGAAACACCATCACCTCTCCTTTCTCAATCACTTTGGCAAAAACCCGATTCTTCGAATCGATGAATCCGGAATAGATCTTCCCCTCCAGCACGAAAGCCGTCTCCGTCGCTCTCGGATGAAAATGCGGAACATTGACACCACCCGGGCCGAAATCGGCACGCACGAACGACATTCCCAGCGTGTTTAGTCCCGGAAACACACCCGCGTTCACTGGCATTGCCAGAAAATCGGATTTTCCAAGTTTCTTTCCCGGGTTTTTTATGCCGGAAAATACGAAATCGTCTACGGTGGCTGCCGATGCGTTTTTGCATTGGTGGAAATTGGAGTGAAGTATTTCTGTGTTTGGTATGCAGAAATCTTGCACTGGATCTGGGTCAGAGGCCAATGCTCCAGAGCTGCAGAGGAGGAAAATAACCAACACAAAACCCATTTTTGGGGACATAGTGATAGCGTAGATCGAATGATGTGTTTGAAAAGACAGCAATGCCACTGAGCTTCAAAACTAAAGCTTAGTTCGGCTGCAAAGGAAGTTGTACAAAAAATGGAAGGAAACTAGAGAGAGAGAGATTTCAGTGGCTTGGTACCTCAGCCTGTTGCTTTTGAAGCCAAGGGAGATAGATGCCTTCAGGCACAACTTGGGAAGGCTTCTTATCAAAAACCAGATCTCAACTGAGATAAAAAGTCCCTGCAAGTAAAATACTCCTACATTGCTTGACAGTAAAGATGGAAGAGGATTAGTTAGAAAATAATTTGATACACAATCATAGCTTGTTTTGCTTTTGGAGTCTTGTCAAAAGGGTATAAACTAAGGGAGATGGCCTTTTGAATGGCAATTGATTATTACTACTACTACTTTCCAATTCCTTACATTTCAAGACAACTCAAATTATGGTCCACAACCCCTTAAAACTCAGCTGACATATACTAGGATATACCCATACCGCATTTTATCTTGTTCTTGATGACTAAGGGTACCCAGGCCAACTTCCACCCACCCCAACTAATCTCCGAAAGACTTGTCACACAGTTTATGAGTGTGAACCCATTTTAAACCGGGTCTTCGGCCCGTAAGCCCATAAGAGCCGACTCTACAAAAGTTGATCTAAGATTTTCAAACCTAAGACGTATAAAGGAGGAACCAAAAGTAGCATACTATATCTTATAATTACACTATGCAAATGCAACCCTAGGCATCGGACCTGCTTCACCGATAACCAGATTCAGGACTATTACTGTCAAAAAAACATTCTAGGAGTTTTTCCAAAGCAAAAATACAAAACTAAATTCAAGAAGAAACCAGAACAACAAAACAACAACATTACCAAATGACTACACTAAATTATGCTAATGCGACAATATTACTGCCAAAAGTAGTTGGAAAATCACAAGTAGATGGACATCTCATCAACAATTTACGTATGAAATAATTGATCTATCCATGCACTAATTATCTGTGGAGAAGCAAGCCATACCAACTGCTATGATGCTGTTCTGCATACTATTTTACCAGCCAGTGAAATCATAGGAATAAACACTTCATTACTCGCAGCAGACATCCACTTTAAAAAGGTGACATCCTTGTGAGCCTGATCCACTAATTTTCCTAAGCCAACATCAAGCCTGGTATTTTCGTATGCTCTGCTCCCTTTTTGATGCCACACGATGTGACATTTTTTTTATAACTCAAGTGTCTGGGCCAACTTACGCGCGCCTCGACAGCTCGGCTAATTTTGGGGGACCAATAATACCGTTCACTAGCGGGGAGGCCCAATTAAAGCCAGAGCAACATTCCGTGTGGACTTAAAAGAATTATAATGCACAATGCTAGGAGAGAGAATTAGGAATGGAAATAAGCATAAAATCGCAAGGGTAACACCAATCAAATTTAAGTTTAGAGAAAATAAATATGGTCTTTGGGTCACATGAATTCATTACCTTTATTATATATATCACAACGAAATCATTTCCTTAATACATAGAAATTGTGACTAGAGCCCACAGAACGATCTGCCACAGAAACTAAAGTGAACAATTACATACAGACATCAAGGTCTTCCCTAGTAACTCTCGTCATCTGTTGCCGGCCTCCGAAGGTAGTGACGCAGGCAATTAATCAACACCTGAAAGCTCAAACAAGAACCAAAGTGAGAAGGGAGGGAATTTACAGCCAAATAAAGAACTCTAATCATATGTAACATCTGTACTGTCATACAGAAAAAGAAATAAGTTGTAACTGCTGATGCTCAGTTCAAAAAAAAAAAAACTGCCAATGTTTTTTTTTCATTTATCTAAAAAAACTGCCAATGTTTGTCAGACCTTTCTTGCCAGTCGTGATTGCACGTATTAAAATCCCACTAGCGGGGACTTGGGGGTTTCCTTCCTCCTAAGCTCTCAGGTGCTATAACTCCTTTGGGGCCAGTCTATACGGAGCATTTGCTCCGGCTTCGAGTGGGGCACCTGCCAGTGGACGGTGGGTTTATGGTCCCCCATGGTTAGTTGAGGTACGTGTAAGCTGGCCCGGACACTTGGTTATTAAAGAAAAAGACATTTCACAATACTCATGGTGGATAATTAGATAATATTAACCTCCACGTTCAAAATTTTAATGGTTTGTTGTTTGCCCCTGGTGCTTCATGCAACCCTCTCGTTTCTGGTATTTAATACGCAGAACCTCAAAAGAAGTAACATGATGTTTTAGCAAACTTAAAATATGCAAGTATAGTGAATCTACAAATACCAAGATTAACTACATCTACATGGAACATCCACAATAGCTATTGCCCTCACTTGGACCCAATCGAAAGTCAAGCTAGTAAATAATAATGTCCAAGTGGTTACCTGAGACAGGGAACTATTTAATGCAGCCCCACCATAGCTAACATGGAACTTATCTTTGGCGACCAAACCCTGCACAATAACAGGAACATAGTTGATCGTGATGAATCAATGATAATGTGCATGCGTGTGAGCACGTGTGTGTGTGGGAGTGAGAGAGAAAAGTGACAAACTTCGGTCTCAATCTCAGCAGATTCCACGTTAATGTTGATATCAGCAATGACTTTGATGATTTCTAACAGCAAACCAGGCCTATCAACTGTCTCTATAAGTAGCAAGCTGTAAGTGCATCAACATAAGTAATGTAATAACTAGATAACATAGAGAATGATTAGTTAAATGATAAATCAATTTGATTTATTCAAGTCTGGCAGACTCCAGTTGCAAACCTCCTCTTGGGTCCATCCTCCTTGACATGTATATGGGTTGCAATACGACCCATAAGCTGCCCAAACAGAACAAACAAATTTAATTGGTGGAGGCTACCAGTATCCAAGAAGACATATGAACACAAGGATAGTTACAAGACTCAATGGTCATGCACCAGTTATGCCAGGCGCAGGGCCAGGTTTCTTGGTCAATGGGGTCAACATTTTTACTAGTCAGTAGTCATACACAGCATATTGTTCCTATGTAGTGATTGAGAAAATGATTTCTTTAAGACAGAAAATATGAAATCTAAACTATTCATCAATAAGATATGAGGTGGATCTACAACAAATGACCCCAACGACTTCTCATATTTTGAAATCGATGCCTTGTAGGCTTATTTAGGGTGCTGCTGAAGATTTCTTTCATTTGCAAAAACAAGCTATCACTCATTCAGTATTTCTAAATAATGGGGAAGTCGATTCTTTACAATCTTCATACCAGAATGTGCCATCTCTGTTAAACAAATAGGGAACCAGAAGGATCACTCCAAGGGCTATTTCCTAAGTTTCTTTCTTATTTGTTTCACTTCTATTCTCTGCTATACATCACTATCACATATCTCTATATTTCAGTAACTCCTTGAGCAATTTTAGAACTTTTTGGTGGGGAGTTTGTAAAATAAATTCTAAAGCAGAAATTTGAAGAAGTTAGGAGGGGTCAATAGACTCCACTTGTCCTTACTTCCATCCGGCCCCGACTATGCCAAGGATAGATCAGCAATATTGTTGCCTAGAACTTTATTCTTAGCCCTTCTACTGATGGATTGTGCAATTTCAGAAAAGCTATCGCAAAACCATGAGCACTACATTGAGAATTTTTATTCACAAGAAAGTAAAGATGATTGATAGAAGGTAGTAAAAAAGGACGGACATGTAACACTGAGTGGCTCTCAAGATCTCTGAGAACTGAAATGGGTTGGGACTCAAAAGCAAAAGGGGTTCATCGAAGAGATGGGAAGTTGAAAACAATGACTGACAACATCATTTTTGTAATATATCAAACTGAAAATTCTTTCGGGCATTCAAACACCAAAAGGGCTGAAAAACCTTCCCATATACAAATCCGAATGGGATCATTTCAGTGACTCAAGTCACTAATGACCAGAAAAATCCAGTTCATCACAAGTAAAACAACCTAACATTCTTACATGTCAGGAAAGCTACTTAGACCTTTAAGTATGAGATAGTACAATGGACTTGTAATACATTCTTATGATCGACCTCATGCATTACCTTGAAATATGCAATCCAGGAATTAATGAGGTACTGGTTTTTTATTCTAGAACTCCCATTTAGGGCAACTCACAAATCTTAATAAGCAAACCGCCTAAACATATAGCACTATTCAATAGATAATAGCAGGCGAGTGCTGGTGTAATAGGTGGCAGTAAGTAACATTAACACAAAGTTGCAAAGAGTGCAAGAAATGGCTTAAGAAAAAATAAACGACCAGAAAATAATGCCAGGTCATTTATCACCTTCTTTTCTGGAGCTTTTACTCCAAAAGCCTCACCCATTGCAAGTCGCTCACTAGACTCCTAAAAGGCAAAAAAAGGGGAAATCCAGATCACCCCAAGGAAATGTAGACAACTTTATCCCATTATGAATTAAGAAAATGATATGGAAATGGAGTTAATGCGTCAGCACAGCAAACATACTGGATGATACTTCAAAAGGTTGTTGATAATGGTCAACCGAATTTTCTCCAGTAGATCAGGATCTTCAACTTTACGCCCAGTTGCTCTACACATTAATCAAGATAAAATGTAAAAAATGCTGTTACTACAGGAAAGATTATAAGGCATTCAATGTCAGAATGTAAAGCTCCAGTCATACAAGTCATTCTTAGATTTTCTTCTCGTAACGTAAGCAAGATATGTATTAGGATTATGCTTACAAATTCATTATTGTAGTGACAGAATTATTAATGATTCAGTTAGGAAGTAGGGGATGATATCATGGCAAATTAAGTTGTCAGAAAAGTATGGAACAAGTTAACTTTGTAGTTTGTACCACTGAAAAAATAACTCCTCGTGACTCCTCCCACCTTAGGCAAGGTTTGACACTTGTAGAAGTAAGCAATTAGATCTCCTTGAGAACCATTTTTAGAAACCTCCACATTGAGCACAAGTTTTCACTAGATTCTGTTTCACCTTTAAACGACCCTTAGGATCAAACATGCAGAGCCAACTATGTTATTTTTTTCCAAAAAAGTATATGCAATGGAAAGTCTCCACAAGAGATAATTGCTAAAACATTTATGTGCCGCAATCACAATGCAAGGGGTAGCTATTATTCATTAAACCAGTAAAGGGAGAACTCATCTTGTACTGGATTCCATAGACATAGTCAACAATTTAATAACTTAGAGGACCTGCCAATCAAATTGAAAAGCCATTCCACAACTAAAATATTTCCACCATGTACACCCATTTCTGACTGCAGAATGCTTTTTATCTAATAACCAAACTATAGATAAATGTTAAAATGACCACTCACAATACTGTAATAAAAATTTTTGTTCGTTTGGTTGATCCCTCAGTAGTCACGGTTCCCTTCGCCACATCCAAGCCTAAATCCTTGAGTGCCCTCATCTGCCCAAACAAATTAGAATTATGCTAAAATTTAACTCTATTTGAAGAAAAAAACACTGAAGAGAAAAAAAGAAAAGGAAATATTAGGAAAAGTAAACTCTAAAGGACAGCTCCTCAGGGAAATAAGATACCATAAGACTTGCAATGCAGACAAAATGTTGCAAATGTGATGCTCATAAAATCTAAATTCTGCATCTCATAAGAAGCACATCAACTGACATAAGAAGTGAGGACAACATAGCAAGGAGAGTTTCAAAAGATATGCCTCATTGAAAGAGCAGCATCCTAATCCGAGTTCAGAATTACTCGACATTACATCCAAAAGCTCAGTTGGATTTTCCATGGTCAAGAATCATCTAAAGCTTAAAAAATAGTTTTCCCTAGCCATCTCTGCATATGTTTACCCACAAGTAATGCCATAAATTTTTATCAACTGAAAAGAATGAGCAGCCACAGTCATGTCACCGTGTCAATAAGAGCTCCAAGACGATCTCCAAAGCTAATTTGCACAATTGTCGCATCAGAATCAGATTCTTGATCTATCAGAACAATCGGCATCGGTACGTAGTCAGCATCTTGAGAGTTCTGAAACAGAAACATGTTGTCAATATTTTCACCTTGGCCAGTGATGCAAAATACGTAGAACGTCATTAATTCAGCCATAATACTCACATAAGAGGGATTAGTTATACAGTCAAGTACAGTTCACAAGCGTTAAAATACTTATAGCTCCAAAAATACTTGAGCAATGAGCAACACATGAAGGGGCAAGCCAACCACAAATAAAGACTCTTAGCAGTTGTAGCAGTGACCTCGGACCCTATCCAATTCAGACAGGGTTCTCCACTGCTCTGCAGCCAATCATGACAACAAAACTAATTGAAAAAATGCAACCACTTTGCAGGGTAACATCAGCTGTGGTTTGAAGAAAAGAAAAAGACAAAGGTGGTTATGAAATAGCAGTCCGGAAATTTGATGTTTATGACATTAACTAGAGAAGCAGCAAGCCAACATTCTTCAAGAACAAAATCAGCTAAAGTATGTAAGACTTCCTCATATATGTGTGTGTGTCTGTGTTTTATCATATTCAAAGAGCCTTCCATTGCCATTGAGGATTTCAAGAGTTACAATCAGAATGCCTTTTGGTGTGTTGCTTTTGTGCCACTGAGTTCATAATTACGTGATTATAGACATTCAGGCCTTTGCAGTCACAAATTTAACTCGAGATTAAAAATAAAAAAAAAAGACAAGCAGGAAATTTTAACTGACCAAGTAGGTTGAACCCAATGAATCCACACCATCTACAGACACGTGTACTCCTTTCCTGCATAAAATTGACAACAATATCAAGCACCTACGTTTTGTATGCTTTTTGTTAGTGTGTCAAGCACCTACAAGAGAGTTATCATAGGTAACTGATTTAACCAGAATAAGAATCATCCCATCTAAGCAGATCACTGCCCCAAAAGGATCGAAAATTATTAGGTAGTCCCAGAGTACGGAATAGTGTCTGTGCTCCCTCTCACATAAAATGCCGGACCCACTTATTTTTTGTGGGTCCACCTCGTCGGTCCTACATGTTATGTGAGAGGGAGCACAGACACTGTTCCTTGCTCCGGGACTACTGAATAATGACTCCAAAAGGATACATACACCAACTTCTTTAGAACGTAGTTTTTTACTTGCAATATTTTCAAAGTAACATGGGACTCCTCTCTCTTACTCTCTTTCCATTGTAACCCATTATCTCTCCAGCCTCCTTCTTCCTCCATGACAAAAACTATAACCCACTGGGGTAATTGTAAGTCAAATTGCATGTAATCAATAAGTATATATTATCTGTAATCACTTCATATTATTCACTCATTTTGTTAGCAAATAGAAAAAAAATAGACGGTTCTAGTTAACGAAACATTTTGCCCATGCACAAAAAACCTGGCTCCACCCTAAGCTCAACCATAAAGTAACTCTTGCCGCACACATGAAAAACCACCTGGCCCCTAATTTATCTGTGTGATGTTACAGCAAACAATTACAACAAAGCAGTAGAAAAACCAGGACCAAATTATAAATCAAAAGAAATACACCATCTGATCATCGAAAATCACTCCTCGCCTATTTGACTAAAGAATTGCAAGAATTTAACTCAAAGAAACAAACAACTCTCTGAACCCAATCACTAACACCATCTGATCATCGAAAATCACTCCTTCGGCTAGGAGACTAAATAATTGCAAGAATTTAACTCAAGAAAGGAACAACTCTTGGAACCCAATCACTAACACCATCTGATCATCGAAAATCACTCCTCGGCTAGGTGACTAAGGAATTGCAAGAATTTAACTCAAAGAAACAAACAATTCTCTCAAGTCTGAACCCAATCACTAGGATTGGTAATAAGATGAACAAACCAACTGGGTTTAGCTCAATTGGCCTATACCATAGAGAGTACGCTTCCATAGGGTGGTAAGGGGGTAAATCCCTGCCAAAAAGTCTCTTGATTATTTGTCCATTTATTTGTTCCCTTGATGTATTAAATCTTTTATATTTTTTGATATGTAATTTGATTTCTCTTTAGTATTGTCTGCACTGGATCAATAGTGCGAAGTCAAAATGAATAAAAATTCACTTAAATTTGTGAATAATTAGATAGTATAGCTCAACCAAATAACACAAACAAGGCCCGATAAATTTTTAACTATAATAACAAAAAAGTTCAATTTATATAGAGTTTTGTATCAAAAATATTCTCATATGTTTTTGTTCACCGCTTAATTCAAATCCTGCAGTCGCCCCAGAGTTGAACTTTAGTATGATTGTGGACTTATGTCTATTTCATATAATTCAGATACGTGTATTCTTATACGGCTTGTATTTCAAATCCATAGTTGACGAACAGATATATGCGCATGTATATCGAATATTCGAACACCAGTGATTGTCCTATGAAACACTTTCATGCAAGCACTACGTTCATCACTTCTACTCAGGGGAAAAAAAAAATATTACTCCTCGCCAGCCAAACAGAGAGATTTTCTTGATCTTACTTTCTTCTCGGGGAAAAGGCGATCCGCGATCCAAGGAACTCGTCACGAATTGAGGGGTAAACGGTCCTGGCCGGATCGGATAGAGAGACTTGCGGAGCAGGAATGGAGGTTGAATCGGTGAAAAATCTTGATCGGCGGAGAGCGGAGGAGGCGGCGGAGGAGGAGGAGGAGAATAAAGTGTAGGCGACGGCCATGGAAAACGGAAGCTGGATTTCAGCTGACCTGTCGTCACCTTTGCTTTCGGTGTGCTTATTTCATTCGAGTGCTGTGTCTGACTCTTATAATTGAATAATTTCCCTCTTCTTATAAAGAGAGGTTAATTTGTATAACACCCCCCTCAACTAAGAACTTTTTCTTTATTAAGGAGTAAGAGAGAAGATGTCTAGACCATATCGACGAATTTGGGAGCTGTGAAGTTAATAATCGGGCAAAACCTCCGGGCTCCCGTGGCTTCAAATGTTTAGAATGGTTGATCTTCGTGAATTTCGAACATGCGGTCTTATAAAAGACAAACATTTGGAGCATTTGTTTTTTCATATCCGGTTCGTTAAAACCTTAGGTTTACTCGACTAAAAAACTTGTACATCTTAATCCCACAACTAAATTCTCAAGAAAATACACCCTTTCAACTATTGAAAACTTAAATGGCATAGGCATATCTCTCTCTGTTAACATAAAAGATGAGATTAGTTAATAGTAATATTTATTTAGAACCATGTTGCAGTTCCCCCAAAAAAATATGTTTAAGTTTGGTTTGTTTATGAAACGAGTCGATATTAAATGAGTTTCAATTAAGCCAAACACAAGTCTCTCTCGAGTAGCTTGAATATTTATATCATAAGCCAAATAAGTAAATACTTGTTTTAAGCTTGGTTTGAAACCTTAGAAAGTTAAACAAAAAAAAACCTTGAGTTTGATTTAATTATGTAACAAACCAATATATAATGAGTTTTTTAACGAATGAGCATGAGCTGAATCACGAGTAGTTTCGTTGGTTTAATAGCTCCATTGATCGGCGAATTGCCAAATCCTAAAACTGCGGTTTAGGTCTTGTTTTTCTTATGTTTATGGGTTTTTGCCAAATAAGTCCAACGGGCCATGCTTTTGGGGCTTTATTTTGAATATTTCAAAAATTAGTTGGATAAAAGTAATATATATATATATATATATTTTCTTCGATTTTTTTCGTCGAGATAAATTAATAACCTACAGAAGTCATGCTCAAAATTTCCAAAAAAAACAAATACGAACAAAAAAAAATCCCCCCCAAAAATTGCAAGAGTTTACCTAACAAGGTTCGGGTACAGTATGCTTTCTATTTTTGAATTTACTGAGGCCAAAGTACCATTAACGTGAAAATCTTGTCCCAAACAGCGAGAAATTATTCGGTGTCGAGCCGGCACCGGTCACATGGTACCGAGAACGTAGATAGACTGTCCAAACGCGTTTTAGACGATTCAGATCTGTTTGAATTTGAGGGGGCGTTTCGGTAAATTTACACTTAAAAATTACTTAAATAGATCTCCAAGACACGTTTGGACGGTCGAGATAGTGCTAAGCACCACGTAGCCGGTGCCCACCCGGCACTGACAAACAGCGGTCAACCCTCCGCGGGACCCTCTCTCTCTCCCCTCTCTCTCCTCTCTCTCTCTCTCTTCTGTTCAAAGAATCTCCACGACGACAGCTTCGAAGCAGAAGCAAAAGCAAAAAACCCTAGAAAGAGGGAAAAAAAATCAGCAACCAGTTCGATCCGTACTTCCTCTCCCTGTTCGATCTTTTAACGTCGGTACGTTTCGAGTCATCGAACTCTCTCTGATGTTGACTTAATTCGAGTGATTGTTCGTTGATAAACCCTAGATTGCTTGTCTACGTCGGGCTAGGGTTTGAGGATTCGTCGAGTGATTACGGTATATATCGTTTGATTTGCCTAGTTGCTTGTTCGACTTCCTTTTCTGCTTAATCGGAATTGGCCTTGATGGAATTTTGTGCAATTTAGTACTACAATTTATGCGTTTACATTGGTTGAAGTTGAACACTTTCTGGAGCTCTGGGTTTAGCATTTTTTAAAGTTGCTGCGTGTGTATGATATACTTGATTAATTATCTTGCTTTTCAGATATCTTTACTGTTTGTTTTCCTATTTTCTGTTGCCTTTACTGTTTGTTTTCTCAGTTTACTGTTAGTTTTTTGTGATTGCTCCTGTAGTTGGAAAATGTTAATCATAGCCCTTGGGGCGGTGGATAATGTTAAAAAATGCCTCGATATCCGAGAAAAATGCATTGATACACGTGAAAGTGTATTGATAGCCATGAATTGTGTGTTAAATTCTAACTTGTTTGTCATTATAATATGTGGTTGCTTTACTGCAGGTTTTATGATGGTTTTGCTATTAGTTTTTCTTGTTTTTGAGGTATTGTTGTCTATTGCAAAAATGCCTGGCTGCTGGCACATTAATTGGACGCCAGATCGCCAAGGTTTTAGTTTCTTCATGGTATTTTGTCGCCTCTCAAAAACTACACGTGTTGAGTACATCGAACTTCATTATGCTGAAACAAGTTTGAGATTGTGGGTTGTGTTAAATTTTGGTGGTTTCATTTATAGAACCGTAAAATGCTTTTCTAGGTCAAACTAAGGCAGGTTTGAGGATTCGTGAAATTATGTAATTATTTTTGCTTGCTTCTCAGTTTTCCAACGAATGCAGATACACTATTTTGGATTCATGAGATGTTTGGACTTTCCTTTTGTTAAATTTAAATTGGATTGGTGTAATTTCGTGGAATTTAGTTTCATTTATGGGTTTACATTGGTTGAAAACTCTGTGGATCTTAGGAACTCTTTTAGTTTTTGTGATCCTTTCTGTGTTTTGTATTATCCGTGACTCCTAACTGCTTTGCAATTGATTTTGCTGTTACTTTTTCAAGTTACTGGGTCAAAAGCTGCCTTTGGATTGGACTATTTGGGTTGTTATTCAACTCGCATTTGTAGACTGGTGGGGGCCCATTTAATGGGTGATTACACATCAACTGCCAGTTGCAATTACCTTAATTGTCTTAACTACCTGTTGCATCTGATTTGGGGTCGGATAACAGAGTATAGACCTTAGATTCTTTGGTCTTTGAAGAAACCAAAGCACATCTTTGGCAGCATTCTTAAATCAATCTGCTGAATAAGGGGATATCGAGAAAAAGTTTGTAAAAATGGTTTGAGACTGATTTTTTGCTTGGGATTTGACTATTTTTGAGCTCTGTCTTTGCCCTGTTTTTGTATCTGGTTTAAATTTGTCCCTAGTTCTCATTTGGGCTTTGGCAGGTCATGAGTTCAAGAGTAGTTGATTCAAATGCTGAAACAAGATGTTGAGGTAAAACTGTTTGCCCATATCAATCAGTACGTCTGTGTTTGAACCATGGCGGGAAATTCAAGGTTTGAGTTAAATTTGGGCAGCCAACAACCGGAATTTGTAGAGAACTATATAAACAGACCAAGAGAAAACTACCCTGGCTCGAGTTTGGGTAGGTCTAGAAGCTTCCGAGAGGGTGGTGAGAACCGGATGTGCAGTTCGGGGGTAGGTGCAGGTGGGGAGAGTGGGTTGCTAGCAGGGATTTTACCTCCCCTGCCCCAGTGTTTGATGCTGGAGCCCATCGCAATGGGCGATCAAACGTATCCAAGGACAGGTGAATTAAGGAGGGTTCTAGGCTGTTCTGCAGGGACTGCGTCGGAAGAAAATTATTTTGGAGCTACTAATCCGAGGCCTTCACCACAGGTGGCCGTGGAGGAATTAAAGCGTTACAGAGAAAGTATTATAGACTCCAATAAGAAAGCCAGGTATTTCATTTTATTTTTGTTCCATTATCTTGTTTTGGATATACAAACTAGATAAGTTTATAGTTAAATTGATTTGCAAATGTGCTTTGTCTGGCTTTTGATCCTATACTTCTCTTGAAGTATTGTTACTCCCCGTAGTGGTTAACATATCTACTGTGACTTGTCCTTCAATACTGTCAGCTTGTCTTTATTTGCCCCTGAGAGTAAGTATAAAACACTATGTTGTTATTGATGTTCTTGATACAGAATGGACCTAACATGGTAGTGGGATACTTGGGGATTTACTATTTAGTCTCTTGGAATTTCCTGTAGTACAACTTTATGCTGAAGATTCGACTATTGTCCAGGGGTAGATCAAGAAAGTTGGATGAACATTTGCAGAAATTGAACAAGTATTTTGAAGTTGTGAACTGCAAAAAGCAGCAAAGTAATGAGCAATCAACGCATGAACGATCAGGTGGATTGAACTTGAAGATGGGAACCCAGATCCATAGAAACCCTCCAGATCTTGTAACTGAAAAAGAAGAGGATTGGGCTAAGAACGTTGTTCCTAATAAGCGTGTACGCACGTCACTGGCAGAAACACGGGTGTGTAATTGATATTTTACTCCATTGATCCTGCAAGTTGCTTTTAGTCTTCTGCTCTTTCATCGAAGGCCAAAATTTCATGCTTGAACATTTTTAATTTTGTTTTGTACTTTTGTCTTCACTTTTTGTAGTCTGAACTCTGGACTTTGTTGCCTTGAGTATTGTTCATGCTTGATTGTTATCCATGTTAGACACTTCAGTTGAGAGATCATTAAGTAACGAACATGTTCAGATGCTTCTCTAGAATATAAAGAAGAGAAGAATGGATGAATCAGTGCCCATTCAAGTTAATTTGAGCCTGCATGCTGATAATGCATTTTAGGTACACCATTTTGGCAACTAAAGAGTATAGCATTTATTGTTGTTTATCCAAATCTTAAATTTATTTTGGCTTTTGCAACCTTAAATTGGTTTAGCTATGTAATCGGCTGGCTGCTGATATATGAATTTTCATTTCACATCCTACCGCAGCTTCCACTTTCGCTCAATTTATTTATCCACATGCACTGCATTTTCATTAGTTATGGGAGGTTTAATTATGCATCATCTAGATTATTGCTAGTTATGAATAAATTCTTTATCCTTAATTATTGTTTCAGGCAGAGTGCCGGAGTAATGGATTTGTCAGGCAGCCTTTGGTCATGGCAAAAGATCATATGCTCAAGGATAGTAATGCTTCTGATCTGGTTGAAGAAAAGATTCGCAAGCTACCTACTGCAGGGGAAGGGTGGGACAAAAAAATGAAAAGAAAGCGTTCAGTGGGCCCAGCGGTTATGAGACCTGCGGATACTGAAGGACAATCGAAAAGGTCCGTGTATCATAAGGGTAGCAATGAATCAGGCTTGCAAACTTGTGATGCTCGTAGTTTCAGGTAATTCTTCCCTATGTAAGACAATCTTGTGATGTGTCACTACTTTTGTAGATTTTAATCTCTCCATTGAAAGAGTAGATGTCTAGGTTTGATTTTCCAGGTAAATGGTTGGCAGAAAGATAAGACGATTTCTATAAAACAAAAGTATCCTGAAGACCATACTGTTTTTGGAAGAACCTCGGAGCTTATCTCAGAGAGCAAATTACTTGTAGAAATGTTTAGATATTGGCTATGGTCTTTCCAAATCAATGGCTTCAAAGTGGGCTTCTTAAATGGCTTCGGACTTCGATTTATGCATTATGGTGTACCTGACCTTGTATTGTAGTTGTATGAGAAGATTTAACTATTTCTTTAAAAAACAAAGATACTTAATCGCTCAAAAATTTGGCTTCCGAAAATTATGAAAAATCTCAAGTATATGAGTTTTTATATTCTCTATATTGATAGGCATCTAGCAACAAAATGAACTCCCGTGAGTATTGAATCTGGTATTTCCATTTGGTCCGTGAGGATTCTAAAAAAATTGACTCTTTAGGTCTGTGATATATTGAGCTGATTTAGTGTATTAAGATTTAAAAAATCAGTTCAATTTTTTGTTTATGCATAAACCTGGTTTGATTTGTGGTTTGTTTTGCCTTTATTTTGGTCATCTTAGTATTTGCCCATTACTTATTCGTTTTTCCACCTGTACAAACATTTTAAAATTGTTGTGTTTCTTGAAACTTGTCACCTTTCACAGATCAGGTTCTTCTAGTGCCATAAATGGCAGTAACAAGTTAGATGGCAATCCTTTGCCTGCTGGTTCTTTTGCACGCACAATGTTAAAGAATGGACAGGAAAAGGCAATTCTCATGAGGGATTTCACAGCTGGATCGAATAAGGATAAAGTTCTTGCGAAGGGAAACAATAAGTATGTATTTTATGCATTTAGACATCTGATGCTCAAAATGAGACAGACTTGGTCCATAGCTGACACGTTTTGGCTAAAGTCGAGCTTCATCTACTTTTTGGTTGCTTGGATGGTATGATGTTTTGTCCCAGCTTCATTTCCTTACGCTCAACATTTATATTTCATTTTCTAGGTTACATATCCGTGAGGACAATCATATTGTCAGTTCTAGTCCAGTGACGAAAGGAAAGGCATCCAGGGCACCCCGGTGTGGCTCTGTAACAGTTGCCAAGTCATCTCCAAGTACTCCCCGTGTCTCTGAGGCACCTGAGAACTGGGAACAGCCTCCAAGTGCTAGCAAAATCCATTCAATTGGTGGGGCCGACATTTGCAAGCGTGCGATGCCCTCAGTATCATCTTCTCCACCCATGGCTCAATGGGTTGGCCAGAGACCGCCAAAAAATTCCCGCACCAGGAGAGCAAATCTGGTGTCGCCGGTCTCAAACCATGATGACAGGCAGATATCGTCTGCTGGGTGTTCTCCTTCTGATTTTAGTCCTGGATTAAATTCTAGTGGAATGAATGATCAGCATCCCTTCAGCAGCATGGCTAATGGCACCCAGCAGTTTAAAGTGAAACTTGAAAATGGTCCATCCCCTGCCAGATTTTCTGAGGGCGAAGAATCTGGTGCTGGTGAAAGCAGATTGAAGGAGAAAGTTACGGTTAGTGACATAATGGAGGACAAAATTGTTTGTGATGCTCAGAATGGTAGTCCTTCAGTAATTCTCGCAAAGAAGAATAAATCTGTCAATAAGGACGAATTTACCGCTGGTGTGAGGAGACAAGGGCGGGGTGGAAGGGGTTCATCATTTTCTACATCTAATATTTCACCACTAAGGGAGAAGGTAGAGAGTGCAACCACCATTAAGCCACTTCAAAGTACAAGGCCTGGATCTGATAAGCATAGAAGGTGCTGAATTTTTTCTTCCCTTCAAGACGATCGGCTATACCATTTTTACCTTTTGTAATGGTGTTCAATATTGGCAAAGTAATTTATTTACTTTTTGCAGTAAGGCAGGCCGTCCAGTAAAAAAGGTGTTCGATCGCAAAGGCTTTTCCCGGCTTGGGAATATTCCGCATGGTGGTTCCCCAGGTTTTACCGGTATAATATCAAAATGATCCAACAAATGTCAATCATATGATTGTTGTGATTAGATGTTTTCTGTTCCGTTAGACTGCAAGTTTAGTGACTTTTTTCGATTGTTACCGAGAGTCTATGCAGTTTGTTAGCACTTGGAGTTTTGTTTGCTGTTGCAACAGTTTCTTTTAATTAGTTAGATGGACTTGGCTTTCATAGTTTTTAATCTATAGTAGGTTCCTATTTTCTTGCTGGCAGCTACAGTTTGTGTGTTTTAAATGCTTGAGTAAGCTTTTGCGAATTATATTCCAGGGGAATCAGATGATGATCGGGAAGAACTCTTAGCAGCTGCCAATTTGGCCCGCCATGCTAGTTGTATGTGGCAGACATCAACTTTTTTTTTTTCCTTTTTGTGGCAGCTCTTATTATCATTAAGATTCTGTTTGCTTTTGTAGATGACGCCTGCTCAAGTTCATTCTGGAAGAAAGTGGAACCAATTTTTGCTTCTGTCAGCTTACAGGACAGGTTGGACGTTTCAGGACAGGTGGTTACCAGAATCTGCAATGTTGGTTTTATTTGTTTGTTTTCAAATGGCCTCTCTGATTCGTTACATTCTTTTATGCTGATATGCATCAACTAAAATTTGCTTCGCAGCGTTTTTTTGTTACTCTAGCCATTTAAGACATGTTTTCCCATCTAGCCATTTGAGTGTTAATTTTTATTCAATGTTTGTTTAATGAGGGGTTCCATCCACCTATTATGGAAGTTAACTATTCCCATCTGTTTTTATGGCACTTGGATCGTAATCCATTGTGAATGCATTCATTCCAAATTCGCAATGCACAAATTCCATGTAAAACTCTATTGTGAGGACAATGAATGTCACAAATGGATCATGGTTCTTGTTTATATGTAGATATCTCTTATGAGTTGTTTTTATATAGTCTTCTGTCCTCAAGCCTCAACTAATTTTGTTATTCATTCCAAATGGAAATTCACTAGCCTTTGTTTCCAAAATGTTGACTTTTGGGTCTGGTGACTCAATTTTACCCTGTAAGAAGCCATTTATTAAGGTACTGCAAAGAATTATGTTCCTTTATTACTGATCTATTCCTTTCACCCTCTGGTGCCCCTATTTTTCAATTTGGACAAGTGCATTGGCTGGTTACACCTATCTGGCGGCACCTTTGACTTAAACATAGTCATATCTATTGCTGATGCTGTAATCAGTCTATTTGATCATGTACCCATGTCAGTTGCTATGTTAATTCGTTGCCCTGTACCACATTGTCAACCTCAGGAACTCGAGCACTTATTCACACTTATAGCAATCTTCCACATCTTTTGTATTACCTTTTTAAACTGACAAAAGGAAGATTGTAAACTGATAAAAGGAATTTCGATTGTAATTTGGGAATGGAGGAGTATCAGCTGATCTAGTTGTCTGTATTATTTATTTCTGTTCCATTCTCTCCATTTCCTTGACCGAATTCTGTTCTGTTCATCTTAGCACGTACTGTTTTGTCTCTTCTGGGTCGAACCTAGTCTAAGCACCCATGTGAGGGGATTTTTCTGATTAGTCAAGCTGGGATAGCTTTAACTATGTGCCCTTTTTCCGAGCCAAGAAGGCATGTTTGCACACTTTCATGTAGGGAGGAACCCTTCACATTGGACTTATGCCTATTGACGAAATAACAAAAGAAGCAGAGAATGAAGATTTGAATGGGGTTTACAGAAGAATATCATCTTTCCGCATTCCTAGGTTACTTAGTGCCCTTCTTTCCTATTCAGCTACTTAACACTTTCAGGGGCTGTGCAAATGTTAGAACGCCTTTGTTGATTGCACTTCACTCTGGAGAAGGATGAAAAGGTCTTAGTGAGCAGAGGAGAGGGAGAAGATCAATTCCCTCTCTTCACTGATCCGAAAGATAACTCATTTTTGTTCAGAGGGCTGCTGAAAGTCCACTAAAGTGAAGGATTTAAGTTCCCCCTCTCAATCATCTCTTATTGATAAAATGTCCTGAGAAGAATATATAAAAGGGTTGTCAGGATCGCCAGTCTTTTTAGCTTCGTGACAGCTCATATCCATTGAATTGCTCTACGAACTCCAACCTATTAAGATGAATATCCCTAAAAAAGGCAAAAGCCACTTGTGGAGTGCGGATCTGTAACATCACACACATTACTCAATTACCTCAACTTTCATTTGAAAAAAATCAACGGTGTCATTTCCATCAATTTTCCTCGTCATGATCTCTAAGCTCTTTTATTGCATGTTGTGGTGTGCATGAATGTTGTACTGTCATGTTCTTCTGATGAATCACTTTTTACTTATTGTAAGAAGTTACAGAAAAAGGAAATTTCTGTTTTGGGCAGTTGTAGAGACATCTTGTTCTTGGTGACGTTAGCCTTGAAATCTCTATAGTTGTTTGATCGGGGATTCCAGTACTTTTGGCCAAGTTCGTTTTGGGTTTTGAGGAAGTTTTTTGGGGGTAATGAGTGGAGAGAGATGGATAGAGAAATGAAAGCAATAATTGGAGAGAATTTATTGGGGACGGTGCGCAGAGAGAAAAGTCTGGATCTAGAGACCCAAAACGAACATGGAGTAGCATACATTTGCTATTTGGGATAACTTGTCTAAATTTTTGTGTTGTTTGATTCATACATCTAGTATTTCTCACGTTCTTTTGCATTCGCTGGATGTTCTTGTGCAGGATGAAATTTCTGGATCAGAAACATTTTGCTCTGGTGGAATAGTAGATAAAAGCCTGCAAAATCAAATTGATTCGGAGGAGTCTGCTAAGATCGTGGAGTTTATTTATAAATTCCAAGATTTTGATCCTTCATATGGCAAATTAGAGTCAGAAAGACGATTGAGCAAAGTTACCCCTCTGTACCAAAGAGTATTATCAGCTCTGATTGTAGAAGATGAAATTGAAGAAGTTGAAGAAAACAGCATAGAGAGAAATATGTCGCTTCAATACGGTACAAATGATATACATCGTGATGCAGAACCCAGGAAGAGAGGTAGAATGGAATTTGAACATGGGTCAACATTAGGTGCCCAAACTTGGAAACAAGGTACTGGAAACGGATTTGTTTCTTGTAATGGGAGTGACACCTCTAATAGGAACACATTCCTCCAGCATCCTCCGCAGAATGACCTGTTACAAGAAGAGAGTGGATTTGTGTATTCAGAGGTTGGGGTGTTGGCTGGGCTCTCTGGTAATGATCTGGTTGGCCCACAAATGGTTCTAACAAATGGTTGCGGCATATCGTACTCCAATAGCCAATATGAGAAGATGTGTATTGAAGAAAAGCTCTTGTTGGAGCTGCAGAGTATTGGCCTTTGCCTGGACGCAGTGGTAAATTTCTATGTACATAGTAGATGATGCTAATGTGAATGGTGTTTCTCATCTTGCAATAAAAGAGCTCACGACCATTTGGTTCTAAGCTGCACGGGCATCACATATGGCACAATATGGAAAATGCCAATTATTAGGACTTATACTGTAGGGGCATGATAAATGACGTCAAATTATTCGTCTTTTGCTTATCAATAATTGATATTTATTATTCTAAAACAGTAACAACCACAAGAGTTCACCCAATAGGGCTAGCCAAGAGTAATCCTCTTTGGTTTTTGATCCTACTTCTATATCCTAGATCACCCCACGCAAAAGTCTCCTCTTAAACCCTCACTCTTCAAGGGGGTCTTGGAGCACGAGAGTCACCAACACATAGTGGCCAATGTGGCCAGAGTTACTTAACATGGGACAACATCCCGTGGTCTTTGCACACAGCCCCCGAGCCCACAAGGCTGTGCTTTCTGGTGGGCTTTGATAACCATGAGAGTTGACCCAAAAGAGCTTGCCAACTAAGTTATCCCTCAGGTTCATTGCTCCTACTTTCACAATCAAGATCAGCCGTGCAAACTTGCGATTTGGGACATGGTCGTGACAAAGATGATATCCAACGTAGGTCATTTTCATGGATTAATATGGTAGCAAAGAAGCGATGTAGACAACTTACTGTGTAGCCGTTTCATGTATTTGGATACAATTTGAAAGTTCTAGAGGTTTAGGGATATAAAAGCCCAAAAAGCGCAAAATTCTTAGACATCAGTTCTGCCAAGACCCTATGTGCCTAATGCATCATGCATGTCCAGTCCTAAGAATTAGACATTTGTGCCCCAAGTTTGTGTGAAACTTGACGTGTGTGATAACATTCAAAGGTTAGACCATATTTGGACAAGTCTCAGACTGTGTCAGCAAATGTCCACACAGAGGCAGTAGACATTGTCGACGGTGTTCGTCGCTTGTTGGACATGGATAAGGCATGCTTGTAAGCGTTAGATTTAGTTTTTCTCCCCTCACTGATTCTTGTGAAAGCTCATTTGAGACTTGAGAGTCTAAACATTTAAGAGTTGCTTGGCAATATTTCTTTTTTGAATGATCACAATGTATGGTTGCAGTGGGCTATTACTTGTTTCCAACATTTCTGATTTTGTTTGTCTTTCTTTCTTCTATTATTGTTAATTGTTATCCTTTCCCTCTTTTTTGGGATCGTTGGTACAGCCTGATTTAGATGATAGAGAGGAGGAAGGGACTAATGAAGAGATTGTTCAGCTGAAGAATGTACTTTACCAACAGGTTAGGCTGTGGGACTTGCTTTCAAGCATCTCTTTTTCCTGAACCATATTGTTACCCTAAGAATGTTTCGTTCTACAATAAGAAATTCTGTGACAACCTTGTTTGATGTTCTTCCAGTGGTAACTCTCTCTGTCTCTATTTTGTTAATAATGGTCTTTGCTCTTAATTTTTTCTCTTTCCTGATTCAATAGATCGGTAAAAAGAAGGTCTGCGCAGATAAAGTATACAAATCCTCTCCACAAGGAAAGGAGGCTGAAGCACGGTAAAATACTTGATATGTGGACATCTTCTTGATGCTAGACTTTATTAGCCTTTCTACGAAGGACCCTCTTATATACGTCTATAAAATTCTAATATGTAGACATCTTCCTGATGCTAGACTTTGAACCTTCTCTATGAGGGATCCTGTAATACGTCTATTGAAGTTGAGAACTTAAATTTTTTGAAGTTTTCTGGTCAAATATTCTCAAGATGAAAACATTGTGATCATTGTACAGGGAACTTGAGCAGGTTGCAATGGATAGACTTGTGGAATTGGCTTACAAAAAGATTTTGGTAATTATTTCATTTCCTTTCCAATCCTTTGTTCGCTGATTCTTAAAGGGGTTATACTTTTTATTTTGAAAGGAAAGGGGTTATACTTAAAGAATACCTATTGCAAACCTCTTTTGGGAATGTACTTTGCACTGTATGCTTGCTAACATATTTCAGTGGCAGGGGAAGCACAATGCAGAATTCTTGGAAATGGTCTCTTATAGTTTACTTATCTAGAGTTTTTTGACCACCCACCGAATTTTGTTATTTTCTTTCTCTCACTAAGCTGTAAAAAATAAACCCTTCCTCTGTATGTAATCTACAACTTCAATTATTTGATTATGTCCAACCATAATAAAGAACCACTGTACTTCATTACTGCTGTCAGGATTGGAAAATATATTTTTATTTGAGGGTTCAAGGAATTGTTTTTCCCCATTAGTTGGGATTGTTTTGATGTACATTTCTAAGGCTAGCTACGTAGCCGTTCCCATCCTCGGCTAAAGAAAATGTCCTATATAAATCAATTATTCTGTTAGTTAAATATTGTATATGTTTTATGACTTGCTGACTTACTTCAGATTTGAACCCTGAAATTTCTCTTCCTAAATTTTACAGGCCACTCGTGGAAGTATTGCTTCTAAATATGGAATTCCTAAGGTGTCGAAGCATGTTGCTTTGGCTTTTGCAAAGAGGACTATTGCGAGGTGTCAGGCATTTGAAGATTCAGGAACGAGTTGCTTTAGCGAACAGCCACTTAGGGATGTACTATTTGCTGCACCTCCTCTGGTCAATGAAGCAGAACCTTCGACTTGTGATGACCTTGGAGTTGGTAATAAGGAGCTTCGACTTATCTTAGTAATTTTGTCTCAGTTTGCTTAGCAAATTCCTTCTCAAGCCCTACAACCCCAGGCTCCTCCCCAGACCCTCCTCTTCCACATCATCCTTGCACAGATTGGATAATGACTTATTGAAGCAACTTCAGCGTCTCCTTCTTTATTTCCCTCTGCATATCTAATCAAGCTTCTAATAGAAAATAGACTTTCGGAACTTTAGTGCTCAAGTCATTTTCCCTCTTTGGATGAAGACTATTTAGAACAAAATTAATACAGTATTACTCATTTTTTGGGCCATCGAACACTGGAGAACGAGCAAAATATGTTTCAGGAACATTTTACATTATAACATGGCATTCGGAATAGGTGTTTGGTTGGGTGTCAGTAATATAGGCAGACATTTGTAATCTTCATAGCTCCTAAGCGGTGTCTCCAAACACTCCTGAATGATGGTTTATTCAGTTATTTTCCTCCTCCAGCTTAGCTGTATTTATTAAGTGGGTTTTCTCCTCTTACAGGATCCTTCAATGAAATGGCCAAGCAGCATGATCATCACAGCGGTTCTTTAGATGCATTGGAAAATTCCACCAATCCATCCAATAAAGGTGGACGAATATCAAACAGATGGAAGAAGAAAGAAGTATTGCTTGATGATGTTGGTGACAATTCAACCTTGAGACCCCCATCAACCCTTGGTAGCACACTTTTGGGTGGAGTGAAGGGAAAGAGAAGTGAGAGAGAGAGGGACAAAGACATGTCAAGCAGAAACACTGTTGCCACACCTGGCCAACCATTGTGTAGGGGAAAAGCAAAAACAAAGCCCAAGCAGAAGACAGCTCAGCTAGCAACATCAAGAAATGGATGCGGTAACAATATCACCAAAATAGCACATCCTGTGTATCCCTCGGGGTCTAGTTCTGGTGATTTGGTCGCTAATGGTGGCAGCAAAAAAAGAGAGGTAGGGTTGATGGGCCCCAGTGCCATTCGTCAGGATTCCCTTAAGGAGACAGAGGAACCCATGGATTTTAGAAATTTGCAGCTGCCTGGAATAGACTCAATAGACGAACTAGGTGTTGGCAATGACATAGGAGGACCTCAAGATCTCTTTTCTTGGTTGAACTTTGATGAAGATGGTTTACAAGACCATGATGAAGAGGGCCTTGCAATACCTATGGATGACCTTTCAGCCTTGTTTTGATGATGACGCAGTCATTGTACAGTCTTTTGGAAAATCTAGACGAGAAGAATTGTTTTCTATCATGTATTTCAGCCCAATTGGCACTTGTAATTATGGTCATTCTTGTATACTTTTCTACACAAGTCTCAGTGTTTATGTGATCCGGGTAATTTGTTAGTATGACTTACAAATTCTTTCAAGGCCCCTTTTTGTGCATTTCTTTTAATGTCTAGCTTTTTAGCCCCCCAGGAGCTCCACTTGTACATTTAAGGCTTGGATCTGTAAATTAGGGACATTAATTTGTTATCTTATTCCACCATGTTTGTTGCTCTCCTTGGTTTTCTCTTCCAGGTGCGTTGCACTGCTGATTGATGTTCGAGGGGATATACTTGGACACCTTCTTGGTGAATTTCTCCTCCTGGTTTACTTCATCTCCACCTTTGAGGTAGCTCAGCTTGAGGACTTTGGATTCAAAATCGAACAATGTCACTCCTGGTAGATGATTCACTCTTTTATCCTTCAACATCTTGGAGCCTGAGCATTTGTGGTGCCGTGAATTCTACGTTGAGACAAGGTAGGTTGATTTCTTTATTTTGGTCAAGGTAGTCATTTGTCTCTACATAATTCTGTGTCTCAACAGGCAACTCGGAATAGTCAATAGTGTATATCTCCCCATCTAGTCTTCCTTCCTTCCTTTCTTTTTTCCTATCGCTGTTTGCGCGTTTCAAAGTCAAGTTACACAAGTACATCACTTCTTATTGTGTTTGTGAGTTTCTCATCTATGGTGTTTGTTGGCTACGACGTGGCCTTGATAAATAGTTGCTCTATTCTAATTTCTAGGTCTCAGGTTTGAAACTATTTGCTTGATAAATATCTTAGGTGGTGTCAACTCTTAGCCAGTCAAGATGAGACTTTGTCCCGGCTTCAATTGAGCCCCCGCTAGTGGATGGTCGAAGTAGTCCTTCAGGATTTAGTCGAGTTGTTTGTGCGTATGTTGATTCGGACACTCTTAGAGACCCAAAATTACAAGGCTTGCTGTTTCTACAAATGAATGTATCATGGTAAGATCGACAAAGCCCTAGTAGTCAAGGCACTTTCTTACAATGTGTTTGACACCTATGTCGAGTCGTACCGCTGCAAGCAAGGACAGGCCTAAGGGGCTACTGCCACCCCTGCGTTTTGAGAAAAATCCTGTTATTATAAGTATTTTTGCTACGTAATTTTGTAGGATTGGCACCGGACAATTTTTTTTCCTCCAAAAATATATTCTAAAGATTAGTTGTCCTTGCCAAATTAAAATTGTGGATCCGTCCCTGAATGCAACATGGGTTACTGGTAGAGGAATGGAAATGTGAAATAAGTCCACTTTCCACCACATGGATTTTGATCACAAACCAAGACATGCTGGCAAGTGGCAACTCAAGCACCATTTCTGGAGTTAGGTAATAATTAGGTGGCCAAAACAAGTATGCGAGTGACACTATGTTACCTTTGAAGTAACCTTAAAACCCTAAATTCAACATCTTTGGCAACTTAGCATCCAATTAATCACTGAAAGGTACAACCACTTAAATCTACTTATACTGATTGAGCCTTTCTTGTACTTCCCAATGTCCTCAATCTTAGTCACATGGCCTTATAAAATGGTACATAAGCCTCAGTGTGAAATACGGAAACTGGTGCAAAAATGAAGTACCTGAGGCTTCACAAGTGCAGGCTACCCCAAGATGAGCCATGTGATCTATCAATTGAAACCAGGAGTATTACTGGTTATGGTACAAGCATAGGCAGCAAGCAATCTGGGGATGACATTGGTAAGGTGAAAGGGTTTGTGAAAGCTATGGAAAGAGTCATCAAAACTAGGGAGCCAAGGCAACCACCACAAGAAACCTCTGGGGTTGGTGAAAATGGTGGCGGTGCCACTCCAGGGAAAGTCGATGTTTGAATCTCTGAGTTGTTGTGCACAAATGAATAACGACCTGCGTTACTCGAATTGAATTCAATCAACCAACTTGGAAAAAACAATATGCTCCAAAAGTGTTCAAGAATGTAGTGACATTCATCTCGGTGGGCGTGGGACTGTGGGTCTTTGTTTTTGGTTTTTTTATTTTATTTTATTATTATTCTTAGTTTCTTTGCTTAATGAAAAGTTAATTTACCAAAAAAATGTATTAGAAATAATTGATTTTGATTATGTTTAATGACAAAATTGATTTTGTTAAAAGCTTATTGAAGTTTATTAAGTCCTTGAGACAAGTTATTTTTCTAATCCATGAAGCATATTATTTCTCTAAGCCGAAATGTGTCTTCGAATTCAAGCTGTTTACCAGCCCTTGATAATGTTAGTCTTAGGCAAATGAATTAGACAAATTGATTTATAACCCCTGGACCCAATCTCATAATGTAAACTTTTCAAAGCCATTGGCCCAAATCATACTTTTATTGGTTCATAATGAAACTATTTTCAAACCATGTCAGTAGCCCTACACCATTTATTATACTAGCTAAATGGAAATGGTCGTCCAGATTATAGGGAAAGAATTGGTTCACTTTGCGTCGACCATTTATTGCTTCAGTCTTTTCTTTTCGTCTTCACTTAATTGTTGTGGACTTTGGAACTTGGCATTCAATGTGGCAAATTAGATCAGAAAAAACAGAGAAATGTTAAGTGCAAAGAAGTGCAGTGAATTTGAGCCGTTCATATACACTTTAAGGGTATTTTCTTTGTCCATTTTCTTTGTTCCTAGCACAGCCCAAAAAAATATTGGGCTCAACGTTATAATGCAATAATTGAAGATCAAATCTGCTTTACAAGATTTGCACCTCAACGGAAACATCTCAAATGTTCAAGTCCCTCTCCTATATAACCAGAGCTTCAACATAAGAGAAATCAAACCAGACTAATCAAAAACTTTACAAGAGCAATATTCATCCTCTCCTACACTTCATTTTTCATACTATTATTTTGAGAGATTTGTGAGCAAAAATTGTCATATCTACTCTTTGAGGAGTGTTGTAATTGTGAGCTACAAATTTTATTATCTTTTGAGAGTGTTTGAGAAATCAAAAACTGATTCTGTAATTCCAAAAATAGGGGTTTTGTTTTTGGAAGGGGTTTTTGAGGATTTTGTACTTTAAATCCTTACGGTTGTCTAGCTCCTCTGGAAAGTTAGGAGTCTAGCTCTTCCGGAAAGTTAGGAGTGACGGTAATTATAAGCACCCGCAAGCCTTACTGGTGTTAATTCCATTTTTATTAATAGAACCTTCAAGCGATTGCCTTGGAGAGAAGTGGAGTAGGCTGGATTAAACTGGTTTTGCGCTTCTTAACTCTCTCTATATACGGAGTATTTGCTAATTAGTTATTTGCCTTTGTAGCTTTTAATTGGTAATTTTTAATTAGCAACCCTATTCACCCCCTAGATTGCTATCTGGGTAACAAAATGCTCTACAAGAATTGGTTGCATAAATTTATTTATTTGACCATTTTCAGTTTCATCTAAGCATGAGGTGTTCTTTCACACAGTTTTTTTTTTGGGTCAAAAAGTGAGAAGATTGTATTGATAAACGCCCAGCAGCACTTACAAAACGGAGATCAAGAACTTGGACAAAGCCAAACTAATCGTCAAACAAATACAAAACAAGTAAATCACAAGGCAATCGATGTCTTTCATCGATCCTAGACATGGTCTGACGCAATAGCGACACTTTTAAACTGTCTAACATCTAATTAGGAGTCTCAAACGAGAATAAGTGCAAAGTTAAAGACAAAATACACCAAATACCCAGACGATCAGATGTACTCCACCCAAGTATGAACCCACCAAGAACTCCCAAGAACTACAGATCTGTCAAGCCGCCATGGGTTGCCTCGCCAAAGACATCGTGTAGGAATAGAACGTTGCAGTACAGATATCGTTGTGAAGCAGCCTCGATTGGGCGAAACCCGATCTGTAGACAAAATTCGTCAAAAGACGAAACTAATAATTCTCGTTGAGCGAGAGACAAAACTCTCGTAGAACGAGAGACAAAACTCTCACAGATCAGACAACAAGTCATAGATCTGAAGAGACAGAAGGGAAAAAAAGAAGAAGAAAAGGAATCGGTAGTACTATGGCCTCCCCCTCCTGCTGCCGCACACAGGTATGAAACCCACGAGAGGAGGGGAAGGGAGAAGATCGAAGAGTTGTGGTGGCTAGGGTTGAAAGAGAGGAAGAGAGAAATAGGGTTGAGAGAGTTCTTTCACACAGTTGAACCATTATAAAAGTGCACAACAAACTAAAGAAACCAATAATACCTTCGATTTTGTCTAGATCGTATTTGAATCTTGAATCAATTAAATATGGAGAAGATTTCCCCGTAAAAAATTATATTGTGAAGCTAATTCTCCTATTCTTTTTCTCTTTTTCATTTGCAAATCACTTCATGATGGCATAACCTTCGACCGTGTGAAGAAAAAATGAAAGAGACATGATATTGCCCTACATAGTAACCGGTCAAAATAAGATGTTTCCTATCTTTGGTACACTTTTTTTTTTGAGTTTTTTCAATAAAAAAAATTGGGAGGTGATTTTGGCACTCTAAATTTAGCCAATGGCACTTCACTTTTAATTTTGTTTTTTTACATGATTAACACACAAAGTGGAGTGCCAGTGGTAAAAACTGGAGTGCCAAAATCAATTTCCAAAAAATTAGTCTCCTCCCAAGAAATCCAAAAAAAAGAAAGACAAGAAAAATGTTGGCCCAAGAATCAATTTTCTGACGGTAACCAGAAATGATTTTTCACACTCCCAAATAGTAAACCCTAAAATGCAATTAAAAAAATCCAAACGGAGCCTTTTATACCCATGATTTCCTTGATAGATCCCACTGCTCTTCTTTTTCTCTCTGTGAGCCCAGACTAGAACTTACGTGCTCGTGGCTCTTCGAATAATCTCCTATGGTATTTTCCTTCTCTACTACTCTCTCCATTTTCTGACTATTATTCCATTTTCCAGGTAAATTTTGGGGCTTTCTCTGTTGTAACAAATCATCTTCTTGGATCTTCTTCCTCATCTTGTCGCTTGATAGGTGTAATAGACCCAACTTAAGTAGACCCAAGTGAGAGATTCGTTCAAGTTGTTGAAGATTTGTATTTCCTCACATGTTTCACAAGGGAGGATCTTAGTCAGGGGAGAAATCTTCTGAGATTGGCTTCACATCTCCTTCGGCCCACTTGTTTGACAAGTGAAGATTTATGGATATCTCTTCCATAAATGCAGAGCAAGCCAAGAGAGAATTCTCTTCCTTGATTTGTACCAGCCATCTTCCCTTATAAATACCTTTGTAATCTGCTATTGTAAAGCATCAGAGAGAGTAGCAATTGAGTGGGGTTTGGGTATACACTTGGGGTTTGGTGAGTGATTTGTAATCTCCTCCATTATAGTGAAATCCGCTGCCCGTGGAGTAGGCAATTGCCGAACCACGTAAAATATTGTCTCTCTGTGTTTGTTTGAGGTGTGTGTGAGTTCTGGGTTTTTGGGGTTTTTCCTAACACAAGTTCCTTCAATTGTTGAAACCCTTTTGGCAATTTCCAAATAAAGACTCTTTCTTTCGTTTCAATCTTCTAATTCGGTTCAAGAAAAACATGGGTGTCGGTTTATCTGTGCTGATAGCACTCAAGGCAGCAGTTCTATTCTTGGGTTTTGCTTATCTGAGGACCCTTGGCTTCATGCTGTTGTCACTGCCCTTTTTATATGCATCTTTGGTGGCTATGTTGGTCTCAATCGCATCTCACCCATCCATTAACCTCCCCATGCTTTTGGGGAAAAACACAGATGGAACTTTCCCCATTTGGTCCTTGGTTATGTTCAGTCCATACTTGTATTTTGTCCGGAGTTTCTCCGCGTTACGAAGATTGAGCAGCGGGGAAGCTCCTTATAGTGAGATTTGCGAGGGTTTGTATGTTGGAGGGTGGCCTAGTTCGCCTGAAAAACTGCCCCCTGGGAATCCTGCTGTCATTGATTGCACTTGTGAATTACCAAGGAATTTAGAATTTTCAGGACACGCGTATTTGTGCATTCCGACTTGGGATACAAGATCACCTCAGGCTAGTGAAATTGAATCTGCTGTTCGGTGGGCTTGTAGAAAGAGAGCTCAGAAAATACCAATCTTCATTCACTGTGCTTATGGTATGATTGAACTTCCAACCAGTTTCCTGTTTCATATTGAAGCGAACTTGTTGTGTCATAGAATGAAATTGGAATCTTCTGCTTGAAGTTACAAAATTGATGGTAAATATTACTACTATGATTCAAAAGTTCAAATCAAGCATGTTATTTCATATTTGAAGTCCCATAACCATTTTAGACAAAATAAAAATTCTTGAGTAGACTGTAGTAAACTGTAATGCGTGCATACCGATGCTCTGGACTATCAATGAAGGAAGCATGATAATGTGCACATAAATTGATTTGGGTCTCTAAGCCTGCCCTCTCTGATGCCATTTGGCTTTGATTTGGGGTATGGTTCTACAACAAAACGTCCTTGTAACTCCTCGGTTCTTGGAGGTTTAGGGGCCCACTGTTTCAGTGGTATTTTGAGAGCAGCCACTTTGTGAATATATTGCCAAAGGTTAGGTCTGTCTCCAATCATCCCCCGCCCATACCCCCAATGATTGGGGACTAGATGGGTTATGTTATGTTGTTGTTGTTGTTGTACTGAGTAAACTGTAAACTGGCATGAGAATATAGATTTCTGGTCGTCTGTAACCCTTGTATGATTAGTTTGGGACTGAAAAGATGAATAATATTCGGACCAGATGATTAGGTTGATACTTCTGTGTGGAGTCCTTGGCCATCGTGTCTTTGTACTACTTTGTTGAATCCTTTTTTGCCTTCATCTTGATTTAAGGTGTCCTCAGCTTTACTTGTAGTGATGGTCGCAGTGTGCTCCTGTGTTTTCTTCAAAATATGACCTAAACTTAGGAGCCATCTCTCTCTTATTCCCAGAAGAACTGTATGTAATGTTAAGTGATTATGAGTGATGGCAGAGAAGTATGAATTTCAGGAGAAACTATGAGTATAGGAGGACTTGGGCTCGCCCTTCATTTATATCCATCTCGTACTGTGTTACAAATTTCAACTTAGAATTGCATCACTGGTAGAGATTGCTACTGGACTTCAATCAGGGATATTTATAGCTGACAGAGCTATAATTTGCCTAGCAGTTACTGCTTTAATGAAGTAATAAGCTCATGTCAAGTAGCAGTGTAGCAAATATGCCCAAGTGGGGCAAGGGAGAAATTTTTGGGTACCGGATGGGTACCACGTGGCCGTACCCACATGCCCGAGCAGCCCATCCGAGCCGTCCAAAAGTGTGTTGGATGGCCCAGATTGAAGCCCTCTCTCTCCTATTGCCCCACCACTCTCTCTCCTCTTTCTCTCTCCTTTTTCTCTCTCCAAATCCAAACCGTCCAAAACCGAAATGGACGGCTTGTAGCGCAGAACTGCCTTTGCCTGAACAATGACAGAATGGATAGAGGTTGAGTCTTGAGCTCAATGGTTGACTCACGGAGAACCAAAATATGCTGAGCCGGGCCTGATTTCTTAGCAAAGACATAATCCTAAGGAATTTCATTAAGTTCATTAAATTCACCTTCCATTGTTTGGTCTGATTCAAAAAGTTTTAAATTTTAAATTTCACATCATTTGCAATCTATGTTGCTAGAAATGCTACTTCCCTAGTGAATTACATTTTGGAACACACGTTTCAAAATACGATACACTAGCATTCTGAAAGGGTGACTTTAGCGATCCAAAGCGACCCCAAAGTTTTTTTTGTTTTTGTTTTGAAAGTTATTATTGTTAGAATAGTTAGATTAACACCTTGGTGGAAGAGTTGAACTCCTGACCTCCTTTCTCGTAGCACTTAAGTGCACCCCCTAATGCCGTTGGGCCAAAGGCCTCTTGGCCAAAGCGAATCCAAAGTTTCCAATAGAAACAAGAGAATTTGGAGATTTAGGAAGAAAAAATGAGGAAAAAAATGAATTTAATGCTTTCAGAATTGTGTTAAACATGATTATTAGACATAAAATTTACCTATTTATCGGATGCTTTGAGAGAAGTGGTGCGGATGTACCAAGTTCCGCTCCTTGCCTGGGGACCATCTGAGTTTGAGGTAATATAGGTTGCAACACTTCTTATTGCAGTAGTTGTGCTACAATAAGATTATTTTCAGGAATTTGGGTGCTCGGGTATGGTCAGATTTCATTTCTGAGTCACTAGACTAGATCCCATTTACTTCAATTTTAAGCACTCTAGGCATATAAAACTAAGCTGAAAAGCTCCCATTCTGTGTTAGCTAAAAGAGAAATACTAACATTGTGTTAGGTGAGACAAGTATTCCTTGTATATGGTGGAAGTTTTTGGTGAACTGGAGGGCAAAATGGTTGCAAATGTTGAAAGCACTTACCGATTTCTAGAGTTCTTATTTGTTCCCCCCCCCCCCTTTTCTGTATTAGTGGCATCAGGAGTTTTACATGGAACAACTGGTATTCCAACTGCATTGATTGTTCCGAAGCTTGCTAAATTTAGAGGCTTGTGACCAACTCTCTTTGTTAACTCATGAGATGCTGTCTCTAGGTCATGGACGAAGTGTTGCGGTGATGTGTGCACTGTTGGTAGCTCTAGGTGTGGCTGATGATTGGAAGAATGCTGAGAAGTTGATCAAAGGAAAAAGGCCTTATATTCGTATGAATGCTCTCCACCGTAAAGCCTTGGAGGAATGGTCGAAGCACCGGATATCTACTCCAAAGAGGAATGAAGAGAATAGTGTAAGTTCCGTAATTATGTCTACTGCTTCCGGACACTCTCAATCAGTTAGGCCAGATGGAAAAGCGAATTGAGTAGTATACCAATGTTCACTGTTTTAATCCCTCGTCTGTTTGTTGGGAAGGAATGTATTGTTGACATTGCCATTTGTGGAAGTCGGACACATTCTGATTATGTTGTTCCTTCACTGTACTATTCAGCCCGGTGTCAGAGATTCTGTATTTGATTATATTGAGGTTCAGCCTTACAATATCTAAACGGAAATGGCTTAAGCATACTTGAGTGTTGTCAAACTTTTTCCTATCAAAGGAGAATTGAATTTGTCATCTTTTAGTGAGAGGATTTATAGGTTAAACTTGCAGTTGAAAACTACAAGTAGGATGTGGCTGTGAGTAACTAAAACGATTAGTGTACTCGCGTACTGGAAAGGAAAAAACATCATAGTGTTTGGCTCGGCTCGTTCAGTATACAAAGGAGCTGAGCTTTGAGTGTAGCCGAGCTTTTGAGTGTCGAACTCAGCTCGTTTAGTAAACGAACCTAAAACTCAAGTTGAGCTTGGCTCAATTATTAAACGGGTTGAGCTGAGCCACGAGCTGCTCGTTCGCTTGCAGCCCTAGTCTAGTTGCCTGACTATTAGTTTGACAGGTACGGATTCATTGTTTTCAAATTTTGACCCATATTGGAGCAAATGCGAAGAGTAATTTTGCATTTTCACCTCACGTTTTCACTTTAGTACCAAGTATAACAGGAATCAAGGCTATGATAGTAAAAAATTGTGGGATTATATCAGTTTAGTATTTCATTTTAAGAGTAATTTTGACCCATATTGGAGCAAATGCTAAGAGTAATTTTGCATTTTCACCTCACGTTTTCACTTTAGTACTAAGTATAACAGGAATCTAGGATATGATAGTAAAAAATTGTGGGATTAACTATATCAGTTTAGTATTTCATTTTAGTACTAAGTATCTGTCAAGCATTGTAATTCGATGTGATTTTTATCTTCACCGTGACACCATATCAGTTTGACCAGAACAGAACTCCAGGAAAACAGTGACAGATTAGACGGATCTCCACTAAATCGGCAAAACTCAATCCCAATCAATCGGGAGAACAGAACTCAAATAGAAAGAATTTTTTTTATTTCTCTCATGTACAATAGGGACTCTCGCGCTTGTCCTCATTAGTCATTACATTACAATCACCTTGAATCTACTGGAACTGTATATATCACTAGAATCAAATGAATAGTATACAACGTTACGGGATTTATTATCCCAACAAATACCGCCCATGGAATCTGGAACTTTGAGTCATAAGTGTACGCGTTGATTTAGTGATCATAAATATGAACATGGATTTACGATTTCGAACTACCACCAGACTTTGCAGCTTCTGCACCGCTTGTCATGAAAGATTCTCCACATCCACACTGCCCTCTAGAGTTGGGATTGATAAATATGAACTCAGATCTGCCCATAAACCAAACCATGTGTCAGGTGGTAAAAAGAAACAGAGAAAAAAGGATCATAAAAGCTAAAACCTGGATCTAGTGAACTTAGAAAACCAGGGAAGTCAAGTCACAAGATGCAAAAAGAGTTTTGCCAATCGAGATTATGGAAGTTAGTTGCCTAATAGCATTCAACTGCACAACCGGCTGTCAAGGGTTCAAGTCCCAGTTCATTGCACAAGGACTCAAATGAAAGTAATAGTAGTAGGACTCAAATGAGAGTAATAGTAATCGTGGTAATTAACAAACATCAATTGTGAGTTGATTGCATTTAACTCTTACAAACTTAGAAATGGAAGGACACACTGGGAAGTGGAAGTCTGCATTTTTGACATGGTGGACCATACACGCCTTGAATTTAGTTATGGTACTAAACTGATTATTGCAGTTCAAAAAAAAAAAAAAAAACTGACTATTTACCAATGGTGGCTTTAAGTTGCACAATCAAGCAATATCAAATAGCCACTACATCGAAGTCACATGACAACATTATCCTGAGCATCCAACTTTGTAGACTGTTTTAGATGCTTGGACTTTACCTTTTAATCCCCGACTCAATAGAAATATTTCTTCAAAAAAGGATATTATTCTCTCCATTGCGGTTAGACTCATATGACTATACCTCCCCGCCCCAAAAAAAATAAGGAAAAAAAAAAACCCTATTCCCTTTGAATAGAGGAAACAGGTTTAGAGTCAGAAATGTACTTTTCTCAGATTTTTCAGTCAGAAATGTATGTCCGAGTTATGATCTATATCATAGACCATGAGAACAGGTTTACATCAAGTAGAAAATTGCTTCAGAGATGTGTACGCAGCTATCAAATTTGTCTGTGCAAATAACCATTACTGACATATGCTTTGTACCTGAGTTTGTCATCGACAAAATCCATCGTGGTTCCTATGACATGCATGAGAGCCTTTGGATCAATCAATATCTTCACACCTTTATCTTCAACCAACTCATCAAACCTCGCTTTCTCATCTGTGTTTTCAGTATATTGGCCCATTAGAAACTGATACTAGTGAAGCAAATGATCACATTTAAGTTGAACCAATCAGAGTAACATGCAATTAGCTTGAAGCACAAAAGGCATATTGAAAGGTTCAAAAAATGCTTGAAAGCAAGCCTGATAGAACCCTGGGCATAATAAACGTTATGATGGACAAATCACCAAAATAAACAATGGGTTTCACCGTTTCAGTACGATACAAGCACTATCTGGAGTCTAGAGGATCATCGAGAAATGCACTCTGATTGTTTGAACGAGGAAGAGACCGACAATTTGTTCTGGAAGAGGGTATATAAAGGCCAAACGTTCTTTTCTTGCAAAAGATATAAGCAAATACAGGTTAGAAGGATGCACAAACACTTTAAAAAGCAAATAATTATCTGGTGAGTTGCCAAAGGGAGAGGGGAGTGGCCTAAGGGTTGCCAGATGATGAGGTAAGAAGGGTTGCCGGAGGGGGGAGGTAACCAGAGGCGGAGAGGTGTGTGGCCAGAAGTGATATTGGAGGCCAGAGGAGCGGGGTTGCAGAGAGTCAAGGTGGGAAAGGGAAGGAGAACAACGAAAATCTGTTTTCAAACCAAGTGAAACTATTTTATTCTGACTCAAAACTTCAGATTTTGAATCTTGTCAACAATTTTAGGCCGAAACCCCTGTCCATCAAACATGCTCTCCATTCCAGCTTCCAAAATATTTAAAAACAACTAAGTTACCAAATAGGACCAACCTAAAAATTCAGATTTCCAATTCAACAGATGTCAATTAAACCATCAATAGCATCCACCCTAATGCAATAAATAATCAACCAAGCATTGGGTGTGCTTAGCCCCAACATTTTCAACTTCAAGCTCTCGAGGTCCTTCCTAGATCTCTGCTCCGCGCAACTTTTATTGCAAGTAGCCAATTGGTAGAAATAACATGATAGGTGCTTGTTGTGCAATCTGACCTGAAGAAAGTTTTCTTCAAATCTGCTCTAATTTCCATCTCACCCGGGAATGCTTATTTGATAAACATTGACTAGGTGTCCTAGGTATTGAAGGGTCCAAGAGAGGCAAAGGTTGCTCAATGAATATACATGTCTCTGGAATTGACAAATGCTAGTTCCTAATTACAACGTTCCAAATATATGTCGTGCGTAGATTCCGAACTCCCAGTTTGAGAGAACATCTTCAGACTTTATATAGCTCCATTGAAAGACGCATGGCACTCGTGTCTTAGACTTATGCACTACGCTTGTGCAGTTATATTTAATATCGGACCGAAGCTCTTATTCCATTGTCTTTGACGATCTTTATTCTAGAACCCTAGGACAACCAAAGCCATACACTTAGCACAGGTTCTGTATACGGAGATCATCAAGACATTTGAATCCTGTAACATTTTAAACTACTACCATTAAGCCAAATGATGAAAGAAATGAGGTCAGAACTCAGAAGTTGGGGTATTTTAGGACTTCATCTTCTTGCATGAACCAACACATCAACAAACTTAAGAGTTAAGAGGCATCCACCCGTCAAAGGCGGAACTTAACAAATGGAACCAAACGTCGGCAGTGGTTGGTCTCAAGAGGCAAATGTAATACTTGACACTGGTAATTATGTCTACAAAACTATGAAAAATCTTCAATGATATATTTTAGATCCACAATTGACGACCATGGTTCACTACAGCACATATAATCAAACATAACATAACAAAAACTGCATCAAAGGAAGTGCACTACATTATCGTAGGGCACTATTTGGGTACGATATAGAAAGTTGAAGGTAAAAAATCTACCTAAAGATGTTTAAGTCTTGGATATATTACATTAATGATATCCTAAAAATGAAGGCAATGGATCGCCCTATTTTTGTAAGATAGTACTCGAATAATGGTATCATACTCGTGATCCAGAAACGAATTAAGCCCATCTTTTCATGTTTTTCATGATCTTTCTATAAAGCTTCTTAGTCTGTGGTGCCAGAATCTAGATGAAGAAGAAGAATGTGATTCTGAATCTTAGGATTCAGACGTTTGAAACGGACTCGAAGAGGGAAGTAACACCCAATAGAATCAAACACGTGGGAATCTGATCCACTGATCCCAACTCTTCCCATGATAACCTAGATTCGAGACTCATCCATTAAGAAAGGAGATGTTGAACTCTATTAAATGTTTCCCGGATACTATTCCCAAATTAATTAAATCATTTTAAGGAAATTACCGCATGCCTTGAATTACTTGGTTTTTGATTCCTAGTAATCAGATTCAAGCCTGCAAGCGAAAGCAAACGACTTCTTACCCGACAAAAGAAAATTTCATACATAAACTACATAAAAAATCGATATATACTGGTACTAGTCTAAAAACCCTAACTAATAATAATCGAACAATTTCAAATATATGGCTGAACTATATTAAGCCGCAACACCAATGATCTGCGTGAAATTGCAGAACACAATCAAATCTGAATTATAAGGCGAGAAGAAATGGATAGGTGGTGTAAGAGAACCTGCGTAATTGAGGGTGTAAGATAAGCCGTTGCAGCCGCGAGCCTTGACGCCGAGCTTGAGGAAAGGGCGTTGCCGCTGCTGCAAAAGGTGGCGTACTCTGGCCGCCGCCGTGTCCGTTATGTTTAGGGCTTGCCGTCGAGCGGCGGCCCCCACCTTCTCGGCGGCGGCTGCCACGATTCTCGAAGAAGCTGCAGCCATCTCTCTCTCTCTCTCTCTCTCTAGAACGTTACGAGCACGCGTAAAAAATTCGTTCTCGTTTTTTCGGGTGGGAGTTGAGGTTACCGGTTTATTTACCCGTCTCTCTTATTTATTGGTGCTATTATTTCCTGTCCCGAAAATATTAGTATTTGATTCGCAAAATAACAAAATACATTATGAAAATGCTAGTGACGGATAAAATTTATCCCAAAAGTGCTCCGAAAAGAACAACTAATGGTTAAGATTCATTTTTTTTTCTCGGCAAACGAAACTTTTTATAAAAACTCGAAAGGGTACATCGAGGTAAAAGCAAGACAAAAGAAATTAGTGAGTAGCCCATCCAACAAAAAATTGGACAGCCAGTACACCTCAACCAAATTTACAGTTTGAGCTTGCGAATACCGTCAAGAAACAACTTAAACTCCTCCACTGAATAAATCTTGATACCGAACTTGGTCTTCATCCACATAGCAACTCTAGTTTTCACCAATTCCCCTACTACCTCCACACTCAAGGTTGCATTGTTGAAAACGAGATCATTCCGAGCTAGCCACAATGACCACAAAGTGGCATAGAAAGAAGCTTCCCATATAATTTTCTCCAAGTTTCTAAACCCGTTGTCAAACCACCAAGTTGCCAATTCTGCCAACGAATTAGGACATACCCACAGAACATGCCACCAATCCAGAATAAGGGACCAAATATTCCAAGAGAATATACAGTGTAAGAAAAGATGATCCGGAATTTCGAGATGCAAGGAACACAAAGGGCAGGATACTAGTTGGCCCTCTTGAATGATATTCCTGCTGAAAAGCACTGATCGCGTTGGGACCCTATTCTCAACCGCCATCCACGAAAATATTTCCACCTTAGGGGGGCAAAGATTCTTCCACAGTGAACCCAAGAGTTGGTTCCGAGGATGAACAAGTTGTTCCCATTGGTAGTATACTGACTTGGAAGAGAAACGATTATCCTTAGTCCATTTCCATTGAAGCACATCCTTCTTGGTTGAGATTAATTTTGATACGTGGATCAGATCATCAAAGTGAATCTCAACCACTGATTGCTTTTTTCGGGACACTTTCGGGGTAAATTTTCTTTCAATTTTTTTTCCGCTAGAATATTAGTCATTGAAGCCCCATTCTGCTTAAGTTCTTAATATTTTAAATATTTATTTTCTATTTTACGAGACAGATTTCTCTCATAATATATCACTTTTACTTCAAAAAATAAGTATTTATTTAAAAAATAAATACTTTCTAGTTAGTGGAACACACCATCAGTTCTATTAACATACTAGATTAACAAATTTAACTTTTTATTATAATTTTTTTTAAGTTCTCGGTTTTACATAACGGGGAGCAACTTCCTATATTTTCCAAAAGATTCTTTTCTTTAACTACTACGTAATTTTCTAGGTAGGGAAATGAGGATTAGCTTAACACTTAATTTTCTTTGTTTGGCTTGTCTAATAATTTGGTATTATTCTTCTCTCTCTCTCTCTCTCTCTCTCTCTCTGAGTTTCTTGTGATATTGTACTTCATCGAAAAATCAAGAGATGATGGATAGTACATGAGGTGTAGTTTAGGCTAAACTTAAGTTAGGCTTCTACTGGACCTAACTCAAATTATGATTTCTCAAAACAGAACAGTGTATGGTGACATACACGTGCTTAGTATATTGTGTAGATAGATTTACATGTCACTTCTATCATTCAGTTTCCTTAGAGTGTCGAATCAATTATTCAATTCACTTAGTGTGCCACGTATATTGTGAACACACATGACCAACCACAAATTGCTTCAAAACCATGTTGATGGCCGAATAGAGGCCCAGCTTACACTCAGCCCAACTAATCTTGAAGGACTAACCTCACCATCCACTTACGGAGGTCCCACCCTCGAGTACCCTTCACACGGAAGCTCATAATCGGGTGTTGCCAAAACAAATAAAAGCTGTATATTTCAACCGAAAATCCGGAGATGTCTGCATGGCTGAATATATCATGGACAGAATTTTCAAGGCATTCACGAATGTGATAGAGAGAACATTAAGAAGCCGAAACTATAAATTGCCTAGCCTGAGATTCAAGCCGGAAATTGCCCAAGGGAACGCAAGGGATTCTCGGAATGCCAATAGGGTGACTGAATCGAAAAAAATACCGAGCCCAAATACAAATTGGTTTCGATCAACACATTTCATCATTTCCAAGTCGATCATCATCAATAAGACTTAGTTTCCAGTTGAATCATCAGTAAGATCTTAATTTCGGAGGATATATCTTTTTCCCCTGCAGCTTCCTCCTCAACGACAGCATGAACACACAACTATTTCATATCACCAACCCACCAACAAACGACACAACCGGAAAGATGATATAAATAAGAACCTGATTAAGTTACTATCCGAATTAAACCTTCATGAAACTTTCCTATATATCCCTCACAAGCAATAATCAGATAATGAGCAACGTAGATCCACAGGGAAAAGCAAATAAACCATGCCACGTACAAATGCAACATGATAGAATGAACTGTTGAGTCAATACCATTAAAGGGGAACAAGCGAGAACATCATCTTGTAAAATTAAAAACTGCCCATAATAGCACACAGCTGAAGTTATTAACCAATAAACATCAACAATGGTCAAACTTCATACGGATAACCATTCTCATAAACAGTCACGCAAAGTAACGGTTATCGAAAAGCCATGCCAAGTGATAATGTACATTTATTTGTTGTAACAACAAGGTTCATCATAGACTCGTAGTACGTCCAAAGCAAGAGCTCCACAAGTCGGTGAAGAGACCAGTTCAGCTCTTATGAGCCTCTCCTTCAGCTTTCTGTGAAAAGATGACAAACTTGTAAGACACAGAAATTAAGAAGAAAAACAAAAAAAATGCAGTGCAAGGCAAGGCAACATCAAAATAATTTTTATGTGGAAATCAAGGATATGCTCTAGTCTGTAGAAACTGACACACAACGAACAGCTACTTCAATTGATGGGAAGAGGTCAGAGTTCCAAGGAAGATCCAAAATAATTGCTAACAGAACTAAACTCAAGCAATTTCCAGAAATACTCAAGTCATGGAAAGGATTGTACACATAAGGAATGTACTCTTTTTTCCCCATGTTGAATAGTTTTCTTCCAAGGTGAGTTATGTCAAAAATGTCAAAACAAACAAGCCCTGCCTATTAGGCTTAGTTCTTATACAAAAAGCCCTTTGAAATTGCAGGTGTTAGGAATAGCAACTTGGAAAAGAAAAGTTTGGTCACCGGGTGCAGAGAAGAACCATAGAAATTATTTTCTGATAAGTGACCAAGCAGTTGGGTTGCACCTTATGGGCCACAATCATGCAACTTAGTATGGCTACTTTAACCATTACAGGTTTGCAAACCTCTCTAAAAAGTCTACTATACCATCATATTTTGACCGTCTCAGTAACTAATAAATGGCCTTAAAGTCTAAAATGGAGCAACAAATGACCGCATGCTATGTTCGCAATCTAGAGATTAAGGCGATGGTAAAATTGGAAGCTGTTGCAGCCCAGGAAAAATCAATTAATCTTAGCTGAAGTACCTAACTGGAAAAAAGCCAATCCGTAACAACTTTTGTAATCACCATGTCTCAATACTGACAAGTAGGAATTTCCACAAATTTATCAACTAGCAAAATGCATGCATAGAGTTCTAAGAACGTAATTTATGTATTTCCAACAAACATAAACAAAGAAAAAGAAAAGCCTCTGGTTCTATGAAGATGAATTGAAGAGCAAGAGCAGAACAACATAATTGCTATACATGCAAAGTTTTTGTAAGAAACAGGAACATGAATGCTGCCAATTGAGGTGCAAATTGACAACCAACATCTTCCACAAGAATTGTTGAATAGGTCTTCTCCCTTTCAACTAGGATTTGGCATGTCTCCAGTCGGCAATACCAACAGGACCATCCAGTTTTGCAAAATGCGGGTCCATCCTGGGCTCACCTCAACTATCCAAACTGTTTATTTATAGCACTCGTCAAGAAGATCACCTATGCAAAATCTAATTGCGTTTTTTAAAAACAAAATCGCTAAACCATATATGAACCCAGTATTAGCACACATTTTGCGAAAACGCACAGTCCATTCGGTCACAGAGACAAGCTAACTCCATATATAGTTAAGTCAACACTCTACTAATATGAAGTTTTACTCCATTCTGGCAGCTAAGATGAGTACAATAAGATGATACAACCTTGATGTTTGCAAGGCAAACACACTTGAAAATTAAACCCAAACTCCTACTACTTATTTTCCTTTCTCTTTCCACAGTTACAAAACAAAGTATAAATATAAAAACACAAATACTGTAAGAACAGCACAAATATAAATTACTACCAAATTCGTTACCGAAACAAATATAATAAATGAATTTATGTAAATCCGACACGAAAATTCCGAAAAACTGGAGGACACGACACGTTGGGGGACGCGTTTTAAATTTTGTTTGTCCAGAAACGAATTAACTAAAGACTAACAAATCAGTCAGTAAGAGACCCTAAATTCTCGTACCTTCTCTGCCTTCTCCTTCTCTACCTTCTCTTTCTCAGCCTTCTGCCTCAGCTTCTCCAACTTCTCCCTCTCCATTTTCTTCAAAAACAAAAACCAAAACATCACAAAAACATCCAACACAACCATATACATATATATATATATATATAAAGAGAGAGAGAGAGAGAGAGAGAGAGATTGGATGGAGGTGAAAACCTGGATGTAGACGTTCTCAGCAGCACGCTCTTCCTCGCCAAGGATACGGCCCCTGCTATCGCTCAAGTAGCGAAGGCCTGGCCTTCGTTGGGCCTCCATTAAACGAAGCACCGCCGTTGATCTTCGCATAGCCATCGATGATCGGTTTCACAGTAGTAATCCTAGATGCAGAGAGAGAGAGAGAGAGAGATCTGTAGTATCAGGTGGAGCAGAGTGTGACGATCAAATCAGAGTCAACAAACCCTAGGAAATTTATATAGGGAGGGGTAATGTGGGTCCGGTTTGTAAAACCGGATTGGAGACCGGTTTTGGGGGCAAACCAGGGACGTTTTCGTTTGGCGCACTCTGGATTGTTTGCCACGTATGTAAGATATTATGAATTGGTCCCACCAGAGTAGCGGATGCTCTTATCTGGAAGACTAGAACCAAGTCTACTCGCTCTTATCGTTTTCGAGACCTACTTCACATAATCACAATTATAATGAGTCCTGCCATGAGGACCGACCAAAGGAGGACCGAAATTGTACCGACGGATGGAATTCACCTTTGCCGTCAACCAGTGGATGGAATTCACCCTTGCCGTCAACCTTGCCGTCCTTCCAGTTTGTTACCCAAGTTTTTAATGCAAATGGTTTAAGATTTTCTGTCCAAAAGATGTTGTTTACTACAGGAACATCATTAGTTTATACTACTTTGTATCATCAGTTTATATACTAATTTTTCCAGTGGGGGACAAATTTAAAGCGTGCGTAGTTTTTTATACTTTCAACCTACCTTTTTCTCTGTTAAAAAATGTCTGTTTTGTACGCATTTGTGGTCCCCTCTTTGTATGCATTTGGGTTCAATTTGAAACGGCCTAACGGTAAATGCACATGTCCTTTGGCCATGTAACGTGGTTTTTTAGCCGTTTAAGGCCTTTTAGGCCTCCGGAAGCTCAAATTTGCCGTTTAAGAAAATATTTGACTTGCTAATAACTTGGGCAAGAAAAATCCGAATTAAGTCGTTATTTTGGGAGAAGTTTTACAATTTTCTCTATTTTCTAGTTTTGCTATTATTCTGAATTTTTTCATTTTTGGTAATTTCCGTTATTAATTGATTCGGTGTCCGTTTTGAGGCCAATCAATTAGAGTTAGGGTTTTTCTACCTATTTAACAAGTTGTAAGCCTTCGAGGCAAGATAGTGATTGATTATTATTGAATGAAAAGAGTCTAGAGAGCATTTTCTCTAAACCTATATCGGTTGTGATTTTTTTTGTCGCACGTTCGTAATGTAATTGAATGACAGATTGATCTTGTGCGTCTTTTTTGGTAGAAAACAATGTGGGTAATATTGGGGGAAGAGACATGGGCCAGGTAGGTACCAAATAAGGCTTCCGTTATCCAAGTAGGCGAATTCCGTCCACTGGTTGACGACAAGGGTGACATTGAACTGAGTCACAAACTGGAAGGACGAAATTGACACAAAAAAAATTTACAAGGACGAAAATGAAACCGACTTTATTTTGTAAGGACCATTTAAGTATTTAAGCCTAGTTGTTATCGGACTTTGTGTTAGTGCTGCATATTTCTCAGCTGTTGGATTGTACATTTGATGGTTCAGATCTCATATTGACAACCAACGATTAAGAGTTGTTCATTATTGAGATGAAATTGGATCTGTCGGATGCACGATCCAACGGCTCGGAGGTGCTTAGCACATTATTGCATAACACCATCCCCAATTCGTTTTTAGTACTGTAGTATATGGTTTCGTAATCTTTGATTTTCTTTTTTGCCACTATCTTTAAATTAATTAATTATCTCAACGAAAAGAATAAAAAATAATTAAAATGCAGAATAAAGTTAAAAAAAAAGGTTTATACGTACTATTTTCTCTGTATCCTTTTGTTCTTTTATTTTTATCGTAATTTTTACTTTTTAAAATTTTGTCATCGATAGAAATGACCAATTCAAAGGTTTTAACATGATCGAACGGAAACTTAGGGGAAAAAAATTAATACTAGAACAAAAAAAATTTATGAGGAACATGCCTCTATGCGGGAAGATATTTATAACAAAATAATTTCCCGGGATTCTTACACTTATAACATACATTTGAGTAATTGTTCGGAATAATTACCGTAAAAAAATTTACTTTCTTTTGGAAACTAAGAAACTACAAGAACACGTTCATCTTTTTGTCCACTACCACCTAGATTAGTCCAATTTAAGATGCATTTTTGCTAAATTAAATGCACTAAGTCCATGTTTGCACGTCATTTTTCTCGTATACATCAATTAAAATATCACTTAGTGGAAAATAACTTTATTATTGCCATTAACTTGTAGTCCATTCAGTTTAGCTGAAACGCACCTTGTAGAAATTGTTATTTGTTTGTAATTGTGCTTAATTTAGTGGAGTATTAAATTTTCCTAACTTAAATTATTTTGACGGTTGAAACTAGACAGTGAAAAACCTAATTAGCATATAAAAATTACGTGAACTTACTTGTGGGAGGACCAGCTGATAATTCTGAATCCCAAACACCTCTAATGAGACTCAAACCATGGTCTCTCTTGTGGGAGGACCAGCTGATAATTACTGGCCTCCAAGCCCTTTGGTTTTATCCTTGTAAGTGTAAAAAAGTACTACAAAAATAAAAATTTTATTTTTAAATTCACATAACAAGAGAAAAAGAGAGAGTGTGGTTATAAAAAGGGAAATGAGCAAAATCAGAAGCCTATAAAAAATAGGGGTGAGTGGTGAAAAATCAATTACTCATTGCTAAATAAAGGCTGCTGATTTTGACACTTTTTTTTTTTGTTAATACAACTTCCATGCAAGTCTATTTTTACAGGGGAGTGACGTTAACAAAAAGGAGAGTGTCAAAATCATTTCCCTAAATAAATGGAGAAAATGACGGCTAAGGACGTGTTTTGATAATTAATAAAATTTGTTAATACTGAGAACATTTGTTAATACTGAAAATGTTCTTGACGGATATTAATTATCAGCGGTCATTTTCCTTGCTGTGAAAATTCAAGTTATTATTTCCCGTAGCTCGTTGTTAATATATTTACGAATAGACCCCTCAAAATATCCCAAATTTCGCCTTCCCGTCCTATCGCAAGGGAAAACAGGAAAGGGGAGAACGAGGAGAAGCAGTCAAATCCATCCTCGATCATTCCGATCGGATTGAAAGTCTCCGTATATAGATTACACATATATTCTGAGAGACATATATATAGAGAGAGAAGATGTATCATCCGACTAGAGGCGGCGTCCGCGGCGGTCGAGATCGTAAGTTCTCGATCTCTTTCTTCTGTATTCTAGGGTTTCTGATTCGATTTCAATTTATGTACACGCATATGCATCTTCTGTACATAAGTTTTAAAGATAACTGATGAAGAGATAATTGCATCTGACATAGGAATTGAATCTATTTTTAAATTTTTAGCATGTTTAGGCAACGAAAGCGTTATACGATTCCGACAGTTTTATAATCGAATCTTGAACGTATTACTGTTTCAAAGTGCCTCATGATATGCTCGCTGACGTGCAGAATTTAGCTGGGACGACGTGAAAGCTGACAAGCATCGAGAGAACTACATAGGTCACAGTCTTAAGGCTCCTGTTGGAAGATGGCAGAAAGGTACTCCATTTTATTGTGGTTTTCTGAATGTTTTTCCAATTTCAAGATTACATATGCATATCAATTGTGCAAGTAGTTGTGAATGTAGTTGCTGTTGATTGGTTAACACTTCAGAGGTTGTGGCTTAGAATGACTTAGTTTTTGCTGCCGGCATGATTGTTTTTAGTCTTTAGATAACTGCATTATGTGGTATACGTAACATTATTATCATATTTTAGGCTAATTAATATGATGTCCACATGCCTCTTTTACCCTATGACACACTCCGGCTAAAAGATAAAAAGAGGAGTGAGGAGCTTAAAACGACGTGTGAATATCATCTCCCACATTTAATTATGATATGATTGATTTATATATGTATATACTTGATGAGATAGAATCGTTATCTGCTAATCTCGATTCCAAGTTCTGCTGTATGCCTGTACATGTGTGAATACGACCAGACTACCAGTAGTCTTGTGGTCTTGCCTTGTTTCTCACCTGCCTTTGCTCTAGGAAATCATGCAGAGACATGAACAGGGTAATTACGAATTAGTAATTAACAAAAGTCACGCCATTGAGGAAACAAGCCTTACAAAGTTAGGAGAAAAATATGGCAAAACCTTCAATGAGGAACTTTTCGAGGTAGTGTGGAAGAGGTGCTACGTTTCTGTTGACAGTGAAGAGTTCAAAGAAGGGTTTAAGGTGGTGGAGAGGGGCTGACAGAACAACCAAACAGTCAGATTAGGTATTTCAGAGCCGCGCTGGATATGCACTTGACTCAGGGAAGCAACCAGAATTAGAGGCTTGAAAAACATTTTGGAATGGCAAAGCTGTTCAAATGTGGGAGGGAGGTTCTATGAGCTCTTAGTGATGGAATAGAGGAGAAGGGGTGTGTACAGGATTCCAACCATGGAAAACGGGTTAAGGATGGGTTCTGTTTGTTGATTATTGACAGCTGCTAGCAAGGGTAAAGTGGTGGAGAGTTTGTGGAAAACATATGTTTAAATAGCAAGGGTCAGCAGTTGGCCAGTCGGATTGGTGAAAAACCTAGGTTTTGAGAAGGCGATTCTGTAATGGGGCGGTCTTTCGTGAATTGACATGGGGACAATGCTCTCAAAGATTTTTGGGAAACATTTCTGGGTATCTCTTCCTATCTGATTTGGAGAGTGAACAGTACAAGTTTGTACAAAAACGATTAAAAGGCTCAAATCTTTGGTCAGCTAGTTTATCCGTCTTGTCAAGTTTGTGTTTGGCGTCCCTGGAGTTGTGCAGCTTTTAAAGGTTAAATGTTATCAAAGTATCTCCAATTTTCTTTTAGTTATTCTTTGGGTAATATGTATTGGATTTTCATTCTCTTCCACCTTGTTCTTGCCTTCTTTGAGGTGTTTTTTAGAAAACAATGTCATAAAGGTTCCTCTTGTCTAATTGTACAGGGAAGGATCTACACTGGTATGCCAGGGACAAAAAATCTCAGAGTGCAGATATGGAGGCTGCAAAAGAAGAGATACGCAGGATCAAGGAAGAGGAGGAGCAGGCTATGAAGGAGGCTCTCGGCTTGGCTCCAAAGCGTGCTAACAGAACTCAAGGCACTCGATTAGATAAGCATGAGTTTTCAGAACTTGTGAAGCGAGGCTCCACAGCAGAAGACTTGGGTGCAGGCCATGCTGAAGCTGCTCAGGTTCATGGCCTTGGTTTTGCTAGGTATGAGTCGTATGACACAAAAGATTAAGTGTAGTCTCTGTTGGTTTCAGTGTTGGACTCCCTGGTTACAGATAATTTGAAAATTTTGTGTATGATACTTTCACCTTAAGGCTGAAGGATGTGGTTGAAGCGTGGATTTGTTGAGTGAACCGGCTAATGTTTTCCCTATGTTTTACTTTATTTTCATGACAAATCCTTATGTTACCTGAAATCAGGTGCAGTTAGGTGTCCAAGTGCGAGATTTATCTCATTTCCATCTCAGGGAAATGAGATGGAAATGTGTCATGGTTAATTAGAATGACAATATATGTTTGTTATGTGAATGTCCAACTAAACATGTTGGACACGGATCCCATACCTTTACTGATGTGCCGTTTGTCCCACACGGTTACACTAGACAATTTGAAGAGTCTATGTAACATATGTAAATTCCTTCTCAAATCTATGCTCCAAATACTGCCTAATTGCCATGTTATTCATGAATCATGATAACATCCTCTACTAGTTCAAGATTAATGCTTCCAGGCCCTAGCTTTCTGTCAATGCTTACCTACTTCATCAACCCTATTGCATCATGCTTCTATGTTCACTTCCAATGTCCTTAGTTTTGTTGATTTGACTTGTTAGGTGCTCTATCAAAATTTTCAAGTTTCAACTATTCCATCCGTAGAATACTTGTTTATGCCAGAGTGGAATAAACTAGAAATGTATTGGTTTTTCATTCAACTGTACTTCTTTAGAAATTATTGTATGTTTTCATTATTTTGACTCTTTTATTGATTGTCTTGGCTTTGTAATGTTCCATGTCAGTGTTGTAACTTGGAACTTGTTATTGCAGAGCGCCTCGTGCTGGGGAAGAGCCTAGTTCTCTTCAGTCCAACTTGAAGGAAGAGTTGCCTGAGAAGATGGAGGCACCTCTGCCAAGTCCAACTGCGAGGAATGCAGAAGAATCGGATGATGAAAGGAGCCGGAAGAAACGGAGGCATGAGGAGAAGAAACACGAAAAGCATGACAAGCGAGAGAAACACGAAAAGCATGACAAGCGAGAGAAGCGTCACTCGCGTGACTCAGATGGCAAGAGGAGAAGCAAGAAAGACAAGGAGAAGAGGAGACATGATTCTGATTGACTGATTTGCCTATCAATGTAAGTGGCATGCCTATGTGTTTGTGACTAGACGCAAATCCTGTATTTGTAGCTTTTTAAACCATGGTACTTGTAGTTGAGTTGGGCTTACAGTGATTGTGGTTCCTTTGGTGGGCTTATTTATCTTGTTGGTCGAGTTGTTGAGCTCGATTATCTCGTGGACTCTCACACAATTGATGTAGTGTCCCGTGGTTTGTACTTGGTACTTTATACATGACATAATGATCTCTCATATCGATTGACCAAAAAAACATGGGGGTTTTATTCAGTATGCTGTTTGGCAACTTTGGCTTTTAAAAATGACGGGATAAGCTTCTTTCAATACACCTCCAAACTCTCATTTTGTGGGGTCAGAGTCTGAATCCACAACTATGATATAAACCGTTCATCTCACGTTTTGAAACCAATTTCTGAACTCTGAAGTGAGAGTGACATGGGCAGAGCCACACTTTGTTTGTTATATTTGGTTTGTATTTCTTTTGACCATAACTATATGGCAAGTTCTTAGCCCATTGATAGTGAAGGCTTTGACAGATGGGGAGTACTCGTTGAGAACTTTTAATGACAATATGAGGCACCTTTTACATTTCCATTCCTTCTCGCAAGGTTCTCTATTGGCATTACAAGTTGTCTTTGATTTGGTCCTTTGCTTTGGTTGGCAACCTGGATTTAGGTATTTATTTTTATCTTGGAAATTGGAGATGAGTGAACAATCGTACTTTGTAAAACTCAAGTGCGATGCTTGGCCTTGTGAGTTGCTTTGTTATATTTAGGATGGATTAACAATGCCTTCGTTGAACTTGTTCGCATTCTTCCTAACTGATTCTCATTGTTACATTCATGCTTTACATGCATTTTTCATTTTTTTAATGCCTTGTTTGTTTTAGTTTTTGAAAAGTATTTTTCAAAAGATTCCCCCTACTTCCAATCATTTCTCTCTCTATCTCTCTCCACTTATTACCCCTACTAATCTCAAAAAAAAAAATTTCAAAAACGAAACCAAACAAAGCAAAATAAATACATGGGAAGTAAACATGTTTGCCGATTAGGATTATTGTAAGTATATTACCCCAGGAGTTGGCGCAGTGGTGTTCACCTTGCAACTAGGGTCCTCACGAAGCCTTTGGTCTAGGGTTCACCTCCCACCCGTGTGCTGTCAAAGATTTGGGAGTTTTAGCAGCTAGACTTGTCTAGGATTCGGGTTAGGTGGTTTATCCAATGTGGTCTGTCAAGTGGTAGGCATGCCGTAATTGCCATATTAAAATGAGCCAAACCAAGTTTCTGCACATTGTATTTCATGTTTGGATTGAAAACAAACAAGTTTTCCATGTTATGACATATTTTGTTTTCAGGCTGGACAAAGACAGAGACAATTGAGTCGCTGATGCGAAAAGCGGGTTACAATGGCGCCATAACTGAATCACTCCGGAAGCGTATTCGACTGACTGGTTACCAGAGTACACTCTTTACCATGCGTTACAGTGAATATGTTAACTACGTCAAAATTACCAGAGGGTGGCGCTGGAATCGATTTGTTGGTGTTCCAACCCACAACGATTATTGTATCGACTGTGCTAAATTATTCTTCAAATTCATTTGATTTTTTAAGAGGACACCAAATGAGTTTTATTACGGACTCCAGTTCCTCAGTTCCTGTGTTTATGGCAACAAAATTCAATGCTGCAGTTTCGTTCTTCGTTTGCAGTGTTGTAAAACTCCATGACATGTGATACGTGTGCTCTTCTTTTTTTATTTTATACAGTAACTCACAAGCTTTTACTGTCCCTTCTTTAGGTTTGTTGATAATATTCTATTGGCTTGCCTGATTTATTCTTAAAATTATATCCAGTTAATCTTAGCACCTAACTTGGTTTTAGTAAGAAACCAAACACAGGGGTGCTTACGCCAAACCATCTGGAAAAAAAAATTACATCTACTGAACGGCTCGGATCGTTTGTGTGCATGGGATCAGTAGTGGGTCTCACACCATGATCTGTGCACAATATCTGTGCAGTTAGCATAGCTCTTTGAGCAATGGGGTAATAGCTCAGTGGCAATATAAGGGTTTTTATTTGTAATAACTCAGGTGTCCGGATCAGCTTACGCACATCTCAACTAATCTTAGAGCCCAATTCCTCCGCTCACTTTAAGGATTATACTGCAGATGTATCCAGTATCGGGGTCAAGGAAGAAAAAACAAAGCTTTGGAGACCCAAATTTTGCTAGGTTTTTTGAAAGCAATTCTTCATGAGAATTTGTAGTGGTGATTGTCGCATCAATTAAATTTTCTACCTTGATCAATTTACCTATAGATCAAGTCAGAGTATGGCCATTATACGATCTTACATGGTGGCCAAAATATTAAACATACTGTTTTAGATGTGGCGAAATAAAGAAAAAAAAATGCTGTATTTTAGCCGAATTTGGCCTAAATTAGTTTAGTTTTTTTTTTTTTTTTTAAAAGTCTCTCGGCCCTGTTAACTTTTAATGATCTTTTGTTAGATTTTCATCAAAAACTTTTTATAGTAGTCAGTGTGCCTTAACGAGATTAATTGTTTTTGTTAGTATCAAAATTGTAGTGCATAAAAAGCCTTATTATACCAAGCACATGTACAAGTCTTTAATGCACTACAATTTTTGGCATTAACAAAAATCGTTTTGGCATTAGCAACATCCAATATCGATATGAAGTTTTAAAAAAATTAGGATAAGATGATGCTAAAGTCACAAAGTTCTAATTCAATCGGTTGGAAAGGAGGGGAAATGCATTTTTCTATAAGTATTATGCTCAGTTACCATAAAAGTTGTGGAACTCTACGTCTTAACTTTGCAATTCTAAATACTTTTATTCAAAATAGATCCTGCAAAAGGGAAGGAACTTTAGTTTTCCGGCGAAGTTCTTTGTGAACAGAACACATCCAGAAAAATTAAGTTTCTTTATTATTTATGTCATTAACATCACTTTTCATGAGAATATTTTTTTTTCACGCAATATTTCCTACAATGGAGCCTATAAGGGGCCGTTTCCACTAATTTTATTTGGCGACCAATTTGTGCCAAAATTGCATTTTGTTCACACTAATCAATAAGTTTTGGCATTTTAACATTTTTATTCACACTAATCAACAGTTTATTCACATTATTGCACTCACAATCAACAACCAAAATTGCATCTTGTTCGCACTAATCAACAACTTATTCATTAGTAGAAACACGCAAATAATCTAGTGGAGTACTATATACTAAGGGGGTGTTTGGACAAATAAGCCATTTGGCTTTCCGGCCAATTTTTTGGGGATTATTGCTTCCTTATGACGAGAGGAATCTAAAAAGTAAAAAATTTTGGTCGAAATCCAAATTTTTTGGAATAAAGACAAAATAAGTGGCTTTCCGGCCAATTTTCGTCGAAATTCAAAAAAAATTGGATTTCGATCGAATTTTTTTACTTTTTAGATTCCTCTCGTCATAAGGAAGCAATAATCCCCAAAAAATTGACAATAAGCCACAAAATGCAAAAAAAAATTGAATAAGAACAAAAAATAAGCCACTTTGGCTTATTTGTCCAAACACCCCCTAATTAAGCCATTTGGCTTTCCCGAATGCTTAACAGTAGTATTATCCAAGAAAGAACTTTACCTCTCGTTTCTGGCGGGAACAGAGAGAGAGAGAGAGAAAAGAGGAGTGAGAGTAGTGCAGTAGGGTGTAGAGTGGGGGCGATTGGCGACGCAGAGACAAAGCCATACAACCCGATGGGATCGGAGGTTGCTTTACCCAAATGGGCATCTGAGCCTTGCATCATGGGCATCGACGAAGCCGGACGCGGTCCTGTTCTAGGTTTTCCCCCCTTTTCAAAGAAACGCTTTTATTTGTGCTTATCTACTTCAATTGGTTGCTAATTTTTCATGGGTCTGATCAGCATTTCAGTTCTCGTGTCTGTTTTATTGAAAAATAGTTTCTTGCTGTGTTTGTTTTTCTCAGGACCCATGGTATACGGATGCTTGTACTGTGCTGTCTCGTACCAGAAGACTCTTTCTTCTTTGAACTTTGCAGGTTAGCACTTCAGCTACATGTGGGTCTTGTGCAATTCGTGTCTTGTGACAAGGGTTTTCCTGTTTTTGTTTGATTTTGTTTCTTGAAGGTGGTAAGACAACAGCAGTATGGTGAATAGCGTAGTAGTATTTATTTCAAAGTGTGACATTTCTTAGAGGGTCCAACCTAAAATCAATGGGCAATCGGTGGAGTAGCCTCTTGATTGTATTAAACAAGCTTGGGTGAGTTAGGTTAACGATGCAGGATAAGTCTTAACGCTCCTCCTCAGGTGGAGACTTAACCCCGTGAAGTGAGGCCACCTAAGACCAAGCTCTAATACTATGTGAGATTTCTTGAGTTCAACCTTAAACCAATTGGCAGTAGTGAAGTAGGCTTTACTTAGATTATACTATTAACCAAGTTTGGATGACTTAGGTGAACTAAGTGGGATAAGTCTAACACAGGCATGTGAATTTATATTTGCTCATATGCTTTGAAATGATTCTGGAGTACCAAAAGTATACGTGTACCCACAAATTGGGTCTTAGACTTTCTTTATGTTTTTCTTTTCGTCTTGGTTGTTGACAATAGCTGCAACCCCTCAGTGATTATGGTGTAACATCTCCCACACAATGTCATTTCTGGTCTCTTTTTTGTGCAGATTCTAAAACTCTGAAAGAAGAAAAGAGGGAAGAATTATTTGAGAATTTGAAGGCTGAAGAATCTATTGGATGGGAAGTTGATGTCATTGATCCGAGGGAGCTCTCGGCTAAAATGTTGAAGAAGTTAGTAGAGACTCGTTTTATTCTATTTCATCTTGTTCTGATGCAGCGCATGTATTACATGATTCGTCCTGTTTGATTTTGACCAGGAATAAGATAAACCTTAATGAAATTTCACATGATTCTGCAATGGGCCTTGTCAAAAGGGTACTGAACATGGGAGTTCTTCTAACCGAGGTATTGAACTCTTTCTTTAGCTATAGGACAGGTTCTTCCTTGAGGCAATGTTTAGAAATTAAACTCAACATACTGACATCACAAATGGGAGCAAGGAACATGATGAAGTTGTTAGATTTTTTAACTAAGCGGTTTTGGGTGTTGCTTTTGGGTGCCATTTAACCTAGTAAGATGTATCTTGTAAATTGAGAGACGAGATATTTTCAGCTATTGATCCAATGTTCATTATAGAAAGAACCACAATTTGTGAATTGAAAAAAGGCTGTAGCGGATGAACACCTTGATCGAACAGGAAGAAAAATAAGAGTGAAATATCAACGAAAATTTTCCCAGTTCTCTTTCATCTGCTGGAGGGGTTTGAATTGATTCGTTTCTATGTGCTCGACATAAATCCTAGTAAAAAGAGTACGAAAGATACGATAATTGTGTTGCTGGCCATACCTGCAACACTTGCAAATGAGGTTTTAACATCCTAAAACTTTCTGGGCCGCTCTTCAGTGAGTAAGATTAGGCCACAGGAACCATATTACTGACTTGAAACAGGCAAGCGTTGATGTGTGGAAGTGTTTCAGGTTTATGTGGACACTGTGGGAGATCCAGAAAAGTATCAAATTAAATTGTCCGAAAGGTTCCCACATATCAAATTTGTTGTTGCAAAGAAAGCTGATAGTCTTTATCCGGTTGTAAGTGGAGCAAGCATCGTCGCAAAGGTGGTGAACTCTGCTTGACTTCTCAGGTTGAATTCTTCCTGGCTATTAGAGTTTTTAATGTATCTATGTTTCGACTTTCAGGTAACAAGAGACCGAGCCGTGAGGGATTGGGTGCTTGATGAAACTGCTGAAAACATGCATCGGAACTTCGGCTCAGGTTACCCTGCAGGTAAAAATTGTTAGATGAACTTTCATTTTGTCAAATTTTACGGTGTGTTTGGAATTTGTGAAATGGTGAAGGAAAGGAAGAGAAATCATAGGTTTTCCTTCATATGGTTTTGCAAAGGAAACAATGAAGTGGAAGGAAACAGTTTTTTATTTGGCTTAAAAGAGAAAGAGTAAGAAAGAACAAGGAAAAAAGGAGGGAAATACCTCTCCATCCGTCTTCTCTCACAATTTTTCTTTCCGTTGGAAGAACCAAGCGGGGAAGCAAAACTGGACAATACTTATCCTTCCTTTCCTCAAGTTCCAAGCACGTCTCGCAAATTTCATATGAGCATTGCCGTATGATCAAATATGGATTCCTGTTAATTTTGTTTTAGATCCTGCAACAAAGTCTTGGTTAGAACATCACAAACATCACGTATTTGGGTTCCCAACATTGGTCCGGTTCAGTTGGGGCACTTGCACTCCTTACTTTAAAGACATTGTCGAAGTGCTGTGGGAATCTGATAAAACCGATGAAGAGGGTTCCTCTACTGGAAGCAGCAAGCGGCAATTGAAGTTGAGCAGTGTTGGTTTCACTGGAGTGAAGCGAAAAAGTGTAGAAATTGAATCCAGCGGCAAAGGACGCTGCAAATTTTTCCATGCTCGTAAACTTGAGCAAGTCACTCATTTCTAAGGACAAATTTGGAATTGTATACTATTTCCAAATGTTGGATTATTTGCATCTTGTATTTGACAAACCTGTATTCTATCGGATTGTTTATTCTGATTGAGATTCAAAAGACAGGTCAGCGAATGAGCTGATGTGGGCATTGAAGAGATTATTCTCAATTTTGCTCGAGTTGTATTCGGTATAATACGATACAGATGCATTTACTTTTCATTAAAAACAAACCAAATCAACTGCAATAGAAATACTATTAAGAGTGTACATAGCAGCAAAGTAGTGCAGATAACACAACCAGTAGAGAATTCGTTTGGAAAGAATAATTTCAGGCTTTTCAACAATAAGACATATGAACATCCATGCCTTGAAGCTTTTCTTAGTAAAGAGGCCTTGCTCAATTAGATACGGCGTCAGAAGGTGAGAAGGAAGAATAGCTAGAGAGAGCATATGGAGCAACCCTGCTGTGCTTGAGTGAGGCGTGGGTGAAAACGCCGAAAAGTAGAAATGTTGGCCGTGCATATTTGATTTGGTGGGTTGTATATGGTACAGTTGGAGGGAAGTTGGCCAAGGCTTCCGGTTTCAGTTACCCTTGATACCGAGCAAAGTAAACTACACAAAATCAGAGGGAAGGTTGCGTTCCTTTCATTTTTGCTTCATTTTCTTTGCAATAACCACTTTCGATTTGTATCGCGCTTACCTTTCTTTTTCCTTCTACAAGATTCAAACATACAGCTCAAGCAACCAAAGAACAATCTTTCACCAATAATAGCAGGATGTAAACCTTGAATTGCATTAGCCCCACAAATGTGACTTACAGCTCTTGAGATACATCTCACTGGATTAAAGTGAAAGAACTGCAGAAAGGAACTACAATCATTAGCAATACACCTGCTCACTGGAATCAGATATACAGCTCTCAAATCCGCTCTTAAATAAAGCAACAATCGAAGATAAATGGCTGTCTCTGGTTAACTACTGCAAATTAATAGAATTTCAAAAGATTTCAATCAAATAACATCAGCATTTCCCCAACAGCATGCATTTCTGGGCTAAAAATTAGCTATAATTCCATCTAACACTGTGTTACTTACTAAAGAGTTACCCTAAAGAGTTGCCCGAATTCACAACCTCACAATCCATCCACTCATACTAATCTGTTAATCCCCTAATCACACTATCTGCTAAGGAAGAAAACAACTTTACAGATAGGCTTTGTCAATTAAAATCACTGTGTTTCATGTACAGAAGTGCGTAGCCTTTACTCTCCCCTTCGTTCTTTACATGGGATGATAGTGCACGTTTTGATACCCCATCGAGTCTCCTTGATCAGGAAATTGAGCTGGCGGAGGGATTGGGCGGGTGTCCATTGCAGTGGTGATATCGTGGATGCTTGATCTCTTCCTCTCTTTCTTCTCTGAGGTTTGGCGGAGGTAGAATTTTTGGGCGTGGCTGGCAACTTGTGTCGGCGTTCTGGTCACCACCACATTTCTTGAGATGCTCCGCCAGTCGCCCCTGCCGTAAGTCTTGAGACCGAGTAGAAATAACCTGCAATAGATAGCATACACAAGTAAATCCCACAAATCAAATAATGCACAGACCAGTTGACTATTTAGCATAACGGTAGCCGACAAGCGGTTTATGCAAAGTACATCTTAAACGTCTAAAATGGTGCATATCAAGTTCCGTCACATGAAAATGTGGAAGGTTTATTCAGTGTTTGGAACTCAAGGAAGGAATGAAAAGGGAAAGGAAAACAACAGTATTTCCCTCCTTCGTAGGTTCGGTTGTGGTTCCTACTTCCTAGTTTGGGAGAAAAAATAGTTTCTTCTTTCCTTCGTTTTCCCCCATTTTCCCTTTCCTGTCTTGCATTCTCGTTTCTTCTGGTTACCTTATCATGTTCTTTCCTCAGGTTTTTAATATCAAACGAAGAAACCTATTTTCTTCTCATCTTTCTACGCAAAACCTAACACGGGAAAATACGATTTTCTCTAGCCTGTCTCACCCTCTTTCTTCCCCTTCTCTTTCCCTTCCACAAGTTCCAAACACAGGCATAATTTTCCAAAATGACAAAACAAGGGCCCATTGGAAGGACCTGTCATGTGTTTTCCCAAGTGCTTGAACGCACAAAAACAGGTAGAATTGTGGAACCGTTCACAAGCATGGGAATAACATTTTTGAACATAATAAAAGTACTCCAAGGGCTCATTAGTCACTGGAGGCTACAGAACTATGTTTCTCCTATTTTGGTTGCTAAAATTGAATGAACTATAAAAGAGCAACATTTTTCAGATCGGTTGAGGAGAGCAGTTCCTAAAATTGAATCAACAAAGATACTATTTCAAATTGATGAATGCTTCTTCCAAGTAAATTAACTTCTCATTTTGTGTTCTTTGTTTCAGAATTAGAAAACAGAAACAGTTCCAAGAAGTAGGAAAATGAGCATGCCTCACAATTCGAAGTTTCCACTGATTGCCATAGTTCTACGCACAGATGCTATGAACTTACATAGCAAACGTGTATATATCTTCATTTAGCTCTTCCACAACCAAAACAAAATCTTTAAATTTCACTCTTTCCCAAGTCCTCTCTAACATCAAGAGAACAACCCCCCCTATATCTTTTTCTTGAACAAGTGCATAATCCAGTTTCGGGTCCGTTTTTTACCCAAAGGGAAAAAAGAATAGAATCATACCCAGGCAGGGGCAGACACAAGGGGCTATCGGTAGGCCCTGCCCCTGCACAACTCCAAACTCGGTTAATTTGAAAAAGTTATAAAGGATTAGCCTCCTGCAAGTCTTCTTGGGTGAAGAAAAATACTTACAAATCCTATATAGGTGTGAAAAGAAATCCCTAAAAGTCCAAATTATCAATCATTGCTGTTTCGATTTGGCTCACAAGAAAACGGAGACATGTACAGACTTTCTTGAATTCTTAACGAACCACTTTCTTGAATTCTTAACGAACCAGCACCCAAAGAAAAGAACCACAATCATACCAAGCAATATTTGGTACTATCAATTAACCAAGAAAACTAGTCTCAAGAACCCAGAATCAGAATACAAAATACACATGCCTACAAAACATCTATCCTTATCCTAAATGTTTATACCTGTGTTCTTCTTCCGACCAGGGCGTGCCCTTCTTCCTATCAAACTCGCACCTCTTCCTCCTCACCCCCGTCCCCCCAAACGAAATCTGGCTCGCCGCCGACTCGCCCTCCTCCCACCCAGACCCCACGTCCGACTCGTCCGAGTAACTCGGCAACTCGACCCGCCCCGAGTCAATCTCGAAGACGTCGTCCACAAGCGCATCGTAGTGCGCCCTGACCTCCTCCTGCGACTTCCCCGGCAGCTGGTCGGCGATCCGGCGCCACCTGTCCGACGTTCCTTCGGGGAACACCACCAGCGCGTGCTCGAAGGCCTTGTCCTCCGGCCTCGTCCACGTCGACGACTGGGTCGCCGAGGAATTGATGACGATCGGGGACCATACCCGGTTGTCGGCGTAGTCGAGGGTGTAGTTGTGGCCGGCGCTGTACATCCTTTCCTTGGATTCAATCAATCGATGGGTTTTCGTTTTTTTTCTGATTTCTCTCTCTCTCTAGATTTTCTCTCACGGATATTGAGGGGTTTGATGAGGGATTTTCGGGATGTGTGAATTGTATAGGGTCGAGATGGATATTTATACGGAGAGGAGAGGAAGAAGTTTGATGAGGTGTTCTTTTCCTGAAAAACTTTTTTGTTTTTTGTTTTTTAGTTTTATTTTTTATTTTTGTTCTAGGGGTGATTTTGCGAACCCCGGGATCCTGTTGACCTCAAAGGTGAGCATACGTGCTATCTCTCATTTGGACCGTTTATTTTGTCAATTAATAGTTCAAATTTTAAGAAAATACTTCCAAGGACTCTTTTTTCTGTAGGAATTTTTTAAAATCCGAATCATCTGAAATAATTTTAGACGATCCGGCCGGGGGACAACACACATCCTCTTAGGGTCAACAAGATCTCCTTTTGGATTTATGCACTAATGTTTTACTAACTGCACTCCTCTTTTTGTTTTGGTAATTAATTTTAGCACTTCGCTTTTTTTTTTTATAATCACACCAAAAATTATCTTTTGGTCAAAATACAATTGGCAATACTAGCATTAAAAGACAAAAATATTGGAGTGTGGTTATCAAAAAGTAGAGTGCTAGTATCATTTGCCCTTTTGTTTTCAGTTTGTGATGTTACCAAAACACCCTTCCACTTTTCAATAATTTCTCTTTACAAAGTTCAATTTATTTATTCAACATCTTTATGGAAATCTATGTACATAATGCAAAATATAACGAGGAATCCGCACATGTGAAAAAACCACAAATATTTTATCCAGACGAAAGTTATTTTTATATTCCGAAGTTTAAAAAAAAAAAAATGAAAAAATTTATTTTACTCTGAGACTTATCCACATCCATTTGGCAAAAGATTACAACTTTGGAAGACGAAAAGATGTAAATGCCATTTTTATATGGTTCCAACTTCCAACAGTCCCACGGCAAGTGGATGTACTGTCAATCAAGTAAGTATATATGATTGGTTCCAAGTGAAGCTCAATAATCACCTTTTATTAGCTCCAAATTTGTTTTATTTAATGGTAACTGAATGTTTAGGCTGTCAAATTATAGAATTAAAGTCAATGAACCATGCATAAGATTCATATTCGTTTACCTCATACTCAAATTTTTTTCCCTTTTTGGATCAATGGTTAGGGGGTGTTTAGGGCTAGTTAAACCCACCTAGATTAATCCCTTCTTTCTGGTCAAAAGGAACCATCCACTCCGAAACTTAGGAATTCGCAAGAAATTAATTTCTTGCAGCCTGACCCCAAGAATCGAATCCTGATCAATTGTGCGCAATGCCGGCTTAGGCCCAAGGATTGGGCCTCGGGCATCCAAAAAATTTCAAATTCTAAGGGCACTCTAATATCATTTGTAAATTAGTATATATATTATTTGTTCGTTTTATAATACAAATGTCTTTGTTAGCTTAGTGGTAACTTGATTTTAGTCCATATGGAGTGTTCGAGAATTTTTTCTTTCGAAATATTTTTTTCCCCAAAAATAATGCTATTGTAACTGCCAGGTTTCGAAACCAAGTCCTTTGACCGTTGGTGACAAAGCAATTAGCATGCATTATAAAGTCTAAAGTAGTAATATAAAGAAACATTTCTGTCATTGTCGTTTAATTCTAAAAATACGTAGGGCACCATCCCATAATTTAACTTTGAACATCTAAATTCCTTGAGCCGGCCCTGATTATGCGGAGAGTGAACCAACCTTGGGCACCTATACTCCAGTACGTACGACTGTGCTCCGTGGATAACCTAGGTGGATAGAACTCTTTTATCCCACCAATGGGCTAGGAGCCTAAGGATAATTAATCACTTTAATTTAGTTAGAGACGTGGTTAGGTAGACTGAGGTGAAAAACTACTCCTCAATTTGTTTACCTCGTAGGAGTGATCATTCAGTACTCCTCTTGGAGTAAGGAACGCAATTGACCCCGCCCCGAACCCGTCCTGACCCCACCTTGATCGGAACCGTTTTTCGTCAAGTGTTTGAATATCGAGGCGGGTTCAGAAGAAAATTAAAAAAAATTCAATGGGAGTCGAGTAGGGTTTGGGTTGACATTACCCGGCCCCCATTACCCGGCTCGAAATATTTTTACTTGAAACATTATCTAGGGTTACCCTAATATCTTTATCATTATACTTAAAATTTATTGTTGTACTCTAATTTTTTTTTTTATCATTATCCTACGTAATTATATTTATCCTTATATTATCACAAATAAACTAAAATACCAACCTTACATATAATTATTTCCTTCTATTTTGCTTTAAGATTAAATAATTTTTTCTCATTTGACAAAGCGCAGGTTGCACAGGCCGGATAAACCCGATCCCGATTGAGGCGGGTACGGGAGCACTTATGAAGTACTTGGTCAGGTTTCGAGGCAGGCTCGAGACCATGTGGTACTTTTCGAGTCAGGTACGGCAAAACCCGCCTCACCCCACCCACTTGCCACCTCTATCCTGGAGCTCTAATAATTATTCTCCTCGTTTTGTTTTTTGGGGGCAAGTGTACGATGTAGAGTTATTCGTCTTGTTTTTGTTTGCCAAGTGTTGCACTGGAATAGTATTTGTGAAGCTTCGGTGTAAAATTTGGATTGGGGATTCCTGCAGTGCGGCCGGCACTGCTGGGCGTGTAGGGCAGCATCCGAGCCGTCTGAACGGCCCGGATGCGCCCTACAGGGCCTATAGGGCGCCCCGCCCTACAGGATCCCCGGATACGTAAAATTTAACCAATCATTCTACGTGACAAATCATTCTTTTCTGTGGTCAGTGCTCCAACCCACGTGACAATTCCACGTCCACACGTGACCGCCATCTGTACCGTTTTGGATAAGATGATTTTGCCACGTAAGTTTCGGTCCGTTGGGGTTTTCTTTCCAACAACTTTCCTTTTAATCATATTTTTCTCCCGGATCAAAAAAAAAAAAAAAAACATATTTTTCTCCATCCAACCAACTCACAACTTGAAATACCAAGGGTACCGACTAAATCCATACAGATTGTGCACGAAGGACTGGGTGGGACCCTCTTTGGAGTCTCATGCAAATGATCCGAGCATTAGAAGAAAAATTTTCGAGTGGTCTTGTGAAAATCCGCTCAATTAGATACGAGAGTAACTCTTGTCGGTACCCATAGTTAGGTTCCTGCTTCGGTTTGTGAACTTGTGCAGTAATTCTGTATGCTTTTGTCATAAGATTTTCGCGTGTACTTTCTAAGGTGAAGATTCGGGCATTGGAGCTGTGGATTCTCCAAAATTGAGAGCGATGCGATCAACAAGATACTACTCCCTCCGTCCATAAATAAGTGTCCAGCGCGCAAAACTAGGCCTTACAAAAGATGCATATTTTTCGTTAAAAAATCTAATTTTTTTTCCACAATCTAATAGAACCCATTGTCATATATTAATTTGTGAATTTTTTTTTAATTTTTTTAACGAAACAAATGCATTTTTTTAAAGGCCTAGGTTTGCGCGCCGAACACTTATTTAGGGACAGAGGGAGTAATAAAAACCGAGAGTATAGTTTTTCATTCTTTTACGAGTTCAACTCATTCACCTCTCGTAAGTGGTTGCCACCGCTGATGAGTTGCATGTAAGCTGACGCTCTAAGATATTGAAAGAATAAAAAACTAGCCCTTGTTGGTTGCGAGTAATTGTTTCTTCCCTTTTCTTCTCTTTTTTTTTTTTTTGTGAAAAGATTGTTTCTTTTCCTTGGAGAGGGGTTAAAAAACACAACTAATGATGGAAAATGATTTTGCCACTCTCTTTTTTGTTAATGTCACTCCCTTGCAAGTGTATTTTTTGATGAAAAAATACACTTGCAGGGAAGTGGAAAGGAATGGCAAAATCAGCGGCCCTAATGATAGTTATCATTTTTAAAAGGTTAGCTTGCATTTCCAAGAAATATGGATTGCACATTAGGAACAAAAAATAGTTGCTCCAACCTCAATCCTTGCACGAACTGTCTACAGTTTTATAAAACCTTAAAATGATCAATACTTTTGAGTTCCCAGCATGGCTCAAGAACTAGAGCTGTTCAACTAATTTGCACCCCATACATGACAAATATATTGAAAACACGAACAAGTACACGAGATTAAGGAACATAATATTACACGGTCGGATCTTTTCCGAATCCCATCATTGCATGAGTAGCCAGCATCGATCCCCGACGAGTAACTTCAATCATCCGGCCAACCAGCGGCACCTTAACTGTCTCTCTATTCCACAGAGGCTTCTTGTCCCACCTGTCCATAAATAAGGCAAGTTCTTATCCCAACCGGAAGAGATAAGAGATCCAAAACGATGGCGCACATTGTTCAAAACAATCAACTATTCTGGGAAGATCAACTAGCATGTGTTTTTAAACAAATGCCGGCTCCAGGAAAAACACAGGTTAAAGCAACAGGGGTTCTAACGAACGGATGTACATATGAAGGACAAAGACGATAGCAGTAGCTTGAGTGCGTACCAATCTTCATGACGAACGATTTTCCCATCTTCAACATGTAGCTTGATTAGGGAAATCATATCGATGCCTTTCCCTAGAAACTTGTAATATTGCTTGTTGTCGATTAGTATCTGAATCCATTTGCAGATGTCAACATACATGTATGAAAAAGGAAGTGGAACGGAAATGAATTAAAGAAAATTGATAAATTGCTTTGAAGAGGATAACAAGGAGGGGATTCAAACCTCTTGTTTGCCTGGCGATACCAGATTTTCTTGTACGCTGTGTTCCACAATTCTTGATTCACTGAAGATCTGTTTGAAAGATAACCATCACACTAGAAACAAAAAGTGTAAAAATCTCACATACAACATCTCATTTCCAACAAAAAGTTGACTAGGTTTAAAAGAATGAGACGGGAAGATTAGTCGAGTGTATAAGTGACAAGGGTATTGGGGGAAACGGTCTGGGTATCCAATCAATGTAAAGCATTTAAGCGGAAAAACACCAACGAAAAGCATTTGTGCAGAATTCAAGTGGTTGTAATTGAAACGACTTTTGCCTGTTTTGAATTCGGTATATCAACGAGCAAATTTTACACTTTGAGCTACAGGCTCTCTATGCTCCCACAATATTTCCGTGATCAGTTTATTCAATTAACTGTTATCAGAGAAAGAACGCCTGTCGGGTGTTCAGGCTGACTTCCTAGACTTTATCAATAGCAGAAAATCAATCTCAACGACAAGTAGGTTGCCTTTGGATCATGGCTTTGAGGAGAAATCTAGCGAGGGGAAGGAAATTATACAATTATAATGTAGTGAAGAAGCTAAAGCTAAAACTATTAATCTAGTTTCCCTATCCTTTTCCTTAGATGATCCTGTTACGCGGTCTTGAGTAGAACTCAACTCTAAAAGCTAACATGGTATCAGAGCCCTACCTGGGCTATCGTCTCCTCCCTTTGTCTTCAGCTGCACCTTCTCCTCTCTCTCCTCTTCTATCCGATGACTTCTTACGCAGACTTCATCCACCAACGACCACTGTTGCACCCTACCCATCCTTGGGGTACCCGGCTCTGATACCAAGACCGTGTAACATGGTTTCAGAGTCGGGTATGCCAAGGATGGGTAGGGTGCGTGTCCCTGGCCTGCACGCGGCATGTGCTGCCGAGTGAGCACGCTGGGCGTGAGGGAGGGTATAAAGTGAAGTCCCACATCGCTTGGGTACCAAAGTAATATGAAGAATATAAGCGTGAGGGCACCCTCACTTCAATAGCTAGCTTTTGGAGTTGAGTTCTACCTAAGACCGTGTAACAGATCCCTTCCACAAATCCATCACCAAGACATAGCCTCAAAATATTCAGTATCAAAGAGTGTTCCTCAACTCAACTCAAATGAATAAGCATCTAGTCTCATAATCTGGTTGTTCCCATCTTTAATTACTAAAAGCGTCTAAGTACTAAAATACAATTTCCAGTTGTCTCAACGTATAAATGACCACCAAGTTCTGGTTCCTGTGATTTTCTAAATGATACTAGTATCACCAAAATTATGCATGCAAGAAAAGATTATCATGTTTCCTTCCAGAATATGTACATCAGAATGAATTGATATTCACTTAAGAGCTGTTACTCCTAGAAAGAATGGACTAAACATGAACATATCTCCAATAATCAAGTATGTACAACCTTGGAAAGTGAATAGAATGATGATTTGATCTGTTTCACCCTGCAACAAATGGTGAAATTTACGTGAGACAACCTTATAAAAATTAGAAGGATAATTCTTCCTCAATACAGACCATACCATAGGTCCATAGTATACATAATAGATAAACTAGAGAAAAAGATGGCTGTATTTAACACAAAAGATACAAAATGGGTATTGATCATAGTGAGTGAAACTCAATTGAGAGTTTAGGTGGTACTTGAGCAATGAGCAACACCAATGAGGCAATGACGCATCATGACATTAAAATCTCTCACACCTTAATACTCCTTTTACGATCGTGAGAAAAAATGGTGGAGAGCGGGGTAAAGTGCTCATGGGTTGAACCAAGGGGTTAAAGTGGATTTTGCCCTTTTTTGTTTTCATATGCCCAAGGAACTAGTGGAAAGGCAACTTACCCAACTAATGGAATACTATTTGTGTACATAAGATGAGAAATTTCACATTTCTATTACACCATACGTACCCACGAGCACACATGAGTGGATCTTCGAAGGTCGCATCCGGAGCATACATTTCAAAATCGCTAGGAGTAGCATGGGATCCATATCTGAAACCAATAGATAACATTCACTGTATGAACAACTATGAAATGACAAGTATCACACGATAAGAAAATGTGAAACCTTAGGATACAAATTGTACGAACTAGTTCATCCACAATCAACTTTATTAAATACCTATTACATAAGCATCGCTATATGCACTAAACAAACAATAATCAAGTGAAAGCCATGAGTATAATTGGTAAAACCATATTTTCCTGACCCCAAAAGATAGGCCTAGTGGTCAAGGATCGGGACTTAGGGGTTGAAACCTCGAAACCTCACAGGAGTTATCAACTCTTTTAGGGCCAGTCCCTGCCTTTAATTGGGACTTTCGCAAGTGGGCGGTGGGATTAAACTCGCAAGCGGGCGGTGTGCTTAAGCTAGCCCGGAGACCTGTATATATTTATATTCCTAGCATCCAAAAGAAAGAGGAGGCTGGCTGACAGATTCCCTCAAACAGAAAATCCCAGATATCTTTCCTCCCAAACAAATAGAGTCGAATTAATTAAAACCAAAATTCACCCACTATGCATCAAGTTTTGAGGGGCAAAAGGAAATATAAAGCTAATTAATTTTCTTCTTGAAAAAAGAAGAAGAAGAACTCACATGTTGAGTATATGTGGGAGTAGGCGATCAGAGATGCGTTCAGATGGATTGTACTCACAAGCTCCTTTGCAAAGCCCTTCTCTTTGGTCATCCTTCACAGCTTCCTCGTAATCTTCCATTACAAAACCCAAACAAAATCAGGCCAAATAAACTACCAAGAAGAGAAACAAATGGGTTATTTTGGAAAAAAACCAAAGAGGGCACAAGACATTCGTACTGCCTTCTGGGTGCTTTTCCATAGTTGGTTGAGGAGTTTCCTGCCACAAACAGCAGAGAGAGAGAGAGAGAGATTGATGCAGGGAGAGTGTAAAACCTGCAAAGATCCGGGAAGGAAGGGGCGGGAGTGGTCAGGTTTTACGGGTCACCACGTGGCAATAACATGTCCGTATGAAGAAGGTGGTCAAAGTGGATCGGTTCATTGTTGAATAGTCCAATTCAGGAGAGATTATTCAGCATTGATATTTGAACAGTGAATGGATCGGGCGCGTATCATTAAGTTAAAAGTTGTGGACTACTTCTAATAAGTATTTGTCGGCGAGTTGTTTCCATCAGAATAAAAATTGTAAAAAATGCGTTGGTTTAGTTGAGAAAAATGTATTGAATGTTTTTGTTTAGTAAAAACAACTTAATTTCTGACAAAAAGTTTTAGTGCAAAAATATTAGTGGAAACGGGGCATCAGTCTCGACTCTCAACTCTCCTCAGCCACCCACCACACATTAGTGTAGAATTCACGCACTTTGTTTCTCAAGAGCATTCAACAATATTTTCATTTCAATATACACCCTCTATTTTAGAAGAACTTATATATCTATATTTGGTGAATGTCACGCCTCCTAAAGGTAAAATGGTTTACCTTACGGGATAAAATGGTTTACCTTACAGTTTGCTCTGGCAAAAGTTATGTCTTTTCATAGTTAGGGGTGTGTATGGCATGTACTTTGGTAGGTGTTACGTCTATTGGGGTAAAACGGCACCTATTTGTGATAAAATGTTAGGCTCCGTTCCGCAACGGAGAATAAGTACTTATTTTTTAAAAAGGCAATTTCAAACTCAAAAATTATGTGCTTACGCAAATAATTTTCCTATCACTATGGATCTTGTTTGATAGATCTCATTGAGATCTTTAATACGGTGCAAAAAAATTTAAAAAAATATTTTTTATTTACATTATATTTGAATTTGAAAATGTGAAATAAGCTGCTTATTTTTTAAGAAGGTTTCTAGAACGGGGCCTAAGGATCTTTACGGTGAAATGTTATGCCTCTCTTCTTTTTTTTGGTCAAACGGAAAATCGCCTCTTTTTGCTTTAACATGTGACGCCTATTTGTGGGGAAATGTTACAAAGAATGTGATCACTCCATTATCACAAAGAAAATATTATTCAGACGAGAAGAGTTTAAAATGTGCATCTTCCACTAATCCAAACTAGAACTGGAAAAAATCAGTGTCACCTATACAAGATTACGGAACCAACAACGAATACCCAAACAAAAACCACCACCACCAACAAGAAGATAGCACCACTACACATGGCTAAGGAATACAAAAGGCAATGGCTGCTTTTATTTTCTTCCCTTCTTTCTTGGTAACAAGAAGATAACAAATACAGGCAATAGGCAGGGCCAAAAGAACCCATCTTGCTTGAGAGGCCATCTTTTTTGCCCCCTTCTTACTCATCCTGTTTTCTCCTACCGCTTGGATTCATTTAAGCTCTTCCCTTCGAAAAATTCACCGAGCATTCTGTCGAGATCCTCTGCCGAGTACCTGATATACTTCATGGGGTTCTTCCCACTCTCAACCAAAGCACTGTGACATGCATAGAAGAAACAATTCAAATCACAAGAAACCGGTTAGTACTGGCGACTCTCTATGTCTGTGTATCCATTTCATATCGAAATTAGTTCATATAATATGGGCTGAAAGGAGACCATAACCTGAGGTCACCAGGACACTGAGGTCGTTCAGCGATGAATGATGATCATTGCCTAAAGTTCTCACTGTTTAAAAGTCCGGATTCGAGAGTTTTATAGAACAGTTGATTATCTCTAACAAGTCTAATTTTAAACCAAGTGGTTTTGTTCCTACGTCTTTTGTACTTTTTGAGATATGACCAGTTTACCTCAAGTGTGTCAAGCCATTTTCATTAACAAAAAAACACAAAATCAACCAAAATACAGTTCTCCTAACTTCACTAGTATTTTCATGTAAAACAAATTTGTGCCTTCAGATGCTTCAAAGTTCATAAAACAAGAGCTCAGAATCCCTCAAAACATCATGAAGGTCATCATACATACCCATAGCGCTTAATGAAAGATCTGTACGCTGGCAACAGAATCTCAGCAACTGCAAGCCTCAGAGATTCTCGCAACTCACTGTCAGGAACTGTCCATTGAGACTGTCTTTGATGAAGCTCCTCAAACTGGATATTGAACGTCTTCAACCTGATGGAACAAAAAATTAGTTCTCTCCTCGGCTAAGAACTCTGGAGCAACTGTGTTACGGACTAAAGGATATTTTAGGAAAGGTTCAATTTAATATAGACCTGTCTTTAACTAATGCTCTCGAAACTCCACTACTTCCTCCATCAGCACCAATTGAGTTGCCACCCCCAGATGAGTTCGCCCCTTGTATAGTGAGGCACTGCAGAATCTACAGAAAGAGGACCCAATCCATGTTATGGAATTTACTCTTGAAACGTCAACTTCACCACCCACACTCATTGGACAGCATATTTAAGAGTAAACACTCCAACAAAACTTATGCAATACAATAGAAGTACATAATAGCATTACACATACGTCCAATGCGACATTCCCAAATCCCAATCCTTCATTTAACTTAATATCCAATATAAATGCAATACCCAATGATGAGATGGAGAGGATGAGGAAAGGAAATGACAAAAAAAATAATACCACAAGCAGGGGAATAAGCCCAGAATCAAATAAACAGTTATGCTCACACACTTGTCAATATGTCTGCCTAAAAATTGAAGACTGATGATACAAATATCCAGATACCAAGGATAGGGCCGGAGAATTAAAAAAAAAAAAAAGGTGAAATAATTTGAGTAGGCAATGTGAGCATATTGCTAGTGAAGCAAAGCTTAAACCAAAGAACCAATTTCTAAGTATCGATCAAGGAAGCAACCAAACACATAACGTGTTAGCAATACGGATCTCTTTTATGTAACTTCACATGCAGGACAATAAATGACTACACCACATATAGAGAGCAATGGATTTTTAAAAGATAAAACAATTACAATTTACAAGGAAGATCTTCAAGCACCAAAATAGTTACTGAAAACCAAAATAAGATATTTTTGGTGGTATGCATAGGGTTAACAAACCAAACCTTTGCCCAAGCAATCCTCTTATACTGATTGGCATGCTGCTGCACAATCCTCCTGTGTCTTTGGACCCAGTCATCCCCTAACAAATCCTTTGCTTCGGACCTAAAACCAAGATAGATACAATAAGTAACACAGTCATGCATACCAGACAAGCTTAGAATGCTTTCTAGAAACCATCTTAAACAACACAATTGTGAGGCAAACCTTCGTACAGATCTGACCATATAGTGGATATTGTTCATAAGAAACAAGTGAGTCAGAGCTGGATCCTTATACTGCTTTGATTTTCCATCTAAATTGGTTTGAAGAGCCTGCATTATTCGCATAGTTACAGAGGCCAACTGTGGATGCGTTTGCTCTCCATTCTCAAATTCTTCAAAGAGTTGCTTCAAGGTTGACTGATAGCTGAACATGTTAAGGAATTCATTAGTCAGGAAAATCTTTGCAAAAAGTATGAAAATCAGGCAAAAGAGAAGCTGCACAGCGTGCTGCCGCACCAACAGCAGTTATAACAAAAAGTATAACTGCATATACAAGAATATCCACGACTATACAGGTTTAGAATACTATAGGAAACTCATGATTGTTTTATATCTGCAACAAGTTACATGATAACATCCACTTTCCCCTGCTCTACCTATGCTATATGGTAGGTGGATTCAAAAGAGGGGAAAATGAAGGGGGAAGGAACACCGATCTTTCGGGAAGAGAGTGTAGCCTTCTTTCTTTTTGTAGTAGGACCAAAAGGAAATAGGAGGAAAAAAGTGGGAGTTAAATTGTATGAGCACAATCCATGAAGCAATCAACCTCGTTCTAGCAGCCAAGACGGGAGTGGGACTTTTTATGCATATAGCATGGGATGAGCTACAAAGCTGATGGCCGATGGGGCATATCTCCCATTATAAATAATAATGCATTCAAAGGAGAAAACATGATTTCACAAATCCCAAAAAGGAAAGCTGTTTTCTTCCCCTCTTCCGCCAACTTTGGCAGAAGCAAAATGTGTGGGTGGAAGCATCATCCTTGCATTCAAAACTGTCATCCCCTGTAACAAAACAAGGGAATGACCCTACATCACTCCCCCCTCTTCCTCAATTTCTTAAATAAATTGGAGGCAGAACTGGTGATGTGTCATGTCAGCTGCTTTAAATTATGCTTTGTTCTCTAAGGTCCATCTTACAGTAAGACAAACTCGAACTAAAGTAGGAAAATAGCAGCTTAGTTCATAAGTATTTACTGAAGACATGAGACATTAGCTCCCCTAGTTGGTCGATATTACCTTTATGTTCCTGCTGATGTATACTTATTATTTAAGAATTAAGATTCATTTTACCGACAGGTGCCATTTATGCAGCAGAATAGTAAGAATGAAACCGTAACTCAACATAACCAACAGTATGGAACTGAAAAAATACATCACCTTGTTTGGTTCAATTTTTGAAAGTTATTTTTGATGTAATGAGTGGTAATGAGTGGAGAGAGATAGAGAGAAAAAGGTATTGAGAAACGTGTAGAGAGAAAAATAAGATGAGATGAGAGTTGAATTCTTTGACCAACTCAAACAGGAAATTTTAAGACCTTAATCAGCAATTATCACAGAAGAGCAATAGGACGCAAGTTTCAAGGCTCAAATAATACATAGTTAACTAGACTTACTCAAATAAAAACTTCACGTAGTTAATGACATAGCTTGTCAAAGGATGGACGGTTCCATCCAACACAGCAGTTTTTGTTGCATCCTTTTCAACTGCTTCTTCAAAATCACCACAAGTCTCTTGGGCTGCCTGGGCAAGCCGCTTTGTCAAACCCATCGAAGATTCCCTGATTTCACTACAAGGTTGACTGTTGAAAAGTGTTTCCATCTGCCAAGAAATCCACCTTTGATTTAATCAAATATGCATGCAAGCTACTACATAACAACGCAGAAATATAAAATGTAAGAAAAAAGGGGTAGATTCCAGGGGGGAAAGGAAGAGAAAAAATAGAACGCTTGTAATAACAATGGAAGAGGAAAACTGGAACGACCACAGCCTATTTCCCTATTTTATTTCTCCTTTCTGCAGTTCTTACTTGATAAACCAAACCAAACTGAGCCTTATGTCCCAATCACTTGGGGTCGGCTACATGAATCCTTTTCCTCCATTGAGCTATGTCAAGGACCACTTGTTCACACAAACCCATTATACTCATATCTTTGCGCACAACAGCATCTAATGTCAATTTAGGTCTACCCCTCCCCGTAGCATTGCTACCCAAAGTTATCCTATCCGCTCTCTTAACTAATGCATCTCCTGGTCTACGGTAGACATGCCCAAACCACTTTAGCCAATTTTCCCTCAACTTCTCCTCTATAGGCGCTACAAGATAACAAAATTAAATGTAGACATTTTACTTGTCCTCAAATCTCTTTACTTTTTAACGACGAAAAGAGGAAGAGAAATGTGCAGTAAGAAATCCTAGTTTCTCTATGTTCACATTATTTCGAAAACCTTTCGTGTGGTTTTTGATTTGTCTGTTGAAATGTTCCAGTTCAGGTTTCTAATGTTGTTTTGTAAAGATTTCCTAGCATCTAGTTCTACAGTTTTGTTCCTTTGCTGTACAGACTTGAATCCTCATGTGACTAACATTGTCACATGGACTCTTACGTCAGACTTAACCCGTTGGCAAAGGTTTTAGATGTGTCCAGTGAATCTAGGACATTGATTCAATAAGTATGTAACCTCATGATACATACAGCTTCCACTTTATGCATAGCATGCTCTGCATAAGTTGATGAAAACAATTTCGATCCATCAAAAAACAAAAGAAGTTTTTGAGAAGTAAAAAAACTAATTCAACCTGACATCAATAGACATGCAAAATTAGCTAAACCCAACACCCCGACACGTACCCTGTACATGAATTCACATAATATTAATGACTCACGTGTAAATTTATCTAATATTCTACCAGATCTTATTTTATCGTTTCTACTTAATCTTTTAACACGTCTATTAACAAGACAATAAATCAATTTCAGCGAAAAGACTGAATTCTTTTTCTTTCAGCTCCTAAAGTGTAGGCAATTAGTGGACAAGTGTTTGTTCTTACATATAGCCCTTACCTCGGAGTGAAGCTCTCTCATTATCTCATACATGTCTAATAGCACAAATAACTTTTCTGGAGATCTCTTGCTTTTGGCAATCGCATCTCCAAAACTAAGTAGCACAGCAACGCTACTGGCGGTAACTTCAGCAAAACACTGATCCCTGAGGGAATCAATGCCTTCAAACATTTGATCGCAGACTTTCCGTTCCCCAGCAAAGAGAAGTTTAACCTGTTCAGCATGATTAGATAGTTGCATCCTAATCAGCACCATTGTACATTTGGAAGTAAAGGTGTTATCCATACACCATGTTTCAGAACTCCAATCACAACTTACAGCAATCCGCATAAAATGAATCCAATTCCCAATCTTAGCCTCCAAAACCTCCCACTGCATCTTCTGGACATCATCTTTGCTAAGTTTTTCAATTCCCAATTTGAGAATGCTTTCTTCCAAAACTGAAGAACGGGTATCCCTGATTGAAAAACAAGATAGTATCAAAATATTTGGTGACAGTTTGAAGGCATTTTGAAGGGAAAACCATTCTAGCTTCAATTTTGCCATATGTATACACTTGAGTCACTAGTAATCCCTATGAATTTTAAGACCCTTCAGTGAAAATAACCTCAGAGGAAAAAGAGACCAGAACAAAAATAAAGCAGTGCATGTTCACACCACAAACGCATTTTCATGACTTGGCATTTTAAGAATACAGACGCTCTTCATAAACAAATTAACCAAGAATATCAGATCATTAAGTGTATGACACACCAATCAACAACTGGGACTGACTCCAAGGCATCGAAGGTTTTATTTGACGTAGTTCTTAGTAAGAGAAGAGCATTTTGAGCCACTGATTGATTCTAACAAAGGCAACCAATTACTATAGATTATAGAGAGAGAAAAAAAGAAAGAAAGATCTATCTATGTTGTTAAATATAAGCCAAGGAAATCACTACATGCAGAACACTGATATCAAAGATCACAGCACATTGGAATTTGGATACATATGGAGGTCTTTACCTGTATATTTTTAGCAACTGCTTTTTGTGGCCAGCTTGAACCATTTGCTGGGCTAAATTATGCAGCAACGGTAAAATCCGTGGAGGTATGAGAGCAGGAGGTGTGTAAACAGCATTTTCCAGGTTACCATTTTGGTGTTCAGGGTGACTATTCTTGCCGTTGCCCTGGTTTCCTGGAGATTCGGATGAAGGCCGCAGCGCACTTGGGAGGCCCTCAAAAAGACGTTCAGGTTCCACGGGTTTGCTGAAAATACAGAAATCGAAGCTATGCAGTGAGTGAAGTCTCAAACAAAAATACGCATGTTTTCCGTTTAAAACGCAAAACTAAACTAAAGTATTGATGATCTCTAAAACAAGTTCTGAGAAATCAAAAAATTGTTCAAACAATACCACAAAAGACCCTGTTTATGTAGAATCAAGTATGGCTACATTTATTAGATAAGGAGTTTCAAACTCAAAACACTAGCACGAAACCAAATAAATGGCTGTCAACTTCTTGTTGATAAATGAACAGGTTGTGATGACAATGTTTAAGCGCCAAGCATCATCAAAATGCACACAATACACAAGCAGCATCCAAATTAGAAATTGGCTTTGTTCGGTTAGCCTTTTAGTTTTAGTTTAGTTTTTAATCATTACCCTATTTCTTTCTCCAATCATTACCCTATTTCTCCAATTATTACTTTCTCATCTCTCTCTATCTCTCTCCAATCATTACCCCTATCTTCAATCATTACTCTATTTCTCTCTCCACCTACTACCAAAACTAAACTAAACTAAACTCCCAACCAAACACAATCAATGTCTCGTTGTACTTGCATAATAATAGAACAATGAAAAATTGAAGAATACAATAGCATCAAAGAGTTCTGAATTCCTTATTGAGAAATAGCAAACTCATACATAGAATGTCAATTAGGGAAAGCTCTCAGAGGTATTGATGTTGCCTGGCCAGGAAGAATCAAGGAAACATTGACTGGGAGTGACGCAAAGATGTACTGACTAAGATGGTTTGGCATGCATCTCGAAGTCCAGTAAAGGAACTGTACGCAAGAGTGAATTAAATTTTGTGGTCAAAATTTGCAGCGATGACAAGACTAGTGTTCATGGAAGTAGAGCTACTAGGGAAGACCAAAAAGCATAAAGCACGACCAAATTACCCATACAAAGCAGAGAACGAAAAATTATTTCAACTCAATATGCTTGGGCCAAGACTCAATCAAGGATACTTGAGGCCATATGGACAATAGATAAGGTAAAGACACCAACGATACAAGATACGAATCTAGACACAAACAAAAAGAAAGAGATACAAGAAAGCATTATCAACATTTCGAAAATAAACCTGTAGGATTGTAGGAGTTGCTTGAACTCGTCTTCCAACTTTGCAATAGCCTTGGCAAGTAAATTGTTTGAATGGTTGAGCACCCCATCACTACTCTTAAAGCTTTTGTTATTGCTGAAAAATCGAATGTTGCTTCTTAACTGCTCGATTGCTTCAAGATAACCTTCCAGGTCTTCATGAGGACCTTTGAGTATTTTAGCCTCCGCCTACACATCAAAACAACAGTAGTATTCGATATAGTAAGCTACAAATATAGGATTACATTACAGGAGTAAGTACAGTTCGTCCCACAACAACACAACACCTTGAAAGTTCCAAGGAAATAACTGCAAGGGGCTTCCAATAACCCCCGAAAACAAATCTTGAAGGAAACCTTGAAAGAATACTGAGCAATGTACTAATAACGCTAACATTTGGTAATTGGCAGGCATTGTAATGAGTTTTTTTGGTAGTCTACAAAACTGACCTGACGAGAGAGATCAAATTGAGCCAATATAACCTCTGCAGCCTTCGATGTCCTGTCAATGTTCTCATGAGCTCTCCGTATAGCATGCGTTCTAATCTACAAAAACCAAGTAAAAATAGCATTATAAGAACAGAACAGAGTAATCTGACTGAACCAAATGCAGATGTCCTTTACTTGAAGCAAATAAGCACAACCAGACACATTCATCTGTTAACAAAATGATTTTTAAAAAAGAAAGTAGACTCAAAGTACCGAATTGGTTAGAGATCTTTTTTTTGTTAAGTTTTCTTGGTTTTCTTTTCTCATCGACTACTGGGGCTTAGGAATCACACCATTAAATTCAATGAAATATGGGAGAATAGGGGTGACATTGATCACGTCGAGGGGATCAGACCTCCAACTTGATCAATTGAATTGGATCTAACCTCCAAAAGCCTAATGGCAATTCCGACATATGCTCTCTTCACAAGCCATATGACATCTACATAATCTAATGTAGACTTCAACCAAAAGGAACTACAATCGAAGGGCTACATAAACGCAATATAAAAAATTCCAAGACTTGGGGCTTAGGGCTAAAACCACAGCCTGACAGCAATTAAACAAGTTAAAGACTCAAAACTGAATACTAAAATGCGGATAAGAAATCAAACCCAGAAAGAATTCGCCAGACTAAAGCCTATTTAAGCTACCAGCGCTATTTTTAACAGTTCTGGGAAACACAAATGACGAAAGAACCCAATAAAATTTTCCTCTCCTCCCCCATTTATTTCTTCTTCTTTTTTGTACAAAAAATGGAAGTGCAGGTATGGTACCCCTCACCTCCGCCGGAGAGTATTGCCCAGTCACACCACACCACTATCTAGAGACCCACTGCACCTACATCGAGGTCGAATCTAAAGTCCCATCACATCACATGTGCGTGGTGTTAGGAGCATAGTCACATAACTCTTCAGTAGGATCTCCACTGCCCGCTCTCAATCATTGCTCTCACGAATTTTAGTAGTTTGGAATGTTTTTGAGAGATGCTTTGCCGCACCCTAAATGAAAGAATTCTTATGCATCAAGAAAATTATATATGGGGAAATGCATTCGAGCTATTTTCAAATAGAAACAAATGGGCCGATGCTTTCACGCTCGCACATTATATGACTTAGGTTAGGACTTGGGAGGATGATCGCCCCATACTGGGGCCACGAGGACTCGAAACTGGGCCTAGTCCAACCAAATCCGAGTTTCCACCTCTGAACCAATAAACCCATATGTGGTTTTCTGCTAAACTGAGAATAAATCAACAAACCCAGATATGGTTTTCTGCTAAAAAAACATCACCAACCTAAAGTAGATCCCAAATAACGAATCAGATTGGGACTCACTTTTCTTTCCCTTTAAGTTTCCTTATAGTTTTCTCGACACGGGGGCAAGACGATAAAACGGAAACCCAGAAAGGGAAAATAATGACCTGAGTAGGACGCATAGCGGTCTCGAGAGCGGAGAGGCGGTGGTCAAAGGAGCCGAGGGTGGAGACCATGGTGTCTGTGATGGATTGGCTCTTTTGCAGAGCCTCTCTCATCATGGCCGCTCTTTCACTCAGCACATCCACCCCCATTTTTTTGGTTGAAGGATCTTGTCTCTCTCTACTGCGCGTCTTCGAACGAGTTACAGATGCTGGAGAGAAAAGGAAAACCCGAGAGAGAGAGAGAGAGAGAGAGAGGTGTTGGTGGTTGAAAAATATAAAGAATTCGGAGGATGCTGATGTGTGGTCTCGTTAGTTGACATTTCCTTTGTTCTTTCGGTCCCTTTTGACAGGGTGTTTTCCGGGGGGTTTAACTGAAAAGAAAATTTGTTACTCCATAAGCCAATGAAGGATGGGTTTGGATTAAAAATGAGTGATTTATTTATTTATTTTATTCAAAAAAAATTTGCATTTGTTTGTTTTGCGTTAAATTTTTATAACTTATTGATTTGTCTCGACGAGAGGAATCGGAAAAGTAAAAAAAAATTAATCGAAATTCATAATTTTTTGAATAAAGGCAAAAATAAGTCAATAAGTCAGTTTTTTTTTACTTATTCTTGTCTTTTTGAAGAAAAAAAAATTATGAGTTTCGATCAAAATTATTTGCTTTTCCGATTTCTTTCGCCGAGACGAATCAATAAGTCACAAAAATTTGACGCAAAACTAACAAATGCAAATTTTTTTTGAATAAAGACAAAAAAATAAAGAGTTACGGTTCCACTTTTAAAGCCAAATGAGAATAAAGTTCTCGAGATTGTTAGGTGGTGTTCCACTTTAAGAAAAAATATTTTTTTTTCAAACGGAGGTAATTTCAAGCCCAAAAATCATGTGTTTACGCAAATAATTTTCCTACCAATATGGATCTTGTTTGATAGATCTCATTAAGATCTTTTAAACGGTGCAAAAAAAATTGAAAAAATATTTTTCATTTTCATTATATTTGAGTTTGAAATTTCCTCCGTTTGAAAAAAAAAGCATTTTTTCTTAAAGTGGAACACCACCTTACTCTCTCCGTTCTGAATTGATAGTCCTTTTTGGCGATTTCAACTATTTAAAGAGATATGCAATAATTACACCCATAATGCCTATTATTTTCATCATTACTCTTATATTAAACCTACTTTATAACACTTATATTCACCTGACACTTTTGAAAAATCACCAAATTTTTCCTTCCATTTTTGAAACAACCCAATATGGAATAATGGACTCTCAATTTGAAACAGATGGAGTACTTGTTACTTAGCATATTACCCATTCAGAGGACTGGAAATGATGAAAAAAATCAAAATTTTCATAAATTTTAGCATGTCCAGTTACTAAGAAAATAGTGGGGGTCACAAAATACTTTTCTCATCAGGCTCACTTTTCCTCAAAATGCATCTTGCAAAAAGATAGAAATTTATTTTCTAGAAAAAGTTTCCTCACTTTCCTCCTCCTGCCAATATCACTTTTTCAAACTCTCTCATTATCTCAATAGTGAGTTGACATTAAAATTATCGTTTCCTAGATAGTTTGTTTCTTCAAAGTATTTTTTTCGAGAAAGAGCAAGAAATATTTTTTTCTTGAACGTATTTGTTTTTTTATCTTAGTTTTATGCTCCAATTTATTTGTTTGGACCGAATAACTAACCATTTTCAGTTGGAATTTGACATTTTGGAAGGATGATGAGTTGCTCATGGAAAGTAGCACCGGGCAGCTGGTGTCATGCAACCTCAATACCCAATAAATTAAGGAACTTCCAGTCCAAGGAATTCCAAGTTCGTTACAGGTTGTTTTGTACACAGAAAGCTTACTGTCAATCAAAAGTGAAAACACTCGGTGCGGACAGTAGGATGGTCTGATTTCGCCTTGGTCCTTCGTATTTGCCTTTTTTCGGGGTCATTTTTGTTTTATGATTTTTGCTTTTATTACTAGAGATTTGTTTGACGAACTGTATTTTGTATCTGTTTCCAGGAATGTATTTTGTTTTCCTTTATTATGACAGTTCCTTGTTACTAAACTGTTCGCGTGAAAACCTCCTGAAGATTTATTTGATGTTTGTTTAATAGATTGACTCCAAAATGGTAAAATAGTAGAAAGTATTAGGTGACGAGAATTCATCTCACTTATGTTAAACTTTTGAGAAGTACATAACGAATCGAAATCAGCCGGAACTAGTTCAAAGACGGTGGCCATACTCAACAAATAAAGGATGTCCTGCATAAATTCCAGTTACTTTTCGGTTTAGCTTCCCTTTTCAGTTCGTTTTCAAAAGCAACGTGGAACAATTAATTTTAGGTGATATTCGCAACTTCTATTTCGAGAAGTAAAGGTTGATAGTTATCGCAACTTATTCATAAATCTTGTTGTCGCGTTGGCTAAAATTTATCAATGTAAAATGTCATATTAAGTACACAAGGCTCAACTGCCACATATAATCTAGCCTTACATTGTTCTTTGCCAGAAGCTAATGTATTCTCAAAGAATGTTTGGGAAGTAATAGACCTTCAAATGGGATTGAAGCGCATGAATAACTAAGAGAAGGTGAAGAGCTCAAGAGAGAAAACAAAATATGTGTATCTATATGAAACATGCATGTTTATGCTATCTTTGAAATCTGTAAATAAAGGCTTACAGAGTAAACAATTCCCTCACATTTCAATCACTCTTATAGGCTAAAAACGAGCTTGTGTCAAAGTAACTGCAAGCCAATGCCATTCCAGAGGACGTAGGATCCGAGAATGCCAACTGAGATGATTTCAGCACAAAACCTTCGCAGAAGCTCATCCTGAGGAAGATGAGCAAAATTGGGAAGGAAATCAGCAAATCCTTGCTCGAACTGCTAAGAAACTCAGATGTATTTGTACAAAATTAATAGCTGCCTATAGTAGAGAAGAAACAAACACAGATGTGCAATGCACATTGGCTGCAAAGTATGCCCTGTTTAGTTCTCAATACCCTAAAATTTTGGTATTATTTGCACAAAGTGCCTTATGATTTGAATCCACAAGATTAATTGGCTTAGTTCTTATCAATGAACTAGTGGCCCCAAAATGAGCAGCATGAGGATTTAGACTCCAAGCCTATCGACATATTGGATTTCAAATCAAAGGAAGGATTTGCATAAGGATTTACCGACAGAAATGAAACATTAAGTAAATAGATAAATGAATTGAGTTTTCTTCCTTTCATTATCTTCGTATTCTTTCTTCTTTTTTTCTTTTTCTTTTTTATCCAAAGCACATTTCATTAAAGCCATAAAGGCAAATTACAACGAATCCTTCCAATTACAATGAAATGGAAACTAAACCAGCCTATCTCAAAGGATAAAACTCGATACAAGGAGACATAGAGACGTTGGAGTCTAGGTCCTAAGCACAAGCCACAGCTCACTTCTCACCGCCTCTAAGGGTCGTTCACGAGGAGCTAGCAACCTATCCATCCACCCGCCTCGGGTTGGCTCAGACAACCAAACCAAAGATAGTCAAAACTAAACCGAAGGAAACAGGAGAGAACAACAAAACAGTTGAAAAGAACAGAATGTAACTAAAGTTGTAGTCATATTGTCAAAAGTCTAGTTATTGACAGCATTTGATCACATTCTTCAGAATCTGTCCTTGGTGAACATCTCCTCTTTTACCAGTACAAGAGAGACTACGAAACTGGGAGCACGCAAGTACTTATACAAACCAGGATGAGGGCTTAAAATCAGTCAGGTTAGCATGTACCATCAATTCCATTAACCTCCATTCACAACGAGCTTCTCTCTACCTATACATAAATGTATACACATGCTTATACAAACCCTTTTTTTCCGTTTTGATCAGCGCATATATACATTCATTTCCTCGTTACTCGTCAATTTAACAATAGCTAACAGCACAACTCTCAGGTGTCATTGTGCCTTTCGTTCTTTTTTTCTTTTTTTGTTCCAATAGTTGAAAATTGAATAGATTAGTCATTAGTATAGCAGGAACTCTGTGAATCGCGGACTTACCTTACAGCATCCAATAAGTGACTAGCAATTTGCTTCCGCCTCACAGAGGGTGCAACCCAAATGGCCCTAATCCCACAAATAGCAGGAACAGCTTCGTTTGTGAGGAATACTGCTCCCGTGTGTTTTTCCTCTAATGCCACAGAATTAATTGCTGAAGGAGCTCTTTTCACAGCCTCTCTTTGGAAATTAATACCTCCAAATTGGAGCGTAGATGAATTTGATCCGTTATCATTTGCATTGGTACCTTTAATGCTTTTTGGAGCCTCCGAGTTTGAAAGAACTCTGTAAGCAACTTTGATTGGCTCTGCAACTAGACAACCAGCAATCCTTTGATGCAAGATATACAAATAGACCTGCCACCAACAGTGAATAAACATAGCGGCGTGCTGATTTTACGGGAGATCCACATATCAACCTCAGTAATTAAATTGATTCCCACCTTGTAGAGCTTATGAATCAGACATTCACTTCCAAGGTCCATCTCCATCATCTCAACAACCTTCTGAACCTGTCAATGCCATAGGCACCCCTTGAACATGTTTTTCAAAAGAGTTTATGCCAAGGAGCATGGTTGTCCAGGAATAGAGCAAAAGTATAATATATAACATATTGAAAATGGTTTCCAGCAAAAGCAGTATAACTTTGATTACTCGTACTTTTCTTCAGGCATAACGCTGAATAAGCAGAAACAAGTGAAGAAAAATCTACACAGTATGCTTGTTTTAGCATATCAAAATCAATCGAGCAAACATGTTTTGTAGTCATGATGAGAGAAAACATGATTAAACAGAATGCTCGTGCCCTACAAGCAGATTAGTAGCATCTTTTTGTGATCAGGATTAGGTACATCCCTCATTGACAAATTGTGGTGATATGCAATGAAAACTCATGGTCTGAACTATGTAAAGAAGCTATTTGGATTTTTATGTTGGTTGAACTAAAATAATGGGGCCTATGAATTTAGATGAGTAAATCTGAAGAAGATTTGCGCAGCCAACCACAAGCAAGTATTCAGAATCAAAAGATGAGCCAAGTTTGGTAGTCCTATGATCTTGTTTCACAGTTGGTAACTCTCATATAACAAATGAACCCACATAAATTAATCCCATTAATGATTTGATAACCACAATCTCATATAGAGATGTTACCAAAACCATATGAAAATGTTCCACATTTGGAACAAACTAATTCATTCCGAACAAATGATCCAAAGAAGCCTACCCCCATTGTACCGCATTCCGAAGCGTATGGCGTAACGCGATAAGTAACCCTAGATCCACATTCAGAACAAACTAATTCCATTCCGAACAAATGATCCAAAGAAGCTTACCCCCAGCATTCCGAAGGATATGGCATACCGCAATCAAGTAACCCTGGATCCAACTTTATTGTGGGGAAGCTGAGGGCTTGTACTAGCATTTTGTAAACAAAAATAAAAAAAACTTAAGTAGAACCTTTTTCTTATGAGCAGGAGGATCACCATCCAACACCAAAATTACGCGCCCAGCCGTGGTTGAAGGCAAATTAACAACTCTTTCATTGTTCCACCCCTGTAAATAAAATAAAGATAAGATGCCAGCACATTCATTGCACACTACCAAACTTCCATTTGAAGAACTAAAGGTGAAGTACCTTGAATTGGATACCATGCATATAATCCTTGTGAAATTCCTTGTGAACCTTTTCATCCCCTTCATCCCCACAAGCATACATGAAGCCGCATACAGAACACGTGTGTAGAAGGAAATCAGATTGTCCCAAATCCAAATGAAGTTGAGCATAACTTCTCTTCTTTTTCAGGTTTCCATTTGGGATAGGGGTACATTTCTTTGATTCTTCTTTACTATGTTGACTAGCATCTCCATTGCTACTGCACTAGAAACCCAAAGAAGTCAAATACAGAAAGGACGCGGAAATTTTTTCTTGATTAACAAATTGGCAAATCCCTCTCATCAATTCTGAACAGGGACTTATTGTTGGGTGACTTTATAAAACATGCACATGTAAATGACCCATATGGCTTAAGATATGAATGTTCCCAAGAGAGTCCAGTCCTGTTATATAGTTGTTTGAGGTGGATTCTACCATTTGCGAAGAAGACATTGTGAAAATCGCATCTTATTCTAAAAACAAGGCTGACCCATATATTGTCTCACAGAATACCCATAAATTGCTAATCCAGTTCTCGGCATAAGCATCACAAACAAGAGATCATTCCTATGTTTTCCCATTATATAAAACAGGGTCGTTCTAATAACCTGGTTTATACAGCTGGCCAACACACACAGACATGCAGAAATTAAAAAAAAATATTTCAGAGTTTCTTTCTTTTTTTTTTCAATCGATAGAAGAGATCATTTTACATCAGATATATGAAGTGCATAGTACAAACCTGAGACAGTACATTCATTCTGAGAGCTCACGAGATAACCAAGCCCAATAACTCAACTAATACAAGAAATAAACCCATTATGGGTAGAAACAAAAAAGAAAGAAATGAAAAGCCCTCTAAGGGAAGAATATTCACACACAGGTGAGGAGACTCGAACTCCTGACCTTCTAGTGAGATACAAGAGTTCTGACCAACTGAGCTAGCCCCAATTGGTTACTAGAGTTAAACCTAGTAAAAACAATGGATCAAAATCCACTTCCAATTTACGTGTTTTAAGAAGTTAGAATTTTCAGTAAAGAAGTAAGAACTTTCACCAAAATGAAATGCCTACTCATTAAAATGACTTCATTGAGACAATTCCACAAACACCTTTGACCACTATATTCATGGTTACCCAAAAACCACAAAGGTGGGTTTGAAAAATTGTTGAAACAGAAAAAGTAAACTAAAACCCAACCATAGTGGGGCATGACGTTCATGAAAAAATTATGAGCTGAAATATATAGAAAGACGTACGGATGGTGAGGGTCCTGGGTTTTCCGATCGAGGGTTTGATGGAGAATCTGAGGCTGCTGTTTGGGGGGGTTTTGGCGGCGGTACTCTGCGATTGAAGAAATCGCTGATCTTGGATTGCATGCTTGGTTTTTGGCAATCTACAATTGCTCTGAATCGTTAAGGATTTGTTGATTTGTTGCAATTTTTTGGCGTCAATTTTAATTTCAAAGATGAGGAGATTCCCGCCAATATTTCCCTCTTTTTTATTCGCCCTAAAAATAAGGAGTACTGCGTAAAAATGAAAAATCCAGTGTAAAGAAATGAATACGTGACGGTAAGAGCAACGACACCATAAATGTCATTTTTTTCATTGTCATTCTCATTTTTGCCAAGAAATAGTGGTGTAATTTTTTATATATATATATAGCAAAGTTGCTGTACAATTTGGAAATCTTGTAGTGCACAGCCGCCTTAAAACTTCGCGGTTGTAGTACGATCGATCTGAATGTCCATTTCAACATGAACAGCTTGGATTTAATTCAAACTCTTATTTATCTGGACTGTTTATTGCTCGGACACCCACATATGCCAAATTTGAGGAAGAAAATGGCATTTTCCAAATTTGAGAAAATTTTTGTTTGTAAGTGGAGGGTGCTATTTTGCCATTTTTGAAAAATGACAACAAATTATGTCAAATTTAGCAACCGGTGTAGTTGCTCTAATAACATTATCAAAGCAAAATAGAAGTATGTACTACATGTAGTAATTCTCCGTGACTCCATCTCAAAATCATAGGCCACTATGAAAAGACATAAAATGTTTATGGAAAAAACAAACTACATAAATTGTGTGAATTTTTTACACCGATTTAAAGAATCGATTGTGATCTTTAATTCGGTTAATTTTAAAATTATGCACGAAAGGGTTTTATTTTCTGATCCAAAAAGTACTCAGCAAAAATTTAGTTTGAGTTGGAGTTTTTCAAGAATCGAAGTTTTGGGTTGGATTAAAGAACCATTAGAACAATCTATGCGTATTTGTTACCAAATTTGATGTAATGCCCCTTGATTTTTCAGCATCCATCCATCTTGAATCTCTAAACCTGACAGCCTACATCCGAACATTGTGCTAGTAGCTTGTTCGAGCTTTGCTTTGAAAATCTACCGAGTTTAAAAATTCATTCAAGCTTCGCATATTCCTTTCAAGTCAAATTGAGTCTTAAATTCGACGGATTGTTAACCGAGCTCTGGTAGCTTCACATATACGTGATTTACCGAGCTGAGATCAAACTGAACTTGCAAATTTAAGGAGTTTCAGAGGTGTTCATTGTTCAAGACCTGACTTATACATAACAACAAGATGAGCCAATCTCAAAGGAGCTTTACAAAGAAACAATGGTCGAGCTCAAATAGATTATTTCACTGGTAAACCAGCCATCATGCAAGACTAGACTACTGTAACATACATTTCCAGCTGAAATCCTGTTATTAAAAGATCATCAATCCCGTTCGCATTGCTTCCTCCAAGATACAGGATATGAAGTCTGCATCGGTTATTTTGAGGACGGAGGAGCAAAGAAGAGAGCGGCACAACTATTTGATTTACATCTTGGACCTGACGCGGCTCAAGCTTGCTTCAATCGTTCCATGCGGTTCATCGGTTGGTAAATACACATCATCTTTGAACTGCAAAATCATTGAAAAGGAGTAGCATCAAGCATCACAAAATCTTTTTTTACCAGGTTTCAAAGGTAAATGCGCACAAAAAATCCAGTGAAATCTACTACACGTGCACTCTTGTTAAGGACCTCATGCTCAAGCATCCAAGTCCTTTTCTTGATTTCCAGCATACGTCTCATTGATTTTACGGGTCAAACCTTTGAAATAGATCGTGTTGTTTAACGAGTCTAATCGTCCCAATTTAGACCCACACCACGCTATTCTATACATACATGTCCTGCACCCCTTTCTTTTTTCTGCTTGGCACATATCCTACACCCTTATCCTTCACAATTGTTCCACATGTTCCTAGGAATGTGCAGCGGCAAGAATCAAGAAGTGGAACCATCTTTCGAATGTCACTTGGGCACATTAACATCTTCAAAAACAAGGTCAGCTTTCTCCACGTTGAAACTTCTACGGTTGTCATATGTATTCCCGAAATTTTTTATTTTATTTTATCAGCCGTATGTATTCTCGATATAAGACATGACAGTTTACGAAAACACAATGGTGCCTCGTACTTAACTCATTTTTTTCCCGGATAAAAGAATGAGAGATCGATTACTTCCCAGTGTACTCCACTACTCCTCAGGAAATAGGTTCTAGCACTACTTGACAAAATACAAGAAGGAAGATAGGCCCAATAAAATTACATAACTTTTAGATGCTTAGAAAACAATCTACCACTCTCCACCGATGATCCCTGACATTTCTATTAGCTCAAAGGTAACTTTTCATGACATCAAAAGAATGTATTACCTGGACAATAACATTCTCTTTGTTTGATAGATTAACAGGAAGGAAATGAATATTTGGCATTTTCAATTGGATAGATGATACATCAGGAAACCTGGAAACATAGTAACTAAGAATCAATCTCCAACAAAGGCCACAAATAAACCAAAAACAAGGTCAAGCATTTAGGTTGTGTGCGTATGAGAGAGAGAGAGAGAGAGAGAGACCTTCCAAGAACAGCCTCCGCCATTTCATAAAGAGTCCTTTGGACAGATGGGCTGTATACCCCTTCCTTTGGAGGACCAAAGAAAGTATCAACCAAAACTTTTTTCACATCCAGGAACCTCTCACTGAAGTAAAATGGCTTTGAAGGCACGCTAGAGAGAGATTCCAAAGAGTACCTGCTTCAACAGTTTTAAATTTCTCAAGATACGAATTCAAGTACAAATTGTAAAAGAAGAGAATTGGAAATCAAACAAAGAGGGTGTGCCAGTCTCTCAGGAATTACATACATCCATGATGCAGTCACCTCCGTTGCCAGCATCCTCTCGCGTGTTTCGGGTAATATTGTGTATTTGTCCCTTATGAATCCTTCAAAACCTGACTGTTGCACAAACAATTTACTCCGAATCAAGAATATCAAAACAAATTGCATGACATGCATGCACTACCTCTGTTGTTTCCATGGCTTTACACTTTATATGAAGCAAATGCCAAGAATACCCACAAAACTGTCAAACCCAAATGCTGAATTTTCACCTCTTGACTTCTACAGTGTGCAATTTCGTTTTTTCCCCACATGGAGCCAAATTGCCAAACTGCGAGCTACACAGACAACATGCTTGCCCAAACTAACATGTGTAAATGTTCAAGTCCATACTACTAAAGCCCCAAGAAGACATAACTATTGTCTTGTTGCCATGCAATTTGCAAATGCACAGTAGACAATTATAGTCCATTGATTCTAATGATAGCACCTCACTTTGTGTTTGTGACCTCATTCCAAATGTTAAACTTGTTACTGTGTCACCTTTTCCCATCATTCTGTACGCAAACATATTGCTTGTCACCTTTTCCCATCATTCTGTACGCAAACATATTGCTTGTCACCTTTTCCCATCATTCTGTACGCAAACATATTGCTTACAAATTTTGATGACAGTTAGTCTTTACTTGTTGACTTACATAGTTACATCACTAAACAAGACATTTTAACAAAGACATATTTACCAAGATCATATTACATTGTTAGACATCCAGCGAATACTGATGACGAGAATCAGAAAGTTCAGCTTACCTTGGTAGTCTTCAGCAATGCCAATCCTTCGATGCCAGAAGTCACCCTCAGAGCACCAGATTTCTTTACTATAACTTCAGTTGTATGTTTCTCGGATCCAAGTTTAAAACCTTAAATACGAAAGACGATCAGAAAGAATAGTTAATGAATGTGCAAATGCCCAAGTTCAAAATATAGAATTGCTACTGAGAGGTGCTACAAAATTCCATATTTCTAAATCCAGTATCGTACTGGCCGGTACGTACCAGATTTACCTAAAACCGGTACCCAACCCCTCTAATTTTGTTTAGGTCGGTACCGGCCATACCGGAGCGTACCAGTCAGGGGCGGAACTAGAATAGGGCAAGGGGGGTCACGTGACCCCCTTGAGTTCCAAAATACCTCTAGAGTATGTATAGTTTTGACGAGTATTTTGTAATTTTGCCCCCCTGAGTTCCAAAATACCTCTAGAATATGTATAGTTTTGAGGAGTATTTTGTAATTTTGCCCCTTGCGGAGCGTACCAGTCAGTACCGGGTGAGTACCTGTCATACTAATATTTCTTAAATATTTGTTTTTTAGAGGTAATTCGACAACTAAGGCTTTTGTACTAAAAAAAATCATGAATTTCTTTATTTCTTAATATATGAGCTTCATAATCATGACTAATAATTTTCTTTTGGTGCATATTTTCATGTTGGTTGAATTTTTTAGCTTTGCAAGCACACATATAAGTATACATATTCACATATGATATTCATGGCGCAAAATCTGAAACCGTAACTGAAGTTATACTAGGAAAAAAGGTACCAATAATAGTATGGTATTCAGAACCTTGTTTCTAGAAAACTATACTCATTGGCTGTTGCAGGTTGGCCTTTGTAAATATCTTCATTTCAAATAAGTAACAAAGTTTCTCATCAAGATTCAAGACGTACCAGTACAGCATCCTATTCATTATAATGTGCGAAGGAGAAGATAGCAAGACACATGAATGTAACAACTGAAGGAACAAAGTATCAACTTTGCCTCAAGGAACAAAGTTTCTCAAGGATTGTATTATTTGCTTGAAGGAAAAAAGTTTTAGATTATGGGGGATGTAGTTTGAGAGGTGATATTACTGGAAGCTAGTAGTTCCAAAGTCGATATGCAACTGACTAGCAGCCACCTAAGCTGCCCTATAACCAGGTTAATGACTAGAAACAAATTGCATAGGCTCCAAAAGTGATGTGGCAATCTTATCTTGAATTAAAATATATACAGAGTAACAAAATACCTAATAACAAATCGATGCTTATTCTCAACTCATGCCTTTGAAGTTTGAATGATGAAAATACTGACCGTGCTTGTGTGGTTGACCATCTATAATCATTCGTTCCCATGGCTTTTCTACTATCTTGATGATGGAAGCAGTAACCTACAGAAAGTAATGCCAGTAGAACATGTCAGCAAATGATAAAAAACTATTAACATAAATTAAGTCCTTATTCCAAGCCAAGAGCCCTCGCGCTAAGCAAACTGCACTTGGAAAACATATGCTCATCATAGTACCAGCTACAAAATGCATTGGTCAGTTGCAGAGCAGCTGGGCCTGGGCTAAAGTTCTTAAACATGCCAGTCCAAACTCCAAAGCTTAGCTTGGTTAATTGATTTCCACCAAACAAGAGCAACCAGATGTCAACATGGTTCAACTTACGATTGTCAATAGTTGACCAAATTTTAATGGCAAGTTCAGGGAGCAATTTCATGGCACATTAAAAAACAAAAGAACACTAATCTTGGACTACTACTTCAAAAAGAATAATTGAAATGGAATGGCCCTTGTGATCACATCAACCAAATTTAAGCAGAATTTACAAAGGGAACTACAAGCCTCCCGGCTTTTGGAGACATCAATGCACAACACAGAACTACCATTCGGCTACTCTCTTCTCCAAATTTCACTTAGAAAAATAACCAACTCACCACCATGGGTGAGAACATTATAATATCTACCTGCTGATAGAAGGTTGTAAAGTGCTTGCCAAGTCCAATTGCAAAGTCCTCCATTGAAATCTGCTCCGAACACTCCTTCGCTTTGACATACACCTGCACGATACCCAGAAAATACTTTATCTCTCATGGAGGGAAGCAGGGAAGAGGTCGTGCATAAGGACATATACGAAGGACATAGTACAGAGTGAGATGTGAAAGAATTATTGCATTCTTTAAGCATTGAAGATGGCTATCATAGCACCCCAATTGTATTACTGGCGTAAATAAGTCACATCTACAGTATGCTTTCACTCTAATATTTCCACATTTGTTGAGTGCAAAGAAAGTAATTTATTTTCGTCACACCTCCCCCCCCTGGTTTCAGAATTTTCCCCAAACCTCGATCCTCCCCAACAACAATAGCTTTTGACTACATGAAGGAACTCATTTTAATCCATAAAAAGAAAAAAGACAAGTACAAGTTCCTGCAAACTAGAGAAAAACAGCTAAAGCATTTGAATTGATACAAATTACAAAACTAATTCATGCCAAGAAACTATATCGTTACTACATATTCCAGTGTGAAAAATCAAAGACTATCAGCAGAGAAGATGTTTCAGGGTTATAACTTATATTACACCTGTGCATGCAGCTACTCACTACATTCCTCTGTCTAGACAATTGGGGATGCAAACAATCCAAGCTACTCACGTTGAAATAAGTGTTGTTTGCAAGCCGGTTCGATATCAACTCCTTCATTTTCTAATCTTGGCTTGTAAGAAAACCAAGCTACTCAAGCGTGACTCGTGATCAACTTGTTCGAGATGTACCAATCTGGAGTAATAAAAAACCGAACCAGAACACCTTCATTGAATTACGCTATGTTTCCAACCCAAAATTTAATAATTTACTACTTTCTGCTTGCTTACAGCCCCATAGGAAACTACAAGCCGTTTACAAACATTTTCCACAAGTTTTCTGAGAAAAAAAAACTACTAATCCCTTTCTTCTTCTACGTGATCTAAACAGTATAGTATTGCAGGGAGTGTTTTTGTGAGAATCCCCCCGCAAGCGACAAGTGGCGTAGTCCAATAAAGTTTAATTAGATCAATACTTTAACTAAATCTAATTGGTTCAAACAAGATGATAACTTAGAATTTGAAAATCCTATTAACCAGGGATCAACAAAATCTATTTACCGATCTATCCCTATTAAATTATATTACAGTAAAAAATAAGGTATTGAAATTCTTTTTCTTTTAATCGCCGTGCTGTGATTGATTCTAGTTCCAAATTAACCAAAACCGATGTTAGCAATAACAAGCAAGTAGGATAATTCCCAACCTTTGACAATCAAACAAACATGTCTCCACGAACATAACCAAGTGATTAAACAAAATTCCGAACATACACAACACATAGAGATAGAGAGAGGAAGGAGAGGAAATATATATACGGTGTTCTTCATGGTATCGGTGGCGACGATGTGGGAGTTATCGCCGTTGAAATAGGCGGGTAGGCAATCGGAGAGGAGACTGACGCTGACGCTCCACTCCACAAACGAGTGGCTGCCATCCGATCGCTTCCAAACCCTGCCGACCCTCACCCTGGTCTTCCCGTGCCTCTGCTCGAACTTGATGCCGTCTGTTTCGCCCGCCATGAATCCGAGGAATCTCTTTTGGAAATGAACAGCTTGCAATCTCGATCGCAGAGGAGTGCAGTGATATTCGTGCACGAGGAAGAGAAGGTGATGATGGCGCAGAGAGAGATCAAGAGGAGAAGAGAGCACACTGTTTTATAGCACCATTTTCTGCGGCAGCGCGTGGGTGGAACTCTCCTTTTCCGTGACGGAATTGTCCAAAATGGACAAAACAGTGGGCTTTCCTTAAAGGCGGCGGATCTTCTGTCCGGAATCTCGCCTGTACTACTCCTCTGTCCCACTCTGTGCTTCTCCTGTTACCCTCGTTGACTACTTCTTCTCCTCTCTGTTACTTTCACCGGTTTAAATCCCGTTTGATAACCCCAGTTAATTCTTTTGACAGTTTATATATTTAAAACTAAAAAATATAATTAACAAAAAGTGCTTCAATTTCCAATCTATTTAAATCGATGCGAAGATTTTATTTTTCTAAATATATTATTCTAAAGGGTCATGAGAAAATTTTGTCAATAAAACTCTCATAATTAAGTTTATACTCCATATGGTCCCAAATAAAAAATAGAATCAAAATTATGAGAGCCCTTGAATAAAAATTAATTATGACATTTTAGAAATAATATGATTAACAAAACAACATTTTCGCGCCGGTTCAAATGGATTTAAAATTGGAGTACTTAATTTTTAACCATATTTTTTTAATATATAAACCGTCTAAAAAAATAAGTACTTCAATTTTCAATCCGTTTAAATCAGTGCTAATATCTTATTTTTTTAATCATTTTATCTTAAATGGTCGTAATTAACTTTTTGCTTTAGAGCTCTCATAATTTTGTTTCTACTCCACAGGTACTAAATAAAGAGTAGAAACTTAATTATGAGAGCCTAGAGACAAAAATTAATTATGACTCTTTAAAATAATATGATTAAAAAAATAAGATCTTCGAACCAATTATGGATTCAAAATTGGAGCACTTTATTTTTTAATCATATGTTATTCTTCAATTTTGCATAAGGATAAAAATGAAAATGCGTGCTATCAATCCAATTTTATCCCATGTGAAACAAACATGATATTAATAATCCTATCATCTAATCTCGACTCAAATAAATATACTTATTACCAATTATTTCTCATTACTAATCACAGTTCTAATCTCATCTCCTTGCAAATCTCACCTATCTATCATTGTTGATAACGGGGCTTAAAAGAAAATAGGAATTGTAATTTTTTTATTTTTTGTTGGTTTTTTGAAAGGAGAATAGGAATGATTAACTAGTGAAACTGTGAAAGTAACATAACGGAGAGGAGAAGTAGTAAACAGGGAGAAGTAAAAGGGTGTAACGTGGCAGCTGAACAAGAGTTGAACAGAGGAGTAGTACATGCGATTCCGGACAGAGGATCATCCGCTGCCCTTTTTTTTAAACGGTGGGCTGGAAACATGTGCAAAAGTCCACAACAGCTCTGCAGTCACCACCGCACCCAAAATGCGGTGGCCGGCCACTTCACGCCGTTTGGGGCTCACTCCGAGCCCTGTACAGATGATTCGAGCTATTTAATAATTAAAATAAATAAATACCGAGGAGACAACGCGCTAAAATTAGCTAGATCCAATATGTGTAAGTGCTCGGATCAAGCTTCTCGTCTTTGGAAAATCGGAAAAATATAAAGATTTTTTCTCCGATTTTTCAAAGATGAGAAGCTTGATTTGAGCACTTACACATATCGGATTGAGCTGATTCGCAATGCCCACTCAATTCTTTTTTAAAAAAATTTATTAAAACGACTCGGATCATCCTTGCGGGTCCGGAGTGGGCCCCACACGGCCGGCCACCGCATTTTGATCCGGTGACTGTAAACTTTCTGAAAAGCCCATCTGCCTCCAATGTTTTTCTTTTTTCTTGCGAAACCATCGGCTACGAAGTTGGCTTCCCCAATAATATGCTCCACTTGGACATTCCATTTACTCGCTTAAAGGATCCTGCAATTAGAGATAAGAGGAATAACCGAATAAGTCACGGTGAAGCACGATGTAAGGAGTCGGATTCCAAATCTAGGTCATGTAAACCTCGATTCTAAAATTTGGAGACCCGCACGAATAGCTTTGAGTTTGCGACAAGACTAATTGGGTCGCCCACATTCTAATTGTATCAAAGTATCCAATGCCACCAACTGGGCTACCACCTCAAAAATCCATTTCGATAGTTAACTATTGTTGAAAATTTATTATTTTAATATTAAATTTCTTTACATTATCGGTGCTATTGGGACTTTTTAAAGCTGTGCGTATGTCTACATGGGAGACTTGATCTTATCTTGTTAATAGCACGTGACATAACACTTAATTGGGTATCCACTTGCAAGATTAAATTTAATCTTGAGATCATATCATTTAATTGGGTATTTGGATATCAAGGAGCAAATCTAGTATATCTATATAGTTAGACGCCGTTCCGCTTTTTTTATTTATAAATCTTCTTTTTTTAAAATAAGGTAATTTCGAATCATATATTATGAAAGTGAAAAATAATTTTTTCGAATTTTTTTGCATTGTTTAAAAGATCTCAATGAGATCTATCAAACAAGATCTATATTGGTAGGAAAATTATTTGCGTAAACACATGATTTTTGAACTTGAATTACTTTCCTTTTCCTAAAGTTCATTTTACTATGCATTCGGAACAGCACCTTATTTATGCTAGGGATTTGGTCATAAATGAACTGTTTGGATTCCTTAGACAAAGTGTAAGTGTGTTTCATTTGTGGAGTTTTGGGTTCTCCTACTTATACAGAGTAGGTTTGAACCAGACGATAAATTATCGGGCTGTTTTATCCTAGAGGGGACAAGTAAGAGATTTTCTACTTCATCGCTTTGTTATCGTAGAGGGCTTGGATCTTCTTAAAACAAACGAGATATCCATGACTCAACCTGTTAATTTGTCCATTGTTATTTTATTTTTGGTGTAAATTGTTGTAATTTCAACAACTATCAATGGGAAGAGACTGTAAGAGGTGGCAGCAAAAAGAAAAAAGAAACGGTAGGAGGTGAGCGCTATCTCTTAAATCTATGGGTAGGTTGCTTTGTCCTTTGGATTAGTAGCTCGTAAGTCTAATCAAACATCCAAGCTCATTAATCCAACAAGACTGATTGAAAATTCTAAAGGAGATAATAAGATAATAGGCAATTAGACAAACAAGTCAAAGCTCAAAGGAGGTTAAACAATGAACTCAATATACAAACTCCTACAATGCTAAGTATTTAGAATATGAATGATCAGCCACGATCTTCCTACGGCTTCAGAGCAAGTTTACCAATACTTAGTTTAAAAAATTTGTGAACAGTGCATATTTTTCATTTTACCTATTCATATTTCTTTCAACACTACACCAAAACTATCTATTTAACCTACTCTCTATTAAAATACATATTTTTCCAATCTTTTCCTTTATCCTATTATTATAATATGAGAGAGGGGGGAAAGGAAGAGGGGGAGAGAGAGAGAATTAAATAATCAAATAAATTGGATACCAGATGTACAGTTGTTAGGTATTAATACCTAACCAATTCTTCAAAAGCTATTTTACCTCCTGTAAAGACCCGAATTTTTGCCCTAATTTTTTCGAATAAAGAAATTATTTTTAATCAAGTAGTCTATCGTAATCGATTAATTATTTAAAAGTATAATTAGATTAAACTATAACTTATATTAATTTTTCGTGAATAAAATTAGTTTAGCAAAATTTTAATTCAACTGGTAACTATATATGCGTATCTTATATCTATATTATAGATACTAATAATCATCCCACAAATTATGGGATTTTGTTCCCACAATCCTCATCTCTTATCATTCCTATCTAAACCATAATTAGAATTCTATGCGAACCAACTCTCTCACTTCCCTTCCACAGTCCGTCACCTTCACCCTTATCATCCCACTCTTCCACCTTTCTCCACTACTCCTCTGTATTATTTTCTCACGTCCCTCCCATCTCTCCACAAAAACCAAACCAACTCTATTTTCGTCCATATCACGTACCTCTGTTCATGGCCTGTTTCTCCCTAGCTAATGTTGTTTTTAGGCCTGAGTTTCTTCACGAATGTTGTAGAGGGCGTCGAGGGCTTCGATTTCAACCCAAGAATCACCCAAAACGATCAAGTATTAATAGAGTTATCGCCGTCCAAAGTTCAGTAAAATTTTCGGATTTCTGTTTCCAGACAGCACACAGGACTTATGAAAATTCCCACTTTTCTCCTAGTTCGAATGGTTTTCGGGCCCGAGTCAAAAAAAAAAAAAAAAAAAGAAAGAAAGAATGATTTTCGGGCTTAGACTTCTTCATGAAAGTTGTAGAGCGTTTCAAGATCTTCACGTTAGACACAAGAATCGTCCAAAACGGCATAGGTTTGGTCAAGTTATTCTAGTTCAAAGTTACTGTTAGAATACCGATCTTTCGTCGCCAAACGAAAATCCACCGGACTCCACCGAATCGTTTTGTCCGGATTAAAGGTAGAATAATCTCTTCTCTACTCTCCCCTAAGTATATTTTACTCCTAAGTATTAGTTTTAATATTTAGAAGTGACAAAAATCGAATCCTATGTCGAAACCGAACAGAACCGACAATCTGTTTTTCTTTTCCTCCACAGACGTATTCTGTTTCTTTTTCTTTTTGAAATTTTATGTTGTTATTACACTATTAACCCTGGAATTTTTATGCTTCCTGATTTAATCCCAAATGGTTTGTTGCTTTTGCAAGTTAACCCCATACATGGTTTTCTACGACCACACTGTACATGTTTGTCTTGTTATGGTGAACAAACTTTGAATGATTGCAAATGTTAAATACATGATGCCCGATAATTATAGATGTTAACAAAATGTTAATTAAATCACAAGTTTAATAAATCGATTAGAGAATAGAGACGGTTATTGAAATTTTAAACAAACCAAAAGGCATCGGCCAAATCCTAACTTTTACTTGTTTAATTACTCGCACTTATAAACTGTCATGCTTGTGTTCACATTGAAATGTATGATGTTATTAAATGAAGTTGTTTATGGAGTTGTCATGTTGTACGTGCTAGAATGGATTTAGGTTCATGGGTGGTTTCGAATAGTGAACACATAGACGTGGATAAGTAAATGATAAAATGGTAAAGTTGATTGAGGATGTTGGGTGCTGGTTGAGGACCCTGGTACGGTAAAGTACCTTTAGTTGAGTTGGGGAACGGTAAAGGACCTCGATACTCAGAGTGTGTGGAGGACGGTAAAGAACTCCGGGTAAAGTATTTGGGATACGGTAAATGATCCTAAATACGGTACAGTACCCAGTGTGTTTGGAGGACGGTAAAGGACTCCGGGTACAAGATTTGGGATACGGTAAAGGATCCTAAATGCGGTACAGTACCCAGTGTGTGTGGAGGACGGTAAAGGACTCCGGGTATAGGATTTGGGATACGGTAATGGATCCTAAATGCGGTACAGTACCCAATGTGTGTGTGAAGGACGGTAAAGGATTTCGGGTACAGTATTTTGGGAAACGGTAAAGGATCCCTGAATATGGTATAGTACCAGTGTGTGGATTAGGGGTACGGTAAAGTACCCAGTGTGTAGAGTTGGGAGACGGTAAAGGATTCTGACAATAAGATAGTGCGACCCCTAATGCTGAGTTGTCATGGTGAGCTGTTCCTTTATTATGGTTGTAAGTGAATCTAAACTGAGTACATAATTTAGTAGTCTTCGCTTAGAACCCTGGTGCAGGACAAATAAAGGGAGAGTTATTCCATGGGACGGTCAAAGTTGGTGGATGTGGGAGGAAAAGATCTCGTGGAGAAAATCCTTAGATTTCATGTAAGTTGATGGATAGTAAAGAAAAGGACAATGTGCTATTATTCTGTACCTTCTGTGTATTGTCAAGACTCAATTGTTATAGTTGAACTGCTAACTGTAGAGTAAGGGGTTAGTAGTGTTGAGATTATCTACTGAGTTTCAAAACTCATCATAGTGCCGTTGGGCTGGCGTTTCATGTCAGGTAATCCGAAGACCGAAGAACAGAATCCTCTTCAAGATGATCAGTGTTAGGGTGAAGACCTCCCAACTGAGGAAGGGGAGTTTGTCGAGCCTTGGATTCCTTAACCTTAGAAGCTCTGTTATTTTGAAGTATTGTTATTTAAATTTTCAAAAGTATTATCACATTTGTCAAACTCTGTGTTATTTTGTTGAATTGTAAAGACAATTAAGTAGTTTTGAATTTAGTATTTGAGATTTCAACTGCTAAATTCTGTTTAATAAAATTTTATTTCTTAAATTAGTTTTATGAATTATTAAATCAATTAAAAATGATTTAATTAACGTGTCCGAAAATCGGGGCGGTACACCTCCTGCTTTACCTCCTCTACTGTAGCCCATTTTTTCTACTTTCATTCGGTAAAATAGCTAAATAGTCATTTTCTATCATCTGATAAACTTGCTCTCATAAGTCAAGGAAAAAGAACCCCTTTTTTAATCGGCACAAATAGCTCGGATCTAATCTTAGTGCGTGAAAATCTAAACCATCTGTTACTCGAATTAAGATTCGAGCCATCAATTGCCAAAATGAACGGCTGAATCGGCCGCTCCGATAAAAGAGAGGATCGACGTGACCTTTCAAGAAGAGGTATGAGGTTTGAGTATACAGAGAAGAGAGACGTCGAATTCTATTTAGTTGTTAATCTATTACTTTTCCACAAACCCACTATCAAACCCTTATTTTTTCGACTGAATCAGCCCCGTTCTAGTTTACTCCCTTGAAAAATAAATATTTATTTGCAATTTTCAAATTTAAAAATAATAGACTTACTGAAATAAAAAAATATGCAATATGGATCTTAGATTTATCAACCCCTGCAAAAAAAAAAAAATGTAAACCCATTATTTTAAAATTTAAAATTTAAAAATAAGTATTTATTTTCTAAGTATTTATTTGAGAAAGTGAAACAGGCCACAATATTAAAATACAGTAAGTCTACTGGTACAAAAAATTTGTACAGATTTGTTGTGGGGCCCACTACGGGTCCCACACAAATGATTCAAACTGTTCATTAAATGTAAAACAGTTTTTCAAGGGCCCCTGCGAATCAGTTCAATCCAATACTTATAGATGCTCGATCCAATTATTTAACTTTTGATTTAGATTCCCGGGTAATAAAACATTATATGATTGGATCGAGCATCTATAAGTATCGGATTGAACTAATTTTTCGCAGAGGCCCTTAAAAAATTGTTTTACATTTAATGAACGGCTCGAATCATTTGTGTGGGACCCGTAGTGGGCTCCACAACAAATCTGTACAGATTTTCTGTACCAGTAGAGTTACTGGTTAAAATACAACAGTGCTATACGCATTTCGCAAACAGACAGCATGTACAGATGGGCTGCCTATTTTTTGAAGCAAAGTTGGGTGTTTTGTAAACCCCCTTACCGATATCCAAATGAACTGATTTTTAACGGGGACCTCAAACAAGATGTCTTGAACAAAATGAGCGGCTCCGATCATCTCTGCGGGACCCAAAACGGGTCCAAAGCCCATCTGTACGCGCTGTCTGTTTTTTAAAATCTGTGTCGGTAGCAGTTTTGATTAAAATACTGTAACATACAGGAGGAGTGATAAGAATAAGAAAAATTGACAAAATACACCACAAAAAAAGGTAAGGAAAAAAATTGAAGCGTCGTAGCCATCTAGCTTGATTCGCAATTCCTACCCTCTCCTGCTTTCTTCTCCGCAGAGGAAATCTATATGGGGGCATCTCCATTTTCTCTCTCTAGAATCCATCCTGTCCCTATCTCTCTCTGACAAGTTTGTGTGACCCTTTCTTGACATTCTTGTTCCCATTTCATCCACACACCAAAGCTTGCGTCAAAGTTTGCTCTCTTTGAAATTCTCTCTCTGTTCTTAATAACTCCTCCTTCCCTCCAGATGTATGTGGGTGTACGTAGATTGTTTTTCCAATAGAGGGACTTGAGGATATGCATTCTCGTTGCATGTTCAATTCTGGGTTTGATTGAATTCAATGGAAGGTGGGTTAGGAGGCGATGAGAAGAAGAAGAAGGTGGTGGTAGTTGGAGGGGGTGTTGCAGGATCCCTTGTGGCCAAAACCCTTCAAGATCACGCCCATGTCGTCCTTATCGATTCGTAAGCTTCTTATTCTCTCCCCTCTCTTTTGATCAGAACCCGTTTTTTTCCGTATTGCTTTTGGGTATCTCTAATTTTTCTTGCTGAGTAGAATCAATCAGAGTCTGCAACAATTTTTGTGTTTCCTGGTAATGTTTCTTATATGGAATTTTCTTTTTGCTCGTGAACCTGTGCATTATGCTCAACCACATATATTGGTTGTGTTCCTTGTGTGATGGGCAGTGATCATTAACCATGGTCTTAGACTTTTCTATTTTTGCTTTTAGAAAACAACAATAATATAAAAAATGAACTTAAAACGGAAAATTTGCTACAATGTAGATTACAGGTCCTTATGTAAAAGTTAAAACTAAATTAAGATAACTTTTTTGGAAACTTGACAAATGGTACTAGTGAATGTGGGTAATATAATGGAAAAAATGTGTGTAATTTTTGGGATACAAATATCATGACCTTTACAATTTTAGGGAAAAAGCGAAATTATCGCCTAGTGCAGTGGAGGCCCGTGCCCCCACTGGTCATATACTAAATCCGCCACCGGACTGATGGGTCTGTTTATCCAAACTTTCATTGTCGCTTTTAGTTTTATTTACGAAGCAGTAAGTTATAGAACCTGGGTGAATTTTATTTCTTTTGATGCTGAGAAGGGCAGTCGGCCGGAACTTGAATATGATGGATTTTGGTGGTTTTTGGTAAACTTGCCACATATGTTCTCAAAGGATTTGTGATTATGTTTGTTGAATTACCGTGGTATGTGGTTGGATTACTGCTTGTCGAAATCTGTGTCCCCTTTTATTTTTTCTCGTTTCTCTTTTAAGTTTGCAGACATGGTAGCAAACACGAAAATAAGGGTTTATGAGATAGTGCATCCATGGGTGTGGCATAATGTGACGTGGCTATCATTAACGAGTAATGTTAGTGTAAATTGATAAAGCTTGGCGAGCTAATTTCTAGCCTTATAGTTTTGGTAAATTGACATCTTTCAGAAGATCGCTACAAAGATGTTGAGTTATAGATTTGAATAGAGCAGTTTGATGGGAAAATAGAGCAGTTAAACAAACCTGATGGGAATAGGATGGCCAAATTGGACATGGCATTATCTGAAGTTATTAGGTAACATGGACTTTGTATTAGACAAAAATGTTATGAAGGTGTTAGCATCCATTGATTGTAAGCTTGGTTGGACTTGGCAGGTTAGAAAAGTTGGAGTGGGACCTTTTGTTTCTCTACAGTTCACATCCTTGTTTGACAGCATCTACCGCTGCAAGTCCGCAACATGCATCTAAGAGTGCACTGCGGTCTATGTTGTATGGAATCTGGTATTGACAAGGAAACAAAAGAGAGATGGAAGTCATTTAGTGAGTGGCATTAGTTCTGGTGATCTCGTATTATTGTGCATCATAGCTAAGGAAGTTTAGAGGATGCCTTGTTGGGCATGTTGTTTGTAAATGACATAGTTTTGGATTACGAAACTAGAACACGGGTGAGGTGATGCTTGGAATATAACGGTATTGGAAAAGTAAATCAAAATTGGTGTTCAATGTGCGCCGCGGGGGGGGGGGGGGGGGTTGTGGGGAAAGTTAACTGATGATTGATCCAACTGAAATTGTAGTGCCGCATTGGTATTCAAAATTCAAGCACCTTCCACTTTTCAGCACTTGGTAAGTTGTCAAACAACTCCGTAGAGGCTGCTCAATACAGAATCAATTAGAACAGCATAACTTTGCTGTCGCAGTTTAGATAGTCTTGACGTCTAAATGGATTCCAGCGAAGGAGAATAGGGAAACAGTTAATGGAGGAAATTCCCTATGGGTTGTGGCCTGGGGAGGGGGTGTGTGAAGTTCAACACATTGCTAAGTGGACCGATTTATTCGTTAATTACATAATTATGTCACATCATAGGGTTGAAAGTAGCAGATAGATTGATCTGTTTCCGCTGAAATATGGAGTACTTGTTAATCATGGTCTCTCCCATTTACCAGTGTAACAAGCTGTTTCTTTACCTCTTCCATTTTCTTCCTGTTCTCTCTTTCATTTTAGTCCATGCATACATCACTTGAGTGTACAAGCTGGAGTTATGCAGTATGCTACAGTGACTGTTCTTCCCAAGATCTTGCCTCTTGAAAGTACTAGAAGGGTGGGCACACACGTTGCGTTTTGCAATACCACGTGTGGGGTAGTTGGATTGAAAATGGTTTTTCCTCGTTGCTCTAACAGTTAATTCATGCAGCATTAGATGTAGTTGTAAAAACTTAATCCATTGTCTTTTGGACAATGGTGGAAATCACTTTTGAGACTCAACTTCATAAATTTGTTCACAGTTAAAGGCATTCTCCCTTTCTATATTAGAGTAGATTACTTTGTATGAGTTCTCAAAGTCCAGTTTTCATTTTCTGCGGGGATAGTTTTTTGTCATGTTCCTTTTTTATGACTTTTCAATATACGATGACAATAGGAAGGAGTATTTTGAGATCCCCTGGGCAAGCTTGCGATCACTTGTTGAACCATCGTTTGCAGAAAGATCAGTTATTAACCACTCTGAGTACCTTCCAAATGCTGATATTGTCATCGCTACTGCAGCTAATGTCACTGAAAGTGAAATATTGACAGAACAAGGCCAGTTGATTGGATATGATTATCTGGTAATTGCCACAGGTCATGTTGATACTGGTGCCCTAGCTAGAAGTGAGAAGCTTAGTCACTACCAGGCAGGTAAATACATGGAGTGCATACCAAGAAATCCAATTTTTTCCGTTAAAGTAGAAGAGTAAAAGTTGGTCCACATTTTTTTAGCCTGATATCCATGATCTATCCCATACCCCTGATATAAAAGTTTAAGCCTCAGTTGAAACGTAATCATTTTATTCTTGGGCTACCAAAACAACTGAAGCTTAAGTGCTTTTTTTTAATCAACTATATTCTGGATGTTATAGTCATGTGTCACATGGATACAGGTCCGGAAACTAGAACTAAGAAGCTCAGTCAGTATCAATCAGGTATATACCATCAACTCTATCATAACTGGTAATAATTGGAGATCTAAAAAATCATTTATAGCATAGTTCAATGAGTTTGCTAAAGAGTTAGAGAAGACATGTTCGCAAGGATATAACTTTCAAGATATAGGGTTGGCATACATATATGTACACTGCTACACACAATGAATTTGCACAAAAGGTGTTACGATATTTATAGGATAGATTTCACACTTTTTGGCTAAGGTTTGCCATAAAATCATGCCCTTATTCTTATTTGATAATGATATTGATACCTGACCTCCCCTAGCATCACCTTTGGTTGGCAGGAAGAGGGGTAATGTGGTAATTTCGAAGTTATTGTATTGTGAATTGTAAAGAAACAACACATCTAAGTGGCCACAACTTAGTGGTCATGAAAAAGAGAACAGTTTGAAACTGTATAAGAAATTGGACCACGACCTCTGTTCCCACTAATGTCACTGCCAGTGTGCCACTGCTAGTAACCTGATAATCACGATCACCAGCATGTCCCCAAGAAGTCTGGTATTCTTTTTCTCACTTTTTGGCTAAGGTTTGCCATAAAATCATGCCCTTATTTGATAATGATATTGATACCTGACCTCCCCTAGCATCACCTTTGGTTGGCAGGAAGAGGGGTAATGTGGTAATTTCAAAGTTATTGTATTGTGAATTGTAAAGAAACAACATATCTAAGTGGGTACAACTTAGTGGTCATGAAAAAGAGAACAGTTTGAGAGCCCGTTCCACTTTTTGGAAAAAGTGGGTTTTTGAAAAAGAAGGTAATTTCAAGGTAAAAAATTATGTGTTTACGTAAATAATTTCCTATCAATATGGATCTTGTTTGATAGATCTCACTGAGATCTTTTAAACGGTGCAAAAAAAATTGAAAAATTATTTTTCATTTTTGTTATATTTGAGTTTGAAATTACCTTCTTTTTGAAAAAGAAGGTTTTGGGAGAAAGCGGAACGGGGCCTCAAACTGTATAAGATATTGGACCACGACCTCTGTTCCGACTAATGTCACTGCCAGTGTGCCACTGCTAGTAACCTGATAATCACGATCACCATAGTCACCAGCAGGTCCCCAAGAAGTCTGGTATTCTTTTTCTCGACAACCACTGGCATCATATATAACTATATGAACCTGCCCATGTAGTTTAGATATTGAAGTGGCAATAATTGACAACTAATTGTGCTAGCACTTCCAACACAGTTTGTTGAAGATGAATGTGCTTAGTGTTTGATCTCAATCAACTAAGACAAACCTTTATAGCACATCTTTCTTCTTATCATGACTTGAAGCATTCTAATGTATCCATTTTTGTTATGACTCACTAAAGTTTTTGCAGCTGTTTTATCGTATCGCGCCTCAATTCCAATCTTATTTTCTGTGCTGCAGAGCATCAAAAGATTAAATCCTCTAATACCATACTAATTGTTGGAGGGGGGCCCACTGGTGTAGAGCTTGCTGGTGAAATCGCTGTTGATTTTCCTGACAAGAAGGTGATAGTCGTGCATCGGGGATCGAGGTTGCTGGAGTTTATTGGGCATAGGGGCAGTAGGAAAGCCCTGGACTGGTTAACATCAAAGAAAGTTGAAGTCATCTTGGAACAATCTGTCAACTTGAGTTCTGTATCGGATGGTGCTTATCAAACGTCTGGTGGAGAAACTATCACAGCCGATTGCCATTTTAATTGCACGGGTAAACCCATGGGCTCGTCGTGGCTTAGGGAAACTGTTTTGAAGAATAGCTTGGACATTCATGGAAGGTTAATGGTCGATGAAAACTTGAGGGTGAAGGGTCGAACGAATGTTTTTGGTATTGGAGATATTACTGATCTTCCTGTAAGTCCATCCAATCTTCTTCGTAGTTGGGCTTTATTTTGTCACGGTGATGCTTTATGTTTGACGTATATCTTGTTTTTCCTGTTAAAGAGTGGATGATCTTTATCTTTCTCGATAGTCATATATCTGAACTATGTTCACCTCTCTCATAGCTCTACAAATTCGGGAGGGCTATACTATTATGTAGTTACATTCATAGTGCAATCTCTATTTTGTGTACTGGAGATTGGAGAACCTTCTGCACCTTTTTTCTGTTGGATGTTAGAAGATCGTATGCTATTCTAATCCCAACCTAGCCTACATCAACAAGGGTATCACCTTCCTTTCCATAAGAGTTTAACCCACAACTTCACTGTACCCCAATGCAGATATACAACCGTGAGGTAAACTCCCCTGATTTTATCTTCTGCACATGCATCTACTACTCACATCCCGAAGTTGAACATGAAAGGATCGGTTGTTTTTATGTTTTCTTTTGGTTGATTGGCTGAATCAGGACTTATCGCCGTTAGACCAGTTTGTTCTTGCATTTATTTTCTTATTATTTGTCAAAAAAATACTAAGTTTCTGTGTGGAATGGTTTATTCAGGAAATCAAACAAGGGTATTTGGCACAAAGGCATGCTCAGGTGGCTGCCAAGAACTTGAAGCTGTTGATGACAGGAGGAGAAGAATGCGAGATGGGTATATACAAGCCAGCTTGGCCACTAGCAATTGTTTCACTCGGGAGAAATGAGGCTGTAATGCAGATTTTCTTTTTAACGATGATCGGATGCATCCCGGGCATGATCAAATCCCGGGACTTGTTTGTGGGGAAGACGAGGAAGCAACTTGGTCTCAAACCTGATCTCCCGTAGGCCACAGATGGATTACCTCCTCCTCCTCCTTTTAATCTATGTATACTGTAAATGGTTGCTTTGTTTTCGCTTGTTATTACGTAAAAGTTTGTTTGTTTCACCAACAATAGGACACTTATGCACATTGACCAAATTGACCTTATTAATAGACAAAAATAGTACTGTACTAATAAATTTTCTCGCAAAATCGTATATGCAGTTTTTCTAATGAAATAAATTTTTTTAAGAGTAATATGCTGTGACGAAGATCGAGCACGTTTTATTTGAATTTTTTCAACACCAGTCTATTTTTTTTTGTACTTTTTCGATTTGTCTCCGAGACAAATGATTAACCTACAAAATTATGATGAAAAACTAAACAAAAAGCTACGAAAAGTTAAAAAAACTGAAATAAATTTCAGACTAATAATTTACCAACGCAACCTTAATCCGGCATGAGCGCGAGCTTATAGAAAGAAATCTTAATCAGCAAGAAATCTCTACTTAAAAAACTATACAAACATACCTACCGTATAAAGACCAACAACCAGTCATAACAACCACAAAAATGTGCATAAACAAATGTTTTATTACTATTTGACTATTTTTGAAAATACGAATATTGAAAAATGAGAAACATTATGGGCCTGTCTAAAAAAATATCGATGCAGACCCAATCTCTTCTAACGCGTTGACGAAGTTTCAGGCTTGGGAAAGGAAAGGACTTGGAGTGCTTGTAGGGCACTCCGAAAGCGGCCTTTGAGAAATGATCATCTCAATATGAAACGGTCAATTTTTAGAAAAATGATCGGCTCGTGTTGTGTATGATTCAAAAAATGAACTGTAACATAAATCTCACTTGATCATGGTTTTATAAATGTCCAATCAAAATTTTTTTTTTTGAACACAATTGTTATAGTTATATGTCGAAAAACCACGCCGAGATGCACACTTATCACATATATCGGGTCACATGTACAAAAAGGCATGTACATTTGTTCCCGTACAATATCAATATCAGTTACGGAATTGCACAAAAACATTTTATCAAGAATGGGAGAACTCCGAGTATATTTGTGTAAAATCATGAGGTTGAAATTGCACGAGGAGAAGAAAGATACAAATGCTTTTTCGACACAAGTGGTTTGACCTCCACAATTTTCAGATTTTGCTTGGTAGGTCGGCACCTCCATGCCGAGCAAATGCAGAGGGGTTGATCCAGTTGTTCATCTTGGCACAGACGACTTGGATCAAATATAAGCGCATACAAATCTGTGAACCGTCTATTGTTCGGTTAATATTCAAGCCGTTGATTGCGAGATGAGCGGTCGGATTAGTCGCTATGCACCGCTATATTTAAGATTCGAACCGTCGAATACCGAGATGAGCGGTCAGATCGATAGCTTTGCACCGCTCTAAATCCACGCACATATAGTATATTTTTCCTGAGTCAAATAGTAATATATCTATCCATCTTCATCATCGTCGTTCCATCGAACAAACGTTGTAATTACTCGGGAAACTTCTCTCGCACCATTTAAACTATTCCCATCCTCTTCCTCTACGTTCGACCGCGTAACAATTCTGCATCCAAATTCCCCAAAACCCTAGATTCCGAAACAAGGAGCAAGGTATAAAAGCAGCAGCAGAAGAAGAAGGAGAAGAAGGAGGAGGAAGATGAAGAGAGTCTTCGGCGCTAAGAAAGACAAAGAACCCCCTCCTTCCGTCTCAGACGCCTCCGATCGGGTCCCCCCTTATCTCTCTCTATATATTTCTCACAATACATTCTGAAGTTTTGATTTTTCGTAGTTTTGTTTGAATTTACTTGCTGATTAATGTTTGGCACACAATTGTTTCCTTGTTCCTGTTGTTATTGGAATTGGATTGCTTCTTCTTCTTCTTCTTTTCTTTTTTTTTGTGTGTGTGTTTGAAGATTATTGTTTTCTACGTGTACACACCATAATGGTCGTCCACAATTTCAATTGAAGCAGTTGAATGGAGATAATAAGAGCTTAAAAGAGGAAAACCGAAGCAATCATATAAATGGAAATTAAAAAACTGAGGAAGTTGTATGGGGCAATGTTGACATGGAGAGAAAATGTTATTATGTAGATTGCCAGGGCTAGATATAAGTATGGTTATGGCGGGTCTACAGCATATTCATAATTCATCAAAATGTTATTTTTTTAAGAGTAGTATACTGTGACAAAGATCAAGCACGTTTTATTTGAATTTTTTCAATATCGGTCTATTTTTTTGTACTTTTTCGATTCATCTCGTCAAGACAAATGATTAATCTCAAAAATTACGATGAAAAACTAAACAAAAAGCTACGAAAAGTTAAAAAAACTGAAATAAATTTCAGACTAATAATTTACCAACGCAACCTTAATCCGGCATGAGCGCGAGCTTATAGAAAGATATCTTAATCAGCAAGAAATCTCTACTTAAAAAACTATACAAATATACCTACCGTATGGAGAGACCAACAACCAGTCATAACAACCACAAAAATGTGCATAAACAAATGTTTTATTACTATTTGACTATTTCTGAAAATACGAATATTGAAAAATGAAAAACATTATGGGCCTGTCCAAAAAAATATCGATGCAGACCCAATCTCTTCTAACGCGTTGACGAAGTTTCAGGCTTGGGAAAGGAAAGGACTTGGAGTGCCTGCGGTACTTTTGTAGGGCACTCTGAAAGCGGCCTTCGAGAAATGATCATCCCGATCTGAAAAGGTCATTTTCCAGAGTTTGTCAAAAAAATTTGAAAAAAATCAATTTTATCTGACATTTATAGCAACAACTTGTTTTTTTTTTTTTAAAATGAACGACTTGTGTCGTGTATGATTCAAAGAATGGACTCTAACACAGATCTCACTTGATCATGCTTTTATAAATGTCCAATTAACTTCTTTTCTTTTTTGAACACAGTCGTGATAGTTATATGTCGAAAAGCCATGCCGAGGTGCACTCCAACCCTGTAGTCCGGGGAACCCAGCTTAAAAAGAAAAATACTTATCACATTTATTGGGTCACATGTACAAAAAGGCGTGTACGTTTGTTCCCGTACAATATCAGTTATAGAATTGCACAAAAATATTTTATCCAGAATGGGAGAATTCCGAGTATATTTGTGTGAAATCATGAGGTTGAAATTACACGAGGAGAAGAAAGGTACAAACGCTTTTTCGATACAAGTGGTTTGACCTCCACAATTCGGATGTTGCTCAGTAGGTCGGCAGCTCCCTGTTGAGCAGATGCATATACTGTTGGATCAAATCTGAGCGCATACAAATCTGAACTATCTATTGCTCGGTTAAGTTTCAAGCCGTCGAATACCGGGATGAGCGGTCGGATCGATCGTTCTGCACCGCTTCACAGGCTCCCACAATCCACGCACACATATTTTTTCTGAGTCAAAATAGTATTAAGTATATCTATCCATCTTGATCGTCGTCATTCCATCGAACAAACGTTGTAATTACTCGGGAAACTTCTCTCGCACCATTTAACTATTCCCATCCTCTTCCTCTACGTTCGACCGCGTAACAATTCTGCATCCAAATTCCCCAAAACCCTAGATTCCGAAACAAGGAGCAAGGTATAAAAGCAGCAGCAGAAGAAGAAGAAGAAGGAGGAGGAAGATGAAGAGAGTCTTCGGCGCTAAGAAAGACAAAGAACCCCCTCCTTCCGTCTCAGACGCCTCCGATCGGGTCCCCCCCTTCTCTCTCTATTTTTCTCACGATACATTCTGAAGTTTTAATTTTTCGTAGTTTTGTTTGAATTTACTTGCTGATTAATGTTTGGCACACAATTGTTTCCTTGTTCCTGTTGTTATTGGAATTGGATTGCTTATTTTTTTTTTTTTTTTTGTGTGTTTGAAGATTTTTGTTTTCTACGTGTACACACCATAATGGTCGTCCACAATTTCAATTGAAGCAGTTGAATGGAGATAATAAGAGCTTAAAAGAGGAAAACAGAAGCAATCATATAAATGGAAATTAAAAAACTGAGGAAGTTGTATGGGGCAATGTTGACATGGAGAGAAAAGAGCTAGGGTGAGGTTCCCCTAAACTAAATGGACTAAGGACCCATGTTTTTACGGATTTCTAGGCAGGCAGGTCATTCTGCTCACATACATAACTGTAATACCCTTAAGCAGAAACAACATGATTATTGTCATTAGCTTGAAGACCAAAAATTTAGTGGAAACTCATCCTTAGGTAGCTTTAGAAATGGGAGAATTGCAACTGATTATTGTTAAAGACACCCTCAAATCGTCCAAAATAAGAATCAAGAATGTCACTTTCCCGTTTTTCCGGGCCAACGAATGGTAAGAGAGCATGTGTGTTTTACTCTTTTGCTAGAAAAGAAAGATTTTAGAGGAAGACAAAATAACCGTGTAAGGATGTTATTGACCTTTGTAATGGATTTTTGAAGATGTCAGCATTTTTCCATTGGTGATATCTGAATGGAGAGGGTGTTCCTGCATATTGTAAGATGAAAGTAAGGGGTGTTAATGTTATAGAAATGATGACACCTTAAGCTGTGTTCATGCAATTCAGAAGTACCGGATGTTAGTGCAACTCATGCTTTATCTTTTGTTTAGACTTTGTAGATATCGTTTAGCGATTATGTATTTGCTTATATGATTTTCCTACACGATAGGTATTTTCTTGCATCGTATCGAGGGAATCCATTTATGTCGTGTCTATTGTTATGCAACATTGGAGCTTTTTTCCAGCTTGTAGTTGGCCTTACTCAAAGACCACCTGGAACTTAAAACCATTTGCGGTTGACACGTTTGTTCTGTCATTGACTCATTTTTATGTCCCTTGGAGATTTGATTTCTCGTTGCGTGTTAACTCTGTTGGCTGTTTGTTTATTTATTTCTGAAAGACTTCCTAAATTGCTAGTTCATGTACTCCAGATCAATAAAAGGGGCGAAACAGTTGATGAGAAGATCAAAAGGCTTGACAATGAACTTGCTAGATACAAAGACCAGATTAAGAAAACTCGACCAGGTCCTGCTCAAGAAGCTGTCAAAGCCCGAGCCATGAGGGTTCTCAAGCAAAAGAGAATGTAAGTTATCTTCATTCTTATAACAGAGAAGAAAGGAAAAAATGCAAGTTATCTTCATGTGGTTGGGCTTCGCCTTGTGTGCCTCTTTTAGATAACTTACTATTATAAGCAAGGGTTTCGCTTGCCTTAGAATTGAAATGCAAAATTTATTACTCAGAATATTAGATATTGTGCATAGGGATCGCCTGTGTTATCTGCTCCCCTGGTTACACTAAATTGCGTAGACATACCCTGTTCCATTATTTGAATAATGTCACATATGTCCGGAATTTTTTTGATTCCTCTGACTGTTTATACAGGTGAGCTTAGTATCACTTGCTTGATTTTGCTTGCATGTGCTGTCTTTATATGTCTGTAAATGCGTTATTCCTCCATATCTACAATGTAATTTGCCGAAGGACAGGTATGAAGGACAACGTGATATGCTTTACAATCAGACGTTCAATCTAGATCAAGTTTCATTTGCTGCCGAGGGAATTAAAGACGCTCAGCAAACAGTAGGTCTTCAAAGCTTCTGATGTGGTTTCTTTCTGAATAATTAATGTTGGTATCTCTTTGAATTCACTTTGTGCTTCTTGAACCGCTAATATTGGTTGATTTTATCAGGTTCTCGAAATGTAAGATTTCCGTTGGCCTTTAGCTAGATAAGTGAAATTTACATGCAAATCAGTGGAGCCTGATTTAATGTAGTTCGAATTCTGGCATAGGAGTGGCACAGTACGAGAATTGAAAATATTGAATTAGCGGGGCCTTGTCTTTGACTCACTGATGTAACCTACCCCTAGTATTGGTAATAATTTTTACAAATGAGAGATGTTCACTTTCTTTATCCTCAAAGAACCTGACCTTTTGTTATCATAACATCTGACTAGTGACCATGTTGCACCTATTATGTAGATTGCCAGGGCTAGATATAAGTATGGTTATGGCGGGTCTACAGCATATTCATAATTCATCAAAATGTTATTTTTTCTCTTGGTAGCGACCCAAGGGCCATTGTTTAAGGCTTTTGAGGCGGAGCTTATGCTGTACCTCAATTGAAACTGCTTGCCTACCTCGTTAGAGGTAAAGGGTATATCTGTTTCTCTATGGGGAAGGATTTCATTCTAATATGTGTAGTTGCTTGCTTCCTAGATTCTCTGAAGGTCAATATAAGTTTTTATTTTGGCTTTGAGGAAATGGATGCCCTGGTGGCTCTTTTTAGTGACTCAAATGCAATCACAACTTAATTAGCAACTAATCTTGTTGTATTGTTTGCAGATGACAGCCTTGAAATCAGCAAACAAAGAGTTGAAAGGCATGATGAAGACCGTGAAGATTCAAGATATAGATGTTTGTATAGGTTTTTAAGTATATTCTCTCCTGATGGATTGTGCTTGATTGGAAAATATTTATGATGGGTGCTTGATTGTGCTTATTTGTAGAACTTGCAAGATGAGATGATGGATCTGATGGACGTGAGCCATGAAATCCAAGAGTCTCTTGGTAGAAGCTATAGTGTTCCTGATGACATTGACGAGGAAGAACTCATGGGCGGTAAGCATATATACAATTTATACAAACTTTTATGCATAATCATAAACATGTGACTTCGACTGCTACCAGAAGTGAATTAACAATACTGATTGTCCTTCCTGCTTCCTACTTGTCACTGGGAGCAAAAGATTACCTTGTATCTGTTTGTATCTTCTTCTTCTTTTTTTAATTAAGTTTGTGAATTGTCATCACTCATTTGCTTGGCACGCTGGGGTTAGGAAACCTATAGTTTATTTTTAACTTTAACAACCCAGTTTCCTCCCCACCTGCTTGTTTGATGTGGATCTGGATCCTCTCCACACCTTTCTCTCCAACCATCTACCAAAGCTTTTCACTACAACTTGACACCTCATTAATGAAGGCATCCGACGGCTGAGATTAAACCAGCAACTTGCAACTTCAAATCCTTTAGTTGCACGACACCGTTTCATATTTGCTTCAAACGGCAGCTTAACACTGCTCTCCTTTTCCGTTTCCAACCACGTTTCTCTCTCTCAAATTAGTCCCCTCTCTCTCTCTCTAAACTCCCCCCTCCTATCCCAAATCTTCTCTTCAGATCTTAGAATTTCTCCTCTCTTAAAGGATCATTGGCACAGATTCAACTATCCCCCCTGAACCTACACGGATTAGTTAAAGCTGTTCAAGAAAAAAATTTCTTGTTAAGTCTGTGCAAGAAAAATTGTATGTTCATGGATTCAAAACCTGTAAATTGATTAACCTCCAATCTAAAAATTCCATCTAAATCATCTTCACCAAAAAATTTGAAACAAATCGTTTTAGTATCATCAGCAGCTGCATGTAAAATCAAAAGAAAGTCAATTTATAAAACACAAAATGAAACGAAATCAAATTTGTACGCAAGCAGCAAAACCTTATCTTTCTTTTTTTTCCTTGAGCAAAAAAGCACAAATCAACTAGAGATTCGGGAAGATCTATTTCTTTCCAGATGGATATGAGGATGGCGACGAATCATCATAATTGGAGTCGCCGGACTGATCGAATGGAGGATTGAGTCTTCCTTGCGTTCAAGGAAAATGAGGGCTCTGGGTTTGTAGACTTCTGCATATATATATATATATATAGAGTCCTTTTCAGGTCTAGTCGCCCGGATTTTCTTATGGTCCGGATTTGTGTCTTAGCTCCTATTTCCCGATTGATTTACGATGATCCGAGCCGCTTAATGTGTTCAGAACTTGATTTTAAAGGTACCCTCTAGAAATCAGCAAAAAAAATGACCTGGAAGGGCTTGATCTGATCAATTTTTTACTGAACCGTTCAATAAAAAACTGCTCGGATCAAGCCCTTTCCGCTCATTTTTTTTTGCTGATTTCTCGCGGGTACCCTTAAAATCACGTTCTGATCCCATTGAGCGGCTCGGATCATCGAAATTCGATCGGGAATTGGAAGGTCCGGACGGTCCGGACCGTAAGGCGTCCGGACCTGAAAACAACTGTATGTATATATATATATACACACACACACCACGGTTCTCCTAAGGGATCCCTTACGGCCTTACCGTGCGGACCTCCCCATCCCCGATCGAATTGCGACGATCCGAGCCGCTCAATGTGTTCAAAACATGATTTTAAGGTTACCCCCTTGAAATCGCTAAAAAAAATGACCGGGAAGGGCTTGATCCAAGCAGTTTTTCATAAAAACACTGTAAATGCATTTTTATGCAAAACTGTTCGGATCAACCCCTTCCCGGTCATTTTTTTGGGCGATTTCTCGCTAGTACCCTTAAAATCACATTCTGAACACATTGAGCAGCTCAGATCGTCGCAATTCGATCGGAAAAGGGGAGGTCGGCACGGTTTGGCCGTAAGGGATCCCTTAGGAGAACCTGACTGTATGTATGTGTATATATATATAAATGAAACGAAAGTTAAATGGCCAGCGTTAGAGGAAATGGTAGACCATTAGGCTGCCGTTTGCAGCAAATATGAAACGGCGTTGTGCAACTAAAGGATTTGAAGTTGCTGGTTTAATCTCAGCCGTCGGATGCCTTCATTAATGAGGTGTCAAGTTGTAGTTAAAAGCTTTGGTAGATGGTTGGAGAGAAAGGTGTGGAGAGGATCCGTTTGGTGTAGGTATGCAAAAGTTGCGTTGGTGGCAAAACATAAATTTGGTTGTCTGTGTTTGATCTTGTGATGCAGAGCTTGACGCTTTGGAAGCTGACATGGGCATGGAGACTGAAGGTGATGGTGTGCCATCTTATCTTCAAGCTGATAAGGAGTCTGATTTGGATGCAGAACTCAACTTGCCTTCAGCACCATCAGGGCAGGCAGTACCGGCTGGCAGAGCAAACACCCAGGTAATTTTCCATGTTACCATCAGGAATTTATTTTCTTGCTTTGCTGCTGAGCAATGTTCTAAAAGACGCTAGGCGCTAGTCGGGCGGTTGGCCACCTTCGAGTGATTAATCGGTGCATATTAATTAGTACTCGGTGAGTAATCGTTAGTCGGACCTAATCGGATAGGCCCCGCCGGTGATTAATCGGCGATTAATTCCTTGTTTTAGAACACTGCTGCTGAGTGCATGGAAACCGAAATCATATTATGCACGACAAAAACCTGCTGTTTTGACTGGAAGTGATGAGATCAGTGCTTTCCAGTAGATCATGATATTTCAATCATGTCAATGCTATATTTTAGCCTGCTATAGTGCCAAAAATCCTTAATTTGGCAACTGCCATAGTCTATTCTTTAGCACAATCATTTATTTGTTCAGTTGATTTATTTGTTCAGTTGTCACTGTGCGATCCAATGGTGTGGTAAAAACAAACTTGGTTTGTATGATTTCATTACTCAGCTTTCTGAACTTCATTGTAATCTTCACAATAATCTGATTGGACACGAGTAGGCTCAACGAGGAGGACAAGATTAATCTGTAGACATTTAGAATGCCTTCAAATGATGCTATAGTCGGAGGGAAATTCTAACCACCTTCCACACCCACAATAGCAAGACCCATAACTAAAACCATCTTTATATGCTGTCCTGTGTTTCAAAAAATACAATTTGGTAATTCATTTGAAGTTATATTAATAAAAAAGCACGGTGGAGCATCTTGGTGCAATATAGTACATTTGACAAAGTCAGTAGTCATTGCTAATTTGGCACACTATCTGCTATTAAGCCAAATTTGGGACGATGGATAGTACTCTACCAAAGTTGATTTTCTTGTCCTGTGTGGACGTACAAAATGTTTGGGATAGTCTAATCTGTGAACGCTTGCTCTACAACACTACGTTTTTTTGCTGTGCCCCTACTGCATTGTTTTGCTGTGTCATTTTTGCGTTCTTTCAAAAACAAAAACTGATCAAGTTGTTTGGGCAGGGGTTTGTTCAGGTGTGGTGACAGTTTGGAAGACAGGTTGGGGGTGTTTTTTGGGTTTTGTTGCTCTTTGACCAACGCTTGGATCTCGGGTACCTATGGAGATTAAATAATTTTAATTTTCTTGTGCCCTTGTCCTGTTAATCTCTGTAATTTTCGAATTCGGTGATTAATAAAAAAAATTGTTGATAAAAAAAAACAAAAACTGTTACGGTACCCATTTAGTTCCCAATAGATGGGTTAATAGGCGGGGGAGGATAGGAGCTAAACTTAACCTTTGGCTATGTATGCATAAAGTGGTTGCTCTTGATAAAGTTTTAACACTAAAATAGTGGGCTCTATATACCTCAAAATATAGAGGAACCAAGGAGCATTATGTCGTAGAACCATGACCATCAGGGAGGGGCATTCCTAGAGGCCCGATTAAATTTCTGTGCCCATTACCTTGCTTCCTCCATTACGTTTGCATTCTTTCCATTTGTAATTTTTCCCTCTCATGTATTGTTCTACAGAGTTATACCTTGCAAACAATATGTAGTTTACCGTATGGACTGCCATGTATGCTTACTCTGATGTACTTGACAGGCTGAGGATGAACTGGGTTTACCCGCTGTTCCTCGGGCATCTCTTCGTGGTTGAATGGAGTGACTGGATTGGCTAGAAGTTGCTGTATATCTTACCAGGCTACGGTAGGGGACAGATTGGTTTGGGGCGAGCCATTGTGAACACGTTGTGTAAAGTTTGATTTCGATCTCTTGTAATAGTGGGGTTCTACATTTGTGGATGTTTTGGAAATCCCTTTAAAATAACTGGGCTGTATTTAGTTATTCTTCTTTGCTATATAAAGTTGGGGCTCAGCAATTCACTCTGGTAATCCAAATCCAAGATGCTCCCATGCCCACGGTGGTAATATTACTCATCTGCAATCACAATTGAGAGGTGAATCTACAGAGAGAGAGAGAGAGAGAGAGAGATTGTTCAGTGGACCAAACTCTGAAAGGGGACAAACATGGGGACCAAACTTTTAGATATAAAGATTGAAAAAAAAAAACTTTTAAATCAGTCCAGCACGATTAGGCCCCAATCTTCTTGACTTTTTTGTCTATTATTTTTTGGGTATTTTGTACTTTTCTTAATATTTTGTTTTGATTTTCGTCGTAATTTTTGGGATCAATCATTCGTCTAGACAAGAAGAATAGGAGAAGTATGAATGTGGACCGATATTGGAAAAAGATCATTAAGACTACACTTTTGACAAAAAAAAAAATTTGTTTGGTATTTTTTTGTCTTTAGTGAACTTTATTGCTTTTGGTCATAAATTTTTTACTTTTGACTTCTTTCGTTGGTTGAGGCAAAGAGTTAATTCAAAAAATATGATGCGAAACTAGTAAAAATTCAAAAAAGGCTGAACAAAAAAATTAGGGAGAATGAGGCCTAATAGCCCGGTAGATTGGTTAAACTAGCTCCTCCAGTTTGTTTATTCAGATAACACACGACGTTTCATGTTTGGTTCAGTTTACACGCGATTCAAATCAGTTTACAGGTGGTCCCCTCATCAATCTAACACAATTAGAAAAATGTAACCAGTTTGCATGTGGTTCCTTAACATCCGTCAATCTAATATAATTGAAAATTGAACACCAGGTTTTATGTGGTTCCTCCTCCTTTGTACTATTAGTAGTTGTTGATTTATTAATAACATGTGGTTCTGTTTCTAAGAAATAAGTAGAGAAATGATTTTGCCACTCCCTTTTTTGTTAACGCCACTCTCCTGCAAGTGTATTTTTGCATCAAAAATATATTTGAAGGGAAGTAGCGTTAACAAAAAAGGAAGTGGCAAAATCAGAAGCCAATATGTAATAAAAAAAAAGAACCGCCTAAGATCCTTCTTTCAAACTACTTCTTTAATTGGAAAAAAAGAGAGGAAGAAGTCAAGCCTCTCTGGCACAGCCTTTGGCACTTTTATACAGCAAGTGGAGACATGAATTATTGAAATGGGTTCCGGTTGGCTGGCGACTGTACCCACACACAGTTGTTCGGGATTGGACTCTTGGGGTCGTAAGAAAATTATTTCTCGTAAATTTTCTTATCTCAGCGTAAATGATTGAACTGCAAAAGAATTAGTCGAGATTCCTGTAAGCTGGCCGTCAGACATTCCTAACTGTCGTACCCAAATTTGTTTTAGTATAAATGGGGTTCCAATGTTATGTCCCCATTTACACCAAAAAATAGTACTAAAAAAAATCTTAAAACTTGATTCCTAATCATAATGTATTGTCGTCTTTCTGAAGCAATTGCGATGATCTTATAATTTTAAAGTTCGATTCAAAAGGGAGACAGAAGCAATGGCTAAATCCAAGCATAAAAATTATTATAAGGTTCTCTTTCCCATAGTAAATTACATATACTTGTCAAGGTAGTTTTAAATTATAGGATTAGGTGGTGTTTCCATTAAACTAAAAGGAGTGAACAAATTGCTGCCGTTAATACATACTCCTAGTCAAATTGTTTCAACTAAACGCGGATAAGTTGGGGAGAAAAAAATGGAGGGAAACATGGTATAATATGTAACTTGTCTAAGCAGTACTCCAGATTAAAGAACAACAAAAAGGAATCAGTACAATTTAAATCGCTAAGCAGAAGAAAGGATGATGAAAACGCAGATGAGTCGCAAGTGGAGTTGTCCAGTGGTAGGCACATATACTCCCATGCATTTGACTAGAATTCAAACTTCACTAACTACTACTAACACTACTGACTTTCGCCAAGAGTCACATTCACACAGAGAGAGAGAGAGAGAGAGAGAGAGAGATTTCAATGGCATTGACACATTCCTTAGGAAGGGAGAGAGAGATTTCAATGGCATTGACACATTCCTTAGGAAGAGAGAGAGAGATTTCAATGGCATTGACACATTCCTTAGGATAAGTGGAACACCAAAAATGACATTACAACACAAAAAAGGAGAAGAAAATCGGGGGAAGGAGCAAATGGGAGATATTCTTTTCTCTCGTAAGCTTGGCACGAAAAGAAAAGCAAGAGGGGGGAAAAAAAAATGACACACAACAAAGTCCCTTTGGGACTTTTTTTCACTGCCCTTTTTTTTTCCCTTTTTTTCAACACTCCACTCTAAGCTCGCAATCTCCGGCCGTCCACACCTTCGTGGACGCCTTTCTTTTTCCGCTAATCGGACGTACGTCGATCCACAGCTCTATACACAAACACACGTACACAACAACAACCGGACGCCACGCGCACCGGCGAAGAATCATTTCTCACCAGGAGCTCCGACTTCGCCGGGCTTGGTCTTGGGCCTGATTCTGGGCCTTATTATTCCGACAGTGACTTCACTCTATCACGGTTCCCAAAAGCGTAGAAAAGGACGAACAGATCCCACGTTACCCTGCAGAAACATCACGTGAGTTTTAGTAATAGTAGTAAATCAAAGACAAAGACTTGACTGGATTTAATGGCATATGCAGCCATAGCAGATAAAGTGATTCTTTATTCTAGGAGATATGGTATAAAAAAAAAGTACAGGTCATTTCTTATAAAAATGAATTTTGTCTGACCACATAACTTTTGATATTCCATCACCGAAAATTATTAGGTAGTCCCGAGATACGAAATAGTGTCCGTGCTCCCTCTCATATAAAATGCCGGACCCGCATATTATTTGTGGGTCCACCTCGTCGGTCCCCCATGTTATGTGAGAGGGAGCACGGACATTATTCTGTGCCCCGGGACTACCTAATAATGACTCTTCGATCACTCTCAATTTTTGTATAAAAAAAAATGAATGGGTTATAAAAAAAAAATTGATTTTGGCAATCCAGTTTTAGCCACTGGCACTCCACTTTGTGTCTTGATCATGTGAGAAAACAAAACTAAAAGTGGAGTGTAATTGGCTAAAAGTAGAGTGCCAAAATCACATCCCTAACATCATCATTATAACTTTCACATCAACTATTTCCACAACTTACCATACTTAACCATCATCATTAAAAATATAATCACTAACTTTTAAAAATGGAATCTACTTATAGGGGACAAAATAGACAATAGTGCCAAAATCACATCCCTAACAAAACAAAAAAAAGAGTTAGTTTCCGGTCCGCAAACCAAGGTTGATGTTTAACATAAATTTTGAAAAGAGATTCATGGAAATAAAGAAAAACAATTGAAGTATAGAAAGAACAAAGAGTCAACCGTTGAATTTTAATAGTACTTATTAGAGTATAATGTTTGATTCTTATTCAAACACATCCCAAAGGTAAGTTCATAAATGTGAAAAGTTACAGATAACTGGATGCATCTTCCAATTACTTTATTTTTTTGTCATTTTTTAATCCTACTCTACTCTATCGTAGAGAACTTGGGGATGGGACTGGATGCTGACAGAAATCGAACCATATCCATGTGCATGAGGGTATAAGGCAGACACCAACTCCTCTCTACTTGTGGATGCATCTTCCATTTGATTTGGTCGTTTATTCGCCTTTATGTGTGCATTTTGTTTTTTTTTAGTTGTATTAGTTGCACGCAGTGGGTTGTATTATTCAGTCGTCGATGAATTTCTAACTCTTCCGCTAAAAGAAAGAAAGAAAGAAAAGTTACAGGTAAAACAGGAGTACTATCTGTCCTCGATCAATTCACACTCAAAATTTATACTAGCTCAACAAACACATCTAATTGATTACCGGGGGCCATCCATCATCCATGGTTACTACTTTTAGATCAGGGAGGGGGCCATCCATTGTAGCAGTCCCTTTTACTCGAGGCAAATGATTTTGACACTCCAAAATTTGTTTTTTAGTGTTCAAATTATACATAACAAGATACACTAAAGGACAAATTTTGGAGCGCCATTATAAAAAATTGAAATGCCAAAATCATTTTCCTTTACTTAAACTCTTTTTCCAATTCCAAACTTGCTTTCGCCGAAAGCTTAATTTGGCATCTCCCTAAGTGATAGGTCAAAGAATAGTGTATGAATGCAACTTGTAAGCTAACTTCTAGATGTTCTCACCTTATTTAACTTCATTTGTACTCCATTAGGTATGCCTCTTTTATTAGGTATATATTAAGCTTTTAGCTTGTTGCATGAATGAGCTTAAATATTTTCGACTTACGCACGCATGCCTGATTATGAAAAAAGGAAGGAAAGTGAATTCTACACTTTTTTTTTTGTCTTCTAGCAACAAAAATTATATACACTTTCAATACTAAAATCCAAAAAAAGGAGTGTAGATGTCAAAAAAAAAAGAGGGTAGAATTCAATTTCCAAAAGAAAACCAAAAATAAGCAGATCCAAACAAGGACAGGTGGGTGGAATAGATCAACCACTTCTTTAATTAGGGAGAAAAAAAGTTGGTCAATTTAGCTAGGTCAAACCACCGAAATACTAGTGGGGAGGAAACAGTTGCACGTTAGGAACTTCAGCTAGTACTATTATCGACATCCGAAACTGTCCATACCACGTCTCTTAAAATACTACTACTACAAAACAAGACCCGGATTCTAAGCCCCTATTTGCGTCACTGTTACCAACTCTAAAAATAAAAACCTGCCCAACTCGGCCTCAATGTCGTTACTCCGTCCGAGTCTATCGGTATCCAATCACATCCCTTTTTTTTTTTTTTTTATCATACGGTATACATGAACGGGATTAATAATAGGGTGTTAGTATGTTAATCACGCCCCTTTGATTTGGCATTTTATTCGCTTAAATGCGTCTAGGCTCAACTAAATAAAATGCCAAACCAGACAGACCCTATCTAAGACTTCTATGAGCTTTTCAATTGTTTCAAAGTAGTTTGTTTCCCTATTTTCCCTCCAAAATACATAAACAAAAATCTCTAACAGCTAAGCAAAAAGGAGGATCAAAAAAAAAAAAAACTATGCAAAAAGTACCCTAATTTGACCTAGCTATTTTAGCAAAAAGGCCAAAACACAACATGACAAATTTTCAAAAAATGACCGACACATCTCAAATAACTCGCATGCTTAAGCGTGAAAGCGTCATTGACTTCAAACTACTAAAACCCGTGAGAATGAGGATCGAGAGCACCAGCACAAAACATTTTGAACGATCACGGGACTAAGATCCTAACATAGTAGTAGTAATTTTGAAACATAAACAAATGGATAGAGTGTAGGTTACTTACCCGACCCGTTTCAGTCCTTTAAAATGACCTTATCCGCGATCTCCATCAACGGGTCCAAGCAGTCCGGAGAGAACTTCCGGGCAAACAAATACGAATAACTCGAATTCGATTCCCGGAGACTGTAAATCAGATCGGCCGAAATCTCGGGCGCCTTGTACGTTCGCGGGTGCCCGCCGACGCTATCCGTCCAATTAACCCGAGTGAGCGTGTACTGACTACACCCATTCGGATCCTCCATGGACAAAAGGGTCGGGAAGTAATGCTCTTCCGGGTAACAAGAATCCGTGTTGAGGCAAGGCAATTTGAACTTCCTCCACAGCCTCCTGTCTCGGATCACCAACAGGGCGTGCTTCCGGGTCAAAACAAAGAACTGCGACCCGACCCGGAACCGTTCGAACGGCACCTCGGGCAGCATCGTGCTTTCCCCCCTGGCCGTGTACCGGTCCCACAGCTGCGGCTCGCCGGAGAGGATCTCGATGTAACTAGCTGGCTCCTTGAACTGAAAGGTAAAAAGAAGAAGTAATTTTAGTCCTCAATTTTAGCACTTTTACCACATTTGAAAAACTAGGCCTGAGTTGGATCTAAATTAAAATTTCTTAAGCCAGATTTTCGTCTTCCAATGAAATTTTTGCGACCTTCGACATGGCAAGTGATTAATTAAAAAATTTGATCCGAATCTAGTGAATATTTAGAGAAAATAATAAATTAGGCAGTGAGAAAAAAAACCCAAAAATGTTAGCCAAAGGTACCTGAGTTAACTCGGGCCGAGTAGAGTTCGTCGCGGAGGAGATTTTCGGTGGGGAAACCAACGTATTGTAAGTGAAATGGAAAGAGTGGAGAGGAATGCAGCTCTGAGAGACGAGGGCGAAATGGTAATTCATCGGGTCGTCGAGGAGCGCGGTGGCGAGGAGTCGGCGAGCGGCGGAGATCAGCGTCGGCGAGGCCCGCTCGGTCCTCTTCGACGCGATGAACCGGCCGTCGAAGGCGCTCTTTCCCGTCGCGGACGGCGGCGGCGGCGACTGCGACGGATCGGCGTGGACGTAGACGTTGAAGAGGGCCTCGTTGCCCTCGAAGAAGCGGTCCCAGAGCGGGGCGAAGTGGAGATCGGTGTTGGTGAGGAACAAGAAGGCTACTTTCGGCTTCACGGTCAGTCGCGAGACGGCGCCGTGGTGGCGGCGGTGGTGGTGGTCGGCGGAGGCGAGGGTGGCGCGGCGGAAGAGGGCGAGGTCGTCGATCTCGTCGGGGAGGGAGATCTGGAGGTGTTTGGGAGGGAGGATCTTCGGGGCGACGAGGAACAGTACGGGGATTGAGAGGATTAGAGCGAATGAGAGAACGAATGGATTGGAAAACATTATCGGGATAGATAATTCTGGGGATAAGGAGATCGGGGAATTGGGTTTGCTCTCTTAAGTGAAGTGGAGTGAATTGGGGTGGGAGGGGAGATTAGGGTTTTGGTTTTGGTTTGGTGGGTTGTGATGGAAATGTGAGGGAATAGAGTGGGAATGAGAGTTGGGGGGGAAGGTGAGGAAATGGGAATAGTCTTTTTGGGTTTTTAGAGAGAGAGAGAGAGAGAGAGAGAGAAGAGGGGTGGAGGTAGGGGAAGAGGTGGTGGGATGCTTTTATTACTGTGGCGGGGAATGGGTGGTGGGGGCTGGCTGGTAATGGGAGTTTACTTCACTTACGATAAATTTTGTGGGTGACTAACTGTACCATGCGGCAGTACTCATGTGGTGACCGACTAATAACTCATTTGAGTCGGGTTTTTTTTTTTCAATCGTCATACAATTAGTGGGGAGTGTTAGAGTTAGCACGGGATCCAGATTTAAAGATGTATTTTAGATTGAAACTCTCTTTCTCCTCTCATCCCACCACTCTTTCTCTCTCCAAATTTAAGTCGTCCAAAATCGAAATAGACAACCCGAATGTACCGAACGGACACCGGTAGTGTTCATGTCGTGATACGGAAGTGACATGGGGTACCAGCACAGAGGGCATTGAATAATCTTTTTTTTTTTCCTTTTTTTAAACAGAACTTCAGTAAACATTGAATAATGTGTTTTTTTAGAGATGGGGATCTTATGTCCACCAGTTCCATGTGGATTAAGTTTGTTTTTATTACTATTGTTTTCTTGCGTTTGAATTTAGGTTGGACTTTGGAGGGATGGTATTTGTATTTTTACTACTACTTACCACTCCAATTGCCGAATTTGGACATTTTGCAACAGAAAAGTTTGACTTTTCAATATGCTTTTGTTTTGTTAACATGTGTTTACTTAAGTTTAAATTTCTAGAAGCCTGGTCTCGATTTCGTTTATTTTGTTGAAATTGTGGATACTCTGATTGAAAATACAGAATAATTACAACATCAGAAACAGCATCTGTCGTTCATAAAAAAATGGACTCTGCCTACAATCTTGTTTGCCTTTGGTTGGTGAGAAGTGGAAAAGTTGTTGTAGCTCATTGTAGCTACTTACTTGTTTAGAGTACCATTTTTCTTTCACTAGTTAAATTACTTTTTTTTTTTTTAAAACCCATATAGTAAGTTTATTGTACGAGCCAGATTTTTCTCATTTAATGATCGCTGATGTGATGCAAAATATGCTCCCACATTTACTGTTGATGATCAGAGTTGTTCATGTTGTAGAATTTAATGTTTAAAGTATTTCATGCAAAAGTTGATCGGACATTGATCAATCAAGGCTTTGTCAAACCTTATATGGTTGTCTTAGAAAGCATTTCCCTATTTGAAAAAGGAAATAGACTTTTGCGCATCACTTTAGTACGCAAGCGCTCCACTTTGTACATAAAAGTTACTAGTAACTTCACGTTAAAAGCGGAGTTTCTGCGTACAAAAGTGGAGTGCCAAAATCAACATCCTTTAAAAAATACGTTTTTATCCTAAGTGGAGAATTCAAATTTGGTATTACTAGCTTTTTCTTTATTTATATAGAGATAGAAATCTGACATAAAAGTCGATAGAACAAACTTTAATCAAAAGTTGAAAGGTTTACAAGACATTTTAAAAAGCCCATTAAAAAAAAGCAGAAAAAGGTTGATAAACTAGACTGGTTAAATTCATGGAGCTGTGAGACTTTCTTTTAGCATACTGAAGTAGGTTTTACTCTTTTAGTCTTTGTCCACAAATCGAAATCTCCCCAAACAACCTTGCTGAAGTAGGTTTTAAGATTTTGACAAAAAAAGAAAAAGAAAAAAAGATTAGGTTTTAAAATGGGTGTTTGACTAAGACAGATAAATAACCTCAATTTCAACACACGAGAAGTTGAAAAATTAGTCGGAGCAAAGTCCTTTAAAAAAAATTATCATAATTCAAGATTCACATGAGATCTACCGTCCAGTTGCCATTTAATCGTAGAAATGCTTTTCGCACAAATGTCCGAACACAAATATTGAAAGCATGTAACATCTTATTTTTGCAAAAGTTAATTAGATCGTGTATTTTATTTATTTTGACAAATTTGGACTTTTAATGTATCTAAATGAAAAAATTTATCGGTGTGAATACTTAAATATGGGTGGATATGTTTTAAAACTTTTCAGAAGTGTGTGTGTGTCCGGTTCAAGTCCGGACCTCTTATGGCCAGCACATCTCATTTTCCGATCGAATTTCGATGACCCGAGCCGCTCAATATGATTATAACGTGATTTTAAGAATACACTCGAGAAATCGGCAAAAAAAATGACCGGGAAAGGCTTCATCCGAACAGTTTTTTATTAAACGGTTTAATAAAAAATTACTCAAATCAAGCCCTTTCCGATTTTTTTTTGCCGATTTCTCGCGTGTACCCTTAAAAATCATATTTTGAACACATTGAATGGCTCGGATCATCAAAATTCGATCAGAAAATGGGAGGTGCGGACCGTAAGAGGTCCGGACTTGAATCGGACTGATATATATACACACTATTTGGATAATGGTGTATAATTTTAGTTGATGGGAATTTTTTTTAAGGTTATGGAGAGGTAATTGATTTTCGCATTCCGTTTTTCATAACCACATTCTAATATTTGTATTTTAGTGTTGAAATTACACATTACATTCTCACAAAAATGATAAATATTAGAGTGTGAATTATCTAAATACGGAGTGCGAAAACCATTCTCCTATAAAAATTTATAAAAAATTGGTCTAGGGTCCATTATAGCATGTTTGTAACCCACCAAGTTCACCTCTCAAGTTTGTAACCCACTAGGTCCACTCAGACAAGGGCCTTGTTTTGCCAAACTGAGCCCTTGTCAAGCCAAAAAGGAATTAATACAAGCCAAAAATGCCCCTGCCAGCTTTTTTTCACGACAATCACGGCAGTTACGTTGGGATTTTGGGATAGAGAGAAGATTCTCCTTTTCTGATACACTGTATATAACGTTATTGTACATATATAACGTTATATACTCGTTCATCAGTTCACATTTAACGTGAGATACTTACATTTTACGTTATGTACTCATTCATCAGCTCGCATTTAACATTATATACTCATCTACTCATGACAGAAGACCACATATAACGATATTAAGGATGTAAACCTAAAATGATTTTGGTTGTTTAGGTTTAACCTTATATAATGTCATATGTTCATTTTTCAAGGGATACACATGACAGAACAATACTGTTGTTTTTGTATGAGCAAAAAAATAAAAAGAATGAAGACAAGAAAAAGTACTTGAGGCATAGTTCAAACACAACCAAGAAAAATTGACCTAGTACTACACTTGGAAAAAACAAAACAAAACAAAACAAAAGGAAAGGAAAGAGATTTGATACTTGCGCTCTTTTTTGGTACTTGAGAAAATAAGAGAACATAATTAGTTTAGCTATCTCTATAAAACCAATTAAATTAGATTATTGAAATGGTCCGCGCAGCGGCCTAATTGATCCGAACATGATTGGTGAAAACATGATATATAACATTCCACGTACAAGTCTACTGGTCATATATAACATTATATCAAAATTAATATGGAACATCTAACATTTGTATGCTGTTGCAATACCATGAAAATGATACAGATTATCAGTGGTTATAATATGATGTTGCAATACAATGAAAAATGGAGAATATATAATGTTATACAAGTACAATAACGTTATATACAGTGTACCTGAAAAGAAGAATATAGGAAGTTATATAACTTTAATATGTCACACTGTACACAACTGATGTCTATAAAACAGCAGTGTACCTGAAAAGGAGAATATAGAACGTTATATAACGTTAATATGTAAAACTGTACACACCTGATGTCCACAAAACAACAAAACTCTTTATTTATTCATAATCCAAAAGAAACAATTTTAATATTTTAAGCATGAATAAGGAAAAACGAAACAACCCCCAACTTTTTTCTATTCTTCATCCTAATCTCTCATTTATTCTCATATTTGATCTTCTTGTCTCATATATCGCTTGGCTCTTTGCGAATACTGCTTAAGACATCCATAACATGATTGTCGAATCCATGACAACTGCACAAATAACAACACACAACAAAAATCAGAATATATAATGTTATATAATATTATATGAGTGCAATAACGTTATGTACAACGTAACTCTAAACAGAGAATATATAATGTTATATAACGTTATATAAGTATAATAACGTTAGAGCACGAATCTGATCCAGTTTTAACATGGAACTCTCATATGTACAATAACAACTTCAAAAAAACCAACAACAACAAATTGAAAATCAGATTTGATATCAACATCAAAATTAACATCAGCAAATCAATAGAGAGAGACGAGAGAGAGAGATTCTTATACTTTTACTAGTGTATAAACCAATCTACAAATTCTAGATCTGAGAAACATTCATATAACCATATATACGAAGAGAAACATACATTGTGTATCGATTACAACGTAGGATCTGACGAAGGCGATGGAGAAACGAAGGCGAAGAACGGCGACTAGCGCGACGACAACGGCGTCTGACTGAAGCTAGGGCGAATCAAAGGTGATTAGTGCGACGGAGACGAACGTGGGTGAACGGGTGCGACTGTTGGTGAACGATCCCCACTGATGAAGAAGGCCGAAGACGAAGAAGGGCCAACGACGATGAAGCCCGACGATGACGAAGAACGCCGACGAAGACGAAGAACGCCGATGACAAAGAAGCCGACGAGTCTCGTTCTCGGACGAAGATCGCTGACGAATCTCGTTCGAGGGGGAGTGGTTTCTCAGACGAAGAACGGCGACGAGTCTCGTTCGTAATGGGAATCGTCTATTGTTTCTGGTTCATCTGGAAAGAGGGGCGGGGGGGAGGGGGGGGGGGGGGAAGGGGGGGAGAGGGGGGAGTGGGGAAGGGTTTTATAATGAGATGAAAGATGAGATCTGTTTGAAATGGAGGAAAAAACGGACATGGAGGAAAAAACGGGACATATTTTTTTTTTGAAAGAAGGGGTATATTAGACTAACCAGGGTTATTATATCCTTACTAATAAGTTAGTGGACCTATGGGGTTATAGAATTTAGAAGTGGACTTAGTGGGTTTTGGAAGTGGTATAGTAGACTTGGGAAAAATTCTCCCAAAAATTTATGTATCCTATCGTAAAAAATTTCTGAGTCCGTCACTGTACGCGAGTTAGATGTATTGGGCAGTTCCGTTTTGTGACTTTGTCCGCATCACCGCTCTAAGTGCATCGGATGGTCAAAAAGTGTACACCAATTATAAGTGCATCGGATTCCATCTCTATCCAGTTTCCAGCAATTAAACTCGTACTGTATTTGTCATCAAGCAATCAAGTGGCTGATCTTGAAAATAAAGGCTGTCCATATGGATAAAGTCGTTTTTATAGGCAACCCATACATACGTGGGCATTAAGACTTTCTCCATGTACTCAGTGACGGATCCAGTAATTTCATACAGATAGGTCACTTTTCGAGAATAAATCCGGTCTTGAGATTTCAGGACGGCAAAACCTTAAATCTGGGCTCTCGACAATAATTGAAAAACAAAACTATAAAATAACTCAAAATAGTAACGATATTTTTGAATTAAGATCATGTAACTGAGCTTATCAAAAAAGTACAAGAAAAATAAACTTGATAAGAGTTCGAAATAAATAAATAAATATGGCATGCTGTGATTACACTAATAACAGATTTTCGAAAATCCATGCTAGTCCTTTAAGAATTGAATTACTCCTATAATCTTTTTAATGATGTTCAAAATTTAATGTACTTGAGGAATTTTTAAAATAAAATTTATAAGTTACAGACAGGAAGAGAGAAATGTCATCAAAAAGACTTGGGAGCATTAAACAAAACCAAAAAGCATGCTCTATTTCCAAGTTTCGAGCCTGCGACCACTGCTTCCTTGCCCTGGTGCCAAACACTGAACCATGCATCAATTTGTTACATATGTCGATATATCTATGATTTATTACTTCTCTAGGTGGGTCACGTGATCCACCTAATCCTACATTGGATCCGCCCCTGCATGTACTCCATGAGTTTCGAAAACACTTGTCATTAAGATATGCTATTAAACTAGCTTAAGTGTCGAGAGATGTGTTATTATTTTTCCATTTCTTTATTTTTTTCCAAATGATTTTTATGACTTGTTTCCTTTGTCGCAAAAGTAGCGTAGCAAGAGCGGGCGTGGAGTCACGTATGGTCACGCGTGGGAGAAATTTTTGGGTGCCGATCGGATGGTCAAAATGTACACCAATTATAAGTGCATCGGATTCTATCTCTATCGAGTTTCCAGCAACTAAACTCGTACACTATTTGTCATCAAGCAATCAAGTGGCTAATCTTGAAAAGGCTCTCCATATGAATAATGTCGTTTTTATAGGCAAACCCATACACATACGTGGGCATTAGACTAACGTATTCTCCATCTACTCCATGAGTTTCGAAAACACTTGTCATTAAGATATACTCCACTATTAAACTATATCTAGTAGTGTCGAGAGATGTTTATTGTTTTCCCATTTCTTTATTATTTTCAAATGATTTTTATGAGTTCTTTCCTTTTGTCGGAAAAGTAGTGTAGCAAGAGTGGGCGTGAGTTGCAATGTCACGCTCGGGAGAAATTTTTGGGTGCCGAGCGGGTACCACGTGAAGGTATTTGTCGGTGATTTCAGCCGTCCAAATGTATTTTGGACGGGCCAAGTTTATTCTCTCTCCCCCTACTGTTGAGTCCCTCACGAATATGAGTTTTCTTCTACTCGACACCTTACACCTAGTTCAATATGCCACATATTTCTTTTAAGAGAAATTTATATAAATGGTCCTTCTAGTTTCATACCAAGTTGGACGTTGCAGTTCGTACCAAGTTGATCCAATTTTGATGACGTCTGCCCTCAATATGATTTTTTTCCTTCTAATTTTGGCTGACAAAAGTCATCAATTGAACCAATTTGGTACGAAAATCAAAGTTGAAGGTCAAAAAAATTGTAATTGATACTTGGAAGACGAAAATGAGACTCGAATGAAACTAGGAAGACCATTTCTATAAATTTTCCTTCTTTTAATCGCAATCACAATACTAATAATTCAAAGCATGATATAAAGATTTATATACTATATCAATCGGTGACACCAAACACAAGATATTACAAAAACTGCATCCAATATTCATGCCCATATATGATTTTTGACGTCCCATAATCTCCTACTGACTAGGGGAATTGAAGCTCGACTTAATTAATTCACGTAATAGATGTATATCTCTACTAGTAATTGAAAAGATACCAAATAAATAAATAAATAAAACTCTGCGGTTATCACCAAAATACCAACATCGAAGCACCTCAATAGCAAATTTATTTTTTTTGTTCGTATTAGGAGTTCTCAATTATATTGTCTCAAACAAACACCGTTAAACCGCATGATTTGTAGCTGTTGGCAAATTCTCCAAAGGACTTTTTCTTCAGCTTCTAGTTTCCTTGTCTTGTTTTTTTTTGGAAGGTTTGCCGTCCTTGGCTCTTGTAAGATTTGTTTTCCTTAATAAACTTCTTGTTCATCCGAAAATATGTTTTTACTCTAATTGTTTTGGAACTTGAATTTAAAGGTGGATAAATCGCCTTGCTCAAGCCCCCCCAAAACAAGAAGTTCCGCGATAGAACTACCAAAACAGAATGGGCTCGAAATCCTAGCTCTGAATAATTCAGTTTGTATTGAAAGCTGGGACTTTTGCGGCTCTTATAGCTGAGTCTAATTTAGTGAAACTCAATCCAATAAAACAGAAGAATTATAAATCTCCATAGTTGAAAATGTGAAGGAAAATAAAGAAGAATATTTTTCATGGGCCTTTTCATAGAGAGGGAGTTTTTCATGTTGGGCCTTGATCCCGAGTAAGAAGAAAAATTCTGGGCCATGGTCGTTTATATTCAAGCCTTTGTTTTGAGGGCCCAAATTGATTTTTAAGGGTGGGCTTAGTGTGGAAGTTTATATAGTAAAGACCCATTTGTTTATCTATTTTGTTTCTAAATTTAGGGGTTCTTTCTGGCCGCCCCTGTTTTGTATCTACTAACCCGCATAGGCCCACCTCTTGTCCAAGTCTACCCACATAAGCCCTGTTTTGAGTGAGTTATCCAAAATACCCCCCTCTCTCTCTCTCATCTGGCCCGTCCTTCCCTCCTCTTCACCATCACTCTTCCCCTAATCATCCACAATCCTCAAACCGTTCGGTCCATACACAAGCCTCATCTCCCTCCACCGGATCCCCTCCTATCCACTCTCTCCTCCGCCTCCGTCAGCCCCACCGCCACCTCGTACCGCATCGCCTCCCCCACTCCGCCGCCTTTCTCGGCCACGCAAGCCCCGGGCGGAGGATCCACACCCTCGCTCACCCCCACCAGATCGTCCCCCGCCTTTTCCCCGCGGATCCTCCACGCAACGCTCCTCTTCTTTTTCGAAAATCAAGGTGGCGCGTGAGACGACGGTGGTGGCGGCCTTGAGGAACGCTTCCTTGATCGAGTCGGGTGGGAGTGCGTAGTCTTCGATGCCGGTGTCTTCTGGACGCGGTGGCTGGATTTTGTCCAGCAAGCCTCTGCTGCAGTCGTTGCTTCCATTGTCTCAGACAATGACGGTGATGATGATCGTTTTAATGGCTACCTGCTACTTTGGCATTAGTAATTAGAATCAGAGATAGTTTGGCATTAGTTTTAATGCTTCACGAGTTTTCTGTAGAGTAGTTTGGCATTAGTTATGTTTGGTTTTGTTTCTTTTGTTTTTTTAAAATCTTTTCAGAATATCTCTGTGTGCATGTATGTTGACATAGCATGGGTGTGAATTCTGAAAAAGAATCTGGAATTTTGGGGTGTGAATTCTGCATATAGGGATGTGAATTGTGAGTTGTGAGTTCTGCATTTAGAGGTGTGAATTTTGTCTTTTTTTAAGGTGTGAATTGTGTCTTTTCCGAATATGTGAATTCTTTATTTAGGTGTGAATAGCGCGAATGGGTGTGAATTTCTGGGGGTGTAAATTCTGCAAAGGGGTATGAATTTTGTAAAATGATGTGAATTCGGGGGTGTGAATTCTTGCAAAGGGGTGTGAATTAGTGTGAATTCTCGAGATGTGTGAATTCTGTGGGTTGTGAATTCTCGAGGGATGTGAATTCGGGGGTTGTGAATTCTTGCAAAGGTGTATGAATTCTCGAGGGTGTGAATTCTTCTAAGAGGTGTGAATTCTTCTTGGGGGTGTGAATTCTTAGAGGTGTGAATTCTGTGGGGGTGTGAATTAGTGTGAATTCTGTGGGTTGTGAATTCTCGGGGGTGTGAATTCTCGAGGGATGTGAATTCGGGGTTGTGAATTCTTGCAAAGGTGTGTGAATTCTAGAGGGTGTGAATTCTTGGAGGTGTGAATTCTTGGAGGTGTGAATTCTTTAAAGGTGTGTGAATTCTTAGGGTGTGAATTCTGTGGGTGCTGAAAAGTGAAAAGGGCAAAATGGTAAAAGCATATTTAAAAAGGGCTTGGATGGGATAGCACTTACAAAGAGGGTTTGCATGGAACTCATACAAAAAAATAGGACCGGCCAGGAATTTCCTGCTAAATTGAACTTGTTTTGCAACTTGATCAATGGGCCGAGCCATTCCCGTTCCAAGTGGAGGCCCAATTCAACCTGGTCCGATAGGGAAGAGATTCACATAGAAACAGGAATCCATTTGGGAAAATGAAGGCCAATGACGTGTTTTGATAATTAATACATTCGCAGGTATTAATTATCAAAACACGTCCTGGGCCGTCATTTTCCCAATCCATTTCGATGTTAGCTAGCGGGATCAGGATTTGATTTTCACACTCCTTTTTACAAGTCACACTTATTCTTTTTTAGTCTTTATTCACATGAATTAATATAGTTGTCGTTTTTACAATGTATACTTTTTCAGCATCTGAGAGTACGTGAGTTAACTAACTATGTTGCTGTTTTTGTAATGTGTACTTTTTTTAGGATCCGAGGGTAATGTTGGAAATTTATATGGATAGAAACAAAAAAATAGGATGAAAATTACAAAAAAAAAAAGAAGAAGAACGTGAAAATCATTTCTCATACCCAAATTAATTAATAACAAATGAGTACCAAACAGGCCCTAAATTTGCATACTAAAATATCATGCATTATAAAATGTAGCAGACCGGACCAAACGGTCCGAGTCCACTGACGAGTAGGCTGGGACCGAGGTCGCGATCAAGTATGATGGCCGTACGGAACTCCAAGTTCGGCTACAACTGAGGTTCAGAAGCGGACGACGTTGCGGTTGACCGACGGCCAACTGATGAGACATCTCCCGGGTTCGGCCACCTTCGAGGGAACTCTTCAGATTCGGCCACCCTTTGGAAGGCAGCTCCGTTGTTAGAGTCCTCCCCACGGGTCGCCCACCAGGCTCGGCCAAGTATGGGGCTCGGTTACCTGTCTTGGCACGTACTCTCTCACGTGCTGAAGCGGTTACACCTGAAGATCATGATGGGAGCACATGAAAGGTGCCAACTCACACCAGAACGGTTACCAGATCTATTCGGTGACGCCGCAATGACGTTACTCGGCTCGTGCAAGGCACATGTCTGTACTTGGAGAGCAAGTCAAGGAGACTCTATAAATATCAAAGGATGGCAACCCTAAGAGGTACATGCTCCTACACACTCACTCACTCACACAAAAACTCTAGTCTATTACCTTTCTCTCTGCATATACTTATCCTCTCGCCGGAGGACCTTGCCGGGCAACTCCGGCTAGGTCTTAGTCGTGGGTTCACTGTGCAGATTAGGGTGAGAAGGCTAGGAAACTACTGAACCAGCGGATGGAGGACTCAGATCAATGATCACGGGCCACACATAAAATCACAAACTCTTTATACGAATCTAATACTCCATTCTTTACCAATTTTGATCGAAAGGTGGATTAGAAAAAAAAGTAGAAACCATTTTTTTTTTAATCGAACTCAACAAACCCAGCACAGAACACAACTTTTGACTAGTCTTGGAAAATTATTCGGTGCGCCGACACACCTATTCCGAATTCAACTAGTATAAAAGGTAACAGCAAGTCCAATGACTTTTGCAAAATGACCTGAGCAATTGGCAATTTATTTGCCGTGAATAATAGTGTGACATTTTGTTCAAATTTTTTTGAACAAATGGTGAAATGTCAATTTTTTTAATCCCTTTTCAACTTACTTCCATCAATGGTGCATTAGTGCAATGCTGTTGGAATTGATTGTTCGGTATGATGATGGGTCGTGATTTTGATACTATCTTTTTTTTTTTTTTTTTGTAAGTCAGCATCGCACCATCAATGGAAGTCAATGGCATCAATTCTTGTAATGTATTTCTCCGTTCGTCCCAAGTTTCTTGCCAATTTCAGATGTATAATAACTTTTTTACGTGTAATCTAAATCTTATTTGATAGATCTTAATCTTTTCTATTAAACGAAGTTTCAAAATCATAAAAGACATTACATATTATAAATACAAATAATTTATAAGCAATATGCATGCCGAAAAATGGACAAAAATATGAGAGAGTATCACTTTTTGGCAGCGGTAACACGCTCTTCCATGCTAGTAGGTTGACTTCCCTACGCATCCTAGACTAAGGTCTCACAAACGCGGTCTTTGAGTTATGAGCTAGTAAGCTCTTTGAGTTTAGTTATCATAAAGTGTCCAAGCACGCAACTGGGGTTATAGCTAGTACCGAGGTAGCTGCATCTGCGGCTAGAGCTATTGAAGGTCTTTTGCAAGTATAACAAGTAAGGAGCGGGTAACTGCAGCTTGAGCTAAGGCCATCCACAGTGGTATAATAAAAAATCAATTGTTTTTAAAGTTAACAATATTGGTGCAAAAGATGGCTTACAATGGTATAATCAAACTTAGCAACATCCTTAGAAATAATCAAATTTTGGGTTTTGGATAACCAAAACTAGCAACCTTTTTCAATAATCAAAATTTGTGGACTCCACACCACATAAGAGCATCTGCAATGGGGTTTGGTATATTTGTGTATTAAAGTGTTTGTTAAAAGGTGTATTAGGATAAAAATGGGTCCCACAAATGTGTGTTAGACATTGATAACATAGAAGTGTGCTAGAACATCCACCATGAGTTTGGTAAATTTGTGTGTTAAAATGTTTGTTAGGATAAAAAATGGGTCCCACAAGTGTGTATTAGGAGTAGTGGATATTTATATTTTATGGTTGAAGTTTAAATTATAGAGATGGGACCCATTTTTGTTTGCTAGCATAATTGCCAAACTTAACACACATGCTAGCACACTATAAGATTTAACACACTCTAGCACACAAACTAACACAAGCATTGTGGCACAAAAACTATATTTTTGTTTGCTAAGTCTTAACACACACAATTAAAACACTAGTTAGCACACCCATTGTGGATGCTCTAAGTTAACTAGTTCCAAAATTTGTATACACGCGTGTTTCAATTGGTATTTTTTTCTTCTCTTCTTCGCCTACTATATATCTTCTTTACTTCATCCACAAATTATTTCTCTTTATTTCCCTCAAAAAATGAAACTCATATATCTCGATTATCTACAATTCAACCCATCATCGCCGGATTAAGGTATTTCACTCTTCTTTCCCGTTTCTATTTTTTTTCCCCCAAAAAAATCATAATATGAGTGAAGAAAGTCACCGATTTAAATTAAGAGAGGGAATCGATATATTTTTGCTAAAAAAAACGTAAATGGAGGAAAGTGAATGGGAGGAAACAGAGGGGGAGAGAGAGTGAAATTGTAGTAGACCCTTATTTTGATTATGGATTAGGGGGCCGATTGGATGCGGTATAAATTTTGGGTGTATTATTTATGAAGGGGGATAAGATAGTAAGGGGTATTAGTTAAGAAGGGAGGACCCACATTGATGTGACATTTATAGAGGATGTATTAAAAAGTAGATGGTTTGGATGATGTATTAGAAGGAAGGGTGTATAATGTAAAAAACTGTAGAATGACTCTTTTGCCCTTGTGCAGTCCCAAATTTTATTATGCCTAACATTAATTATACAATTACAAAACTTAAAATATTTAATGACTTTTCTATAATTCTAAGTTATAATAATTTACTATACCAATAAATTAAATAATATAACAATTTTTTAAAATATAAATTTTATTTACTCATTATAAAAAAAACTTAGAATGTTATTTAGTTTAAAAAACTTTTTCAATTTGTCCCAGCCGTTCATTTTTATTTTACTGTGTTCCAAATACACCAAATTATTTTTTCTTGTTACCCCTCGTTCTTATCGTTTACAAGAGAGAGAGAGAGAGAGAGAGAGAGAGAGATAAACAGACGGAAGCGAAGAAGAAAAAAGAAGCAGCGCGGCGGCAGTGGCAGCGGCGGCCATTGATCCTCGCTCTCCGATCGTCTCTCTCTGTCCCTCTAATCGTCTCTCTCTCCGTCTCTCTCTTCGATATGTACGGAACCCAGGTACGTCTTTCTCTCGTCTCTACATATACATACATATTTTGTGTGTGTGTTTTTGTGGTGGTGGTAGCCTGTTCTTCTTCTTCTTCACTATCTCTGTTAGCAGAGAGAGAGAGAGAGCGCCGTTGGGGGAGGGGGATGAGGATGGGTGTTTTGGTAAAAAACAAGGCTTATACACCCAGATTAGTTATTGCTACCCTCCAGGGTAGCAATAATTTATGGCTGTTCCCAGTGTATTAGCTAATACGGGGATTAATGAATATAGGGGAAAAAATGGTTGCCAAACGGTATATTAATCCCTTATCCGGGTGTATTGTGTAATACACCCACCGAATACACCATCTAATCGGGTCCTAGAAGTAACCATTGTGAAGCTCAACACTGTTAAGCTTAACAACCTCTTAAATGAATAATCAAAAGCTGATGTGTCAACTTTTGGTTATCTTTTTTTGATTATACCACTGTCGATGGCCTAAAGGATTTGAGCTATTTTTAGACCACGAGACTTGCTCCGCCAATACTTGGTTATTTGTTTTGAACCTAAGAAAAACAAAACAAGTGAAGAAAAAATCATTTCCGTCGTTGGATTTGGGAGGAAACAGAGAGGAAAATAACAAAACCCAAAAAAAAAATTCACAAAAAATTCCCCTCAACTATTTCCTTGAAGTTTTCTCTTTCTTTTCCCTCTCTTTCCTTACACTTTCTTTTCCCAAATTTCCAATCAGCCAGTTAAACAACCTCCTTTTAGAAACCCAAAAAATCCAACGGTGGCGATCTCACAGAAGACCAAGAAAACAACCAAGAATTCTAGAATCTTCCTCTCCATATAAATAATCGCCCACCACCCCACCCTCCAATCTCCACCGTCCAATTCCTCTCTCCCCTTAAAAACACAGATCCAAGACCAAACCAAACCAAACCCTCTCTCTCAAACCACCCAAGTCCACACAACATTCCTCTGAATTCCCAATCCCTCCTTTCTCTCTCTCCCCCTAGGGTTCCATCATCGGTTCGTCCAATCGCTCCCTTCTCTCTCTAAAGTTGTACCCATCGATCTGCATCGATCCTTTTTCTTGTCGATCTTGTTTATTTGATTTGATTTGATTTGTGTTGTTTTTCAGATTGATTAAAGATGTTTGGGAGAGCGCCGAAGAAGAGCGATAACAGCAAGTACTATGAAATTCTCGGGGTTTCGAAGAGCGCTTCGCAGGACGATCTGAAGAAGGCCTATCGGAAGGCCGCTATCAAGAACCACCCCGACAAGGGCGGTGATCCTGAAAAGGTACAATCTTTGTGTGTAGATCTATAGCTTTGTGTTTAAAGGAGTTGCCTTTTTTGATTCTTGCAGATCAATGATGTTAAATTTTGCGCCTTTAGTTGATCATGGATGTTGATGTAATTTCATAGAAGTTTAAAAGGCTTGGGACTCAGGGTTTGCTCCTTCCTGAGGTCTCAGTTCGAAACCTCCCAGGTGCTATCAGGTCTTGTGGGGCCAGTCCGTACGGTGCTTTGTCACGGCTTTGATTGGGCTCCACGGTGGGATTCAGTTCCCAGGGAGACTGTTAAAAAGTTTTTTTTTTTTGATAGATGTTTGTGGTTCTGTGCTTGGATTTGTGATTGATTTGGTTTTTCACATGAAATTGCTTGAATGTATTGCGTTGAGGATTTAATAACACGTAACATGTTTTTTGGCATCACATTGAACCGATTCAGTTCATGGGTTGCTGTTAGAGTTCGACCTAAACTTTGTTGAACTTATTTAAGTAGTTGAGGCCTATATTTTCTTTCTTAAATTTTGAAGTTAATGTAACTTGAATTGAACTGAAAGCATTCTGAATGGGAATAACCTAATAACACCCTTAAGCCAAGCCCCTTTTTTAACGATACATATAGAAACAATCTTTGTGTCACCGAGAGATTACCGAAGTTTTGTTAGTCAGCCACGAGTTATAGCTCTCATCTAAGTGAAAATTACTAATCAAGGAAAAAGCGATAGCATGGAACTCGAATCATTAACCATATACTTAATGCATTGGTGCAGCACCTGTCAACCACTACACCACTATCTCGTTTACAGATAAGCTATTGGAAATTTGGAATGTTGTATATATCATGTCCCAACCTAGGTGGGGCACATATTTTGGGAACAATTTCAGGGCCCTGAGGTGGCTTCCTTCTCGCCTTCCCTGAGGGCTGGCCCTACTTATATGTACATATGTACCTTTCAAGATAGGTATGTATTGTACGTTGAATGATGTTAGCATTATCTACGTATAGGTTTTGTAGGTCACGGATCTTTAGATAACTACGTAGATGTAATCTTGGAGTACTTTTATTTAACCATTTATTATTATACATATGCAAGTGACTATTACTAACGTGGGAAAAATGCTAGCATGGAGTCTTAAACCATAGGTTCAAAACACTGGTGCAGCACCTGTCAAGTGTCAACCAATACTATTACTCCGCAATCTCGTTTGTAGATAAGCTATTAAAATGTGTATGTTGTATCTGGACCTTCTCTACATGCCCTCAGGGCTGGCCCTGCATATCTATTTCTGTATGTTTCAGGAAAGGTACATATAGTATGATCAGTGATGCTATATTGGCTCCTTCGTTGTTTTATTGTTAATAGATCCTCAGATAACTAGGTAGATGTTTGTGGGTCTGGGTATTGATTTGTGATTTACTTTTTCATGTGCGTTTATTTCTGCCCTATTCAAAGTTTTCCTTCTCTTGTTAATTTTGCAAAATAAATTTTCAATCCAGATATTTGTTGAATTTTACTACGGCAGACAGGGCTGCCTACATGCGAAGTTGCCCCAGGGTTATACATCTCAAAACTTGTTTGGAAAGTCTTTGGAAGTTTCATTGTTTAGCTAAATGTATTCTAAATCTGACACCCAATCCCAATTTGGTGATTTCTATTTTGAAGTTTCAACATTAATTTGGTTCTTTGTGGTTTCCCAATGATGATCATGGTACATTTATATGGCCTCGGATTTTGTTTATTGTATGGATTGGGTTGTCTGTCAGAAGTTGTATTCTGTGGATTAAAATGATGGAACTGTGTGTTTTATTAGTTTAAAGAGCTGGCCCAAGCTTACGAGGTTTTGAGCGACCCAGAGAAGCGTGAGATTTATGATCAATATGGTGAGGATGCTCTCAAGGAAGGAATGGGTGGAGGAGGAGGTGGGCATGACCCATTTGACATCTTCCAGTCATTCTTTGGTGGTGGTAGCCCTTTTGGTGGTGGTAAGGGAACATTCTTCTGTCATTGTGTGCAATTTTGGAGCCGGATATGTCAAAATTGCGAATAACATATTTCAATCATTAATTCGGGTGTGATTCTGTGTATGCCAGGTGGTGGAAGCAGCAGAGGCCGGAGGCAAAGAAGGGGAGAGGATGTGGTCCATCCTCTCAAGGTTTCTCTTGATGATCTGTACAATGGGACATCCAAGAAGCTATCCCTCTCACGCAATGTAATCTGCTCCAAATGCAAGGGGTGAGTACTTGAGTCTGTCAACTTTACTAATCCACACTTGTTGAGTAGTGTATATTTTATTGCTCTTAACTGAAGCGGTATTTTGATGATTGCAGTAAAGGGTCTAAGTCGGGTGCTTCCATGAAGTGTGCTGGGTGTCAAGGGTCTGGAATGAAAGTTTCTATCCGACATCTTGGCCCATCTATGATCCAGCAGATGCAACATCCTTGCAATGAGTGTAAAGGTACTGGTGAAACCATCAATGACAAGGATCGCTGCCCACAGTGCAAGGGTGATAAGGTTGTTGGGGAGAAGAAAGTTTTGGAAGTTGGTGTGGAGAAGGGAATGCAGAATGGACAGAGGATCACATTCCCTGGGGAGGCTGATGAAGCGGTAAGCCAAGTTTTTTCTCTCTTCTTTTAGCCCTTGTACAAGTTGAATGTTTTCTTACAATTTTACATCGGTTTCTGCTTTGTCAGCCTGATACAGTTACTGGGGATATAGTCTTTGTCCTACAACAGAAAGAGCACCCGAAGTTTAAGCGGAAGGGAGATGATCTTTTTGTCGAACACACCTTGACACTTACTGAGGCACTCTGTGGCTTCCAGTTTATTCTGACCCATCTCGATAATAGGCAGCTTCTCATTAAATCCCAACCAGGCGAAGTTGTCAAGCCTGGTAAGTTTTTCAATTTCATGTTTTACCACTATTGTGAAGATTTTCTTAAATACTCAAGATATTTATGTTTAGTATTTGATTGTATTACTCTTTATGCTGTGACAGTGAATTTGGTACTTGTGAGTGAATAGTACTGCCCCGTCCTCCCCTCTTGGTCTCATTATTGAAAGCAATCCTCATTCTCTCCCCCAGTTTTCTCCCTATGCTCTATAGTTATTCCTTTTGTCTACTCCCTCCGTGCCCATTTTTTTGTCTGCCATAATTAGACATAAGTTTATATTTTTTTATTTTCCAAAGTGATTCTACATTTTTGTTTACGGGATTAATTGAGATCTTTTAATCTTGAAATTTTGTTTAAAATACATTTTTTGTTGAGCCAATTAAATGACATCAAAAAGGAAAATTAAATGACATGATTGCTGAAAAATGAAAAAACAGGGACGTATGAAGTATTTGTTTTTTTCCTGGTATTTTATAACATTGATTTCATGAGGTATTTTAAGGATCATTGAATTCTGAATTTGCTCCAGTTAGCAAGTTACTCATCTTCTTGTTGGTACAACTTACAGACCAATTCAAGGCAATTAATGATGAGGGGATGCCAATGTATCAGAAGCCCTTTATGCGGGGGAAACTGTATATCCACTTCACAGTGGATTTCCCAGAGTCCCTCGCACCCGAGCAGTGCAAGGCTCTTGAAACTGTGCTGCCTCCAAGGCCCCTGACGCAGGCGAGCCAAATGGAGTTAGACGAATGTGAGGAGACCACTCTGCATGATGTCAACATCGAGGAGGAGATGCGTCGGAAGCAGCAACAGGCCCAAGAGGCGTATGATGAGGACGAAGACATGCATGGAGGAGGGGGTGCCCAGAGGGTTCAATGTGCCCAGCAGTGATTAAAAGTTTCATTTGACAAGTGCCTGCCAGGAAAGAGTAGCTGGTTCATTGGAGGAGCTTGGAGGTGAGACCTCTGTTTGTTCCTAGATTTATCAAGACTTGATAACATTCTTTGGAATGTTTATGTTATAGCATTTAGAATATGTAGTCTATGGATTTGGAATTTTATTATGTGCGCGAACTGATAATGGATGCAAGGTGGTCCTTGACCAGTTGCAGAAACAAATCAAATTATTGCTATCGACGATTTGTGGTGCTATTGTGCTCTTACATGAATTAGTCCTCTTTCTCTCTTATTTTTTGACAAACTGATAATGGATGCAATGTGGCAGAAAGCCGGGAACACATTGAGAAATTATTGCTGTTGGCTGTGTTTAGCGAATGTGTTTACATATGCGTCATGTTCTTCCTTTTTTTTCTTTTTGGTTGTCCGCATCTTGGCTTTCTCGGCTTATGAGGTTGCTGTAGAAAATATGTTCTATTTCCAAACTGTAGAAGTTTACGCTTACTGCAAAATGCAACCTGCGTCATCATTAGACTTGTTATCCATGCTAGACTAATATGTAAGAATTAGTTGCCATTTTATGCAAAATTCTTCTGCCCTCTACTGATGAGGGGTGACCGGGTGGAGGATTATGTGTTTCCTCGCGATGTTGGATACCTCATTCGTTGATTCGTGCTCTCTGCCAATTAGTGTATATCCGGCCATCTCTTCGGGAACAAAAACATTGTTTCTTTGCTTGTGATTGCACGCTCATGTAAGTGGCTTGCGTTTATGTTTGGAGACCCACTCGGGCAATCAAAGCTTTGGCAATTTCATCTGTTACTGATCTGCTAGAAATGAAACTCTGCCGAAATGATCCTCGCCCCTCACTGAAAGCTTTATGTGAGATCTGATTCTTCTCCAAGCTGTTCATTCAAGCCTCATCTTTTCAAGCGTCCCTTCCTCAAAGCTAGTAAGCCTGGCCTCAGAGGTGGCCGCAGCTGTTGGTAGAGCCAAGTACGATCAAACCGGCATATTAATCCACGACTATTCTTCTTAGGGAAACCGTAGCAAATAGGATCTTGAGATTTTTTTTGAAGATATGCTCTTCTCTTTGGAGATACGGGTTCGGCCATTGTTCATGGTTAAATAAATTTGCCTGGAGAATAGTTACATTTAGCCAGCCATTAGAGGAAAAAATAAAGTACCTAATCTTTTAAGGAGTATGTTATGTTGCATTTGTAAAAAGTGCTGGTAGACATTTTGTGCTCAAATCTTGTGTTGCGCATGGAGTTGTTGCTGCATGCAACTGCTTCCAATTGATGCATAAATACATTGGGTGCGATAGTGTCCGCTTCGTTCAATTTTGATCTCAAAGTACTAGGGGGTTTGTCAAAATATTCAAATTTCTTAGCATGTTTCTTTTACGATAGATAATGTGTTTTTTAATCGGCAACAAATTTATTGAGGAAAACTTAACAAATGAAGAAAACTTAACAAATAGTATATCAAGTTGAAGGAGAGGAGAAAGAAATCCAACCAAAGATTGGATAAAAAAAAAAAAAAAACTCCTGATGAGACTAAGTCCAAAGAACACTGATGGGCCAAGCCCGAAATACCTAAAAAATCTCGTACATAGCATGAGCCAAGCCCAACCCAAGAACTCCAAAACCGAACCCTAGAATCCATCAAACCGCTGCCACCACACACACCAACCACCACGGAACCTGCAGGCGAACCAACCAACACCGCCAGGACCCAAACCGCAAAGTTGAATGGACAACCGGCTGCCCGCGCCGCAGCGAACCCGCGAATGGCCGGACCCCACTTGTGACCGCCGAGAAACCACCATTCTGATCCTCTCACAAACGATCCGAGAAACCGACAACCGAGTTTCCGTAACGCCGCCGCAAACCATGTTTACAAAGTGACTGAGAACATATTTACATATTTTATGCATAATATAAGAGTTTCCAAGGAGAATCCTGCTAATTCAAGAACTTAATAATTACCTCTTCCACACCCTTATTCAAGTATCGATGCTGATATTTTATGCATTTGGGATGATACATAGATTTATATGACACTTAAGTAGTTGACTCCATAGATACAAACTAGCCCAATTGGTTTCGTCTTAATAGGCCAGATTCGTCTTCCTCAGCTCTTTCCATCTCTCTCTCTCTCTCTCTCTCTCTCTCATCCATTGGACAAAAAATGGACACTACTACTACCCTAGATCCAAGTGACATCCCACAACAAGGCCAAAACACCATCAGCTTCAACTACGGCTTAGGACTCTCCCTCGGAGTCCTCTCCTTCATCGTCATCATTACCTACTCCTCCTACGTTTGCACACGCCCCACCACGCCCAACCGCGACTTCTCCACCGACTCCGACTCCGACACCCCCTCCACCGCCGCCGAGCAACAGCTCGGCCTCGACGAAGCCACCCTCCTCAACTTCCCGCAACTCCTCTACTCCCAGGCCAAGCTCCACCAGCACCACGGCTCCTCCGCCGCCTCGGGATGCTCCATCTGCTTGGCCGAGTACAAGGACGCCGACGTCCTCCGGCTGTTGCCGGAGTGCGGCCACCTTTTTCACCTCAAGTGCGTTGACCCGTGGTTAAGGCTCAATCCCACGTGCCCGATTTGTCGGAACTCGCCGATGCCGACTCCCCTGGCTACTCCGGCGGCAGAGGTGGCGCCGCTTAGAGTTCTAGCAGCTTGATTATGAGATTGGGATAAGTACATGGTTACTGTCACCCTTTTTTTTTTTTTTTTTTGTTGCCTATAAAATTAATTTGTTTGCAAGTTTTATTGCTTGTAGACCAAATTAAATTAACTTGTATATATCCATGTTCATTTATTTTGCAAATTAAGCTCTACATCAAACTAGCTAGATTTTCTTCATTCCCGTGACGGATTCAAGAATTTTACGTACTAATATTGTGAAGTCGAATTCCCATCTTAGTTCAGATCAATTCTTAAGTTTTCTTGAAAATTTAGTGAGAAGGTCATAAGATTAAATTGACCTGAAATCAGGGGCGGCTCCACAAGGGTTTGACTTTTGAGGGGTTCAAGCGAACCCCCTGGATTTTGAAAATGTACTGAAATTTTGGAGTATGTTTTTGCGTATAATTTGATACTTCGTATTTCTTTTCTATTGTTGGCACTGAATCAGTCATGCAAAGCAGAGTAATGAAAAATTTACTGAAATTTGTGAGATAACTCAACAAAATAAAAATAAATTAGGCTCGAGCTCAATGTGTGCAGAACGTGATTTTAAGGGTACTTGCGAGAAATCGGTCAAAAAAAAAAAAAAGAGACCGGGAAGGGATTGATCCGAGCAGTTTTTATTTTATTTTGTTTTTATCGAACGGTTCAAAAAAAACTGCTCAAATCAAGCCCTTCCCGGTCATTTTTTTTGTTGATTTCTCGCGGGTACCCTTCAAATCACGTTCTGAACACATTGAGCGGCTCGGATCATCGAAATTTGATCGGAAAATGGGAGAAAAAGGGACATCCGCATTTTATTTAAAATGAGGGCGCCCTTACCCGAAGCTTACTCTCTCTCTCTATATATATATATATCGATGTCATGCATACGTTATCACAATCTAATCATATAGGTTATGCACAAACCTAGTAGCAGGTACTAGGAAAAAGGGAACGGTTGTTCAGGGGCAGTTTATGCTTAGGGTAGGGAGGAAAAAAAAAGGTTGACCAGAGCCGACATTACTAGTTTTCTAGCTTCTTCGAATTGTGCGGATCAAAAAAAAAAAAAAAGAAGCTTCTTCGAATTGTAATCTATGGTTAGCCTCAAGGAGTGTATTAAATTTAGAAGTCAATTACCTAAGAAATTAAAAACAACATACTAACAAGAATAATTAGGGTAGGGTTACTAGGGTAGGACAAACATGCATTGGGTGTAGATCCTAATAAGGAAGGTTGGGGATGGTTTAGGGTGTGGTGTGAGTGGGCGTGGAGTCAACTCTAGAGGTCCAAAAACGATACGGGATGTAGACGGAGGGAGCCAGATTTGGACACAAATGTATATATGCGGAATTGTCCCATTTGTTTGGGATTCTACGTTCATCGCGTAGAATCTGCGTGCGGAGCATAATTCCAGGCACAATGTGTTCGAATCTGTGTCCGTAGCATTACTCCTGTAGCCTGTCTTAATGTGATGATTAGTGTGGTTAAATTTGTTGAGCTCTTTGAGCAGGTATTTCATGCCACAAAATTAGAGTACGTAGCCAGAATACCTGTGAACACGGGATTTAAGAATGTATTCTTTTGCAATCTACTCTCAAAATTCAATCTGCTGTTCAGTTTTTTCAGTACATGTGTAAATCTGTTATGTCGTTATCGATGATTGATTGACTTGATTTTATCTGCAAATGGTTGAAAAATAAACAATTGCGATCCCGAATCCAATATTGGGGACTAGCTAGCTGCAATTTGTTTGCGTAAAATACTCGATGGCTTTTGATTAAAGCAAAGACAAGAGATATACATGGTTTTCGATCCCGAGTTGGATACATCCACGATGAGTAAGCAATTCCACTTCACCGGAAAATATGGAGTACAAAAATTCTTTCTCTCCGCGGATCTCTACGCCTATCTCTCTCTCCGCTGCTCCGCATCATACATTGACCTCTCCCTTGATACACGTACGTATAGAGAAGGAAGAAGACGGGAAAACATGCAAGGCCATTCATCATGGCCTTGGCGCCAAAGAATATATCTTTGACCGGGCTGTCCGGGGCTGCTTGTCTCTCATACCATATGCGGAGTCTTTAACACATCTAGGGTGGATTCAACAAGTCATTGGGAGGTCCCGTTCATTAGGAAGCTGGTTAATTAACTTAATTTCGAAAAATGAAAATAAAAAAGCATTTGATTGGGGCAAGTCAACTTGAGGTTCCCGTTTATAATTGCAAGTTGGTACGGTTTTATTTAATTTAGACCGAGAAAGTGTCATCATTAACTAATGCTTAATTAATTAACTGGCATACAAGCATTGTGCATGTGATTAGATGACTTAAAAATTGTGTCAGTGCAACGTTCTCACTGTTAGCCATTTTGGGTAATAAATTAGGGTAGTTGATACAGTATAAATTAAGTACTGTAAAATATCATCAAGAATCTCCTTGATTGAGAAATAAATTAATGCACACTTCTTTTGGTTGCTGCACAGGGACATTGAGAACAAAGACGAGTACGTCGGTTTACTCATCGAAGTTAATTCCGGAATTAGTCGAGATGCACGCAAGCTGGCCTTAACATTCGATTATAAAAAAAAACAAAAACAAAAACGAGTCACTTGGCTTACACCCCTTGGTCATTTTGTACTGGCAATTTCGATTTAAGGGTTCGAGATAAGGTTTCAATCATCTTCGGGGTACGGTAATGGTCCTCAAATTATGGTCTCTACGTTGTTTTAGTCCTTTAAGTTTTTGTTTCGTCAATTCCGCCTGGAAGGTTTGCAATATCTCTCAGTCAAAAAAAAGGTAGGAAAATTTTGCAAAAGAATCAATCAAGATTCATTTATGAAGTTAATAAGATACTAATTTCTTAATGCTTAACTGATCCTAAACATTGAACACATTAGGATCCAATAAGACAAGCCTCGGTGCAATTGTGACTCTTGACATATATATGGTTGGGTAACGTAACCAAGTATTTCGTTTGAATAAAAGTATTCAAGATTCTTCTGGGTATGTCACATGCAACAGATTCTCTCGTATCCAGAAATATTTAGTAGGACCTAGAATTATCAATTTAGAACATATATTCTGGGCATTTGAGGTAATGTTGATTGCTTCACTTCATCGGCAAAGAACAGAAATTAAAGCAAATGGAGTTTGACAAAATTTAAAGCAAGTGACAAAGGAAAAGATGCAAGGATCAATTGGGAAAAGCCCCTTCATTCCAAAGGCAGTTAAAAATTAAAATGCTTGGAAGTCCCATTCATCATCGTGAGGGTTACAATTCCAATGGCAACTCTTGTGATCTTCAAGTGACATAAAATGAGGCCCGCCATGATTTTACTTGACAATTCGAGCTATTCATTTGCCATGATTTCACTTGACGATTTGAACTATTCATTTGTAAGTCTCGATTCGTTTATTGTAACTAACCAGAGTTGGGGGGAAGAAAACAATCTATAATTGTTTACACCCATTTTTGGCCAAAATTAGGAAAAGGATAGAAGAATGGCCTTGGAGGTGGTTTTAGGCCTTGAGAAGCCTTATAAATCGGTCATTTGCAGAATTGAGCCTTTGGAAGAATTTAAAGTGGCCACAATTAGGCCAAATTGAGTTTGGAAGGGCATGAGAGAGTTTAAAAATTGAGGCCGCATTAACATTTAGAGCACGGCCTAATTAGTCAAGGCCCAAATTGATTTTCAGATCTAGGCCCATTTTCAGGCCTTGGCCCAACTAATCAAAGCTCGGACTAGTTTTTCAGGTCTATTTAGCCAAATAAGGCCAAGATTTGTTTTTTAGGTCTGGGCCTAGTTTTTCGGATTTATTCAGGCCTGAAAATGAAGAAGTCAAAGAAGACCATAAGCTGTTTAGTCATGCTTGGGAAGCAAGCTGCTTAATGGTGATTGTAAGCAGCTCAAAGGCCTAGAAGGTTCTCTCTAGCAAGCTGCTCACAAGCAACTCAAAGGCTTAGAAGGTTCTTTCTAGCATGGTGATTGTAAGCAGCTCAAAGGTCTACAACCATTTTTCTTCAGGATGAAGCAAGGCTTGGGACACATGGCAGCCATGCATGGAGACAGCTCACAAGCAGCTCAGGCCTGCACAAGCAGCTCAAAGGCCTAGAATGTTCTTGCTGGGCAGATCTAGGTAAGCTGCTTACAAGCAGCTTAAGGCCTGAGTCTCACTATCCTTCAGCATGAAGCAAGGCTTGGGATACATGGCAGCCATGCATGGAGACAGCTCAAGCAGCTCAGGCTTGCACAAGCAGCTGCAAGCAGCTCAAAGGCCTAGAAGATTCTCTCTAAAGCGGCTTACAAGCTGCTCAACCAGGCTTGGTGACTGAAGTTGAAGCAAGTGGGCCCTCAAAAGAGACTCAAGAGCCAATGAAATGGCTGAAAGGCCTGGAAAAATTTCGTCATTTAACCTTGGTGGGCCTAAGATCTTCTATCCAGGCATTCAAGCAGCTTACAAGCAGCTTAAAAGGCCTGGAAATTCTGCACAGTCAAAATTCCTTTTACCCTTTTACAAGTTTTTATGCAGGAAAGGAGAGTTTTTTCAGGCTTTTCAGACCTCAGCTGAATTCTTGGAGTGAGGAGCAAGGCTTGGACAGGTGGCAATCACTCATTGGAGGAAGTAGAAGCAGCTCAAGCCTAAGCCTTTACCAGGAGGACACTTGGCAGCCATGCATGAAGGCCTGTGGAAGCTGCTCAAGCAGCTCAAGGCCTGGAACTTCTGCCTATAAATACCAGTTTTGAAGGCCTTATTAAAGGTCCCCGACCATCAAAGCCGACGGCTTACCCAATTTATCTTTCAATTGTCTTTACATTTCCAGCAAATGTCTTTATCTTTCATCAAACTAGCCATGCCTAGTTGATATTTTATTTCCTTGTTCCAACTTCGTTAAACCGTTAATGAAGTTCTTTTAATTTCATCGCACCTTGTTTCTTTTTCTTTCCATTTTCTAACTACGGTTAGGAAAATTCTAAGTCCTTATCCCGCAAAGGCAAACCACGAACCACCATACGGCCTCACCCCTTAGGTCGTACGCAATCGCTCTAGAAGAAGTCAGATCTGAGGCATCCAGGCCTTAGCACGAAATTAGACTGCAATCCAGTCCTGGCACGCCCGCACAAGACCTAGAACTGCATTACTCGCTGTTCCTAGGCCGGTTTTTTAATTTTGGAGCCAAACAATAATGTATCCTATATTGATAAACATCACTCCATTTTGCATTCTGGATTATGCATTTTGTCTGTTTGGTGGCTGGATTGTAAAAGAAATTAATTTATTACTCCTTGAAAAAGATTAACAACGATTGAAAAGACAAAATGGAACAGGCCATTTGTAAGTTCACTACAAGAAAAATGACTTTTCCCCGCGTTAATTTGCCGGCGTTTACAAAAAAAACCCGGTTATAGTTAAAGGGTCATGTTATTTGCAACCACAAATTTCCTAAACGTAGTCTGTGTACCATATTATAAACAGGTGTGTATCATACTAGTATATACATGTTACGTTCAGAAAATTTGTGGTTGCAAATAGTCCGGCCTAGTTAAATATCCACATGCGGTTGCCGGATAAAGAAATGGGGAAGTTGTATTAAACACTTAAACGACGTAGTTTTGCCTTGCCCAAAATTTTCCCCCGCTTAATTTCCCCAACCCGCTCATCACAAGCCCTAGCCGCCCTCCTCTGTTCTACCAGACGCCTCTCTCCCTCTCTCTCTCTCTCTCTCTCTCTCTCAAGCACCAGTCCGAATTCGACCTCATCCGCAACCTCATCGCCGTCGTCACTCGTCCGTTGTAAAGCAAGCAAAAAGGTGTCGTTCCAAAACCAAACCCTCCAGCCACCACTGAGGTTTCCGTTCCATTTCTTGCCGATCGCTGTCGTTACTCGTCGCTTGCTGTCCGTCAGTCATCGACCCAACCCTCCAGCCACCACTGAGGTCTGTCTCACTCTCCCTCTCCCTCTCTCTGGCTCTGACTCTGACTCTCTCTGTCTCGTAGTCTGGTTATACTTTATATCTATATATATATATACATATAGAATACAAGACTGTACGTCTATCAGTCTATACATGTATATAATATACTGATATGTGCTACAGCTTACATATATTATATGTACTCAATTCCTCCGGCCCATTTACATCGGCAAATACTGTGATACATGTATATATATAATATACCTAGTCCTAGACTGGCGGTCTCTCACTCTCTCTCTTTATTAGGGATTTTTTATTTGGGTGTTTTTATACATTGATTAGGGCTTTTGCTTCCTGTTTTCAAGCTTTCTAATTAGGGCTTTTTGCTCCATTTTCCAAGCTTTCAAATTAGGGCTCACAATAATTACTTCGGGGGTGGTTTTTGTTGATACTTGATATAATGAATTCAAAATGAGTATTTGTTTAACTACACATTAAAACTATCTCGTTGGCCAATACTTGCTTAGTTTTCCATCTATTGTGCCCTTTACATGAGCTTATTCAGCGATTTTACCACAATTGTTTTCATAAATTACTTGTCAACTAGACTTCCTTATTATTTTTTCATGGGCCTCATTTTGTTAATGTAGCTTTATAGCTTATTCTTCCCCCGGTCTGGGTATAAGATCCAAGCTTGACTTCAAATGCTGATTCGGGAAGCATCCAGTTTACACAGAAGCAATTACTTATTCCAATCAAGCATCTCATATATATGATAGAAACCACAGATTATCTGCAAATGGTCTTATATGACAAGGTATATGAGGTTTTATGTTTTCTTGGTCTGCTGGAGTAAGTAGCAATTTTTTTGGTCTTTCAACCATGGTGCAAGCATTCTGTGAAATGAACTCATGATTGTTATAATTGTTAAATCAAATCTGGGAGTGAACATGAACATGAAGATGGTAAAGTGAGGTTGACACATTGTTGTTCATAGAAAAAGGTTGACACGCCTTGTGTGAGTGAGATTGTGATGGAGCGGAACCGTAGTGATGTTGTTGACATCTAAGAAGCACTAACTTGGACTCAAGAAATGGGTACTGGCCATGACACAAACAAGTTGGCACGATAATGTCAGGAAAAGCCTAGAAACCATGATGTGTGGACACAGTAAATAATGTATATTACATGCTTTCATTGGACTGATAACCGATTGATCTTTGGCATTTAAAATAACTTAAAAATTATCGTACCACAATGGCAAGGAATCATTTTTACATTCTACCTACTCAGAAAGAGGATTAAGTAATGATAAATTATACTTATTTCAACCATTTTGGTAAAAGAATTATTTGGTAACCATTTGATCACAAGTTGTTAGTTTCCCAACTTGTAATGTTTTCGTACAAGTGTTAAGTAATGGAGCATGTGCCCCCCAAGTGTTTGAAGCATGGTAATTGGGTTCCATAATGTAGAAATAAGATATGGACACACATTTGGGCAAATACGTGACACGTGTCCGGGAGTGCTTAACATGTACACGTCCGCCCTCTTAGATGTCATTTCCTCTATCATGTATCATGAAGAAAGCATGAGTTTTCCGTCCTAAATATTTTGTTCCGCTAGAATCTTTTTTGTGGAAGAGTTCTTTTAGGAAGAAGAACGTTTAGAGGAATTCAGTGCTCATGGGAGAATACATAATAGGGTATCAATTGTGGAGCTCATTTTGCAGGTTGGTGTTTCTTTTTGGTAAAAATTTTGAGGTTAAAGCGTGTTGAAATTGATAGGGAGTTTCCTTTAATTATGGAAGCATATGTCAAAGCTATTGTAACAAGTCATTTTTCTGTCCCAAAGCAAATTTCCGAATTTATATGCATCAGTACTTGTTTTTTGGCAGTCAATATTTTGAAGGAGCGCAATGTAAACTGGAATGCGTGGTGTTGAAGTTTATTCCTTCAAAGTAGTGTTTGGGAGTCGAAGTGCATTTTCAGTTCTGGTAAGCTGCTTTTGCCGGCGTTTATTTCACTTTTACCAGCGTTTTATAAACGCTAGGAAAGCCATTTTTTCTTGTAGTGGTTTAAAGCCACTCATACCACGAAATAAATGCCTGGTCAGTTGAGGTAGTACTGGAAGTGATTTTTCTCACTTCCTTTCAAGGAAAAAGGCAAAATGGAAAAGAAAGGAAATGCACTTTTCTGTCCGTTACAATAGGTTCCCGACCCACGTAGAACTCGTTGTCAAGATCGATGGCCCGGGTGCGCCCTCAGGCCATTTCTCCTCAAAATACTTTCAGATACTACTATGTTATTTCTATATTGAACTTATGTTCTCATGCATTAGGGACTCACAGGAAAGGTAAAGGTCCTTGGGCTAAGCATATATGGAAAGGAGGCTCTTTCGGCTTATTTTGTTCATTCTTCTCTTCGTTGCTTCTAGTAAATCTCTCTCTCTCTCTCTCTCTCTCTCTCTCTCACAGATGTTGTTCTTGATCTTCGTTGTGTACATGTTTACTTGGTTCATTAGTATTATGACGATTCCTATTTGAATCCCTCATGTGATGCAAAATTAGTCCAACTATGTACCCAAAAAAAAATTTAATCCAACTGATGTCTCAATTAATGACCTGAGCCGTTAATCATGTAGACCATGATGCGTTAACCTCACATTTGCCATAAAATTCAGATCAGACTATGATAAGGACTTTGTTGAATCAAAATTATTTTGAGAGTACCGGTGGACAATTAGACCTTTCTATTCTTCTTAACATGAATATTGTCCAGTACTCAAATAGATGCTCATGCTTGGAACTTGACTTTTTGCATGAATGTCGATGCACACATCGTGATCTACAAGATGAGTGATTCAAATCGTTAAAATATGTCTATGATGGATTCTGTTTGACATCACCTGTCAAAAAACTAATTTTTGCTGCAGGCCAGCTGCATGTTTTTTTTTATAACTCTATATGTCATGCGTTACTAACAGTTCATCTCTTTTTTTTTGTTAAACTTCAGAAGGGTTAATATTGATGCACAATGATCAAGCAAAACGTTGCTACTATATAAACCATCACTTCAAAGGCATATGCATCTTCACCAATTCCTGCTCTGCATTTTGTGTGCCAAGAGGTTTTGAAGGCGGCCTTTGTACACATTTTGACTGTGTCTGCTTTCGAAAATGCCCTCAACAATATAGTCCTCCTCCTCCTCCTCGGATGTGAACTAGTTTATCCTTATGAGCTAGCAATATACCCGTGCAATGGGGTGTGAAAAGATATTTGTTGTCAATACATGTAGACCCGAAATTATGCATAAATACTGTTTGCGCTCTATATATTTTAATTTGGTGCGCCTTTCTGAACTCCTCTATTTATGTTCATATATAAACTAAACTCGGTTTGGGAACTATGGTTTCCAGTCTGAATTTATTCTCCATTAGGATACCAATTCAATTCACTTAAATGAGTTTTTTTGGCTGGACAATTCACTTGAATGAGTGCATGCAATCACTAGACTGTACGTGTACCTTAGATGCCTACCCAAATGCTAATTAATTCAAAAGTCTATTATGAACCAGAGTATTACGAGATTTAAGACAATGAATACGTTCTGTTCAAAAGAAAAAGACAATTACTACGAAGAGAATATGGAGAAACAATTAATCTAGCTCCTCAAACAAACATAAATTGAATTTTCTGCTTGGGGCTTTTTTCTTGGATATTTTCAAAAATATATAGATATAAGTATTTTTTTTTTTCGATTCCTCTCTTTGAGACGAATAAATTATCTACAAAAATTAGACACATAACTATCAAATGCAAATTTTTTTTTTTAAATAAAAACAAAACAAGAAAAAGCCTAAAAAAACTTAGTAGAACATGGCCTTTGTCGGAGGCTTTTCTTTGGTTATTGCTCGGTCCTTTTGTAATAGAGTAGAATCTAGCCATCTATCTAGGTCCAAAAAAAAAATTCTTTATAGCTGCTCAAATGAACAAAAATTAATTTTTTTAGGTCCGTGGTTGCAAAATGAGGCCAATGGTGAAATCAAAATGGTGGAACGTAATCAAGGGAGAAGCCGTACCTCGATTAGTCCCCTTGCACAAAAGATGACTTATGTAATGTGACAGACACGTAATTTTGTGTGTAGAATTATGTTAAGCGATATATCAAAACTATTTTAAAGTACTGTTTTGTTAAGATTTTAGTATTTTTTAAGCACTTAATTTACGCTTTATGAGACATGTCATTCTTTCATAATATATCACCTATCGGTAAGGACTGTTTTATAATTTGTAGGGCACCCTACGAATTTTAAAACAGCCCTTACTGATATCGGATTAAGCTAATTTTTTTCAGGAACCCATAAAAAATATTTTAAGAATAACTTGCGGTTTGAATTATTTATGTAGGATTCGTAATGGGTCCCGCAAAAATAAAATAAAAACTCATTAATTTCTTACGAGTATCAAACAGGGCCTTACGTGGCATTTTCTGTCCAAATTTCTAATTTCTGTGGTCGATTATGATAGTTGAATGGATGAAATCGTCAAATTAATATTTTATGGACTGATAGAAAAATGTACATAATTTAGGGATAAAATGCAGTGGTATAAAACCAGCACACTTGTACTCTCCCTCCCTCCCTCCCTCTCTCTCCTATGCGTCATCGTCTTCACACCACAATCCCCGTCCGCTGGAGTACTCTTTGCGAGCACCGGTGTGTTTCCACCCAAATCAATTCCAGGTTCGGAAAATCTCCTGATGCACTTTACTTGCGCAAAACATACGCACGACTGTACCTGCATTCATTCGTTCTTTCTCTTCTATTTCTTAGAATTTCGATTACCCATGTTTACATGCTGAACCTCACTCCGTCGCACTCACACGGACCTCATTGTCTCTGTCTGTACCTATAGGCTGTATGTATGCTAGATGCCCGGGTGCCCACAATGCGTGTTCACATTGTGTTATGTAAATGATGGAAAGAGGAAAATCTTGAATTGAGATTAATCTGTGGTGGAATCTAGGATGTTCATTTCAGCAATTGGGGAGAAAAAATTTGGGGTGGCATTTTTTTAAAAATCCGGCTTCGTTGCAATTGGACTACGGAGAAACCTGTGCAATCTCATATGGTATGTTCATTTCAGCAATTAATGATTCAGATTTTAAAAAGGCTCTTCGCGGGAAGAAATAAAAAAACACTACAAAAACTAATCATTGGAAAACACTTTTGGGTAGTTGAGATTATCTGGATCACTCTGCAGTCCAAGCACATACTGCAGAAAAGCTATTTCCTTTTTTCCCCCCTTCTTGGCAATTTCTAAAGGTAGTTAATAGCGGTGGTTTGAGAAAAGAAGTATGAGCCAGCCTCAAAACTGACGTTCACACAAAAAGAGACGTTCACACAAGAAGGAGAAATTTTTTGGTGCCGGATGGGTACCATGTGGTGCCTGCTTGTCCATTTCTGTTTTGGATGGCTCGGATTAGGAGAGAGAAAGAGGAAAGAGAGTGGTGGGGTGAGAGGAGAGAGAGGGTTTTAATCTGGGCTGTCCAACACACTTTTGGACGGCCCAGATGGGCTACTCGGGCACCACGTGGGCACGGCCACGTGGTACCCACCCGGTACCCAAAAATTTCCCCTCAAGAAGAGTGTTCGGTGTTCCCTTTGTAATAGTAATGGAAATATAGTTTATTTTTGTATGTGCACGTAGGGTTTGGTGTTGCAGAAATAGCTATAGGGATCAAACTGAGATGGAACAAGTGGGTGTTTGTGCCTCAAATAGCTTCCCAGATGTTGTCATGGGTGACCCAGAATCGCTAGAGAAGAAAATTGCCACAATTCGGGCTGCTGGTCCACAAAAGCTACAGGTTCTCCTGCATTTTTTCCGATTATTTTCGAACCTCGGTTCTCTGTTCTTGATTCTTGTTATTCCACTTTCGTAATTTTGATCGGCTTCAGTGTCTTAGGTTTTCTATGCTAGAAATTTTGGTTCCGTTACTTAGATATCACTTGATGGTATTTTCTAACCGTAAAAGGAACTCTGTTTGTAGAGTGATTTTCACACTCGTTTTCTGGAACAGATACAAATTTGCATATAGCCAAAGGTTAGGTCTCTCTCCAATCCTCCCCCGCCCATACCCCCAATGATTGGGGACAACATTGGTTCTGTCTGTTTGTCACTCTTTCATCTGCGGAAAAGGGTATCCAATGAAAAGGAACTTTTGTAATTTCAGATAACAAGGGGGGAAATGGTGCTTTTAAACAAAAAAGAGAGTATGTCATTACGTAAATATAGTTCATCCAGCGCCAAAAATAAGTAAAGGCCTGGTATCTATGGGAAATTTGGGGTAGGAGCAAGCAAAGAACCAAATGGAACTGTCTCATTTGGTTGAATGTCAAGCCAAATTCAATTGTTTGCGTACATAAAGGAAAGGAGGTGAGTAGGCTGGTTGTGAACAAGCCAAGCCAACCACTATTGGAATAATGAGTTTCAAGATGTTTTGAAGCTTCGCTTTTCTAGCCCTTGAGAGTCGAGGCCATCTTAAATGCATTTTAATCAAATGAGCTTGAGGAACTTGACTGATATTATATGTGAATTTGTGGGCACATCTTTTACACGGCACAAATGATGCCTCCAGCCCCGGGCTTGCAACCTCTTCCAATGATTAGAGCCAAAGGTTAGGTCTATATTCTTTCACCCTGCCAAGAACTATTACAGGATTTTGCTCTTACATATTCAATGTTTCAAAAGATTTATTTTTCTTGTCGCCTGCCATTAGGATGAAATGCCTGTTAGGTATATTTGTTTACACCACCTTGGTTTGATGTGAAGTAATTGAAATGCCAAATGTAATTGAACTAACAAGGTACTTATGATTGAGGGTAATGAAATTGGATTAGTTGTGAATCTTGCCACCATGAAATATTTAAATCCCAATGCTGGTATTAACTTATTGTCATATTGCATATCAAGTTGAGCCTAACTGAGCCTAACCGGGAGTGGCTTAGCTCTGTTACTATCGTACTCAATCTTAAAACCCAGTTAAAGGATTTACTTGTTGGGTTAATAAAGGAGGTCGGGAAAGCACTTACCAGGTCAAGACCTACTCATTCTTTTTGTGCTACTACTTTACATAATTGTATCCGATTACAAATGTTTTCTTTTGAATATCCTTTCTTATGTTAACCCTTCCGCCTTTAGTTTTGTTGTCATGCTTGGTTTTTACATCTCCATAGATATTCATGCAACTTTGCTTCACATATTAGGTAATTGCGGATTTTGATGCAACACTAACAAAGTACTGGATCGATGGTCGGCGAGGGCAGAGTAAGTTGTTGGGGTATTACTGTTATCCTTGTCCTTAATTTTTTCCCGTTATCTAGGTTCGGTACTCCCTAATAAAAGTGTAGGCAGTCATGGCCTTTTGCAACAGGGGAATTCTAAGTACGACGTCAAGAGGCGAGAATTGGCGGAATATTACCATCCCTTGGAATTCAACCCAACAATTCCCCTTGACGAGAAAGCAAAGCTCATGGAAGAGTGGTATGTGATTTGAGTTTTGATAACAAATGATAATTTGTTTTGTCGAACCTATAGTAACTGGTACCTTGTTATGATGGACGCTGTCGTAGCTTAAAAGCATCTAAAACAGGATTACATTCGTTTTTCATTTGGAAGTTTCTAGGAATTCAAATTTGCCACTTCAGCGCACTATATCAAATGCCATTGCAATCATGAATACTTGCTTTTAGTAGTAATAACCTGAAGTCTCTCGGTACGTTCATTCAGGTGGGAGAAAACTCATGCCCTTCTTATTGAGGGAGGCCTTACCTATGATGCAATAAAAAATTCTGTGGCTAATGCCACCATTGAATTTCGTGAGGGAGTTGTTGAACTTTTCGAGTTTTTGGAGGTAAATTTTGTTGTTCTCTATTATGCTTTTAGGAATTACTTTGGTAGATGTAATGTGACCATAGTGCGAGGAGCAACTAATAATGCATATAGCAATATTGGATAGTTATTCTTATCAAGTGAAGGTTTAAAGTAAGTTTTAAAACAAGCTGTGGTAACAAGCTGTGTTCAGATCTGCCGTTGGTGGGAAATTGATCTTTCTCTCCCTTGGTCTCCTTTTCTCGTGGAACTATTAAAACTCTTCCTTGTAAAGCTGCGTTTCCAGGTTTCTCTAAGTTTGATTATGAGGTGCTGATTTGTTATTAAGATATGAATTACTATTTACTAAAATATTGAAGAGTCTAAGACTCTAAGTAGATCTTCGAGTGAAGCGAAGTCCTGCATAGCTTGGATGTGAAGAAAACATGAAGTATATGAGCATGAGAGCACCTTACCTTAATGGCTAGCTTTTGGGGTTAAGTTCTACCCAATACTGTGTAACATGGTGGCAGAAGTATCTAGGGATGGTAGGGTTCATGTGCCTTGCTTGCATTTTACTAGTGGCGTGGAGTGAGCACCTTGTGAGTGAGGGAGGGGGTGAAGCGAAGAGTCACATTGCATGTGAAGAAACTCATGCACCACTAATAGCTGTGAGGGTTGAAACTGAGATGTAAGTAAATTAAAGTATATATACATGAAGGAACTCCAATATTAGATTTTGGGTTGAATTCTACCGAAGAATTTGTAACATGATATTAGACCCTCAATACTGTGATGGATAGGGTGCGTGTTCCTGCTTGCTCGCGGTAGGTGCCGTCGAGTGAGCACGTTTTTTTGTCAGCCTGTCAAGTGTCCATGGTGCACGCGAGGGAGGGTGTGAAGAGAAGTCATTGCCTGGATTTAAACTATCTTTTGGGAGTGCAAGGGTGCCCTCACCTCCACAACTATCTTGTGGGATTGAATTCTAAGCCAGAGTAACAAAGCCTTTCCCCCAAAAGTAGGAGAGAAAGAGGAATGGAAGGATTCTCTCGCTCTCTTCTTGTTTGCCTTTTAAAAAAACACTTCTCTTTCATGTAAAATAGACTGCGTAGATGCAAAGCATACACAAATCTTTTCTATTCTTTCCTGTTTTCTTACCACTTAAAACAAAAGAGGAGGTGTTGGTAGCTTCTTTCGCTTGAAATACCTTTCCATCCTTTTTCTGTCCTTCGTGCCCAGATGAACGTGAAAGAGGATCTCAGTCCTGATTATCTAAGAGGTTGTTTATCAGTATATGTTATACATGCTTACTCGATGATGGTATCATGGTTTTGTTTGGACATACAAACTGATCTTTGTATATTCAATTTTAATACGATTACTAAAGTTTTTGCTGTTGTAACGGTGTTAGTGAGTAAAACAGGGGCCTCAGGGCCTTTAGGGAGAGAAACTGTGACTAAACCACATATTTGCAGTTTTTCCTCATTTTTCTATGTTGCTGTAACCTGCAGGAGAGAGAGGTTCCTGTACTTATATTTTCTGCAGGGCTTGCAGATATCATTGAAGAGGTTAGTCTTGCAGAAATTTTCGTGGAGGCCATAATCCCCAAGAATTAGATTTTATCTACTAATTACAGCTCTAAGTTGCACTGTTTATGGTGGTGCGGGTGGCACTTTGTATCAATTTTCAGGTCCTCAGGCAGAAATTGCATAGATCTTTTAAAAATGTAAGGATTGTTTCAAATCGCATGGTATTCAATCTCAGTGGTCAACTAGTATCTTTTAAAGGTAAAGGTTCACCTGATGACAGAATTGTTCTTGCCTGCTATTTTTACATAAGCTTCCAACAATTTCTGTGACACTTTTTGGACGTCAAGTGGCTTGCTAATAAGAGTAACTCTGTGGGGAAGACATATACAGTTGTTGACCTACCGCTTGATAGCTAAACGAGTTATTTGGTGCCATGTTTTCTTTAAAAATCTGATTTTGACATCTTGTACAGTTTGCTGCATTATCTAGAATCTTGTTCTTATTTTAGGGAAGACGATTCATGTTTTGAACAAGAATGAACATGCACTTGATATGGCTGCCCCTGTTCATGATCAATTGGGTGATACTAATGGGATCGTTGAGGACAATGCCTCGGTGAAGAAGAGAACTAGCGTGCTGCTTCTTGGTGATCACATTGGAGACTTGGGAATGTCCGATGGTTTGAACTATGAAACACGAATATCTGTGGGGTTTCTGTAAGTCTATGAACTTTGCTGAATATTGATAAATTCCTAGCTGTATACATTTCGTCAGTTTGTCTTTAAATTTGGTGTTTGCTCATCAGATTATACAAGCGCTTTGTCTGAACTCAAATTGGAGTTTATGTCACATGAGCTACAAAGACATAAAGTTCTCACTTTAAATGGCTAAATATCAGTGTTAATTTGCTATAATATGCAAGGCCAATTGATGCGTAGGTTGCTGTTCGTGCAAAATCATGCAAGTAACCACCAATGTGCAGTATGTCATGTTGTTGGATATGTATGAATGAATGATCAAACACCATTACTGTTGTGAAGTTGTCATTTTTAATTTTTTGATCCGCAAAAAGCCTAAAAGGCAAGTTGAAATCGATGTTTCATCAAGCTGGGCCCCATTGGCAGTTAAAGGAACTCCGTCTTGAAGAAATAATGCACCATAGCTTCTTTTTTTTTTTTAACACGTAATGCACCATAGCTTGTGTTACCAAAAAATGAAAGAAACAAACTATGTTGTTGGAAGCAGATGCGACAGTCTTTTGGGCTATTCTACTTCCGCTAATTAATATAAATAGGAACATTGTTCGTTCTATATGACACTCTTGTTAGCCACCATAACGGGTTTCAGGGATTTTGAATCTAATGAGATTCAAAAGTCTATGTCGAAATTTGATAGAAATCTCATTGCAACCCTATCTGAGCATGACCATGACCACGTTAGCGCCTTCCCATGCCAAAGAGGATAGATGGACCCTGGATCTGGCTGATCGATAGGTATTCCCTTCTAACTTGGGGTTGAAACCTCTGCTCCACTGAGGGTACGGTCAACGGTGGGCTAAGCCTTTTCTTGCCTGATTCCTGGAAACCCATGGACACTAGACTGAGCATATGTTTTCATTGTTTAGCAAGAGGATCAAATAAAGAGCTGAAAATGCACACGTCAAGAAATATTGTGCATAACATTGAAACTGCTGTTTCAGGAATCACAATGTTGCAGATTCTGTTGAGAGTTACCGCAAAGCATTTGATGTTGTGTATCTGGTAAGTGCAACACATTGTAATATTGGCCGTTTCTTGTATCATTGCCTCCATTTCGTAGAACTTGTGGAAAAGTTGTTTATGGTTAACAATTCTTCACCACCTGCACCCGTATAATACATCTAATGAATGGGTCTATGAAAGCGATAATGTACGTGGTATCTTCATCCTCAGGTGACCCTGCTTGATAATGTAATCAAGTGCTTAAAGCTGAACAATTTGTTTGATACCGCATATAACCTGACACTACTGCCTCTGTATTGATTGAAACTGTCCTAATTTTAAGACACTGACTTGACTGAGCATCAAATCTTGAATGCACTTAATCGAAATGATTTTTCATTTTTGTTTCCAATAAATATACTCATCTTAAAAGTCTCCCATCTATAAATTCATCACTAAAAGATTTAGGCTCTCAAAATTTAGCACTTCAAATTTAAATAAGCCAGGTAGAAATAGTTAGTTAATTCTGTTAATCTGTGATGAAAGGGCACATAATAGTATGACGTATGTTGCACATAACCCTCGTATTTGGGTATTCATACGTTTTCACCACGTTGCTCATGTACCTTCTGTTCATCCGAGGGAGTTCTCTGCTACACTCTTATCCATTATTTTGTTATTTGCAGAATGATGCGCCCATGCGGGGAGTAGTCAACCTTGTCTCTCAGCTCTGTTCAACCTGAAGTTGTTTAATTGTACTAATGGGAGATTCTAAAGAAGCTCCCATACCATGTCCATTTTCTCTCGCCACGACGGTGCTTTTTTTATGAGAAGTTCACTGCATTTGATTTTCGTTTTCTGTGCAAGCAACACAGATTGGTTCTTCTCTTTATTAGTACTTGTAGTATTGGAAAGCGGGTACGTTTTCTTTACAGTATCAACAGCAATAGGTTCCGATGTCTATCTCACTCCAATGGAGATTTTTCAATTTTAACATTCATTTCTATTAGCATCTATATCTGGTCTTGTTTTGAGCCAAAGTTTCTTCCTCTTGATCTATCTTTTGCATGCTATGCTTGTGTCGGACTGAGGATTTATGGAGGGGTTTTTACTTATTTATTTTTTTGGAGTACAGGGAAAAAATTGAAGTGAAGAAGCTAAATTTACGGATCGGTTATAATTTTATTTTCTCTTAGTAATTCAAAGACAAATCCATAATTGAAACACAGTCCAAAGTAGGGGTGTACATGGTCCGGATTGGTCCGGTTCTCTAGAAAACCAGTAACCGGACCATTTTCAACGGTTCTAGGAAATTGGGAACAAGAACCTAACCAATATATGCGTGGAACCTAACTAGAACCAAACCGCAAAACCGGTCCAGTTTTGGTTCGGTTCCGGTTCTATCCAATTAGCATCCAAACACCTATTCACAAAATATAAACTCATAAAATAATAATAGACATTTTATTAAGAATCAAAACCCAATATGGTTCACGAAATACTTGGCACTCGACCGAAAAACATTGACGAAAATCACCAATAAAGTAGCCAAAACCACTTATGGAATAATTAAATTCAGTGATAGAAAAATATTAATGACCCATTATATTTAGGACTAAAATTAAACCTATATCATAAACTATAAAATATAGCAGCATGTTTTGAAGTAAAGAATAGCAGCTCCAATGCCCAAAACATCACTTAAATAAGCAGCACTAACTTCTTCCATGTTCAAAAAGTAGACTAATCTCTACACATATATTTATTTTTATATAATTATATATATTAGTTCTAAACGGTCCGGTTCTAACCACGGTTCTTTAATTGAGAACCAGTAACCGAACCAAAATTAACGGTTCTTATTTTTTTGGAACCATAACTTGACTATAGAACCGCAGAACCGGATCAAATAGGACGGTCCGGTCCGGATCGAACCGATTTTATGGTTCGAGTGATTTTCTTAAACACCCCTAGTCCAAAGCTCTTGATCCTGGGGTTTTCATATGCCCAGATGACTACCTTGTGTTGTGTGGAATGGATTTTGCTATTTGACGAGGACGGTTCTGATCTTTTTCCAAATCTTTCACTCTGCAATCAAGGCCCTGATCTAAGGCCGTCTATTACGATGTCTCCCTCTCTCGTATCGTATGAACACTAAATATGCCGTGTGAACGTTTAAATTGTGTTTGGATCATGAATTTGTAATTTGTGAAAGTATTCAAAAGACATTGTCCTTATTCTTAGAGACAATTGACATTCGGTATTCTTTTTATTTTCATGGATTTTTTTTAGACTTCGACATTTTTCTCAACAAGACAAACAAAGGTTCGAAATTTCTCATGTGCTATCAATTTTTTTTCCCTAATAGGCGATGAGATGGGGTACTAGAAATCGGTGGTGATGTGCGTAAGCCGGCTCGAAAATCCTGAATTACCAAAAAACACCACAAAAAACAATTCCTGAATTTGGTCGTTTTCAGGAAAAAAAAAGAAAGTGAATTTTCTACTATAGTTGTCCCGGTCAAATTGACATAAATATATTTTTAAACCCCTGACTATAATTATTGGAGATCAGCCTTACCTTTTCCGAAACTCTGGCGTGACCAATTCCTATACCATACGTGTCAAAATTCAGAGTACGCCACCGGAAAACTCCCCTGCTTTTACCCCGAAACCGCCGGTTCAAACCAGACCCACGTGCATTACCCCCAAGTCCCTATATAATGTCCTAGTCGGACGGAGTAGAGGCGCCAAGAGAATGTTGACAGTTTCCCAGCATCTTTGTCTTTAGTGATATTCGATGGCAATGTCGTCATCCAAGTGTTTTTACTTGGAGGGTTCTTGTATTCCGCCAGTGTACTGCGGCTACCAGAAGAAAAAATCAAACACGGGCGGTCTCTAAGTCCGGTCTCTATACCGACGAAGTTAGTTGTGTAACATGAACAGGAATCAAAATGAGTAAATGGGGTCGGGAATGGGAGCATGCGTCGAACGAAAAACAGAACTTTCTGGTGCATGCTCCCTTCCCGGGCTACCTTTACTGGCATTAATTCTTATTCAAGTTATGCAGTTAAACGTCTTCGACATGAAGACCGGACTTCCGGACCTCCTGTCTTTGATTTTTCTCCTCGTAGCCGCAGTACACGGTGGCATACAACAACCCTCCTAGTCAACACCATTTGGATGATGACATTGTCATTGAAGGCATATCTGAAGTAATGGATGTCGGGAAACAGTCAGCATCCTCTAGTGCAAATTCATCCCAAACAAGGTCCCATCGCAAGAAGACAGAGAGAAAAACAAAGAGTGGTGAGAAGATGTCATGGAGTAGATGTCAAGATAGCCTCTTCAGAAGACAGAGAGAAAAACAACATGCCAAGCCAAGGACTATACTCGGTTGAGCGAGCAAAATCCTTGTCTCGGCAATTGTTCGGGTATGCTACTGCATCGATCAGTGCCCGGTATTGGCCCTGCAACACTCTAATTATAGCTCTCTAGTTGCTTCTTCTCTTTTTATTTTTCTTCATGGTTTCTGTTGATATTGTTTCTGTTTTAGTTGATCGTGTTGGCATCTTCACTGACTTTTTCTTCGTTTGGGTTTCCTCCGTTTCTGAATGTCGTGCGATCGGCTTTCTTGTAGGTGCTTATCTAGGTGGGATATGTCTTTCCTCTTGATCTTGCTATTCATGTATTTTTTTTCTGATATAAAAAGTATATTGAAATTATTATTATTATTATTATTATTATTTTTTGCTGATAAAGGAATGGTAACCTACAAACAGTATTAGTCATTTTTGTAATTTGTTTATTAGTAATTTACATTGTAGTAACTGATACACAGACCATTTTTAATGGGGCTTTAATAGATTCAACTGAAGAAGACTACATGAAGTTAATGACTTAGTTTCCCAGTATTCTACTCAATCTTCCAGCTATATTGGAAACTCCTGCCTGACAATGTTTGCAACTTCACTTTGATCGACTTGCACATCGCGGTAACATCAATGGCAAGATGGGGCGGCGGGGATGGGTAGCTCTCGCGAATATTTTCCTAATTGTCTGGGTTCCCCTGCTTCCCTCAAACACTACGGCATGGGTGTTGCCGGTGCTTAGCAGATTGATCCCTTGCAAAATCCAGGCATTTTCCAAGAGGAAATGCTTGGGCGATGCCATCGCATCCTATACGAGAGGGAAAACGGAACGCCTGAGTGCTGATTGCTGTGTGGAACTTAGATCCGTTGATGAGGCATGCATACCGCGTTGGTTGTCCTTCGTGAGCCCAATGAAGCTAATAAAAGAAAAGTGTTCTCAATAACAAACAAGTTCATACAGCTTTGATCATTCACTTTAAACAACCAGGACGACTCTTGATACATTAGGGAAAAAGAGAGGAGGAGAGATCGATGCACTCTTTATAAGATCCCTCGTTTTCTTGTGATCTGTTTTTCTAACAAATATGCACAAATAGATATTGCACTACTTTTTGTTACGTTTTTCGTGCTTACGATCATGCATGCGAAGCTCCAGTAGAAGTGTGCCGGCCGATTTCTTCCAAAAGCAAAAATTGAAAGATGATCATCAAATTCCATGTCTCGCTCGACACTTGTTGTTGGAATTCCGTATGTTTTTTTGAACAATCAAAAGAAAGAGATTTTATTAATCGGGGAATGAAGTACAAAGATTAATCCTTGGTGCAAATTCTGTATATTTGATGGAAATGGATAAAAGTAAGGAAACAAATTGTTTCAAGGCACATCAGAAAATGCTTTCTTTCAGAATTGCGTCATATTGCAAAATATAAGAATCATTAAAAGCAAAACTTTGTATCATAAGTATGGGCAGAAGAAGCTGTAAACTCCTTAGTGATCCCGACGAGTCACAAATTAACTACGTTGTCCCGTTGAATCCAGTTACTGGGATCTTCAGTCATCTAGATTTGGTGGCCATTAAAGCGACTCTCATTTAGTCGACTTTCGCCTCATTTCACTCGATTCCACTTGTTCTCGGGTCAAAAGCCCTTGGTCATCGGACTCATCCGTATTTTGGGTTTTCCAAAATCGACCACACATGATCGTACGCCATCAAACACACACCCCTCTCAATAAAGTTGTACCTAATTGCACCGTATTGTGCAATTTGTTTCTATGAATAGGCAAGACCCAACCCAACCATTCTTGTGCTAGTTTTTGACCTTGATCATCACTCTACTTCACCTCACAAATCTCTCTCTCCAGAATAGTTTTCCTTTTGAGGTTGCCTTTTGAAAATGTAGCTTGTATCGTATTCAACGGTCTAAAAATCATTAGGCGCTAGTCAGACGGAATAGAAGCGCCAAGAGAATGCCAACGGTTTCCCAACGTCCTATTCGATGGCAATGTCATCGTCCAAGTGTGTTGACTTGGAGGGTGGTTGTATTCCTCCAGTGTACTGCGGCTACCAGGAGAAAAATCAAAACATGGGTGGTCCCCAAGTGCGGTCTCTACGCCGGCGACGTTGATTGTGTAATATGAACAGGAATTAAAATGAGTAAATGGGGTCGGGAATGGGAGCATACGTCGAACAGAAATAAAGCTGAACGAAAAATAGAACTTTCTGGTGCATGCTCCCTTCCTGTTCAAGTTATGCAGTTAACGTTTGTCGAAATAATAACCTTCCATCTTTGATTTTTCTCCTCGTAGCCACAGTATAGTGGTGGTATACAACAATCCTCCTAGTTAAACACATTTCGATGATGACATTGTCGTTGAAGGCATATCTGAAGTAATGGATGCAGGGAAACATTCAGCATCCTCTAGTGCAAATTCATCCCAAAAAAGGTCCCATCGCAAGGGTAATCGAGATACTAATGTTGAGGAGTCAGACATCAAAATTTTTTCAGAAAACTAGGGGAAATAGAGGATGTGATTTAGTAGGTTGACATGGGATAGGCCTAATGTGCAAGCTCTTCATGATGAAGTGATGAAGATGGAGGGTTTTTTGATGAGGCTTTTCTAGGCTCCGCGTTTTTACTTTTTGGTATGTTCATCAATCTTCCAGCCATCTTGCATCATCATAGACTAGAACCATGCACGATATCGCCTTTTATCATCTGGGACGTGGAGAAGTTCAGCAATTTGGCTATGGTGACCGTATTATTGACAAACACCTCAGCTCAAGCTGAGCTTTCTAAATCAGTAACAAATTAATACTCCTACAATTACTGAGCCAATAAGCTCCTCTCAACTAAGCTCAGTGACAACTACTGAGCCAAGAGCAGACCCTAGAAGTTAGTTAGGGTTTGTTACAGAATCTACTGAGCTGTAATATTCCCTTAATCAGTTAGAGATTAGTTAGATGAGTGAGATTAGTGAGGGGTTATTCTTCTGTTTAAATACGTGTGTCTCTTCTTGTTGCAGTGGTTGTGTAATTAATATAGTTGGAGCTTTGTTAAGTTTGCTGAACTAGTTAAAAAGAGAGGTGAAATTGAGCTTTTTCTTTCCATTAATTGCAAAACTCTAATCCCTTATCGGTAGGAAGGCAAACCCTTACGTAACAGTATAATCAGAGTTAATTTGGAAATAATCTACGGAATTCAATCTACATTTGTGCTTGCTAACTTTCAAAAGACTATAAAATGCCTTCAAATACTATTTCACTTTGTATCGGTGACTTTTGAGAGCTTTGACATCCATAGAGTTCAACTTTGAATGCCAACTGCCTCCAGTGATGTGGTGAGGTAAGGCCACGGAGTAGATCTGCAGATGACGACATAGACTCTTCAGAAGAAATGCCAAGCCAAGGTCTCTGGTTGAGTATGCGACTGCATCAGTGCTCGGTTTTGGCCCGGCGGCACTGTAATTATAGCTCTCTTCTTCTTCTTCTTCTCTTTTCATTTGTCTTCGTGGTTCTGTTGATGGTTTTTCTGTTCTAGTTGATCGTGTTGGCATCTTGATAACTTTTGTTTTGTTTGGGTTTGTGAACGTCATGTGTAATGTAAATGACTACCGAGTTGGGATGTGTCATTACTGTTTCTTGTAATTTTTTCTGATATGACAAGATTAAATTTTATTTATTTTTTTAAAAAAAAAAAAAAAAGGTAGCCTACATTGTAGTAACTGATAAAGACCATTTTTAATGGGGCTTTAATAGAATGAACTGAAGAAGACTACATGAAGTTAATTAATGCATTCGTTTCCGGCCAGTATTTTACTCATCTTTCTGCTATTAAAGGAAACTCCTCTACCAATATTTGCAACTTCACTTTGATTGGACCGTACGCATCTTTAGCATTCGGAAATCTCCGGCAAGATGAGGCGAAGGGGATGGGTATCTCTCGCGAATATTATTCTAATTGTCTCGTTGCCCCTACTCCCCTCAACACCTATATGCACCCGTATAATCAATCCATTGAGAGTCGTAACCAAACCATCGAGAGACGTAACCAAACTATTGAAAGACGTAACATTTTACAAAATAGGCATAACAATTGAAGGAAGTATTTGGTTACGTCTTACAATGGTTTGGTTGCGCCTCTCGATGTTTTGGTTACGACTCTCAATGGTTTGGTTATACGGGTGCATATGGTACGAGGGTGTGTACCCTTAAAAGATCCCTCTTCTCTTGTGATTTGTTTTTTAAAAGTAATTTCGACACTTCACTTTTAGCCATTGACAATCCATTTTTTGTCTTTTTCCTATTTGAAATTACAGTAATGAAATTGATTTTGGCACTCCACTTTTTGTCTTTTTCCTATTTGAAATTACAATACCCTTCTATATGTGAAAAAGTGAATGAACACAAACAAAATAAAGGGTAATTTCGTAATTTCACATAGAACAAAGATAAAAAGTGGAGTGTCAAAATCACTTTTCTTACAACAATACCCTTTTATGTGTGGGAAGTAGATGAAATAAAGGATAATTCGGTAATTTTACATAAGTGTCAATGCCTAAATGTGGAGTGCTAAAATCACTTTCCTTTGTTTTCCTAACAAATATGCACAAACAGATATGTATTATTTTTTTGTTACTCCGTCTTATAAGTGTCCACTATTTAATATTGCTTTGTCCCTAAAACAAGTGTCCACTTTGAAAAACCAATGAAAAAAACTTGGTAAATTAAATGTAACCCTTTCTTTTATATGGACCCTTCAAATTCAAAGAATCAACTTAAATGCATCCATTAAATATAAAGGATATTTCAGATTACTTAACAATTTTTAACTGCAACTAGGTAGTGTTCCACTGACTTTTAGAAAAAGTCGGATTTTATCCTTATTTGAATTTTTTTTCACATTTGTTCGTTTTGTGCCAACTTTTTTTTTACTTAAAAGTGGTCATTGTTCAAAATATTTTGGTAAAAGTAAATTTTTTTTAGTTTTTCGATTCGTCTTGAAAGTTAAAAAAATTTGACGCCAAATGAACAAATGCGAAAAAAATTCAAATAAGGACAAAATAAAAAAAATAAAAAAAGTTGCTAATGTATCTTCTTCAAAAGTTTGACTTTCAAAGGTGGCCACTTACAAAGATACTCTATAATGAAGCTCAATTTGGTTGACTATTTGTTCAACTGTATCATGCTTCAAAATTTTCCCAAATTCATTCACCAAATTTCCAACACTTAGATTTAGGGTGTAGATAAGGATGGCGCCAGTTAAGTTTGATGGTAGCCTTTCTAATCCCCTCGGGATTAGGAGCTCCTGTAGGACTTGGACGTGTTAATGCCTATCCCCTTACAGCCCGTTTGGATGCGGGATTAGGTTTGAAGGTATTATGTAAGAAGGAGGAATCAGATAGTAGGGGGTATTGGTTAATAAGGGATGACCCACGTTGATGTGATGTTTATGGAGAGGGTATTAAATAGTATTTGGTTTGGATGGAAGATTAATTTGGGGTATAAGAAAGGGGGATTGATGTAAAAAGCTGTTAAATGACTTTTTTGCCCTTATTACAGTGTTTTTTTTACAAAATTTGATAGTTTCACTATAATTAGAATAAATACATGTTAGCAAAAAAAAAAAAAAAGTGTTCCAAATTTCAATCCGTTTGAATGGATGGGAAGATTTTATTTTTCTGATCATTTAATTCTAAAGGGTCATAATTAAATTTTGACTATAGGGCTCTTGTTGATTTGTCCTAAGAAAGTCGTAGAACCAAATATTTTTTATGGCTAACCAACGAGAGCCCTGGAACCAAAAATTAATTATGACCTTTTAGGATAAAATGATTAGAGAAATAGGATCTTCGTACCAGTTCAAACGGATTGAAAATTAGAGTACTTAATTTTTTAACCATATTTTTTAATATATAAACTGCAGGTTGAAAAATTAAGTGTTCCAAATTTCAATCCGTTTGAACCGGTGGAAAGATTTTAGTTTTTTGATCATTTTATCCTAAATGGTCATAATTAAATTTTGACTTTAGGACTCTCGTTGGTTAGCCCTAAGAAATATTTGGTTTTACGATTTTCTTAGGGCTAATCAATGAGAGCCTTATAGTCAAAATTTAATTATGACCCTTTAGAATTAAATGATTAGGAAAAAAAATATTTCCACCCATTCAAACGGATTGAAATTTGAAACACTTAATTTTTTTTTGCTTTTGCTCAAGAAATGGGTTTGGGAAGGGGGATTAGGAGGGGTACAATCGTCCGAAATGGAGGGAATTAGGGGGGATTCCACAATAACAGGTCAGACCCTACCCATGGCTAACACCCCCTCGGGGGTATTAGGAGGTGTAGTGGAAGAGGGGCGAAAGAGAATACCCCTCCAAATTAACTTGCCAAACGAGGTCTTGGGGTAGGGCCCAGGTACTAAGAGGGGGTATATCACAACACCCTTTCACAACACCCCATCCAAACAGGCCCTTAGAGATAACAATAGTATTATAGTACACTAGCGTTGTTTCCGTTGGATACATGGGACAAATAATAAATTTTGTGCGACCTCGATAATTTGTAGTGGAGCCACACAAATATTTTGTCTCGTGCATCGAACGGGAACGACGCTAGTTTGGATAAAAGGGGAGTGTGAGTTTTTTCCATTTTCGTGCATAAAACAGGAACAACGCTAGTTTAAAATTGTATATCTATACCCACTTACATTACTTGGTCACTTTCAAATGAAACTACCTAATTTACGAAGAAGGAATCGACAATAGTACTAATCAATTACGAATGGGAAAACAGTCTAATTGAATGGAAAAAAAAAATTGATGTACACATTTACTCAAGTGACAAACCTTTAAACTCTTCGCCAATAAGAGTACATTTCCTCAAAAAATTGATGTACACATTTACTCAAGTGACAAACCTTTAAACTCTAGTTTCTCAAATATGATTTCTGAAACCATTTTGTGAAACTAATTTTTTTCTCTTTTGATAAGTTGCTTTTTTGAACAGCAACAAAGGAGGAAACAGTAATATTTTTTTTTGTTTTTGGAAACTACTTTTGATAAGTTGTGTTACAATGATGGAGGAATATCAGGAGTGCTGCTACTAATAGTATACGTGAGAAAACCCGCAAATACTTGAGTGGTTAGTGTCACGCCCTCGATTTTTAACATAAATTATAAACATTTTTAATAAATAAAACCTTCACTGAAATACCGGAAATACCCAAATGACATACTTTTCCCAGTTTTCAAAATTAAATTCGAGTTACAATCTTGGTTCGAAGTCCCAAGTTATACAAACGCAAAAACAATATTACAATTTTCATTAATCAATTTTCCGAATACTACTTTAAAAAAAAATGTAAACTTGACTCCTCATTTGAACCTCCGAGACACGTGATCAGCAAGCACGGGACGCACGTCATGCCAACTTCCTTGACCTTTACCTGAAAATGATAGGTTGAGCTACACTAGCCCAGTAGAGAAATCTATACTCAAGTTATATGGAAATGAGATGAAATATACACCTGACACGAATGAGACACCCAATTGAACATGAGACGCAAGAGGGATTACAAAAAAAGAACTGACGAATTTAGACCTTTCCGTATATCTTAGAGATAACCTTAACCATCCATGCATCAACTAGATGAAGCATTAGGACTCATATCAATCAAACAAACAACAACTATAGTTCAACCAACAACGTTTCAAATGAATTCCACAAACCATCTCCTCTTTTCATACCATCCACCATGGTGCCTCATTACTTAAAACTTTCCTTTTAGATTTCCAAAACATTTTAGGGAAAACTCAAGACCATCACAGGTCAAGCTCCGTTGATTCGAGCTTGAATGCCGGAGTCCGTTGATTTGTGCCCAAATACCGGATCCGTTGATTCGCTCAAGAATACCGGAGGATAAAAATCCTCTTTTCAAAACTCAAATTGCTTTCTTTGATAAAAATCAACCCATTCTCTGTCTCGACAACCACAATCTCAAGCAATCATGCAATCCAAACATCAATATAGACCTCTAAGGTCAATCAAAATTCTCTTCATCATGCGAGACATTCAACTGTGTTACCACCCCTTGCGTCACATTGAATTCTCTCAACCTGGGTTTCCGCACTACCACACCTTGCGTTGCAGGACCCTCAATTCAGAATTCACAACTCACGTAAACATAAAAGCGTTGTCAATTCGTATTTAAACAAACATCACTTTCCACACTCACAATCGTTCTTACATCATTAACCATGCATACCAACTCATAAGTACACCCCATTACACATTGATAAGTACTTTAAGTCCACGTTATTCATCAAAGTCAATCACGACGCCCTACGTCACGTATCGAACCCGCAAAGACTCTACGACACACCACCCACTTGGTTCCTAACAGAAAACATATCGAACGAGGACACGAGTCACAATACTACTCATAGGATCACTAGACAAACTCAAGTCTACGCGTAACGTTCACCTCTTACTCCCTTATAGCTCACGGTACTCCAACCACCCTTACGGTATATATTCTCCAACCAACGACACTAATATTATACTCTAACGAGTGCTCAGAGACAAGATCGAACAACGAACCATTAGGGCATAAGCAACCCTACTCAAGAGTGACTTAAACATAGTCTAATCATATAGGAAGTCATAACACGGAACGAATATAACCTAGGGAGTAGCCGCAAACATCGATCGACTGACACACCTCTACTCAAATGGTCATAACTTTCTGTGTACAAAGAGTTTAAAGGTGATTTTGGTGGCAAACGAAAGCTAACTTCCAGACCTTCGATTCGATATAAAGTTTGCATAAAACGGACATCGGATGAAGGAGTTATGGCCGTTCAAAGTTGGTCTGAAACCCAAAAACGGGAAGAAATTTTCAGATTTGATAGAAGCACAAAACCCAACCTCAAGCACGAAATAAAGCACGATCTAGGTACATAAACATCACACTAACGCATAACGAGAGTAAGAAATCCCTACCACAATGGGTTTTGAGCAAAACCCTAAGTAACCCAAGCTTGAAACACCAAGATCTAGCTCCTCCCAAGCTACAATACGAGACCTAGGTCCAAGATTTCCCAAGATCAAGAGAAATAAGTAAGGTTCAACAAGTGATTGAGAGGAGAGAGAGAGAAATCCGAAAATGATGAAGTTCTTACCTCTTTGATAATGCGAGACCTAGGTACACCGGCATCTGCGTGGTCAACTTCGCGTGCACCGGCATCTGCGTTGTGGTCTGTTTCAGGCAAACCGGCAGCGGCATTCTGGTCTGCTTCCGGCAAATCGGCAGCGGCATTGCGGTCTGCTTCATCGAAGGAGGCGTAATTGAACGAGAGGTCAGGTAACACTCCCTCCGACCTAGTCCTTCTGTCAACTCTCTGTCTCCTCATCGTGTCAAATTATTTGTTCAGTTTTAAAAGATGAAGAAAGAAATTTTATAAAAATACAATTTTAATCTTCTCTCTTTCTCGAATTGAATCGGAACGGATTTGAGAGACCATAGTGGGAATTATATATATATATATATAGTAGATTTTTCAACCGAGTCTCATTCGACCTCACCGTTATTGTCTGATCTGAGAGAACATCGGGACCACATGATTTGCGGGTTCGCAAGAAAAACTGTCAGACGAAATCGCAACAGAAGGGGTAGAGAGGCAATTTCGCGGTACCACATGGTTCTACGGTTCTACTCTACCTCAAAATAGCTCCTCATCTTCTATGTGTCACATTACCCACTCCGCTCCACAATTCAAAGTAATTGGGGTTGACATTTGTAAACTACTGTTTCAGGAATCACGAATGTGCCGATTCTCTTGCTAGTTAACCACAAAGCATTTCGCATGGTTACAAGGGCGGAGCCAGGATCAAACTCCACCCTGGGCTAACCTAATTTACATATAAATGAACTCAAAAGAGTCTAGCCATCACATAAATGTATAGATGTTCAAAATTATACAAAAGAGAGTTCAAAAAACGTACCTTATTTAAGTTGTACCCTACGATGCTTTAGAGAATAGAAATCATTAATTATCGAATCCGCTGTGATATCTTCAACAAGCTCTCTTTCAATGAAGATAATCATAGAATCCGCGAGAAAATCATCCTCCATTTTGTTACGAAGATCGATTTTCACAATCTTCATAGCTGAAAATGCTCTTTCAGCAGTTGCCGTGGTAACAGGAAGAGTTGCAACGAGACGAATCAACCTTTCGATCAAATAATAGTTCAATGACTTTTTTTGTCTCAACTAATCCTCGGCATAATTCAGAAATGGTGGACATATTCTAGAATGTCTGATGATGGGGTACGTCAAGCTTATAATGTTTCAACTGCAATCTCAAATGTTGTCTCTCATGTTGTGTGAAATCATCAGGATAAAACTTCTCGACAAGAGTGCAAATATCATCAACATTCAATGATTTAAAGCCATCCTTAGGTTCTAAAGCCAAGCTAAGTGCAAATATCATCAAAAAATGCCGAGGTTAATTTCGGTAGGTTTGGATCCACCTTGAGGATGGAGTTGGGCTGAAATAATTATTTGGGCTTGGCTAATTTCAATTCCAAAAAAATTTACATACAAATTTTTTTTTTTTTAAATTTTTGGCAACGCACCTGGGCTTCAGCCTAGTGCAGCTTGACTATGCCTCCGCCCCTGCATGGTTATCCACAAAGCATTTTGCATGGTTATCTCATGAGTGGAATGCATTGCGCTCAAATTTCATCCGAACCGTCGATTGTCGAGATAAACAATTAGAACAACCACTCTGCACCCGCTTTGCAGGAGATGCTCGGCAGCATCCCCATTTTGTGAACTTGCCCCTTTTTTTTTTTCCCTTGTTTCCTCAATTCCGTACTACTTGTGGAGAAGTCATTTACAGTTAACAGGTCTTGTAACGCCCCGCTTTTTCGGAAGCAAAATAAAATAATTTCTTAAGAAAATTTTGCTAAATAAATATAATTTTCCAAAATAAAGGTCTATTACGATCTCAAAATAAATTTACCGATTCAAAATACATTAACTTCAGAGCTGACTCTAGGCTTGATACAGATTCCAAGCACAATCCATCTTCGTTCCTGATATTCTTTCCATGTCGAATTGCACCATCGTTGAATCCCCTCCATTGAATCCTGCGCTCTCTGGCAAATTGATCACCGAAGCAATCGATTTACCAGGATACAGACGTATCCGTGAGTGATAAATCACCCAGTAGAATAATCCAACCCAACCACCCCTCTTACTTTACAGCTAGCAATTAAGCAGGATAAACATGGTACGAAGAAATTTAACAGAGGTATTTCATATCAATCAATTTATTACTATTCATTAACCTGACGTGTGATCTAAGATCTCACCGCGAGATCTTTCCTCCCTCAACCGCTAGCCATGCTCATTCCCATGAGTTCACTTCCCTTTGTTGTCGCAGATACACCTAAGTTATATACCGAGTGTGCACCCCCAATAACTACAACAAGGGGAAAGCTTATCATGCCTGCATCACAACTAGGGTTCGCCTATCTTATAAACCACATCACAACCATTCCACAATCATCACTGGACACCCGCCAGTTTCAATCTCATCACAATCTCAAAATCACACCTGCAGGCAATCTAAAAACAAAAACTTTTTCCAATTCATCCATTATTTATCATCGTCTAGGTGATTTCTATTTCGCATACCACCCCATGTCTCTAGGGTCCAATCTAACATATCATTTAGCAGTTGGAGATAATAATTAAGCGAACAGAATAATAATTGAAATAAACAATATGCATTGAATCACATAACCTTTTATGAATGGGCCGTTGCCCTTAGTTCTGTATGATCAACAAGTCATTAATAAGGTAAGGAACTTTTAATAAATAAAAGTTTTAATAAAAAGAATATAATCTAGGCTTGTATAAATTTTTATTTAGGAAAATAATTTGATTAATGATCATAATAAATATAATAAGTAATTAATAACACTAGAATAGGTAGCATGGCTCTAAAAGGAGTCCTAGGGTCCTACGTAACATATTTGAGTATCAAAAAGTGGGTCCGGAGGGTTACGGAATAATTTTTTAAAATAAAAATGATTTTTAAGGTTGTCAATAGTAGAATAAATAGATAATAATTTATTTAATAAATAAAATATGTCGAGATTAACAACATATCATCTTTAGGATGTAAAGAATCTAAAAAAAATATTTTGGGAATTTATAAAATAGTTTATAAGGTCGCAAGGATTTTTCGTTTGAAACTTTTGATTGAAAATAAACAAAAAATTAATTAAATAGATATTAAAATAAAAAAAATATGATATTAACAAGTTATGATTTTTGAGGTGTTAGGAGTCTAGGAAAAATAGATCGGGCGTTAAAAACGATGTTCGGAGGGTCGCAAAGTCGATTCGAAGTAAAACAACAAATACCGCAAGGTTTGACTCTTTTGACCTTGCTGCCGCAAGGTCAGTTCACTGGTGCATGCGGCTGGAGCAACCCGAAGATTGCGGCCGCGAGGTCCGTCCCAGATTCGGTTTTTTTTGGTTTTTCAACGTGGTTTTCGATGCATGAGGCCATGAGGGGCTACGAGTTAAGCATAAAAACATTAAATATACTTAGAGGATGGGTTGAGTGGGATTATAATACCTCGATTGGATCGAATTGATTCTCAAACTGAAACTTGAATTTTTGGGAAGATGACTTCTGGTTCTTTGATTGGGGATCCTTGGTCTCGAATTAGATGATGTTTGGAGATGCTTGGGGTTGTAGGAAGATATTGGAATGGTCAATTTGAGTTTCGATTGGGCGTAGGCACGAAACCCACTTTTCTCTCTCTTTCTTTCTCTCTCTAAAACTCCATGGCTTGGAGCTTCAATTCCCACGAATTCCCTCTCTCTTCTAGACTGGTGGGGTATTGGATAATTTCGTGGTGTGCCCTAGGGTCGGAGTTATGGGTTATTTATAAGAAAATTTTCGATAAGTTCGTATCCGAAAAGGTTTCAAACTCTCGGGTTTTGGATAGGAGCAGAATATGGACGAAAATATGGTTAGGGGAGAGGTAGAGATCGAGTAGGAATAGGAGAGGGAGAGGTGGAAGAGTTTGGTATGCATGCATGCAATTAAAAGAAAATAAGGAGACAAATAGATAGGATAATTATTTTTTTGTAATTATCTAGTATTTATCTAATAAGGAAAATAATATTATTAGAACTAATTATACTTTTTAATTATATTATTAGTGATAGAAATTACGGATTGTTATACACAAATATAATTACAAGCTAATTAATAATATATAAGCTAAACTAATTTTAATCACCAAAAATTATTCTAGGTTCTAGTTTAATAGAATTATACTTTTATAATTAATCCACTACTATAGACTATTTGATTAAAAATAAATTTTTTATTCGAAAAAAATTGGGTCGAAAATCCGGGTCGTTACAGGTCTTCGCCACTTGCACCCATATAACAACCTACTGGCATGGCCGGGTGGCTACACTACTATCCCAAAGGATTCATGCGAACTCTCTTGGGTTTAAAATATGCACTGGAATTTTTTATTTTTGTATGTAAATTAAATTTTTCTTAGTATGGTTGGTGCTAAGCCGCTAAGTTACTCATGCTGTCATGCAAGGTTAAAATATGCAAGTCCAACTAAATTTGGATATAAAATATTATAGCCCAACAAAATAAAATAAGCTCAGCCCAAATAAATTAATTTGACTGTTTGAGAAAGAAAAAAAGTAACTGGTGGAACCGTGGAATATTATTCTTCTTCAATCGTGAGTAACAAATTATTATCTTGTGTATTGTTCTTACGCTTTTCACCGTGCTATTCTCTTCTTTACCTTAATGAGAGAGAGAGAGAGAGAGAGAGAGAGAGAGAGAGAGAGATTCAAGGGAAACAATTACCCAAAAAAAAAAAGGAGAGAGATTCAAGGGAATGCTGTATCTTCACTGCCAATTCACTGATTCACTCTAATTTGTTACTGTATTCTGTTAGTTGCGGAACGAATCACCCATTCGGGAAGTGGTCAACCTTGTCTCTCAGCTCTGTTCAACAACTGTCAAAACTACAATAATCGGCAATTCTAATCTTGTCCAGTTTCTCCAGTCACGATGGGGCTTTTTTTTTTTATGAGAAATGACTGCATTTGAGTTTCATTTTTCTGTGCCAGCCACACAAGATTGGTTCTTTCTGTTGCTAGCTAATAGTATTTGAACTTGGATACTGCCTCTTTATAATACTATCAACAGCAACATGTCCCAATGTCTACCTTATTCTAATGGAGTCCGATTTGGTTCACCCACCCAAAAATAGGATGAACGTTCAATCCTATTATGCATCTATCTTTGGTCTTCTTTGAGGCCAAGTTTCTTCCTCTTGATCTATCTTTTGTGTGCTAAGGTTGTGTGTTGGATCATAGATTTATGGAGGGCTTCTGGGAAGTAAAGAAAAACAACCAAGTGGAGAAGCTAATGTTATATATTGGTTTCGCTATAAAATTTCTTTTCTCTTGGTACTAATTCGAACACAAATCCATCATCGAAACACAATCTAATGCTCTTGATCCCGGGGTTTTCATATGCCCAGATGACTACCTTGTGGTTTATGCAATGGACGTTGCTATTTGATGAGGGTGTTGTTCCCTCTTCAATCAAGGCCCTGATCGAAGGCCTTCGTCCTCTCTCATGTAATATGAGTATTACTGTGGGATGATGCCCGGCTGCCTACGGACGTACCCGTTTTTGGTGAACCACGTAAAAAGTATGTTTGTTTGGTATGTACTTCTATCTAAATCAAGGCCAAGAAATCAATCAAGCTTCCTAGTGTGTTGAATTTTGAAGTTTGGCTAAAGAAATAAGGATCGGGAGTGACAGATAACAAAAGAGCAGCTATTAGCAGAACGAACACTCCATTACGTCGTTGTCGTCATTCCCAAGCAAAGAAATGGCAAAAGAACAATTAGGGGGAAAAAAAACTCCGTTCGTGTAAAACAGAAAACAACGGCCAAAAACAAAAAAAAAAAGGATGAAATTAGGTTAGACTATCAACACTCGATTTACTGTATTAATTAACAGACTCTATATACTTTCTTCTTTCACCTCAAACAACTCCCAAGATGCCCAAGAACCGTGTGTAGTGGAATTCGATTTGCAGCCGGTGATGAAGTGGTGTTGACGCCATCAAACCCTTCTTGAGATCAACCTGCAATTCCCTAATAGGAATCGCTGCCAAAAAACTCTTAATGTACTCCTTACAACAGTCTTTCCCTCTGCACGCAACCGATTCTTTGTCCTCAATACTACCCAAATCATTTGAAATGGCAATCTCTTTTCCTTCACTTGAATCCTCCTTGGTGTCATCGCTCTTCCCTTTTTCACCCACTGATTTTTCATCGGCTGATTTAGTAGTCGTCTCTTGAGGAATAGATTGGATTATCGTGTCTTTATCGAATTTGAGGACATATGCCTGGTTGCAACCCTCGGAAAGCCTTTCACCCAACGTGTCAATTATGTAGTACGCATCGTGTTCCACCTTCAATACAAAGAAATGGTCATTCCAGCTCACAATGTAAACCACAGGGTCATCACCATTTCTAGGGTTTTCTGATTGGAACCGACTTATCTCATCCCAAATGCTATCAAAGGACATAGCACCATGGAGGAAGTCGAAACCTTCCACCTCCTCTTCTTCCAGTCCTTCTGGATGGAAAAAACCGATGAAGGAATTTTCTGGGACTACACAAAGGGGACGAATTTTGGCCTCGAGGACTGTGTCGAGGTCGAAGTGCTTGTCAGGGAACCGGTCCCTGTACGTCGCATTTTCACAGAGATTTCTCCATTCTCGTGAACCTTCTCGGATTAGGCTATCAAGTTGGCACTTGAGGGGCATTTGATCGCGGTTGGACTGGAACCAATCGGCTATCACAGCGACCAGGGCTGTACACGCACTCTCGCCCGCGGCACGTTCGTTCCTCTGATCAATCGATGCAAAGAAAACTTGGGTTTGGAGCTTCATGTGTCCATCGCGGCTTATTACTTCCTTGTTCTCCCAGCTGCCGATAGTGAAACTGTCGTCGCCAAATTCAGAGACTGACGATCGGTTGGCAGATGAATCTTCAGATTTGTCCCGCTGCCAGATTGATAGGAAATTTCAGAGTGTGAGATAATACTGTTCAATCATAGGGACAATAGAAACTGGGAAAAACTAATTCTGCTTCTTTCTTTCTCAGTTAATCGCTAAGAACCCAACTCATAATGGGTACTGTTCATTTCGATAAAAGCAGACTTCTAATATTCAGATAGCTGAATTCACACAGTGAGTTCCTAAGAGTGGTAGTTGTGCTAAATGTTGATGCAGCGGTAGGAGGAATAATGGTATGATCAAACATGACAGGATAGGAGAGGAATAGACGGGAAGATTGAAACCAGGCACCTAGTAAGGAATGCCTCATCCACCAGGCTAATCCCATGGTCTGTAGAAGCTGGCTAATCTTGAAATAACTTATTTTGGAAGAAATGATAAAAATAGCATAAAAATATTAAAAAGGAAGTGTACCCCAAAAGTTGATTCATCAGAGGAACTAAGTTGCCGTCGATCAAAATCAATGTCATCTCCACCTTCTTCTCCACAATCTTTTTTCAGAAGAGGCTCTCCCTTGGCTTTGGGAGATTTGAAGCTCAACTTTCTCCTTTTCCAGGGGAGGATACTGCGTTTCGAACTCAGCTGCAATGACGGATCCAGTACAGATGCAGTCAAACCCACATCTGTTCTTCGATTACTGTAATAGATCAAGTCTTCATCTTCGCTTTTGGTTGTGTTCGAGTAAAACGATGCCCCAGCACAATTTGCATAGGCCAATGAACCGTAATTGACCGACTTCCGAAACCCAGAATCCTCCTTTACTTCTTCCTCTGATTCCACTTCACCCATATCATCAAGTGATTCTGTGTCAAATGGGTAATTGTATTCCGCATCCTCACTTCGGACAGAACTCCTGCCATCACTGCTTTCTTCTTCACGACGTGTCTTCGTCACTCTTCGAGTTAATTCTTTTACTTTTCTTAAACCTGCTTTTAGAGGAGAACCCTCATCTCTCTCCATCGATGAACCATCAGTGGAACGAGGTGAGAGAGGAAGAGGTGCTATTGATCTCTGCACGATCTTCGAGGGTTCTTGGGTTGTCTTCAATTCCAAAATGGTTACCGATAACTGCATTATGCACAAACTCGGTTCAATAAAATAAAACAATGATAAATAAAGAGAGTGTGATACGAAAAGAAAAGGGTAACTGAAACCCCATTGGAAGGGTACTCACACAAAGTGAGGGGCTGCACTCGATGTTGTCACCATGGATGGAGAGAGGAATTCTGACTTCAAGCTCCTTTTCTTCATTTACAGAAGCAAATTCCGCGAGGTTCAAAGATGCAGTTGCAACAGCAGGTACCTTGTTAATAGGTCCGTGGTTCAAGCCCTGAATCATCAAAAAAATAAGAAACAAATATAGTCAGTTTAGCGGATGATTCACTAATCCCACAGACAACCACCAACTGGAACGGTTAAATGAAAAAACACGACAAGTACAAATTGTCGAGAAAGTAAAAAACACTCGCATTATCGTCATAACAAATTGTAGTGCCCTAAACAACCAAAACGAACTTGTTCAACCATCTTTTTTAGTTTCTAATCCACCAGGATTTCATGTTTTATATACAATAGAGTTGGCACACAACGTGGGGTAGCCATCCACTACAATCAATCACTTAGAAAGTCAGAAGAAACGAACGAACGAGTACTGGGGAGACATTACGAAAATTCCTAGAAGCTACTTCAACCATTTTCAGACCTTGTGTTAAAAGGCATATTCCAGGGCAGTCTCGATCAACAAGATTACAAAAACTAACAAACAGAATATACCAAGTAATATTACATCTAAAAATAGAACACCACCTGGGAAGAAAACAACTTTGCCATAAAGCCTACATATATTGACCTATCAGCACAAATTTCGCAGTTGGTAGGTCCAGATACCCCAAGAAAAACCTAAACCCATAGAAAGGAAGTAAACTTTAAGCATATTTGTTCGGCATAAACGATTATTTATCACATAGGCATAACAAAACTAACAGGAAATTCTGATATAGATCTTACAAGTCAAAAAGGGAATTATTCTCTTCACCTATTGCAGCCTTCGCCTAGACGGAAATAATTCCTAAATCTAATTATATTATCGCATTTTCGAATTTCCAAACTGTTTTTTATTGTCTCCAATCGATGGGAGGGTACAAGAGAGGGGAAAGCTACAATTTGCAATGGCAAGACTCGAACCCAAGCATCACGCTTACTAATCAAAACCAAACCCAGAATTCAATAGCTGGAAAAAGGGCAGAAATAATCTTAAGCACGTTAATTCAGTACTACCAAAGCACCAAAAGGAAGATCAGAACTCCACACCAAATTATTAGATGAAAATAATGAAATCCCAGTATCCTTTTCTTAATCAATCAATAGTCAAAAGTCTTTTTCCCTCTGTTTGGTAGCTGAGAAAATTGAGGAAAAGTATAACCGATTTAGACTTCACTTTTATATTGCTATAGTAAAACCTACCTCAACTAAACCCATCAAATTCAAGTGTTACTTTCAATAGATAGGAAAACACTATACAAACAACTTATAGAGCTTGTCAATTGAGCTGTCATCAAACAAACAAAGCCTGTGCCAAACACAAAAGAGCTAAAAGAAATTAAACTGGAGGACCTTCCAAAAATTATTCAACAAAAACAAATCCCCACGTAAATTATAGGAAACCCAATTCAGAACCGCAAAATTTTAATGAGAAAAAAGGTGAAAAAAAAAAACCTGATTCAGAACTCAAGAATTCAGTATCATCCATTAAACCAAATCCAGGAGAAACCTCAGCAAATCAAGGAAATTGAAAAAAAAGGAGCTAAAAGAAATTAAACACGAGGAACTTTCAATATTATTCAACAAAACCAATCTAAAAAAAAAAAACCACCTAAGTAATAGGAAACCCAATTCAGAACCTCAACAATTTTACGGGAAAAAGAAAGAAAACCCAATTCAGAACTCAAGAATTCTCTCTTTCTTTTTATAACTCAGGTGTTTACGCCGACCTCCTGGGTCAATCCCACCGCCCACTTGCGGGGAGCCCAATTGAAGCCGGAGAAAAGCTCCGTATGGAGAGGCCCCAAAGGAGTTTGAAGCCGGAGAAAAGCTCCTTATGGAGAGGCCCCCAAAGGAGTTGATAGCGGGTGAGAGGTTTCGAACCCGAGACAGAGAACAAACTCCTAAGTGGCCTCGACGACTACGCCAACCCCTTGGGGTTCTCAAGAATTCAGTATCATCTACTCCCGGAGAAACCTCAGCAGAATCAAGAAAATTGAGGGGGGGGAAAAAAAAAAGGCCGAATTCAAGAACTCACATTGAAGACAGTGAAGGCCACTTCCCAAGGACGAAACAAGCCCTCCTTATTATACCCCGAAAAGCTGCAAACACTCTGAAACTCTTCGTTCCACTCCACGTCCCCACCTTCCCTCAAACTCTCTTGTTTCGTGTAATTCCTCCTCACACTTCGCCTCAAATAACTGAGACCATTCCCCTTTGAACCCTTCCACTTGATCTCCACTGCCAATTGGGAAAAATCTTCCATTCCTAGTGGCTTTTCTGATGATCCACATAGGCCTTCGAGGCGATAAAGGATCAGTTTCGCTTGGAATTTCTTCGATGGTATCGGGGGCCATGGACGCCACCTCATCATCCTCACTACCATTGCTTTGCTGATCCAAGACCTGATACAAAAAGGGTCAGTCTATATATACAAATATATGTATGTATAGGTACGAATTTGTGGGTTTTCTTGGAATTTGGAGTTCGGAGGATTGGGGATCAGTGTTGATCAGATGACAAGAATTTGAAAATTGGTTGGGATTCGGAGGAGGAAAGATTCAAGGGGAGAAATGGGTTATGGGTGTATACGTATATGCATATATTTATATATGTGTAACTGGAATATACCGTTGTCTCTAGGCTATACAGAAAGAACCCTCGAGGGAGAGAGAGAGTGGAGGACGGCAGTAAAATAACCCAAGAAATATATTAACGTCTTTCTTGAGTGTTTTTTGCAGAATCATCCCTGTACTGTTACTTATTTACATTTACCCATGAACTCGTTTGTTTGAAGGAAATGACAGTTTCTTTTTTTTTCTTTTTTTTTTGGGTTCGACGGTCCGAGCGTGTGGGCAAGCTAACGTTCACCTTGATTGATCCCTGGTCTAGTCAAAGGCAGGTCATTCACGCTGATACTAGAAGATTCACGAGAAATTACTTTCTTGCGGCTCAACCTCAAGAATCGAACCCTAATCAATTATATAGAGAGTAAACCTACCAACCAACCGGACTAATCTTTGATTGAAATGAAGAAATATACTAGTACTATAGAAAATCCTAGGCCTCGTTTGTTTTGGAATTTTAGATTTAGATTTAGGGAAATGATTTTGCCACTCCTTTTTTTGTTAACGCCACTCCCCTGCAAGTGTATTTTTGCACCAAAAATACACTTGCAGGTGAGTGGCGTTAACAAAAAATGGAATGGCAAAATCAGCAGCCTAGATTTATAGGTAATGAGTATAAAGAGAAATAGAGTGATGATTGAAAATAGAGGTAACGATTGGAGATAGATAGAGAGAAAAATAAGAGTAATGATTAAAGGAAAATAAGGTAATAATTAGAATCCAAATCTAAAATACCTCAACCGAACAAGGCCCTAGTATTTGTTACCCCACCCCACCGGATGAGATAATAACTATTGGCGACGGACGTAGGCTAGCCGGTGTGGCTTTTTTGCCAGGGGCTCGAGCCGTGCTGCACAGCGTGCTGCACGGCACGGATGCCGTCCGTTCGGCGATCCAACGGTTCAAATCTCATCTCCACCCACGTTGCATCCGAGTCGTTCATTGGCAAGATGAGATTTGAACCGTTGGATCGCCGAACGGACGGCATCCGTGCCGTGCAGCACGCTGTGCAGCACAAGCTGCACAGCACGCTCCCTCAATCCTTAGTTTACCCTAGTTTTTATTTTATTTTCTGTTGTTTGGGAGTACACTATTTCAGCTGTACCAAAAACATATACATGTATGTATTTATGTATTTTTATATAATCCTATTGGACATACAACTCTGCCGGATTAATAATGAAATAATTTATAATACTACGTCTTCATAAATTATGCGGGTTGTAGATATTTAATCAAATATTGAATATTTAGCTAGTTTAGATATAAAGTCCAGTCTAATATCCATATTTTATCGATATTGATTGTGTCTAATTTATGTCCTATCGACTCCAACTTTCTAAACAAACTCTCCTCAACTTCAAAATGAGTTCATATTGTTGGAGATTGTTTAGATAAAAGTATAAGATTGTAGAAATTCTATATAGAAGTTCATGCCAGTGGCAAAGCCAGGAAATGAAATCGGAAGGGGGCGAACCATGAAAAATAATTTTGTTCGGTGATTTTTCAAGACAAAATCTAGTCGAAATTATATCTTAAAAAAGGTGGGGGGGGCACCGGGTCCCTTAGTAGCTTCGCCGTTCATCCTATTAAAACCGGAATTTATTTTGGTCAGCCTAGTTCTTGCTCGATTAATAGTGGAAGGCTCTTAATGACAGTCTAGTGTCCTTAATTTGTGTAACTTCAATAAACTAAGCACGAGTAATAATAGATTCACATTCGTAGAGTTGATTTTCAAAAATTGCTAGTTATTATATATGTTCATAAAATTAACCTGGACACCTTGAGTACCATAAAAGAAAAAGCTAGCTAGTCGAAGGTTCGGAAAGAAAACCATTTCTCAAGCAAAGTCAGTGAAACCCGAATGATATATATGTCAAAGTCTAAATTGGCATTTCTGTAATACATATAAAAAAGGTTGACTAGTGGGAATTGAGAACTGTACTAGAAGGAGATTTTGATGAAGGAAAATAAAAAAAAAACACTTAAATCATAAAGGTGGTATCTTGCTCCATTTAATCTTTGTAATTTTTTATAAAAATTAATAAAATCTTTTTGTTTAAAAAAAAAAAACCACTGCCTCGGGACAAAGATAATTAAGTTCACAAATAGTAGTGAGAAGAGGATGAATAGTCAACAAATTTGTCAGTGGTTTAGGTAAAGTATGATACACTGTATATCTTAACCACTTTGATTTTGGAGATTCTCAAGCTGAAAATGATGGATGCTGCCTTTGAGTTTGGCCCATGACATAACTGTTTGCCTAAATACATGTCTATTCCCCTCTCTCTTTCCCCTTAATAATTGCTCCTCTTTTTACTCTCTTATTTTTTTCGAAAGTGACACTCGCACGCCAAGTGAAAAGTCAATGTGTGTGTAAGCTAATCTTTTTTTTTTTTTGTCGGCCGATTAACATTTTAGGTAATTACAAACTAACGTCCGACCCCTTGAGCTACCGGTACAACCCCTTGAGCTACAATGAAAATTTCATATTCTTCCTACTACAAAAAAAGAAAGAAAGATGTCCCCTTGTGCTCCATATTGAGTTTATGAGCTATACAAACACCAAGAGGTTTGGCATAGTGGTCAAGACATACGACTTTAGGAATTGACTCCCTTGAGAATCTCATGTTCGAAACCTCTTAAGTGCTAACAATTCTATAGACCAGTCCATATGAGATTTTGTCCCGACTTTAATAACCTGGTTTAAACGCATGAGCTATGAGATTCCCTATATAAGAAACAAAAAAAAAATAGTTTACCAAATTCAGGAAGATGTTTTCCACCTCAAAGTTATTCTCAACCCTGACGCTAAAACTAATAAGAGCGTACCAACCCTACTAAATTGACATAAAACATCTTGTTAAGCCAAATCAATCAACAGTACTAATGTATGCCCAATGGCAACCACAATTCATTTTTCTCAAAATGGAAGGACAAACCCATGTGTGGATAGTAACATATCTTACCACAAGTACTATAATGATGCCAAAAATATGCCCGTTAATTTAACTGTATTTCTTATCTAGTACTGTAGGAGTAGTATCAAAGAGGACAGCTCAGTGATATGATCGCAGGGTAGGCCTTGAAAACGGCCAAATTTTAGTAATATATCCATGTGCAGAGAGTATGTGTGTCTTTATAGACTTTCCCATGCCAGACTTTATTAGTGTCTGTTTGGGCGCTTCATCTTCACCTTTTTAACTTCTACTTTTTTAATTTTGGATGTTTGGCTGGTGGGGAAGAAAATGAGTTTTGGGAAAATGATTTTTCCAATTTTGAAGATGCAGAGCAGAAGTTAAAAACAAGGCTGGAGGTTCTTTTCCATTTCTCATTTTCCACTTCTGATGAGCTAAGAGGAGAAAAGACCAAATTATCCTTTATATTTGGTTTTAGGACTCTCTTAGGGTGCTCAATGAAAGGCTTTAGAGCCAAAATTTTATTATGACCATTTAAAATAAAATGATCAGAAAAATAAAATCTTCACATCGGTTAAAAAGGATTGAAAATTTGAGCAATTAAATTTTTAACATATAAAGAGTGTAAAAAGTTTTTTTTTTTTTAGGAGAAAGGTGTAAAAAGTTTTGTGTGTGCTGATACAATTAAAAACGAAAAAACTTTAAAAATTTGATTAAACCATTATTTATATACAAAATATATCTCATAATAAATAAACAAGGGCAATATGGTAAAAAATCAGGTCATAATTCATTTTCACCACATATCTCCCAAACACTATCAAGTTGCAAAATACATTATGCACATATCATCCAAATACTCTACCAGATTCAAACTACATTCTGACCAAAAAACCAAAAAGTTGAAAATAAAAAGCCAAAAAGTAGGCTCCCAAACACCTCCTTAGTATTATTACTACTTGGCTCGGGAAAAGCAAGAGTTTTGGACAATCTACTACTAGTCTTTTTTCTTCCATCGGCAGTTAGAGGTGCTCGGACTTGCTTATGTGCACCTTAACTAATCTAATTATTGGTCCAGTCAGAGAAAGACAATCTACGCCAAGACTATGAAATTGATAAGAAATTAGTACTTTTTTACAACCTGACCCAAAATTCGAACTCTGATCTATTGTGTAGAGAGCAAATCCACCGAACAAGCGAAGTAACCCATGGGGCTGTCTACTAGTCTTTACAGTATAATAAAACCTAACAATATCGATCACCACCTACAAATCATGGTCTCTCTGTCTCTTGTGGTGGTTTTAAAGAGTGTTGCAGTGCTCTGCTTTTCTCGTCTTGTCAATACGAGGTCTCATTTTCAAAACAAAGAAGAAATGCTTTGGTCCCACCAATCACCACAGAAATTAAAACCCACAAAAGTTATTTGATTTGTCGGTAGACATACCAAAAAAATCTATCGAGATCAATAACATGATAGGGAAATTCTACCGTACGGATATCAAGAGAGTGGGTATTACTGTACTATTTCATGGGGGCATGGACGAAATCAGGATTTAAATTCGATGGCACCAAATTAAGAAATTATATTTTTAAAGGTTTCGATACGATATATATTTATTTGATATTCTTTATGACGTTCTGCCAATATTTATTGATATATATACATCACATTGATAATGTGATCTTTTGGTTTCAGTAAGCATTTAATCTACTTTTTTGACAGTTAATATCTACGATGACGGAAAGAGTGTTACTCCATATTTTATAAAAATGGCGAAAATGGAGAAACATCAACATATGTATATTTTTTGAAAACTATCATAAAAGGTACGAAATATGTAATTGTGTCTCTAAAATTTGTGGTGTGTCATTTACGCATCAAAAAAAACTTGGGGTGGGTCGGGGCCCACATGATGTAGACCTGTCGCTAAATGGGTGTTTCATGCCGGGGATATCCTGTCTCGTTAAATTCTTAAGAGATCTTTGTGATGATTTTCTCAGATACGCGTCGTTTATTATTATGCAATAATATTGATCCTAACCAAGTCCTTGTCAAAGAAATAAGGATTGGCACTTGTATAACCTAGAATAGATGCTCCGTGTCATTTCGATCTCTCCAATTTTTGTTTTGTTGGTTTTTATGATTTATAGGTAGTCTCAAAATTCGTTTATAGACGGCCATCTAACTCTTTTTGGAATATGTTTGTGAAAAATATGCCTATATAAGAGTAGTTTATCTGTAAACAATAGGTAACGGATGCAAAAGCGATGGTTTGGATTATCTCTCGTCGAGTATAAACCGAACCGGATTGTTTGTAGATGAATCACAAGCTCCGAACACAAACACAATAACAATCTCAAGTGATGGAGTGATATCAAGAGCTTCGAGTATCACCCTCAATTCCACGGCGTAAAATCTTGAATTGCTCTATAATGCAGAGCGAGAAAACTAGAGACTTGAGAGAGAACGTATATTTTTTTCCTCTTAATTTTCTGCGTATCTTTCTATGTATTTCTCTGCAGGAATCAAATAGAGGAGCATCCTCGATGCACATGAATTATATCCCAAGAAGCTAGAGTTGGTTTCGTATTCTTCCATTTTATCTTCTGTTTAAGATAGAGCTCAATTTATTGGCTCACCGGGTCATGCCCACATGGGCGACCCGATCTGATCCCAAACCCGGCCCCAAATTCCAACGCCGTCCAAACATACCCTTGGTGCCTTGCATTCTTTCATAATGAACTTAATAAAAAGTAAATACTTTGAGGAGAAAGTGACATAAAAATGCATACTTCAGTTACCATAATGATAATCTATTTAATGTTATTTAAAACTATATACCAATTGGACTTAATTGATAAAATCAAAACAAGGACCCTGCAGATTTACAACAACCCATGAATTCTGCCTACCAATATTAAACTCCTGAAAATAGTACTACTACTAGTTAAATTAAAAAAGAAAAAAAGCCAACTCGAATTAAATAGTCATAATAAGGCCACTTGAATTTGAAGGTCAACTTGTTCACACCAGAGAAAAGATCAGCTGAACAGAAGGAGGGTATGGTTCATACTTCATTTTTTTTCCGACTACCAGAAGTGTTTGGGCCAGTTTACGCGTACTTCAACTAATTCATTCTTGGATCTGGTCAGAGGCAGGCCATCCACAAGATTCACAAGAAGTTACTTTCTTGCGGCCGGACTCAAGAATCAAATCCTAATGATTTGTGTGGGGAGTACAACTCAAGATCGAACCAACTGGACTAACGTTAGGGCTGAAATAAAACTGTTTCATTTGAATCGTTTGCCTGTGAAAATGATCATAACGAGATCAGGGGATCAATCATAATCAGACAAAGACAGCTTGCCTTTAGAGAAATTATTACTGGTGATATACGAGTCGACTATATTATAAAAAAAATACCGACTTTGTTTTATTGATTATTAATCATATAAAAATATTTTGTCTTTTCAGAAAGGAAAGATGAAAAACAGTTTTTTCTTATTGATCAGGAAAATGCTATTGTGTTTTTGTTTTTGTTTTTTGTACGCATCCTATTTCTTCTGACTCATTCTGATTATTCAAATCACTGTGATGTGTTTGAAACAAAGCCTAAAAAATTAATTCCTTTTGAGAATTATGTATTAAAAATGGTTATCAATTCTTGATTACTTTCAACATTAAGATCTAAAAGGAGAGTATTGAAAATCTGGTGCGGTATATTTTTATGGGTGAAATTATACAATAGTCCGGGGTATACAGTCACGTGATCTTCGGATCATTTTACAATCACACATTCCTATGGGGTCCACCACTAAGTGTATGAACCTCTCAGAAATGTGTGGTACATTGTTAAGTGGTCCGGAATATCACGTGTTTTTTTATTTTTTTTTGGATGGTTCAAGATTTTCTTTTTCCTTTTTTTTATGTCGAGCGGTTGGAAACTACATTCGCAATGCATGAGAGTTATAAAAACACTAAATCAATCATGTGAAATTAACCAATGACAACTGAATAAAGGATAATAGACACCGGTCCAAGAAATAGCCTCGTATCGAGAAGAAATAAACCAACAAACAAAGACTCCTATAAACAAGAAACAATAATCAATTCTTGGTTTCGGCACACTTGACCTACCTCTCAGTTAAGTAAAGTGGCTCTCTCTCAACCCTATCTCTCTCTTCCTCTCTCTCAACCCTAGCCACCACAACTCTTCGATCTTCTCCCTTCCCCTCTCCCCGTGGGTTCCATACCCGTGTGCGGAGGCGGGAGGGGGAGGTCATGGTACTACCGACTCCCTTTCTTTGTTTTTGTTTTTTTTTCCTTCCGTCTCTCCAGATCTACGACTTGTCGTCTGATCTGTGAGAGTTTTGTCTCTCGTTCTACGAGAGTTTTTAGTTTCGTCTTTGGACGAATTTTGTCTACAGATCGGGTTCTCTCAATCGAGGTTGCTTCACAACGATATGCTTCAGCGGTCCACCCCTTACACGATGTCTTTGGCGAGGCAACCCGTGGCGGCTTAGCAAATCTGTCGTTCTTGGGAGTTCATTTGTACGTTCATACTTGGGTGGAGTGCATCTGATCATCTGGGTATTTGGTGTCTTTTTTCCTTAACTTTGCACTTTTTCTCGTTTGAGACTCCTAATTAGATGTTAGGTAGTTTAAAAGTGTCGTTATTACGTCAAACCATATCTGAGTTAGGATGAAAGACATCTCGATTGCCTTATGATTTACTTGTTTTGTATTTGTTAGACGATTAGTTTGGCTTTGTCCTAATTCTTTGTAATGATCTCCGTTTAATTTGTAAGTACCGTTGGGCGTTTATCAATACAATATTCTTACTTTTGAAAAAAAAAAAAAACCTCTCAGTTGAAAATGTACGAGCATGAATGGTTCAATATTTTTGGGGTTAGTCCATATTGATCGGCCCTATTGATAATTTGAAATATATTATTATTGGAACACAAACGTATTAATCTATAAAAATAGAATGGTGGAGTAGAACTGGAAAACAAATGATTTAAAGGAATTGTAATGAATAATGGTTCAGAGGGTTAAACGATGGCAAGATGATATGAGGTTCTCGGGTTCATTGGAGTCTAGAAATTTTAGGGTTTCATCTTCATTCTTCCATTATCTTTTCAGATTCACCCCATACGAAAAGAGATTTTAGATCAAAGGGATAGTTATTTTCCGACCGCGATCGAAAAAAAAGGTTTTACTCTTTAGTTTGGTGCATTAAAAAAGTTATGAATTTGGGAGTAAGATACCTTGCCATTCATATATAGACTCGGGGACTCTGTACTGTATGATCCGAGCCGTTCAAAAGTGTTTTGTAAATGTGGACGGCTCGGATTAATTGCACACTACACCCCTGCACTATAGGCTCCCCGGATCTTCATATTATGTACTCCAAAGTCGCGCTACATGTCCTTTTCCAAATCAGTTGTTTTTGGTGCTCAAATAGATGTGAAATACAGTATAATTAAGAAAATAATATCTAGAGAGAACCTTCTATTCAGTCAACAATTATGGCTTTATGGTTGATCGTTTCAAACTAAAGGAAATTTTGCATAAAATCATTCGTTTTCAGATATTTGTGAGAGGAAAAGAGGAAAGCAATTGATCAAACATGTATTCCTAATGATCACAATCACTATTGTTCTTGATCAATTTGTCAGTGAAGCTTTAATTTGACTTGTTCAAGTATTTACAGGTAGCAAAAGGAGAAAGGCTAGGTTGTCAAAACGAGATATGTATTGCGTATCGTTCTCTCCATTTTATGTAGCATATATATATCGAGATATATGCATCATGTATTGCAAGATATATTTTGATGTAGGACAAGATTGGAGGATTTTTGTATTTTATTTTTATTGTTTTAGAATAAGATTTTGACTAGGAATATTTTCATTTAGGTTAGAATTATTATCTTTCCATATTCGGTTTGATTTTGATTTCCACCTTTATTAGGATTTTTGGTCTACAAGAATTAGGATTTTATTTTAATTAATTAGGAAATATCTTTTATTTAATGCCGCTTGTTTTGGCATGATTTATTATTTCTTTTTCAGTAGGATTTCTAGGGTTAGGGTCTTATAAAAAAGGCTGTAACCTATTCAATTAGAAAAAACTTTTAAAGCTTTTCATCAATAATATTCAGACTTTTGTCTTTATTTCTTGTGCGCAAGATTTGCTCGTTGCGACGGGTTGTTTATCTCGTTTTGATTAGTACGCAACTAGTCTCTCGTGAATTCCGCTGCGTCAAGTGGTATCAGAGCCACGCTTTTTCCTGGTTCGATGGCATTCGTCCGTGGAAGATACACAAACCCTATTGACGATGATCGTAGGGAAGGATTTAACAGGACTCGCGCCAAGGGATTTGCCCATGGTCAATCTGTTAATCACAAAGTTGATAGGAACCGCGTTGAGGGATTTGCCCGCAACCAACCTATTAATCAAAACGTCTCTGGAGGATATTCTTATTATCAACTTGATAGTGAGGATGAATTTGAAGACAAGTTACCTGAGGATTATTATGGATATCTGTCGAAGAAGCGACATTCAAGGTCTGGAGGATTTTATCGCACAGATGATGACTTTTCAACTTTTCAGGTAGAACCAATAATTCCTACTTTTCATGGGTATTGTCATCCTGAGAATTTTATTTATTGGTTTCGTAAAGTAGATAAATTCTTTGAGTTCTACGCGGATATTCCTGAAGAGAAGGAGGTCAAATATGCGGCTCATAAATTATATGGCTATGTTTCTACATGGTGGGAACGATTGCAGTCCAATAGATTGCGACAGTATAAACAACCCATTAGGACATGGCCCAGGATGAGACGATTGATAAGTGATAGATTTCTTCAATCAAATCGTGGACAGGAGTTGTATCAAGAATACCGGAGAAAACTTAAGTCAAAACAAATGTTCCGAGATAATTTTGATGTGCAATATAGCCATGTTACTGCTGATACAAATTATTCAAGAAACATGCCAATGAGTTTGACTCAGTTAAGCTTCGGAAGTCAAAAAAAGAATCAAGTTCCTTCAAGTTCCAGTCAATCGTTTCACAATTATTATGACGGATATGAGGTCGCAGAAGAAGAAGGAGATCGGGTTGAATTCAGTGACAAAGATGAAGTTGGAGATGAAGAAGAAATTGGCAGCGCAGAGGATTGTTTGAGTGTCCCTACAGTCGAACAACAGTTTGATCTAGATAGAGGTGCAACCAATGAGGTAATTGTACGCGAGGATGAAAATATCTCAATATCGTACCAAGTACAAGAATTGAAGGGAGAGGAAAGTCATGAATTGGTGCATATAATTTCTCAGCACGTTAATACCATCAGCAATATTGAGCTTTGTGAACCACATGGAGGTATTACTTGTCCTAGTGATGAAGATAATACCAATGCTCTTCATGCGACATCATGTATACTTGATCTACCAACCAATTTTAAAATGGATCAAAGTCAAGAGAAACTGCAATTTCAGAATGAAGTTCAAATTGTTGATTTTCTTGGGTTGGAGCAGTTTGAGTTTTCACTCAATTCTCGTACCGTGGATACTGTCATTCAATTGAATTGCGCAGAAAAATCACCTTGGCAAGTGTACTTCTTTCTAAATTATTTTTGGAAAACAAGCGAGAGGTTGAAGTATTCCAAATATTTATTTCTTTGGAATGGCAGATGGCAAATTTCTAATGAGAACTCGAGGGCGAGTTCTTTTGAAGAAAAGGAGACTGATGTAGGACAAGATTGGAGGATTTTTGTATTTTATTTTTATTGTTTTAGAATAAGATTTTGACTAGGAATATTTTCATTTAGGTTAGAATTATTATCTTTCCATATTCGGTTTGATTTTGATTTCCACCTTTATTAGGATTTTTGGTCTACAAGAATTAGGATTTTATTTTAATTAATTAGGAAATATCTTTTATTTAATGCCACTTGTTTTGGCATGATTTATTATTTCTTTTTCAGTAGGATTTCTAGGGTTAGGGTCTTATAAAAAGGGCTGTAACCTATTCAATTAGAAAAACTTTTAAAGCTTTTCATCAATAATATTCAGACTTTTGTCTTTATTTCTTGTGCGCAAGATTTGCTCGTTGCGACGGGTTGTTTATCTCGTTTTGATTAGTACGCAACTAGTCTCTCGTGAATTCCGCTGCGTCATATTTACTCTTAAGTAGAAAAAACAGTTTTATGCGATGTGTAAAAAATACAAAATTTATCGCACGGTATGCAAAAATAAAACTTTGATGATTCAAACAGTACTTCTTCAGCTAGTAGTAAGAACGGCAGCCCCTTTTCTCTCTCTAAACTTTTCTCTCTACTAGGTTATCAGTCCCCTCTTTCCCCTCCTCCCCAATGGGTTTTACACTCATTTTTGGCGGTAGGAGGGGAGGGATTTCTCCTCCCGTGGGGTTTTTCTCTCCCAATCTTTTGATTTGGAGCTTTTTCTTGGGTGTTTTTGTGCACAGATTCTTCCTACCTCCTTTGTTCTGGTTATTCAAAGCTCGTTCTTTTCACTTTTTTCCCATATCCGAAGTTCCTACTACGTGTGTGGTGGTGGATGGGTTCGGTGATGGCTATGGTGGTGAGGCTGCGGTGGTCTTTGGTAGGGGCAGAGGCAGACGTTTTTGGGTTCTCTGGTTCCGTTTGGAGCTCGATCTGGCGTTAACAGGGTGCAAGGCATGTTGATCCAGAGTCGGTTCGGCTCCTCTGGCGTTTCTCATATTTCGGCGCTGGAGGCAGAGCGTCTGCAGACAGCGTCGATGTTGCTCGGCGTTTTCTGTGGAGTGGTGTCTTGATTTCTGTTAGGGTTGGGTTTGGGTTGATTTTTTTTTTTTGATCTTTTGGTTCTTTTCTTTGGTGTATCCAGATTTCTTCCCGTTTGTGGGGCTTCTCTCATCCCTGCGTGGGTGGTTCTGTTACTTTCTGTTGTGTTCCGCCTATTTGGAGTTGAGGGTTTAGTTGGAGTTGGGTGTAGTCTTTGGACGGAGTCCCCTCCTTTTGATTTCTTGATCCTTGTTTAGGGATTGAGTTTTCTCCTGATGTTCTGTTCTCTTGATTTATAATATTACCTGTTATCGTTGTGGCAAAAAAAAAAAATATACTTCTTCAGCTAAATCACTATGACATCCATGATCGTGTAAATGTCGCGAGAATATTTCCTTAACTAGTACGTTGAAGAGTAATTAAGAACTTCAATATACACAATAATACAAAGCTACTCCATATTTAAGATTAAACCTGATATAGCTAACCTCATATACAATATCATGTTTAATCTTAGATATATAGAATTGCGAAATGCGTATACCATATGCATATTTTAGGATTTTTTAAACGTTAAATATGTTTAGAGACGCGTATCTGAATCGTAAAATACAAACCGCCAATCGTAAGATTTTGAAAAGACGGCTACTCCATTTTAATTCAATAGTACGTATGTCGCTTTCTATTTTCATATGGGTTTGGCTTTTTCTATACAATCCGGTCAAAAATTTCGTAACATTGGGTTTAGAATTAAAATATAGCGTTGTGCGATCCACTCCATATTATTGAAGTAATTAGGCGATCCAAATCCATTTTAAAGTAATTTAATGGGACATTTTCAAATATGAGAGAGAAGTCTAAGTGTATCTTGGCCTTAAATATTTAGGAGTTGTAGTGCATCACAAAGTCAACACTTTGCAATTAGAAAACCTTAATTAAAGCTATAGAGTACAAACCAAATTGATCCCTTGAACTTCTAAAATAATTAATTAATTAAGGAAATCAAATGAAGATCAAACAATTAAGTTAATCTAATGATGATCAGACAATCAACTTTTTGAAAAATTTAGCGAAACTGGGTTCTAAATAATTTAGAGCCGCTTTTTTTTTTTTATCGGCAACAAATTTTATAATAACTCGACAAAGAGTATATTGAGGGTGCGAACTCTAAATACAAGGAAAAATTTGAATCATAGAGAAGGCCAGAAAAGAATGAGAAAAAATACATCAAACGAGAAATTAAACAAAACCACTATGAGATAATTGGAAATTTGGAAACTTCCAAAACCCCAGGAAAGCAGCTTCTATTAGTGAACTTTTTTTTTGCGTTTGGTTATAAATTTTTATACTTTTTAGACTTCTCTCGTCGAGACTGATTATTAATCCAAAAACTATAGCGTGAATCTAATGAAAATACAAAAAAAGACAAAGAAAATAACCAAACTAAAAGGTACTACCAAAAATTTAGGAAGAATGGGGAGAATTTTCAGTACGTGCATGAAGTTAACCGAACTGTTGTTTTCTTGCTCCTATTAGTCTTATAACAATTGCAAGATTAATGAAATTTTTTTGCCGTTCAAAAAAAAAAAAAGTTAACCGAACTGCAAAACCGGTACAAATAATCCGGTAAGAAATTACTAAATAATCTAACAAAATGACCCGCTCACCTCGTGTTAAGTGAGATATATTCTACCAATACAATAGTAATAACACATCACGTGATATTTAAAATCATCGATCACTAAGCAAATTGTGTAATACAAGTGCACATCTCCTGCACACAAACGTGAAAGGCATTGACCACTTAGGCCAAATTTCATGATCAATGGAGTCAAACTTCTCTCTCTCTCTCTCTCTCTCTCTCTCTCCAAAACACGCTATCGTAGCGTGGATGAACAGGGAATTCAATTGTCCAGGGTGTGGGCCATTTTGTTTGTGTTATTAGTACTTTGGTCTGGAAATGAATTCTAGCTCAATACCAAAACGTGTTCTTCATCATCTCTTTGGGAAACACACTTGTTTTTAAAGCATTTGAGCCATTGATCGCTCCACATACTGTATTGTGTCTGGTCTTCGTCAATCGCCAACATGGTGGTCCCATTTTACAGCTGCAAAACAAGGCTAATATGCGGCAGATGTCCCACTCCATTTACTGCTGTTTTTCGTCGAGGGTTCGGATTCTCTCCGATTGGACCGAAAGAGAGAATTTAAATCTGAACCATACATTAATGGTACAATTAATGGTTTAAATTTGTTGAGAAACTCTTATCGGTTAAAATTACTTAAGAATCTGATCTGAGCAAATTTGAAACAATTGAATATTGCACAAATGAATTATCCAAATTTAGACTGTCCGTTCAGTCCACATTAAGGAGTGGAGGGTCTATGTTTAATTTCATGAATTGGACAATAATCAAAGACGTATAGGTATGCTATTAAAATTTGGTGAAATTACACAGAGACCCCATCATCTATACGTTTTGAACACGAACACCCCCTAACCTTTAAAAACACCCAAAAGCATCCCCTCATGTATTACCGTTACCCAAGTGACACCCTTCCGTTTCAGAACCGTTTGTTGCAAGGGCACATGACAATAGTTTTGGCATTTTTAGACAAAAATGCCCTTAGGTAAATTACATGGAGACCCCCTCATTTATACGTTTTGGACACGAACACCCCCTAACCTTTAAAATCGCCCACAGACACCCTCTCATGTATTACTGTTACCCAAGTTAACCCCTTCGTTGGATTGCCGTTTGTTTCAATGGCACGTGCCAGTGCTTTTGGCCTTTTAAGATAAAAATATCCTTAAAACCCCATCCTTCTCCAGAATCCTCAACAAAACTTTCCAAGACCGACCCTTCACTCCATGATCGGCGACAAGATGATGTTACCAAGGCCGGCCCTAGGCCAAGTGGTGAAATAGTGTCCTACATAAATTTTCTAATTTAAAAACAATAAACATAAATACTTTTCTATATATAATTTCCATTCATACTATTCAACATGGTAAATATTTCGGCTTTAATGGCTTTTGCGGTTGCAATAATATTCAGTGAACTCAGATTTGAATCACAGTATCTTCAATTTATGTGGTAGAAGAATTTTTTTTTGGCAAAAAGACACTACAAAAAAGTACCCTGCCAGGATTTGAACTTAGGTATCTTATGTGAATAAGCAAACACTTTACCATTGAACCACCAAAGGAGTTTGTATTATAGTTGCACACAGAAAATATATATACTTATCTAGCAAGGGGTGCCCCATTTTTGGCCCAAAATGTGAAGGCCCAAGGCAGTGGGCTTTTAGGCCTCCCCATTGGGCCGACCCTGGATGTTACCCATGGTGCCAGCGGTAAGAGGGATCAACACGGATGGGTAATTTGGACAACAGTATTTTTGTCTCTCCGAACCGGATAACAGGCCACTGCCGTGGAGAGGTCGGCGTCTCCGAGGGAATGGACAGCGACGAGGACGTCAGGGTGGCGGAACACCAACGAAGAAGATCCCAACCGTTCCCTTGACCACCGAATCTGTATCAAAAGGGAATTAAATCCCCAGTCAAATCCTCAATAAACCACATCATGAACCACTTCCAATCCGTCGAGCACAAGCGAGGACTGGATGAAATTGATTGGTTGAAGACTCATAGGGTTAGAGAGAGAGAGGCGAGGGGAGGGGAGGACTGGATGAAATTGACTCGACAACCCTCCCAAATCATCAACGAGGTACCTCTTCCCCGAATCATCAGTCTCTTCCCTGCTTGGATGAAACAGAGTTTGTGATTTTTTAGTTTCAAGTAGATGAGGGGGTGTCTGTGGACGTTTTTAAAGGTTAGGGGGTGTTCGTGTCTAAAACGTATAGATGAGGGTGTCTTTGTGTAATTTCAGACAAGGGTATCTTTGTCATTTCAGCCATTCCGTTAACAGAGTTTGTGATTTTTTAGTTTCAAGTAGATGAGGGGTGTCTGTGGACATTTTTAAAGGTTAGGGGGTGTTCGTGTCCAAAACGTATAGATGAGGGGGTCTTTGTGTAATTTCACCTAAAAATTTTAGGTTGAGTCAGAAGTACGTAGACGTATGTGAGCAAAATTGAGGAAATGTCCACTTTTTTCCCAAAATTTAGAACCCTACCAATTGCATGAATGTCTTCGTCTTACTATGATTTGTCTATTATACGTAATTTTCACGCGACTTGCGGGGCAGTAGCATTCTTTTTTTTTATTCTTTTTTTTTTTTCCAATCGTCATATATCAGGGAGAGATGACATACCAACTGCACTGGGCAGTGGTTGTCGGGCAGTAGCATTCAGCAGTGCTAAATCTCACTGTCTAAAAGTGTTTTGGCGGTCAGGATTTTAAAGTTCTTTTAAAATCCGGACCATTGATTGCCGAGATAGAGGGTGAAATTGAGCGCTGCTAAATGTTACTATCGCTAAGGGATAGCATCCCCCCGTTCCATTTTCACGACTCATTTCTGCCCAAATAAAGTAAATTTATATGAATGACCTACACAAGTAACATTGGTGGTTTAGACTGCTCGTAGCACCAGCCCAGAAAATTAAGCATCAAACACCTTTCAAAACTCAGGTTCTGCTCGATGAAAGCAAAACAATGTGCTAACAGGCCCGCGCGTATAACTAAGGAGGGATCCCTTCCTCCTCCTCCAGAAAAAACACGTTTCCAATTTTTCTTACGTCCATGCAAATATGAAGAGCTAGTCAGGTAGGCAACAGTCAACAGGGTACGTCCAGCTTTCTAAACTTCCATAAATAAAGCTATTCAGCACAATTTTAACAAAATTAACCAGTTCCAACCGATGGATATGCGTTCGAACATGAACCGCAAAGGCATGGAGTGAGATAGCGACAATACGTATATACCGATCCGTACGCATAGAGCTGGAAGTGGAAAGTACTTGTGCACTATCAAGTATCAACAGAAACTCACTTGGGAATTCCCCTTTTATGTAAAAGTACCAGAGTACACTAAGAAAGGTCGACAGCACAATTTCCAGACCAATAACCCTGCTAAGGTACAAAAAAGAAAACTAATACTACTACTCTACTACTGATACAATACAACCGACCTAGGGTTCGCTAGAGAGACACCATCCAAAATTGTGACATTTTTGCCAATAAGACACAAGCATCAGACTTCAAAAACCTGAAGGATCTGATTAACATTGACAAACTCAAATAAACTGATACGGTAAACTTCAGCCGCTATTCTTCAACCATTACAACCCAAAAAAAAAAAATCATCTTCCCATTATTGACTCATATGACATAGCATTTCCAAGTAACGAAACACCTTTGATATTCAATGTTTTACCTCCTTCGGGGTTTGTGTTTAACCCTCACTATCCTCCTATTAGCCTTGTCATCGCCGGTAGAACCCAATAAGAAACTGTTGCCAGCAGCTGCGAAATCCAGACTGCCAGATGTCTGAAACGGAGATGGGTTCTGTGGGGTGCTTTGATTCTGTTGGCCCCCAAATTGAAAGGGATTTCCCGCTGATGGAACTGCTGAACTGAATACAAAAACCTGAAGGATCTGATTAACATTGACAAAACTCAAATAAACTGGTACAACGGTAAGCTTCAGCCGCTATTCTCCAACCATTACAAATCCCCCAAAAAAAAAACATGTTAGCCCAAAGGTTTCTATTGAATACCTTATTGATTTTGATGATAACAAAACATAATTTATTGGAATAGAATATATTTAATATTGTGATATTTGTTACTCATTTGAATTAATGTGTTTTTTTGTAGGATTTGGATGAAGTACACATGGGAAAATTCTACACCAATATTCCTATCTCCAACAGTCAAGATTAAAAAAAAAAAAAGTCAAGATTAAAATTAAAAGGAGGAAGATTAAGGACAAATTTTCTCCTAATATGTGATTGGCTATAAGAACTTCTATGGAAAGCAAATATCAATAAAGGAGGAAGCTAGAAGATTTCTTGGAGCTTTATTATTTTTAACGGCTAATTGAAGACTTGATCGAAGTTTGTGCGAAGAAGATTCATTGCTTAAGATGAAAAAATCTAGAAAGGCAAGATTGGAGCCAATCCTTTCAACGGCTAGTGGAGCTTCACCATAGAATATTGAAGATGGGTAAGAAGAAGACAAATTGCTTCATACAAGGAAAGAGCAAATTGCTTGATTTGTGGAAGGAGAATATTCTTTCCAACGGCTAGGAGTAAATATTTCTTCATCCATATTGGCTCTTAAAGGATTTGTTAATACAGGGGAAGAAGGAAGAAAAAAACAAAGAAAGAACTCTGGAAGAAAAATTGCCATGAGCCATCACTTGAAAATCTATCAAGTCATACTCAATTCTTCATCTAGATATCTATACTCTTGTGTGAGAGAGTTCTTAGTTTGAACCTTATTGTAAAAAGGGATTGTACACCCTTATTCATACTCTTGTGAGTGATTACTTTTTGTGAGTAATTTTGGAGAGAAAATCACTTGGAGTTAGGTGTTATTAGCACCGGAGTCAAAACTAGTTGGTTCAGGTGTGACTAGCACCGGAGTCAAAATTAATCAGAGCGATTGGGGATAAATTGCTCATTGTAAAGGTTATTTAGCACCCGCGAAGCTAAAAGATTGTAACTATTGGAGATAGTATAGCAACTCCCGAGTTGGACACTTGGGGAGTAGATTAGGCCATGAAGTTGCGGATCGAACCACTATAAATCCTTGCATTTGATTCTCTCTTCCTTACTCTCTTTACTTTCAGTTTTGCATATCTATTCGCATGAATAAATTGATATATTATTGAATAACGAGTTGTGGTAGAATATCTTGAATAATTAGTCAATTAGTTTTTAAATTCTGTATTATATTTGAGATACTCAATTCACCCCTCTCGGATTGCTATTTGGACCAACAAATCATCTTCCCATTATTGACCCATATGACATAGCATTTCCAAATAACGAAACACCTTTGAAATTCAATGTTTTACCTCCTTCGGGGTTTGTGTTTAACCCTCACTATCCTCTTATTAGCCTTGTCATCGCCGGTAGAACCCAATGAGAAACTGTTGTCTACCAATGAGAAACTGTTGCCAGCAGCTGCTAAATCCAGACTGCCAGATGTCTGAAACGGAGATGGGTTCTGTGGGGTGCTTTGATTCTGTTGGCCCCCAAATTGAAAGGGATTTCCCGCTGATGTAACTGCTGAACTGAACACAAATCCGGAAGATGGATTTGAGATAGGAGTTTGGCCAAACACTGGAACCGTAGGGGTGGATGCCTGTATGGGTTGGTCCTCAGCCATACTGTCCTCCATGTTCATCTGATCACCGTTACCGAACACAGGCAGCGTTTGGGAAGAAGAGGCAGAAGCAGCAGCAGCTGACGTGAATGAGAAAAGAGAACCTGATGAAGAACCAAACACCATAGGTGCACTATTGGTAGCAGCAGCAGAAACGGACGATGCACCAAATGAGAAAACAGTTGGTGGGGACTCCGTGGTAGAACTGAAAATGGAAGACTTTGGGGGTTAGGTTTTTTTTTTGGTAATTACTTTGGGGGTTAGGTTGCCAAAGATTGTTTCCTTCTTCTCTGTTTTGGCCTTCACATCTATTGGTTCAGCAGTGGATGTAGTCGATACTGTTGAAACTGAATTTGTTGGAGCTACAGATGTGGCCCCAAACTGGAAAATGGGGACTGTCGGAAATAAAGGTCCTGCAGCAGGGGTAGACTAACTGCCATTGGAGGCGGTTCCATTGGCGGCCATGGTAGAAGTGGAAGAAGCCACAGTGGTATAGCTATTCGCCAAAATACTGGAAGCTAGAGCTGGAGAAGGTGAAGCCAATATGGAAGAGCTTAAACCAGGTGAACCATTAAGACTTGTACTCTTGGGCGGGGCACTGAAGGAGAAAATGTTGCCAGTTGATGTTGAAGTTGAAAGAGCAGAAGAAACTGAAGCTTCTGATTTTCCCACTGTATCTCCAGATTTTTAGTGGATTCCTGAATTGGTGGTGGATACCAAACCAGGTACGCCAACTCTGGTGGATTCCTTTTTCCCTTCTGGGAATGATTTGGGAGATATAGGGTTTATTACTAGTCCGTCTGCTAGTAATAGATTCTCTCCTCTTTCTGGAAAGGTGGTAGATGCTAATTGTGCTACTTATTCTTCGGTTGCTCCGGATGTGGAAGATAAGTATGCCTGGTCGTGTAGATGATGTTCTTCCTTTGGATGGGAAAGCTGTACGTAGCTCCTCCTTTGCCCAAGGGTGGTGGGGGTAAGACTAAAGGGGAAAGGTGGTAATAAGAAGTCTTAAACTTTCTTAATGTCTAAGATTGGTGTGTGGAATATAAGGGGCCTCAATAACCCCTTAAAGCAAAAGGAGATTCTGTCCTTTATCAGAGGGAATAAGATTTCCCTGTTTGGTGTTGTAGAGGCTAAAAGTCAGGCCTGGTAATTTGGCTAGTGTTACAGCTAGATGTTTTCCAAGTAATTGAAGTTGTGTTAATAATTTGGGCAACCTGTCAGTGGCTAGGATCATTGTAGGTTGGGATCCTCAAGTATTTTATGTTTCTTTGGTGTTTTGCTCTGCCCAAATGGTTGTGGTAGCTGTTGAAGCGATTGCTGAGCACAAGATGTTCTATGCCTCTATTGTGTATGGGCTGAACTTAGCTAGAGATAGAATTGGACTGTGGCCTGCCCTCGACCTGACCAGAGAAAAGAATAATCAAGGTACTAGCTAGTAAGTTGGCCCGGACAACTCTTACATTGAACAAATATAGTATATATATATATCCTATGAAGCACAAAACAAAAATTATATCCACACACACAAAAAGTGGGGTGGGTGGGGCAGTCCGCCGTTGATGAAGATTACCATATTATTCATCCTATTAAAATCGAAATTTATTCTGACCAAACTAGTTCGTGTTTGATTAAAAAATACATAGTGGAAGGCTCCCTTAATGACAGTCTAGTGTCCTTTTTGTAACTTCAATAAACTACACAAGAGCAATAATAGATTCACATTTCGTAGAGTTGATTTTCAAAAACTGCAAATTATTATATATGTTTATAAAATTGACCCGGACACCTTGAATACCATAAAAGAAAAAGCTTGCTAATCGAAGGTTCAAAAAGAAGAAAACGATTTGCCAAGCAAAGTTATATAGTGAGGCCCGAAAGATATGTCAAAGTCTAAATTGGCATTTCTGGAATACATATAAAAAAGGTTGACTAGTGTGAATTGAGAACTGTACTAGAAGGAGATTTTGAAGAAGGAAAAAAAAACGTACAGTTACGTGTTGTCCTTACTCTGTTTAATTTTTTGTAATTCTTTATAAAATTTAATTAAATCTTTTTGCTTAAAAAAAAATCCACTGCCTGGGGACAAAGATAATTAAGCTCACAAATAGTGAGAAGAGGATGAATAGTCAACAAATTTGTCAGTGGTTTAGGTAAAGTATGATACACTGTATATCTTAACCACTTTGATTTTGGAGATTCTCAAGCTGAAAACGATGGATGCTACCTTTGAGTTTGGCCCATGGCATAACTGCTTGCCTAAATACATTATACATGTCTCTCTCTCTCTCTCTCTCTCTCTCTCTCTCTCTCTCTCTCTCTCTCTCTCCTTTTTACTCTTTTATCTTTTTCAAAAATGACACCGACACAGCAAGTGAAAAGTTGAAGTATGTGTACGCTAATCTAAATATTTTCTTTAATTCGTTGGCCAATTAACATTTTAGGTAATTACGCTGACGTTCGACCCCTTGAGCTATACAGGTACAATCATTTGAGCTACAATGAAATCTTCATATTCCTACTAGAAAAAAAGATGTCCCCTTGTGCTCCATATTAAGTTTATGAACTATACGAACACCAAGAGGTTTGGCTTAGTGGTCAAGACAGGTGAGTTGTGACTTAAGAATTGGCTCACTCGTAAATTTCATGTTCGAAACCTCTTGAGTGCTAGCAATTCTTATAGACCAGTCTATATAAGATTTTGTCCCAACTTTAATAACCTGGTATAAGCACATGAGCTATAAGAAACAAAAAAATAGTTAACCAAATTCAGGAAGATGTTTTCCACCTCGAAGTTATGCTTAACCCTGACGCTAAAACTAATAAGAGCGTACCAACCCTACTAAATTGACATAAAATATCTTGTTAAGACAAATTAATCATCAATAGTAGTACTAATGTATGCCTAATGGCAACCATGCACAATTCATTTTTCTCAAATGGAAGGACAAACCCATGTGTGGATAGTAGTAATATCTAACTGGTTGAAAATTGATGCCAAAAATATGCCCGTTAATTTAACTGTATTTCTTGCTCCCTCTGTCCCATAATATTTGTTCGATCCGCAAAACGATGACTTAAAAATAATACAATTTTTGCAAGAAAAATTCAAAATTTTTTCAACTCACTAGATATCGATGAGTTCTTTTAATTTATAAAAAAAATTTGAATTTTTTTTGAAAGATTTTTAAGTCTTCATTTTGCAGACCGGATAAATATTTTGGGACGGAGGTAGTATCCAGTAGTAGTATCAAAGAGGACAGACAGCTCAGTGATATGACTGCAGGGTAGGCCTTGAAAACGGCCAAATTTTATAATCCATGTGCAGAGAGGCTGTATGTCTTTTTAGACTTTGGGTAAATTACATTAAACCCACCTTAATTATCGCTCGGGTACACTTAACCCCCTTTAACTCCTTGAAATTGGACACCTATAGACTTCCGTTCTGAATCTGTTAGGATTTTGGATGGAAGTTAGTCATGTGAGGAGCACATGACCAATTTTGAAAACCTTAGGACTATAATGCCCTTACTTGGGGCACATATACGCAGGAGATGGCAAACAAATCCACCTGTTTGTTCTCTCTCTCACACTCTCTCTCCACCCTAATTTCCTCTCTTCCTACACCTCCAACCTTCTTCCATCCATGGCAGATAATTCAAATAGCTCAACTGAAAATCTCAGAGAAGGCGATTTGGAGATGGTATGCCGTTGCGGGTTGTGAATTCAATTTTCGTACCAGTCACAAAAATCCCCCATGGTGGATTTCAAACATCCAGTTTATAGTATTAGACATCCTACATTACATTGCTAAAATTACACATAGCCACATAGTAAATGTAAGAAAAGAAACACTAGATAGCCGAACTAATATAAAAATTCATAAAGAATTTTAAATCAATTTAAGAATTTGTACCTATATGCAAGTGTAAAACCCATTGTAGTCAGTTTAAGAATCTGTACCTATATGCAAGTGTAAATCAACACTAATTAGCTTCTAATCAATCACTAACCTAGATACATACACAGCTAATTTGCTTTGAATGCCTTGATTTAGACTTGAAATCGCAAATATTGAATAGAGGCTAGGTATGGGTTAATCGATTCTGTCATCTTACTTCTAGGGTTTGGTGGGAGAATAACTGAGGTTGCAAGCCATATATGTAGGTGGAGTCCATTTGAGGGAAAATTCCTGCTAATATCAAAGGATACTTTTAGGGTTTGGAGGAAATACATATATGCATATATGTACATATCTCGCACAAATGGAAGGATCTCAAAGATCTCGTTTGATTTCTTTTTTTAAAGGGCATATAGGTAAAATGCTATTCACCATTAACGGAGCACAGCCATTTCAGGTTTCAAGAAGTAAAAGGGGGTTAAGTGTCATGTTTGATAGTTAAAGGGGGTTAAGTGTAACCGAGTGATAGTTAAGGGGGGTTTAATGTAATTTACCCTTAGACTTTCCCATGCCAGACTTTATTACTACGGAGTACTTTTTTTTTTAAATCCAGTCAATTCATTCAAACATACTTGAAGGCAAAAATTACATCGCAATATACAAGAAAGCACCAAACTATCTATTTTGAGACACGAGTTACTGTACAAAGCACACTAGGCTACAGACTCAAGAACACCCTACAGAAGCAGCCGACACAAGTATCGACATAAGAATCCCGTCCGGGACTAGGCAGAGAGATACCAAATGGAATCTCAGCACAAACCATTAGACAATAAGTACAGATGTAATCACAACAACAACAAATACAAGCGAAAAGGAAAATATTTGCTCCCAAGGACAGGCCCCAAGGGCCGCCCGCCGGAATTGGACCGGGAGACCCAATCCAGAGCTGTGGAGTCCTCTAGGGGGACTCCGAGGCAAACCTTCGCTGCCACGCAAGGCCGAGCAGCGCCGGGGAAAGTCTCCGACAAGCCAAACGCGCCCACGACGGCCGAAGAACAAACATACCCAACCGCAAGAGTTTTGAGCATGTGTATTGATTCGAGACTGCGTTCTTATTTCTTATGGACTTAGCTTAAACATAATTTAAATCTGGAAATTTTGTTCTTATTTGAATTTTTTTTTGCATTTGTTATTTTTGCGGGTTATTGAATAGTCTCGACGAGAGGAATCGGGAAAAAAAAATTACTTTTACCCAAGTATTTTGATAAATAACTACTTTTTAGCGCAAAAAGTATTTTTTTACTAAAAAATTGTTATTTCTCAAAATACTTGGGTAAAAGTAAAAAAAAAATTTTTTCTGATTCCTCTCGTCGAGACGAATCAATAACCCACAAAAATTTGACGCAAAACTAACATTGTGGAAAAAAATTCAAATAAGAACAAAATTTCCAGATTTAAATTATGTTTAAGCTAAGTCCATAAGAACGCAGCCAGACAATCTACTAGTAGTCTTTTTTCTTCCATCGGCGGTAAGAGGTGCTCGGATTTGCTTATGTGCAACTCAACTAATCTAATTCTTGGTCAGGTTAGAGAAAAGCAATCGCAATTTACGCCAAGACTAAGAAATTGATAAGAAATTACTTTTTTATGGCCTGACCCAAAATTTGAACTCAAATCAATTAGGGGAACTGACTGGCCGGCCCATTTTTGTACCTCTTTACCCGTTCAGGCCCCTTGCGCGTCTAACACTACCCATCTAAGCCCTGTTTTAAGTGATCTACCCAAAATACCCCCACAAACTATTCCAAACCCTGCCGACAAATCAATATAGATCTGAGAGCACCAAAAAGCGGAGAAGATGGACTCAAATCTGAATTTTGTGAATTCGAGCATGACATCGACAGGGTCTTGGTTCTCCAACATGCTCTCCAGCCACCGGAAGAAGCAGTCGGCGTTCAGCCAGAGTATGGTCCGAACTGCAATCGGGGCATGTCTTTGTCTATGGTTTCGGATAATGGCAACAAGGCGGAGTGGCTTGACAGATCGAGCGAGTACTCGTCGTCGACGTCGTTGCAAAGCTAGTGGCAAACGCCGAGGAGGGAAGCGGCGGCGTCATGGCGCGGCGACGGAGGAGGACGACTGAATCAGTCAGGTAGTGCGAGCCCTAATCGACACTGGAATCGGAAAGAAGTAACGCCAGACTTTCTAATGATAACATATGTCCCAAATGGGGAAGGTTCATCCACTGCCGTTGGTTTGTCTTCATTCTATTGTGTTCAACAACAACCAGAGAATGCATTGCTTTCATTCGTTCTCTTTTTGATCCGCAATTATACTTCGTTTTCTTCTTTCTTTAGCTATTGTTGGAGTCGTAGAACCCGTAGTGAATTTTGCTACCGTCGTTATTTTTTTTCCTTTCTGGTTCAACCACAATCATAATGGATGCACCGTAATTGCCCTTTGTATTTTTTATTCTCTTTTTTTTAACAATTAACATAATTAATAGTCTAAATTCATAATTAAAAGTGTGTGAATTGTACAAATCAGATATGAATTCTATATTTAGGGGTGTAAATTTAGTATATAGAGGTGTGAATTCTGTATTTTAGGAGTGTGAATTCTATATTTAGAGGTATGTATTTTATAATTTGAGGGGTGTGAATTGTGTAGACGGGTGTGAATTTTGTATTTAGAGATGTGAATTGTGCAGATGGGCTGCATTTCGGAGTGTGAATTTTGCAAATGATCGTGAATTCTAGAGGTGTAAATTCACGCCAATAAATACAGAATTCACACCCCCGAAAATGAAATAAGGTGTGAATTCTGGGGGTATGAATAGTGCAAAGGGGTGTGAATACTGTGGGTGTGAATTCTGAAAAATGATGTGAATTTTGCGAATGGGTGTGAATTATGAGGGATGTGAATTTTGGGGGTATGACTAGTGCAGATGGGCGTGAATTCTGTAAAAAAAAGAAATGAAAGTGAATGTTAGGGGTGTGAATTTTACAAAGGCGTGTGAATTCTGGGATGTGTGAATTCTTGGGGGTGTGAATTCTAGGAGGTGTGAATTTTCGGAGGTGTGAATTCTGAAAGGTGTGAATTCTTGGAGTATGAAAAGTGATAGGGGCAAAATAGTAAAGGCATTCACCCCTTGGATCCAAGGGTGTGAATTTTGTAAAGGCGTGTGAATCTAGGGGGTGTGAATTCTTGCAAACGAGAGTGTATTCTGGGAGTGTGAATTCTGTGGGGTGCGAATTTTGGGCGGGGTGTGAATTCTTGGGGATGTGAAAGGGTGTGAATTCTAGGGAGTGTGAATTGTTGGGGTGTGAATTTTGTGGGGTGTGAATTCTGGGCGGGATGTGAATTCTGGGGGTGTGAATTTTTAGGGGTGTGAATTTTGGGAGGTGTGAATTCTTGGGGTATGAAAAGTGATAGGGGTAAAATAGTAAAAGTATCTTTAAAAAGGGTCTAGATGGGATAGCACTTTAAAAAAGGATTTGCATGGAACTCCATACAAAATTTGGGACCGGCCAGGAATTTCCCCAATCAATTACATGGGGAGCAAACACGCCAAATAGGCCTGTCAATGGATCAGATCCAATCCGGATCCGATCCGAATCCGATAACGTCGATCCGATAATCCGATAATCCGAATCCGGTAAGGATTCGGATCGGATCGGATTAAATCCGTTATCAATCCGAATCTGAACTTCTTTTTTTTTTTTGACTTTTTATAAATTTTAAAAAAAAACAGTAATTTTTTATTTTGAAAAAAAAATGTATAAGAAGTTGTATTTTTATTTTAAAATTTTTTGGAAAATAATTTTTTTTTGCTAAAATTTTTGAAGTAAAAAAGTTTTCGGATCGGATTCGGATTTTCGGATCGGATCCGGATTACGACTATCGGATCCGAGTCTTATCGGATCCAAATCTTATCGGATCCGGATCGAATCCGGCCCGTTGACAGGCCTAACGCCAAATAATCGAAGTAACCCCTGGGGCTGTCCTGTTACTATAAACTTACAATATCACCACCTACAAATCATGGTCTCTCTGTCTCTTGTGGTGGTTTTAAAGAGTGTTGCAGTGCTCTGCTTTTCTCGTCTTGTCAATATACAAGGTCGCATTTCAAAACAAAGAAGAAATGCTTTGGTCCCACCAATCACCACAGAAATTAAAACCCACAAAAGTAATTTGATTTGTCAGTGAACATACAAAAAAAAAAATCTAACGAGATCAATAACATGATAGGAAAATTCTACCGTACGGATATCAAGAGAGTGGGTATTACTGTCTTATGGGAGCATGGACGAAATCAGGATTTAAATTTGATGGCACCAAATTAAGAAATTATATTTTCAAAGTTTTGACACGATAATTCGCGCTCTTAATTTGTATTGTTATCAACGTTCTAAAAGTTAGGAAAACCTCAGAGAGAGATTGCACGTTGATAACATGTCATTAGTGACATTAGATTATTATTACTAGTACCTACAAGAATAATTAACGTAATTATACATATATATTATAAATATTTGATATTCTTTATGACGTTCTGCCAATATCTCTTGATATATACATCTCGTTGATAATGTGATATTTTGGTCTCAATAAATATTCAATCTACTCTTATAACAGTTAATATCTACGATGATGGAAAGGGTGAAATATTTCATGAACTAAAGCTTAGCGTATTCAAAAAATATATGATCCATGTATAGAAATGACGGAAATGGAGAAACATCAACATAGTATATGTTTCGCAAACTATCATAAAAGGTTCGAAATATGTTGCCGAGCAAAAAAAAAAGGGTTCGAAATATGTATCTCTGAAATTTGTGGTGTTTCATTTACCCCAAAAAAAATTGGTGTGGGTCGGGGCTCACATGATGTTGACGTATCGCTAAATGGGTGTTTGATGCCGGGGATATGCTGTCTAGTTAAATTCTAAATAGATCTTTGTGATGATTTTCTCAAATACATGTCGTTTATTATTGTGCAATAATATCGATCCTAACCAAGTCCTTGTCAAAGACACGAGGATAGGCACTTATGTAACCTAGAATATATGCTCCATCTCATTTCGATCTCTCTAATTTTTGTTTTGTTGGTTATTAAGATTTATAGTTAAACTCAAAATCCGTTTTAACTTCAGACGGCCATCTAAATGTTTTTGGAATATGTTTGTGAAAAATATGCCTATATAAGAGTAGTTTATCCGTAAACAATAGGTAGCGGATAGAAAAGTGATGGTTTGGATTATCTCGCGACAAGTATAAAGTGTCACTATAAACCAAACCGGATTGTGTGTAGATGAATCACGAGCTCTAAACACGATCACAACAACAATCTCAAGCGATGGAGTGATACCATGAGCTTCGAGTATCACCCTCAATTCCACGGCGTAAAATCTTGAATTGCTCTATAATGTAGAGCGAGAAAACTAGAGAGAGAACGTTTTTCCTCTTAATTTTGATCTGCGTAACTTTCTATGTGTTTCTGCATGAATTAAATAGAGGAGCATCTCGATGCACACGAATTCTAATATCCCAAGGAGATAGCTAGAGTTGGTTTCGTATTCTTCCATTTTATCTCCAACATAAGACAAAACTCTGTTTAATGGCTCACCAGGTCATGCCCACAATCCGATCTAATCCCGAACCCGGCCCCAAATTCCAACACCATCCAAAGTCCAAACATACCATTGCATTCTTTCATAATGAACTTAATAAAAAGTACTAATAATTTGCGGAGAAAGTGACATAAAATGCATTCTTCAGTTACCATAATGATAATGTATTTAATGGTAGTATATATCTACATCTATTACACTCATGTGCATGTCTAATTGACGGCCATTTACAACTATTCCAATTGGACTTTAATTCTGCCTACCAATATTAAACTCCTGAAAATAGTACTACTAGTTAATGCCTTGTTCGGATGGCTACTTTGGAAAAAAAAAATTCAACTCCAAAAACACTTATTATTTGTACTTTCGAACATTATTTTCGTTTCTCTAGCTTTCTATCTACTCATTACCTTTATATCCAATTATTATCCTAATTTCTCTCTTCAGTCATTATCTCAAAAACGAAACACAAATTTTTTTGAAAACCCATCCGAACAAGGAATTAAAAAGGGGCAACTCGAATTAAATAGTCGTATTAAGGCCCCTTGAATTTGAAGGTCAATGTGTTCACACTGAGAAAAGATCAGCTGAACAGAAGGAGGGTATGGTTTGTAAAATACAACTCATACTGCATTATTTTCGATGATTAAGAGTGTCTGGGCCAGCTTACGCATACCTTAACTAATTCATTTTCCGATCCGGTCAAAAGCAGGCCATCCACGGGATTCACAAGAAATTGCTTTCTTGCGGCCGGACTCAAGAATCAAACCCCAATGAGTTGTGTGGGGATCGAGTACAACTCACGAACCAACCGGATTAACCTTGGCTCTTGCCTTCTTTTGGCTTTGGTTCTCGGGTTGCATTTTGCCGGTGTGCCCAAGATCCTTTTTTTTCTTTGTTCTCTAAAGATTAATAAAATCTTTTTCCTTAGAAAAAAATAGAATAAAACTGATTCATTTGAATCGTTTGCCTGTGAAAATGATCTTAACGAGATCAGGGGATCAATCATAATCAGACAAAGACAGCTTGCCTTTAGAAAAATTATTACTGGTCATATATGAGTCGACTAAATTATAAAAAAAATACCGACTTTGCTGTTTATTGATTAATACTCATATAAAAACAGTTTTTTCTTTTCAGAAAGGAAAGATGAAAAACGGTTTTTCTTATTGATCAGGAAAATGCTACTAGTTTTTTTTTTTTTACGTTTGCTATTTCTTCTGACTCATTCTGAGGCTCCGTTCCAGAACGCTTCTTAAAAAATAAGTACTTATTTCACCATTTCTTTTTCGAAAATAAGGACACCTTCTTATTTTTCCCAAACAAAAAGTTTCTTTCACATTTTCAAACTCAAATATAACATAAATGAAAAATATATATATATATATATATTTTGCACCGTATTAAAGATCTCAATGAGATCTATCAAACAAGATCCATAGTGATCGGAAAATTATTTGCGTAAACACATGATTTTTGAGCTTCAAGTTGCCTTATACAAAAAAATTGACTGTTGGTATGGTAATTGGCGGCCACCAGACGGCCGATCCGAGCCGTCCAAAAATTTTAAAAAAAAAACCGAGGGGGCCTACGCGGGAATCAACGGAATCCGAGGTGTGTAGGGTGCTTGACCGGAGCACCCCTTTTTCGTGTATATATGACAATCATATATACACGAAAAAGGGGTGCTCCGATCAAGCACCCTACACACCTCGGATGCCGTTGATTATGGCGTAGGCCCCCTCGGTTTTATTTTTTAGAATTTTTGGACGGCTCGGATCGGCTGTCCGGTGGCCGGAGACGGCCACGCGCGGCCGCCGGTACGATTTCCGCCCCCGGGCCGTAGGTACCTATACAAATTCTTTCCAAATAAGAAGCAAACTTCTTATTTTTCTGGAACAGGGCTTCTTTTTCAACAAAAAATAAGTTCTTTTTGGTTTTGTGGAACACAGCCTGATTATTCAAATCACTGTGATGTATTTGAAACAAAGCCTAAAAAATTAATACCTTTTGAGAATTATGTATTAAAAATGGTTATCAATTCTTGATTACTTTCAACATTAAGATTTAAAAGGAGAGTACTGAAAGTCTGGTGTTGACAGTGTTGTATAGGTGAAATTATAAAATAATCTGGGAGTACCGTCACGTGATACTCTGGACCACTTTACAACCACACATTCATGTGGGATCTACCACTAAGTGTATGGACCCCACATAAATGTGTGGTTGATAAGTGGTCCGAAGTACCACGTGACAGTATTCTCGGACTATTGAATAATTACTATTTTTTTTTTAATAGTTCAAGATTTTCTCCTCTTTTTTATGTCAAGCGGTTGGAAACTACATTCGCAATACATGAGAGTTTTAATAACACTAAATCAATCATGTGAAATTAACCAATGACAACTGAATAAAGACTAAAAGCATGTACACCAGACTCTTTACTTTCCCTTTTTTTGCTTAAGTAGAGAGGAAATTTAGAAAAAGCAACCTGCAGCAGCCTAGGTACTCTCAAAGGTATTATACCTTTGGCTGCAAAGACTCGGTACCTTTGGCGATGGACTATAGCTAGGTAAAGAATAAACAATTAATATTTGAGTCTCTCTCATCCAAGCAAAGAGTAAACAATTAATATTTGAGTCTCTCTCATCCACTTTATCCTCCCTCTATCTCTCTGCATTCATACCCATCTTTATAATTAATTGAAGGGTAAATTACAGTTAACCCCCCTCTAACTATGTCTCGGTGACACTTAACCCCCTCTAACTATTATTTTTGGCACTTAACCCCCTCTAACTAACTGAACTTCAAACGGTCATAACTTCTTCGTCCGAAATCGAAAACATGCAAATTATATATCAATTTCTAGGTCTTGAAGTCAGCTTTCTAATGACACCAAAATCACATCACGATTCAAAGCACACAGAAAGTTATGATCAAAACGGTCTTTTTGTCTACCAGCCCTTACTCTTTTGATCATAACTTTCTGTGTACTTTGAATCGTGATGTGATTTTGGTGTCATTAGAAAGCTGACTTCAAGATCTCGAAATCGATATATAATTTGCATGTTTTCGATTTTGGATGAAGAAGTTATGACCGTTTGAAATTATGACCATTTGAATTTCAGTTAGTTAGAGGGGGTTAAGTGCCAAAAATAATAGTTAGAGGGGGTTAAGTGTCACCGAAGCATAGTTAGAGGGGGTTAACTGTAATTTACCCTTAATTGTAAGTATTTGGATAGAGAGAATAAGATAGAGAGACTGTTGTGTGGTGAGAAGAAAAAGTAGATAGGTAAAATAATAGACAGTGCCGGTCCAAGAAATAGCCTCATATCGAGAAGAAATAAACCAACAAACAAAGAGTCCTATAAAGGAGAAAAACTATTCAATTTTTGGCTTCGGCACACTGACCTCTCAGTTGAAAATGTACGAGCATGAATGGTTCAATATTTTTGGGGTCAGTCCATACTGATCGGCCCTATTGGTAGTTTTAAATGTATCATTGGAACACAAACATATTCAATATTCAATAAATATAATGGTGGAGTAGAACTAGAAAACAAATGATTTAAAGGATTGTAACGAACATTCAGAGGGTTAAACGATGGCAAGACGATATGAGGTTCTCGGGTTCATTGAAATTTTAGGGTTTCATCTTCATTCTTCGATTATCTTTTCAGATTCACCCCATACGAAAAGAGATTTTAGATCAAAGGGATAGTTATTTTCCGACCGCGATCGGAAAAAAAAAAAGTTTTACTCTTTAGTTTGGTGCATTAAAAAAGTTATGAATTTGGGAGTAAGATACCTTACCATTCATATATAGACTCGGGGACTCCGTACTGCATGATCTGAGCCATTCAAAAGTGTTTTGTAAATGTGGACGGCTCGGATTAATTGTGCACTACACCCCTGCATTATAGTCTCCTCAGTTCTTCATATTTTTGTATGTCCAAATACTCGATACATGTCCTTTTCCAAACCAGTTGTTTTTGTCGCTCAAATAGATGTGAAATATAATTAAGAAAATAAAATCAAGAGAGAACCTTCTATTCAGTCAACAATTATGGCTTTATGGTTGATCGTTTCAAACTAAAGGAAATTTTGCATAAAATCATTCGTTTTCAGATATTTGTGAGAGGAAAAGAGGAAAGCAATTGATCAAACATGTATTCCTAATTATCACAATCACTATTGTTCTTGATTAATTTGTCAGTGAAGCTCTAATTTGACTTGTTCAAGTATTTACAGGTAGCAAAAGGAGAAAGGCTAGGTGTAGACACCTCATTCTGGACTGTCCAGATTAGTTTACTTACGGTCTTTTGATTCCCCGATGATGATTAAAGATCAAGAACATCCCGAGTTTGTTAATGAGTTTGAGCTTTGAGCGCCCCGAACCTCATTCAAACCTTTCTGAACTCCTTGTCGATCCTTCAAGCCAGAACCAAATGGCCTCAGCAAAATCCTACTGGAGTACGCTGGTGATGGACTAGCGTGCGCTGCAAGCACTGCCACGTGTCAGTCATCGCCCGTTATTGGCGCACGCCACTCAACAAGCGGCGCATGCCAGTCAATGCCAGTCAAATCAATTTTATTCAGCCAGAAGCGCGGGACTTTTGGTAGCCACCCGACGTCAGCCACAGTTCCCCTGATGATTATATCGTCCAGGACTGTCCCCCCTCTTCCTACACCACCTTTCAAGAGGAGTCCCATGCATTTAATGCATGGGAGGCTCCCTCTCTTCCTAGCCACCCCAAACAAGCCTTAAGGCACAACTGATCAGTCCTCTTTCACCTCCATAAATACCCCCCCTTGCATTCATTTGCAAGGGGTTAAGCACATTAAGGCTCCTAGTCTCTCCTCTCTTCTTTCTCTTGTTTTTCCCTTGTTTCCTTTCTTCTTCCATAGAAAGAGCAAGCAAGGAGAAACTTCTTCTAGTCCATCACCCTCATCACCTTCATCATTCATCCATCATCTTCAAGCTCAAAGCTCAAACTACATTGTCAACCTCAAAACCGAAGGTATACCACCTTTGATCTGTTATATGTTCTGACCCCTGAGGGGGGCTGGCAGGGTCAAGGCTGGTAATCTATACCAGTCCTGGCCCTAATGCTGGCAAGGTTTCAAAACCGTGTGTGGTGATCAGGTGGCGCACGCCAGTTATATGTGCCGTACACCAGTAATGGCTTTATGGTAAAACTGGTGTGGGGATCACCGATCATCATTTCTCTTATTTCATTAGTATCTGATCACCCTGATGCATGATAAAAATCAGTTTACTGCTTTCTGTATTTCAGAACTGTTTAAGCCTAGTACTTAGTTTTTCCATTCTGTTGTTTTGGAATGCCTCTGGGAGCCTTCTGGTCATGTTCCAGAGCCCAGATGGTGCAAAGCCAAGCACTGACCGAGTAGTGTCAACTGGCGCACGGTACCATGTACCTGCGTGCGCCAGTCACTCCTTGACCGGTGGCTGGCCCTTACATGGCAACTAGGCCCCTGGCCTCTGTTTCTCCTCCCCTCACTGTTTAAGGGGTTTTCTATTCATTTGGTGGCTCTTAAGCCCTTATCTGTCTGTAACTGTATATAGCTGCTAGTATATCAACTGCGTGGTTTGTCCTGGGTGTGCACTGGTCCATTCCAGAGCCCAGAGGGTTGTTTGCAAGAGCTGTGAGTTTGGGTCTACCGGCGCACGCCAGAAATGGTGTGGCGCACGCAGGTCATGTCTGCATGCAGTGGCTGGGCCAGTGCATACAGGCCTGTTCCTGCGTGCACCTCATCGTGTCAGTGTGTTCCAGTTTGTTTCAAACGCTCACATGAGCTTGTTCTCAATCTATTATGCTTATTTTAGATCAAACATCCAACAAACATCCATTTTATCACATTTTTGTATATAAATCCAAACGTGTTACAAGTTTTAAATCCCCATTAACTATTCCCCCGCTCTAACTGGCTAAGAATGATCGAATGAGAGAGAAAAATCAACGTTTTTATAAAATGCCCGAGTAGAGACCGATCTCCGGATTGGGCGAGAGGAGTGCCATAAAACCCTTCCCCTCTCGTAACTTGGCTCCCGAACCTCAGATATCGAAGGTGGCGACGGTCCAGTCTACAAGCCTTTTTCAAACTCAATCAAGCGTGATCCAAACATTTTTCAAAACATGGTTTCTTGGGTACTCTCCGCAAAACCCGAGTGGCGACTCTGAACTGCGAAGCGTTTCGCCGCGCTTTCCAAGAAGGGCGCACCCGATTTTATACTTAAAAATAGAATTTTTGGGACGTGTGCCCACAGTGGCGACTCTGCTGGGGAAGCGTTTCGCCGCGCTTTCCAAGAAAGGCGCACCCGATTTTAAACTTAAAAATAGAATTTTTGGGGCGTGTGCCCACACTAGGTTGTCAAAACGAGATATGTATTGCGTATCGTTCTCTCCATTTTATGTAGCATATATATATTGGGATATATGCATCATTCAGTATCGCAAGATATATTTACTCTTAAGTAGAAAAAACAGTTTTACGCGATGTGTAAAATACAAAATTTATCGCACGGTATGCAAAAATAAAACTTTGGTGATTCAAACACTTCTTCAGCTAAATCACTATGTCATCCATGATCGTGTAAATGTCGCGAGAATATTTCCTAAACTAGCACGTTGAAGAGTAATTAAGAACTTCAATACACAATAATACAAAGCTAAATATTTAAGATTAAACATGATATAGCTAACCTCATATACAATATCATGTTTAATCTTAGATATATAGAATTGCGAAATGCGTATACCATATGCATATCTTAAGATTTTTTAAACGTTAAATATGTTTAGAGACGCTTATCTAAATCGTAAAAATACAAACCGCCAATCGTAAGATTTTGAAAAGACGGCTACTCCATTTCAATTCATTAGTACGTATGTCGCTTTCTATTTTCATAAGGGTTTGGCTTTTTCTATACAATCCGGTCAAAAATTTCGTAACATTGGGTTTAGAATTAAAATATAGCGTTGTGCAATCCACTCCATATTATTAAAGTAATTAGGTGATCCAAATCCATTTTAAAGTAATTTAATGGGACATTTTCAAATATGAGAGAGAGAAGTCTAAGTGTATCTTGGCCTTAAATATTTAGGAGTTGTAGTGCATCACAAAGTCAACACTTTGCATTTATCAAACCTTAATTAAAGCTATAGAGTACAAACCAAATTGATCCCTTGAACTTCTAAAATAATTAATTAATTAAGGAAATCAAATGAAGATCAAACAACTAAGTTAATCTAATGATGATCAGACAATCAACTTTTTTGAAAAATCAATTCTAGAAAATTCTAATGCCGCTTTTTTTTTTTTATCGGCAACAAATTTTATTATAACTCGACAAAGAGTATATTGAGGCGGCGAACTCTAAATACAAGGAAAATTTTGAATCATAGAGAAGGCTAGAAGAGAATGAGAAAAAATACATCAAACGAGAAATTAAACAAAACCACTATGAGATACTAATTGGAAATTTGGAAACTTCCAAAACCCCTGGCAAGCAGCTTCTATTAGTGAAATTTTTTTTTGCTTTTGGTTAAAATTTTTACTTTTTAAACTTCTCTCGTCGAGATTGATTATTAATCCATAAACTATAGCGTGAATGTAATGAAATACAAAAAAGACAGAAAATAACCAAACTAAAAGGTACCAAAAATTTAGGAAGAATGGGGAGAATTTTCGGTCCGTGCATGAAGTTAACCGAACTGTTGTTTTCTTGCTCCTATTAGTCTTATAACAAGGGCACTGCTATTTGCAGCCACTTATTTTCTGAACGTAGCCTGTATATAATATGGTACACATTTGTTTATAATATGGTACACATGTTACGTTCAGGAAATAAATGGCTGCAAATAGCAGTGCCATATAACAATTGCAAGATTAATGAAATTTTTTTGCCTTTCAAAAAAAAAAAGTTAACCAAACCGCAAAACTAGTACAAATAATCCGGTAAGAAATTACTAAATAATCTAACAAAATGACCCGCTCACCTCGTGTTAAGTGAGATATATTCTTTCAATACAAAATAACACATCACGTGATATTTAAAATCATCGATCACTAAGCAAATAGTGTAATACAAGTGCACATCTCCTGCACACAAACGGGAAAGGCATTGACCACTTGGGCCAAATTTCATGATCAATGGAGTCAAACTCACTCTCTCTCTCTCTCTCTCTCTCTCTCCAAAACACGCTATCGTAGCGTGGATGAACAGGAAATTGAATTGTCCAGGGTGTGTGTAGGGGTTCGATTTATCGGGACCTTGACCGTGGTTCTAGTTGGGTTCCTTTCTCTGCTGCAACGTTGCTTCCTCCGCCTGACCTACAACAAGTCACTAGGGCTATGGGAGCCCAGTGACCCTCCGACGATCAAGTTAGATCTAAGGGGTAGTGAGTAGGTCTAGGGTTAGGGAGAAGAATGGCATACCTCCTCAGGTGAGTGTCCCTTTGTATTTATAGACCTAGGTTTGCGTGGCCTCCAAGCTAGCGCGTGGAGAGTACGCTCGGGTAACCGCCTCGGGTGACGTCATATATTACGAAAGGGATAAGGTGGTTACGGAGCACATGGCCAGGTCAGCCCTTCGCGAGGATTCTTCTCAATGCTGTGTCTCATCAAGCGCAGGGGGCTTGCACGGGAGCCCTCGGTGCTGCGCTTCGAGGGTCGGTATGAAGCCCTCGGATGCCCTCGGTAATATGGCTCGGGGGGTCGGTACGGAGCCCTCGGTAGTATGTCTCCGGGGTTGGTACGGAGCCCTCGGGTGCCCTCGGAAATATGGCTCGGAGGTTCGGTACGGAGCCCCATTTATCCGGGCCACTACAATAGCCCCTCAACTTCTCCCGACCTCTTATTGGTTTGGGAGGAGTTGACAAGTAGTATGGCCGAATGTTCTGATGTGTACCAAGCCTTGGAGAGATGCATCGATCCTCATACCCGTTGTTCATCGATTCGTGGGTTCGGCTTCGGGAAATCGAGGCGCGAAGGAGGCACGGAAGGGTTCCGTCGGTTCGTAGGTTCGGCTTCGGGAAACCGAGGCACGAAATGAGGCACAGAAGGGTTCCGTCGGTTCGTAGGTTCGGCTTCGGGAAACCGAGGTACGAAGGAGGCACGGAAGGGTTCCGTCGGTTCGTAGGTTCGGCTTCGGGAAACTGATGAGCGCCCAACATTGTAGATAATTGGTGCGACTAGTCCCGTTCTATCTTGCTTTTATCTTATGTTTATTTAGCTTTTATAGTGATAATGCACGTAAGGTGTGTTTTCATGTGTTTCAGGTAAAACGTGCAAATAAGGCGTAGTTTGACGCCATGCATGGCCCAAGTGCTTCCAAGTACCCGAAGACCCTGTCGGCCCCTTAAAATCTGTCTAAGTATGGAAAAATGACTTTCTGAAAAAGTATCGATTTTCGAGATTAAAAATGGCAGTAATTGATCCTTGAATTTTTCTAAGAGTAACTACAAAGTTGCAAGGTTTTATTTGAAGAGCAAGGTCATGTTTCGAGCCTTTTTCTCTTGAGAAAATTGTGCAGTTTTCTATTTTGTACTAAAAGTGGGGGGTTGACATTTTGATATAATTGGAATCTTGAAATTCTGGTAATGCCATTGTTTCCAAATGGGGGGTACTTTCTTATTTTCATTAAATAAAATTAAAGTAAAGAAAGGATAAAAGAAAGGTTTAAAATGTCATATTTACTTAAATTTAGAGAATGAAAATAAGATGCTGAGGAGCTAGAAGTTGCTGGGAGCTGCCTGCTGAGGCTGGCCTGGAGTGCTGAAGAAAGCAGATCCGTATCGATACGGATATGAAGCGTATCGATACTATTTCGTCTCGTGGGAGATCAGAGGATCCCGTATCGATACGGCCTTATTAAGTATCGATACGGGATTGCTACGTGGAAAATGGCATTTTGAGGATAGCTGCGTGGTATCGATACTTTGCTTAAATAGTATCGATACGGGAGGCTTCCGGCTAGATATTTGTTGCTTTTTGGACTTTCCATTTATGGAATAGTTGCTACTTTTGGTATGTTTTTTGGATATTTGTTGGGAGAGAAGATGAGTTGTATAAATACTCTTCTCTCTCTCTCTTTTTTGGTAAGTAGTTAGTTAGTTTAGGTTAGTCTTTCCTCCATTAATGTCTTTCAAGCTTTCTTAGTTAATTTTCTCAAGAACTCTAGTAAGTCCTTCTCGTTTATTGTTTTCTCGTTTATTAATGTTGTAGCTACGGTTGAGATCTTTATATAAATCAAGTTTATTTTCGTTTCTATCGGTTTAATATGTTTACCTTTTCTAGCATGCTTTATAGTCTTTTTAATATGTGTGAGTAATCAATTAGGCTTGGCCATGGGGTGAATAACACATTGTGATTTAGGTTAATTTTGCTCTTCTCAACTTAAGACTTGAGGTTTGGTTTGTAAATGTGCGTGGTTCGCCTTTTATGTAACAAAACTTGTCGATGTTAACCTCCGGTGATCATATGCTCGCTCATATGGTTCCGTGAGTTATGTCTCGGCTCGTGTTTGCCAAAAGAACCAAAGAACTTGCTCGCTTTCCAAACTATACTTCTAGTTCTTGGCCTTGATATTTAGTTTGAATTCAAGTCTTGGCGTTGTTAATCTCCGGTGATCATGTGCTTGCTCACATGGTTCCGAGAGCGATGTCACGCCTTGTGTTTAGCTTGTTATTCAAACTCTATATCAAGTCTAATCATTTTCACCGCTAAATCTTCCGGTTGATAACCTATGCCGTGTGATTCAACCGTGTTTTCGTTGAGAAAAGTTGATTGGCCTAAGTTACAGGCGTTATGAACTTCTATGCCTTGCCGCTTTTAATTCTTAGTTAAAACTCATTTCTAGTCTTTTCCATAAGAGTTTTCATCACTTTTCAAAGCAAACCGATAGTTGGCCGTCTGAACGCTGGAAACCCTTACATCTACAAATCCTAACAAGCTATAGAGATTATCTCTGTGGGTACGATCCCGGACTTTCCGATATTTATGCTGACACAGACCTAGCCCTACGCTCGGGGTAATTCAACCTCATTTCGGAGGCGAGGTTGTGGACGAAGCATTAGAAACCGAGGTACGAAGGAAGCACGGAAGGGTTCCGTCGTTTCGCAGGTTCGGCTTCGGAAAACCGAGGTACGAAGGAAGCACGGAAGGGTTCCGTCGTTTCGTAGGTTCGACTTCGGGAAACCGAGGTGCGAAGGAAGCACGGAAGGGTTCCGTCGATTCATGGGTTTGGTTTAAGAAAATCAAGGCACGAATGATACACGGAAGGGTTCTGTCGGTTCGTAGGTTCGGCTTCGGGAAACCGAGGTACGAAGGAAGCACGGAAGGGTTCCGTCGATTCATGGGTTTGGTTTAAGAAAACCAAGGCACGAATGAGGCACGGAAGGGTTCCGTTGGTTCGTAGGTTCGGCTTCGGGAAATCGAGGTACGAAGGAAGCATGGAAGGGTTCTGTCGTTTCGTAGGTTCGGCTTCGGGAAACCGAGGTACGAAGGAAGCACGGAAGGGTTCCGTCGGTTCGTAGGCTCGCGGCGACCCTTCCCGATCCTGACTGAGTGGGTGGAGGAGGCGGAGACGCTTCTGCCGCCGAGCCTTTCGGAGGCGGATGGCCTTCCGCGAACTCCTTTAGGGTTAGGGGAGCGAGAACGTTCCTTGCGACCCATATCCTTTCTGTTGCGACCTTCCTTTGGTGGTTCGAGGCAATCCTTAACCGACGGACGCGTTCGATGTTCCACCAGATGGCCTGCTTCGCGGCTGTGAGGAGGGCTATGTTGGCTTCTTCGTCCGCCACGGCTTCCAGAGGAATGAGATGGGGAGATCTGGAGGTGATGCCTGATCTCCGCCAACTCGTCACGGACGTGCCTATCTTGCTGATAAGCCCTTAATAGTGTAAATAATAGGGCTTATCTATCCCGTTCCACGGCACGTGCATGCGGTTTATACTTGTTTCTACTTGATTTTGCGCGCAAGTTGTGTTTTTGTTGGTAAGTAGGTAATCGGAGCAAAAAGGGCGTTTCCAAGGCTCCCAAAGGTCCCCGGAGGAGCTCGGAGGTGTCTGCATGTTGAGAGAAGTCCCGAGCGTTCTTTCCTAACCTCGAGCGAAGTGCCCAAGCCATCGGAGGAGGCCAAGGAGGCTCAAAGCAGCATCGAGGCAAGCTGCCCAGTCCAGAAGCACCAGGGATCGATCCCCCAACCAGCTTTGACATCCAGGGGCACCAGGGATCGATCCCCCATTTCCCAGGGATCGATCCCCCTTCAGTCTGGGCAAATCCAGTAAAGGCAGGGATCGATCCCCCTCTGACCAGGGATCGATCCCTCACTCCTGCGCGAGCATTTCGGTGGCATTTTTGTAATTATTTTGTTTTGGGGTATATATACCACCCTTAGCCCGAAATGTAGGGCACTTCTACTTTTACACTTTCTCTCTCTACCTCCATTAAAGCTTAGCTCCCACCTCTCTCCTCATTGAAGTTTAAGGAGGGTTTTTGGTACGATCCGGATTGATTCAAAGCTTTTCGTCTTCATTAATGTCGTAAGGAATCTCGTCCTCTTCAAGGATCTTGTATTTATTTCAAGTTTAGTCAATGTTTAGCATTTTGCTTACCTTTACCCTTGCTCATTTCATGTCTTCCTTTAATATGAGTGAGTAGTGTAGTAAGATTGGGTTGTGGGATGATTAACATCCCGTGACCAAAGGTGTGGTTTGTTCTTCTCTTGTAAATCCCGTTTTTCTAGCTTAAACATGGGTCATGGGCGTTTTTATGTATCAAAACTTAGAGGTGTTAATCTTCTTGATCAAATGTAGGCACGGGTTAGACTACGTGCCACATTTGATGCTTGAAGCTATGTCCCTCTTTGTGTTTGTCCAAATGAACCAAAAAGGACCCGGGCCATGTTTACCACTTTTGTTGAAAGAGAAGAATCAAGCTTACCTTTGTGTTATGGGTGTTGATTATCCCTCGACTTAGCCTTTAGTTTAAATCTCCAGTTAAAAAGCCGTAGTTAGGTTAAGTAGCCATCTTTCCAAATCACTCAGTTGGCCGTCTCAACGCCGAATTTGGTTGGCGGCCTTAACGCTAAAACTCTCGACATTCGCTAATCTCCAAAGTAAAGTTATGGACGCGCTCCCTGTGGAATCGATCCCGGACTTCCGGGTTTTATTATGCTTTCAACCGACCTAGCCCTACGCTTGGGGTAATCTTATTCTGACGCACATTAAGGTGGCAAGCATTTTTGGCGCCGTTGCCGGGGAGCGCTTTCTATTATAGCTTATTGGAGGTTCGCCAAACCACTGTAAGTATCTCGCTTAACTTTTGCTTTGCGTAGTTTATGCTTAAACTGGTGGATACCTCTAACTTGAGCGTGTCTCTAACCTGAGGTTTAACGAAGCTAGTGTAAGTATAAACTGCCTTTTACTTTCTGCACATACTTTTTGAGGCGGCGGCATAGCCCCTCATTGTTGCTGTTGCTAGGAGGTGGCGGCCTAGCCCCTCTTGTCTGCTTAATTTTGCTTTGTCAACTGTTGTTTCTCTGGGAAGGATTCTAAGTGTATGCGCGGTGGTCACCGGGGAGCCTTTCGGAGTCCTAAATCTAAAAGGCTTCACCGGTCCTTTTCTCCTCCTCGTCCCAAAACCCCTCGTCGGGTTAGGGCAAGGACACCACCACCCATAAGAACTCCTTTTGTAATAAGATCCCCTCCGAGAGAAACAATGGCAGGCAATGGTGCTGGAGGCAACCCAGGTGCGGCCGAAAGAACTATGAGTGATTATCTGAATCCGGCACGTACTACGCCGGCCCCTACCATAGTTCTTCCGGCCGCAACTGAGGCGAATAATTTTACGGTGAAAATGCATCACCTAAACTCAATGCCTTCATTCTACGGAAAAGATAAGGAATGCCCGTACACGCATATGCGGGCATTCGAGGAAATGGTTTCAACAATAGTTTCTACGCCTGCCCAGTTAGAGTCAGCAAAACTTAAACTTTTCCCGTTTTCTATAAAAGACAAGGCCAAGCTTTGGTTGAATAATATGAGGACCCAATCTTTGGCAAATTGGGCAGATTTATCAAAGGCTTTCTACAAAAAATTCTTTCCCCCTCATCTCACGAAAGAGCTTATAAATCAAATCCAAACTTTTAAGCAGAAGGAGGGGGAATCGTTTTACCAGTATTGGGAAAGGTTTAAGGATTTGCTTAATTCCATCCCCCACCATGGCTTCGAACCCTTTCAAAAAGTTGAAATTTTGCTTAAGGGGTGCTTTCCGAGCACTAGACTCCTTATGGATAGCATGGTCGAGGGTGGAGTTATGGCCAAAACTCCTAGTGCCGCTGTTTGTCTATTTTTTCTCTTAGTCGACGAATCGACTGTAAATGATGTAAGTGCTGGAATGTGGATGTTTGTGGTGGTGGAGTTTGGTTCCTTGCCGTATTTCAGGACTTCTCTGGAAGCAAACTTAATGTAGTGAACGGAAATGAAAGAAGAATAACAAAATGGACTTTTATTACTCTTCAAAGTAGAAGTCAGTCGACTGTGGATACACAATCGAGGAGACGGTTTTAAGATAACAAGCTACTCCTAGTGCAAGAAAGTAAAGTACAGATAAAAAGTAGAAGCCTTTGGGCGATTGAGTGGGGGCTGAATTTGTCTTCTCTTCTTGTATTTATAGGCTTCACTTCGACTTGAAATTCAAATCTGGCAGATTTCCCTCCAATGATTTGAATCAAGCGGTTATCTCCTCTTTCTTCTCCACGTTCTTGATCGAGCGGTTTCTTTATAGTCTGGACACACGATCCATTGTGATTATTCTCTTTAACTGCCCTTGTCAAATACTTCTATCCACGAACTGCTCGTAACTTGTCATTCGAACATGTGGCTCTATCACTTCCGTAACCGTCGATTAGTCCATTTGAACCCCTGGTTGTACGCCTTTTGTCTTCCCTTATTGTAGACAACCCGTGTCAGCAAATAAACCAGTCGATCAACATGGGTCTAAAATATGGTGCAAACAATGCCCCTCTATTTACCTGAGTTAAAAGCTAACTTAGGTAAATAATCCCTAGTATTCCCCGCCTATATAAAGCAGAGTACTTTGAATTTCTAGGGCACGAGTGCACGACATTTTCATCGCTTTGAATCTCTGAAATCACAGAACCCCTCATGGCTCCGAAGATGAAATCGAAGATTCCTGACATTCCTGCCGAAAGCCCATCCAACGAGCCGATGACGACGGATGTTCCTCGCTTCCCAGACTCTTTTCACGGCGAGGCGACCCAGCTCGCCCAAGTTTTGATTCCTGACGAGAGCGTTAGTTCTCGCTGCACTTTGGGTCCGATATTTCCATCAATCGTTCCAGATGGTATTCCAGAAGTCTACCCTGTAGTGGAACGTGACCCTCTTCTTCTTCAACATTCTTCGTTTGCATGGTCTGGTTGGGGTAAAAGCACCTGCCTCCGTTCCTGGCCCTACACCGTTGAACTGGGATGGGCCGATTGGGTCAAGCGTATGACGAAGTTTGCTTTCCACGATTGGAAAACAATGGGAATTCGCGAGACCATCGAACTTTCGCAGTTTCCCTTGGAAATGAACTCTGAACTCCTAGCCGCGGCGGCTTGTTTCTGGTCCAAATCATCCAATGCTCTAATTCTCCACTGTGGTATGTTAGCTCCCACGATTCTAGACATCTCTCACCTTACTGGCCTCTCCTCTTTAGGCCTCGAGGTAAATGCTTTACTAACTCCTGAGCCATATGAACCCCCATTTATTGTCCCGACGTCTGGGGAAAGTTACTCAAAATGGTTGAAGATATATTTTAAGCCAAAATCATCTGCCCCTAGCTTTCATGAGAAGGTGGCATTCTATCTTTTTTGGATTTGTAGGTTTCTTTTGGCAGTCCCAGGACTTAGGGTTACCAAAGAATATCTCAATTTGGCCATTTGTTTGGCTCAAGTGAAAAGGTTGGCCCTAGCTCCGTTTGTCCTAGGCTCCCTATACAGAGGGATGTTCACCTTTGTTGACAAGAAAATCGCAGACTCCTGTGTTGGTCCCTTTTGGATACTCCAAGCTTGGTTGTATGCCTACTTCCCTCAGCTTTTACCCAAACTGAAGAATCCCCTTAGAGAAGATGAAATCATCGTTCAATGTCGTAGTTATGCTGAATACCTTCTAGGTTTCCTTACTTGTACGGAGGAATCCTCTTTTCAAAGGTATTTCACTTTCTTTTACGAAGACAAGAAAGAGAACTGGCCTGTATTCTTTCCATTCGATAAATTTGAGTATGCCTCTGAAAGAATAAAGCTATGCTTCGAGGACCTTCCAGTTGCTTCTCCATGCTATAGAAAGATCAAAGCCTGATGCAAAGAAGACGGAACACAGCCATTTATATGAATCCAATCCCTGCCTAATAAGGCATTATAGTTGGATGATGAATCGACTACAAAGAATGTTGTATTCATTTTTCTTGTTCCAAGTTGTAGTTGTAGAGATATGACTCCTTTAGCAGGAGAACTGTCATGCCCTCGATTTTTAAACATAAATAAATAACCATTTCAATAAAAGTCCTCGCATTAAGTAAATAATATCCCAAAAGAGAGTTCCCACCTGTTTAATTACATGCCAAGTCTCCAAGTTTCAAAATATACAACGTTGGCACTCCGGCCCAAGTTAAACTTCGATTCAAGTACAAGTATTAAGAACGTTACCACTTTAAGCAAAAGATCGTTCAACAACAAATTTAGTTACAAGGCCATCTCAAACCCAAAAGTAAACTAAATACAAAGATGGATGAGTAACAAAGTCAAGTAAGCCTCCAAAAGTCTCCACGTCTCAAGTTCAAGGCATGCACGCTACTGACCGGCGTTTAAACCTGAAAAGAAGGATTTTGTTGAGCTACTAGAGCCCAGTAGGAAATTCTCTACAGATTCTATATGCAATAAGATGATAAGCATGAATGTGGCAAATTGAATTACATGACAAGGTCCAACAACGCAAGTCAATGCTATTTCATGTAACATACCAATTCTCACACACACACACACACTCACACACGCTTCCTCCAACCCATTTCCACCCCTTGCGAGTTGTGTTTCCACCCCTTGCGTCACAATATAATCCACCCCTTGCGATTCTTGTGTTTCCACCCCTTGCGTCACAATATACACCACATTCACTTCATCACAACAAATCCGCTATTTCCATGATCATTTCCGATGCTCCAACCACATGTTACACGTACGAACATTATCACACACATTACACGTAACCCATGAACTATAACAATCATGACCATTTTACCCATTTTTGATAAAATAAGCAACTACCAAGCCACAAGCACCCCATTCGAACATAAATAGCAATCAATCACCAATATCACTCTTAATCACCATAAAACATGTTGAGAGAGAGAGAAATCCCTACCAAAGTGGGTTTTGAGCAAAACCCTAGGTCTACCGAGAGCCAAACCCTTGAATCCTTCGAAAATGAGCTTCACCCAAGCTTAGGTACAAGATCTAGAGTGAATACGACCCAAAAACATGATAAACAAACGAGGATCAACAAGTGATTGAGAGGAGAGAGAGAAAAACGTGGGTGAGAGCCCCAAGACAAGAGTGAGAACACAAACTTACCTCTTGTTCTCCAAAAGCAAGATTCAAGTGAGATTTGAGGTTGGAAACCCTTGGATCTTGAAGATTTGAACTTAAAATCAAGAGGTTTGGGTGAGATTGGAGTGAGGTGGGTGAGAGGGGGTGTTTAGATCTATTTTCGTGGCCAAATGGTGTGGGAAATGACAAAAAGGAGTATTTATAGTGGTCCAAAAAGCGTGCTGAAAAAGTGCAGAAAACAGACCATGTACCGGTACGGGGAAAAGCTGTACCGGTTCATGAACCTTCAAACTGTCAGAAAGCACAACTTCTGGACACCATGTACCGGTACGGGGAAAAGCTGTACCGGTTCATGAAGGGCAGAAAAAGAATTTTTTTCAACGGACACCGAAACGAACCCGACTTGGTACTAACACTTTCAAGCATCAATACAACATCAAAACTAACATTTTACCAACCTCCAAGAGTCCGATACACACCCGAATACGTATCTCCGTACACCCCGCAACATACGAGCGATTTTACTAACAATACAACTACTTAACGAAATAAACGATTTTCTGAAATTGAAACAAATTTGCGAGTCTCTACAAGAACAACCTCCGGCAAAATTCCCAACGGTAACCTCTGTCGGGATTAAGTCATTGCTAGTTTTGTTTAACAACTTCATCATCCGAGAAGGCAAAATATTCACCACTGCCCCATTATCGACTAGCACTTTTGAGATAGGCTGGCCATTCATGTGGACCTTGACGTACAACGGTTTCAAATGCCTTGTTGAGGCATCATCAGGAGACCTAAGGACCACAACTTTGTCTCCCCTTTTGTCTGTTTCAATTTTAATTAACTGTGAATGAGGGTGTTTTTCCTCATCTACTATTTTCACAGTCGATTGGGTAGTATCTTCTACATCACCTGCCAATTCCATAGGCTGGTCTGGTTTTGCCCTAAAATGTTTGGGCAAGACTAAAATCATGTTGCATTGAAAGTTTATAGGTACTGACCCGAATTGTATTGCGGCCAAACTTTCTCCAAACGTTGCAGATTGTTGTGGAGACGGGGTAGTATCTTTGATAAGGTCTTCTTGTTCTGACCCTTCACCAAGGAGATCATCATCATCAGCCTCTATTAGCTTCTGGAATTCCTCCATCTTTTTCTTCAAACTCTGCCTCAATTCTTTCTTTCCTCTTGGTTGGGCATTCGACTTAGACGAAGCCTCATGATTGCTGTCTTGCCCCCCAAGACCAGGAGCTGCTTGCTTTGGTGCACTGGACTCCCCTTGCTCTCGGGTCCATACCATGTTCGGAACTTTGGAGGGTTCCACTCTTCCCCTAGGTTCAAAGACATGATCCCAAGGGTCACCATACGCTCGAGCTGCAAATTTTCTCTGAAGTCTCCTCTTCTGTGAAGTAGACACCTTAGTATACCAGCCTTCTGCAGGGAACTTGGGATGGCTAAGTGTACTACATTCTTCATGACCTTGGTTTGGTGGCACCACCATTCTAGGCTGATGCCCCCCATATCCATAGGGACCTCTACCTCTGGGTCCCATTCCTCTTCTGGGACCAACTCCTCTGTGATTGGGGTATCTCCCTCGACTGGGAAATTGATATCCCTCTGCTTCCAAATCTTGGTGAGAAGGCACCCCGGGCCTAGCAGGCATCACTGGATTCCCTCTGAACAAGAATGGCCCATCGTCTGGTCCATAACAATGCTCTGACTCTATCCTGTTGAAAAGCCCTGGATCTATTCCCTCGTAAATCAACTTGGCCCCAACATATATCTGGAGGTCATTTCCACCCATGGTGTTAAACCTTATCCCAGACTTGGAGAATGCATTCTTCTGCTCTTTTTCCAGCATGATTGCTTCTCCATACTCGACCTCATGTCCACACCGAATACAGAGGTAGTCATTCGGGAACCTCGAGAAATGGGACTTTGCTAATTCATCATCAGTCTCCATTTGGTTTTCATCTTCTCGTTTCTTCTTCTCGACTGTGGACCCCAACCTTTTAGACAGGCTGGCAGTCACCATGTTCACTTCGATCTTTGGAAAAGGGTTGGCATCTATACCCATTGGTTCTTTGTCGCCTTTGGCGTACTGCAGTAACCCCTTTTGAATCAGATCCTGCACACAATTCCAAAATGTGACACAATTGTTAGTATTATGTCGAAATGAATTATGCCACTTGCAATATTCTTTCCCTTTCCTTTCTTTATCAGAAGGAAGAATATGCCCAGGACTTAAAGTGATAAACCTTTGTTTCAGTAGTTCATCAAAAATTGGATCTGCTTGTGCTAAATCGAAAGAATACTGTCTATAGTTTGCTTGCCCCCCACGCCTATTGGGTTGAGATGAGGGCATGTTCATTGGTTTCTCAGTTTTAATCAATGTGTCACAAACTATAGGATTTTTGCCAATGACTTGTGCTACATCGATTTCAATATCTCCTTCTACATCTTGATAGTATGTTCCCAAAGATGTGTTTTTCAACTGTTCCTCCTCTTGAAGGATTGCTTCAAACTGAGAAGCTCTCATTGAAAGTTCAAACAAATCTTTAAAATTAGATCCATTAAACTGCTTTTTGAAATTGAACTCAAGCCCATCTTGGGCTATGCGAACTATTTCAGTTTCTGGTACATTACAGTGGCATTGATTTCTCAACCTTTTAAATCTGGTCAAGAACTGCTCGCTGTTTCATTTGGCTTTTGTTTCAATTTAGCCAAGTCAGCAATTGATACCTCTGGTTCGTGCCTAAAATATTGAGCATGAAATTGCTCTTCCATATCTTGCCAAGTATGGATAGAATTAGCAGGTAAACTTATAAACCATGTGAAAGCTGTTTTTGTCAAGGAATGAGGAAACAATTTCAGCTTTAAAACATCATCAGAACTAAGTTCTCCTAACTGAAGGCAAAATCTGCCCACGTGTTCTATTGTCGACTGGTTTTCTGTGCCACTAAAAAGCGACAACTCAGGGATTTTGTATTTTCGTGGCAAAGGAACACCATCAACCCATCGTGGGTATGGCTTTCTAAACATGGGTTTCTCCACTCTACGTAGCCCTGGACCATACATATCCTGAATAACTTCCATTATTTGGGCTCTGTTCGCATTCAAGGGTTCCTGTGCTCTGGTAAGATTCATGGGATCCTGTACCCTATGAACATTTACGAAATCTGGGCCTCTAAGAATATTTGGAACATTCTGTGTTACATATGGTTGTGAAAAAGGTACATTTTGCCCATTTCCATTGCCAATATTTGGCATAGCTTGCACATATGAACCATTGTTGTTGCCATTACTTAGCAAAGTTTGTGCAGTTTGACTTGCATAATTGCCATTACTTGGCATATTAGGCGCCATACTGTATGGGTACAGGCCGTTACTCATAGTATAATTTCCAATGGGACCATTTTGGGGACTCTGACCATGACTGAAATTGACATTTTGGCCATAACCACTGGTATTCCCAGTTTCATATGCAGATGGGACATTTTGATAAAAACTGGTTGGTCTCACTGTAGACCTCAAAGTATTCGGTCCCACGAATGGTTGATTGTGTATATTCAAATTTGATTCAAAGGTAGGGTTCGAATATACCTGTTGAGGGACCTGTCTAGGCACGTCATCGAGACTCACTTGCTCGTGAACTACTCCATTGGCATCAACACCTATGACAGATGGAGGCGCGACTACCCTTCGCAGCAGAGTAATAAACTCCTGTGCCGCCTCGTCCTCTGGATTAGACAAAACTTGTGCCAACTGCCTAGAAAGGCTCTGCACATTAACTTGTAGGTTTGAGCCATTTCCTTGGCTATTCTCTGGCATCCTTTGTTCAGGATGCGTCGAATCACTCGGGACTTCGAAGCCCTCGTTCTGAGACTCTGCCTGTCGGTCTCCTTGCTTTCTTGTGGTTGGAGCCATTACTTCCAAATTAGTAAGAGCCCTCCTTCTAGCGCCAAAACTTGTTTGTCTATTTTTTCTCTTAGTCGACGAATCGACTGTAAATGATGTAAGTGCTGGAATGTGGATGTTTGTGGTGGTGGAGTTTGGTTCCTTGCCGTATTTCAGGACTTCTCTGGAAGCAAACTTAATGCAGTGAACGGAAATGAAAGAAGAATAACAAAATGGACTTTTATTACTCTTCAAAGTAGAAGTCAGTCGACTGTGGATACACAATCGAGGAGACGGTTTTAAGATAACAAGCTACTCCTAGTGCAAGAAAGTAAAGTACAGATAAAAAGTAGAAGCCTTTGGGCGATTGAGTGGGGGCTGAATTTGTCTTCTCTTCTTGTATTTATAGGTTTCACTTCGACTTGAAATTCAAATCTGGCAGATTTCCCTCCAATGATTTGAATCAAGCGGTTATCTCCTCTTTCTTCTCCACGTTCTTGATCGAGCGGTTTCTTTATAGTCTGGACACACGATCCATTGTGATTATTCTCTTTAACTGCCCTTGTCAAATGCTTCTATCCACGAACTGCTCGTAACTTGTCATTCGAACATGTGGCTCTATCACTTCCGTAACCGTCGATTAGTCCATTTGAACCCCTGGTTGTACGCCTTTTGTCTTCCCTTATTGTAGACAACACGTGTCAGCAAATAAACCAGTCGATCAACATGGGTCTAAAATATGGTGCAAACAGCCGCGTGGGACTATTTCGAAGAGTTGGCGGAGAAAACGCAATCCTGGGATTGCTCGGAACCCTCCGAGAGAAACATGCTTAATTCGGGATCGAGCAATCCCGGAAAATTCCAACTCAATGAACAACATGACCTTGCACACAAAGTCGCCCAGCTCTCCCGCCAAATCGAAAATTTACAACTTAATAAAGTGGCGGGGGTGGTTTCGGTGGGCAAGGTGGAAGAGTTTTGTTTTATTTGTGATGTTTCAGGGCATGCCACGGGAGATTGCCAAATGCTCCCCGCCGTCAAAGATATTCTCCAAGGGACAGGTCCAGTGGAGGTCAATGCCGTTAATCAACGGTTTGACCCTTATTCTTCAACATATAATGCGGCTTGGAAGCTTCATCCAAATTTCCGGTGGAGTGAACCGCAACCTCCCGGACCTCAACAAGTCCCCCAAGTCCCACAACATCAACAACCACAACAACAAGCATTCCGGCCTCCCCAATCTCAAGGAGCGCCGAGGTTTCCCCATAATCAACAACCACCGGGGTTTGCACCGCCGGGACCTCCTCATGGGCCAATGCCAAATCAATTCCAACCCCCCAAGCGGTCATGGGAGGATATCATGTCTTCTTTTGTCCAAAGTCAAGCAACTCTCAATGACCAAACCACTCAAGCGTTGGGGGAGATCAACAAACAAATGGTCAAATTGAACAACACGGTGGGGTTGCTTCAACAAGAGAGGGGGAAACTTCCGACTCAAACCCAAGTAAATCCGCAAGGACAACATTTGGTGGGGAGCTCTTCGGTGCCTAGTCCCGAGCAAGCCAAGTCCATTACAACATTGCAGAGTGGCAAGGAAGTTGATAAGACCATTCCTCCCAAGCCTATCAAGCCACGGGTTAAGCCCATTGTAGTGCAAACTTCGGATGCTTCTATTGACTCACCAACCTCGGAGAAATCTCCCGTTGGTGAGCAACCGGCAAAAGCTCAAGAGGAAGAATCAAAGGCCCCCGTGTCCCAAATTTCGGCTCCTTTTCCCCATCGATTGAAAGTTCCGGCCCATGCCAATACGAACTCCGAGATTTATGAGTTGTTCAAGCAAGTGCGGATCAATATCCCGTTGGTGGATGCGGTCAAGCAAATCCCTACCTATGCCAAATTTCTCAAGGACTTATGCACTCAAAAGCGTAAGTTGAACGTTCACAAGAGGGTATTGTTGACGGAGCAAGTGAGTTCGATCATTCAAACCAACGTGGCTCCAAAGTATAAAGATCCGGGGTGTCCAACCATCTCCATCACTATCGGGGGTACAAAAATTGAAAAAGCTCTACTTGACTTGGGAGCGAGTGTGAACTTACTCCCGTACTCCGTGTATGAGCAACTTGGGTTGGGGGAAATGAGACCAACGGCGGTTACCCTTCAATTGGCCGATAGGAGTATTCGTGTTCCGAGGGGCATGGTGGAGGATGTGCTTGTGCAAGTGGATAATTTTATTTACCCCGTTGACTTCGTGGTCTTGGATACGTGTCCGGTGCCCCCATCTCAAGCATCAATATCGACTCCGGTTATTCTTGGGCGTCCATTCTTGGCCACTTCCAACGCCGTTATCCATTGTCGAAGCGGCTTGCTCAACCTTACTTTTGGCAACATGAGGATGGAAGTGAATGTATTTAATATCGGGAGCCAAATGGGCGACGACGAGTGTGTGCATGAGGTCAATCTTATTGATTCTTTGGTCCAAGAGCACGTCAATACTTTCTTATACAAGGATCCGTTGGAACTATGTCTTACCGCCGAAGAGGCGACATTTCTAGACTCATCGGAGGTGGAGTACTTGTATTCTGTGCTGGACGTGGAGGAGGTATGTGGGACGGATTTGTGGTCTCCAAAATTTGACGAGTTACCGCCTTTATCAAGCAAGACTCTCCCTTCAAGCGTGCAATTTCCGAAATTGGAATTGAAAGTCTTGCCCGATACTCTCAAGTATGCTTTTCTTGGGCCCGATGAGACATTTCCCGTGGTGATTTCTTCTTCTTTGGATGAGCACCAAGAATCTCAACTTTTGGAATTACTGAAGCAGCATACAAAGGCTATTGGGTGGTCGATTGCCGATATCAAAGGGATTGATCCTTCGCTATGCACTTACCATATCTATCTCAAGGATGATATCAAGCCTTCCCGCCAACCCCAACGCCGCTTAAATCCGATTATGAAAGAAGTGGTCAAGCCGAGGTCTTGAAGTTGTTGGATGTGGGAATCATCTATCCTATCGCCGATTGCAAATGGGTAAGCCCGATACAAGTTGTTCCTAAGAAATCCGGAATCACGGTGGTGGCAAATGCCGACAATGAACTTGTTCCAACTCGAGTCACTACCGGTTGGCGAGTTTGCATTGACTATCGGAAACTCAACTCATGCACTCGTAAGGATCATTTTCCCCTCCCGTTCATTGATCAAATCCTAGAGCGCGTTGCCGGTCATGCTTTCTATTGCTTCCTCGATGGTTATTCGGGATATAACCAAATCGCGGTTTCGTTGGCCGATCAAGAGAAGACTACTTTCACTTGCCCCTACGGGACGTTTGCTTATCGGAGAATGCCATTTGGGTTATGCAATGCTCCGGGTACTTTCTCACGATGTGTTTTGGGGATATTTAGCGATATGGTGGAGCGTATTGTCGAGGTATTCATGGATGACTTCTCGGTCTTCGGGGACTCTTTTGGAGATTGCTTATCGAATTTAGGGAAAGTATTGGAGAGATGCGAGGAAAAGAATCTAGTACTGAATTGGGAAAAATGCCATTTCATGGTTACCCATGGCATTGTCTTGGGGCATATCGTATCAAAGAAGGGGATCGAGGTGGACAAAGCGAAAATTGACTTGATAGCAAAGCTTCCAACGCCTAAGTGTGTGAAGGACATCCGTTCCTTTTTAGGCCATGCTGGATTTTACCGGCGGTTCATTAAGGACTTCAGCGCGATCTCGCGGCCTTTGTGTCACCTCCTCTCTAAGGATGCTCTTTTTGAATGGACCGAGACTTGCGAGGAAGCTTTTCAGAAATTAAAGTCTAGCCTTACTTCTCCTCCCATCGTGCGAACTCCGGATTGGGATCTTCCGTTTGAATTGATGTGTGACGCAAGTGATTATGCTGTGGGGGCCGTTCTCGGACAAAGGAAGGATAAGCATCCTTATGTCATTTCTTATGCGAGCAAAACTCTCAACGAAGCTCAAATGAATTATTCCACCACTGAAAAGGAGTTGCTTGCAGTCGTCTTCGCTTTGGACAAGTTCCGATCGTATTTGGTGGGGACTCCTATCACGGTTTTTACCGATCATGCGGCCCTCAAATATCTTTTTGCAAAGCAAGATGCAAAGGCTCGGCTAATCCGTTGGATTTTATTACTTCAAGAATTCAACATCACCATCAAGGATAAGAAAGGAGTTGAGAACGTGGTAGCCGATCATTTGTCCCGGCTTGAATTTGATGACCAAACGGCCAATCTCCCCATCGCCGACACATTTCCCGATGAGCAACTGCTTGCCATTTCTTCGAGCCCTTGGTATGCCGATATTGTCAATTACCTCGTTACGGAGCAACTACCGGGCCATTGGAGCGCACAGGATAGGAGGCGGTTTCACGTTGAGGTGAAAAGATTCGTCTTTGATGACCCTTATCTGTTCAAATTTTGTGAGGACCTTATCATCCGACGGTGTGTTCCTGAAGAGGATCAACAAGGAATTTTAAAGTTTTGCCACTCCAAAGAGTGCGGTGGCCATTTCTCTCATACTAAGACCATTGCCAAGGTGCTCCAATGCGGTTTTTATTGGCCAACACTCCATAAGGATGCGTATGCTTTTTGCCGGACGTGTGAAGCTTGCCAGAAATTAGGTGCGGTGACTCGGAGGAACATGATGCCCCTCACCAATATCCTTATCGTTGAAGTGTTCGATTGCTGGGGGATCGATTTCATGGGGCCGTTCCCGGTGTCGGATGGCTTTCTCTACATCCTCCTTGCAGTGGATTACGTTTCAAAATGGGTGGAGGCCATCCCAACCAAGACAAGCGATCACAAGGTGGTGCTTGCATTTCTCAAGGAAAACATTTTGTCGAGATTCGGGACCCCGAAGGCCATCATTAGCGATCAAGGCTCTCACTTCTGTAATCGGCCGTTCCAAGCGCTCATGGCAAAGTATGGGATCACTCACAAGGTGTCCACCGCATACCATCCTCAGTCCAATGGCCAAGCCGAGCTTGCAAACCGGGAGGTAAAACACATTCTCGAAAAAACCGTTAATCCAAATCGCAAGGATTGGTCACAACGTTTGACCGATGCCTTATGGGCGTATCGTACCGCGTACAAGACCGTTTAAGGCGCTTCGCCATATCGGCTTGTATACGGTAAGGCATGCCATCTTCCCGTCGAGTTGGAGTATAAGGCCTATTGGGCCATAAAAGCTTTAAATTTTTGATTGCCCGCCGCCGGTGCACATCGTAAGCTCCAACTCAATGAATTGGAAGAGATACGGCGGGATGCATATGATAATACGGACATTTACAAATCAAAAGTGAAGGATTTCCATGATAAAAACATCCAACGGAAAAATTTTGAAGTGGGTCAAAAGGTTCTTCTTTACAATGCAAAACTTCACATTTTTCCGGGGAAATTGCTGTCTCATTGGGTTGGTCCTTACATTGTTCAAACCGTTTTCCCTCATGGGGCAATCGAAGTGGTGAACCCTTCTAATGGAAATGTTTTTAAGGTAAACGGCCAACGGCTTAAGCCGTTTTTGGAGAAGTTTGAAAATGAGGAGAAAACGGAGGATTTGGTAGCTCCGGTGTATGTAGATGATCCTTTGGTCTAATTTGTTCTAAAAATGTTTCCACGGGGAGCTTTTGCGTACTTCTGGACTTAATTGTTTGGAAGGCCCGGCCTCTTCGGAGGTACCCATCATTGACTTGGGTTTATAGCTTCGCACGCCGCTATTCAAAAAAGTCGTGTACCCAGCTCCGGTTCGTAAGGGCAAATCTTTTGTGGTCCGGTATAGCCACCTGTGTTTCGCCTAAGGTGTTGTCTCTTTTGCTTTGCGACACCTTAAGCGAAACATGGGGAGAAAAGTAGTACCCGGTTAATCACGTGACGATTCGGTGGTTTCAATTCTTGTACATAATATTTTTGTGCCGGGCTATCGCAAGCCGGCGGTTCTAATGTCTTTTGTCTCCCGTTTCGTGGTTGGTTCTTAAGCCTGATTGCAGGAATGTGCTTTGGAAGTCTTGCTAAAGACGGACGGTGATATGGATGCAAATCCTCCAACTTGGTCGAGGTATCGGGTGGTTGACATTCCACCCCGTCGGTACAATTTTTGTCTCTCTCTCCTTATTTTTCGTCTTTGTGCATCGAGGACGTTGCTCATTTCAAGTTGGGGGGAGAGTTTTACTTTACGTTCGTTTTCATTTTTCACCTTTGCGTTTAAATTTTTAAATTTTTGTGCAAACTTCCCGTCTTGTAGTAGATTCGCTTGTAAAGTTACGTTGCATATGCTCGTTTTGCATTCGGAAGTGGCAAAAGACCGGTTTGAATGGACCAAATGTTGTTTTCGAAATAACCAACTCATTCTATTAGCAGGTTCAAGTATTGTGTGGATCAATTTGTGCTAAGTGCATTTGAGTCGGTTAAACATGTCAAGTGAAGGTTCAATTTTTGTTATATCCCATGTTTTTGAACTCCGTACCCGTAGTTTAGCAAATAAAATTCTCTTGTGCATGCTTGAGTATCTTTGTTTTCGTTCATGCATTTCTTTGGAGTCGTGGGCGTATTCGAAAAATGACACAAGGCATTCTTTTGTGATTGAACCACCTTTTATCACCGTTGCACCATTTTGTATCCTAGTCGAGTCCCCCTCTTGTTGTTAACCTAGGAAACCGGAGTTCGGAGGGTTGTTTGGAGTGGTGGATCGGAGCGTATGTGATTTGGGGATGCGCGGAAGTGGTTGTAATTGATTCAGGGAAGTTAGCCGAGGATAACCCGCTTGAACTGAGGACAGCAGCCAGCAGGGTCCAGTAGCCACCGGAATCGATCCCCCAAATCCCAGGGATCGATCCCCCTGCCCAGCCGAGAAATCCAGTAGAGGCAGGGATCGATCCCCCGACGGTTTTTCTGAAAAAATTGCAGAATTCTGGCCCACCTTTAAAGCTTTCCATCCTCTCTCTCTCCACCCCCACGCCACTTTCCAGCCCAAAAGCCCTAACTCCATAGCCATACCTCTCACTCTTTCTCTCATATCTCTCTCAAAACTCCACCAAATTCAAAAATTCTTCCACCAATCTTCAAGAAATCATCAAAGCTTCAAGATCCACCTATCCATTGCAAGGTTTTCATCCCAAATCAAGGTAACCCACTTTTCTCTCCCTCTCTAGTCTGAAAATTTCTCTCTCCCTCTCTTACCCACGTTTTTGTCCATCCCTCTCCCTACAAACCCACCAAAAACACCCCCAAACCACTCAAATGGCAAGAATCTCACCCAAACTCAACCCCTTAACCCTCAATCCGAAAATTTCAGCCCTCCTTGCTTGGGTGCTCATGTTGTTGATGGGTGTTGGGGTAATTTCTATGGTGGTTGTTGGAATGGCCGGTGGGAAGAAGAAGGTCACCGCGAAAAGGGCGCGGGGCGGTGGGTCTAACCGGGCCTCAGAAATCGAAGAAGAGGAGGAGGAAATTGATGTAGAAATGGAAGAGCCCGGGGGCTCTCAACCGGTCACTCGGAAGAATTGGAAGAGCGGCATGGCCGGGAGGGGATTCAAGTGTGAGCGCCAAGTCGACATCAAGAGCTTGGGCACCGAGCTTCATGGCATCCCGCACATCGCCACTCGAGGTTTGGGTTTTTGGTTTAAGAGTTTGAAAGGTTATAATAAGGCATGTGTTATTGAATTTTATCAGAATATGGTGTCGATAATGGATGGGCCTGTGAATGAAATGAGGATTGAATCAATGATCGACAATGTGCGGGTGGTTTTGACCCCCACGATTATTGCTAAGTACTTAGGATACACCCGACCCCCACTTTCGACTGTGAACTACCCCCTTGACGGTGGGGAATACATCGACCCGGCTATTGTGAATAATGCTTTGTACTCCGGTATTAGCTTTTATGATGGTCACCACAAGCCGGGCCATTTCAAGGAAGAATTTCGCCTTTTGAATAAGGTTATCCACGCGAATTTATTCCCGAGAGGCTCCGAGCACCATCCGAGACAGAGGGGAGCGGAGTTATTGTTCATGTTCGCTAGTGGGGATTACGTGTTTGATGCTGCTTTGTGGATATTTTACCAAGTATACAATTTCCAGGCTGAGTCCCAAAATTCGGCCCGTATGCCTTTCCCGTGCATGATTAGCAAGATTTGCAAGTCTCAAAAGGTGAGGGGACCGCGGTTTGCTCATCTTGAGCCACTTAAACCCGGGGCTCTCGATGCTTCATTTGTCTCCAAGAGCAAGTCTCAATCCCACGACCCACCTAGTCCAAAAAGGAAAGGAAAAATGGCTGAGATGACCAAGACCCCGGGCCCAAGGAAAAGCAAGACTCTTGGATAAAGAAGATGTTTTGCATGGTGGTACATCTAGTGAAGGAAAACCGGGAGCTAAAAAGGGAAAGGAAGTTGGATCGAAAAATGCTGTCAAGGCAATCCCACAAGGTGGATTGGTTGGTTGAAAGGCACCCGGCGGCGGCGGAGTATGTGGCCCCTCCGGAAGTGGAATCGGAGGATAGTGAGGAGGATGTTGATGAGAACGACGAGGAGCTAAATCCGGGATTTTTCCAAGGTGAGGGTGCAGAGACCGTTTTTGGCCCTGGCGCGAGTGGAGGAGAAGATGATGTTTAGTGTTAGTAGGTGGCGGTGGTAGTAGTGATGGTTTATTTTGTTTCCTTTTGTCGTTTTTAGTCGGTGTTGGGTCTTGTCTTTGAGTCTGTTTCCCGTGTTTATTTAGTCGTTTGCTTTTGTTGGTTTGTGGCAGGATGAGTAGGGTAGTGTAGGTTTTGGTTTCCGGTCATGGGATAGTGTGCCCTAAGCCAGTAAAGACCGGCAACCATTTTGTCTAACCTATTCCTTTGAAACCCGAAACTCATTAAAAGCTAGTTAAGTCCTTAGTAGATTTCGTGTATGCCTACGTTTTCCATGTTTTGCATTTTTGAAAACTTGTGATACTTAGTATGTTTTCCTTACGTTCCTTCTTCTTCATAGTACATTATGTTTTTGGAGCTCTCGTTTCGTTGCAAGCGATTTCGTTGATTGTCATGCATAACTTTTCGTTTCGGTTATGACATGCAACCCTTGTGCTTGACCATGGGATATGTGTTGCACCGCTTTTGTAAATTCTCTGTTGAGCGTTGCCCTTGTGAGTTCTGGAATCGAGGCTCGGTGTGTTTAACTTACTCACATGCGTCTTTAATAAAGTTTGTGAACTATGGTACTTGGCTGGCTAATGGAGTGAGTTGTGCCCCGTCGTGGGAGAAAAATTTTTAGACTTTTGTCGCTTCAATTAGTGTCAAGCATATGTTGTGCCCCTTTTTATAGCCGGGAAGTTTGTTGTTGTCTCTCCTTTTTGTCGTTTACTCGGGACGAGCAACGTTCTAGTTGGGGGGTGTGATAAGCCCTTAATAGTGTAAATAATAGGGCTTATCTATCCCGTTCCACGGCACGTGCATGCGGTTTATACTTGTTTCTACTTGATTTTGCGCGCAAGTTGTGTTTTTGTTGGTAAGTAGGTAATTGGAGCAAAAAGGGCATTTCCAAGGCTCCCAAAGGTCCCCGGAGGAGCTCGGAGGTGTCTGCATGTTGAGAGAAGTCCCGAGCGTTCTTTCCTAACCTCGAGCGAAGTGCCCAAGACATCGGAGGAGGCCAAGGAGGCTCAAAGCAGCATCGAGGCAAGCTGCCCAGTCCAGAAGCACCAGGGATCGATCCCCCAAATTCCAGGGATCGATCCCCCAACCAGCTTTGACATCCAGGGGCACCAGGGATCGATCCCCCATTTCCCAGGGATCGATCCCCCTTCAGTCTGGGCAAATCCAGTAAAGGCAGGGATCGATCCCCCTCTGACCAGGGATCGATCCCTCTTCGTGGGTACAAACACGAAGTAGGTTAGGATCGAGAGAGAACACAATAGAGGGATGTATAGACAAACACACAAACTTGATATTAGACTGACCTGATCTTACAACTGAGAGGGCTCCTCCTTTTATAGGCGTAAGGAGGGCCAATTACATCATTGATGACATCATACAAACAGTAAAGACATATAATTAGTCTTCTGCCATATTACTGTTTCTACATAGACTAAAGCTCACACCTATTTACTACATGCAAGACTTACTACGTACAATTACTAACAGTACAGTTTTCCTGCGCGAGCATTTCGGTGGCATTTTTGTAATTATTTTGTTTTGGGGTATATATACCACCCTTAGCCCGAAATGTAGGGCACTTCTACTTTTACACTTTCTCTCTCTACCTCCATTAAAGCTTAGCTCCCACCTCTCTCCTCATTGAAGTTTAAGGAGGGTTTTTGGTACGATCCAGATTGATTCAAAGCTTTTCGTCTTCATTAATGTCGTAAGGAATCTCGTCCTCTTCAAGGATCTTGTATTTATTTCAAGTTTAGTCAATGTTTATCATTTTGCTTACCTTTACCCTTGCTCATTTCATGTCTTCCTTTAATATGAGTGAGTAGTGTAGTAAGGTTGGGTTGTGGGATGATTAACATCCCGTGACCAAAGGTGTGGTTTGTTCTTCTCTTGTAAATCCCGTTTTTCTAGCTTAAACATGGGTCATGGGCATTTTTATGTATCGAAACTTAGAGGTGTTAATCTTCTTGATCAAATGTAGGCACGGGTTAGACTACGTGCCACATTTGATGCTTGAAGCTATGTCCCTCTTTGTGTTTGTCCAAATGAACCAAAAAGGACCCGGGCCATGTTTACCACTTTTGTTGAAAGAGAAGAATCAAGCTTACCTTTGTGTTATGGGTGTTGATTATCCCTCGACTTAGCCTTTAGTTTAAATCTCCAGTTAAAAAGCCGTAGTTAGGTTAAGTAGCCATCTTTCCAAATCACTCAGTTGGCCGTCTCAACGCCGAATTTGGTTGGCGGCCCTAACGCTAAAACTCTCGACATTCGCTAATCTCCAAAGTAAAGTTATGGACGCGCTCCCTGTGGAATCGATCCCGGACTTCCGGGTTTTATTATGCTTTCAACCGACCTAGCCCTACGCTTGGGGTAATCTTATTCTGACGCACATTAAGGTCGCAAGCACTTGCTCCATAACCGTTGTTAGGTCGTCAATCTTCCGTTCTAGGTGGCGGATGTAAGTGTGGAGCTCGGTGGTGGCTCCCACCTCCTGGGTTGAGGTTCCGGCTCAGCCTCCGATAGACATGTGAGCTTTTCCCAGGGCGTTGGCTCCGCCGGAGGCCAGGTTGCGGTCTCCGAGGGGGTCGAGCCCCAGGGTGGTTTCGCTGGGATGCGGATCTTCAACTTCCACCATGACTTGAACAGGAAGCTTTAACGGAGCTCTTTGAGAAAGAAGGAGGTGGTTGGTTGAGAGAGGCGGTTAGGTCCCCAGCAGAGTCGTCAATTGTAGGGGTTCGATTTATCGGGACCTTGACCGTGGTTCTAGTTGGGTTCCTTCCTCCGCTGCTCCGTTGCTTCCTCCGCCTGACCTATAACAAGTCACTAGGGCTATGGGAGCCCAGTGACCCTCCGACGATCAAGTTAGATCTAAGGGGTAGTGAGTAGGTCTAGGGTTAGGGAGAAGAATGGCATACCTCCTCAGGTGAGTGTCCCTTTGTATTTATAGACCTAGGTTTGCGTGGCCTCCAAGCTAGCGCGTGGAGAGTACGCTCGAGTAACCGCCTCGGGTGACGTCATATATTACGAAAGGGATAAGGTGGTTACGGAGCACATGGCCAGGTCAGCCCTTCGCGAGGATTCTTCTCGATGTTGTGTCTCATCAAGCGCAGGGGGCTTGCACGGGAGCCCTCGGTGCTGCGCTTCGGGGGTCGGTACGAAGCCCTCGGATGCCCTCGGTAATATGGCTCGGGGGGTCGGTACGGAGCCCTCGGTAGTATGTCTCCGGGGTCGGTACGGAGCCCTCAGGTGCCCTCGGAAATATGGCTCGGGGGTTCGGTACGGAGCCCCATTTATCCGGGCCACTACAGTGTGGGCCATTTGTTTGTGTTATTACTTTGGTCTGGAAATGAATTCTCATACCAAAACGTGTTCTTCATCATCTCTTTGGGAAACACACTTGTTTTTAAAGCATAAGAGCCATTGATCGCTCCACATACTGTATTAGTTTTGCCAACGTGCGGGGTTGTGTCTGGTCTTCGTCAATCACCAACATGGTGGTCCCATTTTACAGCTGCAAAACAAGCTAATATGCGGCAGATGTCCCACTCCATTTATTGCTGTTTTTCGTCAAGGGTTCGGATTCTCTCCGATTGGACTGAAAGAGAGAGTTTAAATCTGGACCATGCATTGGTACAATTAATAGTTTAGATTTGTTGAGAAACCCTTATCGGTTAAAATTACGTAAGAGTATGATCTTTGCAAATTTGAAACAATTGAATGTTGCACAAATGAATGATCCAAATTTACAGTGTCCGTTCAGTCCACATTAAGGAGTGGAGGGTCTATGTTTCATTTCATGAATTGGACAACAATCAAAGACGTATAGGTATGCGATTAAAATTTTACGTTGAGTCAAAATTACGTAGACGTATATGAGCAAAATTGAGGAAATGTCCACTTTTTTCCCAAAATTTAGAACCCTACCAATTGCATGCATGTCCTCGTCTTACTCTGATTTGTCTATTATACGTAATTTTCACGCGACTTATGGGGCAGTAGCATTCAGCAGTGCTAAATCTCACTGTCTAAAAGTGTTTTAGCAGTCCGGATTTTAAAAGAAGTTCAAACTCTTCTCTGGAAAAGTTTTTTTAAAATCCGGACCATTGATTGCCGAGACAGACGGTGAAATTGAGCACTACTAAATGTTACTATTGCTAAGGGATAGCATCCCCCGTTCCGTTTTCACGACTCATTTCTGCCCAAATAAAGTAAATTTATATGAATGACCTGCACAAGCAACATTGGTGGTTTAGACCGCTCGTAGCACCAGCCCAGAAAATTAAGCATCAAACATCTTTCAAAACTCAGGTTCTGCTCGATGAAAGCAAATCAATGTGCTAACAGGCCCGCGCGTATAACTAAGGAGGGATCCCTTCCTCCTCCTCCGGAAAAAACACGTTTCCAATTTTTCTTGCGTCCATGCAAATATGAAGAGCTAGTCAGTCAGGTAGGCTACAGTCAACAGGGTATGTCCAGCTTTCTTAACTTCCATAAATAAAGCTATTCAGCACAATTTTAACAAAATTAACCAGTTCCAACCGATGGATATGCATTCGAACATGAACCGCGAAGGCGTTGAGTGAGATGGCAACAATACGTATATACTGATCCGTACGGATAGAGCTGGAAGTGGAAAGTACTTGTGCACTATCAAGTATCAACAGAAACTCACTTGGGAATTCCTCTTTTATGTAAAAGTACCAGAGTACACTAAGAAAGGTTGACAGCACAATTTCCAGACCAATAACCCTGCTAAGGTACAAAAAAGAAAACTAATACTACTACTCTACTACTGATACAATACAACCGACCTAGGGTTCGCTAGAGAGACACCACCCAAAATTGTGACATTTTTGCCAATAAGACACAAGCATCAGACTTCAAAAACCCGAAGGATCTGATTAACATTGACAAACTCAAATAAACTGATACAACGGTAAACTTCAGCCGCTATTCTCCAACCATTACAACCCAAAAAAAAAAATCATCTTCCCATTATTGACCCATATGACATAGCATTTCCAAATAACGAAACACCTTTGATATTCAATGTTTTACCTCCTTCGGGGTTTGTGTTTAACCCTCACTATCCTCCTATTAGCCTTGTCATCGCCGGTAGAACCCAATGAGAAACTGTTGCCAGCAGCTGCAAAATCCAGACTGCCAGATGTCTGAAACGGAGATGGGTTCTGTGGGGTGCTTTGATTCTGTTGGCCCCCAAATTGAAAGGGATTTCCCGCTGATGGAACTGCTGAATTGAACACAAATCCGGAAGATGGATTTGAGATAGGAGTTTGGCCAAACACTGGAACCGTAGGGGTGGATGCCTGTATGGGTTGGTCCTCAGCCATACTATCCTCCATGTTCATCTGATCACCGTTACCAAACACAGGCAGCGTTTGGGAAGAAGAGGCAGCAGCAGCTGACGTGAATGAGAAAAGAGAACCTGATGAACCAAACACCATAGGTGCACTGTTGGTAGCAGCAGCAGAAACAGACGATGCACCAAATGAGAAAACAGTTGGTGGGGACTCCGTGGTAGAACTGAAAATGGAAGACTTTGGGGGTTGCCAAGTGGATAAGCTAGAAGTGGGACCACTGTTGCTATTAGAGTTGGTTGCCAAAGAGCTCAGACCAAAACCAGAGCTTGAACCAATCGGTTTAGGAGCTGGCAAACCAAACGGAGAACCACTAGAGGTTGAAGAACCAAATGGAGAAGTGCTAGATGTGAGGGATGGGGTCTCTGTAGTCCCAGATATTGTAGACGAAGCAGATGAACCGAACTGAAAAGGCATGGATACACTACTTGTGCCAAAAAGAGAACCCTGAGAGTGATTATCAGTAGTCGAAGAAGAGGCAGGAGCACTGAATCCGAAAATGTTACTTCCCGTGCTTGCCGTTGCAAAAGATGGGCTACCAAAAGGCAAGCCGGTTAGGTTGCCAAAGATCGTTTCCTTCTTCTCTGTTTTGGCCTTCACATCTATTGGTTCAGCAGTGGATATGGTCGATACTGTTGAAACTGAATTTGTTGGAGCTACAGATGTGACCCCAAACTGGAAAATGGGGGCTGTCGGAAATAAAGGTCCTGCAGCAGAGGTAGACTGACTGCCATTGGAGGCGGTTCCATTGGCGGCCATGGTAGAAGTGGAAGAAGCCACAGTGGTAAAGCTATTCGCCAAAATACTGGAAGCTAGAGCTGGAGAAGGTGAAGCAAATATGGAAGAGCTTAAACCAAGTGAACCATTAAGACTTGTACTCTTGGGCGGGGCACTGAAGGAGAAAATGTTGCCAGTTGATGTTGAAGTTGAAAGAGCAGAAGAAACTGAAGCTTCTGATTTTCCCACTGTATCTCCAGATTTTTGCAAGTTTCTATTACCGCCTTTATCAGACTCAGGAATTCCTGGTATGGTGTCAGTTGCAGAAGCAACATTGGCCAAGCTGCATATACACAAAAACAAATTCAAGAATGCCGATCTCAAAACTCATTGATTTATCTACTGAATGTGATTCATGTATCAAGTTCACTAGATGGAAGATTTTCGACATTCCTTCAAATATAGAAACAATGACTTTAGCCTGTAGTTGGCTGATTTGAGTTTCAAAACTTTCATGATGTGAACCTCAGCATGTTGTCAACTATTATATACCCACTTCTACGAATAAACTTGATTCTCCATAGTTAATAAGCATACCATAAAACTTACATTCTCACATGCATATAATACTTTGCAGTTCACAACTTGATAATGATATTGAAGCCTAACCAAAAATCGGCAGCCAAAGATACGAACTCTAAGAGCAATACACCCTAAAGCAGTACATAAGAACACATACGCCAAAGGTAAAAGTGCAGAAAAACCATTGTTCTCTAACAGCACCCAACATCCAAACACCAGCCCTTGGGGACGAAACCCTATATCCATGACCCTGCTTCAAAACATGCTCATTGTGATTTTTTAGAAGATGCTGTGCCACTTGAATATGAGATGTCACATAGGGATGCCTCCGTGGAATATATTTTACATCCATCTAGTGCAAGTTGGGTGGAGGAGGTTAAGTGGTGGTCATTCATCTATGCTTAGAGAGAGAATTTCAAAAATAACAAGGGGACGGAAAAAACCTAAATTTCACCAACAGACACTGACCTGGTTGCACTTTCTGGTCGTGGTTCCAATGGGGCACTAGATTTTAGGACCGCAGAATCGCTGATAGAAGATGAATAAGGAAAAGGTGATGGAATTTCACCAACCCTTTTCGGGCCAAAACTAAATAAAGGAGCCGGTGCATTTGGTTCCTTAGGAGGAACAATCTGATCAAATGCTGAAGTTGATTTGCTAACAAGTTGAAAAGTTGTGCTGGAAGGAAGTGCCATAGGGAAAGTGAAGCCAGTCTTCTTATCACCAATCACAGTCCCATCAGAAGCTTCTAACTCAGTTGCTTTTCCCAATTCGGTATTAGCATGTTGTTTGGAGTCTGGCACTAGAGAAGTTTCGTCCACCGTCACTGCTTCAGAAGACAAGGCCTTGCTCTCCACCACAGATGTCTCCACTTTTTTAGTCCCTTCAGCCGGTAGTGTAGATGCAGCTTTATTAGAACGAATCTCATCATCCAGGTCCAAAAAATCCTTCATGAGAGAACCATAAGTCAGAATTCTGGCATAAAATAACAAGCAAAGAGATAAGAGCACGACATATTTAACTGAAGAACTGTGCTTTAGGTCAGAAGCAATGTAAGGACTGGCACCGAGTTGGTAAAAAGACAAGACAGCAGGCCAAAAAACAACCAAACTTAATGCACCTAAAACAAAAAGGAAGCACCAACCTCATGAGCACTCATTTGAAACCCCCATTTAGATTGAGAAGGTTGAGTAACAAACTTTTGTGTGCTGACTGACTCGACAATTTTAAAACCAGCTACAGCTTCTTTCGACGAGACTGGAGCGTTCCCAAACCTTGAAGGGGTCAATGCATCACTAGCGACCATATGCATTTTGGGGCCATTCTCCACTTTATCTTGCTTTTGGGAGGAAGTATCTCGAGCATCAAACAAAGATGTGTCGCTCGTGTTCTTAAACTTACGAGTACCCGCCTCGTTACGCATACTATTTGATGAATCTACATCCTCCAGGCTTCTAAGAGCCTGTCCATTTACCATCTTTGTTGTCGAGTTTGTCGACTTACTGGTTGATTTCTCCCTTGCAGCAACTGCCTTCCCTTCTGGCGATTTCTCCTTTGGAACCAATCTATCAAGCTGCTGCAATATTTTTGTAGCCATCTCTGTAGACTTAGAAGGAACAGGGCTATAGCTTGTACAAGGCATGCTGTTATCCTCGTTTTCTCCTAGTGCTTTGGATGTTCTATGCTTAGAATCATCTGATGAATGAAGCTTATGAGTCAAAGATAAATGAAGTTCAGTAGAATCAGGACCAACTCCAGCTCCACGACTAGAAAAAGAACTTCCAGGTGCTTGCAAGCTCAAACTTTTTGGGGTTGAGAGATTAGTTTTCTGTCGAAGTCTTCGTATGGGACCAATAGATCCAATATTATCTTCTAATGCAGAACTCCTACGTTTTAAGGCCTGAAAGAAAGGAAGAATGTAGCCGTTATTGCTCGTCTTAAAACATAATCCTAAAAAGAAATCTTCATCATCTGCAATACTATTACCAATTGTTTAGAACTGTATAGCCCATCATGCTCCCATGGAAACTGAGATGAGGATGGAGACTGTCCACCATAACCATCAAATGCGGGACCAGTACCCTGAGATTGAGCAAAAAGATAATGAAAATTTTAACCCAGCCGCTAATTTTAAACCAAAGATGAGAATTCTCTCGGCAGAAATATATGGGCATAAACCTTTTGGATAGAAGTCGGATTAACCCTGGAATATGGTGTACGGGCCATACTATATATTGCAGATCTGCCTCGTGATCTTGGGGTGATAAAACCATTTTCAGGAACCCCAATTCGGGCAGCTGGCTTCGATACAAGTGACATGACCGGTGACTTTGGAGTATAGGGTCCGTTATTCAGCACATTTGCATCTTCTCTCAGTGCTTGGCTGCGCAAACCAAACCTTGATGGTGACACTATTGAAGGCTTACTGCCCATGTATACTTTTGCAAGCTCAGAAGGTGCCGCAACATCCTCTTCAGGGACCTGAAGATACTTTTATTGTAAGAAAGTGAAAAAGAGTGCTATAATGCAAACTACGTGACAATCATCCAAAAATACGTTGAATACAATGAAACATTCAAGAAACCAGAGCATGGTAGCATACTAGTGAACTGGCACCAGGAGTTGAAATGCGTCCATGAAATTTATGGCTCTCCAAGTGGGGCTCTATTCCATTTGCTTGCATTGGACTACGAGTAAGTTCATGCCGTATTCCAGCAGTTGATAAAGGTTGTGGAACATTTAACTCAGTCCTCGTATCCTCATCCCCCTGGGGTGCATCAACAGTTCTTGAATGCAGTAGTTCTGTCAAGCGATCAATCTCAGATCTGGCACACATAGCCGCATTAGTAATTAGCACGAGTCCACGCAGAAAGGGCATACAAATAAACCCAAATAAGAAAGCACTCTTACGAACCATTCGATTCGCATGAGAAGCTGTTCAAATAAGGATAAAGGCAGGATTCTTAATTATTTCCTTTTAATCATTTTGTGATGAGTCAACAGTCACAACAGGCGCCTCTATTCATGAACGAAATGTGGTGAGAGCAATAAGTCTCCCTCTCAATGCCAGCCCATGTTTGAGACATTCTATGATTCCACCGCAGCAAAGTCACACAAAGATGAAGAACAAGCATTTATGCTATGTTGCATTTTCACCCAAACACACATGAAGACACACAGGCAAATGCATGCACAGTTACACCAATGCACAGTTACACCTTTATCCCAAAACACCATAAAGGGCATTGTATGAAATAATGAAATATCCAGCCAAAGTGCACCTGGTGAAGGTCTTCTGCTTCAACATTTGCTCAAGTTCCGAAAGTCCATAACTGTTGCTGCTATTAGTTGATGTGCCACCATCATTGAGGAATGGTCTTTGTACTCCAGGTGGATTCTTCACACAAATATGGACAAAGATAATTTATCAGCCTATCAGGCCATGCTCTGACAACATCATTATAAAATAGGACCACATGGGCCATAGCCCATAGGCCCATAGCACATAAACCAGGACTCAGAAAAAGCACGCGCGCGACTCTGTGTGTGTGTGAGAGAGAGAGAGAGAGAGAGAGAGAGAGATGCTTGATTGCAGAATGGTACAAGTTTAAACAACAAACTGTTCCTTATTTTGGACAAACTATGTTCTCAAATGGAAGGAAAAATCGCAAACAAGCTCGTACAAAAATGCTTTCTCAAACTAACAACGCAAGATAAACATTCAGACTTACATCAAGAACTTCCTCTTCGAACCTATCCCTTGATTCTTGGTTTGCTTCTGGCCATGCCATATAATTAAAGAGTTAAAATCAGAAACATGAAGATAGTCATATGCATTTACACAAGTGCTAATGATTAAAGAATATCCCGGGACCGAAGTCACCGAACGAAGAAATAAGATCCCGAATAAATAACATAATTATGAAAATTAAAAACTAACTTTATGGAAAATACCAGTAATGATAACCTGAAAACTTAAATCATAGACCACAAATAAACAACAATCCACACGCTGTAACAACTATGGAAAACATTGATGAATAGATCCCAATAAAACTCACACTTCATGACCAAGTCATAATCTGTTGGATAAATGAGAAGAAACAACATTAGCTCGATCAGAAAGGAATGATGCCACTACACATCAGAATCATGACTACATGGTAATAAGCACGGGCTGAAAAGCAGAATATCACTTCACATAGAAACTTATGCAGAAATTAACAATTAAATCGTAGTACAGGTGCTACATCATGATACACAAAGCTGTTAACAAAACCTATCATGCAATCTACAAAATATTGTCTGTTCAAAAAAAAAATTTCTACAAAATATTGTCATAGAGCAAGCAAACATTTTGCAAGTCATTAAGATCCCCAGTTGATCTATAGAGCCATTATCTTTTGCTGTGTTCTCTTTCCTTTTCAAAAAATTCCCCCTACTTCCAACATTTCTCTCTCTATCTCTCTCCACTTATTACCCCTACTATTTTTCAAAAAAAATTTCAAAAATCAAACCAACACCTTCCAACTTCTTCACAAACATAAGTTCCCCACCGAAGAAACCCTAAAGACCACAAATGGTGACAGCGCTGTTAACAAAACCAAACATTATGCAACCTACAAAATATCATCATAGAGCAAGGAAGCATTTCGCAAGTCATTGTGATTCCTAGTTGAACTTGAATCTATAGTGCCGTCATCAATATCTATGTCTACACTGAATAAAACTAACATCTTCCCAATTCTTCACAACAAAGTTCCTCACCAAAGAAACCCTCAAGGCCACAAATTTGGTGACAGCCCTGTTAACATAACCCAACATCATGCAGACTACAAAATATCATCATAGAGCAAGGAAACATTGTGCAAGTCATTAAGATTCCTAGTTGATCTATGGTGCCATTATCAATTTCTATGCTGAATAAAACTAATGTCTTCCCACTTTCTGACGACAAAATTCCCCACCAAAGAAACCCTAAATTCCAAAAATTGGTGACTGGGCTGTTTACACAACCTAACATTATGCTACCTACAAAATACCTCATAGAGCAAGGAACAATTTTGCAAGTCATTTAGATTCCTAGTTCGTATAGTGCCATTATCCATATCTATGCTGAATAAAACTTAACATCTTCCCACTACTTTACAACAAAGTTCCACCAAAGAAACCCTGAAGGCCACAAATTGGGGACAGCGCTGTTAACAAAACCTAAGATAAGATTCCTAGTTGATATATAATGCGGCTAATGCCATTATCAATATCTATGCTGAATAAAACTAACATCTACCCACTTCTTCACACAACAAACTTACCAACCAAAATAACCCTAAAAAGCCACAAATTGAATGCATCAACCCTCAACACACACACACACAAAAAACTAATTCCACAACAAGCACTAATGATACACCAAGCCAAAGAAGCTAATCGCAATCATGAGAAAAATGAAACAAAAACGAAGTGTCTGCTGACTAAACTACCTAATCACCAGGACCAAAAATACTGTTTTCAGCAGTCGCCCCAACATTATTCTACAACAAATAAGGAGTACAATTCAAAAAACAAAAAACTACATATAGTTTGAGTACTTAGATAAATATAAAACATGAATTTGATCTCTAGCACCATAATGCATATCTTAGCTGGATCAAACTAACATAGTCCCACTTCAATGACTTCATAACAACAAAGTTCCCCACCAAAGAAACCCTAAAACCCACAAATTGGTGACAGCACTGTTAACAAGCCTAACATAAGATTCCTAGTTGAACTATTACTATAGTGCCATTATCAATATCTATGCCGAATCAACTAATATCTTCACACATGTTCACCACAAAGTTACCAGCCAAAGAAACCCAAAAATTCACAAATTGATTTCGGCACCCTTTTGACACACACACACACGAAAAAACCCTAATTCCTCAACCAGCCCTGACAATACAAAAAGCCAAATAAGGCTAATTGCAATAAAAACAAAAAGGTTCAACAAAACAAAGTGTTCACTGCACTTAACTACTTAATCACCAGGAACCCCCAAAAAAAGTCATTTTGCAGTCTTTCCCCCCACTATTCTACACAACATAAAGATTGCAATTCAAAAAACAACAAACTTTACCCAGTTTGAGTACTCGTACAAATATAAACATGAATTTGATCTCTAGTGCCCCAGAGAATATCTTAGCTGGATCAAACTAACATCTTCCCACTTCTTCACAACAAAGTTCCCCACCAAAGAAACCCTAAAAGGTGACAGCGCAAGAAACCCTAAAAGCCACAAACTGATTACAGCGCCCCTCGACACAAAACAAAAAACCCTAATTCCTCACCCAGCCCTAACAATAGACGAAGCCAAAGAACCCAATTGCAATCACAACAAATAAATTAAACAAAATCAAAGTGTTCGCTGCACTTAACTACTTATAAACACCAGGACGAAAAACGTCTCTTTGCAGTCTTCCCAACACCATTCCACATCAAATAACATCTCTAGTGCCCTAGTGTTAGGATCAAACTAACATCTTCCCACCTCTTTCAAGACAAAGTTCCCCACCAAAGAAACCATAAAGGCCACAAATTGGTGACAGTACAAGAAACCCTAATAAACCACGAATTGATTACAACGCCCCTCAACACAACACAACACAAAAGAAAAAAAAAAACCTAATTGCTCACCCAGCCCTCAAAAATACACCAAGCCAAAGAACCAAATTGCCATCACAACAAAACAGTAAAACAAAAACCAGAGTGCAATTCAAAAAACAACAAACGACATACAGTTCGAGTACTTGTATATGAATATCTACATATATATATATATATGTACGTGAATTTGAACCTGGAGGTGGTGGGATATGTGGCGGCGGAGGAGCGGGGGGGAGTCGCTTGCGGAAGAGGGACGAGGAGAAGAAGAGGTGGGCGCTGGCTGAGATGAGTTTGGAGGCGGGATCGACGACGAGCTTCGAGAGCCAGCCGTTGGTGGTGCTAGGGTTTCTCAGGGCGGCGGGGCGAGCGTACGGCGGCGGGCGGGCGCTCCCATTAAACGGCCTCTTGGCCTTGGGATACTTGCCTCCCGCCCCTCCTCCTCCGCCGCCGCCGCCTCCATAGGAGTTACTTCCTCCGGCCGCCGTCGACGCCATAGGTGAAAAGCCTTCGGCTTATTGCAAGGAATTTGGAGAGAGAGAGAGAGAGAGAGAGAGAAAGTGAACGGTGGAGAGAGAGCGAGGGCAAAAAATAGGGTTTTAACGTGCAAATAGGCAGAGAAAATGAAATTAGGGATTTTGGGGGAAAATAACAAAAAGGTCTGGGGGAGCGTTGGAGAGAGAGTGGGACCGTACGCGAACTGATTTTGAACGTGGTGGTACTTGTTGGAAGATTTGCTAATGTCACTGGAGTTGCGAAGGCCAAGGGGACAAATCCCAACCGTTTCTTAGGTGGAAGCGAGCGGCACCCCTGCCGAGCGGGTGCCAAGCGGCCAATCCCGCCGTTCATATCGGAATCAACGGTCCGAATCGAAACATTTTTTTTCTTTTTCTTTTTTTTTTTTTAAATCCGTTCGGTACCTTTGCATCTGGGCCGTCCAAAACACTTTTGGACGGCCGAGATGCTCTCGGCACCCCTGCCAAGCACTCCTGCTTGGCAGGGTCTCCCATTCCGATTTGATCGGGGGGTTTTTTAAATTTTTTTGGGTTTCATTTAGGAGTATCTCTAAAACTAAAAGCTGGTTTGGTTTATTTTTGGTAAGACTATCTCTAATTTAATTTTCTGAGAAACATGGAAGAGCAACTCTTTATCAGGAAAAAAAAGAAGGAATTAAAGTGAAAGAAAAGATTACTATTTGATTTGTAGAGAAAGTAAGGGGAGTAAAAAATCAAATTTAAGTACAATAACTCATTTAATCTCCGACTATTGGGGTGGGCGGGAAGGATCGGAGGCAAAACCCCTTTGGCAATACATACAGAAATAGCAGCACCCTTATACCTCCAAGAACCTTGGAGTTGAAGGGATGTTTTGTAGCGTAACTATACCTCCAAATCAAAGCCAAAAGACATAAGAAATCGCAGGCCTAAAGACTTTATATACACACATTACAATGCTTTCTTCATTTATAGTCCAAAGCATCGGAAAGCACATTAAAACAAACTATTAATCGCAGCAAAATTGTTCTTAAATTTTTCTCCTCGCTTTCATCACATTTTTCTTCTTAATTGATTTTTCTTTCTATTCTCTTTATTTTCTATGAGATATGACTTGCACACAATGTGGTCATTGATGACCAAAAGAAGAGTCAACATTGATGTGTTTGTTGATAGTCTAGAGTTTGTAGATCTTTGTTTTTCTCTCTCTTTGATCTCCTTGATTTTTTTGTGTCATTAGAGCATCTCCAGCCTTCACCCATTTTTTTTCTCAAATTTGAGTTAAATTTTGGGTAAAAACCCATTTTGGGTAGGCATATCTCCAACCATCAAACTCAAATATATATACATTTTATTCTTAATGGCATAATCATAAATAAAGGAAAACAATCAAATCCAAAATGAGGAGACCTAGTACTCTTCTCTCTCCATTGCCATCTCTCTCTCCCTCAGAATCAAACACAAAAAATTTTTCACGCAAAATCTAGAACCGGACACAACCACAAAAGACAACTCTGAAACTCGTTCATCATCATCGAAGGAGGCTAGGAAAAGAAGACGACAACTCTGGGGGACCCAAGAAGACTTAGAGGTCACAACACCACCGCCACTTTCTGCCTCGCCTCTCAAACTGCCAGCCCTCGGCCTGCCGCCACTGCCGACGAGGTTCTCTCTCCTTCCTCCCTCCCTCTTTCTCTCTCTTTCTAACTAGCCGTTGGAGAAATGGGTCAAGGCAAAAGTTGTCCCAAATTTGGGTAAAGAAATAGGTAAAACCCAAAATGGGGAAGGGTTTGGGTCAAAGATTGGAGAGAGATTTTTATAATTTTTGCCCCATTTTTAAATTTGAGTCTTAAAATGGGTCAAGGCTGGAGATGCTCTTAGTATCGGTTAAAACTTGTAGTTTCTCTTTGTTTTGGCGGAAAACATTCTCATAGATAGAGTTTGTTGATAATCTAGAACGTACACAAGTGAGGTATCTACATAACCTCATACTTTCAATACAGATGCTCATACCTTGGTCTGCTGCTAGTGTAGCAAACCGGCCATTAATTAATTGGAATCTTTAACACCAAATTATTGGCTCCATTAATTTAGGAATTTAACTTTTTCACATAAAGATAAAGAGTGTTTTTTAGTGGTGCTATAAGCCTGTATGGACAGAGATACGAATTCGAATGATTTGGGAACATCCGAATCTGTGTGGAAATCATTTCATAACTTTTCTTTCTAACAGAATGCATGGTAAGTGTTTTTTTTTTTTTTTCCAATATTGTATACATCAGCGGGGATTAGCGGAGTGTTAGTAAATTAGTTCACTAGAAATTTCAGAGGCTATCCGTATGCGTGAATTCCAAACGCTCATGACAGGGTTTAAACCCTGGCCTCCCACATTTCCTGACAAGTTTATTCACATATTTCCTGAGCAACTCAAACTTACCCTCACCCGTTGTTCTTATATTTCCGTTTGGGTGTTTTTTGGCCTGTTTTTTAAACTTTTGTTAGATTAACGTTATATATTTTTGAAATAATCTTTCGTCCTGACTAAAGAGTCTAAAAGGTAAATAATTACGACCGAAAGCAGAAAAAAAAAAAAGATTACTGAAAACGAAAACAATACTCCTACCAAGTATTTTTGTCTTTCGTGTTATCTTATGTGAATGTTTTTGTAATTTCTCATATTTTATGATTTTACAATTTCTCAAGTCGGGACGAATGTTTAATCTCAAACATTACGATGAAAGCCTAACCAAAGATTACGAGAAATAAAAGATACCGGGCCAAAAAAATTAGAGAACTCAACAAGGAATGCTAAATTGACAAATCTCGACCACAAATTCAAACACACCTGCATCCAGAGCCATTCGATACACATGGATTCACACGCAGCGAACGGTTCCAGACCCAATTGTGTTTAGAGTTGTGGTTGAGAGTTTTGTATATGTAGACTCTCTCGAACACAAAAGTTGGGAATTTACACTTCTTTATCAAAGGAAAAAAAAAGTTGAGAACCAGTGCTCAATTGTTGTCTTGATTTCTTGTAACACAGCCTCAACAACGATCATCATCAGTTATTATTGTAGAAGAGATAGCACAGCAGCCGAATCTCAATTTCATGAAACGACGTGTGGTGCTTTTGCTAAATTCAGTCATGGAAAATTCCATAGTTGAGAGAGGATATAATATTGTCTTCCTCGAGGGCCCGGGTAGGTTTTGTTCATTACTGACATGATCATTTTTTTTTCTCTTTGGGTGGTGAGCCCATATCTTGCTATTAGAACTAGGGGTGCAAACCGAACGAAACGAGCCGAGCCTGGTAGTGTTTGAGCTCGGCTCGTTAAACAAGGCGAGCCCGGTTACTTTAATAAACGAATCGAGCTTTTTTTTTCAAGCCAAGCTTTAGAATGTAGCATGGATCGTTAACTGTACGAGCCTAAAACTAGAGCATTCCTAAACGAATGGAGCTGAGTGAAGTCCTTAACGAGTCGAGCCTTTGATTCGTTTGCAGTCCTAATTAAAAGCCAGAGATTTTCAGCAGCCGTTCGTGGTGACGTCCTCTTTATGGAACATGCGCGCACTCATGTTCTAGAAAAATTATTCAGTGGCAGTTAGGGGTGTAAACGAGCCGAGTCGAGCCGAGCTTCAGCGAGCTCGAGCTCAGCTCGTTTACTTAACGAGCCAAATACTCGAGCTCGAGCTCGGCTCGTGTCACGCCCTCGATTTTCAACATAAATAAAATAGCTTTTCATAAATAAAACCCCTCACATGAGCATACATAATACCCCAAAAGAGTTCACCATGTCCTGGTCATTAAATTACAAGTCCAACTCCAAGAGTTTGAATATATTACATCATTAAAAGAAATAGAGTTTAAGTTCTATTACATTCCCAAATCATGATTTACCAAAATATCCACAAGTCTCCTTTACCACTTCTTCCGAAAATATGCACTAGAATGCATGCACTTCACTCCATGCTACCGCTCCGGGTTCACACCTGAAAATGATAGGTTGAGCTACACTAGCCCAGTAGAGAAATCTACACAACCATTATATGCAAATGGGATGACAGGTAGAATGAATAACAGGAATAAGGAACAGTATCTCAAGGGAGAAACAAAACACGACTAGTAATTATCTCAACGTCGATGACGTAACTGAAGTACCATGACTACACATCAAGACTCTAGTTTAACCACGAGAACTTACTATCTATACGATTCTCTCATGACTGCCACTGCCTCTCATCTTATTTCAAATTACCAATCCGATATCTTAACTTATGAAACCATTATGATCAAAGAATCGCAAAGCCAATATCTCTCATATCAATCACACTTTCACAATGATACCCCTTTTTCATTCACATCGTATCACAATTCCTTTATCGTTCTGTGCCATGAGCCAAAAGCTCCTGCCGGCCATTTAAGGGATCCCGATACCCCTACTAGTACCTCCCTCACTGATGGAGCTAATTCAAATCACATATCATAGGTCACCACACCACAATTCCTCTGATACACATTACAATTTCGTCATTCATCTCAATCACGTATGATGAACTCACAATAAAGACTTATTCACGTAGAAGTGGTACGGATAAATTCCACTTTAGTCAACTCGCTATCGTCACGCCATTAGTTTCTCATATCACCATTTAAGCTTGTTTGTACTATACATTAAAGGACACTTAGTCACAACGATTCATAGATTTCATTCTAGCAACCCTTAAGTTGTACAAGATACGAAAGAGATGTACCACACATCAATCGTAAGGGAAATGTCTCACGTACTTACTCCTAGCATTGTTTGATTTAGCAAAGTGTCCAACGTGTTCGCCTTGCACATTGCATGTCAGCATACACAACCTTAGCCCACCTATATTCATTATGTTCTCTAAAATCTCACTTCGGTGTCAAAAGACTCATACGGAACCCAACGACCACTACAAACCCTAGTATACCACTAGCCTCGTCATACCATTCAATTAGATACTCAAGAGAACCTAGGAACATCCGTGTCTCCCCCAAACGATCCTAGGGAAAAAGGATTTCCCAACACATACGAACTTATCTATCTTATTTTGGCTACCAAACCTTAATGGTTAAGAATTGGGAGATGAGACCACCACCATTGGAAAGTAGACCTCCGGTACATGAATTTCGATATAAAATTTTTCCAAAACCGAGTTCGGATGAAAAAGTTATGCTCGATCGAAGTTTTTCCAAAAATGCTGATTTTTCAATGTCTACCGGTAGACATTAATCTCTACCGGTAGAAGACCCAAATTTCACAAAAATGACAGATTTTTGAATACCTACCGGTAGACATTAATGTCTACCGGTAGAAGACCAAAATTTCACAAAAGTGACACTACTGGACAGCGTTTCTACCGGTAGATTCAAAACTCCTACCGGTAGGACTTGGATTCTCAATGCACGATTTTCAGATTCTACCAGAACAATTCCAACGACGAAACCAACGATCTAGGGCACGATCTAAGTACCAAATCAACTCATAAACATATAATAGAAGTGAGAAATCCCTACCGAATGGGTTTTGAGCAAAACCCCCAACTCCCAAGCAAGCCCTAGCTCCGAAAACCTTGAATCAACCGAATACTCCTCTCCGAGCTAAACCCAATGAAATACGAGCTCAATGTCGCGTGCGGAAGGTGGAATGAAGGTTAATCTTCATGGGTTGTGAGTTCTTGGGTGAGATTTTGTGGGAGTGTGAGAGTGTGAGAGAGAGTCGGGCGGGAGAGAGAGCCGAGAGAGAGACGTGAGTTGAGAGGATGAGAGAATATGATTCTCTACACCACACACACACACCTATATATATCCAAGCACTTGTAATTTACACTTGCACCCCTCCACAAACAATCTTACCACAATAACCCCAAATCACATAACCACATTATTGTTATTGTTCACATAATTTGCAACTCAAGCTTTTATCAAGCATCGAAATTATTAAAATTTAATACGGGTCTCTACATTCTACCCTCCTTAAAGAAATTTCGTCCCGAAATTTGCATAGAATAGATGAAGGAACATCATCAATGAATTTCTAATCCCAAGGGCCGTGTCCACCACACAAGGCTTCGTATCCATTAACCTCCGTGTCCAAAATGCAAGAAAACTCTATAATGCCACAACTAACTAACTTAGCTTCTTACCAAACAATCGCCAAGTTCCCATGTTCATACATGTCAAGTTACAAAGTTATTCGTATTCGTACAAATCATAATCATGTTACCAACTAATTCCAGTCTCACAAATCATATCCATTCTCATTACTTCCGACTAACCAACTCCGGTTCCATGGACCGTGTCCAAACACAAAGGAGAATTTCATAATGTCGTAATTCAACAACTTTCTCAAGCAATACATAATCAGCAAGTTCTAAGATTTACTCATCCAACCCAAGATTTATTAGATTCTTCACGTACGCTTACAGGGAAATCAACTTTCGTACACATCTCTTGCCTCGTTTCTTTACTTCCCGATTTACTCACATTACCGAGACTCACGCCAGTAGAGCTCTAATAGTTCTTAATTCTAACTCAAGACAAACTCCCTCAAAAGACAAATGCCGAGCAAATGTTAATGTGTCCGATACGATGAAGTCTAAACTAAACAATGATCATGAATTTTCAACTTACATTTTTTTCAAAGCAAAGGTGAAGTGTTTGTTTGGACAAAAATTTGCCCCCCTTTAAAGCTCTTGTTTGAGTAGTTGCAAAACTATTGAAACATGCCCATGTGGCAAAATTCTATAGAATTTGAAAGGGGACGTTCATTTTAGAAAGACATTATCAACAATCAATTACGAACACCTCACTTGGTCACTTGGAAAGGATGACAATTTTGACAACATATAAATGAACTATGCAAAGATTCAATTTTCACAAAGCACTATCCCTTTCAAAAAAAAATTTGAGTTCAAGATACGTACATTCGTAAATGGAAAAACTCTCTAAACCAAAATCCCTCACTTCACGTGTTTCACTATACTCATTTGACACCCTTCGTAAATAACTCGATTCATGTTCAGCTTAGGTCTACAATGTCCAACTAGTCTCGCCTTTTCAACATCTTACGAGGAACTAACTAAGTGATCAAGACCCTCAATAAGGCCATAATCTAGGAATTGAAAGACGTGCAAATCATCATCAAATTATAAGGTACAACTAAATAAGGAGTTGGGACTAGAGATTCCAATCATCACATAATGTTACATCTAGCTAAGAGGTTCAAGTTACCCACACAAACACCTTCAATCAATTACCTATCTAGCACGTAGCAAGTACCCACACAATATATCATTATCTATCCAACACCACATTCTATGGAAGAATCTCACACAATAACACTGCACACTAGTTCTAACATGTAAGTTGAAACTAAATAGCAACACATTTTATACACCAAATACCATAATAAGTCAACCAATTACAGGCTCACCGCACAACTTATTGAAACTTCACAGTACCGAATACATCTACACGTCAACGGCTTCACACAGTACCCAACACCTCATCGAACGGGCTCACACAGTACCCAACGCAACCACGGGCTCACACAGTGTCCAATACAACAACGGGTTCACACAGTACCCAATATAGTACGGGCTCACACAGTACCCACCACACTACGGGCTCACATAGTGCCCTATACACTACGGACTCACACAGTGCCCAGTTCGACAACAGGCTCACACAGTGCCCAAAATACCACAGGCTCACACAGTGCCCAATTTGATAACAGGCTCACACAGTGCCCCAAAATACCACAAGCTCACACAGTGCCCAATTCGATAACAGGCTCACATAGTGCCCAAAATACCACAGGCTCACACAGTGCCCAAAATACCATCACGGGTTCACACAGTACCCCATACAATCACGGGCCCACACAGTGCCCTGTACTCCATAACTCGCGGTTCCGAAAATTTAATAGTGATCATGTTCATTGCAATCTCATAAGGTTTTACACGATTTCTATCCATTTTATCAACCTAGAATACTCTCATTCAGCTACTTTAGTCAGCACATTTATATAGGTCTCTATCAAACAATATCACATAGATCACTCCACAATATTAATCGATACTAGTATGAACCACAGACTTTCATTATAGGAGTCATTCAATTAACGAACATCTCAAATATGCACAAGTAATCACAACACAGGTATATAAGTTCACACTACCTCGGTATGTGATGCATGACCTGACCCCGTGGATCTCTGGACGCTCCCTCTGCTTGTCGGTTGTGGACAATCTACCGCTAAGTGCCCTGGATGGCGACATCGATAGCAAACACGGGGTGGCCTCTGACCATGGTATTCCCTCTCTTGAGGACAGTCTATTGCACGATGGCCCAACCGACGGCACCGATAACACACAATCGTTGACCCCGACGAGACTCCTGACGTTCTAGTAAGATTAGGTGGTTCTGAACTATGTTGTCCCGAGGTGGACCAAAACTGTTCTCTCTGTCTTTTCCTCCCTTGACTTCCAGACGCTTCTATAGATACACTCTTGTCAACGGTTTGTTGTCTCTGTCCCCGTACTTCCGCTTCCCCTGGTGTTTCCTCCGTATACTCAATACTTCTAGCACACTCGACAATGTCAGAAAACCTTCCAATTCGTTGGCCTACCACAAACTTCCTGATAGACAGGTCTAACCCTTTCTCAAAATGCCTACACTTCCTTTCCTCTAACGCCACTAATTCTGGTGCAAAACGTGATAAAGATTGGAATTTTATAGCGTAATCAGAGATGGTCATGTTTCCTTGCTCTAACTTCTCGAACTGTCCTCTAAGTTTCTCACGATACGTATCTGGAAAATATTGATTCTCGAAGAGTTCTTCAAACTCAGCCCAAGTCAGGTTCTCTACATCTGGTTCATTGATTCGATTAACCGCCCTTGCCATTCTCCTAGCATCTCTTCTTGCTCCTAAAATCGATTCCCACCACTCATTCGCCTCACCGACAAGTTGACAAGCGACTATACTCACCCGCAGGTCGTCCTCCGTAATCTTAAGCGCATTAAAGATCTTACGAATTTGTGCAAGCCAATGATCGGCCACAAGAGGATCGCTACTCTCCCCATCAAACTGAGGTGGATTCCTACGGCTAAACTCTCGCATGGCTATTATGGCCCGACTGTCAGCGTTATCCCTAGGAGGTGGTTGCAAAAGATTTGCTGCTGTAAGTGCCGCTACAATTTCCCTAGCAAGCTGATTCTGTCCTGCCCCCATTCTCGGATTACCAATCCTACCCCGTCTATTCTCAGGTCTCGGAGGCATCTCACTACAAAGAAACAATGAAGAGATCGTCAAAAGCGATACACTACGAATCTCCAACTCCACCAATCCCGTCTAACAACTCTAAGCCAACCTACAACAACATAAATGCAATGCCACATAGATGAATGAATACTACTCACACATATATGCACAAGTTTTGTTAAAAAGCAGTGATTTTGAACCCATGAGACTAAAAGTCTCCCCACGGTCTCAAGGTATTCTAAACCTGGCTCTGATACCAAGTTGTCACGCCCTCGATTTTCAACATAAATAAAATAGCTTTTCATAAATAAAACCCCTCACATGAGCATACATAATACCCCAAAAGAGTTCACCATGTCCTGGTCATTAAATTACAAGTCCAACTCCAAGAGTTTGAATATATTACATCATTAAAAGAAATAGAGTTTAAGTTCTATTACATTCCCAAATCATGATTTACCAAAATATCCACAAGTCTCCTTTACCACTTCTTCCGAAAATATGCACTAGAATGCATGCACTTCACTCCATGCTACCGCTCCGGGTTCACACCTGAAAATGATAGGTTGAGCTACACTAGCCCAGTAGAGAAATCTACACAACCATTATATGCAAATGGGATGACAGGTAGAATGAATAACAGGAATAAGGAACAGTATCTCAAGGGAGAAACAAAACACGACTAGTAATTATCTCAACGTCGATGACGTAACTGAAGTACCATGACTACACATCAAGACTCTAGTTTAACCACGAGAACTTACTATCTATACGATTCTCTCATGACTGCCACTGCCTCTCATCTTATTTCAAATTACCAATCCGATATCTTAACTTATGAAACCATTATGATCAAAGAATCGCAAAGCCAATATCTCTCATATCAATCACACTTTCACAATGATACCCCTTTTTCATTCACATCGTATCACAATTCCTTTATCGTTCTGTGCCATGAGCCAAAAGCTCCTGCCGGCCATTTAAGGGATCCCGATACCCCTACTAGTACCTCCCTCACTGATGGAGCTAATTCAAATCACATATCATAGGTCACCACACCACAATTCCTCTGATACACATTATAATTTCGTCATTCATCTCAATCACGTATGATGAACTCACAATAAAGACTTATTCACGTAGAAGTGGTACGGATAAATTCCACTTTAGTCAACTCGCTATCGTCACGCCATTAGTTTCTCATATCACCATTTAAGCTTGTTTGTACTATACATTAAAGGACACTTAGTCACAACGATTCATAGATTTCATTCTAGCAACCCTTAAGTTGTACAAGATACGAAAGAGATGTACCACACATCAATCGTAAGGGAAATGTCTCACGTACTTACTCCTAGCATTGTTTGATTTAGCAAAGTGTCCAACGTGTTCGCCTTGCACATTGCATGTCAGCATACACAACCTTAGCCCACCTATATTCATTATGTTCTCTAAAATCTCACTTCGGTGTCAAAAGACTCATACGGAACCCAACGACCACTACAAACCCTAGTATACCACTAGCCTCGTCATACCATTCAATTAGATACTCAAGAGAACCTAGGAACATCCGTGTCTCCCCCAAACGATCCTAGGGAAAAAGGATTTCCCAACACATACGAACTTATCTATCTTATTTTGGCTACCAAACCTTAATGGTTAAGAATTGGGAGATGAGACCACCACCATTGGAAAGTAGACCTCCGGTACATGAATTTCGATATAAAATTTTTCCAAAACCGAGTTCGGATGAAAAAGTTATGCTCGATCGAAGTTTTTCCAAAAATGCTGATTTTTCAATGTCTACCGGTAGACATTAATCTCTACCGGTAGAAGACCCAAATTTCACAAAAATGACAGATTTTTGAATACCTACCGGTAGACATTAATGTCTACCGGTAGAAGACCAAAATTTCACAAAAGTGACACTACTGGACAGCGTTTCTACCGGTAGATTCAAAACTCCTACCGGTAGGACTTGGATTCTCAGTGCACGATTTTCAGATTCTACCAGAACAATTCCAACGACGAAACCAACGATCTAGGGCACGATCTAAGTACCAAATCAACTCATAAACATATAATAGAAGTGAGAAATCCCTACCGAATGGGTTTTGAGCAAAACCCCAACTCCCAAGCAAGCCCTAGCTCCGAAAACCTTGAATCAACCGAATACTCCTCTCCGAGCTAAACCCAATGAAATACGAGCTCAATGTCGCGTGCGGAAGGTGGAATGAAGGTTAATCTTCATGGGTTGTGAGTTCTTGGGTGAGATTTTGTGGGAGTGTGAGAGTGTGAGAGAGAGTCGGGCGGGAGAGAGAGCCGAGAGAGAGACGTGAGTTGAGAGGATGAGAGAATATGATTCTCTACACCACACACACACACCTATATATATCCAAGCACTTGTAATTTACACTTGCACCCCTCCACAAACAATCTTACCACAATAACCCCAAATCACATAACCACATTATTGTTATTGTTCACATAATTTGCAACTCAAGCTTTTATCAAGCATCGAAATTATTAAAATTTAATACGGGTCTCTACATTCTACCCTCCTTAAAGAAATTTCGTCCCGAAATTTGCATAGAATAGATGAAGGAACATCATCAATGAATTTCTAATCCCAAGGGCCGTGTCCACCACACAAGGCTTCGTATCCATTAACCTCCGTGTCCAAAATGCAAGAAAACTCTATAATGCCACAACTAACTAACTTAGCTTCTTACCAAACAATCGCCAAGTTCCCATGTTCATACATGTCAAGTTACAAAGTTATTCGTATTCGTACAAATCATAATCATGTTACCAACTAATTCCAGTCTCACAAATCATATCCATTCTCATTACTTCCGACTAACCAACTCCGGTTCCATGGACCGTGTCCAAACACAAAGGAGAATTTCATAATGTCGTAATTCAACAACTTTCTCAAGCAATACATAATCAGCAAGTTCTAAGATTTACTCATCCAACCCAAGATTTATTAGATTCTTCACGTACGCTTACAGGGAAATCAACTTTCGTACACATCTCTTGCCTCGTTTCTTTACTTCCCGATTTACTCACATTACCGAGACTCACGCCAGTAGAGCTCTAATAGTTCTTAATTCTAACTCAAGACAAACTCCCTCAAAAGACAAATGCCGAGCAAATGTTAATGTGTCCGATACGATGAAGTCTAAACTAAACAATGATCATGAATTTTCAACTTACATTTTTTTCAAAGCAAAGGTGAAGTGTTTGTTTGGACAAAAATTTGCCCCCCTTTAAAGCTCTTGTTTGAGTAGTTGCAAAACTATTGAAACATGCCCATGTGGCAAAATTCTATAGAATTTGAAAGGGGACGTTCATTTTAGAAAGACATTATCAACAATCAATTACGAACACCTCACTTGGTCACTTGGAAAGGATGACAATTTTGACAACATATAAATGAACTATGCAAAGATTCAATTTTCACAAAGCACTATCCCTTTCAAAAAAAAATTTGAGTTCAAGATACGTACATTCGTAAATGGAAAAACTCTCTAAACCAAAATCCCTCACTTCACGTGTTTCACTATACTCATTTGACACCCTTCGTAAATAACTCGATTCATGTTCAGCTTAGGTCTACAATGTCCAACTAGTCTCGCCTTTTCAACATCTTACGAGGAACTAACTAAGTGATCAAGACCCTCAATAAGGCCATAATCTAGGAATTGAAAGACGTGCAAATCATCATCAAATTATAAGGTACAACTAAATAAGGAGTTGGGACTAGAGATTCCAATCATCACATAATGTTACATCTAGCTAAGAGGTTCAAGTTACCCACACAAACACCTTCAATCAATTACCTATCTAGCACGTAGCAAGTACCCACACAATATATCATTATCTATCCAACACCACATTCTATGGAAGAATCTCACACAATAACACTGCACACTAGTTCTAACATGTAAGTTGAAACTAAATAGCAACACATTTTATACACCAAATACCATAATAAGTCAACCAATTACAGGCTCACCGCACAACTTATTGAAACTTCACAGTACCGAATACATCTACACGTCAACGGCTTCACACAGTACCCAACACCTCATCGAACGGGCTCACACAGTACCCAACAGTACCCAGCGGGCTCACACGGTGTCCAATACAACAACGGGTTCACACAGTACCCAATATAGTACGGGCTCACACAGTACCCACCACACTACGGGCTCACATAGTGCCCTATACACTACGGACTCACACAGTGCCCAGTTCGACAACAGGCTCACACAGTGCCCAAAATACCACAGGCTCACACAGTGCCCAATTTGATAACAGGCTCACACAGTGCCCCAAAATACCACAAGCTCACACAGTGCCCAATTCGATAACAGGCTCACATAGTGCCCAAAATACCACAGGCTCACACAGTGCCCAAAATACCATCACGGGTTCACACAGTACCCCATACAATCACGGGCCCACACAGTGCCCTGTACTCCATAACTCGCGGTTCCGAAAATTTAATAGTGATCATGTTCATTGCAATCTCATAAGGTTTTACACGATTTCTATCCATTTTATCAACCTAGAATACTCTCATTCAGCTACTTTAGTCAGCACATTTATATAGGTCTCTATCAAACAATATCACATAGATCACTCCACAATATTAATCGATACTAGTATGAACCACAGACTTTCATTATAGGAGTCATTCAATTAACGAACATCTCAAATATGCACAAGTAATCACAACACAGGTATATAAGTTCACACTACCTCGGTATGTGATGCATGACCTGACCCCGTGGATCTCTGGACGCTCCCTCTGCTTGTCGGTTGTGGACAATCTACCGCTAAGTGCCCTGGATGGCGACATCGATAGCAAACACGGGGTGGCCTCTGACCATGGTATTCCCTCTCTTGAGGACAGTCTATTGCACGATGGCCCAACCGACGGCACCGATAACACACAATCGTTGACCCCGACGAGACTCCTGACGTTCTAGTAAGATTAGGTGGTTCTGAACTATGTTGTCCCGAGGTGGACCAAAACTGTTCTCTCTGTCTTTTCCTCCCTTGACTTCCAGACGCTTCTATAGATACACTCTTGTCAACGGTTTGTTGTCTCTGTCCCCGTACTTCCGCTTCCCCTGGTGTTTCCTCCGTATACTCAATACTTCTAGCACACTCGACAATGTCAGAAAACCTTCCAATTCGTTGGCCTACCACAAACTTCCTGATAGACAGGTCTAACCCTTTCTCAAAATGCCTACACTTCCTTTCCTCTAACGCCACTAATTCTGGTGCAAAACGTGATAAAGATTGGAATTTTATAGCGTAATCAGAGATGGTCATGTTTCCTTGCTCTAACTTCTCGAACTGTCCTCTAAGTTTCTCACGATACGTATCTGGAAAATATTGATTCTCGAAGAGTTCTTCAAACTCAGCCCAAGTCAGGTTCTCTACATCTGGTTCATTGATTCGATTAACCGCCCTTGCCATTCTCCTAGCATCTCTTCTTGCTCCTAAAATCGATTCCCACCACTCATTCGCCTCACCGACAAGTTGACAAGCGACTATACTCACCCGCAGGTCGTCCTCCGTAATCTTAAGCGCATTAAAGATCTTACGAATTTGTGCAAGCCAATGATCGGCCACAAGAGGATCGCTACTCTCCCCATCAAACTGAGGTGGATTCCTACGGCTAAACTCTCGCATGGCTATTATGGCCCGACTGTCAGCGTTATCCCTAGGAGGTGGTTGCAAAAGATTTGCTGCTGTAAGTGCCGCTACAATTTCCCTAGCAAGCTGATTCTGTCCTGCCCCCATTCTCGGATTACCAATCCTACCCCGTCTATTCTCAGGTCTCGGAGGCATCTCACTACAAAGAAACAATGAAGAGATCGTCAAAAGCGATACACTACGAATCTCCAACTCCACCAATCCCGTCTAACAACTCTAAGCCAACCTACAACAACATAAATGCAATGCCACATAGATGAATGAATACTACTCACACATATATGCACAAGTTTTGTTAAAAAGCAGTGATTTTGAACCCATGAGACTAAAAGTCTCCCCACGGTCTCAAGGTATTCTAAACTCATGCTCTGATACCAAGTTGTCACGCCCTCGATTTTCAACATAAATAAAATAGCTTTTCATAAATAAAACCCCTCACATGAGCATACATAATACCCCAAAAGAGTTCACCATGTCCTGGTCATTAAATTACAAGTCCAACTCCAAGAGTTTGAATATATTACATCATTAAAAGAAATAGAGTTTAAGTTCTATTACATTCCCAAATCATGATTTACCAAAATATCCACAAGTCTCCTTTACCACTTCTTCCGAAAATATGCACTAGAATGCATGCACTTCACTCCATGCTACCGCTCCGGGTTCACACCTGAAAATGATAGGTTGAGCTACACTAGCCCAGTAGAGAAATCTACACAACCATTATATGCAAATGGGATGACAGTTAGAATGAATAACAGGAATAAGGAACAGTATCTCAAGGGAGAAACAAAACACGACTAGTAATTATCCCAACGTCGATGACGTAATTGAAGTACCATGACTACACATCAAGACTCTAGTTTAACCACGAGAACTTACTATCTATACGATTCTCTCATGACTGCCACTGCCTCTCATCTTATTTCAAATTACCAATCCGATATCTTAACTTATGAAACCATTATGATCAAAGAATCGCAAAGCCAATATCTCTCATATCAATCACACTTTCACAATGATACCCCTTTTTCATTCACATCGTATCACAATTCCTTTATCGTTCTGTGCCATGAGCCAAAAGCTCCTGCCGGCCATTTAAGGGATCCCGATACCCCTACTAGTACCTCCCTCACTGATGGAGCTAATTCAAATCACATATCATAGGTCACCACACCACAATTCCTCTGATACACATTACAATTTCGTCATTCATCTCAATCACGTATGATGAACTCACAATAAAGACTTATTCACGTAGAAGTGGTACGGATAAATTCCACTTTAGTCAACTCGCTATCGTCACGCCATTAGTTTCTCATATCACCATTTAAGCTTGTTTGTACTATACATTAAAGGACACTTAGTCACAACGATTCATAGATTTCATTCTAGCAACCCTTAAGTTGTACAAGATACGAAAGAGATGTACCACACATCAATCGTAAGGGAAATGTCTCATGTACTTACTCCTAGCATTGTTTGATTTAGCAAAGTGTCCAACGTGTTCGCCTTGCACATTGCATGTCAGCATACACAACCTTAGCCCACCTATATTCATTATGTTCTCTAAAATCTCACTTCGGTGTCAAAAGACTCATACGGAACCCAACGACCACTACAAATCCTAGTATACCACTAGCCTCGTCATACCATTCAATTAGATACTCAAGAGAACCTAGGAACATCCGTGTCTCCCCCAAACGATCCTAGGGAAAAAGGATTTCCCAACACATACGAACTTATCTATCTTATTTTGGCTACCAAACCTTAATGATTAAGAATTGGGAGATGAGACCACCACCATTGGAAAGTAGACCTCCGGTACATGAATTTCGATATAAAATTTTCCCAAAACCGAGTTCGGATGAAAAAGTTATGCTCGATCGAAGTTTTTCCAAAAATGCTGATTTTTCAATGTCTACCGGTAGACATTAATCTCTACCGGTAGAAGACCTAAATTTCACAAAAATGACAGATTTTTGAATACCTGAATGTCTACCGGTAGAAGACCAAAATTTCACAAAAGTGACACTACTGGACAGCGTTTCTACCGGTAGATTCAAAACTCCTACCGGTAGGACTTGGATTCTCAGTGCACGATTTTCAGATTCTACCAGAACAATTCCAACGACGAAACCAACGATCTAGTGCACGATCTAAGTACCAAATCAACTCATAAACATATAATAGAAGTGAGAAATCCCTACCGAATGGGTTTTGAGCAAAACCCCCAACTCCCAAGCAAGCCCTAGCTCCGAAAACCTTGAATCAACCGAATACTCCTCTCCGAGCTAAACCCAATGAAATACGAGCTCAATGTCGCGTGCGGAAGGTGGAATGAAGGTTAATCTTCATGGGTTGTGAGTTCTTGGGTGAGATTTTGTGGGAGTGTGAGAGTGTGAGAGAGAGTCGGGCGGGAGAGAGAGAGCCGAGAGAGAGACGTGAGTTGAGAGGATGAGAGAATATGATTCTCTACAACACACACACACACCTATATATATCCAAGCACTTGTAATTTACACTTGCACCCCTCCACAAACAATCTTACCACAATAACCCCAAATCACATAACCACATTATTGTTATTGTTCACATAATTTGCAACTCAAGCTTTTATCAAGCATCGAAATTATTAAAATTTAATACGGGTCTCTACAGCTCGAGCCTTAACGAGCCGAGCCCTTAACGAGCCGAGCTTAGTAATTTACTAAACGAGCCTCTCTTAATCGAGCCGAGCCTCCTTTAACGAGCCGAGTTTTTGTCAAACGAGCCGAGCCGGATACTCGAGCTCGAGCTCGGCTCGTTTACTAAACGAGCCGAGCCGAGCCGAGCTCGCGAGTAGCTCGGCTCACTTACAGCCCTAGTGGCAGTTAGTGGCGGACCTAAAAATATAGCTTCGTGGGGGCACATTTTGGTAGTAACCTTAAGAAAAACTCTCAATCAAGCACAACTATGTACAGTTTGTCATGAATTTAAACACTAGACTTAGTTTAAAATGGCTGCTGTATTTTTACACAAGTTATGGGAAAATAAGCAAAAAAAATTGAATTGCATAAGTACATCAAAAACAGTAACACTCCAAAGCACCTTGGAAGTTATAATTCATTTAATTAAAAAATTAGAACATGATCACAAAAAATTTACTACTAACAAAGAACAAAACCAATAAGGTGCCTTCTTCCATCACACATTGTGGTAAAAAGGTCTAGGACACCACATGGCTACATGCGGAGGAAAAGGCGGCGTCCAGGACCCCATTGTGGGGGTGGGGGTGGTGGTTTGAGTTGGGTCTCCTGCTAGATTTGAACGTCCTCTCCTTCTACCTATGCTACTCTGCAAGATAAACAACCGTTAGCATTGTTGGGACGGAGTCGACGACACTCCAACGATCAAGTTAGTATATAGAGGAGGTGAGGAAAATACTGTAGCACTATTAGGAAGGGTGTACCTTCTTCAGGGTTTATCCATTGGTTTACAATTTATGTAGACGGTATGTAGTTGCTCTCCAAGTCTAGTGTGTGTTGGGAATGCCTTGTATTCTTTAGTCCCACATTGGTTAATTATGTTGTTCCCGTTTTTGTAGCCTATTATAAATAAGGCTTTTGGGAAACTTCTAAAGTATCTTTTTGGGCTTTCATATTGTGGCCTTTCTAGAGTTACGGATTACAGCCGGCTCTTTATATCTCTTCTTCACGTTGGTTAGTGAATCCTCTCTCTCCTCGCCCGTGGACGTACCCATCTTGGGGAACCACGTATATCTTGTGTCTTTGTGATTTCTTGTTTAGTATTCAATTTCTCGTTCTTAGATTGCATTCATAGCGTTCGTTACAACAAACTGGTATCAGAGCTTTAGGTTGCAAAAACTAGGGTTTCGTTTCCGATTGTGGCTATGGCGGCTAAATTCGAGATTGCGAAGTTTGATGGGCAGAGCAACAGTTTCAGTCTTTGGAGAGTAAAGATGAAGGCTCTGTTAACCCAACAAGGATTGCACAAGGCTTTGTCAGGCAAGACTAGTTCTGGAATCAAAGAGGAAGATTGGGATGATACGGATGCCAAAGCTCTGAGTTCTATTCAGTTGAGTCTGGCAGATGATGTTCTTCGCGAGGTGGAAGAAGAAACTTCAGCAGCAGGAATTTGGCTGAAGTTGGAAGGCATATATATGACGAAGTCGCTCACCAACAGGTTATATCTCAAACAACGTCTTTATACGTTTCGTATGCGAGAAGGTATACCTGTTAAGGATCATTTAGACGAGTTCAATCGTATTATTATGGATCTGAAAAATATTGATAGTAAAATTGAGGATGAGGACCAAGCCCTAATTTTGCTATGTTCTTACCACTTTCGTATGAGCACTTTGTTACAACCCTATTGTATGGCAAAGACACGATATCCGTGGAGGATGTTAAGGCCAGCCTTTATTCGAAAGAATTAAGGAAAAAAGTGTCAGGTGAGGGTGATGCACATGCGGAGGGTTTGTTTGTTAGGGGAAGAACAACAGAAAGGGAGGAGTCGAGTAATAGGGGAAGATCCAGATCATCAGGTAAGAAGAAAGGAAAGTGCAATTATTGCAAGAAATCCGGGCACTGGAAAAAAGACTGTTTAAAACTCAAGGAGAAAGAAAAAGAAGACCAGAAAGGGGGTAAAGTAATTGCTGGAATTGCTGAAAGTTCAGATGAGTCAGATAATGTGTTATCAGTTACAGAGGGCGATTCTCGCTCTAATACCGAGTGGATTATGGATTCTGGATGTTCATACCACATGTGTCCGCATAGAGAGTGGTTTTCTACTTATGAGGCGGTCAATGGTGGTACATTTTTTATGTGTATCATCATGGTCTGTAAGTCTGTTGGTTCATGAACTATTATTCTTATGATTCTTGACGGTATTGTTAGGACTTTATCTGAGGTTCGACATGTTCCAGATTTGAAGAAAAATCTTATATCCCTGGGTGCTCTTGATTCTCATGGTTGTAAATTCCTCGGTGAAGGTGGAGTTTTGAAAGTCTTGAGGGGTGCATTGGTACTGATGAAGGGTCAGAAGCGTGGTAACCTCTATACACTCCAGGGCAGTACAGTTCTAGGTGCTGCAGGAACGGTTGCTTCATCCAAGGTTTCAGATTCAGACTTGACTCGTTTGTGGCATATGCGCCTTGGGCATATGAGCGAGAGGGGGATGACAGTTTTGAGCAAACAGGGTTTGCTATGTGGCCAGAAAACTGAGAAGTTGGATTTCTGTGAGCATTGTGTCTACGGCAAGCAGTGCAGGGAAATTCAGTACAACTGTTCATCGCACCAAAGGCACGGTGGATTATTTTCACTCGGATCTTTGGGGTCCCGCAGAGGTAACTTCTAAAGGTGGTTTTCGCTATTTTATGAGTATTATCGATGATTTCTCTCGTAAGGTTTGGGTGTATATGTTGAAACATAAAAGTGACGCCTTTAATACATTCAAACAGTTTAAAACTTTGATTGAGAATCAGACTGGTAAGAAAATAAAACGTTTGAGAACTGACAATGGTATGGAGTTTTGTCTTGGCGAGTTTGATAGGTTCTGCAGTGATGAGGGCATTGTGAGGCATCACACAGTGAGAAAACCCCTCCGCAGAATGGTGTGGCTGAACGAATGAACAGGACTCTTTTGGAGAAGGCACGTTGTATGTTGTCCAATTCGGATTGGGCAAAGAATTTTGGGTTGAAGCCGTTTCCACGACATGCTATTTGGTGAACAGGTCTCCGTCGACCGCTATTGAGTGTAAGACTCCGTTTGAGGTATGGTCAGGTCATCCAGCTGATTATTCCGTGTTGCGTGTTTTTGGGTGTCCAGCTTACGCTCATGTGAATGAGGGTAAATTGGAGCCACGGGCCAAGAAGTGTATTTTCTTGGGTTATGCAGCAGGTGTCAAAGGGTACAGGTTATGGTGCTCTGATGATTCAAAGTTTTTGATTAGCAGGGATGTGACTTTTGATGTAAATTATTTGATTAAGGGGTCTAAGCAGGTTGATGATACAGTTCAGGAACAGAGTGTTCCAAAGCAGGTGGAGTTTTTGAGTGAATCTTCCGACTCAGGGAAGAAGCACATTGAGAAGCCAATTGAAGAGGAGTTCAAGAGTTCAGACACAGAGGTTGATGCGTTAGTTGAGCAACCACGCACTATTGCTAAAGATAGGCCAATGAGGGAGATTCGGCCTCCTGAAAGGTATTCGGCTTATTCTGAGATGGTGGCCTATGCTTTATCAGTTGCTGAGACAGTTGAGTATGAGGAGCCTTCAAGCTATACGGAAGCTGTTTCGAGCACTGAGTCTGCACAGTGGTTTGTTGCTATGAATGAGGAGATTGAGTCTCTTCAGAAGAATCAGACATGGGAGTTAGTAGAACCGCTGAAAGGGAAGAGGATTGTTGGGTGCAAGTGGGTCTTCAAGCGCAAACCAGGTATTCCAGGGGTAGAAGACGCTCGGTTCAAAGCTCGGCTAGTGGCGAAAGGATACAGCCAAAAAGAGGGTGTTGACTACAATGAGGTATTTTCACCTGTTGTAAAACATAGTTCCATTCGCACTTTACTTGCTATTGTTGCCTGTTATGATCTTGAGTTAGAGCAACTTGATGTCAAAACTGCGTTTTTGCATGGCGAGCTTGAGGAACAGATTTATATGCGTCAGCCTGAGGGATTTGTTGTTTCTGGTAAGGAGGATCACGTTTGTTTACTTCATAAATCTTTGTATGGCCTCAAACAATCCCCAAGGCAGTGGTATAAGCGGTTTGATACTTTTATGATAAGCCAGTCATATTCTAGGAGTGAGTATGACAGTTGTGTATATTTTCGAAAACTTCCAGATGGTTCATTTGTTTATCTACTGTTGTATGTTGATGATATGCTTATTGCTGCCAAGAGTGTATCAGAAATCAACAGGTTGAAACAACAGTTAGGTGGTGAATTTGAGATGAAAAATTTGGGTGCGGCAAAACGTATTTTGGGTATGGAGATTTGTAGAGATCGAGTAGCTGGCAAATTATTTTTGAATCAGAAGTCTTATGTACTTAAAGTGCTTGAGCGCTTTGCCATGCAGAACTCGAAGCCAGTTAGTAGCACACTTTCGACTTTCAGCTGAGTTGTCACCACAGTCGGAGGATGAGGAGAAGTATATGTCTCAGATTCCATATTCGTGCGCAGTTGGGAGCCTTATGTACGCCATGGTATGTACTCGTCCTGATATTTCACATGCAGTTAGTGTCGTTAGTCGTTATATGGGGCGTCCAGGAAAGGCACATTGGGAGGCTGTGAAATGGATACTACGGTATTTGTGCGGAACTGCAGGTGTTGGTCTATTGTTTGGGGTTGCCAATTCTGGTGATCATGCAGTTGGTTATGTTGATTCGGATTTTGCGGTGACCACGATAAGAGGAGGTCTCTGACAGGTTATGTCTTTACTCTGTCCGGAAGTGCCATTAGTTGGAAAGCTACTTTACAGGCTACAGTCGCGCTGTCTACAACAGAAGCGGAGTATTTGGCCATTGCTGAAGCCGTGAAGGAGGCATTATGGATGAGAGGTTTGCTTTGTGAGCTTGGTCTTGCACAAGGTGTGAGTTCATTATTTTGTGATTCGCAAAGTGCTATACATTTGACTAAAAATCTGATGTATCATGAGAGGACCAAGCATATCGATGTCAGGTATCACTTCGTTCGGGATATCATCTCACAGAAGCAAGTCGAGGTGAAGAAAGTGGGTACGGCAGATAACCCAGCAGATATGTTGACTAAACCGGTTCCGGTTGCCAAGTTCAAGCATTGCTTGGGCTTGCTTGGTATTTGCAGTTGATCGCCCCTCGGGGGCATTTGGCGAGTGAGAGGTTAGAAGGGGAGAGCTATATTTGGTGATTTGGTTCAGTGGAATTCAAGTCAAGGTGGAGAATTGTTGGGAATGCCTTGTATTCTTTAGTCCCACATTGGTTAATTATGTTGTTCCCGTTTTTGTAGCCTATTATAAATAAGGCTTTTGGGGAACTTCTAAAGTATCTTTTTGGGCTTTCATATTGTGGCCTTTCTAGAGTTACGGATTACAGCCGGCTCTTTGTATCTCTTCTTCACGTTGGTTAGTGAATCCTCTCTCTCCTCGCCCGTGGACGTACCCATCTTGGGGAACCACGTATATCTTGTGTCTTTGTGATTTCTTGTTTAGTATTCAATTTCTCGTTCTTAGCTTGCATTCATAGCGTTCGTTACAACAGTGTGCACAACACATGCCTGATGTCACGCATAACCACCTCGGTTAGCGACGTCACGGTGATGCCCGTCGGGCACGTGGTCCTCGTGCGCTCCATAAATATCTTCAACTGACTCTCGGGTTTGCGCCCTAGTCGGATTTATCGTCGGTCGAGAGTCTCGAGACCGACCCAGCTCCGAATAGACCCTGGACTCTGACCTGGGCCATTTGACGGGTGGGCCGTCAGCACGGCCCATCTAGCCCGTCCTGGGATGTGGTCCATCTGCCTTGGGGCGGGTTCGGCACACTACAACCACCTGGCAGCGCCCCATGGCACTGAATAATCTCTCCATGTTCTGGTACCTTTCTAGTCGTAAGATCGTGTTTTAGTAAGATTTTTCTATGTAAAACTCTCCTGTTTATTCTTTGCGCAATCCTGTGACTAAAAGTGTACCAAAATAGAGGGGCACAACGAAATTCGGGTACAATACATGACCTCAAGGCAGATTTTCCCTGTTCCACCTTTCCAGGCAGCATCCTGTGTTTGCTTCTCATACAAGATAGATGAGGGACATGCAGTAGGAGCATGCCAAATCAAGATAGACCAGGGGAGGCCAATGCATTTGACGTAACTTTCTCTTCATTCACACTGTGTGTTCAACTTTCTAGGATAATTCATTTGAATATAGCGTATACGTATCCTGCAGAAAGAAAGACGATTCTCCCATGCATTTGTTAAATTAGTCAAATCCGGTCATATTTCCATGTTATAAAGTGTTTCCTTACCTAATACTTAGCCAAATTTGATTTCTAATGTTGGGTCCCACCTCTAATGTTGCGTAGACTTGTCTAACTCTTAATTATTGAGGAAAAAGATCACAAGTTTATGATCTTCCCAGAACTTTCTCTTGTTCTGCTTCTATTTAAATGTGGTGGGATATCTCATATCTTTTCATTCCTTTCTCACCTAAAGTGCAGCCTCTCTTTCCATGAAACTGAGCGATTCTTGGCCACCTTTGAATCTCCTTCTACAACGTTTATACGTTTACGGATAGGACTACTGGGGTCTCTAATCCCGCTCGCTCCCCTAGCTTTCGTCTCTCAGTGTCGGTGTCGGCCCAGGAGAGTACTTTTGCCGTTGGTGTTGTTTCCGATCTCTGCGCATTTCACTAGCGAGTTGTACCTGGGACTCATCATGAAATTCAGGAATTCTTTGGCACCTTTGAATCTCCTTCTACCTCATATACTTCTCGTTTCCTGTGTCAGCAACTTGTTCATGGGATTCCCATCTGCCTCTGCTCAATCAGGAAATGAAACAGACAGACTAGCCCTGCTTGATATCAAAGCAAAGATAACCCATGATCCTCTGGGAATTCTCAACTCATGGAATGACTCCACCCACTTCTGCCTGTGGCATGGTGTCACGTGCGGGGCCCGCCACCGGAGGGTCACCGTGCTCGACCTCCGGTCTCAAAAACTAGCGGGGCCCATTTCGCCTCACGTAGGGAACTTGAGCTTTCTCAGGGCCTTGAATCTCCAAAACAACACCTTTGGTCCTGAAATCCCCATGGAACTTGGAAACTTGAGGAGACTCCAGCTTTTGAGGCTACACAATAACTCCATCACCGGTGAGATACCCGTTAACATATCCGCATGTTCTAACCTCGTTCGAATCAGTTTGTCTAATAACAAGTTGGTGGGGAACATTCCGGCTCAGCTCGGATTCTTGTCAAGGCTGCAGGTACTAATTTTGGACTCTAATGATTTCAGTGGTTCTATCCCGCCTTCCTTAGGGAATTTAACTTCGCTTACTACGATTGGTTTATCGTATAATAACCTCAATGGAAGTATCCCTGAGACTTTGGGTACACTAAAAAATTTGTCATTCATTGGACTGGGTTTCAACAGGCTGTCTAACAGTATTCCTGCCTCTATTTTCAACCTTTCTTCTATAGCAGAATTGCATGCATCATATAATGATATTGAAGGGAGTCTTCCCATGGATTTGGGCACCAATTTGCCAAATCTCCAGACCCTTGCAATTGGTTATAACAGATTTACTGGATCCATTCCAGGGTCATTGGCCAATGTATCAAGTTTGGTGAATATCGTTGTTCCGGGAAACCAACTTACTGGAAAATTGCCTGTTTTTGGGCAGATGCCTAGGCTTCACCGGATAGTCATGTCCCTCAATCATTTAGGAAACGGGAAAAGTGACGACTCGAGTTTCTTCTCCTCGTTGATCAATGCGACCAGTTTAGAGGAATTGGCAGTGGATGGAAACAACTTAGAAGGGGTGTTGCCTGAATCAATCGGTAATTTTTCAACTATCCTTTCGAAGATGAATTTGGCCGAGAATTTTATGTTTGGAAGCATTCCAGCTGGGCTAGGGAATCTGATTCACTTGGAGATTATAAATATGGGTGGAAACCAATTCAGTGGCAATATCCCAAATAACATTGGAAATCTGCATAAGCTGAAGGTATTGAACATATCTGACAACAAATTACTTGGAAACATTCCTTCCTCTCTGGGAAACTTGAGTATGTTGATCAACTTCAATCTTGGCGGAAATAATCTCCAAGGCAGCATTCCTTCAAGTCTAGGGAACTGCCAAAATTTGGCCAGATTGGAACTTGCTAAAAACAAACTTAGTGGTGCCTTGCCCGCTGAAGCTCTTGGTATCGCGACTCTAGTTGTTTTCAACGTATCTCAAAACAATTTGACTGGTTCCTTGCCTGTGGAAGTCGGAAATTTGATCAATCTGGAAAAATTGGATGTTTCTGAGAACATGTTTTCCGGGGAAATCCCTAGCAGTCTTAGTCGCTGTGTACGAGTGGAGAGACTATATATGCAGGGGAACTTATTTTCTGGAGCAATTGCTTCGCTTTTGAGTTCTTTGAGAGGTATTCAGTTTTTAGACCTTTCTCGCAACAATTTGTCAGGGGAAATTCCAGATTATCTGGAGGAATTCAAATTCTTGCAAAGTCTTAATCTATCTTTTAATGACTTTGAGGGTTCTGTACCAACAGAAGGTGTTTTTGAAAATACAAGCGCTTTATCAGTACTTGGTAATGCAAAGCTCTGTGGTGGTGTCGAAGAACTAGACCTCCCCGCATGCATTATCGAAGGCTCTACTAAGAAAACATTGAGTCTTACTGTGATAATTTTACTCTTTACTCTCCCAGGAATTGTAGTACTCTCTCTATGTTTGCTATTCTTTGTTTGGTTTCAAAGAAGAAGAACAAGGCCTTCGCCAGTAGCACAAGAAAATTCACTTTTGAAGGTGTCTTACCGAAGTCTCCTTGAAGCAACTGATGGATTCTCTTCAACCAACTTGATTGGTTCGGGTAATTTCGGGAGTGTTTATAAAGCAATTATCAATGATCAAAATGGAGGAATGGTTGTTGCTGTGAAAGTTCTTAAACTAATTGATAACCCTAGAGCATCAAAGAGCTTCAAATCGGAGTGTGAGGCATTGAGGAACATTAGGCACCGAAATCTAGTGAAGATACTCACAGCTTGTTCTAGTATTGATCACCAAGGAAACGAATTCAAGGCTCTGGTTTACGAGTTCATGGAAAATGGTAATTTAGAGGAGTGGTTGCATCTAAGAGGTAGGGAAAGGAAATTGGGTTTTCTTCAAAGACTAAACATCGCCATCGATGTTGCTTGTGCGGTGGATTATCTTCATGACGGTTGCGAAACACCAATAATTCACTGTGATCTCAAGCCAAGCAATGTTCTTCTCGATGCTGATATGACTGCCCATGTTGGGGACTTTGGGTTATCAAGATTTGTTCTGCAACAAAGAAGCGACCCTTCCAACAGTCAAACCCTCTCAGTAGGGGTTAGAGGATCTGTTGGCTATGCTGCTCCAGGTAAATATGCTCTTGATATGGTTATTTCTTCTTGTCTTTTTTTTGCTCTTTTTGGTGAATCACAACCTACACAATTTGCACGACACATCAAGCATCACTCCAGCAGCGCATATGTCTAAGTATAGTTTTTATATTTCTGCATGCAGATGCTAAATATAGCATCTACGCGAGAAATTTTCTAATGAAATTTCGAGCAGCAAAACAGGAACGAAAACATTGTGATATGCTGCTATTAGGGCGGTTTTTATTCAAATTCCCACATTTAACCCTTATCTGCTAAAATACCCGCAAGTAGATTTCCAACATTGTCTCCGAAACAAATAAAATAAAACAGAAACAGAAACCTCATTTATCCACAAGACATGGCTTTTGGTTTTTCCCAACAATGATACTTCAAATACATCGAAAACCAACGAGCATGTGTAGTAATGCCATATCATCATTTCAACTTTCACGCGATTAAATTTTGCATGTTGTTAGCTCTTACTTTGCACAAGCTGTTCTCTAGGCTTTTGAAACTTTTGAAGTATACAGGCTATAACATCTGATGTTCGGAAACAACAGGCATAAACTATTACAATTTGGGGTTAAAGAAGGGGGAGGGGGAGAGAGGAAGCAAAAATGCAAATCTTCCTTTCAATGCTTTATAGACAAAGTTTTGATGACAGTGGTAGAAATAGCTTGGTTTGGTCTGAAATTAAAGAATGCACAAAGTTCTATGGTTTTCTTCTTGTTTACAAGTTTGAAAAGTTATCTACAATTATCGTTACACTGTTTGATTTGTGAATTGCAGAGTATGGAATGGGAAGTCGCGTGTCAACACAAGGCGATGTTTACAGCTATGGCATTCTCTTGTTGGAGATGTTCACGGGAAGAAGACCCACTGATGAGATGTTTAAGGACAATCTAAGCCTTCATAGCTTTGCTGAAATGGCTTTGCCAGAAAGAGTGGAGGAAATTGCAGACCCAATACTTCTTGAACATGAAAGGGAGGAGGAGGAGGAGGTGGTGGTGGAGGCAAGCAAAAACGCAACCACCACTCATAGTAATGAGAAAAATGTTAGCAGAAAGACAATCGAAGAGTGCTTGGTTTCGGTGTTCAGAATTGGGGTTGCCTGTTCAGAGGAAATACCGAGGGAGAGATTGGATATGGGTGATGTTGTAGCTCAGTTGCAATGGATCAAGAACAGTCTGATTGGAGGCAGAGAACTGAATTCACATATGCACCGCGAGTGGGCAACGGAAAACTAACACAGCAGCAGCCTATGAAGCCAGACACCTCGTTGGAGGTAACGTACTGGTGTAAGATACGTTCGTGTCTGAACTCAAGTCGGAAGTGTCCTATTCCATTTCAACGATTTTCGTTTGGAGTCCCGGACACTTCCTAACGTGCTCTGAATACGCTAGGATGGTCTCGAGATGCTGTGAACAATTGCGATATACACTTTTTGCTGGAATGGCTTTGTAAATAATGAGTGACATGTACGAATGACTTAATCCACATGAAATGATGTAATCCGTATGCATTCATGATTTTGTACTAAACTAGCTAGAGTCTCGTTTTTATTTTATTTCTTTTATTTAGACATTCAGTGCACAATTAAAATGCATACAAATATTTGTTTAAACATTTTGCGTCTTCTAGTTTTGCAAAAGTTATGTATCTGTATCAGAGAGACAGAGTGTCGGTGTCCTATCATGTGTCCATACCGGAGCTATTTGATTCTTGACACTAATTCAAAGTTTAATTCCACTGTCAACGTAAGCAACTAGGGTTGGTAAACGAACCAAACAGTTCGAACTCCACTCGACTTTCGGCTAGTCTTAGAAAAGACAAGGCCCCATTCTTCTAACTCATTTTTTTTTCTTTGTTTTGTATGTTTTGTTCATTTTTTTCTGAATATTTTTTTAGATTCGAGTGATATTTTTTGAATTAACCGTACGTCTCGACAAGTTGAATAAAAAAAATACAAAATTATGACCGAAAGCAAAAAAAAATTCACTAAAGACGAAAAAAAGTATCAAACAACTCTTTTATTTATCTAAAGTGCAGTCTTATTTGAATTTTTTCAACATCGGTCCAAATTTTTATACCTTACCGAATCGTTTCGTCGAGACAAAAGATTATCCCCAAAAATTACAACGAAAAGCTAAACAAAAAATTGCGAAAAGTACCAAAATAAGTTTCAAACTTATAAGTTTACAAGAATGCAGTAAGACGAACAAACAAACTTGAATTTATTCTTTATTCTGATGGCCCCCACAACAATACAGTAAGAATTTTATTTCACTCCTCCCCACAAATATTTTCCCGAACTTTTTATTTATTTATTTTACTCAGTGGGAGACCCACCGCCTAATACAAAATTAATCCCCCCACCCCAACCTTTACTGCTTTATGAAAAAAAAACACACAGCTCATCACCATCCAACCTAACAAATAAAAAAAAAATTGAAAAAAAAAGACTTGTACAGTTCATGTGACCTCTTCCTTCCCCCAAAATCCATCCCTGGAAGTTCTGCAACAGATATCTTCACCAGTTACCCCCTTCCCCATCCATGGCTGCAGCCTTCCTTTGATAACAACTAAACCCTAATTTAGAAAATTAAATCAAAGCTCGATCCGGTGATTTTTTTTTTTTTATATTTTTTTTATCGTGCAGCTCAATCTGGTGATTTGCCTGCAATAAAAAAGGTAATAACAAATTATGAGCTCCCAGTTAATAATGCCATTAAAACATGAGCAATGCCTCACCTTTTGCTTTTCCTTACTAGATAATGCTTGAGTTGGAAAGATAAGTTTGTAAAGAAACATGGCTAACTTTACATGTGCGTTAAGGCTATCACCAGTTGTTAGTAGTTGTTCTTCGTTCGTAAACCTTGATTTAGAGGTTTTAGGACTACTCGTGTTGACATAAAAATCGAGTAATCGAATATTCCTTTTTACGGCCCAATCTTGTTCTAAGATGTCTTTTTCTTTTCTGACGACGGGAAGAGCAAGAACTTTATTGATAATAAGGATTTCAACCTTCCGTGTGGATCTATTACAACAGGAAAATGAATCTATTGCGCACGAGAGAGACAAATACAACATCCATGACGATTAAGTTAGTATCAGCTAGCACAAGTTGATGGGTACATGAAAGGAACTTTGCATCAGCCATGTTACTTTTTCCCCCTATTGACTTGGATGTTAATCTAAGGTATCTTTCTTGTTTCCCCCCCAAAACTGGGAAAACAATCCGAAGGTAGCTTACAGGTGACTACATCCCCATATGAAACCTCGACCAGCTCTAAAAAAATGAACGATTCTGATCATTGATGCGGGCCCAAAAAGGGTCCAAACTGGATCGAACTGGTTGGGAGTCTAACTAGTTAGGACCCTTGCCCGATCATCAGACCATCAATCTACTAAAGCAAGCAATATAGGAGTAATAGACATGACATGACATCCATAGAAATTTCTTGTTTTTGGGTGACACCGACATATTTGTAAAGAGAGATAGAGAGAGAATGATACCTTTTCTCTACTTTGAAGTTTTTGGCATTCTTCAATGGCATGTTGTAAACCGGGAATCTTGCCCTACCGCGCCGAGCATACGGCATGCTACTTGAAGCAATTTTCCTGCGAAAATCGTTACAAAATCTCAAATAAATTAGTCCAATATTCTTGATCAGTGTACAATATTACAGGCACACACACATATGTGTGGAACAGATAAATAAAAATAGTATTAAGTCCACACAGTCTGTAACTTTGATCAGGATTGATAAAATAAATGAATCACCAGAAAGCAACCCAATAACTTCCGTTGATTTATGAAAGCAACTGCCCTCCAATAGAATAAGCAGGCATTAATCAATCATTAAAAGCATGTATGGACGGTATTAATTAATGTACAACTGGACATTAGAGAGAAATTAAAAACTAAGATTTGGATAAAGGCTTGCCTGCATATGTTCACAATGTGCCTTGTAGGGTTAGGGGTGTTATGGCAAAATAATTGAGCCAGATTTTTTTTTTTTTTTTTGAGCTTATTCAAACTTTTTTTGCACATTTGTTAGTTTTGCGTCGATTTTGTGTGAATTATTGTTTCGTCTCGAAGAGAGGAATCTAGAGAGTAAAAAATTAAAATGAACATTTTTATAAAGTTTACTAAAGACAAAAATAAACCAAAACAGGCCTTTTTTTTTTTTTGTCTTTATTCCAAAAAAAACTTCAATTTGGTTCATAATTTTTTACATCTCTTCGAGACAAACTAATAATCTACAAAAAATTAACGCAAAACTAAAAAGTGCAATAAGGACAAAAAAATAATTTGACTCACTTATTTAGTCAAAACACCCCTTAGGCCATCCACAGTGGTATAATCAAAAGCCAATTGTTTTTAAAGTTAACAACGTTGGTGCAAAAAAATGGCTCACAATGGTATAATCAAACTTAGCAACATCCTTAGAAATAATCAAATTTTGGGCTTTGGATAACCAAAATTAGCAACATTTTTCAATAATCAAAATTTGTGAACCCCACACTACATAAGTTAATTAGTTCCAAAATTTATATACACACATGTTTCAACTGATATTTTCTTCTTCTCTTTTTCGCCTACTCTATATCTTCTTCACTTCACCCAAAAACTATTTCTTTTTCTTTCACTCCAAAAGTGAAACTCATATCTCTCGATCATCTACAATTCAACCCATCGTCGTCAGATTAAAGTATTTCACAATTCTTTTCCGTTTTTATTTCCCCCCCCCCCCCAAAAAAATTCATAATAAGAGGTAAGAAAAGCACTTACTCCGTATTTTTTTTCCAAAATTAAAAGAGGGAATCGATATATTTTTGCCTAAAAAAAAAGTAAATGGAGGGAAGTGAATGGCGAGAAACAAAGGGGGAGAGAGAGAGAGAGAGAGAGATTATAGTGGACCCCTTATTTTGGTTATGGACTAGAAGTGACAATTGTGAAGCTTAACATTGTTAAGCCTAGCAACCTCTTAAGTGAATAATCAAAAGCTGATGTGTCAACTTTTGATTATCCTTTTTTGATTATACCACTGTGGATGGCCTTAGAACAGATGCTATTATGAGTTCTGACAGCTAGAATTGTGAAGATATTAGGACAGAGAACAAATCTTATAAGAAATTTTTCATTGCCGAGCGGGCACCGGCAATGTGGTGCCGAGCACGCATCTCGGCCGTCCAAACTTGTTTCGGACGGCCCAGATCTGTTTGGGCTTGAGGGGGTGTTTTGGTAATTTTACACTTAAAATTACCCAAACAAATCTGGACCGTCCAAAACACGTTTGGACGGCCGAGATGGTGCTCGGCACCACGCGGCCGGTGCCCACCCGGCACTGAAAAACTCCTCAAATCTTATTATATCTGCAAGGTATCCCAGGAACATGTTCCACCAATTTATTAATGTTCGGATCTCAATAAGAAGTTGCGATTCCTGTACTGTACATTGGGTCCAACCGACAATATGGTATCACGTACTTGTATACTTAAATGTCATTCTAATATAATGAAAAAAGTCCAAGTATTAAAGTACTAACAACAATGGAAACAAAACAAATCGCGGCCATAGGTTAAGTAAAGGAAGCGATATACTTAGGGAGAAAGAAAACATTAGTACTATTCAACTCTAACCGTCAGCAAAAAAAAAAACTTTTTGGGCCGCTGGTCGTTTACCCAGTCGCTAACTTCAGAGGCTTAGATTTAGTTGAGGTGCACCCGAATTGTCCCAAACACACAATTAACTGTTGTGATCCCAGTGCAAGGTATGGGACTTGTCCCACATCGGGAGTATGGGCTCTCGGTGGGGGGGTTAATAAGTCCTTGGGCACCCTCCCCTCATCAGCTAGCTTTTGGGGGCGAGTTCTACCCAGGGGCTTGTTACTTTGGTATCAGAGCCAGTCTCCTCCCTGACGAGGCCGCCACGGGATAGTCGGAGGTGCCGAGAGGTGCGACCTGCCGCCGTGGGCGTCGGCTCTAAAGGGGTGGGGTTTGTTGTGATCCCAGTGCAAGGTATGGGACTTGTCCCACATCGGGAGTATGGGCTCTCGGTGGGGGGTTAATAAGTCCTTGGGCACCCTCCCCTCATAAGCTAGCTTTTGGGGGCGAGTTCTACCCAGGGGCTTGTTACATTAACAAAGGAATTATCTTTAGTAGTAGGAAGGGAAGTCAGTCAAGATGCCAGAACCGGAATTTGTCCTCGTTGTGGTTGGACTGTGTACAGTTTCGTCTTTTTGGCTTTGTCGTCGCTTAACTCGAAAATAACAACTCAACTAGAATGCTTTCAACTTGTAGCCGACGCCGGTTTAGGTTTTCCAGTGGCAACATCCCACCAAACCTCACTCCAACCTGTTGCATTTGATGACACGAACAATGCAACTGCCCCAGTTGTTTGTTTAGCACTCCATGTCAGGATAGGGTTTCTTTGCTCTCAAGTGAAGCCTACTCTAGTGCACAAGGTAGTGATCAGTCTTGTCGAAATCCTACGGTTCACGATATGGTATCTCAAGATCCAAAATATTTAGAAGACCATTCAAACCCTGTTACTGAACATGTCTTAGACCAAATAAATCTTTTGATACATATGCGATAATACGTTACATATCTAATCATTCAGTATGTTTAGAAACATCGACAGCATCTCTCAGCGTATGTTGTGTGTAAGTAAATATTCGTACAACACCCACGTTTATTATTAGAACATATTTCATAATTGAAGACGCATCGTCAAAGTTTTTCTATTGTATATCGAATAGATATTGTTTTGGGGGTTTTAAAACAGTATTCCAAATTATAAACATGAACATCGTTCAACTTAAAAAATTTGAGACTACAAAAGCACACAGTCTCTCCACGGCTAAGTAAGAAAACTGTCTATATACTGTATGTACTTACCTCTTCAGACCAGTTCGAAATGGAAGCATTTTGCACTGCATAGCTACAAAAGTCAAATAGTGGCATACTAAAAAACAATACTAATACCATAGTTTAAATTAAAACACCTTTACAATGGGTCTTAGTTCTGACTGCAAGAACTGCTTCCTTCATCTACCTAACCCAGGTTTGTGTTTCATGATTTTGAGAATAAATATCACATGATAATGACAGCCCAAAAAATTGACGTTAAGGCGTAATATTATTGTTTTTGCTACAAAATGTTTTCCAAAAGCCACGTAACAGACGTGGGACATCGGCGGACGGAAAAAGTATAATTAGCTCAATTAAGTCCACTCGGATTTGCATCACACCGCGCCTGATATCAACCTTGCCGTTGTCATGCCTGATTTGCATCAAAATGTTTTCCAAAAGCCACGTAACAGACGTGGGACATCGGCGGACGGAAAAGTATAATTAGCTCAATTAAGTCCACTTGGATTTGCATCACACAGCGTGGGACACTCTGATTGTGCCTCAAGAATTTTAGTCATCGTGCATGTGCCTCAAGAATTAGACAAAAGAAGAACTCTAATTTCCACCCTCTAAAACACTGTACTAGTAAAATCCAATTTCGCCATAATGCCCTCTAAAACACTGAACTCTAATACCCAAAATTCCTTGACCTAACCTGATGGGGCTGAGAACCTAAAACAGAATATAAATAAAGCAACAAACACCACCGACAACAGCAGTTACATCACCCACAAAATATATCGCCAAATGGACAATTTTACCCTCTTACCATTTCAGACCCACCGACAACGACCATCCTTCCCCAATAATCCCCCAACCTACCACCCATCCCCGGCATTCTCCAATCCCCGGCGAAAATACCCATCTCCGGCGAAATCCCGGGCGAAACCCAAAACTCAAAATTCCAACGAACAAGCAATTGAAGTAAGTAATACCTAGAGCATCAATTAGGATCCGCTAGAGGAAGATTGGTCCCAACTCCTCCCATAAGCCTCCCGTCTCGCTAAGGTTCTTATTTTTTGAATAATTATTTTCTGCTTTACGACATGGGTCATTCTCTCAAAAGACTTATTTCTCTTGGCGAACGGGTTATGTGCGCGGACATCTGAATTATTAAGAAAAAAAACATGTAAAGCATACCTCTTCTAGTCTTGGCCGCAAGTTTAGCACGCGTAACACTCCTGGCCTCCGCTTTCTTCTCCGTCACCACCGGCGCCGCCGCCTCCTCCGCCGGAAACAAAACCCCGTCTATCCCCTGAACCGAAATCCGCCCATCCGTGAAAATGTCCGGGTCGAACAAATACGCCGACGCCTCGCCTTCTCCGAACTTGACCGACCCGTCGGCCTCCGTGGCCACCACCTTCTGACCCAGCCGCAGCGTCTCGTACCGGACCGACCCGAACCTCCGGACCGCGTTGTACATGCTCTCCTCCGTCTGGTACTCGGGGACCATGTGGTAGTACATGATCTGCTCCGGCGCGCCCGGCTCGGCCAGCCGGTCCGCCGTCAGCTTCGCCATCGCCTCGTCGTTCGGCGCTAGAACCGTCAGAACGTACCCCTCGGACACTAGTCTTCCCATTTCCGAGGCTAAGTTCGTCAAATTCACCATAATGTCGGCCATTTCGTTGTACCCGCCGTATAAGAGGAGGGTTTGGATGAAGTCCTTCACCTGCAAGAATGAAACAGTGTCGAAATTTTAAAGAAAAGTTAAAGTTCGAGTGAATTTTCGAAGCAGGTGTTCAATAAATCACTAGTAAAGCCAACCATGTTCACCTGGGCTTCGCCGTCGAAATGGTGGTGGGGCCCACCGGGTCCAGGAGCCGGAGCCGGAGCTAGCGACGGTCCGGGCGCCATCGCGTCGTAAATTGGGAGAACCGGAGGCGAACCGGCTGGAACCGGCGGGGAGGGTTTTTTCAACCGGTGGGTTCTGGGGTCCACAACCGGAGCCGACTCCGGCTTGACGGCGGAGATTGACTCCAAGCTCCGCCGCTTGTTGAACTCCTGCTGCACGGATTTGGGTACTAACAGCCGCTCGATCCCGTGGATGACTCCGTCCGCACGGACGACGTCGTTCGGACGGACGACTCTAAGCTCCGGATTAACCCCGCCTGCCTCCACCGAGTCGTCGGAGAGGGTGTAATGCCGAGTTGGCTCAGCGGGTGAGTCCGAGTCCGACCAGTGGATTTTCCTCGGGAGTACGTGGTGGAGCAGGAGGGTCTGGAGGGACCTGAGGTTTCTGGGCTCGAGCAGGAAGCGCTTGAACTCGGGGTCGAGGTCGCGCTCGAGGGCCTCGTTCTTCGGGGCGAAGATGGTGATGTTGTGGCTGGCGACGGACTGTTCGAGAGTGTGCAGGAGGAGGGCCTTCTCGACGAGTTCGGCGAGCTCGGTGTAGTGGGAGTCGAGGAGGGCGACGAGGACTGAGTTGGAGTTGATCTGGGTTTGTTGTCGTTGGGCCAATGCGGGGCTGAGTAGGGTGGAGATGAGGAGGAGGAGAGAGAGGAGGAGGTTGGGCGCCATTGGGGAAGGCATTGGAGTTTCTGGTGGTGGTTTTGGTTTGGTTGGTGTTTATATTAAAGAGAGAGAGAAGGGGAAAGGGGAAAAGAGGACACGAAGATCTTTTATTGGCTTCGAAGGGAGGACACTGGCCAGTGGTTTTTCTGATTTTCTCTCTCTTCCTGGCCTGTCTCTCTCTCTTTACTTTCTCTCCACCCTCACTTTCTAGTTTCAGATGTGCGTGAGTAGTACTTTAATGAACCGTAGTTGGGAACAGTTGTACAGGAGTATACTGTAATAACGCCTTCTTCCGCTCAATTTTTTATTTTTTAAATACTAATTTTTCTTAGCCTTGGCAGAACAGGGCCTAAGAGCATCTTCAATGGCCTCACTATAATTCTAGGCAAATTGCTTAGGAAAAGAGGAATTTTCTCCTTTGGCTAGTCATCAAATAAGAGCACTACCCAACAGCCTAAACAAATTACATGCCAAAACCAGATATGAGTCATTTGACCACTGAACTTCGCCGAAATCTGTTCACTGAACTTTGCCGGAGTCCCAAACCAAGTAAACCAGATTTGGTCGGAGACCCAAAACCCAAAACGAGATCTCACCGGAGTCCCAAAACCTAAAAGAGATCTCGCCGAAGTTCCACACGGAGTAAACTAAACCCTAGTTCGACGGTGACCTCTCCATACCAAAACGGAGTAAACGAGATCTCACCGGAGTAAACTCAGTACATATACGACGAAATAACTCACCGGAGTAAACGAGATCTCAGTCGTCGGAGTAAATGGCCGAAGACTCGGAGTATACAATATCTGAGTCGTCGGAGTGACTGTTCGGAGTAAACGATTGTCGGAGAGGAGAAGTGAGGGTGTGGCGAGGTGTTGTATCTCGCTGGGCGTGGCGAGGTCTTCAAGCGAGTGGATAAAATGGCGAGCCTCCGACGAGGCTGCTGGAAACCAAAAAATGGCAGATCGGCTCGCCTATTTAACCTGGCCGGAGCTTACGCGAGTCCATTGGAGATGCTCTAAAAGAATGGACTGAGCTACTATCCAAGTATAGTCTCTCCTTCCAGTCCGTCCAGCTTCGGCCTTACATGAACCTGTCACTTTTTAAATAAAAATTCATTAATCTTTGAAATTGTTACAAAGACTAATAGGAACAAGGGGAATGACATCAAATTCCTAACAAAACTAAAAATATTATGCCTAGTTCGAAACCCAAACCCTCAATTGAGAAGATACCAATTAAGGAACCCAAAGGGACAAAGCTCACACCTAACGGGCCGAAGCCCAAAAACACCTATTCGGACAAGCCCAACCTAAAAACCACCAAACACAGTAAACAAACCGTTGCCCAACCCCAACTCGCCCACCACCAACACCACAGCCGGCTGCCACCACCATCGGATCACCGCCTTGCCGTTAGGCCAACAACTGGTAACCCCCAAGAGAGAAACCAATGGCATCACCGAACAAAACCACGCAAACCAAAGCTCCGACGACTGATGGCTCCCACGCCTGCTTCAAACCACCACATTTATTATCTGAAACTTAATGCATTTAAAATTTTTATCAAACAATACCTGATCAACATGATATTGGACGTGATCAATGTTCTTGATGATCTTTTAAAAGTGAACAGTTTTGATTATTATTGTGGGCCCGAAAAAGGTCCCCCCAAAAAACAAAATTGTACAAGACTGGAGGAAAGCTACAGTGGACTGGAGCTTAGTCCTTGTCCTTGTTCAATGACCCATTGCAATGCGGTGCTCCAACTTTTCTCTCAATCACACTAGTCCCCGCCACAAAATGTATTGTGAAGAGATGACTACGACACCACTCAGCAATGCCCTCGGAGCATTGAATAATCACTCGGAGTTCATAAAAAAGAAGAAGAGAGCATACAATAAGGTGAAAATTATTGAATGAGCATCAGCTTCAAACATAAGAAAAACAAGAGCTTTCTAACTGTATAAGTTTCTTCTTGCGTTGTTCTTAATTTTTGATGCAGGTCTGCCCAGGCCTCACCCATTTTTAGCCCATCACAAACTAATCTAAGTATTGTATCCTGGATTGGGCCTTGTTTAATGCAGGTGTTGTATCCTGGATTGACTACTAATTCTACGGGCCCATTATTACTCTCTGTATAATTTTTCTTGGGCCAGACTAAGGCAAATGAGACCATCTCCGTTGTAAATGCCATGACCACATTGGAGTGAGTTTCGACTGTTTCGTTCACCCTTCACTTAAGGATAAACATTACTCTCCCTCTTATCTACCTAATAAAACATAAGGGTATGGAAACCACACAAACACAAGTTGAAAGAAGGGCTGAGATTCATTTAATCTAATGGCTGATGTGTACTCTCCAACTCTCTTAAGAAAACACCTACACTCTCACAAATATATTACAAAAATGTCATCGGTTCTTTTTATCCACTACTCGACTTTTGGCGTTGGCATATAAGAACAAAAATATACTACAAAATGCCCGTACCTATGGCACTAGGGCTGTTACGAACCCGACCGGACCGAAAAAGACCGAAAAAACCGACCGATCGGTTCGGTCTTCGGTCGGTCCAGGAGCTTTTTTGGGTGGTTCGGGGTGGACCGAACCGAACCTAGGTCAGTTCGGTCTCGGTTTTCTGGAAATCTATACCGACCGAACCGATGTAGGACCAAACCGACCGAACCATATATATTTTATATATATTTATATAAATTGTTTTAATCTTTTGGCTCTTACTGTTTTGAATTGTTAACTTCAAACAAAATTTTGAATTACACTAGCAACAATTACATAATCAAACAAAATTTTGAATTGTTAACTTTTGGCTCTCACTGTTTTTTTTTTTTTTTTTGAATTTCATTGCTTGATTTATTTACGTTTTTGCAAAATTTTCCAATCGATTGCTCTCTCTGTTCTAAATTACTTTAACTCCTCCAAGTTATATATACTAGTGTAGAAGATATTTCCAATCGATTGGGAAAAAAAAAAGGTGGAAGAGTACTTGTGAAAGTTGTAACTATCATGCCTGTTGTATGTTATTTTTTTTTTTCAATTGGTGTTTGAAAAAAAAAAACCCAGGTACAACGGCCCAAATATGGGTGAAAAAATGGTCCAAACATAAGTGATTGACTTAAGGTTGAAAATTGCCCAAATATGGGTGAAAAAATGGCCCAAACATAGCCCGTAGTCTATTGTTAGTTTTTTAAAAATGGCCCAACTAAGGCCCATTTTAGGTGGACCGAAATCCCCGACCGAACCGAACCGAAATTAATACCGGTCGGAATCGGTCCCCGGATTATATACCCCGAACCTGACCGGGGTGCGGCAAATCCACCCTGAACCGAACCGACCGAATAACACCCCTATATGGCACTATCTGGGTGCGTAGTGCCGTAGGCACGGGCAAGCACTAGTTGGTTAAAATGATGTAAGTTCCATCTGTGCAATACACCTTTTTTGCAAGCAAGATATAACTTTGTGGTGGAATTCACGCCATTTCAACCAATAGAAATGAGGGTAACAAAACTCAACTCAAATACTTGTCCTCCTAGGTTAAAAGGGTGGAATAAGACCAAAAATGCTAATAGCAATCATCGATCACTATTAAGAATTTCATCTTCGAATTTGATGCAAATCAAGTAATTTTAGTAACGCACCCGTCACCGATCTCTACTCGTTCTCAATCGTAATTTGAATCTCGCCTTATTAACAATTTCCCTTGTATCGTTTTATCAACTACGAGCTAAAGATAATGTTGAAGTTGATTGGTCATTTTGAAAACTGCAAAATTAGAAGTAGTAAATGTTTGTTCCCAAATGTTTAAGAAAAAAAAGAACTAAATTTGGGCATGGCATTAGAATTTGCATAAAGAAATCTATTCTTTAGTGGGCTTCATCTACTTTTGTAAATCCACACTTTTTAATGGTTTAGTTTTTCTTGAAATATAAACGGAATCTAATTTTTACGTACATTTGAATTATTAATGACGCTTTATTTATAAAATGATTTGTAGTTAATTGAATTAGGTAAAGAAGGGTAATTAATGTTATAAGGACAATTAATAAATCAGAATCTTCTTAAGATTTTTTTTTTAAATCAGCAATCTTCTTGAGATTTCCAAGGACTTTAACTTTCAAGTGAGATGACATTGATCAACGAACTAAAGTATTTCTAAATGGCAAATATATGTTTTTCACAAGCGACTCAACTCTAAATCGTCAATATAGGCATGCATTATAATTTAATTAGGTTATGTTATGTTTTGTCTCGTATTTTTCTCCTATTTATGTATCCGTTCTCTTCCTTGTTTCCTTTTTCTTTTCATACTTATAATTCTTGAAAAGTGTACGGATGGGACTGAAAAACTACCAAGTAGGAAGAAGGGTGGGAAGAGTGTAATGGGCCACAAATGAGTCGATATCGAAGATTGGGACCGAAAGTGGAAGCAAAGAATGTCTAACGGAGGACTAAGCTGAGATAGAGCCCGTCACATCTCATATTTTGACGAATATGCAGTCAAAACCATCTTTTTGTGTGATTAAGAAAAACATTTAGAATACGAGAACACATGACATTTTATATTAGCCCAAAAAAATTGCTGGCCTTTCACATTTATTTAATAATTTCTATTCACTTGCAATAACAGTACATTTTTACCATCGCTGTTCTATTTTTCAAAATATAATTCGAAAGCCTATTTTATTCAAATTTTCATTTAATCTTCTTCACATTGATAAACAAGGAAGAACATTAATTTCCCTATATTTTTCCATCACTTCTTTCCTTTTTCTCTCCCGATTCTTCAATTTTAAAACACATTACTAATTAATTTTCTTTTCTATATAAAATAAAAACAAGGAAAAACCATTAATTCCCCCCCCCCCCCCCTCCCCCTCCTTTATTTCAATAATCCATTACTTTATTTCCCTTTTAAATCCAAACAACACCTCATCGAATCCCCAATAAGCTCTCCTCTCCTTTATAAACCCAATATTTTTTTTTGCCCTCCCCTTCTTTTCTTCCCCAGACCCCCATAGGCCATAGCCGAGTCTCTCTCTCTCTCTAAACAATTTCCCCCTGCAACTCTCTCCCGTTCTCTGATCGCTCAGCCACTCACCTCCGCCCATGACTCTCATGACTCCTTCACCTTTGGATGTAATCTCTTTCTCTCTCTCTCTCTCTCTCTCTCTCTCTCTCTCTACACATATACACATACATACATATATGAGCTTGCCCCCATGTATGACTATCTATGGATATGTTTGTTGTACTACACTCTCTTGCTGCTCAACACTCTCTCTCCCTCGGCCTCCGTTCGATTCCGGAATTAGTTTCGATTTCGATATCTCGTCGTACCAATGCTCGGATTTTTTAGGGCTTCGGTTTCATCAACTGTGCTGAATTTACTAGATCCAATCGCTCATTCTCGCTTCGTTTTTTTTCTTTTTGGCAGCAGCAAGATGACGACGAGATGCTCGTGCCACATTCGGATTTCGCCCCCGTGGAAGGTCCTCAACCCATGGAAGGTATTGCCTCGATTTTTTTTTCTTAAAATTTATGTGCAGAATTAGCCAAAGTTTATTTTTTATGATTCAGTTTCAGCTGAAATTAGTGTACTTGTTTGTGTGTATCAATTGGGGGTCAATTTGATTAAGCTTTTTTGTCCGTGTTCATTAGTAAGGAACAGGGAAGGAAAGCGACTGTTTTTCACTTTTAAAAACTTGTGGGAATCTTGAAGGAAAACATAAGAGTTTGTAGGAATCTTTTTTTTTTCTTTTTCTTTCCCGACTGGTTTTATATGCAGTTAGACTCCTTGTATTAAATTTTGTGCTAAATTCTTCGTTCTGTTGAGCGCACACAAGAGAATATGGTTCTTTTCCCCATTACTTTTTATGGGAATCCGGAATGTTAGTCTTGAAAACTGAACAGAGCCAATAGGGTTTTGGGTTTTACTAACTTTCCGTTAATTGTCAGTTGCACCATCGGAAACTGCCAATCCAGTTGATGCCCAGTCGGTTGATGATACTCCATCAGCGCGGTTCACGTGGACAATTGAAAATTTTACGAGGTTGAATACTAAGAAGCTATACTCTGAGATTTTCTATGTCGGAGGATACAAATGGTATACGTTGATCTCTGCCTTCTTCTTAGAGTTTGTGTTACATTTTTCTGGATCAATCTTACATGTTCTATTTTATGTTGTTGGATTCTGTGGTAAAGGCGGGTGCTTATATTTCCGAAGGGAAACAACGTGGAGCATTTGTCAATGTATCTGGATGTTGCCGATTCGGCAACTTTGCCGTATGGCTGGTGTAGATATGCTCAATTCAGTTTATCTGTGATCAATCAAGTTCAAACCAAGTATACAGTGAGGAAAGGTATACCTTTTATGTTATTTATACTGTAGCGATCCTGTTTAATCTTAATGCAGATTACTTGAAGTCTATCCATGTTCCTTGTATGTATACAGCTATCAATCTAGACTGCTGGGACAAAGTTCTGTATTTGGTATAACTTTTATGGTAGCCTGCAACTGTGTGCTGTTGTTCATTTGCATCTTTTTTGCCTTTATGTTACAATATTACTGTTACTACTGAATACAGTTGTTCCGTACTTCTATTTTATATGGTAGCTATTCATTTTAATCCAGTGATCTTTTGTAATATCATTATTTAGTAGATTACTAGATTCCCATCCCGTTAGTAATCCTCATTGTTTTTGTTTTCCTTTTGTATGCATTCCCCATATATATAGTCAGATCATATGTCATATGTACGTAGACATTGTAGAATTGTAGATGTATAAATGGAAGAAAGTCACGTAGAGTTGCTTCTTATCATGAAAACGCTTTCTAACATGTGAATTTAACAGCCCCAAGCAAACTGTCAAAATATGTAGAGTGGTTCTCGTGTGACAACTACATTATGAGTTGATTGGAAAGAATGAAATTATCGTGTCTCAAGTTTTCTGGTGATGGTTAGTAATAGATAGTACTATCACGAGGAGCTTAGGGTCTTTATTGTGTCTCAAGTTCTCTGGTGATGGTTAGTAATAGATAGTAGTATCACGAGGAGCTTAGGGTCTCTGTTACGTGCACTCCTGAATCACACAAATAATACAAGTATGAGGGAAATCCGAGTATCCCAAGTAATATGGACCCTGTGTATCAGAAAAAAGAGAGGAAAAGTAGGGTGGAGAAGAAGAGCTTTGAAGTGGCACTAAAGATAGAAGTTTGAAGAAAAAGTGAAGAATACTAGACCATGGGCAAAGGATTGTCATTAGAGGGAAAAATTGGAAAAAACAATTTGCATTCTTTGGAACATGTTGAAAAAAAAAAGAAGAGTTATGTTTGCATTAAATATACATGAAGGAAGAGAAAAGTAACTTATCGGAATGATAAACCTTGTAGATTAATCATTAATGAATGATTCCAGTTAGAATAATGAGAAAAAGAGTATGTCACTAAGATAGAAAAAGGAAATTGAAAAATTTCCAAGTTTTTTTCTTTGTTAAAAGATGAGACAATAAAGAACTAGACCATGGGCTGTAAAATGTTTTAAATCATTTTTTTTTGGTTTAGCGTCAGTCTTAGGCTATGCTTTAGTGTGGAAAAACTACTGGAAAAGTGATCTAATATGACTTACTTGAAAACTGAAGTGGATTAGAGGGGGATCCGAAAATGCTCAAAATTGCGCCCGTGTTCCTTTAGCTCTGTAGTTTTTTCTTTTTTTCTTCTAATTGCTGCAATCTATGGATGGTGGCTCCCTAATCTGCGTTTTCTTAGCATTTTTTTATTATTTAAAATGACTCTTTTTTATTGGTTTGGTTTGAACGTTCTGGAGAATGGTCATATTAAGAAAAGTAGCAAGAATGCAACGCAAACAACCGGCATATCAAGCAAAACAAGGTTCATCATGGATCACTAGGATCAGGGTCCCATAAAGTTGTAAGATTCAACCACCAAAATTGTAAAATCCTACCTTCGAGCGATTTCTATAAGGATGGGGGTTGATTTTCCCAGAACGAATTGGAGGATGCTAAAGGTTTTGATCGGGATTCAGATTTAGACAACCATGGATGTAGGGAGAGAAGAGATGGGCTTCAAGGAGGCCAGGGCAGTCAGCAAAGAGAGAGAGAGAGAGAGAGAGATAGAGAGAGAGAGAGAGAGAGAGAGAGAGAGAGATAGAGAGAGAGAGAGAATGATGTAGTGGAGCGGTTACTACAGGCCAATATATGGTTAAATACAATAAGGTTTGACTAGGGTGAAAGGTCTTGGCTAATCTCTTGGTCATTGCGAAGGGTGTGAGAATAATGATTCATTGATTTAAAGTTGAAATGGAAATTAGAGCAAAAAGAGGCAAAAAATTGTTGGATATACTACTAGTAGGGGTGACTGGTTCAACTAGGAGGAGGTAATAAACTTGGTTAACACCATCATGTATGATTCAAAGATAGAGGAATCAATTGGTGGAGGTAGTGGAAGAGTTTGTTTATGGTTGTCCCATTTTCTGTTTGGAGTGTTGGATGGTTCACCGATTTGCTATTTTCTCTTTTTGTAATGATCTCCGTAGAGGCGTGAGCTGATGAGGTGGTTCGCTCCTTCGAATCACTTTATGCATTCTAAGCTATCTGTTGGAATATCATTACAATCATAATCGAATACAAATTAGCAGCCAGCAGATTTCTATCAAGGCAGCGCAAACAAAGGCTCCATGGTATGGAGTAAAGAAGAAAATGTTGAATTGGCTATTAAAGTTTTCCTAGTCACGCCAATCTTTGTGGTGTTTTGTTGGTCTATTTTAGGCTTAAGACAGAGAAGTCACAAAAAGGATAGTCAGTCTCATTCTATCCATTTCCCACTTTAAGTAAAAGTACCGCAAAGTGATCCAAGTTCACAGCGTGCTGCTGTCATTCCACTCCACAATATTGTAGGAGATAGTCACCAATTTGCTGCCTCCATACATATTCCCTTTCCTTTTAGTTAGGCAGGCCAGATGGGCGGAATTCTTGAAAGTCAGGCAGGTTTTGAATCCAATTGTATTTCAAGGTGTTGTCAATTGCTGAAGAATATTTCACTAGAGTGGCATCTGGACAGGTAAAGCCCTTTTTACATGGTCGATTTTGGATGGACTGCTATGCACGAGAAGATTCTGTTGAGTCGCCAAATGACATTGTGTTTTTGAAGGGCATGTGGAAATGTTGGGGACTTATCCTTTCTAGAAATTCGATAGATTTTGCCTTATGCATGCATGTAGGTATTCCAAAAGGAGAGAAGATGAGTTTCTTTTTCGTTATTTGAGATGAAAGTGTCCTGAACTTTTAAGGCCGCTCAATATCCTTTCCTTCTACTAATTGTTTACGAATGTACCTTGTGATATAGAAGTACGTGTTTGTGAAATTTCCATTTAAAAATTTAGAGGGCTTTCCTTGTTCTAGTTGGATGTGAATGTCATCTGCATTTTTTTCAGAAGGAATGATTCTGATAATACTTTGGGAGCCAATTTGAATATTTAGTAACGGGAGAAGGGCGTTTTGGATTTCATTCTCTACAAATGACAGTTGCTGCATTGTTTCTGAGGGGAGGTTTGGGAATTCTTGTGGGAGAAGATGTTATATTTGCGTTCTTGAATGCATAAGTTCAAGTTCTCTCTCTCTCTCCAAGTGTACAGGGACATTGCCAATTTTGGCGATGAGCCCTATTCACGTGACAGTGCAAAGTTTAGTTCATATTGATGATTTTTTGGCAAGTTTCAAGCTCAAAGCAAGTTAATATTCATGATCCTATGCAATTTTTTTTTTTTTTTGTGAGATGGTATCTGTTTCCCTGCCTTACGGTAGGGTGGGGGAGCTATGGGGCACTTGAAACAGAATTTCTTAATTTTCTGTAGGAAATCATGAACTTCCAATAAAATAAGGTTGAATCGTGGTTTGGCACGAAAGTTTGCTAGATGCTCCTCCATATGAGATCAAGGCTGTCATACTTGTATCTTATACTATTTTGTCGCCTTATAGGCATAAATCCAACAGTCTTTGACTTTATGTAACATAAGTTACTTTTTTGGTGGCAATTTGACTGTTTGTCATTCTGCAGACACCCAACACCAGTTCAATGCACGAGAAAGTGATTGGGGTTTCACTTCTTTCATGCCTCTTGTTGAATTGTACGATCCTAGCAGAGGTTATCTGGTGAATGATACTATTTTAGTAGAAGCTGATGTTGCTGTTCGTAAAGTCGTTGATTACTGGTCCCATGACTCAAAAAAGGAGACTGGATATGTTGGTCTTAAAAACCAAGGAGCTACTTGCTACATGAACTCTCTCCTCCAGACATTGTACCATATTCCTTATTTCAGAAAGGTTTGCATTTTCATTCAGTTTGTCTGACTGATTATTGTTTACTCGGAAATACCTTATTTGAGTTACTGAATTCAGGCTGTGTATCATATGCCAACAACTGAGAATGATATGCCATCAGGGAGCATCCCTTTGGCTTTGCAAAGTTTATTCTATAAGCTTCAGCACAGTGACACTAGTGTGGCAACAAAAGAGTTGACGAAGTCTTTTGGATGGGATACATATGATTCGTTCATGCAGCATGATGTGCAAGAACTAAACAGAGTCCTTTGCGAAAAGCTTGAAGACAAGATGAAGGTATAAGGGTTGTAACATCTTTTTGTTGTTATTTCTTTGTATTTGCACTAGGAGCTCTTTTGTACTTGATTGTTGTTATTTTTGGCTCAGGGAACTGTTGTGGAGGGTACAATACAGCAGTTATTTGAAGGGCACCATATGAATTATATAGAGTGCATCAATGTGGACTACAAATCCACAAGAAAGGAATCATTTTATGGTACTTTGGTGAACACTGTGTTATTTAAGAATTTTGTAGGCCATTCTGACTCGTATGTTTTTTTTGGTGTAGATCTTCAGCTAGATGTTAAAGGCTGTCGTGATGTTTATGCTTCTTTTGACAAGTATGTAGAGGTGGAACGTCTTGAGGGTGATAACAAATATCATGCTGAACAACATGGGTTACAGGTTAGATGCTTTTGAAACCCTGTGATTTGATTTCTAAGCTTGAAAATCTTTCCAAGAGAGCTTTGCCTAGATCAACCAGTCCGTATGTTGTTCTGAACAAACTCTAAATGCTTCAGTAAAATGAGGTTAAATTTTCACTGCAACTGGGTTTATTATCACCAACTGTGGCATGTACTTTGGTATCATTTGGACCTAATCGCTAGACGCAGTGCTATGGTTCTGTCTTATGAAGAAATGCTATATTTCTTGACCTTTCCAGGATGCAAGGAAGGGTGTCTTGTTCATTGACTTCCCCCCGGTCCTTCAACTTCAGTTAAAACGGTTTGAATATGATTTTATGCGGGATACCATGGTAAAGGTTAGTAACGGAAAATAGTTTTTTCTTTTGTCTTCATGACTTGTGTTCTTGTGAATGTGTACTGTAGGCATTCTGTTTAATCTGATAAGTGTTAGTGTGGTAAAATTTGCGGAGTGTGTAGAGCTGAAAATAACTGGACCTGTTTATCTTACAGTCTGCATGGTCAATGTTCTACTTGATGTGTATGCGTTTGCTATGAGTTAATTGCTATGTTTGAGGGAATCATAACTATTTTTAGGAACATTTGCTATGAAAATAACTGACCCTTTTACACTTACTGTCAGAAAATGTAGGGCTTTACTTGTCAAAATTAAAACCGAGAGTCTACTGGAACTTATGCCTTGAGTGCATCTTGTTGTGAGAGAACCATGTTCTCAAATATAAATATGAAGGGTGAATTTTTTTGGCAATGAGGGATGTGTTCTCATTATATTACATAATTATTTATTTCAACTTAGTGATGCCTTGTTTTCTTTTGTAGGATAATTTGAAACTTGCAAATTTTCCTTTTGTGTTTCTAGTTTGAAGATTTGACACTTTTGGATTATTCGTGTTTGTAGCAACGATTTGAGGGAAGGCATAGATGAGTCCTTGGTTCCATCATGTTTAGCTTCAGTTAAACTAGTACAAATTTATGTTCCATATTTGGTTCTAAACCCCTTCAATCCATGATGTTTCTTGGTTTATAACCTTTTGTGGGCATCCTTGGCTGAACCCAAAGATAAATTCCTACCTGATGTTTCAGTGGAAGTGTTTGAGTGTTGATTTTTGAATCATGAATGCGAATGGTAACCAAAACCGAAAGCATAAATTAGTGAAGCTGCCATAATTTCTGTATGAAGTTGATGTCTGTTAAGCTTTTCATGAATTTCACTTCCGTTTGTGTTTGGGAACTCCTTTTATGAAGCCTACGGGTTTTGCCAAAGTGGGTTCTTGTTGTAGATACTGAAGTTACTTTCCCTAAGAGCTTCCTCTTTTGTTTTGGTTATGTAATGAATTTTCAGGTCGTCGTGTTATTTTTATTTTTTATGTAATGTTCTTATAGAAGCCATATAATCCTGCTAGAGTAGCAAATATAGCCAGCCTGCCGAAGTTACCATAAGCTTCAATGATAAGCTGATTCGTGGGACGGCACCACATTGGTTTTGGTCGGGCACCGATTTCCCTAGTGTCCTAGGATTAGATACCCTTTTTGAAGCCGTCCAATCCCCATCTCGCAGCAGGGTGGGGCACATGGGGCTGCGTGGCGCTGCAGAATTTGTCAGGGGTAGGCTGGGCTATCTGACTGGATTTAAATTATTGAGTAAATTAAAAACCTTGGTCCAGATCGGCATGTGTCACCAGTTGATAACTCATGATTTTTTATATAAGTTTCACAATTTCCTTTCCTGATCTTCGAACATTGGTGGATGGGACGAGGGGTGGGGGGTGGGTGACCATGGTTTTTCAACTGAAGTGTTTCTTGTTTTTCTTTTTCCAATGGGGACAATGAATATGATGCTAGTTATTCATGTGGACCACATCATTTCATCACAGTGTGGATTTAAGTTTGAAGGTTTTCTGTTCATTCAAGTAGTTATAATGGTCCTTACAGTGAAAGTAAAATGGATCATAAAGCCTTTTTAAACCTCAAATACCCCAGGTCTGAAGGTAAGTACTCTTAAGTACCACTAGTCAGCTTGTAAGCTTGTACCCATTGTGAGTATTTCGAGTCACAAGAGGACTTCCATAAAATGAGTACGTGATTGGGTCAGGATTCAGAAACCTATTTGTCCAGATCTCGCCTCGATCAATTCCTCTTGAACTCTTCAAATCAGTGGCAGGGAGGGGCAGTGCAGGTTACGCAAATATAAGAATTGGTTGGTTTTATCAGGGAATTGATGTCGTTTTCCCCTCATTTTCATTGGGGTTGCTTAAGGATGGACCTTTTTCCTTGGCCATTCCTCCCACAGTAGAAGAAGATGTTTATTCTAACTGTTTTGTCTCTTGTAGTTGTCTATAAGTTTTTTTTCCCTCAGTATGTGCTGCTGAATTGACTCGTTTCTTTTTTCAAACAGATAAATGACCGCTATGAGTTCCCTCTACAACTTGATCTTGATAGAGAGAATCGTAAATATTTGTCGCCTGAAGCAGATAGGAGTGTTCGCAACTTGTATACTCTTCACAGGTATCTGTTATTTTTATCTTATCCTACTGGCCTGTGATAAGTTTTCTTTTTCTGAACTTAATTTGATGCATATGTTTACTGCATTTTTTTGTGACATCTGCTCTCTTTATGTAGATGATTGATATGGAAAAGCCAGGTGATTTGTTCAGCTAAACTTCTTTAGTTTGCTGCCTAATCCTTTTAGCATGTATTTGGAGCACATTTTCCATGTCTCGCGCTTGCGAAAATTTGGAGGAAAAAATAAGATGTCTTCCTTATTTTGGGAATAAGGTGTCTTCCACTCTTCCTTATTTTGGGAATAAGGTGTCTTCCTTCTTGGTGGCTGGATGATGGTACTGACTCAACCATTATGGTGTTTAGCCCTCAAGGAGAGGCAGCCTCTATGGACCTATTAGAACCAGGCAATGAGTCCCCGAACCTAGTAAAGGAAAGGGAATAAGAACGCTGTAGAAAACAAAGGAAGGAGGTGGATTAATGATTCTGTAATCTGTTAGTTGTGCTTCCAGTCTGCCCCACTTTCTTCCCCCATTTCCCCTCTGGGAAAACTTCAATTCTCGCAGAGGAAGTGAAATGGCATACCCTATTCTTGTTATGCACTCTTTGGGAAACAGGTGGATATACGCTTTGCAGTCCAGCATTACAAGCCCCTATTACATTTGGTTTCTAATTTTATTCTGTTGATGTGAATGGAGATGCATTAAGTTCATTGGAATTAAATTGTATATTCATCCCAGTCTTTAGATGCCTCCTCATATACTAACCTGTATCTGCAAGTACTGTGACTGATGTTCTGCTGTTTCCAACTTATTGATCTTATCCTGTATTGCTTCTTTATTGTTTTCCATGTTTTCTTTTCGTTTGCGTAAATTGGTTGTTTTCTAGTCAGATAGTGTCTTATTTCAACAGAAACATATTTTGCACGAAACTCAAAAAGTATGTGGGTTGATGGATATTGGCACCTAGTTCGAACTCTCTCTATTGAAATTCTTATAGTGCAATATTGCTTGTTTGCAGTGTTTTGGTTCACAGTGGAGGGGTGCATGGTGGACATTATTATGCTTACATCAGGCCCACCCTTTCTGATCAGTGGTATGCATATTTGTTTCCGTGGTTTTTGTTTCATTCAGTTCGTTATATTTTGGTGTTTACTAGTCTATTTATGTTATTGTTATCTAACATTGCTCTACTAAGCTTTGAAGAACAATTTGGGATAAATACTTGTAAAAGCAATTTTGTTATTACAAAACCCCACTTTACTCCCTTTTGGTTGCCCTTGGACTGCTTCACCTACCAACATTTTAAAACAACCAAAAAGCCTTTTGTGCTATCCTCTTCCTTCTTTGCATATGCTTGTTGGCATTTCAAAGATTCGTTTTCACAACTGCTATATTGTGTAACAATTGCTTCAATTTTAGACTTGCCTTCAAGTTAATGTTATGTTGCATAATCTTTCTGTTGTTTTATTTGGGTTAACCGCCAAAATTCACTGCAAGTTGGTTGCTTACAGGTTTAAATTTGACGATGAACGGGTAACAAAAGAAGATATAAAGAGGGCATTGGAGGAGCAGTATGGCGGGGAGGAAGAGGTCACCTTTTTTGACGCATATATTCTGGTGTAGGTCCTGATGTTTAATGGTACTAATGTCTATACTGATCTCTGCTTCTACCCAACAGCTACCACAGACTAACCCGGGGTTCAACAACTCTCCTTTCAAGTTTACAAAGTACTCTAATGCATATATGCTTGTGTATATACGGGAAAGTGACAAGGATAAAGTGATATGTAATGTGGATGAGAAGGACATAGCAGAGCACCTTAGGGTAAGATTTTCGGAATTGTTCTTGTTGATTTAAGTTGCAGATGTTGGTCACCCATATAAATTTTACTGGCTCTTTGGACAATAAATTCCAGATTAGGTTGAAGAAAGAACAAGAAGAAAAGGAGCAAAAAAGAAAGGAAAAAGCAGAGGCACATCTTTATACCATCATAAAGGTTATAGCAGTCTAAACCCTCTCCTCAAATTTGTTACTTGTTGCCCAATATGCCTCTTTGGCTTGTTGAACATTGTTTACCAAATCTGTTTGTTGATGCCTCAGGTTGCTCGTGATGAGGACCTTGTTCAACAGATTGGAAGGGATATATATTTTGATCTTGTGGACCATGACAAAGCTCGTACTTTTCGTATTCAGAAACAGACGCCTTTCAGCCTTTTTAAGGTATTCTCTAGCAGTTGGTTGGTTATGTTTTGATTAGTTGGAGTGCTACTTCTTGGTGGATTTGGTATCTGATCATATAGCTGTTTCTTGATAAAAATTAACATTGCAGTTTGAAGTAATTTATGTGCAAAATAAAGTAAAAAATCAGATTCCATTTTTTGCTTCTCACACTCCCCTTTCAAGACCTCAGACTCCCTTTTGAGAGGCTTAAGATAGGATAGGGAGGTTATAATTCACTTTAAGTATGTTGAAAGATTTTGCCTAGAATCAGTAAAATTTTTCACCAACTCGTTACACAAGGCGCAATCGAGGGATGGTTCTGCAATCATTCCATGACTCTAGGTCAATAGCTCACTCAGCGTCTCTTCATGGATCTCCATGGATACCTCCAATGGTAAGTTCAACTATGAAGGAACCTCTGCCACCTCCTGGTAGACATTCCTTCCTGCTCTTCAAACCAGTGGGATTTTCCGAGTTTAGCTCATCACTTAGACATTATTCGTGTGTTGGACTATTTCATACGGACCCCTACTGGCACGACCTAAAAGGATCTAGTAGCAGTTGGTACAGACATTAGCATTTTGTACTCTAGGGGCATATTATTCGTCTGGAGTTGTAGTGGTGCGCACTCTATATGGGTCTTCTAATTGTTGGTAGGCATTATCTTTGACTCTAGTTTTCTTCTGCGTTCTTGGTTAATGGTAAATTCTTTCAAAGAGTTGTTCATATGTAACTTCAACAGAGGAAGAGATTATCAGCCATGAAGAAAGCTGCACTGTAGTCATGCCATTGAGGGCATATGGCAGAGAGAATGAGTGCCATTCCCCCAGGCTTGTCTTGGCATAGCCTAGGTTGTTGCTAGGGAAATTTTGCTATTAGCATCTTCCTTGTTTGCTAATAGGGTTGATAACTATATCCTGAAAAGCAGATGGGAGAAAGTTGGTAGTATCAGAAGATAAAGGGGCGGTTTATTATTGGCAGAAACACTATCAAATACAAGTAAGACAATCCTAAACATCACGTCCCGACCATCACATCTAATATCATCTGTCTCCCACGTCTGCATCCTCTAGATTGTCATCCTTGTGATAATTCATTAGCTAGATACTTATTCTCATGTACATTCTGTTGATACCAACGGATGTAAAAATGATTTTAGATCCCATCTTCTTCAAAATAGGCACTATAATGTTTCACTGGATTTTAATCGCATCCAGTGGTAAAACGTGCCAGCGTTTAAAAGATTGACTCTTGCAGGCCTTCAATCTTTGTGTCTTTTCGTTTCTCAGCTTCTTGTTTTTTAAATCAAGTTGTCTTATCTCATGACATTTGTATGACTTGAAGGTACAAGATATTTTCATGTCTTGAAATGGACAACCACCTAACATTTCACCATATTTAGTGTATTAGCATCTTGGCCGTTTCTGAATTTGAGACAACCTATGGCATGCCGTGTCATTCCCACGAAAGACTGTGGACCAAGATAGGTCATGGTGGGGCATAATTGAATTATTCATAACTTGTTCTTGGCGATTGTATTTTTGGTAGTTTGTGTGCGACAGAAGCATTGTAACCTATTTAAAAGTACTTCGACAAGGATACTCTGCCTGAATCTTTTTGCATAGTTTATTTGATTGTTTGTTCTTACCAGTGGAAAAAGAAATTACGCTAACAAAGAATAAAATGGTCCACTTTTGAGGAAATTTTTTTGGAAGGAAAAGACCTGACCTAATATTGCTTGAGGGAAGAGGGAAATATATATGGGTAGCTCATGCGGAGTAGGAAAACATGAACTAGTGTAAGCTATTTGAAGTCCTAGACTGGATAGTGGATGTTACAGTCTGTGTGCCACCAATAGCGGATCCCAAACAGTTAGAATAAGGTTTTGAGTTAATTTTTCATCTCTTTCTTGTTTTTAATGGGCATTTGCCTTTTCTGAGAACTTTTTAAGCAGGAAATCTGAAAATTTACCATTTCAAAAAAATGAAAGTCAAAATGACCATATTGTTTGCCCAGGATGAAATGTTCGGTGAATTAATTATTCGCAAGTGATCCTGGTTTTATGGATGTGCAACAGACAATTTTGAATTGAGTCATAATGTACCGATCATTTTTAATGGCTTCTACTTTTAGACAAGGCTACCTTGCTTTATAGCATTGATTACTCTGAGTTCTTATCCAGGAGGAAGTTGCCAAGGAGTTTGGTATCCCAGTGCAATTTCAACGCTTCTGGCTGTGGGCAAAGCGTCAAAATCATACATACCGTCCGAATCGCCCATTGACAACACAAGAGGAAGCTCAATCGGTAAACATCTTCTGACTTTGCATCATTTTCTTGTTATAGTGTATGTGTGCATTTTTTCATTTTGTTCTTTCTCTCTGTGGTTTTTTGAGTTACAACTACTCAATGTGGCATGTGTTGTTATGTGCTATTACCCTGGATAACACTTTGATCAATAGTTTGTGAATTCGTTGATCTCTTTTTCTCCGTCTTACGTGCTTCTATTTCTGTTCACCACAACATACAGAAAGTTTTAAGAGTTTCAGCAAGGTGAGCTGTCTTACTATTTGAACTCTGTAGTCACTTCGTACCGGAGAGGGGTCTGAGGATGGAGTCTTGGGTCAGTTTTTGGAAAATAATAACTGGTGGGCTTTATTGTACTTGAGGAGAAAGGAAACAGAGAGGAGGAACTGGTTGGGAAAAACACAATTGTTGATAGAGTAGATCGTGTAGAAGACTCGGTGGAATGGAGGGGTTCTAGATCATTGTCAGGAGAAGTAGGAATGAATGGAGGTCAGGTAGCTAGTGGTCGGATCAACAATCTTTGTGGCCTTTACTTATGATGATTTGGTTTGCAAAGAAATCTTTTTCGCGGAGGATTTTTGGTTGGAGGAGAGTGGTTCAAAGGCTTTATTAGAGGATGGAGTGAACTATTCTTGTTGGTGAGGGGAAGTAGTGCTTCATTGTCGTCCCTGGGCTGTTTGCTGTTTGCGATGCTTTGGGAGTTACATCTGGGGGTTTTGAGAAAGAAGAAATGCAAATGTGGGACAATATTCATAACAGGAGGCGGCAAGAAGCCAATTTAGTAAAGTGTCAAGGTAGAGTTTCTCAGCCACAGGCAGGAGAGGTAGTCGAAAAGGCTTCAAGGTTCTTATAATTATGGTGGGTGGATGGTAGAGATGAGTAACTAGTATCTTGGTTTCCTTTTCTTCTCTCTGTTTCCATTTATCTCTTCTTGCTTCATCTCTTCTTTTCTTGTACTTTCTTTCTGATGCATTTTCTTCATTATCTATGAAGAAAATAAGGGCATATTTTCCTTGATATTCACGCTCTTATGTTTTGTGTCATCCATGTTCTGAATTGGAGATAATTAAAGAGAAAAACTCTAATTTTATGGTTCCCATAGATATTCTGTTGTCCTCTGAAGAAGATCTTTGGCTTTGGATTCACTCCCAATTGTTCTTGGGAGCTTCCTTTCTGCACTTCATATGGAATTGTGAAATTGAGAGACGTAGAAATTTAGGGTTATATTTCTCATCCCATAAACTGAATACAACGTAAGTATTTATATTACACATTAGACTAATTATACTATGGTCCTAGAGAATGAACTAGTTACATAATAGAACAACTAATAAACTAATTACAAATAAACCCATAATAATCTAACACTCTCCCTCAAGTTGGCGCGAAGATATCAATCAAGCCCAACTTGAACACAATGGGGTGGAAACTCTTGCGACCAAGTCCTTTTGTGAATATATCAGCTAATTGATCTTCGGATCTCACAAAAGGCATGCATATCAACCCCTCGCTCAGCTTCTCCTTGATGAAGTGCCTGTCAATCTCTATGTGCTTCGTTCTGTCATGTTGAACAGGATTATGAGCAATGTTTATGGCAGCTTTGTTGTCACAGTAGAGTTTCATAGGACCATTATCATAAATTCCCAAATCATGTAGCACTGTTTGGAGCCATAAGAGCTCACCAACTCCATGCGCCATAGCTCTATACTCAGTTTCTGCACTAGACCTGGCAACCACTGATTGCTTCTTATTTCGCCAAGTAATCAAACTCCCCCCCAAGGAAAGTACAGTAGCCAGAAGTAGAACGTCTATCATCCACAGAACCAGCCAGTCGGCATCAGTAAATGCCTCCAACCGTAGGTGACCATGATTAGAAAACAAAATTCTTCTCCCTGGAGCAGCCTTGAGATACCTCAAGATACGGTAAACTGCATCCAGATGTGAAGTACGAGGATCATGCATAAATTGGCTAACAACACCTACTGCATAAGTAACATCCGGTCAAGTGTGCGCTAAGTATATCAGTCGACCCACAAGTCGTTGATATCTCTCCTTATCCTTATCAGTGCGCTCCCCCACATCTCCACTATGATGATGATTTGCCTCAATAGGAGAAGCTGTAGGTCTACAGCCCAACATACCTGTTTCTTCCAAAAGATCAAGTATATACTTCCGTTGAGAGATAAAAATACGTTTATCAGACCTTGCCACTTTCATTCCAAGAAAATATCTTAGTGGTCCCAAATCCTTATTCTTAAATTCTTGAGCGAGACTGGACTTGAGATTAACAAACTCATCCACATCATTGCCTGTCATTACATATCATCAACATAAACAATAAGGACAACAATCTTACCAGCACCTCCTTTGATGAACATAGTATGATCTACATGGCTCTGTTTGTAACCAAACTTCAACATAGCCTTTGAAAACCTGTCAAACTACGCTCGAGGTGATTGCTTCAACCCATAAAGAGCCTTTTTCAATCTACACACCTTTCCCTCAGTCTCTGAGGAAGAAAACCCCGGTGGTATATCCATATACACCTCCTCCAACTCACCATGAATGAATGCATTTTTGACATCAAACTGGTGAAGAGGCCAATTCAGATTGGCAGCACACGAAATCAAAGCCTGCACAGTGTTCATCTTCGCTACTGGAGCAAACGTCTCCTCGTAGTCAATGTCATAGGTTTGAGTAAAACCCTTGGCTACAAGTCTCACCTTGTATCTCTCAACTGTGCCGTCAGCATTCTGCTTAGCAGTGAAAACCCACTTACATCCCACTGATCTGATCTGCTTAACAGTGAAAACCCACTTACACCCCACTGATCTCTTTCCTCTTGGAAGTGATACCAACTCCTAAGTGCCATTCTTTTTCAAAGCTGTTATCTCCTCTACCATAGCTCTTTTCCACTCATATATCATGAACGCATCCTGCCAATTCTGTGGAATAGATATAGAAGAAAGAGACGAAACAAAGGCATGGTATGAAGGAGATAAACGATCATAAGAGACATACTGAGAAATGAGATGTTGAGTACATGACCTAACACCTTTCCGAAGAGCAACAGGAAGATTATCAGAATCAATAATAGGAGGTTCAATGGGTAAAGATTCATTATCAGATGAGTCAACTGAGGAGTCCGGAACTGTAGCAGGGGATGGTGATTGGCAAGGTGGCAGTACATATGAAGATTGGCCTTTTTTCCCTTTCTTTTGATACGTTGCCAAGGTAGTAGGCCATTCACTGGGTCTGATATGCCTATCCACATCCACTTGTCCACCAATGTCCTGTTTTGCACTATCAACAGACACTGGTTCCACTCCAGACTTCTCTTTCTCCCCCTCACTATAAAAAGGAAGTGGCCATGACCCTTGAGTCTGAGATGTAAACACTTCTTCTTCCCTCATCTCTTCCTGACTAACATGCTGCTCCCCCTGAAGAGATGGAGTGGATGGAGAGTAAAAAGATTCGGTTTCCCAAAAAGTGACATTCATAGAGACAAAAAACTTCCTAGAGTGAGGATCATAACATTTATAGCTCTTCTGGGTAGGAGAATACCCAACAAAAATACACTTATTTGCTTTATGACCCAACTTGCCACCAGCAGGGTGAGAAGCATGAACAAAACACACAACCAAAAACTCTCGGAGGAAGAGTCAGGACACGAGAACTGTTAGGAAGACGCTCAATAGGAGTCTTGAAGTGGAGAACACTAGATGGCATACGGTTAATAAGTTGCAGTCAAAATCGCTTCTCCCCATAAATATTTGGGAACATTCATGGTGAACAAAAGAGAGCGAGCAACTTCAGCAAGATGACGATTTTTGCGTTCAGCAACTCCATTTTGTTGTGGAGTGTTAACACAAGTCGTCTGAAAAAGAATATCATTGTCATCCAGAAAAGCCCTAAAATTCCTATTGATATACTCAGTGCCATTGTCACTATGGAGAATTTTGATATTCGTGTCAAATTGAGTGCGCACCATCGCATGAAAAGATTTAAAACAAGAAAATACTTCACTTTTTGACTTAAGTAAATACACCCAAGTCACACGAGAATAACAGTCAATAAAAGTGACAAGCCACCGAAAACCTTTAAGAGAGGTAACAGGAGAAGGATCCCAAATATCAGAATGAATAACCATAATAGGGGAGTCACTCCGTTTATTAATAGGTGCATAAAATGAACGTTTATGTTTTCCAAGCTCACAGGCTTCAAAAAAAACTGACTTCTAGAACAATGCTTAATTAAAGTAGGAAAAAGTTTTTCTAAAATCTCAAAAGAGGGATGACCCAATCTACGGTGCCACTGTTGTAATATAGAGAGAGCTGAACTCGTATTTGCTTGTAGAGCAAGACCACATGATAGGGGTAGACGAGGTGCAGACTCCAAAAAATAAATGCCACCCTGTGTTTTACCACTGCCAATCACTTTGCCCGTGTCCAGTTCCTGAAAAACACAATGAGTAGGAAAAAAGGTCACTGAACAATTTGCAAAACGAGTAATACTACTAACGGACATAAGGTTAGTGGCAAAGTTTGGAATATGGAGAACTGAAGAGAGGGAAATAGAGGGAGAATAGCGAACGAAAACTTTCCCTGAAATAGCAGAGAATGATCCATCTGCTATTCTGACCTTATCCTTACCAGAACAAGTAGAGTAAGAATCAAATACAGAGGAACAACTTGTCATATGATTTGAGGCACCAGAATCTATAATCCAAGGAAGAGCAGAAGAGGCAGTAAATGCGCTAGCCGGATTACCTGTGTGGGCAAAATAGGATGACGTGGAACCTATTGTGGAGGTGGGAGCTATAGTAGATGGAAAATCAGCCCGAGCCTTGAGGCGCCTGAGAGCTTGCATCTCCCCCTGAGAAAATCCACTAACATGATCAGAAGGCGTCTGAACTCCAGTATTGAACCCAGAATCAAGCAAGGTAGCAGCTGTGGACTCTGAAACATGAGCCTGGGCCTGAGAACGCATGAAACCACGACCGCGACCACCGCGTCCACCCCCTCGCCCGCGAGAGGGACGGCCATGTAACTTCCAATAGAAATCCCTGGTATGGCCGATGTTGTGGCAATGATCACACCGGAGTGACTCATGATCAATAGGCCCATTGCTAGCACTAGGTTGTGACTTACCACTCTGTGGAACAAGCCCACCACTAGAACCAAACTGACCCTGAGGAATGACAACCAAAGCAGAACGATCAGAAGTAGGAGTATGCACCATAGCACTCCTCCTACTCTCCTCCTGCTGAACAATGGCATAGGCCTCTCCCAAAGATTGAAACGGAACACGACCCAACACCTGCACTCTAATTGGATCATATTCCACATCAAGGCTAGCAAGAAAATCATAAACACGCTCTTTCTCTATCCTTTTAGCCAATTAGCAGCATCCACCGCACAAACAGTCTGAAACCCCTGATAATAATCAAATTCCTGCCATGCTCCACTCAAGTCAGCAAAGTACACAGAGACGGGGCGATAACTCAATTTTGACATTTTATACTGCTGTAAAAAGTTTAGTAACTCTACAATATGTTCAAATTTTCTGTACCTTCTATGTTGTTCTCTCTTTTGTTGAATGTAATAGGAAACACTGACAAACACTTGCATATGATGAACTTAGTGGTCCGTCGGTATATTTCACGAATTTACCCTGTATGGTGGATTCCATTTTAAATTACCTTAGACTTGTACTACTGACCCGAGAAGCATGGGGTTGGGTCAGGGATAATAATGTGACTCAATATGGGCAAACCGATATGGCCAATTTGTAAGTTCTGGTATGGATATGGTGAGTACCTGACATTGTTTATCCATGTTCATATGTGTACTTGGTATGCAAATACAGACAGAGATATGTATGCAACCTTTCCGGAAGCAGGTTTGGCGCATATATAATGAAGAACTATTCTCTGATATTTTGTTTTTGAGCTTCTGACTTGCATTGCCAAGCTTCACATCCAAACTGAGGGCCATGTTATATGTGTGGACGGGTTTGGAACCAAGTATTGCACATTTCAGCTTAATTAGAGATCCTAATTTTATTGGGTGGACACGATTTTGGATCAAAGATTACACATTTCAGCTTAAGTAGAGATCCTCAATTCTTTGTCGAAAACGAATGTCTTTAAACCCCAGTGAGGTGTTCCTGAGAATTATATCTCGTGCTTTTCTTAAAAATGCCTCCTCTTATGAACAATTCGAAGAAACCTTTCCTTGTCATTCTGTTAAGATGAATTTAGGATGGCTGTTAGAGCCATTCATTAGTGAAGCTATCATTCTCGTTTGTCTGTCCGTAAACAAGGACGGATACAACGTTATCTGCCTTTTTCTGTTGTTGATGCTTATGGCTGCTTTCTTGGGAGCAAAATGGTTCAACTAATGCTTTCACCTTTAAAAGCTTCTGGCAAATTATGTATAGTTTGTTGTATTGTTTCACATCTTTTTCTTTCCAAGTTTCTTTGTTGGCCTTTGTGCTTATAAATATGGTCTAATTTGCGAAGGAGCCTAAAGGTTTGACATTAGGTGCTGAATCAGGCAGTAAATGCCTTCAGCACAAATTTCTGTAATGGTACTTGGCTGGGGTTGTAGGTGTTAGTGGACTCATGTTCTTGGGTCAGCCGAAGGTCTTAAGGAGTACTTTTACTAAAGGTTGATCAATTCGAATTTTTTTTCCTCTGCCACGAACTTGAATTCAAGTTTCCTGTAGTAAAAAAGCTGGTCATTTCTCATACGTGACAGATTATAGCTGGGTAGAAAGTAGAAATTTATGGGTTGTTTCCATAGAAACAGAAATTGCAAACCCCATCATTTTTTCAAGACTGCACTTACACCACTGGATTTTCAAGATAATCTGGTCACCTGTATGTCCAAGTTGAAAGGTTGGATTATATTCCAGTTGAGTTCTTTGATAAATCAGTCAAATATCACGGGTTGTCATGATGGAACTTTAGTTCTTGTATGTACATCCTCTTTCTCTGGATGAGTTGCTGTTTTCCCTGCTATCTATGGTTGCATTGTGGATGTGAGGTCACTGGGGTGTATGCTGGCAAGTAGTGTGTAGCCTCGTCTATTTCTCTATTACTTAATTTGAAAAAGTTGCTGTGTATTCTTTACCTCTCCGTAAATAATTCAGGTTTTAAGTGTTGACTAAATTTCTAGAGTAAATAAGGGAGGTAATAAACACACTTACTACGCCTTTGTTTCTCTGTAATCAACTATGATGCCCTTGCATCTGTTCAATTATATGTTTCCGGTGTGAATTTAACTTGACCAAAACAACTTTGGCTTTGAATATCCCTTCATTCATTGTAGGTTGGACAATTGCGTGAGGTATCCAATAAGACGAACAATGCAGAACTAAAATTGTTTCTGGAAGTGGAATTTGGACAGGTAACGTCTTCTTAATCTGGATCCATCTTTTTTAACTGTGGTTGCTCAAGTTGATTTTGGTGGACTTTTGTTTGGGTATTGCCACATGAGATTCTAACATGCACATGGAGCTCTAGATGGTGAATTTGATAAGAACAACTATGCAGGATTTGCAGCCCATTCCTCCACCCGTGAAGAGTAAAGAGGAGATTCTTATCTTTCTGAAATGTTATGACCCGTTGAAAGAGGAGCTTCGGTGAACATTCGTTTCCTTGGATTCGTGTTGCGTGTAAATACGGTGGCCTTTGATTCCCTCTTTGCTTTCACTAACTAGGTGTCTTTTCCTGTTATCAGGTACGTTGGCCGGCTGTTTGTGAAGGCCAATGGTAAGCCCGCAGAAGTATTGACAAAGCTAAATGAGTTGGCTGGATTCGCTACTGATGAAGAAATTGAACTTTTTGAGGTGAGTGATGTCATTATAGTGGGATTTTCCTCGCCTGGCCACAGGTTAGGATTTGGTTGAGGAAGCCATTCTAACATCCTCTTTAATGTCCAGGAAATAAAATTTGAACCTACTGTCATGTGTGAACACATCGATAAGAAGCTCACATTTCGTGGTAGTCAGGTATGAACATGATTAATTGCAAGCTATTTCTGCTTGTACAATGACGTGTATGGCCATTTCTGGTATTGTTTCCTTTTTGTTTTTGGATATATACAAACCATATTGGCTGGAAGTAGATATTTACCTATTTCTTCTTCTAACCTTGCAGCTTGAAGATGGAGACATAATATGTTTTCAGAAATCCACTCAAGTTGAAAGTAGTGAACAATGCCGCTATCCTGACGTTCCTGCATTTCTGGAATATGTGCATAATCGACAGGTAATAAATGAGCTTTCTGATAGTGACTCTGACGACTTTTGAACTACTATCCACATGAAGTCGTGAGCACTGTTTTCGGTTTCTCTTTTACTGAGGAATGCTAGTTGTCTTTATACCCAGTGTTTCCCTACCATGCGGCATTGGTATGAATTTTGTGAGTTAGGTCAGGTGTTTGAAGTTTCAGTCTCAAATGGGCATGGGCAATCTGTTTGTTTTGAGTATAAAGTACCAATTGCAAAGTTCAAAAGTTAGGCGGTGAGGGAAATATGTGATATACCCGTGATTAAGAACTATATAAACCAATGTGTACCCCAGATGGTGGGCATTTTCATGTCATGGCACTCGAGAGCATCAACTCTTAATATTTTAGATTCATAAGCACAAGTGTTTGACAAATTATGGGGATGTCATGTGGTCATATTGCACAAGTGGCTGGCTTGGTGATTTTAACTGCCAAATTTGCTTATGCAATGCTTGCTTTCATCACAATTTCTCAGGCCATTGGTAGAATGATTCATGCTAGGCGCCTGTTGAAGTTGCACATTCACTTTTTCCTTCCCTTTCTCCCCCCCCCCCCTCTCTCCCTCCTATTTTCCCCCAACACACCCACACCTGACCGCCCAAGAGGAAAATGGGTATTTTGTTCAATTTGTTGGTTTGGTGGACCTTTTTAAGTAATAGTCTTTCAGATTTGATTGAACACAAGAATGATGGTTGACCACAAAACGTTGTTGACCACTGATTTTATTGTACTTGTCGTTGATTTTCTTCTGAGTCCATTTTCAAGGTGTTATAGCGTTAACACATAACACATTATAGTTGATGTTAGAGTCAAGGTGTGGAATGGGACTGAGCTTATTCCTGTGCAATATAAGGTGTGGAATGGGACTGGGTTTCGGCTTAATGTTGGACCTGCAATCTAAGAATTTTTCTAAAAAATAGGATGCACATATGGTTAGATAAAATATAATTTAGGATTTTGTAGGATAGTATTTCACAGAATCACAAGAATGGTGAGAAAACATTGGTAGTAATAGTTGGAAAATAGGTACTAATTTGGGAACCTTTACTTCTAATTTCAAGGAGGTCTTACCGATATGTTGTTTCTTTATCAAGTGTAATTTTTTTTTTCGAGACTATTTTGCCCATGTCATTTACTTTTTGCACCAAGTCTTATATGGAAAAATACTGTATACGAGTTTACTTGTTTATTTGTTGAAATCTTATTTTAATGGAAACCACGTACGACTCCATAGGGATGTCAATTCAGAAACCTAATGAACAAGAAGATTATACTATTTACATTTTCACTACTATCTTCCTCTATAAGAAGTAGGCAACATTCTAGAGATCTTTACTTTCATCTACTCCCAACAATTTTTGTCTAAGACTTTGGTAGTGGTTCCACAACCTCAATTTGATCAAAGTCGAATACGTGACCTCGAGTTTCCACCCACGAGTATCGGTAGCCTATAAGAATACAATTCCCATCTCGAAGTATTCATGCTTCATAGCCACCTAATAGCTTGAGCTTTTGTTTTAGATAGAAAGTTTGTTCCTGGTGTAAAATCTAGACTCATTCAAGCCCTATTGGAGAAAGAAGATGAGTATAACCCTTCAACCACGGTGACAGACCCAAAATGAGGTTGTATGATGATAGACCCAAGAAAGGCTACACTTGACAAACCGTGAAAGCGACAATAGGTGAGGCCCCACATTGCTTGGGTGTGGAATGGGTTATGACTCGATATTGTGATGCAACCAAATTAAAAGATGGATTGATTAAGAGAGTGAAATCCCTAAAAGGGAATACAAAGAGTCTAAAATCTAAAATCTAAAATCAATTCCTTAAAATGATAAAAATTACAGAATAAGAGACCCTTATACCTATTTATAGACTCAAGAGGATTCTAAAATAAAACAAATACCCTCACTTCTACTGCATTAGGACTCCCAATCTAAATAAACAACTTTTCCTCAAGTTGGACAACAAGACTAAATACTTCTTTTTTTTTTTGGTACTTTGGAAATTCAGAATAAAGACAACTAAACCAAGAAAATGTAGAACTATTTATTATGCAACTCTCAATTAGGCATGTGCCTGCATTTCGTTGGTCAATGTCATCCTCGTGGAATAACCCATCTTCAATATGAGCTTCCGTTTATGTTCATCCACCGCGTCCATGCTTATGTCCCAAGAAACCTCCCATTTGCCACGCCGTTGTAGGGATCGTGCAAATAGGCCTCGCTCTTAGCAGAGAAGCGTGGATTTGCGCTCCAGAGGAAGATTCACGATGGGAGTACGACTCCTTCTACACAGCGTGATCCTGACAAAGGTGGGAACCTATTTGAGCAGTGGCAGAGCACTCAGAGGAGCACAACAGAACCGATCGGAGAACAAGCAGCAACAAAAACAGATCGGAGAAGAAGATATGGAAAGATAGGGTTTTTACCTGGGTCTTTTCAATTAACTAGAAGAAATGATGAGTTTATAGTTGGGCTCCTTTAACTAGGGTTAAGGAATTGGGTCTAATTATAATTTGTATATTTGGACTTTTGTATTGTAGTTGGGCTTTGATAGGACTAATAATATTTTGTGCCAATTATTTTATTTTATTTTTTGAAAATTTCAATATATGAAATATATACTCTCATTTAAAAAATACCATTTTTTTTATATATGCCCCCTCGATGCTCCTAACCATAGGATCTTCTACTTGTCCCTGTTCCCACGCTTCCATTCCCACTTCATACAACAAAGGCCATGCCTCTTATGGATCAGCACTGACTCACTTGGTTCCAAAATATCCCAAGAATCATTAACCACAGGATCTAGATTTTTCAACTTCACATAATACCCAAGACTTGTTTGAGTAAGTACCATACGTAAAGGATCTTCAAGCTTTCCAAAATAGTTCTTGCCTTCTTTTGGTACCTCCGGGGGAATGTGTAGGATTGACACTTTTTTTTGGAAACCAATACAACATGAACTTGAACATCTTGCATCCTTTGCGCCATGGATAACTTGGAAGACAAGCGTGGAGAGCAATCAGCAATCTCAAAGTCATAGCTTTCCTCCATCCGACAGCTTGCCTCCGAAACTTGTCCACTATCTTCTCAATGTGTCAAGAAAGACTCATTGATTGATAGAATAATTCTTCTTCGTCACCACCAATTGCTTCTTCAAACTTGTGATTTATGGGAGCACCTTCTAAATTGCCACTAGTTCCAAAGACGGGATCATCTTCAAGTTCTTCATGCGGGAGCTCATCAAGAAGATAGGAACATCACCATCACCATAACCATAATCATCAGTATCGTTCTTTAGAAACTTGTCAAACACGGGAATGTCTTCAAAGTCAGTTCCAAGCTCTTCATTGGAGAACTCATCAAAGAGGGAAACATCTTCTAGTCTTGTGAGTAATCTCTATCCTGAAAGATATAATCATCTTGAAGATCATCTCCAAGTTCTTCATAAGAAAGGGGAAGATCCTCACAACTTTGTTGGTCCTTATCATTCCAACATTGTACTAAGTCCTCTTCAACAAAGAGTGGACTACAATCCTTCAACTTGCGGCGCAATTTCCAACACTTCAAGCACTTGAGTTGGATGCAAAGTTTCTTCAGGTTTACAGAGAGATGCTCTACATTATTGGTTAACCTGAATGAGATACATTTGGACTTCTCTAAAGCATCCATCACATGAACTTGAAATTGTTCAGCGTTAGTCTGTAAAACAATTTAAATATGGCTAGGTAGCTTTTTTTATCCTCATCGAGGGACCAATATTTTATTTAGTTATTTTGGTGGCCTCGATGCATGGGTGCTTGCTTGGTGATTTCCATTTCACACTGGGATGTGGACGGAAGAATATTAAATAATATGAACCCTGTGGGCTTCTTAGTAATAATTTTTGATTAAGCATTTTGAGCCATGTTGTTACGATCTTCTTTCAATTAGGGTAATAGTCTTCTTGGGAAAAGAAGAAGAAAGATAGGAAATAATCTAATTGGGGCAAGACCATCGCGTTGGGTTGCCTTTGTGTTTTGTCTACTATAACCTTGTTTAGCATGGTTTTCAGTGATAGGAAGTTCATCTAGCTGTAGCACATATGATATTAATGAAAGGAAGGAATTACCACAAATTCTTTTATACTCTGTATAAACTTGGGAATTAATGAATGGTATCAAGTATCAACCATATTCAATAAGGGTGTATCGATAATTGAATTATGTACAATTCCTGAAAATTTCTCCTAGTTCACATTTCTTTCTTGTAGTAAATTTAGAAAATCTAAGGAAAGGTCATAATGTTTCTAAATGACTTCCAAAATTCTTTCAAAGCATGATCCATATGGGTATGATTTTCTACGTAACTACTAGCTTCCAATTTTATACAAATTAATTGAGAATTCTATACTTGCCATCAAACACAGAAGACTTTGTCAAGAAACGTAAAATTTTCTTCAAAAATTGGTGGATAGATGATACCGTGTCAATAAAGAGACTTGCTAAAGATAAAGGAAAAACCAATAACAATCTTATTAATTCGAGTAAAGATTGACTTAGCCCCCATGAAGATGAAGCCAATCACAATAAGAGCCTCACCACATTGAAGCCAATTGTGACAAGGAACTATTCATAAATTTTCAACCTTCTATTCGAACATAGAGGTAAAACGAAAAGAAAAGAAATTGAAGTTGAGAGAATAAAATAAAGGAAACCTATATCGTTGACATAGATTACGTGAATCGTGATTAGAGTACAAAACTTCAAAGAGACCTGCATACGATATTGGTTTCTCGTGTGGAAAGATTTGATGCTGGCAATATTGAATATGTGTAGAAGTTGACTTGTGAATCGAGGTTACCTTTCTTCAAGAGGTGAATCGTAAAGATTTGATCTGGATTTCCTAACTTTGTAGAAAATATAGAAAGATAGCATGAATAGAAAGGCGTAGGATTGAGAGAATGCGTGGTTTATTTTGAATGACGTAAGCAAGAATTTTTAAAAGATGAATTCAACATAACATGCTTTTCTATGTTTTGTTTTTATGTTCAACGAGATTTACAACTTCTTGTATAAGAATTCTCGAGGAAAAATGAAAGAAAACTATTTCTGAACGTTCGAGACCTTTTGATTTGACTCATGTCTAAATAAACTATGGTCATTTCACCAAAACAAAAGGGGTAATAGATGTTTTTTTCTGAGGTAGCCAGGCATTAGGTATTTTATATGAATTTTATTATCTCTTGGATTTCAACTAATATCATATTAAACTATTATTTGATTCGACTCTAGTCACCAAATGATAATCTAATTGTGCATAAGAATTTATTTGCATAATCAAGACTCTATGAGGCTATATTTTTGCTTTTTTTACGAACAATAAGGTAAATAAATCACTAAATTGTGAATCGAACTGTGAACCGTAAAATGCATCACTAATGCCATCCCAAAATAGAGTCACTTATAGCTTCTCAAGTTTCAATGAATAGTGAACTGAAACGAGGACAAAATGGGAATCAATATAATTTCACTTAAAACCATTCCATTGTCATTGTAGGGATTCATTTAGGAAGTCACTGTTAGATAGCTTGAAATACATTGTTGGGCCTATTTCATAACAGCTTAAGCTTTTGGGACTAATGGTAACTTAACATGGTATCATAGCTCAGGTTGCAAGAGGTCTTGGGTTCAAGTCTCTCAGTTTGCATTTGGTTCCCGTTTGCATTCTATCACAATATGTATGAATATTTGTATCTCCACGTGCAAGACGGGGTTGCATGTGAGGGACAGTGTTAGATAGCTTGATATATATTGTTGGGCCCATTTCCTAATTGCTTAAGCTTTTGGGACTACTGGTAACTTAACAACCACTAGTGGTAGCTTTCAGTAGATGCACTTCTGGAGAGAAGTACTTCTGTAGGAAGCCAGTTTGTGAATTGATATCAAATGCATTACCATCAGTTAGAACTTAGAAGGGCTTCCTGAGATGTACTCTTTTATACTATAGTGGAAAAATAGTCGTGTGTGATCCAGACTTAAGTAAATAGCTCTAATCACAAAACTTTTAAGGGCTCATTTGTTTGACAGGACTAACCGTAAAGGGGTATATAGTCCGACCCGGAGATACTATCCCATCGGATTGATAATACCATAGCCTCATGGTAATGTACCAGTACGAGGAATGGGGACAAGAACGCAGTACGCCACATGTCTAAATTGTGGAACACTAAGGGTAGGCTCAGGGTTTTAAATAAACATTGTTACGTATGGTATCGGCTGTTATGTAATGAGATTTTAGACACTGTTATTTACTTGCGTATCAGTTGATACAGACCAATGTATGACCATATCACCGACACCGTTACGTTACGTTTTCTGATACCACGAGTTAAAACCCAAGGTAGGCTTCGATAGATAACAAAATCAAAACTTATCCTCCAAGGGATAAACATATAGTAAAAAAAGTATCATTTTCCATTTTATTCATGCAAAATACATTTCTAGGAACATAATGACCGAGATTTCACATTTTTCTCACCAAAATTCCATTCTCTCTAGATTTTATAAATAGTAAGTTAATTATTTTGGGAAATTTTTGGGGATCTTTTAGGATTTGCTATATTTACCGTTTTGGAATGGAAGTGTACCATGTAGCAAAATGTAATTCGCTAGGGTAGTGGCGTCCCCTGGTAATGTACTGCTGGACATTCTAATTCGCGCCTCCATGAGATCATACAGCTGTTTGCTCATTTTCTTTCCTATTGCCCCCTTCAGTACCACTTTTTCATAGATCTTGTCATTTATAGGTTGTTCGCTTCCGTTCTTTGGAGAAACCAAAGGAAGAGGAGTTCCGTCTCGAGTTGTAAGTTCTTCCAATTTCCTATGTCTCTCCTACTAGATACGTTTATTCTTATTGATCCATTCTATTGCTTTTTTTTGTTTCTTTATATGGTTTTTCATCTAATATGGTTTTTTAAATTTATAGGTCAAAACTGCACAATTATGACAATGTTGTTGAAAGAGTTGCCTGCCATCTTGGGCTGGATGATCCGTCTAAAATAAGGCTTACATCTCATAACTGCTACTCCCAGCAACCTAAACCCCAGCCGATCAAGTATCGAGGAGTGGATCATCTATCAGACATGTTGATCCACTACAATCAGGTTGTAGGACCATCCTCTTGGTACTTATCATCTTTACATTTTGCATATGTTGCAAGTGTTGCTTTCTGATGGCTGATGTTCCTCTTCTGTATAGACTACGGATATCATGTACTATGAGGTATTGGATATCCCTCTACCAGAACTGCAAGGCCTGAAAACACTGAAAGTTGCTTTTCATCATGCTACCAAGGAAGAAGTGAGTGTCAAAATTTGTCCGTGTTTTCTTTATTGCATGTTAGCTTTTTGTCTCTGATTCTGTCTTGATGTGACTATTTTCAGGTTGTAATCCATACTATCAGATTGCCCAAACAAAGCACCGTTGGAGACGTTATCAATGATCTTAAGACGAAGGTAACTCTTGCAACTTTCTTTGCTTTTTAACTGCACACGTTCTCTTGTTTTGAGATGTGCCTGCGCTATCTGTCATGTCTAGATAGTTTTGTGCTCTTTAGTTTTACTTGTATTTTTTTTTTTAGCTTTGTTTGGGTATATTTCTCCTATTGGGCTTTTGACAAGAATCCAATCATCAATAGTGTTTTATTTTGGAACAGGTTGAGTTATCCCATCCTAATGCGGAACTTAGGTTGCTTGAAGTCTTCTATCACAAGATCTACAAGGTAAATGTCGAAGCTGTTATTCTTACTTTCTGATGGAAAAATGATAAGAGGTCATTGAAATGAATGCACCTTAATGGAGGTCTGTGGTTGATGTCATTCCTTTCTCGTGGGCAAGTTTTTCTCACTTCTTTGTTTCTTTTTTCCATGACCTGCATTGCATGAAAATATCATTAGTGAATAACGTACTGTTTCTTGAAACCCAGAGTGGCCTTTAGGATTTATGCATCTTAATACAACTTGACTATTTTCAAAATCGATTTTAATCCTCAAACATCCTTAGCTTCTGTGGGTGATATTTGTTACTGCTGTACCTTCCTTTAGATCTGTTTTCTGTGGGTCATCTTAGTTGCTGAGTTGTGATTTTTAGTAGTTAGGTGCTGAATTTACTTCAGAAATGGATCTATCACTGAGGTTATCGAGAGAAGGGCAATTGGTCGCTGTTAGAAAATTTCTTGTTTGCTGTATTAGTTAATACGAATTTAATGAACAAAAGAAATGATGTGCGTCGTGCTCGGAAACTTTGCATCTGTGGGTAGACATATACATAGAAATATACATATGTGGATGCATATCCTGTTATTACTGTACTACATTATATTTTGCAGATTTTCCCACTTAATGAGAAGATTGAGAATATCAATGATCAATACTGGACATTGCGTGCAGAGGAGGTAAAATTTTATATTTACAACTTAGGCTGGATTTTAATTTATTTACTTAGGTGTGTTATGTTTATTTTTGTCTCTGCTGAAATGTTAAGGTGCTTTCTGCATCTTGATCGTTTGTTTTCGCTACTTTGGGCTTGATTTTTTGGTTGAAACTGAGCTGAAAGAACCCATGCTTTCGATACAAGGGTTTGGCCTGTTAGTGGACGAGAAATTACCGAGTTCCATCGGGCAACCTATACCTTTGGTTTGCTATAAATTTCTAGGAACTACACATGTCTCTTCAAATCTTGACTGGAAGGAACCCTGAGAGACTCCGTGATTCAAATAAGCATACCATCTCTTGCTTGTAAAGTTCTGCGGGCGAAACCCTATAAGTTCATGCCTTCAATTTGTGGTATTGGTCTCTGTTTGTCTGTTCTCGCCTTTCCCTTCACAAGGTTACATATGGCATGGTTTTATTAAGATACTGCACTATGATTAATTATATCACCAGCTAAACAAGCCGCTTTTGCTTTGTTGAGTTGTCTGGTACAACAAAAATTTCTGATTGTTACAGAGAAATCTCGTTATTGTCCAGATGGGTTTACAACATCACATAATCTCGTATATCAATTGTTTCGTCAAGCTTCTTTCCTTTTATTTGTGTTTCGTTAAGGTTCTTGAATAGATTTCTCCCTGTTACAGATTCCCGAGGAAGAGAAGAACCTTGGTCCTCATGACCGTCTCATTCACATATATCATTTTACGAAAGATACAGCTCAGAACCAAGTGGTAAGTTGTTTGGATGGAATATTGCCATTATCCGAGCACTGTAGCTTGTATGAAAGTATGATGAATTGATGATTGTTTAGCTAATAAGATGAGATTCAGTTGTACAGCTGTCTCATTTATCCTCATCCTCCTCCTGTCCTTTTTACTTTAAACAGCAGGTCCAGAATTTTGGGGAACCTTTTTTCCTCGTCATTCGTGAGGGTGAGACATTGGGTGAAGTTAAAGTACGGATACAGAAGAAATTGCAGGTTCCAGATGAAGAGTTCTCCAAGGTACAATAATTTCAATTTTGCTTGGGCTTGTCTTTCAACATGATGAGGCATTCAGCATGTGTTTGGTTAATTATTAACTGTAGCGATTCTAAAATCACTATTTCCCTCTCTTTCTCAGTGGAAGTTTGCATTTTTGTCTTTGGGTCGTCCTGAATACCTTCAGGAGTCAGACATAATTTCTAGTCGTTTTCAGGTGTGCACAAATACTCTCTCTCTCTCTCTCTCTCTCGTGTGCACATGCATACTTGTTCATGCTCACATGCACTTGCATACATTATTTAGTTGAGGTGGTTAACATTTCTCCCTTCCATTTGTTTTTTTCTCAATTTTCATTATAGAGAAGGGATGTTTATGGTGCGTGGGAACAATATCTCGGATTGGAGCACTCGGATAATACTCCTAAAAGGTCATATGCAGCCAATCAGGTGAATAAATTCCTTCTTGTTCAAAACCTAAAAGAAAAGAAGTTCCAAAATGGTACTCCTATAAAGGTTCCTTGAAAAGATTGCAGAAACAAGGTTAGGGAAGTATTGTGCTCCAAAAAGATCAGGAATCATTAACTGGATTGGGCTTTACCAAGCATGCATATGATGTAGGAATTAATTTCACTTTATACGTCAGCTTTTGCAGTTTGTTAATTTGGTAGAAATTTGGTGCCCCTATAATGCGAGAGAGTTAATTCCTTCTTCTGTAGTCATTAGAATTATGTAGTGACCATATTTTTCCTGCAGAATCGGCACACATATGAGAAGCCCGTGAGAATCTATAATTAGGAAATGCTGGCTGAATCTCCACCTTTTCTGAATTTAACCCTCAAGCGGTTATATGTGGATGTATGAACCAAGGCAGCAGCAGCACAGAAGAATTCGGCATCGGAATATTGTGAGTTTTAGTTTTCAATATATTGGTTGTGTAATTTTAAATATGACGGTGGCAGAGTTTTCATATGCAATGTAGCTCCACAGTTTGGACCTTCCTCCATCTCTCTCTCTCCCCCCCCTGAGGACTCATAAGGCTGTTAGATTGGTGGTAATATGGTTTTAATTCCTTTGTAAGTTTTGGAATAAATAAGATTTTGGGTTGGGCGATGTATAGTTGGTATAGGTATTGTGTTTCATCATTCTTTTTCTTTTCTTTTCTTTTTCCGTCTGACTCTCCGGTTCTGTTTAATCCTGTATGCATTAGTCAAATGGGGGATCTGTATAATGCTTTGATTATGGTACTATTTCTGGGGTTTCCCAGATATCATTGAAAGAAGTGAGTATTTGTTTTCAGTCTGGATGGTATTCAACTGTTCTCGACCGTAAAGCTCTGTTTTGGATGAGTGAAGGGATCTGAATTCGAACTTTATAAAGCTCTAGAAAAGTTAAATGTTGAATGTAGATTGGTAAGGGTAATGGTATTGTAGAGGATGGAATAGAGATATCTAATATGTATGCTGTGAATTTATGTTCTTGCGAGGTAACTTAGACAAGGATTTCATAATTTCGTGCACACGTAGGAATATTTGTGGAAGGGTTTCAAACAAATATAGTCAAGTACTGTAGCAAATTCTTTCTTGAAATGTCGGCCTAAACTATTTCAAGCTTGAGATATAGTAGGGATTAAAGGATCCAGGGACCCTATAGTGCAGGGGTGCACTACAGGGGTATTGTGCATCACAGCCTTTCAAAAGGGTTGAGACATGAGATGATGTTTAAGAAACACGATTTTCTATTCATTATTTGCTCCGTTGTTTTTTAAATGTTACATGCGGAAAGATGTGTAATTTTCACGGGAAAGAATAAAAGTACTATTATGTTCATGATTTTTCAACTTCGTTGCACTAAATTAAAGATTTCAATTAGATAGTGGAGTACTATTTAAATTGGTGCAAAAAAGTTTGAAAGTTACAGATGGTACTTTATCTTTAATCTAAAAAGTACACGTTTTTCCAGAACACTTATAAGAGACCTGAGGGAGGGGGAGTATGTCATTGTGACTTGTGACTCTTTTTTGGAGAAATCAGTTAGAAATTCATTGATGACTTGTGACTCGCTGTGAGTACCTAATGTTATGTTAGGGAGATGTTAGGGCCACATCAATTTGTCACATCTCAACCACATCTCTCTCACATACATGCAGTGGCGTAGCCAGGAATTTAGCTCGGTAGGGACACCATTAATTAACATTGTCTTTGAATTTTCTATCATTCATAGTAAACAACTGTAATATAAAAGAAATGAACCTAGAAAGTAAAATTTGCTACAATATACATGTAGATAACGGGTCTTTATGAAAAACAAATGTGTAAAAGAAACTTTTTTTGAAACTTGACAAAGATATTAGGGGATGTAAGTGTTATAAGGGGAAAAATGTGTATAATGTTGGATACAAATTTGTCACGGCCTTTGTAATTCAGGGGTAAAATTGGTATTATTAGAAATTGCAGTGGGGGCACATGCCCCCACTGCTTATACATTGCCTCCACCACCGTATACATGTGGGTCCCTAGCATGCTATTTCTATATCCAATAGTTTTTAGCCATAAAATTTGCACAAATGGAAACAAATTTGATTTTGGAAGAGTAAATCTTGTGTCTCATATCAATGCCAATTTACTTGGCTAATATTCTCTGATAATTGATATGATCGTTTGTTGGATCAATTTTGTGGTCATCGATTCATCTTCATCATACTACGGAGTCATGGGTCCGTATGAAGATCTCCCCAACACCATGGGTACGTGGAGTGGACCCTACACTGAATTTACACCAAATTGTGTGAGATTTCTTTTGGGATCCAACACAAATGATAGATTCATTCAATTTTTGTTCCTGCAAATTCAGGAACAAAAGTCGATCAAGCACTTGCAGGGATGTTTAAAAGCATATTTTAAACGAATTGAACGATACCGATCATTTGCATGTTTTAAAAGCATGGTTTGTCTGCTTCCCATGAATAAATTCCTCCAATAATTTTGTGTGAATCTTACATGATATAGTGCATTTTTTTTGAACGAAGATACTACTGCTATTCCGAGAGAGAGAGAGAGAGAGAGAGAGAGAGAGAGAGAGAGAGAGAGAGAGAGAATGGCGACTACCATGTTTCCGCAACTGATTTTGTACCCACCACCAGCAGCTACTTCCTACACCACGGCCATGGCGTTGTTCACCGTCGTATCAATGGCGAGTGCTGGGATTTCAGGAATCAGAGGGAAACAGTTGCAGTACTCTAAATTCTGGAACGTTGGTGCTAAGAAATCTACTCCCAAGTTGCCTGGAAAAATGGGCATGCTACTGGCGTATACGCCGGCTTTTCTCTTCTGCCTCGCCTCGTTCGTAATGTTTCCCAACGAGGGGCTCCGGTTTGTGTTGCTAAAATTAGCTCTTACTATCCACTTCTTCAAACGGCTATGTGAGGTAAAATCAATATCTCTCTCTGCGCCCGCCTTAAGTTGAGGGGTTCAACCGAATCGCCTGAGTTCAAAATAATGCACTAAATTGTTTTTTTTTTTCTTTTGAAATACAACTTGGTTTTCTTTAAAATTGCTTGAGTTCAAAATAATGCACTAAATTGTTTTTTTTTTTTTTTGAAATACAACTTGGTTTTTTTTAAAATTGTCTGACACTGAATAATTTATCTTTAGCCAAATTAAATAAAAAAATTCACTTAATATGTCTATAAAATAAAAAATATAGCTCAACAAAATAAAATAAATCAGACTCGATAAATTTTAAAACAAGAAAAATATAAATTTTATATAATACTGTGTATACCAAAATTCTAATTTTGTTTTTGTCACCACTAAACTAAATTTCTAGAACCGCCCTTGTGTGTGACTGAAATGAAATCTTGAGCTCTTCCCACGTCTTTGTCATCTTCCTCTTCCTCTTCTTCTTGATATTCCCTTTTGTAAATATGTCGGATAATTACAGAAATTACCCTTGTGCTCTTGTGGAAATTTCAATTTGGCCCTTTTACTTTTAATTGTAACTGTTTCACTTTTACTTCAAGTTGAATTCATGTCACCCTTCCCCCATCTGCCCGGCGTTAACGAGGATGCCGGCGATAGTGTGACCATGCCAGAAAATTTGATTAGAAGGGGCAACATTGTTAACGAATCCTACGTTCAACCTTGAGGAAAAAATGTTTACATAAAACTAGCTAATATCATGGGCGGTATTATGTAGTCTTTTTCCTTCATGAATTATCTCCCTCTTCATCTGATGATAGAAAATAATTGATTTACCTTTTTCCTATCTATGTTTTTTGATAACTATTTTATCCTGCCTATATACTCTAGCAGTCTAACCAAATACAATATAACCAGTTACGAGTTCATATAGTCATATGCATTATTTTTCTTGGACTTTATCCTACCTATATACTCTAACCAGACACATTAATATCACTAGCTAGTTAAGACCTCATATAATATTTTCCATTATTTCTTGGATACTTAATACAATTTCCCTCTATCTCCATCCTTTTAGTCAAAGCTTTTCTAACTCTTAAGAATAATCCAACAATCAAATGTGTCCACGTACTCCGCATCTGAGCAGTACCGGCTCTATGGGTAAGCCCAAGAAGCGGCTGGTTTCGGACCCAACGATTTAAAGCCCAAACTAGGGCCCCCGAAATTTGGTAGTAGCCCATACATATTAGGTTAATTTGTCCATCATTTGGTTGAAGGCCTCCAACAGTGCAAGACCCAACATCAAAACCAAGTTTTAATGCCTCAACCAGTTGCAGATTTACAATGGCTAAATAGTCTCTTGTTTCTTCTACAGTCGACAGAAAACAATCCTAAACCAAACATATCCCCTTATATGATCACGATAACATTTTTAACTGAAATCGCAAAAAAAAAAAATGCAGAACTTTAGGAGCAAACACTCACAATTTCCTCAAGCAGTTTTGATTCAAATTAAAATTTCTTGTTTTGTGAACTACTAAAAGTGCTAACCCAATAACTATTTGTTTTGTAGGTGCTATTCGTCCACAAATACAGCGGTCCAATGTTTCTCGACATCGCAATTACTATCTCTCTCAGCTATTTCATCCAAACAGCAAACATGATATACGCTCAACACCTCACCCGAGGGCTCCAGGAGCCCCCGGTCGACCTGAAATTTGTTGGGATTCTGATATTTCTCGTGGGACTAAGTGGTAATTTCTACCACCATTACCTCCTCTCCAAACTCAGGGGTGTGGGTGGAAAAGAGTACAAGATTCCAAGAGGGGGTTTATTTAGTCTAGTGATATGCCCACACTACCTTTTTGAGGTCTTAGGGTTCGTAGGGGTCTCCTGCATTGCTCAGACATTGTATGCATTCTCCTTCACTCTTGGCTCAGCTATGCTCTTGATGGGAAGGAGTTATGGCACTAGGAAATGGTACCTTTCCAAATTTGAAGACTTTCCCAAGGATATCAAGGCTTTCATTCCATTTGTATTCTAATTGTTTGAAGAGGGCCGGCTCTAAAATTTTCGGGGCCTAAGACGAAATTGTGAGGGAAAAACTAAGCTTTTGCTACTGGGTTAGCTAGGTAATTTGTTATATAAGCGCTGTATTGAATATGTATTACAAACCTTGCTATTTCTATCTGGGGCTCTAATTTCGAGCTAAAGTTCAGGGCTTAAGTTGGCGGTCTCATCCGACTTAGCTCAAAGCTGGCCCTGGGTTTGAATTGAGATGGGAGGGGCGTAATTGTAGAACTTGGGAATTAGGGATGGCAATCAAACCCGCCCCAAACGGGGCGGATTTTCCACCCCATTTTCAGGTATCGGGTCAGGGTCGGGGTGAAATTTTCCAAACCCGCCCGGGTTCGGGGCGAAGGTACCCCGCCCCGAAATTACCCGACCCCGCCCCGGCGTATTTATTTATATATATTTATATATGTATATATAATTATATACATGTCCTTTCATTTTTTTAGCATTAATCCAAAAAACAATGTCTCTTTACTGTCAAGTAGCCTAATTAAATTTAAAAAAGAAATAAAAATTGATATTTATTGGTGTTTAGTGGATTTTGAAAAAAAATTTCTTCAAAATTTATAATAAATTCTACATATAAAGAAATGGAATGAGGTATCTAAAATATTGATTGCAATTAAAAGTTTAGATAAAACCGTGATACCAAAAGACACAAAAATAATTTCAAAAGTTTTATTTTATAGATAATTTTTATTCTTTTTCAGCATTTTTTTTTTACTTTTTTACTTATACTTTAATTTTTTTAATTTTTAAGGGCGCGGGCGGGTAAACCCGTTCCTTGATCGGGGCGGGAACGGGGGTACCCAAAAAAAACCCGGTCGGGGTCGGGGCGGGGACGGGGTCGGGAAATGATTTACGGGTCGGGGTATGCAAAAACCCGCCCCGCCCCGTTGCCATTCCTACTTGTGACTTGTGAGGATTACGTATATCTGTTGAATGGATTGCAATTGGCTGTTAGTAACTTACAAATTTGGAAGTTGAGACAGATTCTATGGTCATGACCCAATTTTGCTTGATAAATCATGCGTAGACGCCCATCAATTCAGTGCTTTATTGAATGATTGCAAGTACTTTTTGCGGCGTCTGGACTCGGCAAGTGACTCTTAGTTTTTGCGATAGGAAATTCTTGTGCTGATCGGTTAGTGAATCTGGATTTGCAAATGGATGTCGGGCTTCATGTTTCAGATTGAATTCTACTGGTATTTATTTTTTATTAAGGGCGGATGCCTAGAGGGTCTCATACCATAGACTTGTGTATACTCCAATATTTCTTGTAACAGCTGGTTTATTTATTAAAACAAACATTCATTGGATAACTAATTCCACAAGACGGTGGATACATAATTCTTATAGCGAAATTGTACTCGCATTATTATAAATAATTAGTGACTTATCAAACGAAAATGTTATGGGAACCGATCAAAGGTGCACCGACCATCACGCGAGACCCACTCGGGTCCTGCATGGATGACCCGAGCCGTTCAATAATTAAAAAAAAGAGAAGAGTGCGCCCCGTGAAAAATCAACTTAATAGGATATGGGCAAGTGCTCGATCCAATCTTTCAATTTTTCATTCAGATTTAAAATCCTGTAATTTGAATGAAAAATTAGAAGATTGGATTGAGCACCTACACGTATCCAATTTTGCTGGTTTTTCACAAACCCACTTTGTCCAGAACTCGGAATGGACCCCGCGTGCCGAAGTGTGCACCCGTTGGTGTCCTAGTCAGGTTCCTTATCAAAACATGGCCTTTTCTTTCTTTCTTTCTTTTTTTTTACAGGTTTATGTTTTAATTAGGTTTAGGTTTTATAGAAATTATGCTTTGTATAAACAAGGGGTTTTTTTTTTTTGGATTTAAAAAAAATTTCAGAATGAAAACATAAGTATTAAAACACTCTAGGAAGGGAATAAGTCTATGCTATAAGACCCCTATTTGGGCCCGAGTTCACTTAGGCTGCGTTCTTATGAACTTAACTTAAATCTGTGAGTTTTGTTCTTATTTGAATTTTTTGTTGCATTTATTAGTTTTGCGCCAAATTTTTGTGGGTTATTAATTCGTCTCGACGAGAGGAATCGGAAAAGTAATTTTTTTTACTTTTACCCAAGTATTTTGACAAATAACCACTTGATTATTTCTCAAAATGCTAAAAAATGGTTATTTCTCAAAATACTTGAGTAAAAGTAGAAAAAAATTTACTTTTCTGATTTCACTCGTCGAGACGAATCAATAACCTGCAAAAGTTTGACGCAAAACTAACAAATACTAAGGACAACTCCCAAATTTAAATTAAGTTCATAAGAACGTAGCCTAAATATTAAAGGGCGAGTCGAGCGCCGCACTGCATGGAAGATTTTATTATTCTGTAGCCAAGTTGGCATGGTTAATTATGTGCCTTATCTTTTTCTCCATTGAAAGTTGGGAGAATTGCCGTTCAGCGGTCGTTGGGGTAATTAAGTCCCAACTGATGGACTAGTTTTCTTAAAATTCATCTAAATGTGAAACGGATAAAAATAATTTGTGATACATGGAAAGGGCCATGTAAAAAGACCAATACACCCCCACACACATTTGAAACCCTAAGCTGCTTCTTCTGTCTCATTACGCAGCCAACGACAGCAGCTGCTTCTTCTCTCTCTCCGGAACATGGACTGCTGGAGGAGGTCGTCGGCGCGATCGAGGCAGGCGGCGACGGGTTTGTCGTCGGAGGCGGGAGTCGAGATCAGGATGAGCGGCAAGAGGTCGTCGACGGCGTCGAGCAAGCCTGGCCCTCTGCCTCGAGATCTTATGCTCCTTCGTGTTCCTTTTCGCTCCGATTTGGATGGCTTTTGATGGACATCAAGTGAAGAAGATGGGCCAAGTTCTTGTTTGCTCCATTGTTGGGTTTGTGTTGGGCCTCTTGGTGTTCATCTCGACAACGGTGATGGCGGCGATAGAGCCGATGCCCTGAAGACAGGTATATCTTTTTGTTTCCCCCCAAATTTATTCTGCCTTTTCCAAATTTTTTCCATAGTTAGAATTGGGTTCCATTATTCGCAAATTATTGTGGACAAGTAGAATGACATTTAGCTTGGGACTGGTTAGTTACTCACTGGGTATCCCATGTAACGGGTAGTGGTGAGGAAGATTCTGGAAGGGAAAGGGGGAAGCCACTGGATATTTGATGCAAGAGTCAGTTTTAGGGTGGAAAATATGTTTAAAGAACTGTTTATAGGAAAATATTAAGAACAAAGAGAAAATAGTTTTATACTAATTTGAGATTTGATTTATTGGGTAAAGACTAAAGGTTGTGGAAGTATGGGCATTTGTAATCACAGCTCCTTTGAAGTGTATTTGGCATTGCTAACAATGAGGTAATGAGGTAGTACCTTTGATTTTTGTTTGTTATGGAAGTTCATGCCAATTAGTTAACTGATATGACTACGTGCCCTACTTTAACGGGGATAATATTTGTGTTGCAAATTAGAGATTAGCACCAAAAATGTTTAGTGTTCTCCTTGGTGTGGCAGTGGCTTATGGTCATTTGATGAAAAACCAAAAAAAGCCAGACTCATGCCCATAAGTGCACATGAAGGTAAGTAGTTAATGTTTTGTAATTGCAAATCTCCTTTTGCAAGAATAAAAGGAAAAAGACTGCTACTTGTTTCCATTAGTTTTTCTACCATGAAATTGTGTGACCCCTGAGTGTCTAGATGTTTTTTTTTTTTTTTGTGAAATCAAGTAGAAGCATTAAACACGTAGAATGCGGCAGAAGGGTTGCGTGGTATGCATTATAGGCTGCTCTAAGTTAATGACAATGGTTGCTTTGCTCAGTTTGATTTCGGCCAAAATCCAAGCTAGAATGATGATTCAACGATAGGTATGCTAACTGTTTATACATTCTTGTTTTGCCTTTTCTTTTGATTTAAAAAACAGATGGAGACCATTTGCACAATTTCTTTGTTTTTGCGTCCAGTTGGAGAGATGGAATGATAGACTTAGTGCATTGTTGTATCTTCACTATGCTCGGAATCTCAGTGCTTTGATGTGGGCATATGGCTATAGTCTATAGATACTAATTTTGGGGAAACACATAATGAAATGCTTGATAGTAGCATTATGCAACAATATATTGAAGATGAATCCATGGGAGAGTATTACTGTTACGAAGTTGCCAGTTGATATAGGTGCAGGATGTGCATATTCGGAACAAAATCATGCAGACTAAAGTGTTTCAATTTTATAGCTCATGCGTAGCTAAATAGCCTGGTTTGGCTACACGTCATGGAAACATGGGAATGGCTAATGTAGTAGAAAACTGAAAATTATAGTCTTTTAATGTCTATTTCTTGGAAAGCAACTATGATGCACGAACACAGCGTGGTACACATCATGTGATAATCCGAATTTTAATCATTTAAAATTGAATCGTATTTTTCAAATTTTATTCCGACGCCACGGTTGATGTTAGAGTAAATGTTCCACTAAACGGTAAATTTTTGATATTTTTTCGAGAACGAAGTTCGGACAGCACAACCGGACGTGGACTGACTCCACACCGTCGGTGGAATGATTTTTCAAGCAAATGATTTAGATGTTGTACTCCAGCCCCTTTGATCTTATCGATAGACAAAATAGTAGTTGTGATTAAATATGGGAGGGCCTTCCTATTCTGCTCTATGTATGGCTTTTTTTTAAGGACTACTTCCTAACATATTGAATTGTTGCTGGGTTTTTTTTCTTACAGGTGAGTGACGAGATCGACTTGTAGACTTCTTTTTTGGTCGTTTCACTACAACAAAGATGGCTTTTCATAGCATTATCTAATAGCGTTCTTTTAAAAATGCTATGGAAGAAAACAGATTATAGCGTTCGGAGATTAGGAGGGGCGGAAAAACTCGCGCGGAGATTACTATAGCGTTCATTAAAGTAAACAATAGCGTTCCATCAAAATTACTTTAATTGGCGCCCTAAATGCAACACTCCCTCCCGAAAATTTCATTCTTTCCTCCTCAGAGGCGCAAATTTTCTTCGTCGGCGGCGTTGAAACCCTAGAAATCAACTCAGTTCTTGGGTTGTATCAGAAATGGTGAGTTTCACTCAAGCTTCTCCTGGCGACGCCAAATCGGGTGAGGCGATCTTCAGGCCCAAGTGCGCTGAACAGTTCCACACCATCGAGAAATTCGTTGGACACAAACAAGGTCTCTCTCTCTCTGAAAAACTTCGTCTCCCCCCTTTCCCCCTTCCTCCCACTCTCCTCCTTCTCCCTTGTACAGGAAAACGAGGATGTAAGCACTAAGCACCACCGGTCTCCACCATTTGAGAGCGAGAGAAGTTTCCAGAAATCAAGCCCAATTTCAGAGAACCCACGAGTAGCAACAGCACACGACAGATACGTACGGCAAGCTGGTTGCTTATCTCTCTCTCTCTCTCTCTCTCTCGGTCCCTCCCTCTCTTGCTATACATATACAGGAAAATCTATAACTACCAATTTTAGAAAAACCTGGGTTTTTTCTAGAAAAGAAACCAGATTCAAAAACCCTCAATTGTTTCCAGAAATTAAGCCCAAAGTGTAAGCCCTAGTTCTCTTATGTAGCCCTAAATTAACTCCTGGTTCGTATAAATTAGTATATATGGCTTGGATTTCATTATGTGCTTAAGAGTAATTTATGAGTTCATGGAGAAGAATTGATACCTTGACTCGTTGAGAGTGTTCTGCTCTAGTTACATTCAATAGAATGTCAAACATCATATATTGGGTTCCTCTTGATCAAGTTTTTTGTCACTTTAATGGGTATAGGGCCTATAGGCAACTGGATATCTTCATATTTTGCCTTTTTGGGATTTGTATTATCTGAAAACAGAGTTGATACTAAATGAGTAAGGTCTGCTTCCTTTTTATCCCTTTAATGGGTTTTAAAGTTTAATATTGATTTTGTTAGCTATATGAGCAATGGGTGTTTAAAACTACTTCCTATTTATCCTTGAAAGGTAACTTGCATTCCAGTGGGTGCAACTGAACTCTGTGGACTTAGAGAAAACCATGGTAGAAAATGATATGAAGAATGCTTGGGGCCAACTCCATTCCTGTGACATAGCTGTTTAGTAAGACATCTTCTTTGGAAATCACTTCAATCACTCCCGAGAGGTATACGGCTGCTGAAAATTTGATAGAACCCACTCAACCAAATAAGTTTTTTCACAGTTCACCATCTTTGTCTGGAAAACTTCCTGTTGAACTTCATAAATTTTGCTACATTTATTAAAGTTCAAGCTAAGGTGTAAATGAATCTGCTCGAATGGTCTAGTTGGGGCCATAATTGTTGTAAATTGTAATGTAATGAAGGAGGAGACTCCCATTTATTGCTCTGTCTCTCTTTGTAGAGTAAAAGAGTTTGTTTCACCCATGGTTTTTATTGTTTTTTTGCTTATCAGGAGAAAGAGAAGATAGCGAGTTGACAGACTAATTTGTAGTAGCACATCAGATATAGGGATGTGTAAAAGCCAATTGCAAAAATTGGCTCAGAGAAGTGCTTCAACCTGCCATCTTATTCATGTGTCCAAGAAGGTCTGGATCATACATTGAGGTTGGCAAAACATGTTGCTGCAGAGATAGCTCTGAACACACTTGCAAACAGAGGCCCTTCTAAGGCGCTGGCTTCAAAAGTCCTGGTAAGCGATTCACTGTGGTGGTTTCCCTTCACCACTAAGTTTGGTTGGTCATTTTGGTCATAAAATAGAGTGCTTATTGTCTTCTAGCATCACTTTGGAAAAATTCCATTAGTTATCGGCTTGAACTAGCAATATAGGTGGTAGACATACTAGCACAGAAGTTAGGGAAACATTGGTAATAGAGATTCAAGGTCTGGTATATTGTGGGAAGATCTAGAACTCTTTGTAACCTTACTTGCAAACTTCTTCACCAATGCCTTAATCCAATCTCACAATGACTGAATATTTATCAGGTTTTATCTGGTAAACCGAATGATTTTTCTGTTCAATGTACTTACATGAGTAATGCCATGCTTGAACTATTGCGCCCATTGAAGCAAAGAGCTGTTGAACGGAGAAGCCCTAAACAGGTTCACACTAGAAGCAAAAGTTGACTAGCAAAAACATGAGATATAATTCATGTGTCTGACTCTTGCCTTCTTGTTGATGCAAGTTCCTTAATTTGTCTTGAAATCATGTGTCTGACTCTTGCTTTGATTGGATATCAACTTTCAAGTTGTGAAGCTAAAAGCTTTCTCCATGTTTGAGAACACATCTGAAGCCTTGTCGGCAGCCACCTTGTTGATTGATAGCAAGCCTAGCAAAGGTCTGCGCAAGTTTTTACGTGCTCATTGTGATGGTGAAACATTAGTTGTTGCTGATTCTAAACTTGGAAATGCCATTAAGGAGAAGCTGGTGACCTACTACTCATTTAAAAGATTATTAGATGCAATTCCACTAGTTATTCTCATTCTTCAATTCCATCTAAGTTGGAACAATTTATGTCTTTCAGCAAATTGAATGTATTCACAACAATACTGTCATGGAACTGATGAGAGGGGTAAGAAGCCAACTGACGGAACTCATAGCTGGCCTTGCTTCTCAGGATTTGGCTCCGATGAGCTTGGGTTTATCTCACAGCCTATCTCAATATAAGTTAAAATTTAGTCCTGATAAGGTGAGTTCGTTGGTATTTCTCTTTTGGTTGGTAAATTGGCATACTGTCGTTTATAGTTGCTAGAGGTGAATGGTGATCTCTTTGTTATGATACTTAGATTGTTACTAATTTTTTGTCTTCCCTGCATAATTTTGTTGGACCATATTCGTGGTCAGTTGTTACAGTCTTTCAAAATGTAACAGCGTAGTGCAGTTTTTATATGTTTTTGGTAGTGAAGTGGGAACTGCATCATTTGGTTTGGGTGAGAAGATGGCGCCTATTATTTGTGTGTGATTCTTTCAGTTGGGGGAGGGGTCCCAAATATCTCTATCCTCCATTTGATCATTTCGCTTAATTGTATTGGGAGTAGCAGACATGACATGCTTTATGGTCCTGTTCCTAGTCCTAGGCCAACTCCGGTTGCCATTATTCACAATGGAAGAAACTTTGGCTAATGAGGAGGAGCCCTGGGATCTTACCACGGCTTCACAAAAGTTTTATAGAGACAGCCAAGTGGAGCCTAATTGCCAGTTATCGAGCCAAAGGAAAGTACCATTATTACCATTTCCTACCACATACTTTGATAAGAGGATTCCTCAATTCCCTTTATCCAAACACCTTCCATATGGTCGATGAGGAAATTTGAGGTTTATTCATGTGCCACAGGTTTTTATTTTTTACTTGTAACTTAAACTTATTTCCGTTGTTTGCGATACCTACCAAGTTCCATTTAACTTTTCCACCAATACTTATGAACCACAACAGTCCATAAGAAAGCTCTTAGCAACATTTCAATCTCTTTTAGAATTTTCTGATGTAAATGGAGATGGAGCACCAATAAACTGCACACAATCTAATAAGAAAGACTGAATACGCTGACCAAAGGAAAAGTGTTGAGTTTTCCCGTTCTTGATCCTCGGAGTAGTTCTATCATTCAACTGCACACAATCTAATAAGACAACTTTGAGGACATGAGAGGCACACCTAGACATCTCACTGGAAGCACACCAATTGGGTAGAAAAAACTGACTCAAAACTGTTTATGTAAGTCAGCACTGACCTTGAATAGAACATAGAACTTTTTTGTAGCTTTGGCTGCAGCCCAAAGGCTGACTGAAAATCCTGTAAAGCATCCTTTACAATAAAAAGATCATCAAAAGTAAGATGACTGGTTTGTGATGTTTGGCACTATGGGTGATAAGTGGAATCCCCATTTACAAATTTTTTTGTCTGAGAATTGAAAAAACACCCTCCACAACCATTTGGAACAGATGGATGTATAGGGTCTCCCTACCTAAGGCCTTTTTCTCCTTTGAAAATGCCTTTAAGCTCTCAATTCACCTTGTTTTTGCTAGTCAACTTTTGCTAGACAAGCCCTAGAACACCTTGTCTTTTGTCTTTAGGAGATACATCCACAACATCCTTAATGTGTTAGTGATGAAGGTTAGGGAGTACTCGTTTCCACCTAACAATTCCACTTCAAAGGAATCACATACATGATAGATACATCAGAGTTAACAATATCTTTGTTTGCTCGAAGAGCTGAAAGAAACATTGCTCTGTTTATCCAAGGGTTTAATTCATTCCCCTTTCTAGTTGGAATGGGAGATTTCCTTCTTCAAGAATCTCCCAGCCTTTATAGCTCATGCAGGTATGGTCTAAGTGTGTTCTGCTATACTGCTAAATGGTTTTTTGCTGGAATGTAATACTATAGCTGCTGAAATAGGGAAATTAGTTGCTAAATTTGGTGCATAGAAGTTGGAACGGTTTTTTCGGGAGCCTAAAGGTATGTTGGTTGCTGAATGTTAGAAAGATTTAGATTTGATTTCTAGAGCATGATACGGTATTTATAGTCTTTTTATATGAAGTATGGCAAGTGCTGGACTTGGATTCAAAGTTAAAAGCAGGGGCAAAAGTATATCTGTTAGGGAGGGGGTAAATGTTTTTATTGAAATTGAAATGTTTTCGTTCGTTGTAGGTCTTCAAGTAGAAAGAGAAGATCAATGCCGATCAAAGAAAAAACAGAGAAGATCAATGCTTTGTCATGTGAAGATGGAGATTATGATCTTGCTGCCGCCGGTTGAAACTTAGTTGAACCATTTTCCTTGATACTTTCTTTTCTCTTCTTTGTTTTAGTATGAAGAGAGGTAGGCTATTTTAGGGCTATTTAGATGTTTATATGATAGTCTTTTTGCATTTGTTTGCATTTGGAAGCTACTGGTTTTTTTCTATGTTAACACAATACTTCAATTTGGATGAAATATTATTTATTTCCATGTTAATTTTGAATGTAATTAGGTGAATATATGGTTGTTGGATTCATAGCAATTATAGCAATTGGATCATTTAGATTTTGGTGCAAAAAAGTGCTACCAAATGAGCCTATTGGATGCTATTGATCAGGTCAAACATAGTGAGCTGAACTTTTACAATAAATGAGTGTCATTTTATAACGTGCCATAATGCTATGAAAAAGGACAGTTGTTTGTAGCATTCTTGTATCGCTATCATTAATTCAGAGAGTATAACGTACAAAGAATGCTATTAAAGATTTAGAATCATACAGCGCTCGTGTACTGCTATAATAGAGTACTAATAGATAACGTTCCAAAAACGCTATAAAAGAGGAAGAATTTATAGCGTTAAAAGAACGCTATTAAAAGGTCCAGACTTTTTATAGCATCGGCTAATAAGGCGTTCCTGGGAACGCTATCTATTACTTTCTATAGCGTTTTTCGCACGCTATAAAACGTGACTTTTGTTGTAGTGTTTGGACACTGGAAGCTTTGATCTACCTAGCTACTTGTTGTATTTTTGGAATTTGACATTAGTAGATACACTTTATATGGATGTTTATCAATATTTTGAAGAATTTTATATTAACGATGATGGATGTTGAATGTTTTGAGACATCGATATTAATCGAGATACAGTTCATGTGAATTTTTTTTAGTAGATACACTTTATATGGATGTTTATCATGAGAATGTTTTGAGACATCGATATTAATCGAGATACAGTTCATATGAATAGTATATGCGACAAATTTGTGAGTCTGACGATTGTGCTCTCTCTCTCTCTCTCTCTCTCTCTCTCTCTCTCTCTCTCTCTCTCTCGTGCAATGGCTTCTCCTGCAACTCTTGCCCTCTTCATCCTCATCTCTGCCGCGTAGAAGACTTACTTTTCATGAAACCTTCTATTGGTCTTCACGTATATTAAATGTAGTGTTCTTGAAATTTTGACTTAGTCGTCTATAGCTCAGGGAAGGCTCCCCTAACTTTCCACCCTTGTATAATATAAACACCAGCAAGTTCTACCTCAATTTCACATAATCCAGAAAGCCAAAAATGCGATAAAATCCAAATTTTCTGAATGTCTTCCTTTATGGTATTATATGTGTATATCTGTTGGTCGGTATGGGGTTTTGGGAAAAAATCCACAAAAGTGGTGTCATGGTTAGTCCAAAAGGCAAGGACCAAATATAGCTAAAACAAAGCTTCATACTAGTCAAAAAACATGGCGTGGTCATTGTGAAAATACAATATGGTACCGATCTACAAGAACTCTCTCCTTGTTCTAGTTTTCTTCTTCTTCCAAATGAGAAGTTTGGATCCATTTTTTATGTACCCCCACCAACGTCACAAATTGTTTAAAAGGACCATGCACATACCTCCACCTTGAACCATGTCACTATGTAGTGTATAAAAAGGACATAGAAGACTCAACTACTATGTCCCTACTAAGGAGTAAATACACAAACTTAAGTAATAGACCTAACTTTTCACGCATCATACTTGTCACAAAATATGACGAGCTCCTTTTGAATATATAATATGGTCCAAGAGTACTCAGAATAAAGTCTTTTCCAAATATTGACTTGCTCTTATTTACCTCGAAGAAGGTTGGTTCACCTAACTTTTGATGCTTCGTACTTGTCACAAATATGATGTGCTCCTTTTGAATATATAATATGGTCAAAGAGTACTCAGAATAAAGTCTTTTCCAATTATTGACTTGCTCTTGTTTACCTCGGAGAAGGTTGGTTTGCCTAACTTTTGATGCTTCGTACTTGTCACAAATATGATGTGCTCCTTCTGAATATATAATATGGTCCAAGAGTACTCAGAATAAAGTCTTTTCCAATTATTGACTTGCTCTTGTTTACCTCGGAGAAGGTTGGTTCGCCTAACTTTTCATGCTTCGTACTCGTCACAAATATGATGTGCTCCTTCTGAATATATAATATGGTCCAAGAGTACTCAGAATAAAGTCTTTTCCAATTATTGACTTGCTCTTGTTTATCTCGGAGAAGGTTGGTTCGCCTAACTTTTCATGCTTCGTACTTGTCACAAATATGACGTGCTCCTTTTGAATATATAATATGGTCCAAGAGTACTCAGAATAAAGTCTTTTCCAATTATTGACTTGCTCTTGTTTACCTCGGAGAAGGTTGGTTCGCCTAACTTTTCATGCTTCGTACTTGTCACAAATATGATGTGCTCTTTTGGAATATATAATATGGTCCAAGAGTACTCAGAATAAAGTCTTTTCCAATTATTGACTTGCTCTTGTTTACCTCGGAGAAGATTGGTTCCCTTAACTTTTGATGCTTCGTACTTGTCACAAATATAATGTGCTCCTTTTGAATATATAATATGGTCCAAGAGTACTCAGAATAAAGTCTTTTTGAATTATTGACTTGCTCTTGTTTACCTCGGAGAAGGTTGGTTCCCCTAACTTTTGATGCTTCGTACTTGTCACAAATATAATGTTTACATGAACGAAAAGAATGTCTTACGTTCTTGAACCAATATTCATATATGATGAGCTCCGTGCCATATTTGTAGTATGTAATGAGCAGTAATATTTTGAGAATTTGTAATGATAATTTCCAATTTTTTTTTTGTTTGAGGTGGAGTTCTCTCTATTCAATAGATCATTTCTTATGAAATTTTCGGCGTGGTGCAACTTACATGGTTTGCGCTTTACTGATTCCCGAAATGAGAATATTTGTCTCCATGTAAAGTCGGTATGACTATCCATATCGTCAACGTAAATAAGAACAATAATATAGGATAGCTAGATTGACTACCATTTCGAAGCCACAACCTCATAAATCAACACAAGAGAACAAATAAATTACATCCACCACCAATTAAAGCATTAATCAGTCCAAAATTTTCAACAAAAATTAGCTGTTTCACCCTCATGACAGTCACACTATCCGTTCTAGTTGCACAGTGTATAATTAAGGTACCAAGCCATACCTGCCAACATATGAACAATTCCAATAACATTGTGACTACAACATGATGTACATCTAAATACGAATATCAGAAATAGAGCAAACCTCCAAACAGACATACACAATCATATAAATACCAAGACTCAAACACATTCAGCACATTCATTACTGATCAATCACTTGTTTGTTGTTAGCTGCAGTTACAGGACTTCTCTAAAAAAACGACTGTCCGGAATTGGAATGCATATTTGGATTGAGAAAGCAGCATCCCATGAGCAGTATGCTCAACTGAGATACCAAGGAAAAAGATCCCAGGTCCCATGAGCAGTATGCTCAACCGACTCCCGGAAGGCCTCTGATCATGTATCTCGCAATTCTCGAATCGTCCATGGGTAGCATACTGGGACAGTGCGACGTTGCGCCCTGCGAGCCAATATTCAAATCCTTTTTTCGCAAACAAACATAGATTCCGAAAGCTAAAAAAAGGATAGGTGCAGATGTGAAATCTAGATGTAATGCAACACATTCAACTCCGGGCTATTACCGTTGAATATCAAATGTCAAATCTCTTAATCTGAAACCCTTATTAATCCAAATAAAGCCTTGTAGACTAAAATCAGGACACATAATCAAAGGGCCTAGCTGATAGATGGTTTACCAAGTATATCAGACACCCAATTCCAGATTCATCATTTTGCCAGAGGACAAGTGAAGATTTAAAAACATCGATAGAGAAAACCGCTCCAGAGATGGCTCCGACGGCAGCCCCGCGTACAAATCCACTTTCTGTCTCTTGGCCTATCAAAGCTCCGGTCATTGCTCCTAACAAGGTACCCACTGTAGACAACAAGGGAAGTCCTTCTATTAGCTAACAGCCTTGGACAAAAAAAATAGAGGGCAATTGACAAGAATAGTTGAATATTCCTCTTATTTCTACCTTATAAGAATAGTCCAAGTTTTAAGCAGTCAAAATTCGTGTGATTTCTGCCTTACAAGAATATTTGAATTAACAGAATTGACAATTGACAATTGACAATAAACCCTGCCCCTTAGGAGGACTCTTTCAACATCACAACTCAAAAATCCACCCAAACAATGACGGCTACATCTTTCAAATCATGAAAAATATATCTTATTTTTCTAGAAAGTTTTACAAATAAAGTGCATTCCTATTCTTAAATTTGAATGACAATCCAGAATATCGCATTCTCGAGAACCCTTTCAACATCACATTCAAATCCAACAAAATGATGAAAGCTGCTACATTTTTGAAACCCACAAAAATAGTTCTTTTTCCAGCAAATTTGAGCATAATATAATTCCAGATCGAACAACACCAGATCTTAATTATCAACACGCTAACCATTTTACATAAGTGGTGGTAAGGATTAATAACTAAAGAGGAGAATACCACCCAATTTCAATGTTCACAAACCCAGGTCACACACAAACAAAATAATTTATTTTGCAATAAAACCAAACCCTTCGTAGAAATCTTTCAATCCAACAACACAATAACAGCTAGGGATTAAAATACTGAAAAAGTAATATAATCTTTAAAAAAATTAACACACAATGTCCCTAAATGAACAACACCTTACCCAAATCATCAAACCCCAATGCATTTTACCAAAGAAGGATGATTAGGGTCAATGATTGAAGAAGATAACACAACCCAATTCCAATTTATTGAAAACCCAGGTCAGAAAACAAGAAACAGATACCTATAAGAAATACTCATCTGATCAATTTCAAAAAGAAAACAAAAACAAAAACAAAAACAGAAACAAAACAGAACTACAAAAGAATTGACAGAATCTATACGAACCTAAAGCGAAGAAGAAGGTGAATATGGCAGAGAAAACGTTCCCAATCACAGCAGAGAGAGCAAATCTGAAGAAGGTGAAGAGAAAGAGGTAAGAAACCACATAAATGAACCAAACTCGCATTTATCTCTCTCTCTCTCTCTCTCTCTCTCTCTATCTCTCCTATAGGGAAAAACAAAGTGGAGAGCAGAGAGGAGATATGGAGGAGAAAACCCTAGTAAAGCAAGTACACAAGAGTAGGTAAATTGATATATTTAGGTATTTCACAGAGGCAAACCCAAAAATATGCACTGCATCAGTCTCGGTAAAGCTTCGGTATTCTACCTTTGGCCACCAAACCTCGCTTAATTTCCCGAGGCACTGTTCATCAACAATTGCTTACTTTATTATTATCCCACGATTGACTTTTTCTCCTCTGTGCAATATTGCAGGCTTTGCAGCTAAAACCCAGCAAAACTCTCTCTCACTCTCTCTTCTTGACACTTCTGCAGAGGGAGAGGGGGTAGTATTTTATAGTATTTTATAGGAATAGAGATGATAATAGAGAGGATTGGTGTGGGATTGAGAGATGTTTGAGTAGTTAAAATACAAAAAGTGCACTATTGGTAGCTAAAATACATTTCTATTGATGTACATGCTCTAAGGAGATGAAGGGGAGTTATGTACGTTCCAGTAGAAGGAGAGAAGAACGGGTTTTTAATTTTTGGGGAGTGAAAGGAGAAAAAAGAAGGGAAAAGTGGAGAGAGGGGTATTTTTGTCCACAGGACCATGTCTTTAGAATTATTTTTTTCCTTTCCATGACTTATGAATTCCAAATAAGTGATCCATGACCTGGGCATTTTTTGCCCCTTTCTCCACTGATCAGTAATTCCCCCTTGAAAGTTCCCCCAAACGCGTTCATGGTATAATTGGTATTTAATGTACAATCTTTTCAGCTTTGTACCAACGTCTAACGGACGAGAAATTTTTGGGTACCGGGTGGGTACCATGTGGCTGTGCCCACGTGGTGTTCGAGTAGCTCATCTGAGCCGTCTAAAAATGTGTTAGACGGCTCAATTGAAACCCTTTCTCTCCTCTCCTCTCACCGCACCACTCTCTCTCCTCTTTTTCTCTCCAAATCCGAGCCGTCCAAAGCCGAAATGGACGGCCTGGATGCGCCGAGTAGGCACCACGTGGTACCCACCCGGCACCCAAAACTTTTTCCTAACGGACAGAGAAATAAAAGCTCAACTGTATATTACTATGACTCATAGGGTCCGTTTGGTAACCTAATTATCTTTGTATTTTCCATTTTAGGTTGTGAGTCATTGATTTTGGGTGCGACTATTTGCAGCCCCGTATTTTCTCCCTTAGCCCATTAAAAATTTTCAATTACCGAAGTATGTTTCGACAGTTAGTTACCGAAATTAAAATACATTTTCGACAGTTAGTTACTGAAATTGAGATACATTTTCAGCATCCAATTACCGAAATATATGTTTTTTTGTGCATTTCCGATATGTAGTTACCGAAATGTATGTTCGACAGTTGTTTACCGAAGGTTGAACATATTTTCGACATATAGTTACCGAAATATAATTTTCGGAAATTTTTAACGGGCTATGGGAGAAAATATGCGGCTGCGAATAGTCGCCCCCTTGATTTTGGATTGTGGCTAAAATAAATTAGGGTAAATTTCACTTACCTCCCCTGAGGTTTCTGACAATTACAGACACTTCCCCTCACGTTTTTGAAATTGCACTTACATCCCCTGTCAGTCTTGTCAGCTAACTTCTGTTAACAGAAAGTGTGAATTTCCATTTCTACCCCTTTATATACCTCCCCTAAGGTTTATAATAATATTAGATACCTCCCCCGAAAAAAATAGTTATTTTTTTTTGTAATTGCTTTCACTTCTATTTTTTCCTTTCTAGTACAATACAAAGAAAGTTGATTGAACATTGAACTAAAGTGTTGTAGCCCATACAACACAAAGAAAGTTGATTGAACATTGAACTAAAGTGTTGTAACCCAAATTAGTTATGATGTGCGTAAAGTAATCCAAAACACCCTGAATTTTAAAAAATACGTTGAACTAATATACATAACTTAATTGATAAGTGTAATTTCAAAAACTTGATAGTAAAGTCCTTCATCTATAAAGCATGGTTTGTTTTCGAAAATGATATTGGTACCAACCCCTACCGAAATAGTAGGGATGGCCGCGCCGGACCGTCTCCGGCCACCGGATGGCCGATCCGAGCAGTCCAAAAATTCTAAAAAAAAACCAAGGGGCCTTACGCAAGAATCAATGGCATCCAAGGTGTGTATGGTGCTCGGATCAAGCACCCTACTCACCTCGAATGCCGTTGATTCTCACGTAGGCCCCCTCGTTTTTTTTATAGAATTTTTGGACTGCTCGGATCGGCCGTCCGGTGGCCGGAGACTGTCCGGCGAGGCCGTCCCTACGATTTCGGTACCGACCCCGTCGGTACCAATAGTAGTACTCATTTGTTTTAGCCAATATGCAAAACAAAAAAAATTTAGCATAGTTTTTTTGAGTTCATTTTCATAATAAAGTTTTTTTTATCAATGTTAATGTAAAGTGTTTGAAGGTTCATTATTCAATGAATATGTGGCTTAGAAATTCCAAAAGTTCAAGAAAAAAAATTCCATGGGAGAAAAAGGAATTTTTGGCTAAAATGTTAACATGTTTTTTTTGGGGTGTAAAAAAAGGCGGTATAGGGTTGCAAAATATAATTATTTTAATATGAAGCTATATATTTGAGATTTTTTTATTCTTTGCCAAAAAAAAAAGTGAAGTATCATAAAAAGTAAAGGGACTCTAATTCCTTTGTGTTTATGCCTCGTATGTATGTGGCTCAATAAAAATTTAGAATTTTTTTGAAGCTTTAAAAAAAAAAATTTATACATGCATGTTTAAAACCAAATGTCGATATGTGTTTAATTTAACATACAAATGTATTTATGGATATGTAGCATGGAAGATAACATTATAACTAATTTTTTCAATATTTATTAGCTAGACAATTGATTTAGTTTAGAGGAGTAATTAATTATTTATAACATGTATTCACTATCTAAACATTAAATTAGCATATAAGAAAAAAATATTTAGGACAAGAATTTCAATTAACATATATATATATATATATATGTGTGTGTGTGTGTGTGTGTGTGTGTGTGTGTCATGATATTTATAAGTAAATACAAATAAAGATATGGGTATTTACAAAAAATCTTGAAGTTTCATTAAAGAGAAAGGGAAACTAATTCTTTTTTAAATTATACAAATGTAATGGCTTAAAAAAAAAAGTTTAAAATTTTTCCTAAAACTTCATCAAAACCTAGTATTGGTTAGTTTGAAGATAAAAGTAATTTTATATTAAATTATATTTTGAAATGGCTTAAGCAAAATTGTTGACTCAAGGGTAAAATGGGTAGTATCATAGATGTAATGGATGATGTCAGCAATTTCCATCATACTTAGTGATGGCCAACTAACGGATGGGGGAATCTGCAGCCAACAACTAAAGCAGAGGGGAGGTAAGTGCAATTTTAGAAACCTAAGGGGAGGTGTTTGTAATTGTCAGAAACCTCAGGGGAGGTAAGTGAAATTTGCCCAATAAATTATGAATCCAATAGAGTGTTTGCTCAAAATAGATTTTATTTTATTTTTATCTTCGCTCAAAATAGAATATGAATGAGTATTTTGAAGAAAATGCCTAAAATAGATTAAGAATTTGGAAAGAAAATCCATAATGAGAATGAGAAAATTCCTCCATGAATGATTCTCAGATTGTGCCTCCAAATTAAGCGTAGTTTTCATAATACATTGTGAGAGAATTCATTCTCACAATACACCTCCCAAACGGAAAAAATACAGTAGAAGAATGCACGATCACAAACCACAATCTGTCTCCCAAACAAGCCCCTACCGGAAAATGATACACACCCCTACAGGGGCATTCGGGGTCCCATTTTACATGAAAACTTACATTTTTATCTCCTACTTATAAGAAGTTGACCTCGGGGGCCCTGACATTCAAATAATCCCCCAATGACCCTTCATAATCTCATTAATTTACTTTATTCATACCAAAATTAGGAGATTCTATGAAATCTTTCAGCAATTTTTTTTTTTTTTGTCAATTGATAGAAGAGATTACTCGTATTTTACATCAGATATGAAGTACAAACTACAAATTCGGAACATTACATCAATTGTAAGAGTCTACGAGATATCAAAGACTCGAACTCCTGACATCCTAATGAGATGTAAGAGTTCTGACCAACTGAGCTAGTCCCAATTGGTTGAAATCTCTCAAGATTAATGTATACCATATCAAAAATTAACATCAATCCAAACGTTTAAGGAAACAACACTAATGAATATTAAATCAAATATTACAAAATCAAAAAAGTTGAATGACATTAATACTCGTGCAATTCTAAAAAATATCATGCAAACTTTTGCATTCCATTTAAACACAAACCACACACACACGAGATCTTGAGAGAGAGCGAGAGAGAGAGAGAGCATGGCGAGTTCGATGTCGCAGGGATTGATATACCCACCGACTCTGGTCGTAACGATAATGTCTGCGATAACATTGGCGTTCTTAGGGAGCAATGGGATCACTGAAATGAGAGGAAAACAATTGCAGTACTCCAAGTTCTGGAACGTCGGGTCTCGAAAATCTACGTTCAAGGTTTCCGGAAGAACAGGCATGTTCATGGCGTATTCGCCGGCGTTTCTGTTCGGCCTCGCCTCTTTCTTCCTTTTTCCGAACGAGGGTCTCAGGTTTATGTTGGTTAAATCTGCTCTTACCATCCATTTCTTTAAGAGGACCCTTGAGGTACCTCTCTCTCTCTCTCTCTCTCATACACACACAAACACATGAAAATGATCACATCTGTATTAAATAAATTTTAATTTGTTGGTCTTTTAAAATATGATCATCATAATAACAACTATCATTATTTTTCCAACACATATCCATTTGTTTTGTAGGTGTTCTTTGTCCACAAATACAGCGGTTCGATGTTTGTCGATGTAGCAACTATGATATCTCTCAGCTATTTCACCCAGACGGCACTCATGATATACGCCCAGCACCTGACCCGAGGGCTCCAGGAGCCCCTGGTTGACCTAACATATGTCGGAATCGCGATTTTTCTCGCGGGGCTAAGTGGTAATTTCTACCACCATTGCCTCCTCTCTAGGCTGAGGGGTGAGGGTAACAAAGAGTATAAAATCCCAAAGGGTGGCTTGTTTGATTTGGTGATATGCCCACACTATCTTTTTGAGATTCTAGGGTTTGTGGGAGTCTCTTGCATTGCTCAAACGTTGCATGCATTCTCCTTTACTATTGGCTCAGCTGTGCTCTTGATGGGGAGGAGTTATGGCACCAGGAAATGGTACCTTTCCAAATTTGAAGACTTTCCCAAGGGGGTCAAGGCTGTCATTCCATTTGTGTTCTAGAGGGTCCGAATCAAAATAAAGGATTTTTATTTGTGGGGTATGTTTCTTAAATTATGAATTTTTAGTCATCTCTTGTTGTTTTGATGTGTGGTTTTAGGACTTTTTTTTTTGATTAAAACAATAATATGGAGTAATAATAAAAGGAACGCTATACGTGCACAAACGTCCATGCATAGTTTCAAACACATGGTATGCCCGAAATTGTCCGAAGTACGTGGTCCCGCAGGGTGGTTCATGAGAAATTTGTGTCCGGATTTGTAAACGGACGTCTGTGTCGCTAACTTAGTAACGTTGATCACTCCATATATAATAACATAAGAATGTTGTGAGGTTATGACTTTTGAATTACAAACAGGGCTGTAAACGAGCCGAATCGAGCAGAATATTAGAATGTTCAGATTCGTTCATTAAGTTTTTTAGCGAATTCGAGCTCGAGCCGAACTCAATGAAAAGTACGACGAACCGAACTCGAACCGAGCTTGTCTAGGTTTGGGTCGAACTCGAGCTTGTTCACGAGCCTTAACGAGCCAATAATATCATATATTTATGCTCTCATACAGGTCTAAAGCTACAAGTAAAAATTTTAGTACGTACATAAATACGTTTATATACATATAAACTGATAAAAACGTATACCTAAGTAAGTTTTTAGTAATGGTAAACGTTTAGACTTGTACAAGTTTTAAAATTTTCACTATGTAACTATATAAAATCCCCATGATATACATATACTCTAGGTTCGCGAGCCTAATCGAGCCGAATACTACTATGTTCATGTTCGGTTCATTTATGAAACGAGCCTAAAATTGAGGTTCAGGTTTGGTTCGTTAAGTAGACGAATCGAATTCGAACGAGCCTTTACCGAGTCGAGCCTCGAATAGTTCACGAACAGCTCAGTTCATTTACAGCCCTAATTACAAATAGGGAATTGATATTCGCGCTTCAAGATTTACTGCAGGCGCTCCACCTTTTTGTTTTTACACTATGATGTTGTTGGCAACATCATAGTGTAAAAACAAAATATACTGTGATGTTGCCAGCAACATCACAGTATAAAAACAAAAAGGTGGAGCGCTTGCAGTAAATTTTGGAGCGCGAAAATCAGTTCCCTTACAAATTTCCGTAATAGTTTGTTGCTTTAGCATAGGGCTTTTTTTTTGGCCTGAAAACATTAGTGAGCCAGATTTTTTTGTTTTATTTTTTTTTTATCGGCAAATTTTTTTTATTAATTGCTTGACCGATTCCTAGACCTAAAATAATGGGTTGCCCCAAGCGTAGGGCTGAGACCGACGTAGCATAATATCCGGTAAGTCCGGAGTCGAATCCACAGAGACGGTGATGTGTGTTGCTTAAAAACTCGGGTTGTTACTGATTAAACTGGCTCTTAGGTAGCCACCCCTTGTCTTTTAGTTGATTAATTAACTAATACTAACAAATAACTTGCTCAAATAATCAAAAAGAGAGGCACGGTCATCGGGAATCCGGCGCTCGCTACCCAATCAGAATCCTCTCGCTTTTCAAAGTTCTAAAAACGGTTAAAATTAGGGAGAATTGGAAACTCCGAAGGATGCGAATCCTAAGGTTGCCAGTCCCGTACACAACGGCGAACAGGTTTTGGTCCCCCGTTCCCGCTCACATGAGTCCCGGCAATGCCTCGAATTCGTCCAACGAACGTAGTTTTCACCAACTAAGATTATTTAATTAAATCAATGAACAGAAAAATTGCGAGACGAATCCTAATTGGGTCGCAGCGCGCCTTTACCCAGCGACCAAACCTCAGAAAAACTACTCACTCATTATTAAAAATAAAAGAAATAAAACCCTAGAATTAATCATGCTTCTATTGCGCAAGATAAAGAAAATAAATAAAAGATACGAACTGATTAAATAACAACGAACAACTTTAATTGAGAATATAAATTGAAACGAGTTACCGGAATGTGAATAATTGAACAAAGCTTCAAATAACTTGAAAGGAACAAAATTCGGAAGAAAACTATCGGAACAAAAGTCTCGGCTTCGGGCGCAGCCTCCGTTCCTTGTTTATGCGTGAGAAAAAGGGATCTGCCAGCAGCCCCGTTCTTCGTCCTTTTATATCCTTTTGTAGCCGACTAATAAAACCCTCGGGCTGAGAATTGGCTTGGATTCCTTTTCATGGCTTCACCAGTTAGTCAAATACATAAGTAATGGGCCCACCCAATTGAATCAATAGTCTTGTCGTGGACTAATTAAGTCCAGTGCTAATAAACTCTTGACCCATATGGACCTGCTTCAAACACCGTTTAATATTCTAACTTTTGTGCTTCTTTGTATCAAACCCTCCAACTACCTACAACACAAAAATTAAGCATTAAATTCCGAGTAACAATATTAAAAAGACTTAACAAAGATAAATTAGGGGGCGCTAATGTGAACATTTACGCGCCTATCACACCCCCCAACTTACACTTTGCTAGTCCCGAGCAAAGAAATCAAAAAGCAACTAAAGAAAATAAATTAAAATTGATAGTTCTTTTAAACCCCCAGGCGGCCCCGGTAGGACGAGTGAAGTCTCGTGAGGGTTTTCAGCAGTGATCACCCACAAAACACCGCGGATCCCTTTACTTGTAACCCAAAAACCTGCAATGCAACTCATTGATATGCCAATGCCAAGAATATGCGAAAATAGTTCTGTAGGCTATCAAAACATAGAAATAAATCATGGCACCCAAGCTTAGCGTGTGTGAGTAAGGACCTTAACCATAAGTGAACCACAACCAAGTACTCTCTCCGGACCGAGTCTCGACTTCAATTCTCATTGTGTCATGCACTCAACAGAAGAAAACGCTCGAAACAAAGTGCATTTAATAAACTCTCAATGTGTGCGGGCGGAAGTTATGCAATAAAGAATCAAAGTACCACGCACACTTTAGACACGAAGAGAAAGCTTTTTAAGGTAGACACATGATCTCATGAAAGGAATGTCAAGCATTAAAGACTATCTATCCATCAATCCACAACCCATTGCCCCTAAGATCAAATAGGACTTTATTCGGTTATATCGTTGGGTAAGGAGAAGTGTTTCAAAGGTTAGGATAGATCATAAGCAAGTGTCCGAGAATAGACTAAAATAACATAGGGCAAGTGTAACAACGTGCACCCTCTTATCATTCTTTTCAACTCCGCCACATCTCTCTTATTTTTCACCCTTCACACAATTCCTCTATGAAGTTCACACGCTTCTTTCTTCAAACAAATGTATGGATATCTTCCCCCTTTTCATTCAAGTTCTATTTTTTTTTCTTTTTTTTTGCTATTTTCTCAATTTTTTCTTTAACAATGGAGAAGAACACACCACAATCCAAGCACATTTTTCTCAAATACACTTTCTCCATTCTCTTCAAAAATTAACCCTCACGTGATTAACTTGTCATTCTCAAGACACAATATAGTTGGTGAAGCTTAACAAGAAAAAGGCTCATGCAAGAGGCTCAATGGGGCTCGCAAGGATAAGTATTTAAGAAAAAGAAACGAACTGGCTCAATTAGCAAAGATGGCCTATTATCCTCTCCTAGGGGCAATACAACCAAGTAATGGTCCAAACCCAAAGTATAAAATAACAGGCATATATTAAGTCTCAACACTTGAAGACAAAAGATAATGAGATCAACAACGATTAAGCCTTCTTCTTTTTTTTACGACAAACGAAGAGTTTATGTGACACCACTCCAAAGAAAGGTAAGGCACTAAAGCTCACATGGGCATAAGTCTCCACTAATCTAGCCATTGAAAGCACTCAAGTCACAACTCACAAGCAGTCAAGGTCCAAGAAATGTGCAGTGCAAAGATGCTAAGAGTTTATGCCAGGATAAATTTCTATCGCCAAGTTAGCAAAAGAACTACCATGCAACATAAATATTCAAGGAATGCCTACAGATTCTCAGCACAAGCAACCAACAAGTAAACATCGCAATCTCCAAGTCTCAAGTAGAAAAGATCCAACAAGTATTTTTTCAAACTTTTTTAATTTAAAAAATTTTTTTCCTCTTTTTTTTATATAGAATCTAACAAAATAAAGAACAAAGTGATCCCTCCCCCCAACTTGAACTATTCAATGTCCTCATTGAATGCAAGAACAAAAATAGGACATAAAAGAAAAAGAAGGGAAAGGTATCACCTCGCAACGGAGAACTATGCAAGAAATAATATTGCGGGAAGAAGACCCCCCAACTTGAACGAAGCATCCTGCAATGTTAGTCCTCAAAAATAAAATAAAATAAAAGTAGCTAATCTAAGAAGAAAAAAAAAAAAACTATACAAAAAGTTAATGACATTCACTCCCATCACGTGAAATCCAACCATTCATCACACTACGAAGAGCAATCAAAATCAACATCTCACCCCACTTCAAGCATTCCGTTAAAAATTGTACGCGACCATGCCACAAAACCAAATACTTAGAATATCTTAATTGCCTTAGCCGCGTTTGAAATTTAAATTCTACCAATTGCATATTCCCAACCAAATTAACTTTCAAGTTGTTGATGAATTTTAAGAAAAATGGATGATAAACCACATTAAAATTATCAACACCAAGAAAATCAATTTGTTCTAACTTAACAAACTTTTGCAATGGTGGATGCTCAATAGGAGTGATGACATCAACATCTATGGCTGGGGATATTTGATCATCAAGAACAAATGGACTTTGCACATTTATTGGCAACGACTCCTCAGGAGTCGCGTCATGAAAATCCATCTCAAGTGTACTAGAATGCTCTCGAGAAGACTGTTGCACTTCAGGTGAACCAACTATTTTGTTAGTTCCAAGTGGCTCTGTTGTTTCATCTTCTAATACACAAGAATTACTCACTTGAAAATTTTCAACTTGATTGCAAGAAAGAGAATCAGCTAATTGATCAAAATAAGGCGGCTCTATTTCCTCTTTTTCCCTCCCACAAGAATTGGTATCCTCAGAACTTTCAGTCAACTCACAAAATTGGAGCTTTTGGGTTAATTCATCTAAGTAATCCCAAGCATCTTCAGGGTTTTTATCAAGGAATTCATCAGTAGACCTAAAATCCACCTGGCATGGCTTAGGATTTAAACTACGACAAAAGATAACCAGAAGACTGCCAAGCTCACAATTAAAACTCGACCAAGAGAATACGCAATTTTTAAATCGCTCCCAACACTGTGACAAAGACTCATCATCTTGTTGAGAGAAATGTGATAGTTCTTGCAAAAGCATATGAGTCTCATATGAGGGATTGAAAGTTTTGAAAAACTGTATCACAATCTCAAGCCATGTCAATTTTGGACTCAAAAAATTAAACCAATCTTGAGCACTACCTAGCAAAGATTCTGTGAATAGATTTAAAAGAGCCACTTCATCGCTAGCAAAATCCTACTCAAGTTTATGAACATGCGTAATAGTTTTTTCTGAGGCCAAACCATAAAATATAGGAAGATCAATTTGGTTTGCATTACCTACATAGCACCTAGCAAAATGAGCCATTTTTTTTTAACAATTAAAAAAAAATAAAGAATTAAAAATAAAAAAATAACTACACGAATTCTTAACACACATTACCGACCCCGGCAAAGGCGCCAAAAATGATTGACCGATTCCTAGACCTAAAATAGTGGGTTGCCCCAATCGTAGAGCTGAGACCGATGTAGCATAATACCCGGTAAGACCGGAGTCAAATCCACTAAGGAGACGGTAATGTGTGTTGCTTAAAAACTCGGGTTGTTACTGATTAAACTGGCTCTTAGGTAGCCACCCCTTGTCTTTTAGTTGATTAATTAACTAATACTAACAAATAACTTGCTCAAATAATCAAAAAGAGAGGCACGGTCATCGGGAATCCGGCGCTCGCTACCCAATCAGAATCCTCTCGCTTTTCAAAGTTCTAAAAACGGTTAAAATTAGGAGAATTGGAAACTCCGAAGGATGCGAATCCTAAGGTTGCCAGTCCCGTACACAACGGCGAACAGGTTTTGGTCCCCCGTTCCCGCTCACATGAGTCCCGGCAATGCCTCGAATTCGTCCAACGAACGTAGTTTTCACCAACTAAGATTATTTAATTAAATCAATGAACAGAAAAATTGCGAGACGAATCCTAATTGGGTCGCAGCGCGCCTTTACCCAGCGACCAAACCTCAGAAAAACTACTCACTCATTATTAAAAATAAAAGAAATAAAACCCTAGAATTAATCATGCTTCTATTGCGCAAGATAAAGAAAATAAATAAAAGATACGAACTGATTAAATAACAACGAACAACTTTAATTGAGAATATAAATTGAAACGAGTTACCGGAATGTGAATAATTGAACAAAGCTTCAAATAACTTGAAAGGAACAAAATTCGGAAGAAAACTATCGGAACAAAAGTCTCGGCTTCGGGCGCAGCCTCCGTTCCTTGTTTATGCGTGAGAAAAAGGGATCTGCCAGCAGCCCCGTTCTTCGTCCTTTTATATCCTTTTGTAGCCGACTAATAAAACCCTCGGGCTGAGAATTGGCTTGGATTCCTTTTCATGGCTTCACCAGTTAGTCAAATACATAAGTAATGGGCCCACCCAATTGAATCAATAGTCTTGTCGTGGACTAATTAAGTCCAGTGCTAATAAACTCTTGACCCATATGGACCTGCTTCAAACACCGTTTAATATTCTAACTTTTGTGCTTTTTTGTATCAAACCCTCCAACTACCTACAACACAAAAATTAAGCATTAAATTCCGAGTAACAATATTAAAAAGACTTAACAAAGATAAATTAGGGGGCGCTAATGTGAACATTTACGCGCCTATCATTAATCTTTAAAGATGATTACAAATTAAAGATTAAAAGAATCACGGGTACACCGGCAAAAAGCCACCCGAGAACCACACCTAGAGGAAGGCAAGAAACCAACAAAAAACGCCACAAGAAGCACGATCTAAACAGCCCAACAGCCTAACATCAAAACAACCACAAACCAAAAGAAAACGACACTAAATCCGAACAACATTAGTGAGCCAGATTACTGTACTATTATAGAGGTACTATTAATTATTTACCCATTCATGACAAGGAGATTCGAATTTAAACCTCTCATGGGCAATGAAAACCATTTACGCACGCATAAATTAAAATGCAGTAGTTTTTCTCGGACTTAATTACCCCGTTACCAGGGTTATAAGCTAGCATAGCCCATATACTAGCCCTTTAATTATTAGTGTGATCGAATTGACTCCTCAGTCACGGCCGGCTTCGATATTTGAGTTGTTTAAGCCCGATCTCAAGTTTGATTGACTACTTATTATTAAATCATAAAAAATAAAAAGACATACAAGTCGAAAGAATTGAAGGTCACATAGTAATTTTAGCTTGAATTACCTTAAAAAATTAAAATCAAGATGTAAGCCTAATTATAGTATTTTTGATTAGCATGATACGATTCAAACAAAACAACTTCTCTTTGCATTTTTTGGACCAAACTCGATCTCCAATTAAGTCATCGTTACTTTATCTTATTCAAGTAAGTTAATTTTGAGTGCAAAGTTGTAAACTACACGTATCCCTAATTTTTTTCTTGGACAATTTCATTTTGTTAATTGGGTTTGCAAAATTTGTTTTCCCCATGACGAGGGGTTGCCCAAATCCGACGGCTTGTGGGACTTATCACGGGACGGCTCTGCTCATGGTATGAGCATGACTTGCTCCTTGTGAGTAACTACTGACGAGGATGTCTTGTCTTGTCTTGTTTTTTTTTTTTGCTAAACACAGTGTCTTGTCTTGTTACCCTTGAATTTGATGCACTCTGCAATCAGAAAATTTCTGCCATACTCCTGAGTCATACGGGAGCCTGATGCTTCCATTGAATATGGACCCTCAGATTAAAAAACATGTAAATCATGGCCGTTAGACCAAAACCACCCTAAAAAGGTCAGGTGTGTTTACTAAAAACAAGATGATTCTACTAATTTTCGGCCAAAAAATCGCAATACTACTTACCATAAAAACAGGGTTTACATACCATTACCATGGCTACACTTACTGCATTGTATGGCTAAACTTACGATTGAGATGTTTTGACAATCAGTAGTTGAGATCCACTCATACAATCCAACGGCCGGTTAAAAACAATTGGGAGCATCATAGCCATCGGCCTGCAATCAAGTGGGTAACCCCTCTCGGCTTTCAACGAAGAAGAGTCCTTAGACAAGTCCAGCATCTAGCTAGCTACGTGCAGAGTTGTGTGCCTTAAATTTAATTTTTTTCATAGTGATCAAGGGTTCCTATAACGCATTCATGACATTGAATTAGAACCTTGCAAACTACTGTACTACTACCAACTTGCATGGAAACCGTTACTTTATACCCTAAAAGTCCTTAGACAGAGAAAAGAAACGATCAACCATTATGGCAGGAAAATGATATTTTCAGCAACGCACACCATACATATATATATGGTTACTAACCTACCCATGCAATTGGTAGGTTCGTAAATGGATAGCTACCGAAGAAAATTCACACAACGATCCAAACATAACAACTTACACAACCTCTCACATACATGTGGGGTCCACACATAGTAGTGTGTGTGGAGCCCACATATATGTGAGAGGTTGTGTTTGGTGTTGTGTGAATATCATTTTTGTTTTACAATAAACACTACTCTTCAACTTCTGTAACGTTTATTCCCAAATTCAAAGCATGCAATAACAAACACTGTTCATAGCTAGCTTCCTTAGAATCTGAAATATACAATTTGAAGCAGAATCAACAATCTAAAAAGTAAGAAAAAGCTATCGCAAACACCCCTAAGATCTCATGTTCGAACATTAAAGGTGATATCAACTCTTATGCAGTTAGTTCATGCGGGACTCTATCCTAACTTTAAGTAGCCTTGCTATATAGTGATTGGTAGGATTTGTCCCAAGAAATTAGTAAAGATGCGCGTAACTCCCCAGTTATCAACATACAATTGCATAGCTACCGAAGAAACATTTTTTAATTGATCCAATTGCTGATAAAACGCTTGTTTCTTGATAGCAGTATCGTCAGAGCCGGCTTATAGCCAAGGCGAGGGAATCCTGCGCTTCCGGGGGCCCCCAAATTTTTAGGATTCCTATATAATATATGTATGTATATATGATCCCAAAAAAAATTGCACTAGCTTCCTTTACACAAAATTGGCCCAATTGAAATTTAGGAGCCACAAAATAGGCCCAAATTGTGGAATTATTTATTAGAAACACTAACACGTTAAAAAAGAAAATAACATAAGGGTCAACCGGAACTAAGAAGATATAGCCAATCAAAAAAGAAGATCATCAAAAAAGAAAAAGAAGAAGAAGATATAGCCGATCATAAGGACGACTATGTTGTCTATCGAGAAGGAGTTGGTGAAGCAGCTTGATTATGGAGAATTAATCAGTACGTTTGCAGCAAAAAGTACGAGAAGAATAATTTTCAACTGATGGATTTTGAGGTGTTGTAATAGTTGCATTTTTTTGGAATAATTATATGCTTCTATTTTGTAATGGTAAATCTTTTGTATTGGTTTTTTTTTTTTATGACTCTTTATAGACCACTTTTGTATGAAAAATATAATGTGACCTCATTCAAGAGGTTCGCTTCCGGCCTCCAAAAATTTATGAGCCGGCCCTGAGTATCGTACTGGTTGGATTAATCTCTTTCCTATGAGGAACTATAGCAAATTTTACTTACCACAAAAAAAAGGAAAATGATATTAGCACTCCAAAAATTGATGCAGGCACTCCAAAAAACATAAGAAAATGACTTTGGAATTACACTGATTTTGGAGTGCCTGCATCAATTTTTGGAGTGCCAATATCATTTCCCAAAAAAAACTACTGCAAATTTTAATCATTGATCATCAATATGGGCAACTAAGATTCGGGTACTCTTCGGTTCAGTATAAAAGGAGGACCGGAGCGTCACCGATGTTGGAATTATTCGTTAGAAATTCTGTAAACTATAATAACTAGAGACAATTAATAACACAAAAACAAAATGTTGACATGTAACCACAAAATTAGGAGTTTAAGAGAATAAATTCTTTACACCGCTGGTGTAAACATTTGTTTCCTCCAAATCAATTATATTGCGCCACGTCGCAATGTTCTATTGATTGGGACCACTGTTTTGCAACGTGGCGCGATGTAAAGAATTTATTCTCGAGAAGAGAAAATACTTATGTGGATCAAGTCACGCTTAAAACGTTGTCCTAAGAGAAGATATGTTCCTGCTAAGACCGTGTTGTGTGACGTTCCACTCCCAAGATAAAATAATCCCTGGAAAGGTTTGTGTACAGCTTAAACTTTCCCGCGGATCCGTATGCTTAAAATATATATAGCATCAAAATATCTATCAAAAAATAAATACAGAGAATGGAGCCAGCTGAGATATTTTGTATATTGGACTGAGAGTGTTTTGTTTTTTGTAGGAGAAGTGACGTTTTTGTTTTTCTTTCTTCTCTCTTCGAAAAAGAGGAAGAGCTGCCCTATTAATAATGCCATTAAATAAGGCATGGCGAGTCAGTACTGGAGTGCCAAATGCAACGACAGAAAGCTAGTAAATGAGGATGGAGCTCCTCTGCTGCCACGACCCAACGGCATCCCCAATGCTACAAAAAAAAAAAAAAAGGAGAAAATGAGCAAAGAATCCGAGAGATTATTCAGTGCCCCGTGGGCACCACGTGGCGGTGCCTCAAGCCTATTCTCATTACACATTGTTATGGGATTCTCACACTTAGCTAGTCTTGGACTCCACAGAAATGTGTGATTGAAGAGAGACCTGGGGCACCACGTGGCGGTACCGCATGGGCATTGAATAACTTGAGGAGAAGATCGGAACCCTTATAAATATCACCTATAGTCCAACTAAGGACCTCTGAGAGGATCTAGAGTCCAGACCCTATAATATATGATCTATAATCCTTGACACAGGCGCCCATATATGCGCGCGCGCACAGAGAGAGAGAGAGAGAGCGCATGGAGACTTCTATATTGCAAGGATGGATATACCCACCCAGTTCGTTTGTAATGGTGATGTCTGTGTTAACTGTAGGATTCTTAGGGAACAATGGGATAACTGAAATCAGAGGAAACCAATTGCAGTACTCCAAATTTTGGAACGTTGGGTCCCAAAAATCTACCTTCAAAGTTTCGGGAAGGAAAGGCATGTTCATGGTGTATTTCCCAGCATTTCTCTTTGGCCTTGCCTCTTTCTGCCTTTTCCCAAACCATGGTCTCAGGTTTATTTTGGTTAAATCTGCACTTACCATCCATTTCCTTAAAAGGACCCTTGAGGTACACCTCTCTCTCTCTCTCTCTCTCTCTCTCTCTCTCATGGTCGTTGAGTTAGCGAGATTGGAACCTAACAACGCAAGGAAATACATGGTGCCTACTACCTACTCTGGGCTACCACTCTCCAAATTTTTTTTCCTTCTGGAAACCTTTTCTTCTAGAGGATTTTTGATTTTTTTTAATTACTTCGATTTATTTTTATAACCAGTAAAGTAAGAAAAATGGACCGAATTCAGAAAGGAGCAATGCTACTTACATAACTTTAATGTATCCGGAGTTGTTTGATGCACATGGGTTCATATGCATGATGCAACGAACGGCTCCGGACACAGTTGTATCCGGAATTGTGTTTTATGATTCATGTGTTTTGATACATGGTATCGACTATATAATATATATCTCAAGATTTAGTACTCCAATTGTTAAAACTATTCTGTAAAAAAAAAAAAAAACGAAATTATTTTTTGAATATCGCCTTACATAAAATTCCTTTTTAACAATTTCCCCTCGATCCCCAGTCCTTATCCTGGATTTGCTCTATTTCTCTTCAAATTTTGTCCAAGTTTTTTACTTCTCAAATTTATCTGGCCAGGCTAAATTTATTTGATTAGTAAGAAAAGCAAATAATTATCATCAGAAGTTAAAAAAATAATAATAAAAGCAATATTCAAAAAGAAAACATGTGGCTCTTTAGTTTGATAAAAAATTAGACGAGTCTAGTTTTTACAAATCAAAATCGATCGATCATTTTGTCAAGCTTGACGAGAACTTCAATTCTGCTTAGAATAACGTTGATTAGATATTGACCAAGAGTAGATCGGATCATATTTATCGTCAAATAATTCGATGTGACTGTTTATTTCAATATAGATATCTTCTAAAATAATACAGTATGAATTGATAGCCGATCAAAATGATTTTTAGCATGGTTAAAGTTCTCAATGAGCTCTCAAAAGTTGATTTGGAATGAAGTCCAAACTGTCAAAACTACACCGGTCCAGTTATTTATACTGTATGAAATTAGAGAGGATCCTGCTGGTCCTATTCTATAAACCAAACCAAATGCATCTCAATCACTGGGATTGGTTATGCGAAAATGTTTTTTTGACATTCTACTTAGCACTTGATTTAATCGTGGAACACAAACATAATATTTCTTTAAGAAAATTACAAAAGGATCAATTATACGTGGAAAGACTTAGGCCCCGTTCCAGAAACCTTCTTAAAAAATAAGCAGTTTATTTTACATTTTCAAACTCAAAAATAATGTAAATGAAAAATAATTTTTCAATTTTTTTTTTGCATCGTATAAAATATCTCATCGAGATCTTTCAAACAAGATCCATATTGTATATTTTTATATTTCAATAAGCCCATAATTTTTGAGCTTGAAATTGCCTTCTTAAAAAATAAGGAGTTAAAACGATCCGTTCTGGAACGGGGCCTTAGGGGCACAGATCCGGACACAGATATATTCAGAATCGTCTGATGCATATAGCTCTACAAAACAATGGAGAGCCCACGTGCATTGAACGATTTCAGACACATTTAAAATTTGGCACTGATCACTTTTTGTTACAAAAAGAAAACCTAACAAGTCTTGATAAATGTTTGATGATAGCTAGCTATAATTTGTTTTGTAGGTGCTCTTCGTTCACAAATACAGCGGCCCAATGTTCGTCGACATAGCAACTATGATCTCCCTCAACTATTTCATCAACGCCGCACTCATGATATACGCCCAACACCTCACCCAGGGCCTCCCGGAGCCCCAGGTTGACCTGAAATATCCCGGAATCGCGATCTTTCTCGTGGGACTGAGTGGTAATTTCTACCACCATTGCCTCCTTTCTAACTTGAGGGGTGAGGGCAAGCAAGAGTACAAGATTCCAAAGGGGGGTTTGTTTAGTCTGGTGATATGCCCACACTATCTTTTCGAGATTCTAGGGTTCATAGGGGTCTCCTGCATTGCTCAGACATTAAGTGCAGTCTCCTTCACCCTAGGCTCAGCCATACTGTTGATGGGAAGGAGTTATGGCACCAGGAGATGGTACCTCTCCAAATTTGAAGACTTCCCCGAAGATGTCAAGGCAATCATTCCATTTGTATTTTAACCGCGGCCTGTTCGTTAGGGGCATATGGGAGCCGGATATATGTAGATCGCTCCCGGACATAGAAATTCGGATATCGGATATCGGCTAGGCGTTTATTTCTCGAATTATTAAAGTTTTAGTAATCTCAGCTTGTTGCTTAATGTGTTGTTTTAGGACTTTGTTTAAATCCCGAAATTATAAGGATACTGTGAGGTTATGTTTTTTTGTTCAGTAAAATTTTGATAATTGTCACTAGTTGTTGCTTAATGTAATGCTTTTGTCTTAATGATAAGGGTAACCCTAACTATAATTAATCCTTTCCTAAGCATTTAATTAGCATTTGGCATTAGAATAATGGAGACGACTTACGGTACACACCTCCAAAATTTTGGTTAGCCAAAAAAGTGCTTAGCTCGTCCAAAAAAAAAAGCGTAATTAACCACACAAAAAAAAAGAGCATAACTAGTCAATAAAGAAAAAAGAAAAGAAAAAGCGTAACTATAGGATGTACCGTACACCTCTATTCGTAACTTCGACAAATAAAATAAGTAACTGATACTATAAGAATGCTAAACTAATGAGCTAAAAAATATGCTTACCATCTACTAAAAACACTCGTGAAAGAGAAGTAAAATTATACGCGTACCATATATATCAGTCCGGCTCTTATGAGGACCACCTCATTTTAATAAAATGCGGACCTCCCTTTCCCGATTGAATTTCGATAATCTGAGCCGCTCAATGTGTTCAGAACGTGATTTTAAGGGTATTCATGAGAAATCAGTCAAAAAAGTGATCGGGAAGGGCTTCATCCGAGCAGTTTTTGTTTATTTTTTTTTATCAAACGGTTCAAACAAAAACTGCTCGGATGTAGCCCTTCCCGGTCATTTTTTCCTCCGATTTCTCTCGAGCATCCTTAAAATCACGTTCTAAACACATTGAGCGCGCGGCTCGGATCATCGAAATTCAATCGGGAAATGGAAGAAATGAGGAGGTCCGCATTTTAACTAAAATGCGGACTCCCTCATTTGAGACTGATTGCCATATATATACACTTCCAAGGTACACCCATTCGTATCTAACAAAAAATATGCGTACCCGTACACCAAATTACGCGTTACATACATCCGGAAAAATCCGTAACGTCGTATGGTAGCTTTCTCCGAGAATAATTACCTTTTCATAAAGAAGGAAAATAGAACAATGATCACCTTTTGCGTATTTAAAATGAAAACCTACATCCACCAAAATTAAAGGTTTCCCGCAGTGGAAAAATGGTTCCCATCTTCCAAAAGTTCTTTCACCCCTGAAAATAAAAATATCGACATATAAGGAGGTGAATTTTCTTTTTCTATCGGCAATAAATTTATTGATGAAAATTTGACAAAGGGTACATCGAGTCATCAAGTTGAGAGGAGAGAGGAGGGGATCCAACAAAGGTTGAATGAAAACAAAAAACTAGTATAAGATTTAATACTCCCTCCCCTCACATAATATGTGGGTTCTGCGTGGACCGCACATATTATGTGAGGGGAGGGAGTATACACCGTGAGTAATGAATAATTTTCCGGAAGGGAGTTCTCGTAGAAACAAAGAAGGGTAGTGATTGATTTCACACTCCCTTTTTCTTATTATTGTGATGTGAAGTTACAAATGAAAGATTAATTTTGTAAATTCACAATACGAGACAAGACGAAAGAGAACGTAATTATGATTAAAAAAAAAAGGAGTGTGAAAATTAATTACCAAAAAAGAATTATTTAAACAAAACATCTGAGAGTCTGCCTAAGGCCCAAAAGTATTGGGCCGACCTGTCCATCAAACATATTTGTGAAAATCTAAGCCTAACAAGTTTAAGCTCTCTTCTCTTACGTTAAGGTTACACCATTAATGACCCCGGAACATCTTTAAGAGCATCTCAGACCCATCAACCCCGGAACATTATGGGACAGAGGGAGTATAATATGAGAGGTAATGTAAATTTCCGAAAGTAGTACATCGTTACAAGAACGTAAAAGTAGTAATTACGTTGACATAATCAATCTTTCCGGTTTATAATGGGCTTTTTTTTAACCCCTAGCATCTCACGTTATAAAATTTGGAATCGGAGACCCTGTAGTGCACCTCTACTACAGGGTTGTAGTGTATCATCGATCCTAGCCGTCTAAAAGTGTTTTCAATGGTCCGAGTTTAAAAAGACTCTTTAAGGGAAGACAATATTGATTCTTTTTTAATTCCGAACTGTTGATTGCTGAGAAAGACGGTTGGCATACCACACTACAACCCTTTAGTGCAGGTGCACTACAGGATCCCAGGATCCATAAAATAAAGTTTAGCGGCCCAAGGCGCTAGTCTTCCTCGCTTCCCTCTGGACGAGCCTGATTGGCTAGAATAGTTTGAGTTATCAAAAGAAGAAAAGAAAAGGGTTTATGCAATTTTTCCTTGCCAAGCTAACTTTTTTCCCGAACGACGCGAGCCAATTCTGCACGGAGGAAGGGGGGCTGGGCTGCTGTGCCGGTCAAAACAATATCGTTCCGAGCCCGAAAATTTGATCTAAAATGTTCACTTGAAAGATCTCTCGCTTACTATGGCCTTGCAAAAAATCAAGTTGATCGAGCATCGATAACCTAGTTGACGAATCACTCTTTTTACTTAATCTTTGGCATAATATTTTGGACATTGATAATAACATTGTAAACAGGTGATTCATTCACTAGGTTATCGATTTTCGATCGATTTGAATTTTTGCAGGGCCAAAGATAATGAAAAGAAAAGGGGGAGAAGATTTGTCAAAAATTTTTTTTTTTTGAACGGATTGTCAAAAAGTTGATTTCTTGTTTTTGCTCAGTTTTCCACAGCTGGCTAGACCAAACCATTCTTTAAAAATCTTTCTCCACTCGGACGCCGAGTCCCTGCAGTGAGGGCTACTCACTGCAATCAACAGCCCCCACAAAAACGACATAGTTTTTTGGCAAGTCAAGGCTCACTTTGTAATCCAAGACTCCAAGGCTATATGTGGTTGTATGGGGCTCATTTAGGGGTCCGCACAAACGATCTGAACCGCTCAACAATTTTAAAATAATTATTCGACTCATCTTGAAAAAACTTAGCCCAATTGGATGTTTGTAAATAATTGATCTAATTCGTTCAATTTTTCATTCAGAATTCAGAACCCTAAACTCCAAAAGAATCTTGAAAAAAAGTAAGACAAATGTATGTTCAGCATCCTCTTCATCTGAACCGTAGAAATCGTAGGGCTTGTTGGGAAGAGCATTCAGTGGAAAAATTATCTTGATTAGACATCGATAGGTATCAAAATACAAAGATTATACCAAAAATATGAACTGTTTTTAGTAAATTCTCTTCTCAACAAGCCCCACGATTTCTACGGTTCAAATCAAGGGGACATTGAAGTTACAGTTGTTTAAATTTTTTTCAAGATTCTTTTAGAGTCCTGAATTCTGAATGGAAAATTGAACGAATTAGATCAATTATTTACAAACATCCAATTGGGCTAAATTTTTTCAAAATGAATACAATAATTATATTAAAATTATTGAATGGTTCAGATTTTTTGTGCGGAACCCTTAAGTGGGCCCCGTACAACCACGTAATGCCTCGGAGTCTTGGATTACAAAAGTGAGCCTTCACTTGCCAAATACTACGTCTTTTTTTGTGGCTGCTGATTGCAGTGAGTGTTACTCACGGCAGGGACTCGGCATCCAACTGTCCACTCCCAGTCTCCACGTAAAAACACCAAGAAAATTTGGTACTCAACTACTCATGACGTGAATTAGTGATTGTCCACTCCCAGTCTCCACGCAAAGGTACTCGATTAGGTAGAAAAGAAATTAAAACTAAGCTAAAGAATTAAAAAATAAATTCTAGAGTGCCTTTATGAGAAAGTGAAGTGTGAAAATTATCTTCCGTAGGAAAAATGGGTTGAGAGTTCCTTGCAAGCAAATTTTTTTTTTTCCCGCCTAACGGCCCGAGTATTCTACCCAATGAGTCGACAGACCCAAGAAGAACGGAAAGAAAAGTGATCTCGCACTTTGGCTCAGCATTCCACAGCTCAATCTTTTAAACAAAATATGCATTTTTTAAGTGTATATAAGTGAGGTTTTCTACCGCCAGTGAAAAGAATTTAATCTCTTTTTGATAATCATGCACACTTTTTTTTTTTTTTGGATTTTAGCGTTGAAAGTGTATTTTTTGCTAAAAGACCAAAAAAAGAGTGTGGATATCACAAAAGGAAGTATAGAAATCAATTTCCTATAAGAAGTGGTTATTCCATGGCTAAGAGAACCGAAGGAAAACAATAAGCACAAATCCTCATTGGCCACCATGTTCACTAAAATGCTCAGTATTTTTGTTGTTATGCTTCTGGCATCCAACAAAAATTGTTCTGGGCTCACCTCAAACCCTAAAATCAGATGCATAGAGAAGGAGAAACAAGCTCTCCTCAAGTTCAAAGAAACTCTTACAGATGTTGGCGACTCTCTCTCCTCATGGGGGAGCGAAAACGATAAAAAAGAGTGTTGCAAATGGAGAGGAGTGAAGTGCAACAATCGCACCGGTCACGTAGCCGTGCTCAATCTCAGTAAATGGTCTCTGACCGGTAAGATTAGTCCTTCATTACTTGAATTGCAGCATTTGAAGTATCTAGACTTGAGTGAAAATGGTTTTAAAGGGAGTTATGCCCCAATTCCTAATCATCATCTTGGAAACGATTCCAGTCTACAATATCTTTCTCTACGCGGGAATAATAACTTGAATGGTGGGAATCTCGAATGGCTTTCTTATTTTCCATTGTTAAGACACCTTGATCTTGACTTTTTTAACCTTAGTGAAGCAACCAATTGGCCGGAATTAGTTATTGACAATCTCCCTCTCTTGGAATACTTGAGCTTAAGCAGTTGCTACCTTCCGAATCAAGTTCCTCCAACACATCCTCTTAATTCTTCTCTGTATCTCACCGTCGTTGATCTCTCTTTCAATTCTCTGTCTTCTTTTAATCCCGATGCTTTCGGGAAAATGATATCCCTTGTGCATCTCAATCTTGGGGATACTTATTTCGTTGGTGGAATTCCAAAGTCTTTTGCTAATTTGAGTCGTTTGGAATCGTTGGAACTGCGGCGGTCCGATGTGACAGAACAAGTTGCCGTAGTTCTTGATAAATTGTCGGGGTCGGAGAAGTCGTTACAAATCTTGAATTTTGATAAGAATCAACTTAGTGGTACTTTACCAAATTTTACAAGGTTTTCATCCCTTAGGGAACTGTATCTCGGTGATAACAAACTCACTGGGGCTTTTCCTAAGAGTTTTCGACACGTGCTTCCGAATCTTGTTGTCCTGGAATTATACGGAAATCAAATTGCTGGGATGCTTCCTGATCTGACCGCTTTACCATCACTGACGTGGTTACGACTTGAGAAAAATCGCTTAAACGGGACCATCAACAAAAGTGTTGGTAAACTTTCCAAGCTCGAATATTTGGATGCCTCTATGAATTCATTTGAAGGCATTATCTCTGAAAGCCACTTCTCAAACCTCTCTAGCTTGAAATATTTGGACTTCTCTCTTAACCCACTAGTTTTCAGCATCAGCTCCAACTGGATTCCTCCTTTTCAATTCGATATTCTACGGTTAAGGTCTTGCAAGTTGGGGCCTGCTTTCCCAGAATGGCTTCGACATCAAAACAATTTCTCCGTGCTTGATGTCTCTGGAGCTGGAATCTCTGATGATGTCCCGAATTGGTTTTGGGATCTACCACCCAATTTGAATTACTTAAATAGCATGCTCTCATATTTTTGTTCTTCTTTATTTATATAATATCCTTTTTCGCCGTTCAAAAAAAAGATATATCAGAATTTGAATTTTGATTTATAAAATAGACGATCTGATTTCTGTCAATAATAATAAAGATAAACTATCCATTTTACAAAGCAAAATTCAATTTTTGATACTCTTATCGTTGTCCGATCAAATTTATTTTTCGCATAAATACACTACTATGTGGGGTCTACAAGATGAACTGTCACACCCCAAAATGGTAAGTGACCGGCCGTGAACCATGAGACTAACCCATGGAACATGCAGCCTAAAAAGAAAAATAAATTAAATGCCAAAGCTTTGAATCACTGAGTAAATTTTATTCAAAACAGTATCAGCCAAAAAGATTCAGACAAAAGCATGGGGCACAAACATCCCACGAACCAAATAATACCAAGTGATCCACCAATAATAAAAGAATTCAATAATTGACAAATGTTTCAAATGCGGAAGCGATTAATAAAATAAAAATATGATGAGACACCCTAAGGAGGTCAACAACGAAATCCCCAAGATGCCGCCAGAGTCCTTGCCTAAATCCCTGACTAGCCTGAAATAGAAGTTGAAATAAATCCGTCAGCTGACGAGCTCAGTGAGTCGTAAAGCATGTATATTAATACAGTTCTAAAACATGGCTAAAAATAGTTTATCACGTTCACATATTTTGGCATACGAAGGTGTGCATCAAACCAACAAATAAAGCCATAAATCATTTACCAAAAAGTCTCAATGGTGATCACAATCCAATCTCCAACAACAACGGGGAACCACAACCAATACCAAATAGAACCAAGTGCCAGTGATTATATCTTTCAAAAATTGGATCCAATATCGAAACTTAGAGTCGCCACGAGTAGGCAGCCCGTGGAACTTTTCCTTAAGAACGATCCGGTCAATAACAACCGTTGAGCATTAGGGTCACCGGCCTAATCCGGTCTCTTCCCTAATAGCCAGAGTCACCCGCACACAGAGGATTAATTTCCCTGGACTTCCAAAATATGTTCCCATTCGATATCCACAAAGTTCTCACCAAAAGATTATTCGATCAACAAATGGTTTCACCGATACCGCATGCCAATTTAATATAATCAAATATAAACAATATATGTTTCCAATTTCAATAATAAATTTTCCAAAACAACAATTTAAGGGACATGAGGAAGTTCGAAAATACGTAACATGCTTAACCACTCACCTGGATCCAAAAAGTAGTGCAACTCGAACACACAAAAAGGTGCTAACCTGAACAAAGAATCATATAATAATATTATCACTAACTGAATTCGGGCTAATGTAAAATTAGAATTAACCAATCCTAGAACTAACTCACTGAATCCGCGAGAACCGTACAAAACCCAAACTTTAATTTCGAATTCAGACAATATATCTCCCATGCAGCCACCTGTTCTCCCTTCCAGAATTCCAACCTAAGTCCAAGTAAATCATTCATCATTTCCCACTCGCACCACGGCAAACTTTCTGTTCTAAACTCTAGTTTTTGCGCTTTCTTTAGTCATTAACCATTACCTAATCCTCCAATATCCACCACAACAGCCCACTACGAAACACAAAAACACAGTTTGAATAATATAATAGAAAGGGAATTAGTTGCTAATATATCAAAAGGACATCTAACAATCTTCGTCAATCCACCACACACAAACCGACATAGCACCCGACCACCTTCCCTCTCGCCTTGCCACAAACCCAACACACCCAATAATTTCACGAGAAGGAGAACTCGGTGCAGACTAAAACATATATGTAGATTAGAAAGCAACTGAACCAATTAGGGAGCAAAGTACCTATTTTAGAAAAAACCAAGACCACCAGTTGAATGAATACTCGAACTTGAGAACCCTCGAAGCTGCGCCCCCTTTTTTTTTTTTGTTTTCCTCAGAACGATATGTTCAATATGACAGAAACCCTACTCAGCTTATAGATATAGCCTTAGGTAGTACCCAATAATCACAAGCACCAACAATTATAGCCATTTTGGTTAAACAAAATATCTAAAATTCTAACTGAGGTAAAAACTAAATTACTATGGTTAACTAAGCTCATACCCCTGTAGTTATAATATCGGCAATTGCACCCATTGTGTACGCAAAAATAATTAATCGGGATCCAACCTTAACACCCAATTAAATAATGGCCAAAATAATTAATAAATTAAATAAAATTCTAGGCCGCAACATCCTTCCCCCCTTAAAATAAATTTCGTCCTCGAAATTACTTACTAACCTCATTCATACAAATGTGGGTAATTCTCACGCATCTCCTCATCACGCTCCCAAGTGGCTTCTTCAACTGCTGGGTTGCGCCACAATACTTTAACCAATAGAATCATTTTATTGCGAAGCACCTTCTCCTTCGTATCAAGAATCTCAATAGGTTGCTCGTCATAGGTTAAATCATCCCGAACATGAAGTGGCTCATAATCAATAACATGTGATGGACTATGCACATACTTCCTTAACATCGACACATGAAAAACATTATGAACTTTAGCCAAGCTAGGCAGCAACGCCAAACGATAAGCCACCTCGCCAATCCTCTCCAAAACCTCAAATGGCCCAATATAACGAGGACTCAACTTTCCCTTTTTACCAAACCGAATAACTCCTTTCCATGGGGATTCCTTAAGAAATACAATATCTCTAGTTACAAACTCCAAATCCCTCTAATGACTATTCGAATCAGTATCTCTTACAATATGACCAGAAATTGAACTAGCCCAAATCTATCAAAGAAGCTAATCAACCAACCTCGTCAATCAAATTAAGACTACCAAAATTGTAAAAGAATATCAAAATAACAGTCACTAGTTTACCATCATTTCAAAAATATTCTAGGGCCATCCAATTACTCCAAATCCCTCCTACAATTATCTGCATAACTTTTCTATCTATTCCGAGTAGTTACAAACCTTTTCCAAATAGTTTTTTTTTTCATCCTCCACCAAGTCAAGTCCTAAAAGTCACCGTTCTCCAACGTCATACCAACAAATAGGAGATATACACTCCCGCCCATACAAAACCTCATATGGAACAACTCCCAAACTCGAATAATAACTCCTATTGTATGTAAATTCCATTAACAGCAATTGATCATCCCAATTTTCAATAAATCTTCCAAAGTATGTATAGTCCTCTCACTTTGATCACCGATAAGCAAAACTAAAAAAAAAAAAAAAGCAACTATCCATCGCTATCTTTAAGGCACCCAAAATTTAGATACAAAATGGGGAAATGATCCGACACAATTGATACAGGTGCACCAAGGAGTCTAACAATCTCCCTAATATACAACCTCACCAAACAATCCAACGTATATGTCATCATAATAGCAACAAAACATGTTGACGTAGTGAGCCGATCAATTGCAACCCCCAACTCGACATTTATGTAACCGTTCCAATCTCTCTACAACTCCCTATCACTCACATCAAGATCAAATAAATGTAAGTAATTATCTGGAACTCCGAAAAGAATCATGCCCCATAAGATTGAACATCTTGAATATCCAAGAACTCCAAAAATTCGCCAACAATTCAATAGTTATTGCCTAATTATGTCCAACATTAGTACTTCCAAGTGCATCTAATCTTTTTCCAAGTGGACCACCGATGCTTAGAACCCGCCATACATTTTATAATTCAACCAATAAGATCACCAAAGCAAATGGTATATATCATGTCTTCTAAAAATCCAACATCTCAATAGTTCATGTCATTAATCCTCTTCATTACACACCAACATACTTTTCAATAGGCAATCAAAGCATAGCACAAAATACTAATAAAATGTTTGAATAAGACCATCATAGCCAATTCTACCACATTTCCCAAACTCCAAAATTAATATTCCATACCATAGTGCATCCTCCTATCCAATGTACACCTAATAAAGACTACCAGATCACATACTGAAATCCATTTCTTAGTTTTCCACCTAGACATTAACCACACTTAGAGCTGAGCATACTCAATGCACTCAGAACCACCAACCAAACGATCAATATAAGTTGCAACAACATCTAAGGATATCCCCAAAAAACTACTAACTCAAACAGACCCTAAATCTATAAAACTAAGTACATCCTCATGCCCAAAAGTATATATGTAAAGCTCCATCAAAACCTTCAAAAATCTTCTCTCTCTTTTTTTTTTTTTTACTAAAGTGATACGTCAAGGTTGAATATTCTATTACTAACTATCAGATTGTCTCTTTCCCCATCCAATTCCATAACAGTCAAGTTTCCAAAATACATGAGTCCTCCAAAGGTGAGTTTTTTTTTTTTTTTTTTTTGGGCAACATCTTACTACCGTCCTCATTATGAACCAAAGACAAATCGACAAGATTATCTCCAAAATTATATTCTAGCTTCACCTAAAATGACTATCTAAGATAATTAACTAGTAGTCATGGAAAGAATCAAACTAATTCCAGCCCAAACCGAGTAAGCCAGTCTCTAAGTATTTGACATCTACAATTGCTTACTATTATTCGTACAACCTCAAAAATCCAAATTTCTACTATCCAACTTCTGACCCTCAAAGACATTAATATTTTTACCAAAGTATCACAAGTCCTATGGTGACCATACCGTCCAAACAGCTTCATTGAACCATTCTCAAATAAATCTTCAGGAGATTCCAAACAGACTATGAAATCCAGAATAAATTATAGGAATCAAACAAGGCTCCCAAACTTCACACTATATTCTAGATATTCAGCAATGGTGGCAAAACCAGACTTATTCAATAAATGCTTAATCGATCACCTCAAGCAAAGTTCAAGACGAGTTCCACTGATGCAAAGGAAAATGTCAAGGGTCATTGTACACATACAAGTGGCCTTTATCAGTTACCCAAACTCAATAGTGTTTTCAAAACCAATAATCGAACTGACTAACCTCCAGTCTGACTTCCCAAAAGAACATATAGTATACATCACCACCTAAAATTTCTTAAATTGATCACCTCGCATCTTGGAGACTAACTCCATGTACTAACCCAAAATATAACACCACAGAATCCTGAATTATAAATTTTTCCTTGTCATTTCAGACTACGCCTCAAATTTTTCCCCCAAAGTAAGAGTTTTAACCTTTCTCAGCAAATAAATTATGAACCCCAAAACTACTAATGATCAAGTCGGTAATACTCCCATATTTACTTCTTCGGCACAATAACAACTCTAATCTCATAAGTTTATCCAATTAAATTTCCTCTTTCCTAACTTTCCCATAATTTCACATCAGCAATACCGTAATGCATTAAAATTTCTAATTACCACCAGTGCACTCCATAACCTCATTGTCTAAACACCAAACATACTGTAACAATCCCTTTCCATAGACTCAAACCAACCCAAGCACTCCCATGTACAACCATAGCCCAATGCATGCCAATACCAATCAAGCAATCATACCCTCGCCAAAGCCTATCTATTTACGGTCAAATTCTCGCAACCAAACAATTAGTACTACGGTTAGAAAAATCCACTTTCAACAATCGACTACTCCCATTCTATACCCACCTGGTCATCTAAGGTTTTTGTTTTTTTTTTGGATTGAAGCGACGAGACATCAGAATCCTGACCATCAATGAGTTCATAGGGTATTTGTCTCCTAATAAACATCAAGGAATTCATAGGGTATTTCTTCAGACAAGCATAATTATTGACCTCTCCTAATAGAACATAACCAAATCTCTACTAGGATCTCAAGTATATGAACGAAGGACTGATCAAACAACAACAATTCAAGACTATCCGGGATGTACCGAGTACTACAAGTAAAAAAACTCTTGGCACACAATTCCACTAGCCCATCGTCAATACAACCTTGTAGCAGTCATCTGAGTTACATTTTAAAGTCAATCTCCAAGTGTACTACCACCAATACTAATTGGGTAAATTACAGTTAACCCCCTCTAACTATGCCTCGGTGACACTTAACCCCCTCTAACTATTATTTTTGGCACTTAACCCCCTCTAACTAACTGAAATTCAAACGGTCATAACTTCTTCGTCCGAAATCGAAAACATGCAAATTATATATCGATTTCGAGATCTTGAAGTCAGCTTTCTAATGACACCAAAATCACATCACGATTCAAAGCACACATAAAGTTATGATCAAAAGTGTAAGGGCTGGTAGACAGAAAGACCGTTTTGATCATAACTTTCTGTGTGCTTTGAATCGTGATGTGATTTTGGTGTCATTAGAAAGCTGACCTCAAGACCTCGAAATCGATATATAATTTGCATGTTTTTGATTTCCGACGAAGAAATTATGACCGTTTGAAGTTATGACCGTTTGAATTTCAGTTAGTTAGAGGGGGTTAAGTGCCAAAAATAATAGTTAGAGGGGGTTAAGTGTCACTGAGGCATAGTTTGTCACACCCCAAAAATGAGAAGTGACCAGCCGTGAACCATGAGGCTAATCCATGGAACACGTAGCCTGAATAAATCAAAGTAACCGAAAATCAAATGATCGCTTTTTCGTTACTAATCAAATCAAAAGCCAAATGTGTCTCATCATAAACATGGGGCACAACTATCCCATGAACCAAACAATATCCAATGATCCAACAATAATAAAAAGAATTTGTTATCTGACAATTGTTTTCAATGCGGAAGCATTTATTAAAATAAAATTAGAATGAGACACCCTAAGGAGGTCAACCAAAATAAATCCTCGAGATGCCGCCAGAATCCTTGCCTAACTCTCCAACTAGCCTGAAAGAGAAGTTGGAATAAATCCGTCAGCTGACGAGCTCAGTGAATAGCAAGTATGTATAATAAATAAAGTTGAAAGCGGGGATAAAAATAATTTCCCATTAAACATAATTTGGCATACGAGGTGTCCGGCAGAATAACAATTAATCAATGAAGTATTTAACCAATAAATATTCTTGGTGGTGATCACAACATTAACTCCATCAACAATGGGGAACCACAATCAAACAGTACCATGGCCAAAATAAATCTCATCAAAATTGGATCCAATATCGAACTTAGAGTCACCAGGGTTGGCAGCCCGTGGTACTTTTCCCTAAGACGATCCGGCGAAGGAAAGCCGTTGAGCATTAGGGTCATCGGCCTAACACGGTCTTTTCCCCAATGGCCAGGGTCACCAACACGAGAAGGAATAAGTTCCCTGGACTTCCGAAATAAATGTTCCCATTAATATCCACCAAGTTCTCACCAAAAAGAATATTAACAATTGATCTCATAAAATTCATCGCATGCCAATTTATAGAACAACTTATAAACAATTTTGAGTCTCCAAATAACATTCATATAAATTTCTGAAGGAAAATACTTTTAAGGAACAAAGGAATCTTTCGAAAATACGTAACATACTTAACTACTCACCTGAATCCAAGGTAATATACCGAACAATGCGAAATGAAGTTAACCTGAACAAAAGAATAATATGAACTGATCATCTAATCTGCGAATTACGCTGACCATAAAACTAGCTAGGAAACAATATATCAACAAACTACCCAATCTCCAATTTAAGTTCCTAATTCTTAGTACCCAACCGAAACTATAAGACCCAACTTCTAAACCTTATTTTATTCCAACTCCAACCCATGATCTGTTCTTCACTTACCCAATATGTTCTTGCCAATAAAACCAAAACATGTTCCTCTTTCCAATATAATATACTAGTCGTGCATTAAGCCAAGATTGCACACCCATCTACCGAGATTAATCATAATCAACAACACCCATGCACGCACCTCACACCGCACCACGTCGCACACACAAACCCACACGGCACACACATCTCTCAAACCCACCATGCCTCACAAAAGGACAACCTCCAAACCCAATAATTTAACTCGACCCTTGTGCGGCAGTGCCCAATCCATGGGCCTATCGCTTGTGAAATGGTAGATCAAAAGAGCGAGAGAGATGAAGTGAAATATTACCTCAAACGACTCCAAAGATAATCTCCTCTGTAATACGGCTGCTGCTCTTCTCGAACATCAGAAGTTCTCTTATGCTTCTTATCTCAGACGTTCTCTCAAACAAAAACCCTAATAACCTTTTGAATATCTGACTAAGTACAACTCTTATATAACTACCCCTAATAACGTGGTACCCTAAATTATATCTAATTAGTATTAGATAGAACGTAACACAATTTATAAAATTACTATTCGGTTCCACTATTTTACCCAACATCAATCTCATACCCCAAATATTACAATCGTGTCAACAATATCCATAGCGCGTACAAAATAATTACTTGGGAACCAACCACCACTCCAATTAATAAACGGCCAATATAATTAATTAAATAAATAAATATGCTAGGCTGTAACATAGTTAGAGGGGGTTAACTATAATTTACCCATACTAATTCTTCGGATTCAATAATATCATACTCTAACTACATTACGTCACCAATGTACATGTAAAATAGGTGTGATTATCCCAATAACGAATTAAATCACTTACGCTACATTCTCCTCCAATACCCTCTCCAAAGTCTAAGAAAAATAATATTCCTAAGGAATGACTCCATGATACTATGCGATACCGATGCACGTCAAATAACAAAAGTTCTAACAAATGGCAGTAGGACTCTGGGGACTCGGACCTCCACTAAATGAACATGATAAAAATGAATGCAAAAGTTTTTTTTTTTTTTAAACCTGGCTCTGATACCACAATTGTCACACCCCAAAATGGTAAGTGACCAGCCGTGAACCATGAGACTAACCCATGGAACATGCAGCCTAAAAAGAAAAATAAATTAAATGCCAAAGCTTTGAATCACTGAGTAAATTTTATTCAAAACAGTATCAGCCAAAAAGATTCAGACAAAAGCATGGGGCACAAACATCCCACGAACCAAATAATACCAAGTGATCCACCAATAATAAAAGAATTCAATAATTGACAAATGTTTCAAATGCGGAAGCGATTAATAAAATAAAAATATGATGAGACACCCTAAGGAGGTCAACAACGAAATCCCCAAGATGCCGCCAGAGTCCTTGCCTAAATCCCTGACTAGCCTGAAATAGAAGTTGAAATAAATCCGTCAGCTGACGAGCTCAGTGAGTCGTAAAGCATGTATATTAATACAGTTCTAAAACATGGCTAAAAATAGTTTATCACGTTCACATATTTTGGCATACGAAGGTGTGCATCAAACCAACAAATAAAGCCATAAATCATTTACCAAAAAGTCTCAATGGTGATCACAATCCAATCTCCAACAACAACGGGGAACCACAACCAATACCAAATAGAACCAAGTGCCAGTGATTATATCTTTCAAAAATTGGATCCAATATCGAAACTTAGAGTCACCACGAGTAGGCAGCCCGTGGAACTTTTCCTTAAGAACGATCCGGTCAATAACAACCGTTGAGCATTAGGGTCACCGGCCTAATCCGGTCTCTTCCCTAATAGCCAGAGTCACCCGCACACAGAGGATTAATTTCCCTGGACTTCCAAAATATGTTCCCATTCGATATCCACAAAGTTCTCACCAAAAGATTATTCGATCAACAAATGGTTTCACCGATACCGCATGCCAATTTAATATAATCAAATATAAACAATATATATGTTTCCAATTTCAATAATAAATTTTTCAAAACAACAATTTAAAGGACACAGTGAAGTTCGAAAATACGTAACATGCTTAACCACTCACCTGGATCCAAAAAGTAGTGCAACTCGAACACACAAAAAGATGCTAACCTGAACAAAGAATCATATAATAATATTATCACTAACTGAATTCGGGCAAATGTAAAATTAGAATTAACAAATCCTAGAACTAACTAACTGAATCCGTGAGAACCGTACAAAACCCAAACTTTAATTTCGAATTCAGACAATATATCTCCCATGCAGCCACCTGTTCTCCCTTCCAGAATTCCAACCTAAGTCCAAGTAAATCATTCATCATTTCCCACTCGCACCACGACAAACTTTCTGCTCTAAACTCTAGTTTTTGCACTTTCTTTAGTCATTAACCATTACCTAATCCTCCAATATCCACCACAACAGCCGCCCACTACGAAACACAAAAACACAGTTTGAATAATATAATAGAAAGGGAATTAGTAAGACCACCAGTTGAATGAATACTCGAACTTGAGAACCCTCGAAGCACAGTTTGTTTTTGTTTTCCTCAGAACGATATGTTCAATATGACAGAAACCCTACTCAGCTTATAGATATAGCCTTAGGTAGTACCCACTAATCACAAGCACCCACAATTATAGCCATTCTGGTTAAACAAAATATCTAAAATTCTAACTGAGGTAAAAACTAAATTACTATGGTTAACTAAGCTCATACCCCTGTAGTTATAATATCGGCAATTGCACCCGTTGTGTACGCAAAAATAATTAATCGGGATCCAACCTTAACACCCAATTAAATAATGGCCAAAATAATTAATAAATTAAATAAAATTCTAGGCCGCAACATGAACGGTTTAGATTAACAATAAACACGCGGTAGGACCGAAAACGGTGGTGGTGGAAAAATGAGATTTTCCACCGCCAGTGAAAAGAATTTAATCTCTTTTTGATAATCATGCACACTTTTTTTCTTTTGAATTTTAGAGTTGAAAGTGTGTATTTTTAATTTTTTTTGCTAAAAGACCAAAAAAAGAGTGTGGATATCACAAAAGGAAGTATAGAAATCAATTCCCTATATAAGAAGTGGTTATTCCATGGCTAAGAGAACCAAAGGAAAACAATAAGCACAAATCCTCATTGGCCACCATGTTCACTAAAATGCTCAGTATTTTTGTTGTTATGCTTCTGGCATCCAACAAAAATTGTTCTGGACTCACCTCAAACCCTAAAATCAGATGCATAGAGAAGGAGAAACAAGCTCTACTCAAGTTCAAAGAAGCTCTTATAGATGACGGCGACTCTCTCTCCTCATGGGGGAGCGAAAACGATAAAAAAGAGTGTTGCAAATGGAGAGGAGTCAAGTGCAACAATCGCACCGGTCACGTAGCCGTGCTCAATCTCAGTACATGGTCTCTGACCGGTAAGATTAGTCCTTCATTACTTGAATTGCAGCATTTGAAGTATCTAGACTTGAGTAAAAATTATTTTGAAGGGAGTTACGCCCCAATTCCTAATCATCATCTTGGAAACGTTTCCCGTCTACAATATCTTTCTCTAGGCTGGAATTATAACTTGAATGGTGGGAATCTCGAATGGCTTTCTTATTTTCCATTGTTAAGACACCTTGATCTTCACTTCGTTAACCTTAGTGAAGCAACCAATTGGCCTGAATTAGTTATTGACAATCTTCCTCTCTTGGAATACTTGAGATTAGGCGATTGCTACCTTCCGAATCAAGTTCCTCCAACACATCCTCTTAATTCTTCTCTGTATCTCACCGTCGTTGATCTCTCTGACAATTCTCTGTCTTCTTTTAATCCCGATGCTTTCGGGAAAATGATATCCCTTGTGCATCTCTATCTTACTGATACTGATTTCGTTGGTGGAATTCCAAAGTCTTTTGCTAATTTGAGTCGTTTGGAATCGCTGGAACTGCCGGGGTCCGATGTGACAGAACAAGTTGCCGTAGTTCTTGATAAATTGTCGGGGTCAGAGAAGTCGTTACAAATCTTGAATTTTGGTTCGAATCAACTTAGTGGTACTTTACCTGATTTTACAAGGTTTTCATCCCTTAGGGAACTGTATCTCGGTAATAACAAACTCACTGGGGCTTTTCCTAAGAGTTTTCGACACGTGCTTCCGAATCTTGTTGTCCTGGAATTACACGGAAATCAAATTGCTGGGATGCTTCCTGATCTGACCGCTTTTCCATCACTGACACGGTTAGATCTTTCAAACAATTCCTTGAATGGGACCATTGACAAAAGTATTGGACAACTTTCGAAGATGGAATATTTGGATGCCTCTATGAATTCATTGGAAGGCATTATCTCTGAAAGCCACTTCTCAAACCTCTCTAGCTTGAAATATTTGGACTTCTCTCTTAACCCACTAGTTTTCAGCATCAGCTCCAACTGGATTCCTCCTTTTCAATTAGATATTCTACGGTTAAGGTCTTGCAAGTTGGGGCCTGATTTCCCAGAATGGCTTCGACATCAAAACAATTTCTCCGTGCTTGATGTCTCTGGAGCTGGAATCTCTGGTGTTGTCCCGAATTGGTTTTGGGATCTACCACCCAGTTTGGCTGAGTTAAATACCTCTCATAACCAGATGAAGGGCTTGGTGCCTGATTTATCTTCCGTGGTTTCTTTATTTTCCATGGATTTAAGTTCAAACTGCTTTAGAGGCCAAATACCGCGACTTCCTTCCAGTATTTTAAAGACTTTGGATCTATCCAAAAACTTGTTTTCGGGGTCCATTTCGTTCATATGTGCAAATAACGCGACTTTCTTCGAGTTATTGTTTCTTGACCTCTCAAGTAACCATTTATCGGGAGGGCTTCCCGACTGTTGGGATCGGGAACATTTTCCAGGACTCCAACTGATCAATATGGCCAACAACAATTTATCCGGAGAACTTCCTATATCATTGGGTTCCTTAACTAGCCTCGGAGGATTGCAGTTATGCAACAATAATTTCTCCGGGGAATTGCCTGAGTCCTTGAAGAATCTCAAGTGGTTGAAAATTTTTGACTTGGGATTGAACAGATTTACCGGAAAAATACAACCATGGTTGGGGACACATTTCCCGACATTGATGATTCTTAATTTACGCTTCAACAAATTCTATGGACACGTACCTCGACATATTTGCCATCTTAACTCCATCCAAGTTTTGGATTTCTCTCAAAATGATTTGTCAGGAGAGCTACCGCGGTGTTTTGACAATTTTTCTGCTTTGGTTCAAGGAGATAATTACGTGGAAGAAACCATCGCTTTTGTATTTTTCAACACCATTTTCCGGAGTTATGTATTAGTGCAATGGAAAGGACAAGAAAGGGAGTTCCGGAACAAACTGGGACTGCTAAAAATCATTGACCTTTCTAGCAACAAGTTGTCCGGGGAAATTCCTCGGGAAATCACGAGTCTTGCTGAGTTGGTCTCCTTGAACCTGTCGAGAAACAATTTTACCGGTAAAATCGTCCAGAACATTGGTCAAATGAAGAGCTTGGAATCTCTCGACTTGTCTGAGAATAGACTTTTTGGCGAGATTCCTACAACCCTGGCTCGTCTAACTTTTCTAAGCGTTTTGGACTTGTCGAACAACGACTTGTCTGGGAAAATCCCAACAGGCACCCAACTGCAACGGTTCGATGCCTCGGTTTATTCTGGGAATGCTCAACTTTGTGGGGATCCACTTCCAGATAAGTGTCCGGGGGAAGAACAAGGCGGTGCTCCTGGGAATAAGAAAGGGATTCAAGAAGAAGATGATGCGGACTGGTTTACTACACCAGCATTTTATATCAGCTTGGGCGTTGGCTTTGCATGTGGATTCTGGGCAATTTTTGGCACAATTCTCTTTAGCAGTGTGTCAAGATATGCCTGGTTCAAATTCTTGGACAAAGTAGCAGATTGGTTGTACGTTACCACAACAGTGAATTTTAATAGACTGAAGAGGCAATTTCGGGACTAATCGGTATGTGTCCTTTCAAGATTGTTTCTTTTATTTCTTTTTTCTCCAGTCCTCCCAGCCTATATAATTGCATATCGATACCATTACTGTTGTTGATGTTGTTGTGCATGCAGGCATTGGTTTCATGGTATACCCTTCTTTCACAATGTAACCCAGAATTTAAGTGCAAAAACTTGATTGAGTTCTTCGTTTCTTTTGGTTCTCTTTTTCTACTCGCAAAATTCAATCTATTTGGAAAATGGTCTAAATGGAGTAGTTGTCTTTGGCTCTTCAATGCTGGGATTCATAACCAAACAAATGGTCTAAATATATAGTTGTCAAATGGTCTAAACAAATGGCTCTTCAATGCTAGTTTACTTTGACAACTCAATGATTGTAATTTGGCGACACTCATTTGTATACCAACATAACTTAACTTTACGGCATGTCATATATTTGACTTCAAGCAGAAGAGTTGCATTTATAAGTGATTATTGATATACTTCAATTTTTTTTTTTGGTTGTTTCCTTTTTTTCCCCTGTTTTAATTTCCAGGAAAGCTAGTATACCTGACCTGAGGCACCAGCCGCTTGGAATGAATTTTTCGATGGACGGTATGGAAGTCTTTGATACCAGCTCTGGGTAGACCTGTGTTGAGGGAAAGGAAAGTATCAAATGAAATAACATTTCCTTCTTAAGGGGACTGGGAACTCTGTTCTACTACTATGTTTTGTTTGTCCCATTTTGGTCGGACTTGTTCGTAAAACGACGGGAAGGGTCTCGTTTGAAGTATTGTATATATCCTTCAATTTCAAGCAATAAGAAACGGGTCTGGAATTTTATTCCATCTGCATTTTGGTTAAGTACTCTGCTTATATCATGCTTCGAGTTTAGGGTGTTAATTACTTACACACAGTTGATCCCAAACTTGGGAAAACGGAGATTGCGCAGTTGATGGCTTCACAACCGTCTAATGCAAATATAATCCTGACAATGGGAATCCAAATAAAACCGTCTAATGCATGGTGGTTTTCATTTTCTAAAGATTAGTTCGCTTGCCTTTTTGAAAAAAAAATTCCAACTCAGAAAACACTCATTACCCATACTTTTAATTATTACTCTCATTTCTCTCTCCACTTATTACCCCTATCTCCAATCATTATTCTCATTTCTCTCTCTATCACTCTCCACTCATTACCCTAAAAACCAAACCCGAAATTCTCAAAAATCCATCCAAAATATAGAGAAAATTTGAACTATTGTTAGTACTTCGCATGTTGTGGTCATTTATGTTGTTATAAAAAAAAATCGCATTTGTTAGTCTCGCGTCAAATTTTTGTGATTTATCGGTTCGACTCGATGACAGGAGTACACTTTTTAAACTCTTTCTGTCTTAAAGTGTCATCTGCCCTTAAATCAGTTCTTATCAGTCTTGGGTGGGGGGGGGGGGGAGGGAGGGGGGTGTGTTTGGGAGAATGGAAGGCATTGAGTTGCATTATAGCTATTGAAGATCTTGGAACATCTTTGCTGTTAAGACTTAAACTAAGGAATAGGCTCCTTCAAAGTCAGATAAAAATCTTTTGAGGAACAGATAGAAATCTGCAAGGAACCATCAAGTTTGTTCGGTTTTTGTTGGAAATTGGCTAGAATTCCTAAATTGACTAGGATTCCTTTTCCTATTCGGTTTAGGTTTATTTAGTGTTTTCCTATAAATAGGGACCTTGGGGGTTCCTAGGGTTATGGTCTTTTGTTCAAGGGCTTAGATATTAGGGTTTTGTTCATCTCTTAGGGTTCCACCAGAGATTTGTCCCTAGATATCTGTTTGGTGCTTCAAGTAGAGTTACGGGTATAGCCGGCTCTTTGTTTCTCTCCCCATTTATAGTGGATCCTCTTGCTCTTTTCCCCGTGGAGTACGTTCTTGCTTTGTGCTTGAGCGGAACCACGTATATCCTTGTGTTCTTGTTTATCGCTTGTTGATTTGTTATATTCTCAATTTCGTGTTCGGCACAACAAATTGGTATCAGAGCTTTGGGTTTCAATCCGAGGCTTTTGTTTTCCGCTGTGTATTGTGCAATTGGTGATCGTTTCAATGGCGACTCGTTTCGAAATTGCGAAGTTCGATGGGCAGAGCACTAGCTTCAGTTTATGGCGTATTAAGATGAAGGCTTTGCTTGTTCAACAAGGATTACACAAGACTTTGTTGGGAAAATCGAAGAAACCTGCTGATATGCAGGATAGTGTGTTCGAGGATCTCGATGCGAAGGCGCTCAGTTCGATTCAGTTGTGTTTAGCCGATGATGTGCTTCGCGAGGTTGGGGAGGAGGATACTACTGCCGGTATTTGGTTGAAGTTGGAAAGTATCTATATGACGAAGTCTCTTACCAACCGGTTGTATTTGAAGCAGCGCCTTTATACGTTTCGTATGAGGGAAGGTACGCCCGTAAAAGACCATCTAGATGAGTTAAATCGAATTATTATGGATTTAAAAATATTGATGTTGTGATTAATGATGAAGATCAAGCCCTTATTGTGTTATGTTCTTTGCCTGCGTCTTATGAGCATTTTGTTACTACCCTACTTTACGGGAGAGATACGATTTCCATGGAGGATGTTAAATCTAGTTTATATTCAAAAGAATTAAGGAAAAGGTATCTAGTGAAAGTGAGGTTTATGCTGATTGTTTGGTAGCGCAAGGAAGAACTTCTGAGAGGGATAATAGGAGAGGGGTTTCTGGCTCTCGTTCCACAAATCAGGAAGTAAAGTGTTTTTACTGTAGGAAATACGGGCATATGGTGAGAAATTGTCCTAGGTTGAAAAATAAGGACAATTTTGAAGAGAAGGTTGTTGCTGGTATTGTTGAAGAGGATTCCGACGATTCACTTATGGTTCTTTCTGTGAGTGTCGGTGATGTCTGTTCGAATGCCGAATGGATTCTGGACTTCGGATGTTCTTACCACATGTGTCCGAATAAAGATTGGTTCAATACTTATGAATCGGTCAGTTGTGGTACAGTTCTTATGGGGAATAATATGCCCTGTAGAATTGTTGGGATTGGAACAGTTAAAGTCAGAATGCATGATGGTTTTGTGAGGACGTTGTTTGGTGTTCGACATGTACCAGATTTGAAAAGGAACCTTATCTCTTTAGGCACTCTTGACTCTTTGGGTTGGAAGCATACCACTGAAGGTGGAGTCTTGAGGGTTTTGAAGGGTGCTCGTGTTTTGATGAAGGGTCGGAAATCAAATAACCTCTATGTGCTTGATGGTAGTACGATTGTGGGTGCTACATCTTTGGGTTCTTCATCGGTGAATTCGAGGTTGACTCAGTTTGGGTTTTTAACTCCGTGGTGGAGTCGGTAATTAACTCCGTGGGGAGTTTGAGCAGATCTTCGTGTGTATCCGAGAGGGATGCGTTGGGTGGGAGGTGCCCGTTGGAAGATAGAGGCTTAATTTGGAGGCATGTGCGGCTGGATCTCCTGAGTCGCGTTTACAAGGTCAAGCAGGTGTGCTTGAGCCTTGTTCGTTTGTGCCGTTGGTGATTGCCCCGTGGGGGGCTTTTGGGGGAGATGAGCGATTGAAGGAGAGGATTGCCTATAGTGTTGAGTTCGATGGAATTCAAGTCAAGGTGGAGATTTGTTGGAAATTGGCTAGAATTCCTAAATTGACTAGGATTCCTTTTCCTATTCGGTTTAGGTTTATTTAGTGTTTTCCTATAAATAGGGAAGGGTTATGGTCTTTTGTTTAGGGTTCCACCAAGGGTTTGTGTCTCCCTTTTGGGTTCCACCAGAGATTTGTCCCTAGATATCTGTTTGGTGCTTCAAGTAGAGTTACGGGTATAGCCGGCTCTTTGTTTCTCTCCCCATTTATAGTGGATCCTCTTGCTCTTTTCCCCGTGGAGTACGTTCTTGCTTTGTGCTTGAGCGGAACCACGTATATCCTTGTGTTCTTGTTTATCGCTTGTTGATTTGTTATATTCTCAATTTCGTGTTCGGCACAACAGTTTTAATGAAATGAGCTCCTTTAATAAACGTTGGAATAGGGATCTCGTAGGTTTAGTTGAAATGCACGTAAACTGACAACTTGAGTTGACAAAGGGAAAAAAAGGGATTTCCACCGAATGTTTTCGTACTAGAAAAAGGGTAATGATCTTTGCACTTTATTTTTTTTATAAACGCACTCAAAAATTTGTTATTCGGTGCTTAAAACCGTACTCACAAGCACTAAAACAATAAATTGTAGAGTGCATTTATGAGAAAGTCAAGTTTGGAAAATTATACATAACGAGTCAATTCTACATAACGAGTCACGGTCCCACGGACCCAAAATGGTGACATTTTGACATTTTTGCTCAGTATTCCACCGCTAGTCTGTAGTTCTCGCAATCAATCTTAGAAGAATTCTTTGACAAATTCCCAGTCCCCCACGTAAGAACACCAAGCAAAATTCTCATCCGGATTTCAGTGATGGACAAGGACAGAACCAGGATTTTATCCGGCGAAATGTATACTAAAAAAAATCTAGTAGTGGCGAGACTATATAAGTTGGGCATAATTTTTTTTTACGTATAATAATTGCATTTTCTAAAATTTTTGTCGTGGCGGTCGCCACCACTAGACCCCCTGGTCCCATCCTTGGTGGTGGAGGAAGCATGTGCCCACTAGGCCTCAAACACTCCATCCTTAAATCTTATCCGTCTGGGGTGCCTTAAAGAAACTTAGCATTAAAGATGGTGATTTCCCACTTGAGAAAATCTTTTGAATGGCGGAGCCGTGAATAGTTGTTTACGGAGCCAATCGTGACTGTTCAAAAGTATTTTTGGACGGTCCGGATATTAATGTGCTCTTCCCCAGAAAAGTTTCATTTAAATTCGGACCGTCTAAAGTCGAAACTGACGGCTTGGATTGCGCGGAGCCGTAAATAACTTCTTCACGGCTCCGCCGTGAATAAGTTTCTCTCTCCCCACTTACACTTGGTGCTAGCTAGCTCCACAGCTAGTTCTGCCAACCAATCCTGAAATCTTTATCCGGATTACATCCGTGGTGTCTTAAAGAAACTTAGCATTAATAAAGATAGTGATTTTTCACTTACACTCAGTGCTAGCTCTATAGCTATTTCTACTCAGAGCCTGCCCAGTGCTAGCTCTATAGCTATTTCTACTCAGAGCCTGCCCAGGGTAAGCCCAGCAAGCCCTTAGGCTAGGGCAACCCCAAAAAAAATTCATGTCCATTTTCTTATATATATTTATATTTTGACGAGGATGTAGAACAAAGGATGAAGTTGGTTTGTTGGTTAGCACCATGCATTTTAAGTTCCCATCTTGAAGGTCATGAGTCCCATATTCGTGAAACACTAATACATCACAGACTTAGCAAGATTATGGGCAATTAATTCTTACAACATTTCCAGGAACTTTAGTGATTGCCACATAATCAAATTTCTGCACCAAACCTAGAGTATCTGATGCAGGGCACAGTAAATATCGTTTAGAGAAACACTCTCTAGACTCTTTTTAATTCAATATCAATAACAACTCCCTTTGCCCAAAGGCTTACAACTTATTATATAGGAAAAAACCCTAACCCTAATTGAACCCTAATTCTTGTAGAACAAGAAAACATAAAATATGAAACTAATAAACTATAATTGGAAAACTGAATACTCTAGAACACTTATTCCTAAAATTAAAACTCCCTAACAAAATTACTAAAACCAAAATACGAAAAACTAAATAATGCTATTTATTAAATTATTTTCAATTCTCATTCTGCATCAATATCCCTAATTACAGGTTTGACAAAAACATCAGCGCACTCCATACACCGCAAAGCCTGAACTAACTAGCACTAAGCTGTCCGTTAGTGCGCAATTCCAATTTGTTGAATCTTTTCCCATGAGCCGAACGTAACGCATCAAGAACGTACGGCCACAGCTTCCACCATTAAGGCTGAAGATGCACAAAAGAGACAAAGCTGACAAAGAAAGCCCAAGCCACTGCTGTGGTAACAAAGACCAAATACTATTCCACTCGATGTTCACCATCACTGACTCCTTCAAACACCACTCTATTCCGAATAAGCCAAAAAACCCATATAACACACAGATTTCTTCAGTATAACAATGCTCCTACCAAGTGCCCCGCGAATCCCGTTAATTCTAGAAACCATTCCTTGAACGGAACAGGATTCCCTACTGTAAAATTCAAACCCAAAGATGTGACGCCCTCCACAAACGACGACGTGCATGCAGCAGAGTCACATTCAAAGAATAAATGATTCAACAGTCTCCTCACTTTGCCCAATCCGCACGCCGGACAGACCAAGTCTCCTGCCATGCCTCTCCTGAACAACACTACCTTAATTTAGTTGGGATAATCTTACGCAGCACCTTCCACAAAAATAAAGCTAGTTTAGGAGGAGGAAGGCTAGGAATATGAATAGCAGGGATTTTAGGAATGATTTCCTTTCTATTTCTGTTTTATTTGGTTGATTTTAGAAAGTGCAATTATTTTATGTAAAAAAAAAAAATTATCCCCAACATATATAGACTTGCCTCCGCTAAATTTTTTCAGTATTTTTTGCTATATACTAGTCCTTAAACCTCTTTTTTTTTTTCAAGAATGGAGGCCCAAAAAATATTTCAAAATTAAATTCAATGGGCCAAAGTGAAGTATTAGAAAGATAAGGTCTAAATTAAGAAAAAAAAAGCTTCACACTATATAGGATGGAAGATGATTTTCTGACAAGTTTCTTGACACTTGTTAGGATCGAAACACACACGCACACGATTTACGAGTATAAACAGTAAAGAAATCAACACAGCAATATTCGTGGTTCCCCAAAACCGGGTACGTCCACGGGAGCGGCTACTGTTCTTATTATCACAGTTTCTGTTACATTAGGGTTTTACAATAGAGAGCCTAATATACCCGCTCTATACAAACCCTAACACGAACCAAATCGGTAGCGCTACATGGAAACCCCTATAGCGCTACAACTAGCCCGAACCAATCCGGTAGCGCTACACAGAAAACCATGTAGCGCTACCCACACCTCTGATGAGCCACACTTTCCAACAATCTCCACCTTGGCGAATACACACTCGCCCCTTCAGGAGATAACCCCCCCACTCCAATCCAGTCAACTCGTGGGGGGCGTCTCCGATTGCCTAGCACCTGGAGACATTAACCAAGTTCAAGCAATGCTCGAACTTGTCAATAGTAACCGTCTTTGTCAACATATCAGCTGCATTCTCAGAAGTATGCACCTTTTCCAGTATCAAAGCACCTGCATCAATCAACTCTCTCACCTTGTGAAACCTCACGTCGATATGCTTGGTTCGAGCATGATACACCTGATGCTTTGCCAGATAAATGGCACTCTGACTATCACAATGCAACTGTACTCCACCTTGATCTATGCCAAGCTCCTTCACAAACCCTTTCAACCACAATGCTTCCTTAGCTGCCTCAGTCACCGCCATATACTCAGACTCAGTAGTAGATAAAGCCACCAGAGGTTGTACCATGGATCTCCAACAAATAGGCCCACCCACAAGTGTAAACACATAACCAGTTGTAGACCTTCTGTCATCCAAGCCCCCAGCATAATCCGCATCCACATACCCAACAACTGAAATCTGATCCCGTTGCCTACCAAACATAATCCCACGATCCGAAGTACCTCTCAAGTATCTGAACATCCACTTGACTGCCTTCCAATGCTCTCTGCCTGGTTTGGCCATGTACTTACTGACTGCGCTAACTGGATGTGCCAAATCGGGCCTCGTACAAACCATTGCATACATTAAGCAACCCACTGCACTCGCATAAGGAACACTTGACATATCCTCAATTTCTTCATCTGACACCGGACACTGAGCTGAAGATAATCTGAAATGACTTGCCAATGGAGTGCTGACCGGTTTGGCATTATCCATACTAAACCTCTCCAACACTTTCACCACATAATTCTTTTGAGATAACCACAACTTACCAGCTGACCTATCTCTTCGAATCTCCATCCCAAGTATCTTTCTAGCTGCTCCCAAATCCTTCATGTCAAACTCTTTACCCAATAAAGACTTCAACCTGTTAACCTCAACCATACTCCTTGCAGCAATCAGCATATCATCCACATAAAGAAGCAAGAAAATATAGGAACCATCATCAAGACTCTTTACATAAACGCAACAATCATACTCACAGCGTGTGTACCCAATCCGTATCATGAAAGAGTCAAACCTCTTGTACCATTGTCTTGGAGACTGTTTCAGCCCATAAAGTGACTTCTTCAACTTACAAACAAGATGCTCAGTCTCTGGCTGCTTGAACCCCTCAGGCTGCTCCATGTAAATGACTTCCTCCAATTCACCATGGAGGAATGCCGTTTTCACGTCCATCTGCTCTAACTCAAGATCATAACCACTGTCACGACCAAGATAATCCTGATTGACGTATGCCTCACCACTAGAGAAAAGACCTCATCGAAATCAATCCCCTTCCTCTGTGAATACCCCTTTGCCACTAACCGAGCCTTGAACTTTTCCCTATCCTTTTCTGTTGCTGCTTCTTTCCGCTTGTATACCCACTTACAACCCACTGGCTTCTTTCCCATGGGCAGTTCTTTCAACTCCCAAGTCTTATTCTTATGCAAAGACTCCATCTCCTCCACCATGGCTTCCATCCATCTGTCCCTTTCAGAACTCGTGATAGCATCCTGAAAAGTAGATGGATCCCCACTGGTAGTAGTCAATGCATAAGAAACCAAGTCTTCAAACCCATACCTCACTGGTGGCTTGACTGTGCGCTTGGTTCTCCCAGCGGCCAAGCTTTGTTGCTGCTCCTGCTGCTGTTGTTGATCAAGTTGTTCATCCGGTTGAGTATCACCCTTATCAATGCTTTCCAACTCAATCTCTACACCCTGCTGTCTGCTGCTCACTTCCTCTGACTCAGAATTTTGAACCTTCTGATGTGCCTTGATCATAGAGTCCTCATCAAATACCACATCCCTACTGATCACCACCTTCTTTGTCACTGGATCCCAAAGCTTGTACCCTTTGACCCCTTTCTCATAACCAAGAAAGATACACTGTCTAGACTTCGCATCAAGCTTTGACCTCTCATCACTGGGAACATGAACATAGGCCGGACACCCAAAGATTCTCAACCCTGAGTAGTCAACCTCTTTCTCTGTCCACATCTCCTCAGCTACCTTCCCTTCCAAAGAAGCACTCGGTAACCTGTTTATAACAAAGCATGCCAAACTCACTGCTTCTGCCCAAAAAACCTTCGGAAGTCCCGCATTCAATCTCAAACACCGTGCCCTTTCTGCTATAGTTCTGTTCATCCTTTCTGCCACCCCATTCTGCTGTGGTGTCTTCCGAACAGTAAAGTGTCGCTGAATCCCATGTTCCTCACAAAATTTCAGAAAAGGCCCATTCTTGAATTCCTTCCCATTATCTGTCCTGAGGCACTTAATCTTTTTCCCTGTCTAGTTTTCCACTTCAGCTTTCCATACTCTGAACTTAGCAAAGACTTCAGATTTGTGCTTCATGAAGTACACCCAAACTTTCCTCGAAAAATCATCGATAAAGGTCAAGAAATACAGAGATCCTCCTTTCGAAGCTACCCTCACTGGCCCCCAAACATCTGAATGAACGTAGTCAAGAATTCCCTTTGTTCTGTGAGTTGCATTCCTAAACTGCACCTTACACTGTTTCCCCAGAACACAAAACTTGCAGAAATCCAGTTTACATGATTTAACCCCTTTCAGCAGATTCCTCTTATGCAGCTCTAACATCCCACGCTCTCCCATATGTCCCAACCGCATATGCCAAAGCATGGTATCATCAGTATCCTCAGTTGTGGTGGCAGCAGCAACTCCACCTACAACTGTAGTTCCTATCAAACGATAGATATTACCAGCAATCTTAATACCCTTCATAATCACCAAAGCACCCTTCGTTACCTTCATGACTCCACCTCCTGTTTTATACTCACAACCATTAGAGTCTAAGGTTCCCAATGAAATCAAATTTTTCCTCAAATCTGGAACATGCCTAACTTCACTTAAGGTTCTTACAACACCATCAAACATTCTGATCTTAATTGTGCCTATTCCAATGACTTCACATGATACATCATTACCCATTCGAACATTACCACAATTTACTGACCTGTAGGAGTCAAACCACTCCCTGTTAGGCATCACATGAAACAAGCATGCTAGAAAGATACTTGGGATCGAAACACACACGCACACGATTTACGAGTATAAACAGTAAAGAAATCAACACAGCAATATACGTGGTTCCCCAAAACCGGTTTCAGAACTCGTGATAGCATCCTGAAAAGTAGATGGATCCCCACTGTAGGTGTCAAACCACTCCCTGTTAGGCGTCACATGAAACGAGCATGCTGAATCCAGAATCCATGAGTCTGCCAGGTGATCCGAAGTTGCTGAAACCGAAAGCATGTCACCGTCATCTGATTCCTGCTCTACAAGATTCGCAGAACTTGATGACCCATCTTTCCTCTCTCCTGCCTTTCCTTTCTTCTTCCAGTCAGTTCCCTTTCCTTTCTGCGGACAGTCTTTCTTCATGTGCCCCGGTTCATGACACTTGTAACACTTGAACTCAAACGTGCCCTCGGACCTGTTCTTTGACTGAGACCTCCCACGCCCCGAAACTGATTTACCCCTGTCCTTCTTCCTGCCACGATCCTCGTACCCCTTAACCACCAGACCTTCACCCTGCAGCGACTCTGTTTGTTGCTTGCGTTGATTATACGCCAGAAGGGCTGCAGTGACTTCCTCCAGTTCTAGGGTTTCTTTCCCCCAGAGTAAGGTTGTAACGAGAGTTTCGAGAGAAATCGGTAGTGAACACAGTAACATCAGCGCTTGGTCTTCCTCCTCAAACTTTACGTCAATCCGTTGCAGGTCGCTCACAACCTGATTGAACGTGTTGATATGCTGAATCAGATCAGCACCCTCGGCCATCTTCAACCCAAACAGTTTCTGCTTCAGAAACAGTTTGTTCGTCAATGACTTCGACATATACCTGCTTTCCAGTTTAGTCCAGACCCCAGCCGGCGATTCATCACCCAACACGTGATACATGACTTCATCTGCAAGACACAGACGAATCGTACTCACCGCCTTCATCTGGAGTTCTTCCCAATCGTCGTTTGACATGGCCTCTGGTTTCGCCTTCAGCCCCTTGTATAAACCCTGCTGCACCAACAGATCCTTTACCCGCTGTTGCCACAATCCGAAATTTGAAGTTCCATCGAACTTCATAACGTCGAACTTCGTAACAGACGAACTCGATGACATCGTTCTTCGCGTGATTAAAAACAGCCTGAAGCTCTGATACCACTTGTTAGGATCGAAACACACACGCACACGATTTACGAGTATAAACAGTAAAGAAATCAACACAGCAATATACGTGGTTCCCCAAAACCGGGTACGTCCACGGGAGCGGCTACTGTTCTTATTATCACAGTTTCTGTTACATTAGGGTTTTACAATAGAGAGCCTTATATACCCGCTCTATACAAACCCTAACACGAACCAAATCGGTAGCGCTACATGGAAACCCCTATAGCGCTACAACTAGCCCGAACCAATCCGGTAGCGCTACCCACACCTCTGATGAGCCACACTTTCCAACAACACTAAACATTGAGAAGGACATAGCCAGAAGTTTTAACGCCGATTCTATCATCGATGCTTTTGATGACATGAAAGAGTGTTGGACACAATTTAAGATGTCTCACTTTAGTAGATCGATTAAATTAAAATTAGTCTTTTTTGGTACTTTACGTGCATATATATGATAAACATCATTTACTATAGTTTTTATTATATAATTTTAATTTTTTCTAGATATTTTAATTTTTTCTAGATTCAATGACTTTTTATATTTTAGTTCGTCTTTTTAATTTTTGTACTAGTATACATTTCACCACTGCTAGGATAAAATCCTGACTCCGTCCCTGGCTCTGCGTAGGACCTCAACCACTTTTTCCAAGGATGTAAATTGGAATAATTCACATCTACTAGTTGTGGGAGAGTGCCAGATTAATAAATAATATTTCCTCCTTCTAACCATTTACGTAGCGACAAATTTTGCGGTATGGACATACTGTATAATTCAATGCTTAGAACTGTACTCACAAGCACTAAAACAATGTAAATTGTAGAGTACTGCATTAATTTACGAGAAAGTCAAGTGTGAAAATTATCTTCAGTAGAAAAAAATGGGTTAAGAGTTTCCTGGTAATCAAATTTTTCCTTGCCAAGCAAACCCCCAAGTCAATTATACATAAAAAGTCAACGAACCCAAGGAAAGAAGAGAGGATAGTATGTCAAAATAGTGATCTCCCACGTTTGCTCAGTATTCCGCAGCTAGTAGTTCTCGCAACCAATCTTAGAAGAATTCTTTGACAAAGTCCCAGTCAATCTCCGCGAAAAAACACCAAGAAAATACTTGTTGGTCAGCACGATCATGAAGGTCATGGGTTCAATACTTGTGCCCGTCATTCAAAGTCTTCTCTTTTTTTTGGGTCTTTTTCTAGTTTGTTTCTATAACTAAAATTGTCGCTTTCTTTTAATGACATCTTTGTGACGACAATGTTTTTGTCACTAAACATATCAACCAATACGCACCCACACTTAAATGTATATATATAAAGTGGTTATGCCATGGCTAAGAGAACTCAAGGGAAACAATAAGCACAAATCCTCATTGGCTTGTGTTTTTTGGCTTGATTTTGATCCTAACTATGGCCACCATGTTCACTAAAATGCTCAGATTATTTGTTGTTATGCTTTTGGCATTCAACAAAAATTCCTCTGGACTCACGTCAAATCCGAAAATCAGATGCATAGGGAAGGAGAAACAAGCTCTCCTCAAGTTCAAAGAAACTCTTAGAGATGATGGCGACTCTCTCTCCTCATGGGGCAGCGAAAACGACAAAAAGGAGTGTTGCAAATGGAGAGGAGTCAAGTGCAACAATCACACAGGTCATGTAGCCGTGCTCAATCTTAGTACATGGTCTCTGACCGGTAAGATTAGTCCTTCATTACTTGAATTGCAGCATATGAAGTATCTAGACTTGAGTGGAAATAACTTTGGTGGGAATTACACCCCAATTCCTAATCAACATCTTGGAAACGTTTCCAGTCTACAGTATCTTTCTCTAGGCGGAAATTATAACTTGAGTGGTGGGAATCTTGAATGGCTTTCTTATTTTCCATTGTTAAGACACCTTGATCTTAGCATGGTTGACCTTAGTGAAGCAACCAATTGGCTTGAATTAGTTAGTGACAATCTCCCTCTCTTGGAATACTTGAACTTAAGCGATTGCTACCTTCCGAATCAAGTTCCTCCAACACATCCTCTTAATTCTTCTCTGTATCTTACCGTCGTTGATCTCTCTAACAATTATATGTCTTCTTTGATTCCTGATGCTTTCGGGAAAATGATATCCCTTGTGCATCTCAATCTTGCGTATAATGATTTCGTTGGTAGAATTCCAAAGTCTTTTGCTAATTTGAGTCATTTGGAATCGCTGGAACTGAAATGGTCCCATGTGACGGACCAAGTTGCCGTAGTTCTTGATAAATTGTCGGGGTCAGAGAAGTCGTTACAAATCTTGAATTTTGATTCGAATCAACTCAGTGGTACTTTACCTGATTTTACAAGGTTTTCATTCCTTAGGGAACTGTATCTCGGTGGTAACAAACTCACTGGGGCTTTTCCTAAGAGTTTCCGACACGTGCTTCCGAATCTTGTTGTCCTGGAATTTTACGGAAATAAAATTTCTGGGTTGCTCCCTGATTTGACCGCGTTTCCAATACTAACGCGGTTAGATCTTTCGAACAATTCCTTGAATGGGACCATTGACAAAAGTATTGGACAACTTTCGAAGATGGAATATTTGGACACCTCTCTGAATTCATTGGAAGGCATTATCTCTGAAAGCCACTTCTCAAACCTCTCTAGCTTGAAATATTTGGACTTCTCTCTTAACCAATTAATTTTCAACATCAGCTCCAGCTGGATTCCTCCTTTTCAACTCGATACTATAAAGTTAAAGTCTTGCATGTTGGGGCCTGACTTCCCAGAATGGCTTCGAAATCAACACAATTTTTCCGAGCTTGATGTCTCTGGAGCTGGAATTTCTGATGTTGTCCCGAATTGGTTTTGGGATCTACCTCCCAATTTGAGTTACTTAAATACCTCTCATAACCAGATGAAGGGCTTGGTGCCTGATTTATCTTCCGCGGTTTCTTTATTTCGCATGGATTTAAGTTCAAACAGCTTTACAGGCCAAATACCGCGACTTCATTCCCATGTATCGGTCTTGGATCTATCCAAAAACTTGTTTTCGGGGTCCATTTCGTCCATATGTGCGGTTTCCTTTTTCGCGTATGTTGACCTTTCAAGTAACCAATTATCGGGAGAGCTTCCCGACTGTTGGGAACCTTTTCAATCACTACAAATGCTCAATTTGGCCAACAACACTTTATCCGGTGAACTTCCAAGATCAATTGGTTCCTTCTTTAACCTCAAAGTATTGCAGTTAAGCAACAATAATTTCTCCGGGGAATTGCCTGAGTCCTTGAAGAACTGCCCGCATTTGATAATTATTAACTTGGGAGGAAACAGATTCACCGGAAAAATACAACCGTGGTTGGGGACACGTATCCCGAATTTAATGATTCTTAGTATACGCTCCAACAGATTCTATGGAGACATACCTCGAGATATTTGCCTCCTTAACTCCCTCCGTGTTTTGGATTTCTCTCAGAATGATTTGTCCGGAAAGCTGCCATGGTGTTTTGACAATTTTTCTGCTTTGGTTCAAAGAGATTATAGCCTGAAAGAAACCGCCGATTTTGCATATTACAGCACCATTTACCTGGGGAATGTATTGGTGCAATGGAAAGGACAAGAACGGGGGTACCAAAGAAGACTCAGACTCTTAAAAATGATTGACTTTTCTAGCAACAAATTTTCGGGGGAAATTCCACAGGAAATCGCTAGCCTTGCAGAGTTGGTCTCCTTGAACTTGTCCAGAAACGATTTTACCGGTAAAATCATCCAGAACATTGATCGAATGAAAATGTTGGAATCTCTTGACTTGTCTAGAAATAGACTTTTTGGCAAGATTCCTCCAACCCTGGCTGCTCTAAATTTTCTAAGTGTGTTGGACTTGTCGAACAACAACTTGTCTGGAAAAATCCCAACAAGTACCCAACTGCAAAGCTTCGATGCCTCGGTTTATTCTGGGAATGCTCAACTTTGTGGGGCTCCACTTCCAGATAAGTGTCCGGGGGAAGAACAAGGTGGTGCTCCTGGGAATAAGAAAGGGATTCAAGAAGAAGATGATGAGGACTGGTTTACTATAACACCGGCATTTTATATCAACTTGGGCGTTGGCTTTGCAAGTGGATTCTGGGCAATTTTTGGCACAATTCTGTTTAGCAATGTGTCAAGATATGCCTGGTTCAAGTTCTTGGACGAAGTAGCAGATTGGTTGTACGTTACCACAATAGTGAACTTTAATAGACTGAAGAGGCGACTTCGGGGCTAATTGGTATGTGTCTTTCCAAGGTTGTTTCTTTATTTCTTTTTTCTCCAGTCCTCCCCGGCTATATAATTGCATATCCTTTTTTGGTTGAGTTATTGGTTTCTTTTGGTTCTCTTTTTCTATTCACAATATTCAATCTATTGAAAGCTAGCTTGGCTCTTCAATGCTAGGATTCATAACCAAACAAATGGTCTAAATATATAGTTGTCAAATGGCTCTTTAATGCTAGTTTTGCTAGTTTAGTTTTTCAAATCGATACCCTTTCTTCCTTTGACAACTCAATGATTGTAATGTAGCGAAACATATTTGTATACCAACTTCAATTGACTTCACGGCATGTCATATATGTTACTTCAAACAGAAGAGTTGTATTTAAAGTGTGATAATTGACATACCTCTTTTTTTTTTTTTCCTTTTCTTTCCCTTATGATGCAGATGTCATAGCGGAGGAGTATCACCGCAAGCATTCCAAGACTTATTTCTACTAAGCGGTTTTTTCGTAAATAACTGACCGAAGGATTTAGCTTTGGGCCCACTTGGGTTCGATCCGAAACGGCCCAACGGTCAAGACACATGGCCTGTGGCCATGTGCTATCTTTTTTTTAGCCGTTTTCGGCCGTTTAGGGCTCCAAAAGGCCAAATTTGCCGTTTTAGGAAATAATCTTTTTCTTATAACTTTTGGTAGGAAAATCCAATAATGTCCGTTCTTGTTGGAGAAGTTTTGTTTTTTCTTATATTTTCAGAATATGTAATAATTTCGGAATTTTCCGAAATTGGTAATTTTTCTTTTTCTTAGTCGGTTTAGGATTTGCGTCATATTTAAAGAGTTGTAAGCCTTACGGCTGAATGGTTGTTGATTATTATTGAAATTAAAAGAGTCTAGAGAGCGTTTTCTCTAACTTTACAGTTTGTGTTCATCTTTGTTGCACGTTTATTCCGTAGTTCATACGGTGCCTTGCATCACCTTCCATTCCTGTTTTCCAGGAAAGCTAGTATACCTGACCTAAGGCAGCGGCCACTTGGAATGAATTTTCGATCGACGGTGCAGAAGTCTTTGATACCAGCTCTGAGTAGGCCTGTGTTTAGGGAAAGGAAAGTATCTAATGAAATAACGTTTCCTTCTTACTGGGAACTCTGTTCTACTATGTTTTGTTTGTCCCATTTTGGTCGGATTGTCGGTAAAACGACAGGGAGGGTCTCGTTTGAAGTATTGTATATATCCTACAATTTCAAGCAATAAGGAACGGGTCTGGAATTTTATTCCATCTGCATTTTGGTTAAGTACTCCGCTTATATCATGCTTCGAGTTTAGGGTGTTAATTACTTGCACACAGTTGATCCCAAACTTGGGAAAACGGAGATTGCGCAGTTGATGGCTGGACAACCACAAGAAAATAATCCGGTCAATGTGAATCCCAATATCACCGACTGATGCGTTGTTTTTATGTTCTAAAGATTAGATATAACAAAAACATAGAGAAAATCTGAACCTTTTTGTGACAAACAAATCGTTAGTACTTTGCATGTTGTGGTGGTTTATGATAAAAAAAAATTATCATTTGTGATAATTTGGGTCGGCCCAGATATGGTCCAAACAGAAACTAAAGTGGACTAGAAGTATAGATGCAATTGTTAGGGTCATTATATAACTACAATCCTTAACATGAAGGATTTTAAATCACTACTCTGAAGTAGTTAATTTCAAATCTATCATAAAAGAGCTCTCAAACTCCATTTTCATATCCTATGTAAACTATCAAATCGCAGTTTGAAATCCATAGCCATCCAAACTGACCCCTAATTCCAAGGCCACCTTCCCTTTTAGGCTGGCAAAGAGAATCCCAAGCTACTCTATTAGAATGAGAGTAATCCTCAGAACCATATCATAATAAAATCCTAAGAAGACAATATAAATTGAGCAATTATCTCTTATTATTTGGTGTATACAAATTGTAGGTCACTGCTCAAGTTGTGCTTCTCGGTGATCTGTTACTGTTGTTACAACTTAGAAAACAATCAAATTCTTTTCATACTCAAGCACAAGTTGTGATTCAGTACTGCTTAACTGCCTCAACCAAATTCTTGGATCCAACATCATGATGTAGAACATGCTTCTTTCCCATTAGCTAGCTCATCACCAACAATAGCACTATCCCCGATTATATTCTCATTCTCAGGCACAAAATCTAGCAACGCCTCGTAACCTTCACAATTTTTGGGCCCTTTTCCATCTAGAAGTACCGCATCTGTTGTTGAGTACTCTAATGCATTTAAGGGGAAACTAATTTGATTCACATTTTGCTGTAACCGTAAGTTTTGCCATAATTTGTTCCTAATATATATATACATACTAGTAGTAAAGAAAGACTTGATCGATGGGGTCATCTAGCTACCCTATTAATTCATCATGATTAAGAATTAGTACTTACCTCTATGCCTTGAGGTCCATATATATATATATATATATCATCGACTTCAAGTACATTTAGCAGCTCTGCATCTCTAGTATTAGTAGTTACGATGATTCTACTTCCTGAACCGAACCAATCACGGCTCCTAGCAAGCGCATTTATTTGGTCCAGTTCAGTCACATTGTCCAGAATTACAAGTACCCTTTTTTTGCCAACCGCATCTTTAATCAAGTCAGTTCTCCTCTTTTAACATCGTCTCTATTTCTATTTCTAAATTGTCGTCAACTGTTGGGAGGATATCCGAAAGCAACTGCTTTTGTAACGCAACTAGTCCATTGGGTTGTTGTGAAATAACGCTTACATCTTCAAGAAAACTGCTGGCTTCAAAGCTATGAAAATTCTGGTTATACAAATCTCTTGCAATGGCAGTTTTGTGAATTTGCTCCTTCAAAGTCAGAAATCTTTAAGGAGCCATCAAGTTTCTCCGGTTTCAATGAAATGTGATCTCCCGTTATAAATGTTAGGATTAGTTTAAATGCACAAAAACTGACTACCTGAGTTGTTAAAAAAAAAAATTGGGTTTCAATGGAATGTTGGGTAGATAGAGGTTACACAAACAGCTTCCGTACTAGAAAGAGGGTAATGATTTTTGCACTTTATTGTTTTTACAAATGCACTCAAAATTTTGTCATTCAGTGCTTAAAACTGTACTCACAAGCACTAAAACAATAAATTGATGAGAAAGTCAAGTGTGAAAATTATCTTCGGTAGAAAAAAAAAGGGCCAATTGAGTAGGAGGACATACTATAAGGTTTTTTACCATAATAAGGACATAAATATTTTTCTTTAAAGTCTAAAGGACATTTTGTCCAGAATTTACAAAAAAAGCCCTTATATCACGCGACCCTCACGCGAGCCCAAAATTACAAAAAAAATTTGAGCAAAATTACAAAAGTTCACTACGGCTCTCAAACTTCACTTTTACGCCAAATTTCTCTGGAAACGAAAAGGGAGAGAGAGAATCGACAGAGAATCAACAGGAAATCGGAAGATCGTTTTCATTTCGATCGATCGATCACAAATGGAACGTTCGGTGAGTTAATCGACCTTGTTTTCACTTCTCATCCTCTTGATCGAGTTCTTCATTGTCTTCTTCATCTTAGGGTTTCATGTCTGTATCTGAATGCATGTTCTCGTTTTGATTTCTCTATCTCCTTCTAACTTAGGGTTTCATGCTGTATCTGCTCTATCTCCTTCTAACTTAGGGTTTCATGTTGTATCTGAATGTATATTGGTAAATCTGTTCGATTCTTGTAGTTTGAAGCAAGAATGGTTGGTTGGTTTCACAGTTGATTTCATCGTATTACTGGAGATTCTCTGTAATGAACGATTTGGTACATCTGTTTGTTTTGTGCTCGTATCTGTTTGCTTTTTGACATTTTTTTGGTACATCTGTTTTGTAGTTTGGAACAATGTAGGTCTGTTTGTAGGTCTGTATCTGTTAGTACACTTGGTACATCTATTTTTGTCTTCTACGTATATCGTTGTGCCTGTATTAGCTTATTTTGTAAGTTTTTAGTTTCTTTTGAGAACCTTTTTTCAGAGTTTCTGTTCACCAATTCATGGATCCTAAAGAACGAAGTGCAAACTAATATGCCTTCAATATCGTACTTATTTTGGTAATTTGGAACAATGTAGGTCTGTATCTGTTTTGTAGTTTGGAACAATGTAGGTCTGTATCTGTTAGTACACTTGGTATATCTGTTGATTTGTGTTTTTTTATTCTGAACAGGAAGATGTAGCAGAACCGATTAGAATGTTAACAGCAAAAAAGGTAAGATTTAAGATGCGAGCAAGAAAGAACTCACCTTCAATTGCTGGAAAGAAAACAACAGATCAAAAGGAAGATGATGATGATGAAACACAGATAAAGGAAACTGAACAGGAGAAGAATGACATCGAAACGCCACAGAAAAGGAGGGCTTCACAGAAATCACCTGTTCAAAAAACTCCATCGAGGAGAATAACAAGATCTCTTACCAAAAGAGGAATAAGAACAAGGGTGTCAAAGAAAATGGAAGCGACGATTGAAATAAAAAAGAAACCTGTTCGAAAATCAAACAGAAACAAGGAGACTGGAAATGAGGAAGAAGATGATGTAGTAGTCTTAGAGGAAGACGATGAAGAGGACGAGCATGAAGATGATGAAGAGGACGAGCAGGAAGATGATGAAGAGGACGAGCAGGAAGACGAGGAAGAAAGTGAGGAAGACGAGGAAGATGTTGAGGAAGATGAGGAGGAAGACAAGTTTGTCAAGGCAAAGGGAAAAAAGAAGAAGTCCAGCCCCCGTTTTCCTAAAAAAAGGGTAAAACAACAAGAAGGGAAAAAGGAGAAGCAGGAGAACGAAGAAGTTGTTGAGATCAAAAAAGAGAGCTGCCAATACAGGTATCTGTTTTCATATTGGTGCATCTGATTTATGTTAGTTTATCTGTATCTGTTACATTACTGGTGTATCTATTTTATCTCCTGTTTTATATTGGTTTCTCTGCATCTATTCCATTATTAGTGTATCTGTTTTTATATTGGTGCATCTGTTTTATGTTAGTTTCTCTGTTACATTTCTGGTGTATCTGTTTTTATATTGGTGCATCTATTTTATGTTGGTTTCTCTGTATAACATTATCCCATCTGTACAAACCTCCTGCAGGTCTAATCTCGTCAGCCTTGTACGGCTTCTGAAACGCAGAAAATTCACTCCTCTCCAAGTTCGTGAGATCAAAAAAACCCCTTTTGCAAATCTCTTGTTTGCAATGACCAAACCGGAAATTAATGAACTTTTCGTGAGGAAAAGCGATGAAATTACATTGAAGTTGGTCGAAAAGTACAAAGGGGAGGGATACTTTGATCTTGGTGGCAAATTAGTTAAGATAAGTGTCAAGGATTTGACACTTATCTTTGGAATCAAATCTGGACCAACCAAAATACACCTCCAGGGGAACCCGAGAAGGCCAATTTCTGATTTTCTCGACAGAGTCTTCAAGAAAGAAAAGGAAATGTTAGTTTCAAGGATGAAGATATTCTTGAGAGAAGCTTTTACAGAACGTTCTATTGAAAGTGCGCAGGACGTCGCACGTGTGCTAATGATGTTGGTTCTTGCAACAATCTTTGTCCCACTCTCACAACCAAAATTAAGCTGGGCTTATTGTCCATTCATTGAGGATCTTAACACATCCACAACTTATGCATGGTCAACATTCATTACAGAGCACCTGGTCAAAGAGCTTGATACAAAGCATACAAATGCAACAACTGTTGGTGGATGTGTACTTGGACTACTGGTAAATATCTCTTCTTTTTGTAGATTAATGTCATGTTTGTTGCTATATCTGTATATGTGTATTCATTTTATCTGTGTATCTGTATCTGTATCTGTTTTATATGTGTATCTGTTTTCTATACTTGTATCTGTTTTATATTAGAATTCTACAGTGAAAGCTACTTTGCTTGAATGCAGTACTGGCTCTGCGAGCATACAAGCATAATGAATATGCAACAATCAAAAGAAACAGCAAATTGTCCAAGGTTTATGAAGTGGGATATGTGTGATCTACCAGAAGCGTTCGCACGAACACCGTTGGAATCCCTTAATCCAGAAATGGTAAAGGATGCAGAATTGGAGCCCAACAACGAGAAAGAGAAGAAGTTGTTGCATCTTCTTGAACAAATTGAAGATGAGAGTGATGTGAAGGATGATGACACTCAAGAGTGCAGCTTGGACCAAGATGGATCGAAATCTGAGAAGGACGAGGAGGTTAAGGACACTAACAATGATAACAACAACTTAATTTCCGACCTACTCAAAGAAATTGACAGGTTGAAGGAAGAAGGGAAGGAAAAGGACAAAGTAATTCAAACTTTGCAACAAAAAATAGCCGAACTTGAAAGGGACCATGTACCGTATGAAGACGCTGCTGAGCAAATGTTTGATTATGAAACAGAAGTCGGGACGGTACATGTTGAAAAGGGTATTCTACAGGAAGAAATTGTGCAAAAGGAGGTTGAGATAGGAGGTTTGTACGTCAGCAACGAGTTATTGGAGGAAAAACTTGAAAAATCTGAAAAAGAAAAAGCAAGTTTTGAAGATGGCCTAGATGACATGGTAACCCATTCGGTTACACAAGAATACCACGTAAGAAAAACATCTCTTCATAAGTATGTTGCTATATCTGTTTGTATATCTGTTGGTATTTGTTTGGTTATATCTGTATCTGTTAGTCTCTTGGTATATCTGTATGCCTTGTCATATATGTATCTGTACATTAGTTACACACATAAATCATAATTGCCTAATTCACTCTGTCAGGACAAAGAAGAAGACAAAGAGAAAAGGCAAGAAGAGGAGGAAAGCAAGGAAGGAGGAGTTGATCAAACTATGAGCGAAAGAGTTGAGATAGCAACTGGATTGCATGATGAAATTTTGTCTGACGAAGTCATTGACAAAACGATCTGCCAAATCTTCAAAGACACGCAGGAAGGAGAAAGGAAGGAAGAAAAGAAAAGGAAGGGAGAACAAGATGATATTGACCCGCCGTCAATGGTAAAAGATTTGTTGGTATCTGTTTGTGGTATATCTGTATCTGACTATCTGTTAGTCTATTGGTATATCTGTATGCCTTGTCATATATGTACCTGTACATTAGTTACACACATAAATCATAATTGCCTAATTCACTCTGTCAGGACAATGAAGAAGACAAAGAGAAAAGGCAAGAAGAGGAGGAGAGCAAGGAAGGAGGAGTTGATCAAACTATGAGCGAAAGAGTTGAGATAGCAACTGGATTTAATGATGAAATTTTGTCTGACGAAGTCATTGCCAGTACGATCTGCCAATTCTCCAAAGTCATGCATGAAGGAGAAAGGAAGGAAGAAAAGAAAAGGAAGAGAGAACAAGATAATATTGACCCGCCGTCAATGGTAAAAGATCTCAAGAGCAAAGATGACAGAACAGTGAAGTCGGAGGAAGGGTTCATCTACTATGGTAGGAACCCGAAGGAAAGAAAGAAAAGCAATTCTGTATTTGAAATGACAAAGCTGTTCAATTACATTTCAAAGGAAGATATGGATCTACTGGATACGATTTATCAATTTGAGAAAGAAGACAAAAAGTAAGTGAAATCAGCATTGCTAGATTTGTATAGACTAAAATTCACAAATTTCATTCCATTTAATGCTGCTTTTCTTTTGGCAATCGCAGAGCTTTCGTCTGGCAAAACCAAGTCAACAATGATACAGTCACAATCGAAGACGTCCTGAATCTGTTGAACGAGGGTGATATTGGAAACACGGTATCACCAAAGAAACTATTTTTACTTGTATCTGATTTTATGTCAGTGTATCTGTTAATACGTTTGTATATCTGCTGGTTTCTAAGTTGGTTTGTATATCTGCATGTTGGTAAAACTGTTCGATTCTTGTAGTTTGATGCAATGCTGATCTGTTGGTATATCTGTATCTATAGAAGGTGTTTTTAAGCATGTTTGGTAAATCCCATCTGTTTAGTAGTTTGGAACCATGTAGGTCTATTGGTACATCTGTTTTTATCAACTTCAATTCTAACATCAGCACATAACTATTGCAGTGCATTGATGGGCTCACTTACATTTTGGAAAGACAGGAAGAAAAGACAGCAAAAACACAGGGGAACAGCTTCTACATTACATCAACCTGTTGGGTATGCGAACCGTTCAGTATTCCATCTTTGTCAACTGAGAACAGATATATGTTATCCAATATCTGATAATATGTGAAATACATTCTTTTTTTGACAGACACTAATCAAAGAAAAAGCTGAAGCGAGAGCAAACTTAATCAACGGAAAGCTGAAAGAACTGGACCAAGTCATCGACATAAATGGTGTTGCATTCTACAAATATCTCATATTTCCAATGAATTCAATGGGAGGCAGAAAAGTGAAAGTTCCTGACCATTGGACTCTTCTGGTCTACGATACTTCCAAGCAACAATGGATGCACTATAACTCTTTGACGAAGCCCAAGAAAAAGAAGGATCCTTACTTGACAGATGCCTCCATAGTGGTACATAACTTTACCTTTAATCTGTTGTCTAGTAGTCCATCCCTCAATCATAACATTAAAACAAATTTGCTGTTTTTTACAAAATGTAGAAAGAGTACGTAGAAGAGCAAATGAGGAAGTTGGCTAAACCACCAAGCTTTGAACTCGTTTCTACACCAAAACCAACACTGTTTCCAACCAACACACTCAGTGCTCCAATAAGCTCCATTGATGATGCACCTCAGCAACAACCTGGATCGTAAGCTTCTGTTCTATTTTTATGTTGGTGTATCTGTCCCTATATCTGTCACTATCGTTGTGTTTCTAAACTCTTCTCTTCTTCGACCTGCTTTCTATGAATTCTACAGGGTTGATTGTGGAATAATTGTGTGCTATATCATTAAACAACTTGCGGAACAGAAGCCCGTGCCAACATATCTCACTGTGGAAAATCTTAAGAAATTCAGAGCTGAATTGATCCATATATTCTTGAATGACAAGCCCAGAACATGGTCGATAGAAGAATGGAAAAGCAATCAGCTAATGCGCGGAATGGCAATTTAGACATATACTTTTGCTCAAGAATTAAACTGTTATACTCATACTGGATGACAAGGGTTATGAAGTAGAATTAGTCTGTATATGTGAATGCTGGGCTCCAAACAAGTGGAATTTGCCATAGCAATAGTTCAAGGGTTATGAAGTAGAATTAGTTTGTATATGTGAATGCTGGGCTCCAAACAAGTGGAATTTGCCATAGCAATGGTTGTACATTTTTTTGGTTGTACAAACAATTGGACCACAATGGTTATGATCTTTACTGAAGTAGAATTAATCTTTATATCTCTTGTTTTTTCATTTGTAAAATTATTCTCAGTAGGCATCCACCTGACCATGTCTGGAATGTCGTCCATGATTTCATGGATTACATGATTCTTGGCCCTAGGCCATTTCCAATTCCCATCCTTAAAGATGCCAATGTTCAAACGGATACACAAATGACAGTAAATGAACCACCTCAATTTATTCCCAAATGAAAGTCAATTACAAAGTGCATTCTGGATAATGATGAAAATCGTATGTATGGTTTGAGGGAAATCTTTCAGACACACTAACGCAACAACAGATACAGACATACCACAAACAGATACACCAATATACCAACATAAAAACATAAACAGATACACCAATGTAAAACAGATACACATATACCAATATACCTTTATAAAACGGATAAAGTTATACCAACATTCAAACAGATACACAAAATGACTGCAGTAAATGAACCACCTCAATTTATACCCAAATGAAAGTCAATTACAAAGTGCATCTAGAAAACGTAAGAATAGAAATCAAAGAATCATCAATCAACGGCCTCTTTGCAAGTCCTTCTGTTGTGTTTTCCTAACTTCCCACACCTCCCGCACAACATTTGCCTTACTTTCTCACCCCTTGATCGGATTCTCCCAACTTTTGGCCTCCCACGTGGCCTCCTCGTTTTTGGAGGAAGAATGATGGCAGATTCTTTAGTGATCACTGGAGCTCCAAGAGTGGGGACCGGGTTTATAGTACCTTCATACGACAATTGGATAGCCTCGATGGTATAATAGGGATCAATATAATCGTGCATTTGCTTTTCTGTCTTTTGAATAACTGTAACAGCATGCACACATGGAAAAAGATGAATCTGCCAACGACAGCACGTGCATGTCCTCTTCTTAAGATCAACCACAACAGTCGGCTGAGAAAAAACCTCAAAAATATCATCGTTTGCTGCTGCCACATGCCAAGTTCGGCCCTTATTGAAATGGTCAACCAACTTTTTCTCCATTACAGGACAAACATAGCTGCTCAACTTGTTTGATAGTAGTCTCCTGTTACACATCTGCTCCATGATTAGCACCCTTATCTTATCAACCAACTCACATATTGGCAAATGACGGAATTTAAGAATCTGGTTGTTAAATGACTCAGCTGCATTTGAAGTCATTTCACCATATCGTCTGCCTTCAAAGTACGCGTTTGCCCATCTCTCACGCGGCAATGACTCAACAAAATTCTTTGCACTCGCTCCACCAACAGTACATAGCTCTTCAAGAGCCTTGGCAAAAGTTATCACCGTAGGAGCATGTGCGCAATCATTGAAAAGATTGACTACTTTCTCCCTAAACCCATTCGAGAGTCGACCTGAAAGCTTATCCCTAAGATTTCCCTTCAAATGCTGCAAGCAGTAAGAGTGATAGCCAGTTGGGAAAACTGTAGGCACATACTTTACAAGACCAGAATGACGATCCGTAAAGAACGTAAGAGGCCGAGAACACGTAATAACTGTCGACAACTTCTCCAAAAACCACTGCCAATTTGCCTCAGTCTCAGAGTCAACAACACCGATAGCAAGAGGAAATAATCCTACTCCAACAAAAGGCAACAACAAAAAACATTATCAACTGTATCAACAACAGATATACCAAACAAAGAAACAGATACACAGATATATCAACAAAACCAACATGTCAAGAGACTAAGAGATACAACAAAATCAACAACAGATACACGAACATACTGACAGAGATACCAAGAGACTAACAGATACAACAAGCAACAAAAAACAGTAACTAACCTTGATCGGCATCCTTTCCTATAGCTGCGAGAAGCGTTCCTTTGTATCTCCCCTTCAAAAAGGTACCATCAACAGCCAAAATAGGACGACAATAGTTGAAACCTTTAATGCAGGCATCAAACGCCAAGAAAAACCTTATAAACCGATTAGTCTCATTGCAATATTCCACATCCATAACAGTCCCCGGGTTTTTCTCCTTTAATTCCTCAGCATACCAGCGGAGTTTGTCAAAAGATAATTGAAAATCACCATATAACTCCTTATTTGCTTTCTCAACAGCTAACCATGCATGGTAATAACCAATCAAACAACCATACCGTCCCTCAAAATGTTTCAAACACTCTATCGGTGTATAAGATGGCTTCGAACGAACCTTCTCAACAATCTCTTTGGCAATAATTTTTGAGGTCATTCGAGGATTTTTTGAACTAAAAAATGTACCAAGACAGTTGTGCTCTTTGTGAAACTCCCTAATAACAAAAAATTTATTCGACCTTTCCAAAGTAGCGTGAATAAACCATGTACAACCATCCAGCTTTTTACAGCACTCGGCCGTTACTCTTGATCTGTCATTTTTCAGATATTTATACTTGAAACCAACTTCAACGGCATATTTGGACAAACAAGCCTTAAAATCATCTACACCACCTCTGAACTCTTGACCAACACACTTAAGCAAATTAACCCAATCGGCTGAAAGACGCACCGTCTCATGATGAATACAAAATTTATCAAGCGGATCTTCTTCCTCTCCCTGAAAAGTACTACACTCACCATATTCAAAACTCCTAACACATTCACCATTTTGTCCACCCAAACTTTTAACACATTCACTGGTAGAAGAACAAATAACCCCAACAGATACATCAACACAGGTCACACCATATGCAGCAGCTAATGCAATCATGCTACAAAAGTCTTCATCATTGTCCAGAATGCAATTATGATGGTCAGCAACAGCATAAAAAAGCTCAAAACTACCCAAATTCTGCCACTTTCTATAAATGCTTTCCACCAGATCATTGAAACCAAAACCTCTTGTAGCCATGACAACTAGAGTAACTTCACCAAATTTGCACATCAATATAACCGAAGAAGCCATTGAAATAGAGTAATCCTACTCTGCAAAAACAAATAAAAAACAAAGGTATAACAGGACAGATATAAACACATATACTAAACAAAATAGAGAGATACAGGGACACAGATACACGAACATGCTGACAGATACAGAACAAAAACATACAGACACACAGAGACTAACAGATACAAACATGACAATAAAATCATTCTGACAGATACAGATATAGATACAAATACAAATATACGAACAAAAACATGACAGGTACATAGAGAAACTAACAGATACAAATATGCCAATACACAAACGATCATTGTGCCAGTAAATCAACTACAGCATTACCGAACAATGACAGCTCGCACAACTCCTAAAATCGCACAATGACAAATCGCACAAACTCAAAACGGAGTCAACATCGCACAAACTCAAAACTAAGCCATAACTTGCAAAAAAACCAACAATGAGATCGAGAGAGAGAGAGAGACGTAACTGAGAGAGATCGAGAGAGAGAGATCAAGAGAGAGAGAGAGATCCAGAGAGAGAGAGAGAGGCGTACCTGAGAGAGATCGATAGAGAGACCCAGAGAGAGAGAGACGATCGCCAGCCCTAGCCTTCAACGCGCCATTAGAGACACCGCGCGATTTGAATGGAAATTGGCCCGTTTTAAATACAAAAGGCTAAAATAGTAAATTCAAGGACCCTAGACTTCAAATAAAACAAAATGATGGACCAAGCCCAGCACAATAAAAGAAGCTGGGCTAGAATCCAATTGGGCTGGTCCAATTTGGATTGTAGACCAATTTGCTGAAAAAAAAAATGGGTTAAGAGATTGGCGAGGAGGTATACTTTCTACTGTATATATTTATCCCAGGCGTATGTATTTCTATATTGTTATGCCTAACTCATGCATTTTAGTTTTTTTTTTTTCTTCAAAAAATTGACCCATATCAACGTCAAAGCTTTTTAGTTTAGTTTAAAATTTCTAATAACGTGACCAAACAAATGTTGACTTGGAAGTTTCTTTTGAAATTTCCCAACTAGCTAGTCTTACTTGCTTATTGCATTTTTCAACATTAGACTACGAACATGGGGTCTGAGAAGACATTTTGGTTATGATTTTTTCAAAGCGTGTGGAGAAAACTGAAAACAATTGAACAGGTAAAAGGGTAAAACGGGTAAGAAGCGGTTTGGTCTTTTGATTTTGGCTTAGTTCATGAATTTAGACTAAAAATTCGCAGAGAGTCAAAATGAGCGGTTTAAATCTTATCCGTCAGTGCTAGCTCCACAGCTAGTTTTGCCAACCAATCGCCTGTTTCTAATACTCAGCGGCTTGATCGAACCAAGCCTCCGCAATTGCAAAATCTCTCTGTCGAATGGCCTATTCCCCCCGGGCAGAATAGGCCAGTCAATCCCTTCCCTTAGAACCGTACTTGAGAGTTTCATATCACATATGTCTCAGCCATCAATTCTTTTGATGTCGCATTTTAATCTACCATATCTAACTGAATGAGATTCCTCCTAGATCTAGCCCATTTTTCGGGCTAAACATTAATTATATGAGTTTCAAACTTGAATTTGGATGAATAATCTCTACTACTGCAAAGGTGATGGAGACATGGAGAGAGAGGGGAGAGATAGGGGAAGAGATAGAGGGTGAGTGGTGGGTAATAATTAATACACACATATTTCTATACCAATCATTCTACAATCACAAACACTTACACAATAATAATTTTTTTTATACACCACCAAATATCTAAACTATACCACCATAACACACATGAGAGAAACTTATTTGCGGCTCTGCGCAATCTCAGTCGTCCGTTTCGGCAATCAATGGTCTGAATTTAAAAAAAACTCATCCAGCGAATAGTTTTTTTAGAATCCGGATCGTTAAAAACACTTTTGAACGCGCGCAATTGAGCACCATAAAGTATAGCCGTAAAAAGGTTTTTCTTAACACACATTTACTTCCTAAATTTATGCACTAATTTCAACAAACAAAAATAAGAACTCACTTTATACACTTTATGTCATATAACACACAATTTTTAGCAACAGCACTAGAGATGTTCTAATGTCAACAACTACACGCCCACATACCTTTTAAATGCATATATATGAACTGGTTATGCAATGACTAAGAGAACTCAAGGGAAACAAAACGCACAAATCCTCATTCGCTTTTGTTTTTTGCTTGATTTTGGTCCTAACTACGGCCCCCATTTTCGCTAAAATGCTCAGTTTTTTTGTTGTTATGCTTTTGGCATCCAACAAAAATTCCTCTGGACTCACCTCAAATCCTAAAATAAGATGCATAGAGAAGGAGAAGCAAGCTCTCCTCAAGTTCAAAGAAGCTCTTATAGATGACGGCGACTCTCTCTCGTCATGGGGCAGCGAAAACGATGAAAAGGAGTGTTGCAAATGGAGAGGAGTCGAGTGCAACAATCACACAGGTCATGTAGCCATGCTCAATCTTAGTACATGGTCTCTGATTGGTCAAATTAGTCCTTCATTGCTTGAATTGCAACAGTTGGAGTATCTAGACTTGAGCAAAAATAACTTTGGAGGGGATTACACCCCAATTCCTAATCATCATCTTGGAAACGTTTCCAGTTTACAGTATCTTTCTCTAGGCGGGAATTATAACTTGAGTGGCGGGAATCTTGAATGGCTTTCTTATTTTCCATTGTTAAGACACCTTGATCTTAGCACGGTTGACCTTTGTGAAGCAACCAATTGGCTTGAATTAGTTAGTGACAATCTCCCTCTCTTGGAATACTTGAACTTAAGCGATTGCTACCTTCCGAATCAAGTTCCTCCAACACATCCTCTTAATTCTTCTCTGTATCTCACCATCGTTGATCTCTCTGACAATCATATGTCTTCTGTGATTCCCGATGCTTTCGGGAAAATGATATCCCTTGTGCATCTCAATCTTGCTTATAATGATTTCGTTGGTAGAATTCCAAAGTCTTTTGCTAATTTGAGTCGCTTGGAATCGCTGGAACTGAAATGGTCCCATGTGACGGACCAAGTTGCCGTAGTTCTTGATAAATTGTCGGGGTCAGAGAAGTCGTTACAAATCTTGAATTTTGATTCGAATCAACTCAGTGGTACTTTACCTGATTTTACAAGTTTTTCATCCCTTAGGGAACTGTATCTCGGTGATAACAAACTCACTGGGGCTTTTCCCAAGAGTTTTCGACACATGCTTCCGAATCTTGTTGTCCTAGAATTCTACGGAAATCAAATTTCTGGGATGCTTCTTGATTTGACCACGTTTCCATCACTAACGCGGTTAGATCTTTCGAACAATTCCTTGAATGGGACCATTGACAAAAGTATTGGACAACTTGCCAAGCTCGAACATTTGGACACCTCTCTGAATTCATTGGAAGGTACTATCTCTGAAAGCCACTTCTCAAACCTCTCTAGCTTGAAATATTTGGACTTCTCTCTTAACCTTCTAATTTTCAACATTAGCTCCAACTGGATTCCTCCTTTTCAACTCGATATTCTACGGTTAAGGTCTTGCAAGTTGGGGCCTGATTTCCCAGAATGGCTTCGAAATCAAAACATTTTCTCCGAGCTTGATGTCTCTGGAACTGGAATCTCTAGTATTGTCCCAAATTGGTTTTGGGATCTACCACCCAATTTGGTTGACTTAGATATCTCTCAAAACCAGATGAAAGGCTTGGTGCCTGATTTATCTTCGGCGGTTTCCTTATTTTCAATAAATTCAAGTTCAAACTGCTTTACAGGCCAAATACCGCGATTTCCTTCCAGTGTAGCGTCTTTGGATCTATCCAAAAACTTGTTTTCGGGGTCCATTTCGTTCATATGTGCAATTACCGGCCCTCTGTTTTGGTATATTGACCTCTCAAGTAACCAATTGTCGGGAGAGCTTCCCGACTGTTGGGAACCTTTTGGAGTAGCACAAGTCATCAATTTGGCCAACAACACTTTATCCGGGGAACTTCCTAGATCATTTGGTAACTTCTTTAACCTCAAAGCATTGCAGTTAAGCAACAATAATTTCTCCGGGGAATTGCCTGAGTCCTTGAAGAACTGCCCGTATTTGATAATTATGGACTTGGGAGGAAACAAATTCACTGGAAAAATACAACCGTGGTTGGGGACAAATATCCCGAATTTAATGATTCTTAGTATACGCTCCAACAGATTATATGGAGACGTACCTCGAGCTATTTGCCTCCTTAACTCCCTCCGTGTCTTGGATTTCTCTCAGAATGATTTGTCAGGAAAGCTGCCACGATGTTTTGACAATTTTTCTGCTTTGGTTCAAAGAGATTATAGCGTGAAAGAAACCGCCTCTTTTGCATATTACAGCACCATTTACCTGGGGATTGTATTGGTGCAATGGAAAGGACAAGAACGGGGGTACCAAAGAAGACTCAGACTCCTAAAAATGATTGACTTTTCTAGCAACAAATTTTCGGGGGAAATTCCACAGGAAATCGCTAGTCTTTCAGAGTTGGTCTCCTTGAACTTGTCCAGAAACAATTTTACCGGTAAAATCGTCCAGAACATTGATCGAATGAAAATGTTGGAATCTCTTGACTTGTCTAGAAATAGACTTTTTGGCGAGATTCCTCCAACCCTGGCTGCTTTAAATTTTCTAAGCGTGTTGGACTTGTCGAACAACAACTTGTCTGGAAAAATCCCAACAAGCACCCAACTGCAAAGCTTCGATGCCTCGGTTTATTCTGGGAATGCTCAACTTTGTGGGGATCCACTTCCAGATAAGTGTCCGGGGGAAGAACAAGGCGGCAAGAAAGTGATTCAAGAAGGAGACGATGAGGACTGGTTTACTACACCGGCCTTCTATATCAGCTTGGGCATTGGCTTTGCATGTGGATTCTGGGCAATTTTTGGCACAATTCTCTTTAGCAGTGTGTCAAGATATGCCTGGTTCAAGTTCTTGGATGAAGTAGCAGATTGGTTGTACGTTACCACAACAGTGAACTTTAATAGACTGAAGAGGCGACTTCGGGGCTAATCGGTATGTGTCTTTCCAAGGTTGTTTCTTTATTTCTTTTTTCTCCAGTCCTCCCCGCCTATATATATAATTGCACATCGATACTGTTACTGTCGTTGTGCATGCAGGCATTGGTTTCACGGTATACCCTTTTTTTCACAATGTAGCCCAGAATTTAAGTGCAAAAACTTGCTTGATTTATTGTTTTCTTTTGGTTCTCTTTTTCTATTCGTAACATTCAATCTATCTGGAAAGCTAGCTTTGGCTCTTCAATGCTATGATTCATAATGGTCTAAATATGTAGTTGTCATACGAATATATCAGATGCACATAAAGAGATTTGAACTTTCTTGGTTTTGCTAGTTTAGTTTTTCGAATCGATACCCTTTCTTCCTTCAACAAATCGATGATCGTAATTTGGCGAAACTCATTTGTATACCAACTTAAATTAACTTCACGGCATGTCATATACATATGTTACTTCAAGCAGAAGAGTTGCATTTAAAGAGTTATAATTGACATACTTCAATTATTTAAACCTTTCAACTTGGACCACTTACTAACCTTCAGTCGCTTAATGCTCGTTAAAGATCCTAGAAGAGTTTTCAAATGTTATTTTCCTCCAAATAGGGTAGAATGTCAAGAATGATATAATAAACCTCCACATCAAAAAAAATCAGGGACTAAACTTTTGCCTATTTTTTTAAAACGAAAATATATTCGACATCTTGATAGATAATGCAAGGGTATAAAGAAATATTAACCGGGATAAAACAAAAAACAAAAAAAAATCGATGGATGGAGATGAATGAAAGAAGACAGCTCAGACAAAGATTGGTCTTTAATTTTGTCAAATTTGCAACTTTATATAGATATCATTATTGGCGTTCTAGTCATATGAGGAGGGGGAAAAAATTTGATCACAATTTTGGGCTCTTTGACGGCAACTAAGACTAATAAAGGGAAAACTTGAAGGGATTAGATAGTTTAACGTGGTTGAGTGTCAAAATTTTGTAGTTTAGGGGTTAATTTGAAAAAATGTTAATAGTTTGATGAGGCAAGATGTAATTAAGCCTCTTAGAAACACAGACGACCCGTTAGCAGCCACGAATCTCCGACAATATGGCGGGAGTTTTGCAGAGACGGAGAGAGAGAGAGAGGAGAGAGAGAGAAGCTGTACACACACGCATATGGATATGGATATGGATATGTATATCATACGATATACATATTTAGAGAGAGAAAGGACCCGAATTTTCAGGCCCTCTCGAACGATGTCAGTCCCACATTCCACAAACCAAATGACACCAACGCAAGTGAGAGAGACAGAGAGCGAGAAAACTCAGGAGAAAGAAGCAAAGTCCGTTCACGAACCTCGCCGTGTTCCTCTTTCCCTCCCCTCACCCTCTCAATTACCCGACAATTCGAGCGAGAAATTACTGCTTCACTCGTCGCTTAGTCGTGAAATTGTCGCGATTGATGACCGTAACGTCGTTTTATTTTATTGGACGTCGACGGATCCGGTCTCGGCTTCAAAATTAGGTTTCTATGATTGGAGCTGAAAAATGGTACGTGATTTGAATTCAGTACGATGTGGCCGATGTATCGTTTGATATTGTGACTTGCAGTTTGTTAGGTTTTTGCCTGAAATCGTGACAATGTTGAAATTTTCATTTACATCTCTAAGATATGCATATATAATGTGCACTTGTTTTTGTTGGATTTTTCATCTATCCATTTTTCCGCAAATATCACTCGAATCTGTCAGTCATATTGTTCTTATGAGTTGCAAATTGAGGTTGTTTCTTGAGAGGGAGAGAGAGAATTGGCGATTGTCGAAACCTTCTTTTGGACAAGGCTTGGAGAGGAAATGATGAACGGAAAGGCCGATTGATTTAACAAGGTGGTCACCAATGATCTAAAGAAATGCAGTCACCAATGATCTAAAGAAATGCAGTGAAAGTGTGCTTAGAATCATAGAATGACAATTTTTAAATTTGTGGTACTTGGAAGTACCAAATGCATTGTATAGCATTCAAATATGAATACCAAGGAAGTTGATAGAAACAGTAATTCAGTTACTATGGTCAATTTTCTTTGCTGTTCTACCTCTCTTTCGTTATTTGGTGGGCAGCAAGGGGAAATAGTCTGAATCAGCAGAATGACATTATTGGTTGCTTAATCTCTGTCATAGACATTTTGGGAATGCCACTATCGTAACACGTTCCTCTGGATAGAAATCTTTGAGGCTTTTGATTCCTAACACTAAAAAAATTCAGAGCTCTCTTTGCTTAAGAGGTGGCTTCCTCAAAAACGTTCGAACAAAGTTAAATTTTTAGTCGATTTTACTTGAGTTCGGGAGAGAGAGAGAGAGAGAGAGTATGACAAGACATCTTCACAATCATTTCGCATTACATATTTTGTCAAAACCTTAGAAAAGGATATTTTCACTTTGAACTTTTTAAGTTGAATGGTAGAGCCCACTTCGTCACGTTACTACTCGTGTAAGTGTGTGAGTGCGAATTCACCTATGCACTCCTTGTTAGTCCTACGTCGTGAGAATGTCCTTTGAAACCTCACAGAATAAAGCATTCACTTAAAAAAAAAAACTAGAAGTATGGAGAAACTGATAATTATCTTGAGGGTTCTGTCAGCATTGTAGCTATTAACACGAGTTTGAAGAAGTAGAAAGTTTAGAGAAGATGTCTAGGTGACACTTGAACAAGTTGGAAGATAATTGTTGGAGAAATTGGTTTGGAAGTAGTTGAAATTCAGAAATGTCTTTTTGGAAGGTAATTAGATGGTGCAAAGGGCTGGCAGCTGGCACATACATTCCGATGACCACTTCTGCATAATTTATTTTTAAATTGGTATTGGACGAGGTGGAATAGCTCTGGGCAGTGGGTTGTGTGATAAATCTAGAAGGGAAAGTTTCTATTCGAGTTCCTCGCAAAAATGAAAATAGAGTTATAGATTAAAAGGTTTATTTCCATTCAGTTTCAGAATTGAACTTGTCCATATATTTTGCGTCCAGGTACTATGGTTATGTATTCATGCAATAATTTCATTCTTTTACTTATGCATCAATTCTTTACTGCTGCAGGGCACTCCAGTAAACATTATTGTAGGTTCTCATGTCTGGGCTGAGGACCCAGCATTAGCTTGGATCGACGGACAAGTACTGAAAATTAATGGGGCAGAAGCTGATATCCAGACTAGCAATGGGAAGACTGTAAGCATTACCCAGGATTAACCTATTATCATTATTTTACCACCTTGGTCACCAATCACGTCGCATGCATGATTTTGATATCGGTATTGTCTAATAGAATGCAGACATTTAGTGGTCTGATTTTTCATGCATTGCGTATCAGCTTTTATGAATTCTTTTCTGTGGGGTCCACCATCTATAACTTGCAGACACCCTTTTGGTTATCACTTAACTATACCCAATAGTATTTGCATTTCTATTTCTATCTTGGGAGCCCTGTACCATTTCTTGTGCTGATCACTGCCTTTCTTTTTAAATTGCGAGTGTCCATCCATTTCCCCTTCCCAGTGGTTCGTGTGGACATCTTTACTCTTTCTCAAGGTTGATGAAAGAAGTTCTGATGTCGTACTATAGTAAAGTTTCAAAGTATCGCCTTTACAATTAAAGAAGCTTCCTTTATACAAACAAAAATACCTCTCCCTCTCTCTTTAAGGAAGTTCTAGAACTGCTCATGCATATGTGTATAACTTTGCTATAAGCCTATAAGGATACCAAAATACGGGAAGCTTTTATCATCCTCAGCTTGGTAGTTGTATCCTTCTGCCTTTCACCGTGTTTTGAGTTCTGCATTGCACACTACATCCCCATTGCTAACCTCATACTATAGGAAGAGAATAATACCAAAAATGTTTAACTTATAAAATGAACTTTTGGATTTATACATGGTTCCCCTGGTGTGGAACTATGTGGCACTTGACCTTTTTTGATCTTCCATCACAACCTTGTTTTGTGTTTGTTCTTCATTCATTTAGATCTATTCAGCATCCTAAAACTCAATTTTCTGGCTTACTGGTCAGATTGTTGCAAAGTTACAAAAAATATATCCGAAGGATATGGAAGCTCCTGCTGGTGGAGTCGATGACATGACAAAACTGTCTTACTTGCATGAACCAGGAGTCCTGCAGAATTTGAAATCTAGATATGAACTTAATGAAATATACGTAAGCTTCCTTATCATTATCCAAGGGATTACTGTAGTCGTTACCACAGTGTACATGTTAATGATAAATAATACTGTATGATACATGACAGACATACACTGGAAATATTCTTATTGCTATAAATCCATTTCAAAGATTGCCTCATCTCTATGATGCTCACATGATGCAACAATACAAGGGAGCACCATTTGGAGAACTAAGCCCCCATGTTTTTGCAGTTGCAGATGTTGCTTACAGGTAATCCAGATTCCTTCGTTCGTAAGAATTATTGTGTAGCTGTTTTACATGCAACTTACATTGTGCTGTAACTCACTTGATAAAAACAGGGCAATGATAAACGAAGGAAAAAGCAATTCGATTCTCGTCAGTGGTGAAAGTGGAGCGGGTAAAACTGAGACCACAAAAATGCTTATGCAGTACCTGGCCTTTTTGGGTGGCCGGAAAGCTACTGAAGGACGCACAGTTGAACAACAAGTTCTTGAAGTATGATTGGTGATATTGCTTTCAATTCTGTTTTTAATATCTATCATGTAGTCTCAATCTTCTGTTGCTTTGGTCTATTGCATATTTTTTGTGGATTGCAATCTTACGAAGATTTTTGCACTATCTGAGTTGAGTGCAGTCCAATCCAGTTCTTGAAGCTTTTGGCAATGCCAAGACTGTTAGAAATAACAATTCCAGGTTAGGCACTCTTAAACTTGTGCTGTGAAAGTTTCAGTATCCAACTTATGTGGAAATTCCAACTTATGACACGATTGTTTCATTCACATGTTTCCCCCTCCTTGGTATGAGTCCATGTAAGACGAGAGAAGGAAATAGTTGTGGGATCAATTCTGAAATTTTAGAAGTTATATACAATCATGTGTCAAGACATCTGAAGTGCCAAATTCTTTTTAAATTGATTTTTCCCTAAATTTTGGTCCTGGTGCAGCCGTTTCGGTAAATTTGTTGAGATCCAGTTTGATAAGCATGGGAGAATATCAGGGGCAGCCATCAGGACTTATCTTTTAGAGCGGTCTCGTGTTTGCCAGATATCTGATCCTGAGCGCAACTACCACTGCTTCTACCTTCTTTGTGCAGCACCACAGGAGGTTGTTCTGTTTCAATGACAGCTGTGACTTGAGTTACCGATGATGTTTCGGTACATAATTCCCATAAAATATGTTTTCCTAACATGATATGGCTAATCTGTGCTGCCAGGAAATTGACAAGTATAAATTGGGAAGCCCTAAAACGTTTCACTACCTTAACCAGTCAAAATGCTATGAGCTGGGTGGTGTAAGTGACGCTCATGACTATCTAGCCACTAGGAGAGCTATGGATGTTGTTGGAATAAGTCAAAAAGAACAGGTATTGTCGGATTCAAAATTGTGAGGTCATTGTGTGTCAACTGCTTTATCCCATGGAGTTGGGAAGTGCCATTCACTCACTCTCTCTCTCTCTCTCTCTCTCTCTCTCTCTCTCTCTCTCTCTCTCTCTCTCTCTCTCTCTCAGGAAGCGATTTTCAGAGTTGTTGCTGCAGTTCTCCATATTGGCAATATTGATTTTGCTAAGGGCAAGGAAATTGATTCATCAGTTCCAAAAGATGACAAGTCCAAATTCCATCTTCAAACAACAGCAGAGCTCCTTATGTAAAGTTTTTTTATATCATGGTCAGGCTTATAGGTTAAATAGATACTTCCAAATTTTGATAAATGTCGGTCCTATCTTTTAACTTAGGTGCGATCCTGTTGGTTTGGAAGATGCATTGTGTAAACGTGTGATGATCACCCCTGAAGAAGTTATAAAGCGGTGTCTTGATCCTCTAAGTGCGTTAGTTAGCAGGGATGGTTTGGCTAAGACACTATATTCCAGATTATTTGACTGGTAAGAATCTGGTTTTGGCCCTAATCCTTGTCTGTATCTATTTAATTGGATGGAAAGTTTCACAGTTTTCAGGAAAATTGGTTTTTGAAACTGTTAAATGCTATGAGTGCATTTGTTGTCATATGCAGGTTGGTGGATAAAATTAACAAATCAATTGGCCAAGACCCAACTTCAAAATCTCTGATTGGCGTCCTTGACATCTATGGTTTTGAAAGCTTTAAGCATAACAGGTAACAACTCACTGCTGACCCATGAAAGATAAATACCATGCATAGTTGGGGTATATCGCACAATGTCTCCCTTAAGGCACTTGGAAATTCTTAAATCTTGATTTCAGCTTATAATGCCACGCAGTTTTGAGCAGTTTTGCATTAATTTCACAAATGAAAAACTGCAGCAACATTTTAATCAGGTGAGATTTGGATCATATTGACCATATTTTAGTGATTGTTATTTTAGCTTGTATGCTGAAGAGACCGATTTATGAATTTCAGCATGTCTTCAAGATGGAACAAGAGGAATACACTAAGGAGGCAATTGATTGGAGCTATATCGAGTTCGTGGATAATCAAGATGTCTTGGATCTTATTGAAAAGGCAAATATTTTTCTTCCGTTAAGCACATCATAGATATAAAATAATAACATGCAAGCCTAACATTTTTCTTTTCCGACCTCCCCATACTTTAAACTTTGGTATGATAACTGGGCTTACGTAGATTGCATAATTAGCATTTAAGGTACTTAAGGAGATTTTTATTTGAACAATTATATGTTCAGTAAAACATAGCATTGGGCAGTTCTTTTATCTGTGTAAAGTCAAATTTATTATCCATTGCCTAAAGATTATGGTGTCAGTTTGAACTTGCGCAAGTCCTGTGACTTGTAGAAGTTCCTTCTCATTTTGATTGAATAGATGTCTCTATGTGTGGCCTAGATATTTGTACTCTGACATGCGTTGAATCAAAGTACAGAGGATACAGTATGTCATAGTGAATGATCCACGTGTAGTTATATCAGTTACTCCTTCTGGAATCAAATAAACAGTTGTTGAAATGATACTGCAAAACAATATTCTCTTGCCTTTTGTAGTTGGTGACCTTTGACTTATTTTATGCTATACTCATGGGCTTATTGTTTATGTGTTCACGCACATGAAATATGGCATTATGGACGTTATAATTCGTATTCAGGCTTGTTTTCATTGCTTCTTCATTTGTTTTTTATTTTTGCAGAAACCAGGAGGAATAGTTGCCCTCCTTGATGAAGCCTGGTAATTTTCCTTAACTTGTCGCCCAACCAACATGAACTGTATCCATGGTTCTTCAAAACTGCAGTCTTGCAGTACTTTTCCAAATTCCCCCCGTCTTTGGTTCACAATATGTTATCAAATGCATTAAATTTCTATTTAATTGCCATATTGACTATTTCTTACACTTGTTCGCTGGCCCTTTTGTTTTCAGTATGTTTCCAAAATCAACACATGAGACATTTTCGAACAAGCTTTACCAGACTTTTAAAACTCACAAGCGCTTTGTCAAGCCAAAGCTGTCTCGTACAGATTTCACAATCTCACATTATGCTGGAGAGGTATGTTCAGTAAACCTATGCAGCATTCTGGTGTACTGCAGGTCTTCATAGCACTTGATAATATCAATAATTCCTTTGAATTCCAGGTTCAGTACCAATCTGACCAGTTTTTGGACAAAAACAAAGACTATGTGGTTCCTGAACACCAAGACTTGTTGGGTGCTTCCAAATGCTCTTTTGTGGCAGGCCTCTTCCCTCCAATCGCCGAAGAGAGTTCCAAATCTTCTAAATTTTCTTCAATTGGTTCCCGTTTTAAGGTATCTTTGCTTCTACTTTTGCAACGATGTTGGTGATTTGAGTTGAAACTGGAAGTCAGCTGATTAATGCATTTTGTTTCCTTTATTGTTTTAGTTGGGTTGTAACCCATTGTAATGTACCACTTTATGCCACTCTTAATATGTAGACAGCTGCCTTTTTCAGTCCAAAGACATTGACAACTAAGATATTGTATGATGAACAGAAAAAAGTTATCTAATTTTTGGATGACGTAATGATGCAGCTACAACTACAACAGTTGATGGAGACACTCAATGCTACAGAACCTCACTACATTAGATGTGTCAAGCCGAATAACCTTCTCAAACCCGCGGTATTTGAGAATGTCAACATCATGCAACAATTGCGTTGTGGTGTAAGTATACTTTAGTTCTCAACTTTTTTCTGGTTTCTGCAATTTTGCACAATTAGCCATATAACTATGTTTTTCTTGTAGGGTGTCCTAGAGGCAATCAGAATTAGTTGTGCTGGCTACCCTACTCGCCGACCATTCTTTGAATTCATAAACAGATTTGGCCTTCTTGCAACAGAGGTTTTGGAAGGGCAGTAAGTACCCTTCTTTTAGCTTTAACTGCAATTTAGGCAGAGACTTTCTAGCTTTCTGCTACTTGGTCAATGTATGTCTGTTGTTGATATTCTGATTTCACCTTGAAAGAGGTGGATGTTCTTTCTAAATCTAGTTCGTTTGTGGGCAGCTATGATGAAAAAGTGGCATGCCAAAAGATTCTTGAAAAGAAGGGTCTTAAAGGGTTCCAGGTAATTTGCTGCTTCTGATAACTCCTCATAATCACAATACAAAAATAAGCTTCATTAGTGAGTTTAAATGCTTATGCATATTATTTCAATGTTTATTAAGCAGATAATGTGCAGGTTAATTTTTTTTTTTTTTGAAATACTTAAAAGATCGATGGTTCCATGCAATTCAGATGAAGTATGCTAAGCGCGCTACAGTTTGTGTCTTTGATGAAATTCATTTCTTTTGGTAAAGGATTCCTCCTCCACCATTGTGTCGGTGGCATCTACTTAATGGGCCATCAAATGATTTTGCAGGTAGGTAAAACAAAGGTTTTCTTAAGAGCTGGCCAGATGGCTGAATTAGATGCAAGGAGAGCAGAGGTACTTAGTAATGCAGCGAAAGCAATTCAAAGACGCATACGAACTCATATTGCTCGCAGACAGTTTATAGCCTTGAGAATGGCTGCTATTGATCTTCAATCACTGTCAAGAGGTGAGTCATCTGAAAATCCCAAAGCTTGTGTCGACTTTGTAACTAGTTGCTTTCTATTTTTCAGATAGTATTGTGAATTCCCGTTTATAATACCAAACTACTTCTAGTACTAAAAAGAAAATGATTATTCCATTAAGTGTTTCCTTTTTTTCCTTCTCATCTCTTTCTTTTGTTGGATATGTAGATCTAACAGGATAGGGTATATTGACTACTTGGCTTTTTAGTCTTATCATTATTTTTCATTTCTTTTTTTGGTATGACTTTTAGGTAGAATAGCATGTAAAATTTACAAGGGCATGAGAAGGGAGGCAGCTGCTTTGAAAATTCAGAAGAATGTACACCGATACCAGGCGAGAAAGGCCTATCAAAGACTGCAGGTCTCAGTACTTGTCCTACAAACAGGTTTACGTGCAATGGATGCTCGTAAAAAATTCAGATTCAGGAAGCAAACCAAAGCTGCAATGATTGTTCAGGTTGGTACCTTTTTGATGTCTTATGCCTTGGAGGATTCATTTTTGTTTGTTTGAAGTTCTCAAATAAATGCTTCTGTTGATAGACCCAATGGCGTTGTCATAGAGCTTCCTCATACTATAAAAAGCTTAGACGAGGAGCAATAGTTACGCAATGCAGATGGAGGGGAAGAATTGGCAGGAAAGAGCTAAGGAAGCTCAAAATGGTCAGTTTTGATTCTATTTTGTTATGCAAGGTTAAATTGTGTTTCATGGAATGTTTTTGTGGATATGGATAAAATCAACTAGAGTTCCGATGCTTTCCTTGCACCATTTTGTATACCGTTCTGCATTGCATATGTCCGTGTTTTTTAAGGACTCCCAACTGGCGTCTTGTTTAATTATCTAAATTATGTCATAGTATTTTTCCCTTTCCTGTTGAATCCTACTTCGTATCTGTCTTTCTATTTTACAAGTCTGGATATTTACCTCAAAATCAAAATCTCTGCAGGCTGCAAGGGAGACAGGTGCACTTAAAGAAGCGAAGGATAAGCTTGAAAAAAATGTAGAAGAACTCACTTGGCGTTTGCAGTTGGAAAAACGTTTAAGGGTAATATTAAGCTCTGCATATCGACATTATTAGTGAAGATGGTATTTCTCAGTTAGTGGGAAGTTCTTATATAAGATTGACCCATTGCTTCATGGATCTTGTGCTTAATACGTAGTTGGGTGATTGTCTATCAGTTGAGCTTGTAAAAACTGTTGACAGGTTTATCATTACCATGAAAACATTGAAAAGGAATCGGGGACGTATCATGTGATGATCCCTCATGTGATTCCGCAAAATGGAATCCACAAGGTCCAAGTTGTCGGTCCAAGCCGTTCATTTTGTACGTCTCAATACGAAAATCATCCATCCAAAAATTCAGGTTTATCGGATACCGTTGTTAATGTGAAGGAATCATATTTGACATGAGAGAAATAGATGGTAAGAGGTATGAGTCTTATGACCATCCATTTCTCTCATGATGAATATGGTTCGACTAAGCCCTTACCAACATCCGATTGGCATGATTTTTTGCATGGATGATTTACTTATCGAAGCCTAAAAATGAACAGCTTTGAGCATCAAATGGGACGACTATGGTGGGTCCCATCTAGCGTCACATTAGGGATCACACATGAGATGATCTTGATTCCATGAAAAGAACTTGAAGTTCTTAATTCTCTGGCTTGATGTTCGCTTCATCATGCCATGTTTGAACTCGTGCCTGCAGACTGACTTGGAAGAAGCAAAAGCACAAGAGATTGTGAAACTTCAGAATTCTTTGCAAGCTATGCAAAGCAAAATTGATGAGACGAATGCATTGCTGGTCAAAGAGCGAGAAGCTTCAAGAAAGGTTATTGAAGAAGCACCTCCTGTCATCAAGGAAACCCAAGTTTTTGTTGAAGATACCAAAAAAGTCGAACTTCTAATGGAAGAGATCAATAGTTTAAAGGTAAGAGTTCTTAACTTGTAGAATGATACAAAACCTTATTGCATCATATCTCATGTAAGGAGTCTTCTAGTCGATTTTTTTTGCCAGATATATAAATGCATTCTGCAACTACTGACATTTAATAGCAGATAAAAAAATTCATGATAGAAAGAGTACTGAGCACAGTTTCTTCAAGACATTTCGCATTTCATGTAATTTTGTATTCTGAAAAATGTTTCCAACACAATAGTAACCTATTCCCAATTTCCGCATGGTTGTAAGTGATTCCTGATGTGAATAGTTTGAGTTTCCGCACATCGGTATCACACCAAGGACGACATGCAATCGGTGGAATTCTTATGATTCTTCTGGAAAATAAGTCCAGGTTCGGGCATAGATATTAGCTTGATATGATGAAAACAGCAAAACTGCTTGCTTATGGATGTTCTAATGCTTATGCTATATAGATTCATATTTTGGTGTATGTCTTCTGTCTTGAGTCTTGTTTCTCTCTTTTAGAGGCTCAACACTTCATGCCAAAAAGGAAAACTGCATGTAAGGTGCATGATATTGGACATTCAAAATTAGATAGGTGCACTTGGAATGAGTTTGGGAAAGACTCAAGATATGAATTTCTTCTGGCATTTCATCTGAAATGGCTTGAAGTGCCACCTAATTTGTAAAGAATCAGTAGCAAGGATTTTCAAGTGGCACATGTTCATGAAGCTAGGAAGAAGCATATCATTGCTTCAGCATAACCTCTTTTTCTTTATCTTCAGGCCTTACTGCAGTCAGAAAAGCAAAAATCTGATGATTTGGGGAGTAAGTATTCCGAATCCCAAGAAGTTAGTGAGGAAAGGGGTAAAAAGTTGGAGGAAACAGAAAAAAGAGTTCATCAGCTCCAGGAATCTTTGAGCAGGTACCATTAACTATCAAGAACATATCTGGCTGAAATGCTCAATGAATCTCATCTTCTGATACAGTTTTATATGCTTTCCTCAGTGCACGCCTTGAGTAGATTTTTACTTTTTATTTCGTGGACAAATTTCATTTAGCATGTCCATTATATATTTATTCAGATAATTTGATCAGGCAAGACTTGAAATATTGCCCCTGCATAGAAGACAGAAAGGCATTATGAGTTTTTCTGCAGGGACTAAGCCATCAACCAGGCTGCATTTCCCAACCTTTATATGCATGTAAGGTAGAGATAGTTCTAAGGGTTTTGGATTGTCTCAGTGGAATAAGGTGTTTGAGGCAGAATCTTCTCCCTAATATGCATGGAACATATAGATTGAGGAGAGAGGGAAAGAAATAGGTTTCCCAAGGCGCATGTTCTTTGTTCATACTTTCAGTACTACGATAATACAACTCATTCAACTTTAGTACCGTAGAAATCCTACTTCAACGACGCAGGTTATAACGAAGTCATAGTTAAAAGGCGTTCTGAAGTTCTTTTCAAAACCCACGACAGCTCAACAGTATATAAAGGTTTCTTGTTTAGGGGGAATAAGTGGGGTGTAAGTACTCATAAGAGCTTACTTTGCACGACATGTTAGTGAAATGACATTCACTCTTCGTTACAAGTTCACATGCTATGATGGTCTCAAATGCATTGCTTTTGCAACATGCAAATATTTTTTCCTTCGTGTTACAGAGCCATTAGCTACATCTTTAGGTCTTGAAAATATTCACACTGCTGTATTCATGTAACCAAATGTGGTTAGATAATCATTGGAATTTCAATCAGATTAGAAGAGAAGCTCACCAATATAGAGTCAGAGAATAAGGTCCTTCGGCAACAGGCTCTGTCCATGGCACCTAATAAGATCCTCTCAGGACGCTCAAGATCAATTCTTCAGGTGCTCACAGAGTTTAATCTTCTTCACGTCACAAAATAATTCTGTGGAGTTTTAATGAAATTTGCATGGTTTTCCTATTTGCAGAGGGGTTCTGAGAGTGGTCATTTGTTTGTGGATACAAAGACGACTTTGGTAAATTGACTGATTTGAAACTTAATTTATGTGTTTCCGAAGGGACAATAATCTTTCTTAACCTTGAATCTTGTCAAATCCTGTAAACAATGCCTTAGGATCTTCATAGCCCATCATCAATCCAACGGGATCTTTCAGAAGTCGAGGACAAACCACAAAAATCACTGAATGAGAAACAGCAAGAGAATCAAGAGCTGCTTATTCGATGCATTGTACAACACCTGGGATTCTCCGGAAGCAGACCGATTGCTGCCTGTATGATATACAAATGCCTTCTACAGTGGAGATCTTTCGAAGTTGAGCGAACCAGTGTGTTTGACCGAATCATTCAGACCATAGGTCATGCTATCGAGGTTTGAACAATTCAATATAGCTGATGTCTTGTTTTCACGTTCTTCTTGAAAGAAGGCTCCTATAAAAGCATTTATTGTTTCGATGCTAGAGTTACAAGATAGCTTTGAAAGATTTAGGGAGTTTATAGGACACAATATGATCCATGGCTTCTTTTTTGGGTTTCCGTTGCCCCTTCATTTAAGGGATTCCTTTTTTGTCAATCGAGATTGGAAATCCATATTTACTTTGTAATATCTTTTGTTCATGTTTTTGGTGGACTTCTTTTCCCCCTTGTACTTCTTGTACCTTCTATCTCTTGTTCCAATTACAGTTTCGTAAACTAAAATATTTGGATTAAAGACGCAGGATAACAATGACATCTTAGCCTATTGGTTGTCGAACGCCTCAACTCTGTTGCTGCTACTCCAGCGTACACTGAAAGCAAGTGGTGCAGCTGGAATGGCTCCTCAACGCCGTCGATCATCCTCTGCTACTCTGTTTGGAAGGATGACACAGGTAACTTGAAATTTTCATTTTATGTCAAGGTTCTGCAAATAAGAAAAAAAAATCAGTTCTCTGGGTAATTGGGGCGTTTTCTATTGTTTCTTATAGAGTTTTCGCGGAGCACCTCAAGGAGTTAATCTTTCCTTTGCAAATGGTGGCCTGACTGGTGGAACAGAATCTTTACGCCAAGTTGAAGCCAAATACCCAGCTTTGCTTTTCAAGCAGCAACTTACAGCATACGTTGAAAAGATTTACGGAATGATTCGAGATAATCTTAAGAAAGAGATTTCGCCGTTGCTTGGGTTGTGTATCCAGGTAGTTGAATCTGTTCAATTACTAAATTACCAAGCAAAATTTATGGAAAGTAGAAAAATGTAATTATGTGTTTTGTGCTTCGTATTTTAGTTTAATTCCTTGATAAATACTGAAGTATAAATTTCCTTTTCAAATATGAAAACTAGGCACCAAGAACTTCTCGGGCGAGCTTGGTTAAGGGATCCTCGCGTTCTGTTGCAAACACAGCAGCACAGCAAGCTTTAATTGCTCACTGGCAAGGGATTGTGAAGAGCCTAGGAAACTTCTTGAACACTCTGAAAACCAACCATGTTAGTGACATTTATGTCTTTTAATGCCTAATTTCTGTCATTATTGCTTTCCCCATTATCCATTCCATAAAAATTGGTCGCTGTCATTGTCTTGCATGTACATTACTTTTACCCTTCTGACTCAAACGGTCAAACCAACTCCAGATCTCCAAATACGACACTGAAATGTGCCCTTCAATTGTTGACAAGCTTGAATTTTGTGTAATCCTTCTTATTTATTTGGTGCGTAGATTTTCTCCATCAGAGCACCTTTTTGCTAACATGTTTTCCTTTTTCTGTTACCTATTGTCAGGTACCTCCATTTTTAGTTCGTAAGGTGTTCACACAAATATTTTCATTCATCAATGTTCAACTATTCAACAGGTAGTATAACTGAGTCCTCTTTAAATGCGTTTTAAGCTGCTCTGTTGCAGATAATGGTGGTTCCTTATGGCTTTGACAACGTTTTTGTGACTGCAGCCTTCTATTACGGCGAGAATGTTGTTCGTTCAGCAATGGTGAATATGTCAAAGCTGGACTGGCTGAACTGGAACACTGGTGTTATAAGGCAACAGATGAGGTAGCCTTGGCTAATGCCACTTCTCTTTGTTTGGCAATTTCGCACAAAATTCTGTTTGCATAGCTTTACCCTTTCCATTCCGATGATGATTTTAACAGAATTTTCACATAAAGAAGCAAATCAACATGAATTGAGAAGGGTGTTTTCTTCATTTTTAGCCACAATGATGGGCCTTTTCGTCTGAGATTAAAGGGGCACAAAAGGCCATGTTATTTGACCGACAATGCTGTACAAAATTTCGTTTATATTGCATTAACCTTTCTGACAGGAAAATTATTTAGGGACGGAATTTTTAAACAAAAACCCGTTTTGGAAGTAGGCATTCATATTTGCAATAAAAAGGGCAAAAAATACCACATAATCCTGGATGAGATTTACATACAAAAGTTCAATTCTTATAGCATTACACTTTGAATTTTAATAAACAAGAACATATTACAGTATGCAGGGTCAGCTTGGGATGAGCTCAAGCATATCAGACAGGCTATTGGATTTTTGGTAAACTCCACTGTTCTTTGTTCATCTTCTACTCTCTTGCACCATTTCTCATTTTTTGTAGAGATAAAAGGAAAGAAGGTAGAGCTCTCCTGAAATATTGTGTTTTCTGGGTTAGGTTATACATCAAAAGCCGAAGAAAACACTGGATGAAATAAGCCACGACTTATGCCCGGTAAGTGATACAATTATTTCCGATCAGCGGACAAAGTTATTCCTTCCTTCGTGTCTTTTAAGATCTCAACCGGCCTTTTCTCTCCTCCCGCAGGTGCTTAGTATACAGCAGCTATATCGGATCAGCACAATGTACTGGGACGACAAGTATGGCACGCATAGTGTGTCCTCGGATGTAAGTTTTAATTAATGGTGTTACTCGAGCTAGGTAATATATAACTTAATGGTCGGTGTTATGTGAAACTCTTCGATTTAGCCCTGTGTATCCATGTCTACCATATAAAGGAATGGTGAGGGGGGTATGGAATGTGTCTGGAACTCGGAAATGTCCAATCCGAAATGCCCAGATTGGACGCTTGAATGCTTTAAACTTCGATGATGTTAGAAGTCACTTAAAAGCATGGATGAAAAAGTGAAACCCCTCGTTTGACCATAATAATTTGGCATATGCATGTCTCATGCAGGTTATTTCGAGCATGAGGGTGTTGATGACTGAAGATTCAAACAATGCAGTCAGCAATTCTTTTCTGTTGGATGATGATTCGAGGTCAGCTGTTTGAACTTTGTCGATCTTTTCGGCCTCTGCTATTGCTATTTTTTCTGCTTTTGGGTTCACCTTTGGATTGATAATACTGATGGTTCAGATATTTGCGTTACCTCAAACCTTATTTTGGCATGAATCTTAAATAAGCATCAAAACCGCAACGTGACAGGCTTTCTTCAACTGCTGATAAAACCCTTTTTCATTTTCTTGATTACTGGTGCAGCATTCCATTTTCAGTCGATGACATATCGAAGTCAATGGAACAAATAGACATTTCCGACATTGAACCGCCGCCTCTTATTCGAGATAACTCCGGTTTTAGCTTTTTGTTGCCACGCTCTGATTAAACCGTAACTGGATGGGCTCAACTTCAAGCCTCTCCAATGTGGTTTCTTCATATTCGTTGTAGAGTTGGGAAAAAAAAAAAAAGACAAGCCAAAGTTTATGTGAAATATTGCTCTAGACAATTTACTTAATGGTTCGAAAGGGGATGTACCTATGCTCCCTGAGAAACATGTAACCATAATATTTCTCTCTACAGTTGTAAAACTAGCCCCCTCTTGCTTCAGTATAAATGAAAGCCTAGAGTACTTTTTCCTTTTTGGAGTCATTTTCGTAGTACCGTTAAGCACAAATTTGGAACAAAATTTCGTTGAAAATATTGAAGGTCGCATTTCGAACTCAAGAAAAGAATGAGAAAGGGCAGGAAATTAGTTCTCCCTCCCTCACTTTGGTTCCTAGTTTTGGGGGAGAGAAGGGAAAAATTCTACGGGAAAATTAGTTCATAAAAAATACTATGTACATATATTTATATACTGTCAAATACATGTACAGTTCACAGCTACAAGAAGGGACAAAATTTATTCCTCTGTGACCAAAAGCAATAAGCTTTAGCATTCGTTTCTACAAGGACTACGATATTGTGGTGCCTTTCACGAGTGAAATACTGTCTGGTAACAAAATTGTGAATTTCGTGAAAAATCCAAGCCTATTGCTGTACAGTAATTAATCGCTCTAAGTCACCTGGGGTAACTGGAATCGCCAAAAACTTTCTTGTCCGACACTATAACTTGACCTCTTCTCTCTGTTCATTTTGTACACCATCGATGTTTTTGCACTTTAGCAATACCCATCGTGATGGTTGCCAAGCAAGGATGATCTTATACCACATTTTCGGAACATAACTTGAATAATGATCCCAAGACTACATCCCACATAAGTGTAGATAACTTCGTTTCTTGTCCCCAGAAGAACATATCGCTTGCTATAGGTTAGAAGCATGCTTACCTGAATGCAAACAAAAAAACGTCAAGATCCTGAAAAAAGGAAGAGAATTTTCTCACTACCTTTATTATATCTGTGGTCCATTTTTTGTCTTTTTATGCCAATTTATGACATTGCCCTTTTATTTGTTCACTTTTTCACAGCAATCCGCATGAACAAAGACAAAAACGAGAGTGACAATGGCCTAAAGAGGAGCGCAGAAATCATTTTCGTTCAAACAACCTGGAAAACTAATAAGATGAACAAATTTATCGTCAGGAAAATCCTGTCAATCATTTAATTTTTTATCTTGACAAGTAAAAAAGTGTCACAGTTAGAAGCTACGGTGGAACCAAGTCATACATTGAAGTATGAAGCACCCATTGGTGATATCAATAAAGGTGTCGAAAACAAAATTTGTTTAGTTGGGAAAACTTACTTACCTCTAGATCTCTTAACTGTTTCCTGTTTCTTTTCAGTACCAACCCTTTTAAGAAAAGGAGCAATCAAGGCATCCACTTTTACCAACCACACTGCCACTGCCGATGATGTTTGTGGCATAGTTTTAAAGCTTGCAATAATTTCTCCTAGAACAGAATTAGGGCCCTGATCCTCCTCGGATTGACACCACTCCTCATTTATGGCACCAACAAAATCAGCAAGAACCTGAAGTATATAGGCAAAGTTCCCATGAGAATCAGTCAAACAACTACAGCTCAATTGGTTCTCATCTCCCGAAACCTAAATTACTCAGTATACATCGACTACTTTTGGAAAAATAAATAACACAGAAAGTTAAACGAAACTAACACATAATTTGATACCTGCATATACTCTGCCAAAGTAGAAGTCCGTCTTAGACGTTTGATCCATAGTTTATGAGCAGATTTAATCCAAGCACCGACTAATGCACCTTCAGGCATAACTGACTGCACGTGAAATAATAGTGAGAAAAGAATGAAAAAGTCATTTCCAGAGTTGAAAAAGAACTGAGTGCAAAAAGAAACTTGACCTATGATCAACTGACAAAAATATGGACTCCTATAAAAGAGCTAATTCAACATTTACAAACTCACTTAGCCTTGGCTATTTGAGAGTGGTTACACAAATCTCATTCCACAAAATAGCTGTCTTAACAAAATATCCTCAATTTTCATCCAATTTTTTGGGCTTCAATTTTTCCCTGCTTTTCTGTAGCCTGTGGAAATGGAAGCAAACATCCATGCACGGTGCTCCAATGCCTAAAATCAGCCAAGAAGCAGCTATCTAACCCCAGATTTCAGTAATTCATCGACGTAATTGTTTAGTGTTCAAGCTATGGCCACTCGAACATGAGTCTGTTGTATGGAAATACAACCAAATCTGCCTAGTTATCTTCTAGGTAACTCTCAACAACAGGTTTATGTTGCAAGAACATATTACCCCTGACCTGGAAGTGCAAGGATCACACTAATGCAATTCTATTCAGACTGATTTCTCGACTGACTGAAAAAAGTCAAGGATCATTTTTTATATTTCAAATGGTAGGAGAACCAAAATATGTGATACACGTCAACCATCTGGCAACGAATATAGCTTATCTGTCACATGTGTATCCTTAAGGGAGGGGATGCATAGAGCACAGAACTGTGAACATAGGCACGTAACTTTGCTCGGGTTAAAGCATCGAATAGAACTCTATATATTCAAGGGACCACATATCCCATGTTGGGTTGAAAGTTGAAACTATTGCGGAGAGGATAAAATATCTCAGAGATAAGAACCAACAAAACATTGGAACCTAGGGAGATGTGATATTATTAATCCCCCCAATATTAGTTCGACTAGATTACAAACACTTTGGGGTTGTATATCCTTTACAGTATTCATCTAGTCAACCAAACAAGGCAATAAAGCTTTAACAAATGAAAAACCACCTGGATCACTAGAATCTGTTTGGAAAATTATATAGCCGACGTGTCACTCTGTGTATGTGGTGCATGTAGCAAAGTAGAGAACTGAAAGCTTTAACAAAATGAAAAAACCCACCTCAATTACATGAATGGCAGCTTTAAGCGCTTGCAACTGGGATGATAGAACTTTATGGTTTGGGAACATATCACCCTCTCCGTCCAACTTACATGTGGCAACGTGAATTGCATATCGTTCCTCCAAGTCAAAATCAAGCTCAAATGTGGTATGGCAAGTCTTACAGTGCTTCTCATCTCTCCAGTACAGATCATGACAACATTCACATCTAGTAAGTGAATCAAGATAAGACCTTTTGCTATATTTAACAGCGTTGAGATCAGAATAAAAAGAATTCCATATCCATGCATCAAAAGCTTGGAGACAGCTCCATTTTTGCATTCTCTGTTCTTTGTTTCCGGTTTTGAGCAGTATGGAACCAGAAGAAACTGAAAAGTCATTATTCATCTCAGTTAGAGAAATATTGTTGTCTAACTCAGACACCGCTGAAGAACTGTCATCTCTGGATATGTTGAGATCAGATTGATCAGATTGGATCGACTGGCGCATAAATGCTTCACATCCTTTCAGAGATGCAAGAAGGTAAGCCTCCCGTGCACCCCTACAATCCAGAGCTGATAACAAGGTGCACAAAGCCTGCAATCGGAGTTAAGAACCAAAAGGAGAGTTCAACAGTTAAACTTTGACAGCATATAAAGATAATCGCATCAAGCTACCCAGAGGCCATGTCTGTTTGACTGGACTAATAGTATAGGATACATAATCTCAATAGGATAAATAATCTTACTGGATTGCTAGTGAGGTGAATAGGCGATTAACAATACTACATCCCCCAAGAATATCCACTGTTTTTTTAGGACATCAGATTGGACAGATATTTAATCCTAGTCGCAAAAGTTCAAACCAAATGTGGGATGTGGCCCCCTTGGATAGACAGGCCAATCTGATGTTTTAGTCCAATCAAACAAACTGGGACGGAGAGAATAAGTGAAAATTACCTCTTCAGTATCAATCACCTCCCAGTGACCATCATCAGAAGATTCAAAGTATATCCTCTTGTGGCCTGGATCTAGTGCATTACAGGGACCCAGAAAAAGCCAGTACCTATTGTACCGACGATCGGAACCCAGAAAGACAGATTGCATAGGATGTAAATCATCTTCAGCTTCCGTTTCGTTCGCATACTTCCTTCGACTACATGATTTTGCATTTCCACCAAACTTCAACATAAATGCTGAAGAATCAACAGGGTGAAGCCCTGATGTTGTATCTTTTGTAGCGAGCATTTGTCCAATGTAGCCTCCAAATGATGAGGGCCAACTATGTTGTCTACCTGATGATCTCTTTATCTTAGCTCCAGAACCATAATTGTTGATGCTGGGAACACTTTCCACACTGGGTGGTATTCGATCCTGCAAAGCAATTGGCATAAACTCAACTTGGCATACTACTCACCATAAACTAAAATAGCGGAACCAAGGTAGTATGCACCCCAAAAATTAGAGCCGAGGGGTAACCGGAGTATTTGTGAAAATTTTAACCAAGGTCATCAGAAACATTGTGGACATTTTAGTTAGATATAAAGTGTACACGAGAAACTTCTACAGTAACTTTTGGATACATAAATAAATTCGTATCTAGCACGTCATATGGTAATAAGACATGAAATGAGTCATGACTGCACCACATAACTTCCAAAAATAAGCACAATATGAGGCAACCACCAGTTAATTAGGCAGTAGCCGTACGACAAAGGGGAATTACCTCCATTCTGATGCTGGATCCAGCGCTAAGAAGATCAACCAAAGCAACTAAGGCATTCAGCTTTTCATCAATGCTTAAATCTGAATATTCTCCTTCGACCAGTCCTAACAACCATACTTCACCTGGATGGCTCTCATCAATTTCAGTGTACACTGTTAATGTTTTATTTCCCTTTTCATGACAGCTCCCCTGGTCCAATATCCTGTGATCTGAACTACACTCTGAATCGTCATCACTGCTGTATATGTCATTGTCCTTAGAGTCATTATCAACACTCCCAAAGTCCTCAGAATCTAAATCAAAAGTTTCAGCTTCCTCCATGACAGGATGAATGCGTAGACGATACGCACCACATGAAATCTTTTCAAACAAGGTAATATCACTTGAAAGTGCAGAGCTTATTAGAAGCTCTAGTTCATCGCTAGTGGCAGCTAGATTCAAGTCCACAATCTTCAAACGAGTGCACACACACAAGAAAAAAAAATTACTTTGTCACTAAAATGGTTTCAAGGTAACTTAAAGAAGTGAAGTCCAAAAGAAAATGACTAATGAGCACAGCCAAATCAATGTCCTTTTACAAGTAATCTAGTATACATCCTCATCATTTTAGAAATCAACTCCACATATCAATAACTTACCTGAGGAGAATTAGCCAAATCAGAAACTTTTATCCCCTTGTTTCCTTGCTCAGACAAAATACTAAACAGTTCACCCTTCAACGTAGCAGGACTCAAGCCATACTTTACCATGATGGTGGCTTCCTACGAGAAAGAAATGAAAAAACAACTTATTAGAATACAAGAAAACCCTTTAAGAATTAGGAAATAAAACACAATAGTAAAACAAAGCAAACCATCATTTCTCATGGCAACTGAAATATAATTTATAAAGAACGGAATGGGAAAGCATCAAATACTTGTCTACTAACAAGGGGACCAATAATTCTAAGAAAAAATAAGCAAAATGTGCAGTTCACACAAATTAGCTTGTAGCAGTAAATATATAGAAATCTTTGATACCTTGCTAAGAGATTCCTTGCGCGCTGTAACATTTTTTGAACCAAAACCAGCTGCAATAAATACTTGACGCAAAATTTCTGTCCAGGTCAAGGGGTTTAGGGATTTCTTCCAAAACTCCACGACATTATGCTGATTTTCAACCTAATATCACAGAGGGGGAACTGGTTATTTTGTACATCATCGTTGTTTCTTAGAACCATAAACTATCTAAAACTGGTTACGGAGAAGTTACAAGGGTCAAAATAAGATAAAGTAATCAAATGAAGGTAATTGCAGAGCAATAATAGCAAGATAATGCACAAGAAACACTTTTGCAGATGCTGCGACCAATATATCTCTGCTCCACATCTACAGGCACTACCCAAGCAAATACCAAATGCCCGCCCATGTTTTCTAAATAAAAGTGATTGTCCCGTTATAAACTACAAGAGATTACAAAGGAAGAAATATTGATTATAAGAGGGCTAACAGTACTGAAATAATATGATACTATCAGGAGAACACCAGTATAAGAAAATGAATTATGATCAACTACAAGAATTAGCCAAATAACCACATGATACTTACCGAATGAAGTAACTCAATAAACTTTCCATTATTGCTCACAGGAGGAAAAACTCCTCTGCTAAGCTCCGTTTCAACATCAGAGACAAGAAGTTTGAGAAGTGACAAATGAATTTGTCCAAGTAACATCGATTCCTAAGCCATGTGCAATAAAGTTGAATAATCAGCAAAGCACAACCTAAAGACTACTAAGGACGTTGTACAATAGCAAAGAACAACCTAAAGGCTACTAGGGAATGGGCAACAAACTTGCAAATTGAGCATTCCAAGTAGAAAATCTCACTACAGACCAGAAAATGATTACCTTGTCATGAAATGTTTGAGCAAACTCCTCTAGGGTGAAGGAGCGAATGTTCAACAGCACTGCATATGAATAAATAAAATGGAAGACCTGCAACAGACAAGCCAGCCTAAGCTCACCAAGACAAAAGAAATAATAGCATAAATCACAACCAAACTTCCCACCTATGAAGCACCGACACCTCTAGAGGTTGAGGTATCGCAGTGTCCGGACACGGAGACACAGGGACACGCGGGGACACCTCGGGGACACGTATGAGACACGCCACGTGGCGTGTCCCATAATTTATTATGGAACTATGGATGTTTATCATGTTTTGTTTTCAATTGGTACTTGGATTGTATTGAACTTATGGTACATGGATGTCTTGTTTTGTTTGAATGGTATTAGAACTATGGATGTTATGTTTTGTCTATATTTTGCCATTTAAACTTGGAAAAAATTGGGAAAAAAATATTTATATATAAATAAATAAATATACACGTGACGTGTCCCCCGCCGTGTCCGTGTCCCCATTTTTTAGAATTCCCGTGTTGGTGTCCGTGTCCGTGCATCATAGCTTCCCACCGAAAAGAGAAAACACATGCACAACCACAGTCAAGTCCTAAACAAAAAGCTGTACAGAAATAGCAACAAGCACAAAAAGTCTATGTACTTTCTCATCCACAAAATTGGTATGGCTAGCAATACTAAATCATCCATGACAATACCAGTTTCTCTAAAAGGAAAAACGATAACAGAAGCAGACATGGAATAAAATTATAAAAAAGAACAAAACAGGAAGAAGTAACAGCAAGCTCACTCTGGTGTATATACATTAGTGCCCAGACATCTTGTGTTGATTGTTATGCGACCAGCCAAGCATATACACATCCTTCTCAACTAATCCAAATTGGTCTCAAAAAACATCATTTCCAAGTTATTCAAGTCAATATGCTGACGCACCTATACTCCAGATATCATGTTGAGCATGAACTGAAAGGAAGTTTACATGGCCATAAATCCACATCACTTCCCTTTAAACTCTGATTGCAGAACCATATTCACAGGGTTTATGTAAAGATATGAGCTCTGTCAATGCTGGCTTTGTTCAACTGAAATAACCAAACCAAACCGAGCCTTATGTCCAAATCAATTGCGGTTGGCTACGCTTTGTTCAATTGGAAAGTTGATAGAAAACCATTGCGACAGAACCCTAACACTCCCTTTTGTCATGTATGAGCCATTTTCTGAAAAAGTCACTTTACAAGAGAAATGATGAAGACACAACACTTAATATGCAGTTTGATGATTAATTACCTCCTTCAGTTGGAGTACACAGTTATTTAAACCTCTATCAAAGTGATGGTCAATCTGAAGGCTAACAAGGTTTGTCTTAGTCACTAGACTAATTCTTCCTTCTGTCATGTTTTATCTATGTCACTCTAACATCAAATCCTCAATTGTTAATGTGAACACGGGTAAAGAACAAGAGAATATAGAAACCTTTTGAAAAGAAAACGTTGCAGGAACAATGCAAATTGAGCATCCAGAAAAAATACGAATTCACTCACAGGTGCAGGAATCGTGAAAGGCAACTTCATATCACGCCGTACATTATCTTAATGATAAGCATCACAAACTAAAGAGAACTGAAACCATGGTATGTACTTATCAAGTGAAGTCAAGGGTTATAATAATCCACGAGAAGTATGAATGCAAAACCATAATAAGTGATTTGGCAGAGAACATAGCAACTCACTAATATGCGCAAGATTGTGCAAGGGCAACCTAGTCTCCTGCTCTACACAATCAAAAAGCAAAAGAAATGACAAAATAACTGCATGACAGGCTTCAACTGACAAACTTAGTTTTTTTTCAAATTCTTACAGGTTGCGACCCATTACAGTTCGCACCCCCGTAAGGTGTTTTCCCCAGAATAATTATATAGTATCAAATCAGAAGACAAGAAATAAGTAAAGGAAGTCAAATGGTACATGTACAGGAAGCAAGCATTGCTTCAATTACCATGATGAGCATTTTGTAAAGTAAGGCTTGGAACTGTCAAATGAGTTCTTAGGCACCACATCTAGATAAAGATATGCATGAAGCTTCTATTGACACTCAATAGATGTATGTCTGCTAAAGATCTGGGCCTTCAAGATAGATGCAGTCGAAAAGATAGAGCCACCACGAGTTACAACTCGTGTATGATGTTTCATGCATAACAGAAGCACTAAAAAAGAACAAAAAAAAGCTTTTTTCTTCACATACCTTAAATAACTTCTTGACAAGCTCTGGTGAAGAACCCCAGGGTTGCATGTAGAAAGGTAGCTTCATCACAACAGAATTTGGTGGAAACTTAGCCAACAAGTCTGAAAATCACAAAAAATAAAAAATAAAAAAATAGATGCAGATAGGAGACTTCAGAAAGCATGCACACACTATGCTTAAAAAATTCAACAGTTCACAATCAATTGGTTTTGACATAAAGAAATTTCCAGAAAACGCTCTCACATCATTAGTTGTTTGTTTCCTGTTTTTCTCCTTTCCAATGAGATGATTTAAACAGCTTTGGGACAAAATTGAAGATGGCTAAAAAATCCTTGAGATGACTTGTACAGTTTCTCTCTGTGGCCCTCTTCCTTCAAGAAACTCGGGACGTATCCGTGTCCAAACATTAGGTCTCCATAGAGTAGATAGACGTACATACTTGTATACCTATATGTTTATATATACTCACAAGTATACAAGCATGTATATGCTCGTAACGTATGCAATGCCCTTACATATACCTTTGCATCCTATGGCATGCATGCAAGAAGACCTTTATGGGCGGTTGACAGGATTAGCTTCACTTTTTCCTGCATCTCACGAGCATTTGAATCCAGAGCCGCCGACCACTAGGAGATTTGTTGGGACCCTGGCCTTTCTGCTGCTATGGCCTCGGGAATATATATATTGTAGAAACTCTCATTAAAATACCAATAAACTACAAAGTGCATTCACAATTACAACTAGCTCCTATTCACAACTCTTGCATCCACCCCATCTGATCAGCAAAGCAATGAGGTTTGAAACCAGCATCTCCACACGTTCAAGTGGATATTCATTTTCGTAGTGTCAGTACTAGTTGACAAAAAAACAGCCGAACAGGAAACTAAGAGTTCTTGATGCAAAGGCCACTGAAACACTTGCTGGTGTAGAACATTTTATACAAAATAAACAAGGATCAGAGGAATTTATGAATTCTTGACATAAATGACCTCTATACTGCATGGAAAATAAATAAAAGCAGCAGCAGTAGGTGTAAACAGTTTTACAGATCACAATGATGAAGAAATACCGAGTAGCATCCAAACCAACCTTTGCAAAGAGAACAACCATGCAACCCAGAGGTAGCAAAATGCGCAGAGCATGTTAGTGGACTCGGCCCTGCTCTTAATTCTTGTAGCTCCAACTCCTCATCATCAATTAGCTTTGCAAATTGTTCGAGATCTTCTTGGCATATCACTCTATCAAAAGCAAGTTCACATTTTTCTCTGTACGGCTGCATCTGAGTATTATGGCTTTGTACCTTCAAATACAAGTCAATTCAGTGTTAAATAGTTGCTATATTAAAATGAAGAGATACAACTAGAACACACCTTTCTTCTACTGATGGGAGGCTTCCTCTTATCCTTTACTTCAATTCCTTTTCCTACTTTTCTCTGCATATAAACAAGCAACTCACTATCAGGAATCTTCCCTTAAGAAATCAGTAATATCATAAAGATCAAACAATCAGATGCCCAACACGCAAAGCAAGATCTCAATATTGAATGTTTACGAAATTTGTACAAAATGACTAACCATCACAGGTTGTCGCTTCCGAGATTTTTTCTCCTGAACAAGTGGTTTCTGGGGAGCAGAAGTTGTCATGCGGAAAACAACAGTGGACTCTCTCTCATTGAAATTAACACCAGTAGGAATATCCCCACCATCAGGATTGATTGCCCGCCAAACAGTCATCAAACCTTTCCCGATACCATGTTTCTTTACTGGAGCACTTTTCACACTGGTTACTTGGTAGTCCAACAGGGTAGGTTTGGAAACCTGAAAAGGAAGCACATAATAACCTATTTAGAGAAACCATCCTATCAAATCATTCCAACCACATAAATACACATCCCGCTACCTTTCTCTTTTTGACTGCTCTTTGGCTTTCATCACAAGCATGATCAGAATTTCTGCAAGCCTTATTTACTTTCAAAGCTCTTTGCTTATCTTGGCAAAGGCGATGAGAACATTTGGAACCATGTCGTCCTACAAATACAGATAAGATGAAAAGGCAATAGATATATAGAGACGCACTGTTCTTCAATCCACATTAAAACATGAACGAAAATGCAGGACATAGTTAATCCTCTCATTACAGCAAGGTGAGTTCAAATTGGGTGTGGGATTCACTTAGCTTTAGTAGAATAAAATAACACGGACAGATGCTCAACTTTGACCTGAAAACTAGACTTCAAAAAAAAAAAAAAAATCAAGGGAGACTTTCTTTTTACCCCAAATTTCTCAAGGCTAATTTGTGGCCTTCAAATTTTCCACAATGCCCTTAATAAAGCTTTTCCGTAAACTCTATGCGTAATCTGTGTTTGCACATCAGTTTGAATGCATCATCTACTCAAAATGATCTTGTTTCTAACAATTCTAACATACTCATACTTTTTTTTTTTGATAACTCAAGGTATCCGGGCCAGCTTACAAGCACTCCGACTAGTAGTAATCATGGGACCAATCCCACGGTCCACTAGCGGGGGGCAGGGGCTGTCCCAAGGGGGGACCCTGGCCCCTACACAACTCCAAATACTCTAGCATATTATATTAATTTTTAGGTTAATTAGAAATTTTGTGGGATTAGCCCCTGTGTGAATTAATTTTTTTTCAACATTTCTATGTGTGAGGTAAGAATCCCCAAAAACTCAAGCTATCAATCATTTAACAGTGGCTTTGCACATACATAATATCGTCCCTTCTTCGAACATGGCGAGTAGCAATATATACTTATAATATATGTTTTCAATTATCAATTTGAAAACACACTTGATTCGGGGCCCCGCTAAACACAAATCTTGTGTCCGCCACTGCGGGGGCCCAATTAAAGCCGGAGCTCTAACATACACCTATTCGACGAGCAGCATGATTAAAATCCAATCGAAATGAACGACGCCTCACCATAAAATTAAACACGTAAACAAAAATACAACATCAAACCAGTTTACCCTGAAATACTACTACTACCTTTTTTACAAAGCTGGAAAGCATATGCAGGGAGAGTATCGAACTCGACGCCGAGTGGGGGCCCGTCCTTCCGAAAAACCTTCTTCAAAATGCAGTCCGGACTCAGTAAAACATCATGCAGACGAAGACGATGAGTCTTCGGCTCCTTCTTCTTGCCCTTCCTCTGACCAACTCCTTTCTTCGCCGCCATCCCGAACGACCAGCGACGTTCAATTGGCCATCAACGGTAGTTAAAACTAGAGAGAGAGAGAGAGGGTTTAGAGGGGGGCTGGGGTTTTGGGGATGAGGAAGAGAGAGATGAGAGTTCACTCTGGGAAATGTAGGAGTGAGAGAGAGATGAGAGAGAGAGGTTGAGGGTTGAGTAGGGTTTTGGGTTTTTGGTGATTATGTTGTTTCCATTTTTATTTTATCTTTTTCTTATTCCTGTTTTATCTGCGGTGTGAATAATAGACTATCTCTATCTCAACCGGGTGCCGCCAAAATTTAGAACGGTTGGTGCGAACCGGCTCATGGGATCCGTTTGAACCGCTTCAACTGAGTTTAACACGGGGACGGGTTTCCACTTTCCACCGTCTTGTTTGTTGGGACCCGGATGCTCCATAGATTTGGTTACACAATGTCATTCTATGTGATCGCTCTAAAAACGGACTTATAGTTGCGACGTCGAATGCCATAAAAGACTTAATTGAAATCATTCATACCACCAATTGATTTTAGGCGAGATGGTGGAAAAACAGTCCGACATTGTTGTAGTGATGCAAACGAACTGAGCTGCTCGTTAGCAATCGTGGCCCAACTTGTTAAGAAACCACTCGGTTCGGCTCATTGAAAGATCGAGCCAAACTCGAGCTCAAGTTGTAAGCTCGTTCACCAAGAAAGCCGAGTCCAACACTCAAAAGTTTGGTTCGACTTGCAAAAGCTCGGCTCATATAAATCTTTTGGCTCGTTTACAAACAAACTGTGCTCAAACTCGAGTTTTAAACTCTTTGAGTAAACGAACCGAGCCGGAGACCGTAAAGCTCGGCTCAGCCGGTTTGCAATCTTTGGTAAATTGCACTGGCTTCCGCCTGGATTTTACAATAATTACTGTTAGTCCCTCAAGTTTGGAGAGGTCCAAGAAAAAGTTCATTCCGTGTACTGAACAGTCTGAACTGAATAGTTTGGTCGGTTGCTCTCTCTCTCTCTCTCTCTCTCTCTCTCTCTCTCATACAGGAAGAGAACTGATTACCAGCTATGCAGTAGAGAAAAATGGTGAGTTTCCCGAATCCTCTCTTGCATTGCTCGACTGGATTCAGATCTAATTGCTTTTATCTATTGCGATGTCCTTTTTGGTATTTCTAGGATCTAAGAATAGTACTTGCTTCGTCATTACAATTCCGTATAATCAGTTCTTTTGGAATTTGCTTGTACAATGTATAATCTTTTCCACTTTTATTGTTCCATTTCTTTGCAGACTCTGCAATTTTGCTGCAAGCGCTTGACTAGACAAGATATACATAAAAAAAATTTCATCTTTCTACTTACATGTGTATGTATATTGTACTTAAAAAGCTTGAATCTTGCAAGAATGGAGCTCAATATAGTCGGGCAAGCTGTTTAATTGTCTCAGTGTGCGTGTTTACTGTTCGATGGTTATGAGTTCTGGGGCAATGGTATGCCTTTGAAGTTTGAACTACAATAGTTGTTCTTTACTTTAGCCAAAGGGTTAGTCCAAGTGTGTGAAGGGCCAAGATAAAGCGTCTTACAAGCGCGATTTTCTAGTTTGCCTCACTAACCTTTGGGCCGCCCGGCAAAATGAATGTGATAAAGGCTCTGGTTTAGAACTCAATCACTTGACAAGCTAAAATACGAGACACGACGAAGGTTGGGTCACCCTGCAAATGAATGTGATAAGTGGGCCGGTTTAGAACGCAGTCACGACGAAGGTTGTGGTGAGTGGAGTCGGTCTGAGGTTAAAATAAAAAGTTCTTGACTTGAGGCATAAGATGGGAGGATAAACTAAATCTCATGTGCCTTAAGCATACAGCAAACTGTAACTGACAGATTTAAAAGTAATACCCTTTGGTTGACAATCATGAACATTAAAGCCTAGGCCTTTTGTCGCACAACTTTCTGCTCAGTTTTCACCTGTTCATTACAGAAACATTGAACTCCATTATGCAGTCCCTTCTGAACTGCAGCTCTGTGTTTGAATCTTGCCACCTTACCTTTTTTATTCATGCTCATCGTAGGAAAGGGAAGCAAAAAAAGAAGGCTTTAGAAAGTACTTGGAATCTAGTGGTGTTCTTGATGCTCTGACAAAAGGTTTTGCTTCAACTCTCTTCGGATGTTTTGAATATTGGAAATTCAACTTATAACGCAGTAGCTTCTTATTATTTTTTTCCTCTTTGAGTTTAGTAATTCTGTTTTTCTGAATTTCTTTAACTATCTTATGTGTTTGGTTTATGTAATTGTAGGTCTTGTTGCACTATATGATCAGAATGACAAACCTTCTTCTGCTATCGAGTAAGTTCGGTTTACGAACTGGGCATGTTTTTAATGAAGTATATCTCAAATTACACTGTGTCAATAGAAGTTCTAGATTTGGGCATAGCAGAAACTATATATGACAACCAAGCAGATTATTTCCTATGGACCAAATTAACATCTAGAATAATAACAAATAGAGAAGCTAATTCAAAGATTGGCTTTGAAAGCTTATAGCAGGCATTTACAAGCTGAAGTTGGAAGGACAGGCAGCATATGTATCGGGACCTCTTAGTAGAGGCTGTCCTTACATGAAATGCAGTAATGAAGAGAACGAATAGGATACTCCAAGAAGAAGCAGCTAAGTTGAGTTTTAAAAGAGAGAAATTTTGAAGACTTTGCAACTGCTGGAAAAAGAAGCTAAACTACCATACGCACAATTGTTTCTTAAATGTGGTCCATTTTTCGTATGGAACTATCTTTCAATTTCTTTAACTACAGTTTATATATTGATTTAGCTTTCTAAACCAGTCATATGTTTAATTCTCCATACTCATGGTTTTTTTAACAGGTTCATCCAACAAAAGTTAGGTGGTCCAACTGTGTCGGAGTTTGAAAAGCTGCAAGCTGCAATGTCAGATTTGCAAATTAGATATGATGAACTTCGGGTGGCACACCAAGAAAAGTGCAGGGAGGTAGGGATACGTACACTTCTCGTCAGTTCCTGTATGTTTTTGCTCAAGAGTTAGAGCCACGAAGCTCGCCATGACTTTCAGAAAATATCCTCCAACTTAACTGAATGGCAAAGTAGTGTCCCTGGGTGGTTTTACGCTATGTAAACCAATGTAGTCTAACCATCCACTTTCTTGTTTTGCAGCTCGAGGAATTGAAAAAAATAAATCCAGAGGCATTTTCTAGACAGACCATTGATGGTGAGTCCCCAAAGGATGAATCAGCTGAAAGTGTACAAGGTTAATTCCACACGATCATAAACAACATAGCTTTCATTTGCGCCATTAAACATCATTGGCATGGGAGAGAAAAGAGTCTGGTGTTGTATCCTCCACAATTTGTAATAACCTCGAATTTGTTTTGTACTATCTTCTTCTTCTTTTTCTCTGTTTGTGCACTGTTGAAGGATTTGGCTCGACTGTCGGCTGCTTCTTGTAATTTTGTGCTACATTCTATTGTACCCTTCGTTTTCGGGTGCGCACCGATTGGTTATGATTTGTTGGTCTTGGCTATGGTATTGGAGCCCTAATATGGTACTATTGTTGGTTGACTTCTTATAAAGCCACTTTAGATGTCAAACCAAAGAACTCGTGAATTACAAATAGTGCATGTGACGTGCACTTTTTGAGAAAAAAATTTTTTTTTTTGGGTAACTAAGGTTGTTTATTGTACTCGAGCCCTATTCTGTATAATTCCAAGTCAACTATGACATTTTTATATGGTTTTGGTCCAACAATTGTATATTTTTTTTTTAAATGCTTAATCATCCATTTAAGAAGTTCAAAACGCATACAACCTCAAAGGGGCGTACACATTATATATTCTGGAAGGCGTACACATTATTCTGGTCCAACAATTGTTGCGTCTGCTCGGCGTTTTAACATAAAATAAAATCTAACACATAAACTTCGTATGCTTTTCTAGATTTATTTTCCAGTTTCTCATTGTTAAATTCACATAATATATTAAAAACCTTGTGAAACATCTCGAGATTCGGTTCAAGAACAACATAACTTGTGGTGGAGACATGCAAGATCAAGACAATTCTGGGACAAGGTATTGAAAATCCTCATCTGAAAAAGTATTCAATTCCCCTTGGGTATGGTAGGCGAATGCCCCTTCTCTATTCTCACTACACATTTGTGTGAATGCCCCCGGGGCATGGTAGGCGAATGCCCCAGTATCTCATTATGCATGTGTCATGGCCTATTTTGGATATTGTCTAGTTTTATAGATGCACTTCTTCCTTTTTGGTCGTTGTTATGGGGAAATTTGTAAGAAATCAACAAAGACACTTTTATTCATTGCAAACCTTGGTTAGCTACTGCATTAATACTAGCATTTTCTCACTGTGGTTTGAGAGGAATGGGAGAAGCAAAAAGGAGTCCCGCTTCTTCTGCCCAAATCTACAAGTACCGGCAGAGGACCAAGAAACAACTCGATCTCTCTTTCATATGTGTTTGTTTGACGGAACTATTGGATAATATATATCGTTTTGTTTGAGTTGCAAAAATTCGTAAATCATCACGAAATCTTGTAACTACGCATCAAAAAAAATTGTATGTTAGACCAAAAAGATTTTTAAACAACACACAAAAATTCTTAACTTTTAGCCGTCTATTTTGACCTTGCCATGTTTTTTTACCAAAAAAATAATAAAAGCAACACCAGAACATATTCGTAAAAAACATCGAAAAAAATTCATAAAAGTAACTATAAAAATTCGTAAAATAAACCACCACAAATTCGTATGTCAGGCCTAAGAAATATCATAAAATGAGCCACGAATTTTGTAAAGGGTGTATCGTACCCTCCGAAATAAAAAGGTACCACAAAAATCCATAAAAGAAACTACAAAAATTCACAAAATGAGCCAAAAAATTCTTTAAGGAGAAGCTTGTACTGAAAACTTTTCCAGAATTATTAGGAGAAGAATATATGATTCTGTAAAATATGATATTCTATTGTATAATCACTAGTATTGTACTGTAGTTAAAAAGGTGTAAACTACATTAACCCCACCATAAACTAAAACGCTTTTTTACTTAACCTCCCTAAAGTTTAAAACTAACACTTAACCCCTTTAAACTATACGAATATTAGATCTCAAAGATGTTGTCAACGAAAAATCACAATTTATCCTCTTGCTCGTCAACACCATTAGCCCGCCGTACTATTTTAATCTTAACCTTCACCCATAACATCCCTTAACCCACTATAATGAAAACCAAATTCAACTACCACACTCCAACGGCAACGAAAGCAGTTTCTAATGCCAATATCTCCTCCTATCCAGCGATCAGCCCTGATTCCCACACAACTAACCTCAATAGTTAGATGTTCTTTCATCAACTTCTTCTATTTTTGGAAACAGAAAGTATACTGGCACAACAGATCTATGCACAGATTGTGCACAGATCGCATTGTGAGATCCACTAAAGGTCCCATACAAATAATCCGAGCCGTTCATGTTTAAAATATTTTTTCAAGTGCCCCCGCGAAAAATTAGCTCAATTCAACACCTATAAGTACTTGATCTAATCATCTAACTTTTCATTCTCTAAAAACCCGAATGAAAAGTTAGATGATTAGATCAAGCACTTATAGGTATCGGATTAAGCTAATTTTTCGCAGAGGTTCTTGAAAAAATATATTAAACATAATTAACGGATCGGATTATTTGTATGAGACCCTTAGTGGGCCCCACAACAGATCTGCTGTGCCAATAACAAGATTCTTTTGAAAAATCAGTTTAGATGAAGTGAAAAGAGTAATTTCTTCATAAAATATTATTTATCATGTTCACATGACAAATTTGGTCCGAAATCGTACCGGTTTGCTAACAAAATGAGTTTATTGTCATCAAATGAATACTTTAAGATTACCTTGTTCGTTTAGGATTTGGATTTTGGACTCAATCTCTGTGCACGGTCTCTAATAATTTTTTTTTCTCTCTATCTCTCTCCATTCATTATTCAAAATTCAAATCTAAAATCTCAAAACGAACATTGTGTAGTTTTAAACAATAGGGAGATTGTTTGGGCTGCGCAGCAGTTTCGGCTGGAAGAAGACTAGTCTTAGGTCGCCGTGGTCCGGAGGTGTTTCGATTCTCATCCTGTTCAGGCTGGCGACCCTTGTGGTTTTGTCCATAAGACCTGTTTGATTTTAGTTGATTTGTTGTTGTTTCCCTACAGATTTCAGCGATGCTTATTTGTTTAGGGTTTGAGCTGTGGATCTCTTTAGATCCTCTGTTATCTAGACCGAGATTGGTTCTTATGTATTCGCGTTATCGCAGGGCCTGCTTCGGTAGTAGGTGCCTAAGATCGACGTTTAGGTTGCTTTGATTCTTTCATGTATCTGTTCTGGAATCTGTTAGCCCGATGGGCTTGTGTTGAATGAATGACTATTTTCAAAAAAAAAAAGAAAAAAGAAAAAGAAAAGAAAAGAAAAGAAAAGAAGGGAGATTAGGAAAAATAGTCATAGTTGAGGTGGATTTAATGTAATCGATCCAAAAATAAAAATTACTAAAAAAAAAACCCAGTCAAACAAACAACCCTCGAATACCTAACACAAACCAGGGGGGAAAACGTAGGAGAAGGGAGAACAGATATCCAGTCCAAACGCAGCAGGCTCTCTCTCTCTCTCTCTCTCATTCTCTCTCTACTGAAATGGAACCTAACGAAAGTGGACTGAGCTCCTACTACCACCACCACCCCCCGCAGCAAAACCAGCAGCCACAGCCTCCTCCTCCCCAGCAGAGCCCCACCTCCGCCTCCCCCGCCGCCGTCATCGCTTCACCCACCAACGGAACCCTCCCGCCTCACACGGCGTACCCTTCCTCGACCGCCACGCCGACGTCGGAGGGAGGGAAGAGGAAGAGAGGGAGACCCAGGAAGTACGCCACGCCGGAGGAGGCGGCGGCAGCCAGGAAGGCCCTGCTGGCGTCGTCGATCCCCAAGAAGAAGAAGAAGGACAAGTTCGTTGGGGGCGGTGGTGGGGGTGGGGGTGGTGATCCGTCGTCGTTTTCTGTTTCGTATTCCAAGAAAACCCCGGTGGCTCCTCCTGGCGTTGGTGGGTCTTTCTAATCCCTTAGTTTTCTTCTCTAATTTGTTTCCAATTTTGGTGATTTGGTAATTTTGTGTGTGTTGGGGAGTGTGCATGTTTGCTGGAAGTATGCATGAGCCTGTACATGTTATGACCGGTTTCGTCGATTTCTTGGAGGCATTTCGCATTTGAATGTTGCTTTGCGAGTTTTTTTGTTTTTTGAATTTGTGTTTGCATCTAGGCCCCGTTCACTCTTCAGGAATGTATCTTGTCATTCTTGTGTTGCTTGGAACTGGAGGAAAGAAACGGAAAGAAGGGAAAATAAAAGAGAAATTAGGGAGGAGAGGGAAAATATAAGAGAAATTGGTTGGGGGGGATTGGAGTTGAAAGAGAAATTAGGGGGGAAATTTGCATTTATTTTCAAAGTTCTGTTTGCATCTAGGCTTCGTTCACTCTTCAGGAATGTAACTTGTGTTGCTTGGAACTGGAGGAAAGAAGGGAAAATATAAGAGAAATTGGGTTTGGGGGGGGGGGGGGGGGGGAGGGAATGGGGGGAAATTTGCATTTATTTTCAAAGTTCTCCCTTCTCTTTCTTTAGGAGCCAAACAAGGGAAGAGAATTTTTGAAAAGTTTGTTACTTTCTACAAGTTCCAAACGGAGCAGAAAAAAGAGAGGTGAAGTGAAGGAAAATGAAACTTAATTTTCTGCGTGAGTTATGTTGATAAAAATTTCTGAGGGAAGTGGGGAAGTAAAAGCTGGGGCCCCACAACTTTCTAGGAAAACAAAACTAAGTCGAAAGTTAATTTACCATCCTTTCCATTATCTATATGGAGCCCTACTATTTAGGGATGCATTTGTATTTTTTTGTTTTACTAGCAAGAATATCAATGCGATATACTATTTAAGGTGCAAGGACTAGGGATGGGGTTGAACTCGACACTACATGAACTTGGAATAAACTGTAACGGCCTGACCCGGTTGACCATGGACCTCCTTAAAAGGTATACCTAAGAAGGTGACATGTAGCCCTAGGTGGGTGTTAAATATACCAAGTGAAACTTTAGCTCCCAACCAGTGTGAGACTAAGTACTCACTAGTCACTTCCCCTAAATCTGGGGTATTACATAAACACCCAACCCGCTTGAGTTTAATTGCAAGTTCGGGATGCATTGTATTTGTTTAGCAGCATTTTGTTGTTTGAGTTTCAGGTTTTGTAAAGATTTTATAATTCCGTTAGACTCAGGGATAGAGTCAGGATTTCAGTGTAGTTGTGGGGCAAATTCACCCATTTTCAAATCTGTTCTTTCTCCTTTATTTTGCTGTACCGAGGGGAATATCGAGAATCAGTTAGGGTTATACATAGAAAATTAGAAATAGTACTGGTAAAAATAAATGGGGTAAATTGAAAATTATTTGAACAGTATTCATTGGCAAACTCCGCACATATGCCCACATTTTAGTTTTCCAAAGTTGAGCGGGTCCCTTGACCTCACTTGCCCTATGCTAACTCCACACACGGCTTTGGTAGTTTGGTGCTTGATCTCCAAAACTTGATTCTACAGGCATATGATATGTGGAATCCTTTAATTTGAAATGTTACTTGTACGAGTAGTTTTCACTACAAACTGTTAGCCAGGTGTTGTGTATAAGTGAATTCGATTATTTGAGTGTTCTTGGTATGCGATAAATCTTAATGCTTGTTACAGCTTTCGTTTTGCCAGCAAAGCTTTGACGTATTTAAAACATAAACCTGGTCGAATTCATCCAATTTCATGATCCTTGGTGGATCTGAATCCCTTTTTTGTGCAGAATGTTTTGAATTCAGTTTTCTGTGTGGAGTTGAGGAAGACGCAGTCTTGTTTTCGTGAAGCCTGTCAATATGTTAAGCTGCATTCATGCAAACTTCTTAAATTGAAGAGGGTCTGTTGGATAGTTAGGCATAGTCAATACCCTTATTGTTTCTGTAGTATTTTGTGGTCCTTCATGCTTCTAAATGGTTGCTTTCAAACAGACACTTTTCTACTTCATTTCAATGACCTAGTCGGTTATTCTTGGTTGGTTTTCTAAGTATTTTGCTTTGAATTTGTCAAACTTAAGATGAAAAATGGTAGATCTTCGTTCCAAAATGATGAATTTAGTGGCCCAAAGTTTTTCCTATTTATTTCCATAAGCTTATCCCTTAGAGAATAAAAAGGTTAATGAAGTAAAAATCTAGAGAGAATGAAGCCCTTTTTTTTGCTCAGCAGAGAGAATAAAGCCTTAGGAAGACAAAATGTACACACAATTTGTCAAAATGCCTTTAGAAAAGTATTTTACATGAAGAAATCAAGAAACAGAAGAGTGCATTAATTGACTTGTTGCAGAGGGCAATTACGGATTACCCATGATAGTGGTATAACCTTGGTAACATAAATCTGCAAAAGGAAAATCTAATTGTTCAAATTTCCACCCTTAGCAACCAATTCATGCTGTTAATTAATTAGTAGGAATTGTATGGCTATTGTATACCCATTTGTCCGTCCATATGTTGAAGCATTGATATGGTCATTACTGTTGAGATTCTCTTCTGTGCTTTCGGAATAAACATCTACGGATAACTTTTTATGACTATGATATTACCCTGTCTCTCATTCTTCTAAGATTTAGGCGATCTTTTGTTGTTGTTTCTTTTAAGTGATTTATAGTTCTAATTTCTAAATATCTGGTTGATTAAGGATAGCTTTCCTTAACTGCGAGTTTCATTTTTTTTGCGTAAGAAAGAAAATAGCGAAGCAAGCAGGTCATGCCATATCAGCACGGTGTTTCTTGCTGCAATTATATTTTCTAAATTCAGTTTATGCGCACTATCCTTTTCGTGTTTTATTTTATAGCAATGTCTATGTTTCAAGCAGTCTGGTGGTTGACAAATACTTATGTAAATACTGAAGCTGTGCTTTTACTTCTACCTGGTTGATGTAGGCAATGTTGGCCAAGGTTTCACACCACATACACTTAATGTTGCTGCCGGAGAGGTATGCTTGCATAGCTCCAAATTTAAATCGTTGTAAATTTGTTTGCATCGTTCTAGTGTTCTTGCTGATTGTTCTATATGGTTTTGGACTGTCGACTTGAAATTGCATCAGTCACTGTTCTTCTGTCTTTAGTTACTGTTCATTTCTTACTGCTCTCTTTTACGCAATAGCAGAAATAGGAATTAAACTGCTGCAAAGAAAATAAAGAGGAAGGTTTTCTACTCCGAGTTGTGATGATTTAGATTATCTTCCAATTCTTAACTGTAGTATATATTTCCCTCTTCTTCTATGGTAGATTTAAATAATCTAGGAAGTGGTTTGAGCTTGTTCGTTTTGGGTCTCAAAACCCCTATGCACGGTCCCCAATAAATTCTCTCCCTCTGCACTCGTTACTCTTAAAAACCTCTCTCAAAACCCAAACCGAACAGGGTCATGTACAGGGTCTGTATGACTGAATAACGTTATCAAAGCTGATTTTTTCAGCCATAGCAAGTTACTCTTAAATGGTCTTGGGTAGAAAAGAGGTGACAATATGGTTGTTTTTATGCTTGACTTGTTCTTTGTCGTGCTTGGTGCAGTTGTCATGTTTTGGTAATGAAACGTGTTGGTGTGGTTATCGTACAAAGGGTTTATGGTCATGTCTTGGGCTCTCTTAAGGATTTATGGCATTTGTAACCTGATAGTGTGGTTGTTTTTCGCTCGATTAGTCACCATTTTGTATGCAAAACCGAACATGTATGATTCTTGTTCATGCATCCCGATTTACCAAACCTCAAGCTAGTCCTATATTGGATGCCACTCTTTGGATTTGAGCTTTATTATGGTAATTTTACCATGTTTCTGCTGATATAGGCTGGTTTGTTTAACTTCTTTTGTTGTTTCGGAATATCGGGTGATACGTCTTAGATTTGTGTTTCTTTAACTTCTTCATTGTTCTTATTTGGGTTCTCTTGATGCCTTTTATGAAGACTACTTTCTTCTTGTAAATGTCTTCCTAACCAACATATGAATGTATTCAATAGGACGTGTACCAGAAGATTATGTTGTTCATGCAACAAAGCAAGTCTGAAATTTGTATTCTGTCGGCATCTGGTTCCATCTCTAATCCTTCTCTACGCCAACCGGCAACATTTGGAGGCAACATCACATATGAGGTAAAATATTATCAGTAGTTAAGTGGGTCTGGGTCAGCTGATCTGTATTCGCACGTGTCCATTTGCTGACATATCTGGTGGTTAATTCCTTCTGGTCTTTATGAGCTTGGTGTTAGGTGAAGAAAATAAACCTACATAGAGTATTAAAATTCAAAGCTACAGGAAAATATATGAACCTTTCTGAATTCTCCTACTGGGTTTAAATCTCCTGCAGCTATCTGATGCCTTTATTCCTCCAAACCTCCAAATTGGAAAGAAAACATGTGATGGTGATATGGAGAACTGTATAGTAATTAACCTGTTAATCTGTTACAAAGTAGCAAGGATATGGACATGGGACACAGACACGCAGACACATCATTTTTTTGGGAAAATTAGAACACACACGGGGACATGTACTGATGTACATGATGGGAACATATCATATATGACCAAGCATATCTTATGGTTGCAGTCTTAAATTCATAAAAAACACCAAGGGTACTCTGTTATGAAGATATAAAATGAATGTGCACAGATGCACTATGTGAGTATTCAAGAACTAAGCATTCTGCATTCATGACAATTCTTACTATGCCCCGACTTCATATAGTTGCATTTTGAGCTAGCTTGTTCCCAGTTTTTCTGACTAAGAAGACTACAATAAAAGTTTGGACATATGTGTGGGCTTCTCCGACAAGTGTCCGGAGCATATCCAAACGTTACTGCGGCGGGCACGAATAGTCATGGAACATGTGATGCCTAATTATTCAAGATTTCTGCCTTTTGAGACAACTTGATTACCTAAAATTAGGCTTCGTGGTACTTTTTGATATATCATGTTGAATACTTTTTTGCTCGCTATAATCAACTCTAACCTCAGGGACGCTTTGACATCCTATCACTTTCTGGATCTTACATCCATACTGAACTTGGTGGGAGAAGTGGTGGCCTAAGTGTTTGCCTCTCTAGCACGGATGGCCAAATCATTGGAGGTGGAATTGGTGGACCCCTTAAGGCTGCAGGCCCAGTACAGGTAACGTTTTAATTTTATGTTGAGATGAAACTTGTGTTACCAGGGAGCGTAAATTGGCTAGCACACTAAGTTTCAGAACTCATACATCCGTTCCAAAACAATGATTTTAGTGGTCCAAAGTGATCCCTACAGTTTTTCAAGAAATCAAATGGTATAGACAAAATCTAGCCAGAGTAGAGTTTTGCAAAAGATAATGTTGGAAAATTTTCTTTCCATGAATAATTCAAAAAATATTACTAATGTACTGTTTCTTACCTGATTATTGGCTTATGAGTTGGTTCGTATGTCTGTCCATAGGTAATTGTTGGTACGTTTGTGATTGATGCCACTGGTGGCATGAAAGGTGATGCTTCTTTCCCCAAGTTCCAATCACCAGTTGGTGGGTCGTCGGTTTCATAAGTAACAACAGAACTTTGGGAGTCGATTCATGGTTTGACCTCGTACTGTGCAGCTAACAGCCTCACCGGCAACTGACTGGAGGTGTGGAGTAGACGCTAAGGGTACTGGCAGGTTATGAACTGGGAGTTGTAGTTTACTTTTTCTAATGTATGTGTATGAGATAGAGAGAGGGAGACAGAGATGTACTATTTTGCTGGCTGGGAAGGTCTTGGGTCGCCAATCACGAGTAAACGGCGACTCTGAGTAGATTCAAGAAACTGCTATTCTGTCGTATAGATCTTTGTATCAAAATTGCTTTGCTGAAAGTAGGTAGGTGTACAACTCTGCGCTTTGGAAGCGGAACTAGTTCTGTTTTCTTTTTCTTTTTCTTTCCCTTCTGTAGTTCTAGAGCGTGCGTTAGTAATTCTTCTTCTTTTACTGGGAATTCTGTTTTCCAAATTGCTTTGACAAATGTTTGTGCATGGGAATCTGTTTGTGTATGTGGCTAGGATAATGTCCTTAAGGCCCGATTGGATGGGGAAAAAAATTGGGGGTATTAGTTAATAGGAGGATAAGATAGTAGGGGTATTAGTTAATGGGCATCCGGAAAACTCCTCCTTTATATTCTGGAGGAGGATAAGGGATGACCTATATTAATGTGATGTTTTTTGAGGGGTATTAAATAGTAGGGCAAAGTTTACTTTGACCTTCTATGGTTATCGCCATGTGCGGATACTTCCCTCATAATTCAAAAGTGAGCACATAATCTACTTGTGGCTTTGAAAATGTGTAGATAGACCCCCTGCCGTCATGTTTTCCATCTATATTAACGGACACAACATTAAAAGACCTATATATCTTCATCATGTCCTTTGATTCTTCTTCTTTTTTAAATTTAACCACATCATCATCTATACTAAAAATTGAATCCAAACCGTTGATATTGTAAATTTTGATGAGTACTATATCTATGCCAAAATTCAAGTCAATCAAAAAATGAAAAGTTCATGGTCGAATAGTTTTTGTTATGAAATTAAAATTTCAAATTTGAATTTACTAAAAATTAGATCACTGGTTATTGATGCCTGATTGAGATGATTTTTTTTACAGAGATACTCTATTCTTTATTTAATACATTATAAACGACTCAGATTATATTCTAGAGGAGTGTGAGATAAACCTTCGTTAATATGGATGAAAAACATGATGGCAGTGGGTCTATCCGCACATTTTCAAAACCATAGGTAGGTTATGTGCTCAGTTTGGAACCATGAATGGGTATCCGCACATGATGTTAACTACATGGGTAAAATGGACTTTGCCCTAAATAGTACTTGGTTTGGATGAAGTATTACAAAAGGGATATAAAATAGTATTTGGTTTAGATGGAGAAATAAATAGGGGGCATAAGGAAGGGTGGATGATGCAAAAAGTTGTCAAATACTGTAACTGTTTTGCGCTTGTGCACTCTTAAACTTAATTATAATTAATCTTTCATACTTTAAGCCATAATATTTAATTTTACTAACAAATAAATTTACTAAATTAATAATATTACAAAATAAAAAAAAATCAATTTTAGTTTGATAAAATTCGGTTTTTAAAAAAATATTGGGGGATTTTTTTGGAATAAATTATTTATTTAATTAATTTAATATTTATAAAAATTAAATTCGTTTTGTTAAAGTGTTTTTTTAGTGGGGAATTAGTAATTGAGATTATGGGTTGGGGATATGAGAGCACATGTCACACACGCACATAATAATTTTTCTTTCCTCTTGTCCTCGTTATTTTCACTTCTCCAGCGTTTAAGAGAGAGAGAGAGAGAGAGAACGGGAGAAGAAGACGAAGCGGCAGAGAAGAAGAAGAAGAAAAGCTACGACACTCCATCTCTCCGATCCCCGCTGAACGTCACAGGTTCGTCATCCCTCTCTCCAATCTGCTGCTGTTCTTCTTCTTCTTCTAGTTTCATTGTCTGAATCGAAAAAACCCAGACGGGTTGGGGGAAGGGGGATAAGGAGGGGTGAAATCGTCCAATTTTCAGGGGATTAGGGGGGATAACTTATGGACTCCTCAAACCCTGGCTGAAAATAATACCGCCGTTTGCCCTCTGCTCCGGTCTTAGCCAACGAAGGGGATAACGAAGACCCCTGGCGTTTTGCCTTCCCAAACCCCGGATTAGAGCTGGGCCCAGGTATAAAAGAGGGGTGTTAAGATATCCAGGCCTCTTTTACTGCATCCAAGCAGGGCCTTAGGGTTGACAATGTGATTTGATTTCGTAGGAATTGAAGAGACTGACTTAATGATAGATTGAGTTGCACAAGATGAATTGGATTCATGTTTATCTACCAGAAATGCTTGATATGCCTCATAAATAGCCGTCCATTGCTGAAATTAGACCGCCTGGATGGGGACCAATCTGTGGGTTTATCCGGCTATCCCCTACCCTGTAAATAATAAGGGCAAATTGGGGAAAATTGTTTAGCCTAGAAGCAAAATGGGTGATAATTGATAAATGTTGTACTGCTAATATGTTAGTAATAAAGGTGAAATTTACAAGGATAAAAATCTAATCTGTACGTACAAAAATTAACGGGTTTTTTAATTCCCCCCTGAAATAACCTTGCGCTAGAAAATTTGGCAGGAACCCACGTGTAAAATGACCTTTTCACTATTTTCCTGTAGTTTGCAAAATCAAATGTTGGAACGGGCCTATCCGTGGGAGAAATTAAAGACAAAATAATGAAAAGAAAGTTAATAGTAAGAAATTGGAGAAGGAAAGGGAAATAAAGAGAAAAATAATGAAGAGAGAGTTAATAAGAAATTGGAGAGAAAATTGAATTTTTTTTAAACTTTCCCTCCTCTTTCTCTAAAAATCAAAACAGTGGAAGGAATTTTTAAAATTTCCCCTTCCTTTTTATTTCTTTCCCTAAGTTCCAAACACATCCTAAGTGTATATAGGATTTATTTTTTCCCAAAACTGTATGCATCAGGAGGGGTTAGCAGGCTTCAGTCTTCAGAGACTATCCATAACCTTGAATCTCAAACGTCCACAACGAAACTCGAACTCTGGCCACTCATATGAGGAGGACGAGGAGATGTCAACTGGCTTGAGCCCATTGGCTAAACTCTATAGGGGGTTGACATTTAAATTAGAATTTCTTGTGGCTTTGAATTGAGAAAGTTACACTTAATGGGAGTGATTTGTGACAAGATCAAATCCTAGGGTTTTCGTTGTCATCGTCGCCACCAATATCCAATTCCCACGCGATCAGAACCAGCCCAAAATCGAGCAGGTACCCTTCTCTCTCTCTCTCGTCGTCGTCGTCTCTCTTTGCTGTGTATTTTGTGCTTAATTTAGATGCTTAAAAGTCCATGTTTGGGGGTCTAGTAAACAATCACCCCTTGAAAGAGTATTGGGATGTAAACCTAAGGTCTCGTGTCTGAGTTCCATGGACACCACTAGTGAATCAATTTAACGCAGACGCAGTAGTACCATTCTTTTAGGTGGGGCCTGAAGCAGTTGCTTTCCAGGCTTCTAAGGGCCGGCCCTGGTTGATGTGTTAACCTCATGCAAGGTCCGAGCCTAACCCGCAGGATAGATTGGATTGCCTAGTGGTTTAAGGTCGTCATCGCGACCGTAAACCTAAGGTCTCGTGTCTGAGTTCCATGGACAATTCTCTTCACTCAGTGCACGGGTCTTGCGGTGGATTTGGGCATCGCTTTTATGTTACCAGCAGATCCAATTGACAAGGCCGATTCTTGGGTTATGGAAAAATGGAAAAAGAAAAATCGAAGCATCCCAATATGCCTACAAGAAATATGAGAACAAAAAATGTTTCACGTTCCAGGGAAATGATTCTGGAACAATGTGCCATTTTAATGGGTGCTGTGTTCGTAAAAATTCTTGTATGATTAGCTGAGTTCCCATGTTAATTTTTCATGTTTGTTAAGTTTCTATTGTACTCTATACTTTACGACTCTATGTTGCGTGAACGGAGGTGCATATATAAGATTTGACTATAATGTTGGAATGATATCATTCTTATGTTGAAGGATTTTGGATCCTGGAACCATTTGAATCATTTTGGAGAAAAGTATAGACTATAGATTGACATCTTAGAGGCCGTTGAGAGGGAAGAACCAATCAGAGAAGTTAGATCAGTGAGGAAACCTTAATGTCGTGTTTCTGGTGCAAATCGCCTCCTTGATTTGCCCCATTTCCCCCCAATATAATAATGTCTGTTATCAGTTTTACTCTTTGTTTCTCGCTTTCACACTCTTTTTCTTGCTAGATTGAACTCTGGAGTTGATTTCTCATTGTGCAAAACAGGAATTGGAACACTGCAGATTGCTTTGCCCTGCTTAAGCTGCCTCTGATAACCAAAGAGCCATGTCGTTTATGAAGGGTGATTTGCTTACGAGAACAAGAAAGCTTGTGAAGGGGTTGGCGATGGTCGAGCCTGTTTGGCTTAAAGCCATGGAACAGTAAGTGCCATGTGGTATGAGCATATTCCTTATTGTGTACTCAGGCCTCGTTTGATAACAGCGATAGATGGATGGGATTCGTAAGGAGATGGGATTAGGATTGGGATTCGTAAGGAGATGGGATTGGTAATGAGAAGGGATTGATAATGAGTACGTTTGTTTGGGATGGGATTAGATGATGGGATTATTAATATCATGTTTGTTTGAGATGGGATTAGATGATGGGATTGGATTGATAGAAGAAATTGGTAATGAGAAGGGATTGGTAATGTGAAGGAGTTGGGATTGGACTATTAATACCCCTCAATACCAAGTCCCACGGGGTATTAGCAATACCCCCTATTACCCGGATTATTAATCCCATCGGACTACTAGTCCGAACCATTTTTGGTTACCAAACAAGGTATTAATAATACCAACACTCTACCAATCCAATTCCAACCCCTTGGAAGAGATGTAAGCCAAAATACGTGAATGCGATCATATATTCTTTCATAAATTTGTTGTGTATAACATCTTGAGGTCCATATGAAGGTTCTGAGGTTTAAAGTGGCTGACCCAGCTGTTGAGTGTATCTGAGGTTGTTCCTCCTTGGTATGTGACAGCCTTGGCCCTAGATATTTGCTCAAGCTGGTGGTTTAGCCTTTAGACGGATTAGGAGATCCGCAAATCAAGTGGTTCATGAGGTTGCAGATCTTCCTTTGAAAGGCTCTTTGCCTTCACCTTGAAGATCTGGTCCTCCTTGTTTCTCGTTTTTTTTCCTATATGTAGAGATGTTTCTTTTGCCCTAGTGGAAAATTTCTGTTATGAAAAAGAGAAAAAAGTTGTTGAGGGTGGGTTTGGGATGAACAAATTGAGGGTCACAATTACATAAGTATTTCTCAATATATGGGGTTGTAACCTCTTTTTTTTTTTAATAACCGGATGTCTAGGCCAGCTTACGTGCACTTCAACTAATCCCGGGGCCCGGAGCCGAAGGTAACGACCGGGCATAACCCCCAGTAGCCCCAAGGTTTGGAATATTTAGCCTCCGTGGGAATGGAACGTGTGAACTCATGGAGGAACACTTATTGCTTTCTCACAACCACTTGGCCAAACCCCTTGGGGTTGGTGTTATAACCTATGTAGCACCGACACTCCAAAAGGGCGCCGTGTCCACGTATTGGACACGGGAACACGTATTGGACACGCCACGTGACGTGTCCAATAATTTTTATTATTTTTTGATAGGGGACACGGCTAGGGGTCAAAATGTAATATTTTTTAAATTTTTGGAGGTTAATATGAAATTATTCAAAACATTTGGGTTAAACTGTAATTATGCCTTTGAGAAAAAATTATACAATTTGTGAAATTATTCATATACAATGGCTCATAATTTTTTTTATATATGTACATATATTTATTTTTTATTTATTTATACACGCGGCGTGTTCCCCGCTGTGTCCGTGTCCCCATTTTTTTAGAATTGCCGTGTCCCGTGTCCGTGTCCGTATCCGTGTCCGTGCTACATAGGTTATAACTTATAACATGCTATAGTGGAAAATTTTAAAGCTTTCCTACAAATACAGAGCCACCCGCCAAAAATGTTACTTACAGTAGCGTGGTTCCAAATTCAATACCTTACTGTGCATTAGATATAAATTTGTGTCTTATATTGTTTATCTACATTTGATTTTTGACTAGAAATCTGCTACTTTTTGTGTGCTTCTTTAAGTTCTTACCATGTCAAATCAATTTTATTCCCAATGGTAGTCATGCTGCTGCTGTTAGCATTTTGTTAGACTATAATTTAGACTGAGAGCTTTGTCTAATAGTTGTAACAAATGGTGTCATTTAGGGCCCCACCAGTGTCATTTCCTTGTGCTGATGGCAAGGTCAAGCAGATGACTCTCCCGGAGGATGTATATGTAAAGAAGTTCTTCCAGAAGCATACAGATTCTAAATATGAAGATTCTATCAAGTAATGAGCTGCCTGCTATCGATTTGTGCATATGTACATTTATATATTCTATGCTACATCTAGCACATAATTCTTGTATTTTCTGTTACATCAGGCCTCTAAAATGAATGCCCCATTGGAATCAGCTCATATACTTGGTTCTGCAGCAACTAATTGGGCTATATTACTTTACCCCACTCAAACCCCTCCCCCCAGGGAAATACAAATAAATAGGGCTGGACTAAGAGAAAATTGCTAGTGCGTACATTTTATTTTATGTTGTGATTAAGGGATTCAAAACATTGGCTGAATGAAGGAGATCGTTGATTCATTATTGAAGAGAATCCCGTAGCATGTGTGAAAGTGGAAAATGGAAGGAAGATTTGTGATCTTGTAAGATCTTACGTAAAGTTTAACTATATTGACTTGGAGATGGATAATCAAACTAATTCTTCTTTCATTTGGTTTCCCGGTTCTGGCCCCTCTGTGTGTGCGTGTGTGTGTGGTATATGCATCTCAAAGTTAAATATAGTCTCCTGGAACTCTCAACTTGCAAGAATTTTCTGAATTAAGCTACTTTTGGGGATGTGGTTTCATGGATGTCATCTTGATGCTAACCTAAAGCCATAATTTGATAATGTTTAGAAATGTTAATGTAACCAACTTGTATAGACATTGAATGTCAACATTGGATGGCATGTAGCTCTTTGGCACAATTGTGTTGCCATTAACTGGTGGAAGATTCAAGTATAACGTCACATTTGTCTTTTGTTCCGACAGTTTCTGTGGATTTGATCCTACTCCAGCCCGTGAATTTGGTTGTCGGGTGCTTGACCTAAAGGAGCAGGGTGTTGGTGAGGAGGAAGCTATGGCAGTGGCTGATGTACGTATTCCACTTCTTAAATTATACTATTGAAATTGACTTTCTCTAATCATGAATCGAATCATAAATTATTTGATCAGATTTTTCAATATACTATATGGAAAAAACTCATCTCTGCCTTTGATATTAGTAACAATAGTTGGACGATTGTAAATATGAAATTTAGGCTTACAAAATTGGAAAATCAATTTTTCCATGAATTGTGGATCAAATGGGGAGCTGAACCGTAATGCGTACAAATTTGACAACTAATAGAAGTCTGAATCCGAATTACATTATATCTGTCTGTTATAAATCATGCTGTAGATCTAAAAACATGTTTTTTTAATCAGATGGAATATCGGGCAGAAAATAAGGCTAAAAAGAAGGCATATGCACAACTGAAGCAAATCGCACGACTTCAAGGAAAGAGACCTCCTCCCAACCCCTACCCTAGTGCTATCAAAGCGATACAGGCTGAAGAGAGGCCGTTCGTGCGTGCCCGTTTCATTGATCAGAAGGTACTCCAAATTGTAGAGAAGATGAAAGAGGAGAGGGCAGCTGAAATGCAAGACAGAATGGGTGGTAGAATGCCATGATAATGTAGACATATAGAGTTGTCCTTTGTTCTTTTTGAAGTTGAATTCTCTTGATATCTACTGCTAGTGATCTGTTTCCTTGGATTTTGGTTGGAGTCTGTTTCAGGATTGTCGCCAATAAAATTGTTACTGTCGGCATGTGTGTCAAATTTGCAGATACGTAACTCACACACCGACTCAAGTGTTGAGCATCCGAGGAGTTCTGGCTTTTTGAAAGTCCATGTTGACATAGCCTATACTGCATTTGAAATGCTCAACTGCGTTTGTCAAGGGGATTTTATCCATGTAATTTTTGGGGCTGGTTCTGGGTACGTGTGAACACTTCTTTGTTTGGTTTATTCAGTCTCATGGCTATACTTTGTTTTATGGAGATTGGATTAGTCAGCCTATATTTTTTTTCTTTTTAATTTCTTTTTAAACGTAAAAGAATATTTTTCTCATGACAATAGATAAATATTACACCCGAGTAAATGTGTAATACCTGTGTATATTTGTGTGCACGAGTTAAATCAGCCTGAAGTTTATAAGTTTATTGCAAGTGGAGTGGAGTACAGTTACTCCCATGCACATATGTAGAGTTCGATTCTCATAAACACCCATCCCCTCTCCAAGTACCCTAGGATAAAGTAGATTAGAATTAACGATTGACAAAAAAAAAATGTATGAAAGTTTTGACCAATTTTGTCTCTCTCTGTATCGGCACTCTTATTATTTAGAGAAAATTAAAAACTCAACCTCGGTAGCCATCAAATTATCCTTTGTTATGTCACTCTCATAAATCATAATGCACTGCTATCAGAGTTCTCGTAAGCGCACATTGACTAATTCGCTAGCACCCATTTGTTGTTTTTGTGTTTATCAATGTTAGCCCGTCGTTCAACCTTTGTGATACCTATCCATGATATAAAACTCACAAACCATTAGCCATCAACCACCACTCAAACTCTAAACCGTTTTAGTCACATGTATGATTTTTTTTTTTCCATACATGATATAGATTATCTTACAAGGGTGTTGTGCTTGGAAAGTGAACAGAAGGGTCATGGTAGAGGAGGAAGAGAGAGGGTCGCAAGTGAAGTTGTCCGGTGGTATATAGTCGAAATAATTTGTACATAAAAATATTATAATGTGAGATCTAGATTTTGTGACATGGTTTGGTTGTGACATGGTGTGGTAAATGAAAATCTAATAGTTTAAAAGGTTAGAAACAATAGGCCCTTTTGGAGCATCACCAACCCTTACCCCCTTTTTGTACTCAAGCTCGAAATTTGAGTAAAAACCTATTAAAATTCACTTCACTTCTTGACTCAAACCTATACCACAAATGAGTTTTTGCTCAAATTATGTTAGATTCAAATTTTGCAGAGTTGTTTTTTTCTTTCCAAATTTACAAGCATGCAATTAATAAATCTTTTACTTAAATTTGTGCTTAAATTTGAAATTTTTCATTGGAGTGCTTCACACAATGAAAATTTTACCCAAAATTTTGATAAAAATATGAGTAAGGGCTGGAGATGCTTTTAGAGAAGTTGTGTGTGATATAGACATTGTTTTTAAAGTAGAGGTCAAAATTTGAACTAAAACTACCGATGGTGGTAGCCTGGATGGCAAAAGCCTCCTTCATTGGAATGGGGAATTTGTTCCCTTGCCATCCTGTACCTAAGTGATGTTGTGGTGACGGCCTGTGCTCACGGATAATAGCTATGGCTCGATCCGAACATTCCACAGTTGGTAGGGAGCCCCCATGGTCATGACCAAGGAGGGTTGCTACGCTGGTCGCCTCCCACCCTTTTTCCCAGTCAAAAAAAGAAGAAGAAGAAAAGAATTTGAACTAAAAAAAGTACAACGAAGGGGAGTAAATTGTGACACAGATCAAAAGTTTAGGGTCTTTGAACGTAATTGTCGCCATATGTATATCCGGTTTCTACGCAGGCTAGGGTTTTGTTTGTAATCAGCAACACAGCCGAATCGTTAACCGAACAGGTCTCTCTCTCTCTCTCTCTCTCTCTCTCTCTGTTCGTCTTCCTGTACTAGTAGGTGGAGCCTATAAGCATTTCCCTGTTCATTAAAAAATCATGTACTCCTATCATTTTAGCTTCTTCCAAATGTTAGTTTTTCATGTTTCTTTCATTTTTATTGTACCCTATATACTCTATGGTGCATGAATGTAGGTTTCGATACGAGTTACGAGTAGGCATTCAACTGTTTCAAGTGTTGGGCTGGTTGTGTACTTTGTGTCGAAGGACACTTGACGCCGGAACCATAGGATTGAGTTGTTAGAATGGGATTCACTGAACCGTAGGAGTGAAATTGATCTTTTAAGGCATAATACGAGTCTCGTTTCTTGAATACTGAGCTCCATTCTCCTTAACTTTTTGTCTAAATTTTTTTCTGTATTTTTTTTAAATTACTTTTCGTAACTTTTATTGAGCTTTTCGTCGCAGTTTTTGGGTTGATCAATTGTGTCGACAAAGAGTCAGATAAATATAATAATGTTGACCAATGTGAAAAGAAGTTCATATAAGACGACATTGTAGATAAAAAAAAGACACCTGGTGGTTATTGTTTTCATCTTCAGTAAACTCTGTTTTGCTTTTGGTCATAATATTGTACTTTTTAGACTCCTCTCGTCGAGATAGATAATTAATCCAAAAAATATGATGCGAATCAAACAAAAATTCAGAAAAAGACACAAAACAGACAATGAAATAGACGAAAAAGTTAAAGGAGAATGGAGCCTCAGTATGCTTTCTAAGTGAGCGTCTGACATTGGCAGTTCAGACATTCCGAAAAGTTCATGTCTATACTCTATCTGAAATGCTCAATTCTGTTTTGTCAATGGATTCTGTGAATTGACAAAACAGAATTGAAGGTTTCTTTGTTTCGAAGGATTCTGTGCATTGTCAATGGATTCTGAAATGCTCAATTCTGGTTGTGTCGAAGGTTTCTTTGTTTTGTTTTTTTTATTCTCAGTCTCCCGGTAAAAATTTCAGAGTCTAAAGTTACACCTCTCTTGATGGAAACCTTTGATTATGTTTTATAATCCCACGCTACTTTTACTCTCGATAAATGGGAGCAGACCATTTTGGAGGAAATCTTGCTGATGCAGAGTTGTTTCAATATGCATTGACCCGACACAATTTTTGAGGATTTTGGCCTGTGTAAAAGTGATATCCATTGAACAAAGGATGATTATTTAATGACACCACGCCATGTCCAGTAAAATTGCATTCTACATAATTGGACACACCGGTGGTGTGTCCCTTTCGTATCCCCAAGTCCCTAGTGTGTCATTGTCTCCTCGTTATCAATACACATACAGTGACCAAATAGTTTATATTGGTGCTTCATTGAATGGATGTTAACAATTAAATTATGAAAAAATAAGATGGAAAATTTAATGGGTGAAGGGGATGTAAACTTTCATGATTGGCAGTACCCACTATCATAATTCAACTGCTTGAGACAGCAGTAGCATGTGTCTGCATTTTCTAACTATTGGTTGCCCACAAATTTTTTTTGGAATTCTGTTGCCTTTTCAACTTCTATTTTCAGAATTTTGTTTTTCTAATTTGAGCGAACTGTTTGTTTTCTTACGTGACTCATGTATTGTTGGTTTGGATGTAGTCCCCCTTGTATTGAAACCCAAGTTTCCATTTGCAATTTTCAGAGAAGTCAAGAAAAATGTCGAACCCAAAGGTCTTCTTTGACATCCTGATAGGAAAGATGAAAGCTGGAAGGGTTGTCATGGAGCTATTTGCTGATACCACTCCCAAAACTGCTGAAAACTTCCGTGCGCTCTGCACTGGGGAGAAAGGGATTGGAAAAGCAGGGAAGCCATTACACTACAAGGGGTCCTCATTTCACCGCATAATCCCGAGCTTCATGTGTCAGGGTGGGGATTTCACGAGGGGTAATGGAACCGGCGGGGAATCGATCTATGGTGAGAAATTCGCTGATGAAAACTTCAAGTTGAGGCATACGGGTCCCGGTATTCTTTCGATGGCAAATGCCGGGCCTAACACTAACGGGTCCCAGTTCTTCATATGCACTGACAAGACATCGTGGCTTGATGGAAAGCACGTGGTTTTCGGTAAGGTTGTGGATGGGTATAGCGTGGTTAAGGAGATGGAGAAGGTGGGGTCTGATAGTGGGACGACTTCGGCAAAGGTCGTGATTGAAGATTCCGGTGAGATAACAGAGGAGAAGTGATGAGATGGGGTAATGGATTCTGTTGTGAAGGAAGAAGTGTTGGAAGAGAGGTAATGAGAAGCTCTGCTATTAGTAGCTTGGCCGGAATAAATGGTAATGCCTATAATTGGTAGTTTTAGCTCTTCAATCTTCTACTTTGCAATGTGGAACTGGTTATTATGCGTATTTTGGTAGACCTTATGAGGATTTGCTAGATCTGTTAGGTTCAATTGAAGTTATCTTCGAGGAAATTTAATGAGTCAATTCAAAATCTCACGCAAATAGCAAAGTTGGGAATGCGGATTTGTTCACCACTTGGTATATTTATGTTTTTGCCTGGGTATTCACCCATACTATATATTCATCGAGATAGAAGATGTTCAGGGAATTTCGATACGAGCCTCCAAGGGACGCACAAGATAAATGGTTGAGCAAATCAACAACAAAGAAAGAGAATTGCAGGGACATTTCTCACAGGCGAACACACTAATCTCTCCGAGGGAGGTATTTGACTATCCGAATAAACGAACACCTACAAAACGACGCGTGAAAATGACCCAGTCTGAGCAAGTTGCCAAAGCCATGCTCGTAGTCTGCAGGATCTCAGAATTCGATCCCTCGTACATGAAGGACAATGGAACCTCTACTGTACGAGCAGGGGTGGATCCACAGGAAGACAAGCAGGTCTCGTGACCCGTCTTGACTTTTTAAATCTCACACTGGCATCGTTGTATACTGATATCAGCATATTCAATTTATCCCTCAAATCTCAAAAGAATCGCACCGGTACCTTCTTTGTGAAAATTATCGAACCAATCGCTCCTGTAAGGTTCAAAAACAAAGAAGACAAGCCCTCATTCCTTTTTTGGGTCAATCGGAAACTACAAGCCCTCATTCAAACGTACCGTTTCGTTGCACCGTTGCTATCTCTCTCTGCCTTTTTACGGGTTGATTGTATTGCGAAATTAGGAGTTTTATTTAGAAAACGAACGCATCTATAAAACCCATGAAATGTGGACTGAAAAGTGAAAACTCATTGTGCTCACTTGTATAAATACATATAAAATAAAATTATTCAATAAAAAATGTCCCGGCCCTTAATTGAATTTCTGAATTCGCCACTTTCTAGCACGATAGCCGGGTTCGTTGCACCCAAGACACCGGTCTCCACATCTGTAGTACTACTACGGATAAAGGTACACATTCAAATTCCATTCTCTTCTCAGTAAGCCAGCCGCATCCATAGTATGTGAAAGCTTCCCACTCGACATTATTATTTATTATAACCCAAGTTTAACTTTTGACTACCAACTTTTTGTGAGGTTTGAAGACTAGAATGTTCATGAACTTCTGGAATCTCATGATATTGAATCATTCACTATAAATTCCTGATTGACCAGCCAATATATAGACATATAGGCATATCCCCATCACATCCACTTGCCCCTAAGAAGACACATATACCCCATTCATTCAACTTGCCTGTAATATACACACACCACCTTTCTTTCACTCAAGCCATCTCACTTAAATAATTGGCTGTTGACTGCCTTTTCAAAACAACAACAGTGTAGTGGATAAAACTGCTTGCTTTTGTGGGGATTCCGTGACAGAATGGGATCCTCGATCTCCGGTCCCTTTACTGGACAGTCCTGTCCTGGTCGTTTTCGGGCCCTTCTTGGGTCCGCTTTGATGATAAGGACTATTGTTATTTTAGACCCCGTCGGCCATTGAGAACGTTAGGCATGTCGAAATTTATGTCGATTGACTGTTGTTTAATACTACTATGTTTTTGTAACACGTTTAACTCGAGAAAAATTTATTTGTATCCGGTGTTGCAATGTTTTTGTATGTCATTACGCTAACTCTGAGAAAAATTTATTTTTATCCAGTGTTGCAATGTTTTTGTATGTCATTGCGCTCCCAAGATTGCAACACCCTTCGAATGGTACTTCATGATTTCCAATCAGATTTGAAAAACCATCATCTACAAGTTTCATACTCAAACGCATATAGATCTGTATAACATATATAGCGAACTGGTTAGTTTACTTGTTTCCCCCCCTTGTTATATCTTAAGTTAAGAAAATGGGAGTGATAATGTCAAAACCATTTTTGTTGGTGCCAAAACTTCAGTGCATAAAAGTCTTATACATTGCAAATTGTACAATCCTTTTGTGCACTAGAGTTTAGGCATTAACAAAAATGATTTTGGTATTATCATTTCCCTAAGAAAAATACGTTTGGGCTACTTCAAGTGGAGCCAATTAAGGGACCTTTCTACCTTTGGAGAGGGTTTGAATGTGGCTGTTTATTTCGACAGAAAGTCTACGCGCCCAACTTTAAAACACAATTCCAGATACAATTGTATTCAGAACTGTCCGATGCATATGAACCCATTTGCATCGAAAATGGTTCGGGACAAGAGTTGTGTGCTTAGCATTCCTCTTTCTTTCAAATACACTTTCTCCTCTTTCAAACCGACTTCTAGGACTTGTAAATTCTGATAGTACTATATTTCAGAACAAACAGATTGCAGAGTGAGGTTTAATTCTGTGGTCCCCACCCCAACTTCACTAACGACAACTCTGTTTTGTCTTTGGTGAATTTGTAAACGACAATAGCAGTACACTTGTGGATTTTTAAAATTTGGTTTTCCCGCAGAATGGGAAATGATTTTGCCACTCTTTTTTTCGTTAACGTCACTCTTTTGTAAGTACATTTTTGCACCAAAAATACACTTGTAGGGGAGTGACGTTTACAAAAAAGGGTGTGGCAAAATCAGTAGCCACAAAATAACAAGTTAAACAGACAACTACTACTAGAAAGCATGGCTTAATTAGTTAAGGATGATTAGTTTGATTCTTTGAATGTTTAACTGACACGAGGGCTACTAATTGAGCTAAAAAAAAAAAACAACTGTTTTTTGATAGCTCAATTAAGGATGATTAGTTTGATTCTTTGAATGTTTAACTGACACGAGGGCTACTAATTGAGCTAAAAAACAAAACAACTGTTTTTTGATAGCTCAATTAAGGATGATTAGTTTGATTCTTTGAATGTTTAACTGACACGAGGGCTACTAATTGAGCTAAAAAAAAAAACAACTGTTTTTTGATGGTTTAGTGCCTAACTAAAGTACGGCATTTAGGATAATAACAGAAGCCCTTTTTTGACAAAGAATTAAGGGCAAATTTTTGTAGTCGCCATTCTAGTTTTATGGTTGTCTCAATTTCGTCCGCCCAGTTTCAATTGCAACCAAATAAACCCTGTAGTTTGTTTTATGTTCCAAATTGGTAAAATTGTTAACACCGTTAATGAAACTATCGGAAAAATTGGTTTTAGTTTCAGGGCTCTTTTAGGGTATCCATTGAAAGGTCTTAGAGCCAAAAATTCATTATGACCATTTAAGATAAAATGATTAAAAAAATAATATCTTGACACCGGTTCAGACAGATTGAAAATTAAAACACTTAATTTTTTAACTATATTTTTAATATATAAACAGTGTAAAAATCTTTCATGGACATCCAATTTACCATTTGCATTTTCAACATTATTTTCGATATCGTTTTCAAGTAAATGATAGTAATACATACGAAAATGCCACAAGATAGATCGAGCAATAGTTTCTGTATTCCTTCCGTTCCGTTTATCTCCGAACAAACAAACGAGCACCTCAAAAGTTTCCATCATAAAAAATGATAGACCTCCTCCCTTCCTCTTCCATGGAACGTCAAATGTACAATTATCCATTTCACCATTCTTCTCAACTTCCAGTTTTCAAGCTTAATTATGATGATAATGTACAACATTTTGGAGTTTTTTTTTTTCCCCGATCGGCAATGAAAGTAATATTTCATTGACAACGTACAAAAAAGATGGGAAAATGATGGCCCCAGAACGTGTCTTGATAATTAATACCCGCCAAGGACATGCTAAGAACATTTGTTAATGCTGAAAATATCCTTAGCGGGTATTAATTATCAAAACACGTTTTTGGCTATCATTTTCCCTACATTAATGCCACGGGGGCCTTTGAAGTGAAATGGGGCATGCAGTTGTTGAACATGGGTCTTTGAAATTTGAATAAGTTAATCTGTAGGATCAGTCAAAAACAATTGTGGGTTTTAAGGGAATTTCCACTCATTGACCAAGTTTAATCTAGTGACCAAGCCACTACCATAAAAAAGCCATGTGGACCCTATGAAATCAAATTTACCAATTTAAAAATAGGCTCCATCATAATTAGTAATTCTAACATTGACCAAGATAATCTATATAAAAAAAATCCAAAATGACCCAACTGAAATCATCGAAAGGACTTGTAGCCCAGCAATTATCTCTTAGATTCTCATCAAATGCGTTTGGAGTTCAAGGTTGTAAATAACTTCTGGACTCTTGTGGCCCCACTAAACCTCCATTGATGTACATATAATTTTACAGAAAAATGGAAATTGGAAAAGGAAAAAAAACACTGAAATCATCAAAGCCCACGTCACTCTCAATTTTTAAATTTGCATCAGACCTGGCCGCCATACCCAAAGGAGTCCTTTGACTCACGTGCACCTATAAACCCTATCATATAGTATTTGTTTTTAGAATGAATATACCATATATATTATAGGCCCCACAAAATGTTCATGCATGTATATCTCGAGGATCCATCCATTATCATGTTTTTCTATGTTATTTTTAGGCCGCTGATTTTTTATTTTTTTTTGTTAACGCCACTCATCTGTAAGTGTATTTTTGCATGGGAAGTGAAGCTAACAAAAAAAAGGGAGTGACAAATGCTGTGTTCTCTTTTCTTTTCAAAAAGAATTTTTAAAAAAATTCCCCTTTCTTCCAACATTTCTCTCTCCACTTATTACCCCTATTATTTTTCAAAAAAAATTTCAAAAACCAAACCAAACACAACAAAAATCATTTTCCTATTTTTATATGTGTTTTTATATTATTGTTTGGTATACAAATGTGTACTTGAGTATTGGGGAAATTACATTAACCTCCTTTAACTACCACCTGGACACACATTGTCTCCTTTAACTATAAAATTCAACACTTAACCCCCTTTAACTACCATTTATCGAAATTGCGTGGATGGCGTTAACAGAATTTGTGAAGTTACCTTATTGCCCCTTTTCTTTTACAGCATAACAACATATATACATACACCATTGTACATACATATATATATATATATGCCTTTATTCCTCCAGATCTAACTCCAAACCCACCCCCTCCATGTCGTCTCCATACCTACCACTCCGCGCAATAGCGGCGGGAGAGAAAAGAGGGTTTTTTAGGTGGTTCAACAGTTGACACTCAAAAATAGTATTTGTACCCCTCATACCGTGTTGAGGCCAACGAGAAGGGTGTTGAGATTAGGCCTAGATTCTAGCACGCGATGGAGAGGCCGCGTGGCGACGAACCGAGATCGAATGGCTCCAACGACGGCGGGATCATGCAGAGCGTTTACGAACATCAGCAGCATCACTCTTGAAACGGCGGTGTCGGGTGTGGCGGCAGCAGCAGCCGGAGCTTTTCCAGAGACTTTTTCGACCGGATCTTAACTAGGTTCGGCGACCAAACCGACGGGGTGGGGAGATGGGTAAGGGATTGAAAGGTAGTAATTTTCAACGGTTGTTGATTGGGGTTTTTAAACCAATTTAATGTTTATTTTTTTGTTTGTTTGTGGTGTTGTATTGGAAGAGATCACGAGTTGGATCAGGTTGTTATGGCCTACGATTTCGTCTAGTGGTTCGGAGGCGGAGAAGATCATGTCCGGGTGTTGGTTTTTACCGGACCGGTTCATGCTCGGGTCGAAGCAGGGGAAGAGCTGGTAGAAACCGCTTCCCATTACATTTGAATTTTTTCAAAAACAAGACATTTAGGTGAGAGAGAAATCAGGAATTTTGAAGGATTCTTTTCCCCGGCTGTACAATACACAGGAGAGAGAGAGAGAGAGAGAGAGAGAGAGAGAGAGAGAGAGAGAGAGAGAGAGTGCAGTTGCAGTTCAATGAGAGAGAGTTTTTTTTTTGTTTGATCCAGAGAGAGAGGTACAATGGTTTTTTTTATATAAACGAGGAAGATGAGGGCAAAATAGTCCAATATTTGATTTCTAGTCATTGGGCACCACTTTCCGTCCAAAACCCTAACAGATTACAAACGGTAGGCCTCATTTGTGCAGCAAATGGTAGTTAAATGGGGTTAAGTGTTGAATTTTATAGTTAAAGGGGGCAATGTGTGTCCGGGTGGTAGTTAAAGGGGGGTTAATGTAATTTCCCCTTGATTTATTCTTAAATCCGCAGCTCATCACCTTTTAGAGTACATTGGAAACCCCCTCGGGCGGCTATATAAAGGATAGGCTTGTACTATACTATATACTATATCACCGAAGACCGATTATATTAGAGAAATTAAAACTTACTTCAATCTTTGAAAACTTCCTTCAACTCGTTCATGGATTCTTCTTTCTTTCCCTACCCATATCCTCAATTCTCACCCCAAACTTCCTTCACTTCACAGGAATCCGTGGTGGGAGGTAACGTATTTGAATTCAACAATGAACCCCTTCCGTTCGACGAGAACGACTCCGAAGAAATGCTTCTCTTCGGAGTCCTGGCAGAGGCAGAGATAGAGATAGACCAGTTACTGAATCAGTACGGTCAGACAGACTCGTTGAAGGGAACCTCCTCCAGCTCCTCGAGTACTCCAGCTCGAGGCAGGGATCAAGAGGAAGTATGCTCGGAAGAAGAGCACGGAGATTCCGCAAAGGAGGTTGCGTACAGAGGCGTCCGGAGGCGTCCGTGGGGAAAATACGCGGCAGAGATAAGAGACTCGACGAGGAACAGCGTCAGGGTGTGGTTGGGGACGTTCGACACCTCCGAGGAGGCGGCCCTGGCGTACGACCAAGCTGCATTTGCGATGCGCGGTTCCAGCGCGGTGCTCAACTTTCCGGCGGAGGTGGCTTACGAGTCCCTCAGGGAGATGAAGTGTGGCTTTCAGGAAGGGTGTTCGCCGGTTTTGGCTCTGAAGAAGAGACACTGCATGAAGAGGAAAGGAAGGAAAGGGAAGAAGAAAGATACTGTGGAGAGAGAAAATCGGTTAGGGTTGGAAAATCATGTGGTGGTGTTAGAGGACTTGGGCGCTGATTATCTTGAGGAACTTCTGGGTTTGTCTGAGAGTAGTACTGGTGTTGGTACTTGGTCGTGATCAATCAAATCTACTTTAGGGTTACGTACATTGTTTCAAGGGCGGAACTAAGAATTAATTTTGTCCTGAGCTAATCCAAATTTTATATATATGAACAAAAAAAGAGGCAAACTTATACATAATAAATGTTCAAAAATAAACAAAATAAAAGTACAAAAAATGTACACTATTGAAGTTGTACCCTACAATATTTCAGAGAGTAAAAATCATTTATTATCGAATCTGAGTGGATAGGCAAAACCAACCCTTGTTCTCCGTTCGATTAGTCCAGGACTCTAGCAAACTATGGCGCGATTCTGACGATTCGGCCGCCGATCTTCATCTCCACGTCAGAAGATTTTTATAACTCCAATCTCTCTAGCTAGTTGATGTAATTTTATTTTTCAAAGAAAGAAGGATGGGATTTTGTTTATAGTGTAATTTGATTTGCTTTTGTTTTGATTTTTTCTAAATCGATCAAGACTTTGTTTGGATTTTACTCAAAGAAAGAAGGCTGGGCTAATTAAAATGGATTGGTGGGTTGGGCTAAAGAAGAAAATGGGTTGGGCTAAAACATTTTTAACTAAAACTTGGCATATAATTTTTTTTTTGTGTGTGGTGTTTTTGGAACGTGACCTGGGCTACAGCTAGCCCAAGGTAGCCATAGCACAGTTCCGCCCTTGATTGTTTGTTGCCCCCCCCGTCTCTCTCTCTAGATCTCTCTCTCTCTCAAAAGATGTGGAAATGATTGAAATCTCATGAATTCTCATATGGGTCTCTTATGTTTATTCAACGCAAACAAATCAAGTTAACACAATTTCTTCGTTTTCTTGACCACTAGTCTAGTGCATCCACGTGAGATATGGTCTTAATGGTTTGTAGAAAGATATATAATAATCTTTTTGAATAGAGAATAAATTCTTTACACCGACTTTGATGTAGAACACGTAGAGGCTCAATTTCATGATTAATTGGACCGGTCGAAATCTCGGAAGCTCAAAGGTTGTTTAATTGCAAATTATCCGATTTGACAACTTTCGAACGAGCTCGGATCGGGCCCAAACTTGGTGGGTTGATTTATTTTTGCTCTGCGGTAATTACTCATTAAGCTTAAGTTGATGGTCGATGGTGTTTTTTGGCATAATTTCTTCGTTTAGGCCTCTAATTGGACGTTTTTGCCGTTTTAGAAAATATTTGTTTCGTTAATAACTTTTAGCGTATAATTCTGTAGAAATTGATTCTTTTTGGGAAAGTCATGTTTTTATTTCCTTTTTTCAATTTTATTATTTTCCTCAAATTTTGGGAATTTTTGTTTTTGAGTTAGAGTTTATGCTAAAGTTACGTCTTTTTCTTATAAAAGGGGTTGTAACATAATATTTATGCTGTTTTTTATCAATAATATTCAGACTTTATCTCTTTCTCTCGTGGACTTGAGTTTATCATTCATTCGATTAGTACGCAACTAATCTCTTTGTTAATTCTATTGCGTTAGATTTGTTTCCTCCAAATCAATTACATCGCGCTACATTGCAAAACAGTGGTCCCAATCAATAGAACATGTCGACGTGGCACAATATAATTGATTTAGAGGAAACAAATGTTTACCCCGACAAGACGACAATGTAAAAAATTTATTCTCTTTCGAATATGTAGTGGAAGAATAAGAACGTTGATTAGCCATTAGCTCCTATTTCCTCGAAAATTCACTTGCAAATGATTAGTCTTTATAAAGAAGATCGAGAAGGTTCAACTTTAAGATCAAATTAACATATGTTTTGGACCCTCGAGTATTCCTGTTTAAGTGAACTTGCCATTTGTACTTGGTTGGTTAACAGTACGATTGTCTCTCTTCAATCCCTTCTAACATATATGTTACTGTATGGTATGAAAAAATAGGATAATGATTAGAATTCAAAATCTAATTAAATCCTCAACCGAACGTAAAGAACCTTCAAGTAGAAACTGATGCTATGATGGCTAATTGGCTATTGCCTTGATTATGGGGAATACTCCCATTCAACATCAATTTCTTTGTTTTCTCTTGACGTACCACACAAGTGTAGCGTATCCCATGTGAGATACGGTCTTAATGGTTTGTAGCAGATAATAATCTTTTCAAATATATATGTAGTGGAAGAATAAGAATGTTGATTAGCCTGTAGTTAATGGTTTGTGAATTTCCTTGAAAATTCACATGCAAATTATTAAGTCTTTAAAGAAGAGAAGGTTCTTATTAATTATCAAAAAACAGAAGAAGGTAATTAAGGTTCTAATTTAATTAAAATCAATATGTTTTGGACCCTCGAATATTCCTATCTCAGTGAACTTGCCATTTGCATGTGCTTGGTTGGTTTAACACCTAACAGTACGATTGTGACATGAAAAGATTCAGTTTATTTAATTTGGTGCATTTTTTCATTTTTCATATTTTTCAATGTGTCAAGCGCATGACCATGATCAGGGATCAACGTACCACTGTCCGTAACACCATAGAACCATTTGTCGGGGTCCATCCAAGGTTTTAAACACACACACTCTCTCTCTCTCTCTCTCTCTCTCTCTCTCTCTCTCTCTCTCTCTCTCTCTCTCTCTCTCTCTCCTGCATGTCAACTTTATACCTCATGCAATTAACATATCCAGGACCATATATTCCCAAAAGCCTTATGCTGTGTTTGGATGAGTTTTTGAGAAATTTTTGTAGGATTATGAGTGGAGGGAGAAATGAGAGTAACGATTGGTAGTAGATGTAATGATTGGAGAGAGATAAAGAGAAATGAGAATAATGAGAAAATATGGGTGAATAATGATTGGAAGTGGGGGTAATAAATATTTTTTGAGTTGAAATTTTTTTTGAAAAAGCAATCCAAACGAAGCATTAATCCCCCTCTCTACTGTAACGACCCGTAATTTCTGAAAAGTATTTAAGGGTTTATGTAATATTGGAAATTGAGGAAAATACGTTTTTTGTTAAGTTTATGTAAAATTGGGGTTAATGTGAAATTTGTGGAGTTGATTTGATTTGGGTCTTAAACGATAGAATTGTTATTTGAGGGAGTGTGCGTGTAATTTGTATATGTACTAGTATATATATGTGGGTGTGTGTGTAGGGGATCACAAGATCCCATCTCACTCTCTCTCTACCTCTCGGCTCCCTCTCTCTCCCACCCTCTCATTCGACTCTCTCATCTCTCTCTCTTCGTTCTACCTCAAAACTTGCAACAAACCTCGATTGCTTGAAGATGCATTTCCTCTCCCCCGTTTGGAAGTGTTCTTGACTCGTGGATCGCGTGGGTGGAGCTTGGAGGAAGAGTTTCATGGAGGATTTTTCAAATTCAAAAGCTAGGGCTCGCTTATTTGGGTTGGATCTTCGATCTTTGATCATTGAGGTAGGGATTCTTGCTCTTGTTATGTGTTTCTGAGTTGATTTCATGTGGTAATCGTGCCTTAGAGTGTTGATTATTGTGTTGTGTTGTCCTTGAGTTTTCTGCACGAAATCGCCGCTCGTAATGTCCCCGTATCGATACAATTGTTTGCGTATCGATACGCTGAGAGGATCTGCATTCCAGTAGCATCAGAAATCTGTCGTAGCGTAGCCGTATCGATACTCCATCTCCGTATCGATACTCCAGACTCTGCCGTATCGATACTCCGATTTCCGTATCGATACTCCAGACACTGCCGTATCAATACTCCGATTTCTGCATCAATACTCCTTGGCTTTCTGGGCAGTTTTGCCATGTTGCTCCGATTCGACTGTTTTGATTCCTGATCAGTTCTGGACCCTTTGGACACCTCCAAACCCATTCCAAGCATGTTTAATTGAATACCTTGGGTTAATCTAAGTTACCCTCGTCTCGTTGGTCTTCCGTTAGTAAAGAAAGAGTAGTGTCGTAGTTGGTTAATGCTTGATCGGGATGCTTCTAATGAACTTGACCATAAATGGGGATGATTGTGGCATGACGTGGTCAACGATATTGACACTTTAGGTACCGTGACATGAATTGGTGATTGGTGAATTGGAAAACGTATAGTAGAGGGGTTATCGAGTATCGTAGATTATAAGGTATAACGTAGAATGCTTAGTTCGTCGAGAGGGACTTGCTTAGAGGTCCGGACGGAAGTGGAACCTCCTAAATTCTTTGGGTGTTCGTTCTAAGAGATTCTAGGGAAAGAACCTAGCAAGTGGTGGGTCATAGAGCCAATGTTGGGTCCGGTGCATGACAAAGTATATCATGGCAGACATAGAGGAATAACTTAAATTTGAGTAGTTGCCGATGAACGTTGTGACATGTTTATTTGTTTGTATTGCCCTATGTGGGGATAAATGAAAGAATGTGAACTACGGAGAACTGTCTTCTTGCTTGTATATCGATTGTTGATGTGTGTGTGTATGCCTAAGTCGAGAACTTGAATGGAGGGTCCCGCAACGCAAGGGGTGGAAATGCGAGGACTCTAGAGGGCCCGTTACACGAGGTGTGGTAATGCGGAAACCCGGGTGAATAGAATTCAATGTGACGCAATGGGTGGTAACACAGTTGAATGTCTCGCATGATTAATAGAATTCAATGTGACGCAAGGGGTGGTAACACAGTTGAATGTCTCGCATGATTAATAGAATTCAATGTGACGCAAGGGGTGGTAACACAGTTGAATGTCTCGCATGATTAATAGAATTCAATGTGACGCAAGGGGTGGTAACACAGTTGAATGCCTCGCATGATTAAGAAAATTCAATGTGACGCAAGGGGTGGTAACACAGTTGAATGTCTCATATGATGAAAAGAATTGTGATTGACTTAGAAGTTTGTGTTGATATCTGTACTATGGGTTGCATGAGATTGTAGTTGTCGAAAATGAGAATGAAAGGTTGGTTCTATCAAGGTTTTATTAAAGAATGAAATTTGATTTTTGAAAAGAGGATTTTGATAAAAATCCTCCGGTATAGCTTGAGCAAGTCAACGGATCCGGTATTTGGGCACAAATCAACGGACTCCGGCATTCAAGCTCGAATCAACGAAGCTTGACCCGTAATGGTCTTGAGTTTTCTCTAAATTGTTTTGGAAATCAAAAAGGAAAGGTTTCATGAACCTAGACTCTATGGTGAATGGTATGAAATGAGGAAGTCAATAGTGGCATGCATTTGAGAGATCTTGAAATGGTTTGAGAATCTGTTGTAGGTTATATTTATTGATGTGTGTTTAATGCTACTCCGAGTTTGGTGTACGAATGGTTAAGGATAACCATAAGACGTATAGAATCCCGTAGTCGTAGTTTGTCGATTCGTTGTGGTGTCCCCTTGCATCTCTTGATTTGTTGATTGTAAATCATTAACTCTTATTGCATGTTTCATCGCATTTTCATATAACTTGAGTATAGAATTTCCTACTGGGCTAGTGTAGCTCAACCTATCATTTTCAGGTAAAAAGCAAGGAAGTTGGCATGGCGTGCATCTCGTGCTTGTATTCACGTGTCTCAGAGGTATAAAGGAGGAGTTTAATTTGCATTTTATTTGAAAGAAGTACTCAGAAGGATGAATAACGAAAATTGTAACATTATTTTGGTATTTGTATAACTTGGGGCTTCGAGCCAGGATAGTAACTTTTGAACTTAATTTTGAGAACTGGAAAAATTATGTCATTTGGGTATTATCGGTGCTTCAATATTGATGATATTTATTGAAATTGATTATTAATTATGTTGAAAATCGAGGTCGTGACATCTACTCTCTCTCTGCATGTCAACTTTATACCTCACACAACATATACAGGACCATATATTCCCAAAAGCCTTACGTATATTAATTTATGATATTCCCTTTCAGTTTGTAATCCACTATTTAATACTACTCCATCTATCCCGATTTGTTTGTCCCATTTTTGATTTATAAATGTCCTAAATTGATTGTCCAATTTCAAAATCAATGGCTCAGATTATGTAGATTTTCAAATCAAAAGATTAGATTTGGTTTTTTTAATAAATTGAAAACCCGAGATTGAACAAATAAATCAGGACGGAGGGAGCACTATCTCAGTTGAACTATCAATAAATAGTCCCAAAAAAACCAATTAGAGATTCAACGTTTTTGTCACTTATGTTTCTATTCTCTCTCTCTCACATCAGATTCAAAATTTAAGGTGCGAGAGAAATGAGAATCCCATAGATATATTTCATAAACTTGTCAGTAACCTGGATTTCATTTCTCCCTGCCCTCACTCACCTTACTCTGTTTTTCCTCCATACAAAATTTATCCCTTCAAATTCACCCTCCTCTTCCCTTTCTTCTCAGGCCAGCTAGCCCCAAGCCAAATACTCATCTCCCCAGACCAAAACCTCTCTCTCTCTCTCATCAATGAGACAAATAGCCTCCTGCATCGGCGAATACGCAATCCAAGTATCCGATCGAAGCCCTATATATCAACTTTTGTATGTGTCACATTATTAATTCACACCATCAAAGGAAAACCATTAAACGAGGGAAGCATACTTATTTTCACAAATATCACCCACCATGACAAACAGGATAGAACATTCAAGGAAACAGGCTCTGTTCGAGGCCTTGTGTATTATAGTTGAGAAAAGCAACCATCTAGTGATCGACCTACAATATCAAATGGCTCGCTGCAATGCATGCATATTAATCCTACAAGCTGATGAGTAAGATATGACAAGCTTGGTTTAATATGCTTTTTGAGTTTCTCAGAATAGCCTAACAAAAACATCCATGGTGAGGAGGGGCAAAAACTAAAAGAACTGAAGAACCCAACTTTCACATCCATGGTGCCTGAGGTGAACCATAAGACGGAACCAGGATTTTACCCTAGCAGTAGCGAAATGTATACTAAAAAAATTTAGTGGTGGTGAGATTATATAAGTTGGACATAAATTTTATTTTTACATATAATAATTGTATTTTTTAAAATTCTTGTCGTGGCGGTCGCAGCCACTAGACCCCCCTGGTCCCATCCTTGGAACCATTCAATTCAATTGAAATAAGATTTGAAGAAAAGAGTATCCCATTACCAATCCAATTTATTTAGGCCACATAGCTCAGAATCAAAAGTGTCAATAACAAGGATATATCTAAGACAGGCCGATGCCACCTACACCTAATGACAACCAAGTTCATGTTTCATCAACTGTTAAAAATTTTCTTACATCACAAAAGCAAATACTATTTACGAGATTATTATTAATAACAAAACAGGAACCAAATTAATTCTTTTTGCAACATATATATAGTCTTGATGAACAACTGAAACTATCTTCAAACTGGGAAATGTTTAACTTACTGAAAAGTATCCGAACCAAATGTTCTATCAACTTTTGAATTAGCCTTTGGATCATGGGGGCCGGGCTTCAATCTTACTTTACTTGTGCCAGAAGAGCAGCTGCTTCTTGGACTTGGCCTTTGGGGCTTCAATCTTCCTTTTCTTGGAAGCAGAAGCCAGCTTGATCTTTCTGTCATCTGTGTCGTCTAGGAGCATTGTAGAAACCTTTCCATCCAACTTTTCTGGGAACCACCCTGCAGTTCCCCCCGGCCCAGATAGTGAGCCTTCCATTTATAGCCTTGTTCCCCCCTTCTTCTCTGATTCATCCTTGCAGTATTCCTGGTATACCTTGATTCCCTCGACAAGACCAGTGGGATACTTCCTCTCTAGGGTACGCATGAAGCCAGTCTTCAATGTCTTTGAATAGAGAGCCTTTAGTGATGCAAAGGATAAACAAACAGACTGATGATTGGAGAGGAAAATACTTCGTTTGAATATTAGTAGGGGTGCACACCGGTTCGCTAGTCTGCCGAATCTGTAATGCCCCGATTTTCGTTGGCAATACTTGGTGATTTTTACAAAAATGATTTCCATTATAAGCTAAATTATCCCACAAATAGAATAAACAAACTTTTTCAGTTCCAAAAAAAAAGGATCGAATCACCCCCACATTCCACAATGAATGTCCCCCACAATGAATGTCCAGTTATCCAACTAATATTAGTGGGCGAATACTAGTACAATAATTTATACAAATTCTCCCAATTAGTATTAGGTGGGCGAATATTAGTACAATAGTTTATACAAATGTACACTTTCTTTTTATAGTCACCCACAACGGTTAGGATTATTTTCATCTAACATCCCACATTCTCTTTTTAGAATTCTCTTAAAAAATATTTTTTTTCCCACATCTTTAGAATATTTCAGAGCTCTCCACACAAGTCTAGCATATAATAGAGTTTTTTATAATCTAGTTGAACATTTTAGAAGAAAAATGTACAATAGTCCATTCTCATTTTTTAATAGTAAGTATTTTATCGAATAACATGGTCTTAGAACAAAAAATTAGATAGTTTGATTAAACACTTAGGAATATATAATTGAGATAGTATGTTTTTAATAAACTATTAATGTCACACCCCATCCCGGAAAACACCACGAAAAAAATAATTTTCCTAAATGGGATGGACACACGCCTTGGCCCTGCTCAAACAGTAAATAAAAACACCAGTCAGGTGTCCAACACATAAAAACTTAACTTGCATATATACGGAAATAACTGTCGTACAAAACGTGCCCACAGATATTTACAACATATACAAACTCCAAAAATAGGCACATAACCAAAAGAGTCAAAAAGCTAGACTACTATATCAACAACTCCTGTCTAGACTCTGCAGTGGACCCACGCGCCGACACGCACCTGAAAAGAAAACACTGTGGGGATGTGAGCTATCAACATGCTCAGTGAATGTTCTTATTCATAATAAGAGAAGCTATATCGACAAGCGCTATAAATATTTTGAACAACGATATAATAGGCTCTCGGCCATGGCTATAACAACACCAACATAGTACTTGTAACGCCACTAAGGCAATATCCATAATCACGCCACTAAGGCAAAATAATCATGCCACTAAGGCAATACTTGTCACGCCACTAAGGCAATAGCATCCACGCCACTAAGGCTATAATCACGCCAATAAGGCCATATTTATAACGCCACTAAGGCCACTATCATATTCTTGCTTAGGATACATAAAACATAAACTCAAGCCGAACAATAACTTTTTCAATACGAAAACATAACTTTTCACAATGTCTCATCTTCCCGCTATTAAAAATAAGTACACCCACCTCGAGGTCCAGCCAAAAAGTTACCAACACGAGCTCACTCCCTACGTGGAGTCACGGTGCTCGTCGCCACCTCCGAACCTAGCGTGTAATACATAAATCCACACATGTGAATATGGAGTTGAAATCGAAAGGAAATAACAAACAATAACTCAAATACTCCTTCCCACAGTCATGTGTAGCATATGATTTTCAGCTATATCAACCATAAATGAATATTTCAACACTTAGATTCAGATTTTCACCATATACAATCAATTCCCAATATCTGGCATTTAATTCCTGCACCTAGGTAATAGTTTCCAGCATAAAACATTAGTTTCAGCAACCTAAAATCCAATTTTCAGCACAGGATCCGAATTTCCAGCAACTAATATAAAATTCCAGCACCCATTACTCACAGTTTTACCACCCAAAAACTATTCCCAGCACCTAATAGCATGATAGGTACTATTCCAACAAGGAAATTCATACACGTAACCAACTTATAGCAACTTAGACACCAAAATTAACTCTTAACATGCAATTCTTTTGCTTCTAGTCACGAATAACAATTTCAACATGGAAAAATAGCAAAGAATAGCCCTAATTAGGGTATTTGAACCCAACTGATATCAAAACCCCAAAATTACCCACTTCAATTGCAAGATAAATGTTAACTGATCAATATGCAAAGAGGCTAAGAGTTACCCACTGAGATTAGAAGTTCCGCTAGCGCTAATCCTCTCTTCCCCGTTCCCTCTCTCTGCGCCTTCGTTCTCTCCTGGACGTTTCTTTTTTATTTTTTTTTGTTCTCCTTAGCTATATCTATCCACATGCACACTAGCACTTCCTTCATACACGTGCACACCAGCACACACATTTTGTTTTTTTTTTTTACAACTACATCCCTATAGTTTTAGGAATCTACATTGGAAACCACATAAAGAAAACAAAATTCACTTTTAATAAGACTACCTATTTTCTTTTAAAATAAGAATCGGGTCTCACAATTAAAATGTTAAAAAATGGCTTTGACTATTGAAGTGAGACCTATTATGAATTTTAAATAAAATAGATAATGTTCACCCATTTTTAGTTATTGACAAAATTCCTTGATATACACGTAATTGTATTAGCTAGTTGACTCAACTGTATAAAAATAATATTATTTGATTAAAGTAAAACCCAAACTACCAATTAAAAAAAAAATTGCAATGGGAGCACGTGCCCCAATAGACCTAGGGTGGCTCCACTATTGGGCCCTTTTTGAGATGTTCAAGAAAGGAATTTGTGCTTGCATGCTGGATGCCACACGTTTACAAAAATTCATAATGTCCTTCATACTTTCTTCCTAGTGTGGTCTTTTCACAAGGTACAGGCCTTCTCTTCTTTTTTTTGATCATTCAGGCCTTCTCTTCTTGATCTGCACAAAAACCATAGATATTATTCTGTGAGAGTAATCGGTAATGAGAAAGAGAGAGAACCAATTTGACATAAAATTAATAAATACGAATTTTTTTTTGAATAAGAACAATTTTTTTTTGGCTTAATTAAAATGTCAAATCACCCCGTGTAGTCAGATTAGATGGATGGTTCCCTTATCCTGGATTAAACTTTTTTTGCTACAGTAAAGGGTGTTTCCGGTAGTAAAAAATTTGTAGATTTTTATTTATTGTTGAAAAATTGTTAGGTGTTTCTAGTAGTGAATAAGTTCTTGAGGAGTTTGTGAGTAGAGTTATTGTAGCAAATTTTTTTTTGTTGACAATTTTTTTGTTAGTGGAAACGAGATGGTAAAATGCTGAAACTTTTTTGTTAATGAAAACGAGATGGTAAAATGCATTAAGTTTTTTGTGATTTTTGTTAAGGGAAACACCCCCTAACTCTACTCACAAATCCATCAACACCTTATTCATTACCAGAAACACCTAACAACTTCTCGACCACAAATAAAAATCTACAAGTTTTTCACTACCGGAAACACCCTCTCAGTTTTTTTGCAAATTATGGCAAATGGTCAGTAGGTTGGAAATTGCAACAAGGCTATAGGTCAAAGTGCCATTAACATAACCACAAGGGGCAAAGTGCAGTTAAACTCTCCACCTCCTCTATTAGGTCACCACCCCCCCCTCTCTCTCTCTCTCTCTCTCTCTCTCTCTCTTCAATCTTTCTCGATCACTCTCGAAATTTCCGAATTTCCACTTTCTGGCTTCTGAATCCCCAAGAAATGTTTCGAGCAATCCAAACGACACCCATATCCAAGACGCCATACGCACTCAAAAACATATTCCTATAGATTGACTTCGTGCTGAGCCTTTGCTGTTTACATTATACATACATATATACAGCAAGAAATGGATCCCTCTCTCCTCGACGACGTAATCAATCGGCTTCTTGAAGTGAGAGGGCGGCCGGGGAAACAGGTGCAGCTGTCGGAGTCGGAGATCATCCAGCTGTGTGTGTTTTCCAAGGAGATTTTCTTGGCGCAGCCCAATCTGTTGGAACTTGAAGCACCCATCAAGATTTGTGGTATTTAAATTGTTCTTCTTCTCTTTTTTTTTTTTCCGGTCGAAGGCAGGCACTTTGTTGTTCATGTTGTGTTAGTTGATTATTAGCGGTTTGGGTTTTGTTCAATTTGCTCCGTTGGTGGCCTTTATGAATTGAATTAGTGTAACTCACTTTTTCTTTTGGAAAGATTTTGCTTTTTAGTTTGTATTATTGCACCTAAAAAAAGCTAAAAAGGGTAATTATTTAGTGCTACTTTGTAGCCTCCGGTTCGTTTTTTTCAATTTAATTTTTATTTACTTATATAGAAGTTTGTTTGGTGTTCCTTTATGTATACATTCTTGGGTAATTTGAGCTCTTTCAAGAAAACCAAAGCCGAAAATGAAAACATGAGTAATTGGAGGACTCCTCATTCATCTTCCACGTGATGCACCGTTGAGGACAAATATTGCGGTTAGGTCTCTTTTTTTGATTAGTTGTCATTAGTTATGACACTACCTTGAATCAAGGACCACATAAATTTGTTAACTCCAGGAAATTGATCCTCTACCGTAACGTCCGGGACAGTTGATGGAGGTGTCTCACAAGTGTGGATCCCACAAGTATACTCTTACCGCTAAGAGTATGTTATATTGTGGAAAATATGTGGACTGTCTGGGACGGTAACGGGAGAGGAAAATGTGGGGTTCATCAATTTGATCACAAACATTAGGTTGCAAGGAGAAAATTTTCAAGAATGGGCACAAAGATGACAACTAGCTTCTTTTACTATCACTATGACCATTACAGAGCAATCCCTTGTAGTCATTTCGTTTTCCCTTGGTGGCAGTGAATGTGCTTTTGATGTTGTCTGCTGATGAGTGATGGCTTACAAACTAACACTACAATGCATCATTTTTTTTACTAGTAATTTGAGTTTGTTCTATGAATGGTGAATAAGTTTGACATTGTTCTCTGTAATGACACAGGTGACATTCATGGCCAATATTCTGATCTTCTTAGGCTGTTCGAGTACGGTGGGTTACCTCCCAAGGCCAATTACTTATTCTTGGGGGACTATGTGGACAGAGGCAAGCAAAGCCTCGAGACAATATGCCTTCTCCTAGCATACAAAGTAAAATATCCAGAAAACTTTTTCCTCCTGAGAGGCAACCACGAATGTGCATCTATAAACCGTATATATGGGTTTTACGATGAGTGTAAGAGAAGATTTAATGTGAAGTTGTGGAAAATCTTCACAGATTGTTTTAACTGCTTACCTGTGGCAGCCCTAATTGATGAAAAGATTCTCTGCATGCATGGGGGACTTTCTCCTGATCTGCACAATTTGGATCAGATTAGAAACTTACACCGCCCAACGGATGTACCAGAATCTGGTTTGCTTTGTGATCTTCTTTGGTCGGATCCAAGTAAAGATGTTCAAGGTTGGGGAATGAATGACCGGGGAGTTTCTTATACTTTTGGTGCCGACAAGGTGACCGATTTCCTGCAGAAGCAAGACTTGGATCTCATTTGCCGTGCTCACCAGGTCTCACCTACTAGTTTAGTTTATTCACCATTCTCTTTCTTTGCGTCATCACGTCCTGTTTGTTTGTTTGGTTTATAGCATCAGATTGGACCATACATCCAAGGGGGGCTCGTAAGTCATAAGACTCATAACCTAGGTTTGTTTGGAACTTTTACGGCTAGGATTACATGTCCATCAGATATATGTTGAATCCTACAAAACATGGGATGTACAAACCTTGGGGGATGTGGGATGTTCAATCCTACATGTCATATGGAGTTATGTATCCATTGAATTGTAGTCGAGTCAAACAAACAGAGCATTAGTTTATGTCCCCTGCACTACTAATCTAATGGTGGAGAATCAAATCAACACTAGGCAGATGATTTCTATGTTGGATTATTCCCTAGAAATTGGGCGAAGTTCGGAGTATGTCTTCTAGAAATTTATTTATATGTTCGTACTTCATATGTACATTTTGCCATTTGCATGGGGTGCTCACTGTTCTATTAAAGACAATTTGTGTAGATGTTGGAGGATATGGCTCCTAATAGATTTTGGAACATTGAAAAGTAAGATATCTTGTTTTAAGATTCTTTACGTTTTCTAAATTGCAGGTTGTAGAGGATGGGTATGAGTTTTTTGCTAATCGACAACTGGTAACCGTATTTTCTGCACCCAATTATTGCGGGGAGTTTGACAATGCTGGTGCCATGATGAGTGTGGATGAAACCCTGATGTGCTCTTTCCAAATTCTGAAACCTGCAGAAAAGAAGTCGAAGTTCAACTTTGGAAGTACAACATTCCCGAAGTCTGGAAATCCTTCAGGATTCAATGTCTTTAGCAGCACTGGTACCGTTAAACCAGGAACTTCTCCACCAGGCGTCAAGGTGGGTGAAACCTTGCCACTTCAAATCCATGAATAGATGCTTATTTTTGGACCGCTGGAAATGGGAGTGATAAGTATGTTTGTGCTGTTTATTGATTTGTGACTTTGCGTTAGCAGTTTCAAGCATGTATAGAAGTTGTTCTTAGTTATGAGTTTATCAATGCCTGTAAGTGCAATACATATATAAACCTTACACACACACACTCACACACACACACACACACACTCACAAACATAAACATAAACAAAAAACCACTTCCGACGTAGGATACAATGGCATTGTATTGAGTTGAAATGGGAAAAAAAACACTTCAAAATTACTGGGCATTAACAGACACTTCCGACAGAGGGACAGGGGAGTCTCTGTACATATCAAAACCTTCACCGGCGGTCAATGTAATTTTGCCCTATCATAAATTTGTTCTGTTTAACGTGGTGGTCGTTTGCTCCATTTGATTGGCAAACTTTATAAAACTGCATAACAGCGGGTGCAAGTTCATAGATCTGTATACATGCCTTTCTGTTTATTATGTTTGTTTAACTCTTATAGTTCTTGTGTTGGCTTGCAGTCGTTCCTTGGAGCAAAAGTTTAAGAACTTCGTTTTGGTCAAGTTGCCATAGTCCAGTCCGGTTGTTTGCTCCCAGTCTGGCTGTACGGAAAATCAAGGTCCATTTACTTGACTATGTCAGTGATGAAAATGTAAAAATCGGTAATTTCTTCACAATTGCAGGGATAAATTAGTTTTTCTCTTTTAAAGTCTGGTTTGAAGAAGGATCGACTATCTTCTTCCGCCTTGTACACTAAATACCAACTACAGCCGCTGCTTTGAATCATTAGCGCGGGTTCATTGTCCCGCTCCTATGGTCTGAGATTTCAAATAATGTGCAAACAAAATTATCAATTCACTGGCCAACTTGGGACACGAGTGCAGCTCATAAAATTGTTTCTCTTGTTTGTATTCTCTGGAGGTACACCTTTCATTGCTGGAACCATAGTCTAATTACTACTGATAATTTGTTGTCTTGCATCTCACTTTGCTCTCACCAACTATGATTGCAAACTGGAATTTGGCTGCAATTCATCCGCTTTGCTCTTTCTCCGGTTGTTCGGCTGCAATGCCCCATTTTCAGAATACTTTCGTGGTCTCAAGTGATGTTATTTGGAATGCCATCATTTCACCCGCATTGTTCTTTTTGTGTTGATCAAAACGTGAGTACTAACATAGTACCACTGGAATTATATTGATCCCTATTCCCTATTAGTCCCAATTCTCCTTAATTTCCTAAGGTGTGTTTGTTTGGGGTTAACGGGACCGACATAGCATAGTTTTGGTCGGTCCTCTGGATATGACAAATGAGCTGGGACAGACCCTCTGGATGAGCCCGGTGGACCGCTCTATCCACATTTCAAATTTTTATTTACTAGAATTTTAGTAGTTTTTATCTTAAAACATTAAATATATGTTCGCCCCCCCATCATTTTGAACAATACTAAAGAAAATGGAAATGGAAAGCTTGCAGCGCCTGGTAGCTACCAGCTACAATCACCATATCTACCTATACTTACCTCTCCTCTTCTTCTTTTTCCTGGCAAAACGCTATGAACCGCCACCGCGGCACGGCGCAGCTGTTCATAGCGGTAGCACCGTGAGCTCTGCTTCTCCCCTTCACGGCAGGTGCACACCACAATCACCTCTTTTCACCTACATCACCAGCGACCGCCACCACCAAGGGGGTGAAGGAACTTTTTATGGTCAGCCCGTATGAGACTTGAGTAGTCTCGGAATTTCTTTATTTGGACACCCCACTGACTTGTAAAAATGTTCGGGGTCCGGTTCACGTGATCGCACCCGTCACCGGCCAAGCCGTTTAACCCAATTTCTTAAGTCTAGATCATATCAGGTGCCCCTCATGTGGAGCAAATGGAAGTCTAGGGGTGTGCAAAAAACCCACGGACTCGACCTGAAGGATTTCGAGCGGGGTCGAACATGCGGTTCGGACGGGTGTGGGTTCACTTTCTGTTAAAAATCAATTTTCGGTTCGGGGTTTGGGTTGGTGCATTCCTTATCCATGGGACCCGACCCGACCAACCCGACCCGACGCAAAGAATTGGGCTCCCGGACGGTTCTTACTCTTGTTCGGTTCGGTTTGCGGGCCTAAAATATTGTTACCCGACATGGTCGGGTTTGGGTTCGGGGTAAAAAACGACCCGTGCACACCCCTAAATGGAACCCAGTTTCACTGGACGATTAATTCAATCCGTACAGTTTGCAAGTCTAGATGTACAAGTTCATCACTCATGCATAAATTCATGTTGATCTGGCATGGGGAGTTTGATCGGATTGGGCCGGTTGACGGTCTGCCATCAACTTATCTTGGGATAATTATGATTCGCCCAAGTAGATACAGGTGTTTAATCAATTTGAAATTTTGCCACAGGTAATAAACGTACACATTGAGGCCTAAAGGATTAACAGTTTGAAGAATAGGCAAGCAAGATCGTGATAGTCCCACTTTGTTTCGCATGATGGTCCCGTAAGAGGATCATCATGTCATCATGTGAGTAAATCATGGAAGTTTTTTTTTTTTTTTTTTAAATTTTTTTTTATAGGAAGTTCTATCTAAGGTACAAACGCTATAGTGTAAATAGTTTGAAATATGAACTGTTAGTTAGTTGATCTACTACTAATATTTAGTTATAGAACTGTCTGGAAAGGACTTCCAAAGATTCTGAATCAACAAATTTAGAAAATTGACAAGATTAATGAAGATGGTTTTAAAAATTACAATTTTGAGTGGGGAGAGCGGTAAAAGTTGAGTGGTGAGCATAGACTTTCTAATGTAATATAGTTTTAAAAATTACAAGATTAATGAAGATGGTTTTTTTTTTTTTTTTTTTGCTGCAGAAAATTGACAATTTTGCTGAAGAAATTTAACAAATTTAGAAACTAAGACCACTTGATCAGTGGAAAAAACAAAACTATAGCTAGCCACTGTCTTAGTAGATGCATCTCAATCCTCTAGATCAAAAAGAATGAAATTGCCTAATGTTTAGAATATGTTGTCCATCTGACTCATCTGAGATACATATCAGGCCACGTTCATTGTTTCTTCACTATTCTACCATCTTCCAAATGGTACAAATACCTGTGCCCCTGTTTACAAAACGAGGAGAAAAATAAAGAGACACCTGCGGCCCAAAGTAACTGACAAAGTTAAGGGTGGCGGAACAACCAGTGGCGGCTCCGGGAATTCTCGGAAAGGTGTTCAAAATATCTACTACCTCTAGTTACTTATAGGGTATTCAAGAAGGCTAAAACTAAAAAAAAAAGGAAAGATTTTACAAGAATTCTAAAAAAAAATAAAATTGGGGTGTTCAAGTGATCACCCTCGCCAAAAGGTGGAGCCGCCACTTGGAACAACCATGCCAGCTAGCTTTGAAGGTGACCAGAAGTCAAAAAAGTTGACTAAAGACAGAAAAATATCAAACAAATGGTACTTTATCATTTTATATGGATTTTTTTTCAACTTCGGTCCATATTTTTATCTTTTCTAATTCCTCTCGTCGGAACAAATGATTAATCCTAAAAATTATGACAAAAAGCCAAAAAAGAAAATACTACCATTTATTTTTAGATATGTGATCCCAGTAATCAGGTTTCTTCCTTGTAACGCCATTTACCTAAGACCTAACAAACACTTGGGATGTAGCTGGAAGTTGTACAGCTTGACGGGTACTTATTTTGTAAGAAAACAATAGCGTAAATTGTACGGCCCACATCCCCCATTTTTCCTATATAACGGCCGAGACCACGGCCACATGATATACGCCGAGTCATACCACTCAATTATGCGTTCGTCTTATCGGAAGAAAAGTGGAGCAGATAACCTAACTACTCACTATTGATTGTGCACATCATGCGACCGTTTGTTCTCCAAAAACTTGATAATTTCTCCCCATTTACATAAGTAGAAGATTTATGTCATGCGATTTAGGTAACTATACTCTGTAGTGATTTACTTAAACATGTTATTTAGTATTTACCTTCGAGAGGCATTTTTTTTTTTTTCTGATAGGCAAAAATTTTATTTAGAAATCTTGACAAAAGGTACATCAAGGTGGGGGAAAGGGAATCCAACCAAGGATTGGATAAAAGAAAAAACCGTTTGGAACAAGCCCAAACACGCCCAAAACGGGCCAGGCCCCAAAGAATACAACACGAAATCAGCACATGGGCCTGACCCAAGCAACCATTGCCTAAACCCTAACGTAGAGATCCACATCCACCGTCGTTACAGAACATAGTGAGTGTCGCCCCCACCACCAGATCCGCCACAAACCCCACCTCCACCACTCAAACCGATGCAGCAAACACGACCCGAACCACCATACACCATACAAATAGCCGACGGCGAGGAAGTAGTGATCGGTACCGGCGCGAACCTCGCGAGATGTCGGACTCCATTGATGGCCGCCAAGATGCCGCCACTTCGGATCTTATAAACAATCAGGAGCATCCACCAGCTGATGAGTTATTTGTGATAATGCTTGTAGCAAACAAAATGAGTCCCACTCCCTTGAAAACAAGGTTCCGGTCAACAACATCTCGAATTGCGCACTACACTTTTACGGTGCACCTTGCCCAAATTAGCCCCACTTTATGGACTGGACACTGCTGTGGGGCATATTGGTCTAATCACTCCTCCCAAGTTATTGGGATGTCGTAGTAAGGTGGGATGACTTTTTAGCCACTTAGCCTAGGATGTGGGGAAAAGGACATCCTCCTAACCTTGGGCCAAAAGGAAGTGTGTAAAGTGAGGCAATCGGTGACATCAGAGTTGAGATTACTTGGAGTGGAAGGAGGCATTTACCCAGAGCATCTGCAAGTAATATGCCTCCATCCATCCCCATCTAAATTATTGAAGCCATGTTTCTACTTCAAGACTAATCCCATGACCTGAACGCAAGGCAATATAACATCTTCTTCATTTTTCTTTCTTTCTTTTTTTTTGTTTGTTGTAGTTCCACATTCGACTTACATCGTGTTGAGCAACTCAACTGTCTAAGAATATTCCTGCGTAGATACCTCGAGCATTTGATTCCTATAAGTTACGGAGTAGTACTTAATTCACGTTGGCAATGTCATAACTCACATAGTGTGCGCTGCAGATACTACCGTAGATATGTACGACCTGACTTTACTGCTTTATTATGGAAGTACAAAATGACCCTCTTACAAAATCAAATGATGCATGCTCGTACAAAACTTTAACCCTGATCAAGTCCTCAAGATTCCACAACAACAACTCGGATTCTTGCAGATTCTCATTACTCAGAGAGAAAACTCATGGTTATGTTACATATAAAAACACTACTACATCAAATTCCTCATACCAAAAAAAGAAAAGGATTTGACTCTCATTCTCTCATATACGTAGGCACTTTTATTCACCATATGCCTCATATTTATCTTACATATATTGACCCTGGATTTAGGGGTTTTTAAAAAACTCATTCTCCAAAGGGACTCTCCCTCCTGTTTGTTTCTCTCTCTTAAATTTGCAAGAAACAACACCGGTTCTTGAAACCAACACATCCAGAGTGGTCTATGTACATCAAAGGCCAGTTCCTCCGAGGCTAATTTTCAGGTCATATCAGTCATCTATCTGGTCTCTCCTCCATTGATGATCCATGGGTGCCCTTCATTTACAAAAGAGAAATGAGTTAATCATACGCAAACAAGAAAGTTTCAACACAGTAAAATGATCCAGAATCGCTTTTTATTACCATCTGGTAGCACAGAGAGAGCGGAGGAAAAAGGAACAAATTAAGAATGTTGCCAAAATGTTTGTTTGGATCTTTAATTCTAATCAATTTGGACCTGAGGTAGGCCAAAATCCTCCATCCCACTACCAAAAAATATCCGACTTATATGCCTTAGAAAATACTTCGATTAAAAGAACAAGAACAAAAGACAAACATACAAGGATCAATTTTGTCCTCTACTATTTTCTTAAGTTTCTCCGCAACCCTTGTTGGCGTCCTCTACAAGTACTGTAATTTCCTGGGCCCCGGGGACTTTGTGGTGGAGAGGTGCACTACAAGGACGACGTGTAGTTGTTCAAAGGTATTTTCAATTGTTAGATTTTTTGTTAATAGACTCTTCCTGGATAGAAACTACTCGTCCCGGAAAGAATCTTTTTAAAATCTATATACCATTAATTGGTGTGATGGACGCGTCTACACTACAGGGTCCTCAGTCCGTAATTTCCTTCACTTTTTTGGCAACCAAACAGAGCCACAGAGGATTTATGTGTTTCTAAGAAAGTGTTCTTCAGTAACTTTCCCGAATAGTATTTCTCACAACCGAAAAAGCATTCAATGCCCGTGGGCAGCTACACCACACATTTGGTGTGAGACCCAAAACAAGGCACCATTCAATGCACGGTTGAAAAGGGTACCCAGGGGCATGGAATCATCTCTCTTTTCACCAAGAAATGCAGGAACTCACAATGCAAGAAATGCAGGAGATTTTTACCTGTCAAAATTTCCTGTAAAATAACAACAAACGGAGAGAATCCATTTCCTCTATATGAAACAGAGACGGAGAGAGGTGTGGGCATATGGGGGCCAAGGCCCCCGCGTGGTTTCCGGGTTTTTTTTTTATAAATATATAAATTTTTTTTTTGAGAACATCTAGGTATTGTATTTTGTATTGAGTATTATTTAGACATAAAAATGAGTTCGTTTTGTTCCAAAACCCAATTTATCTCTATGTGCACGGCCTCCCATAAGTTTTTTTTTCAATTATTGATCTCATTTCTTTTTCTATCTCTCTCTACTTACTACCCAAAAAAACCTCCTTCAAAATCTAAACCAAACAAACTATGTATTAGATTCCCGAACCTTCAAATTTCAAAATCTTGTTTATATGTCGGTCCCCGTGTTTACAAAATTCTGGTTCCATCCCTGTTTGGGAACATTGGTAATCCTACTTATCCTAGAGAGGTTTCAAGTATTACTACTATTCAATTTAGGCCCCGTTCCACTAACTAATAAGTACTCATTTTTTGAATTAAATGTGACATATTATGTGAGAGAATGATCGGTTTCGTAAAGCGGAAAATAAGTATTTAAAAATAAGAATCTTAGCGGAATGAGTCTAATTCTCATGCAACATGAACTAAATGATAGGAGGATAAAAAGATACGAAAAGAAAGTTCAATTCGGGAACTTCTTGAGGGACATGTACGTATGCATGAGAGCTAGAGAAATCGAACTTACTGAGAACCTGCTCAGCAGACAACCTTCTGCAAACATCCTTGCAAATCATCTTCCTCAACAGATCCTTCGCTTCCCCGGACACCGCCCGGAAAACCCTCATCGGAAACCTCAAGTTCCCCCTCACCACCTTCTCAAACGTCTCCCCCGCTGTCTCCCCGTAAAACGGCACGAACCCAGACAACATCACGTACAAAACCACCCCAGCACTCCACACGTCCACCTTCTCGTCGTACTCCCTCCCCGACAACACCTCTGGCGCCACGTAGTACGGCGTCCCCACCACCCCACTCATCATTGCGCCGCCCCCGTTAAACCACTCGGCCGAGCCGAAGTCAGCGAGTTTTAACTTGTTGCGAGGGTCGAAGAGGATGTTGTCTGGCTTGATGTCTCTGTGGGCGATGCCTAGACGGTGGCAATGGGTGATGGCGGAGATTAAGGGGCAGAAAATGGAGGCGGCGGCGGGTTCGGGTAAGGGGGCAGAGGCGGTGAGGCGGTGGTAGAGGGAGGCGGAGGAGCAGAGGTCCGTGATTATGTGGAGGTAGTTTTCGTCGTCGAATACCTGAGACGTGAATTCTGTTTTTAGTTAAAAAGACCATAAATCCACCGTCCACCAGCAAGGGCCCTACTAGAAATTAGGACAAATGCTCTATATGAACTCGTCTCAAATGAGTTGACGACACTTGAGAGGTTTCAAAGCTGAAATTTTACATGTGAGCAAACTCGAAAGCCCAGGTCTTAACCGCTAGGTCAACCCCTCGGGGTTAATTACACATTTTTTTTGTCAAGATATTGCTACAGTTTTGTTTGGTGAGATCATCAAGATATATTGCTTGATCGACTCAAATCAATTACATTTTCGATCGGGACTCAAATCTATTTTTTTGCTAAGCTAAAAAGGGTGGAGGAGGGGGTGACCGAGCATAGCAACCCTCTCTAGGCGTGATCATAGAGAATCCAGACCCGCAGCGAATTCCAAAAGGGACCAAAAAGCCATAGCAACTATCAGCCTGATGGTACACCACTACTTGACCTTGACTAATTTTTTTTAAAATATATATTGATTGTCAACTCATTTCAGTTTTCTTTAATTTGGAAGAAGACTTTTTGTAATTTGTTAATAAGAATTGACTAAAAGTGAAAATCTCATCATAAACGTGCAAATGCGCAGAATTTAGTACTTCAATTTTTGAACAGAATTTGGTATGAGAATATATATGTATACCTGACAGAGTTGGAGGATGTTGGGATGGTTGGAGAGGAGTTGGAGGATTTTGGGCTCTTTTTCGACGCACTCCCGATCGACGGCGTCGGAGAGGAGGCGCTTGTCGATGGATTTGCAGGCGAATGAGTCGCCGGAGACGGCGGAGAAGCACCGGTTTACCACCCCGAATCGCCCCCGCCCGATCTCCTCGCACACTTGGTATTCTCTCTTCAACTTCTCGCACATGTCTTTCCCTCTCCTGTCTACTGGACTGAGTGTGTGATTAAGGAGGGCAGTTGGGGTGGTTTTATATATATATATATATAGAGAGAGAGAGAGAGAGAGAGAGAGAGAGAGAGAGAGAGGGTATGGCATACGGAGAGAATATTCTGTGGTAAAGTTAGGTTAGTGTGAGAAAGCGAAAGGTAAATAAAAATGATATTCACACAATAATTCAAACACAACACTAAACACAATCTCTCATATACATGTGGGCTCAATACACACTACTATATGTGGGGCTCACATGTATATGAGAGCTTGTGTAAGTTGTCGTGTTTGGATCACACAAATTTAGCCAGTTGTGTGTTTTGACAACAAAAAATGCTACGTGCACAACTGACACAACGGTTGTGCAATTAATTCTAATTGTTCAGATATGTTTGGACGGTCCGGATTAAAAATAATATATTAACGATTTATAACCGGTCATAAATGAAATGAATTCTGACCATTAATTACAATAATGGACGGTCAGAAATTAGTTGTGTAAAGAGTTTTGCACAACAGTGTTACATACACATTTATCCAATAAGCGTGTAATTACACCTCTTTCACGTATTTGTGAACCCCAAAACGTGTGTAAGCTCCACAATTATATTTAATTATTTATTTATGTGGCCCTCACATATGTTAGAAGGGGAGGTTTGTACCTATCCTTTTTATTGTTTTTAATAATGTTTGGTCTTCAATTAAAAGGTTAATTCTTGAGCATAAAATTGCAAGGTTGAAAATGGGAAAAGGAGCTCCACACCTCTTTTTGTGTTCTCCTCTAGAAACATGAAATTGGTTGAAAATGAGAATGGGAAAAGGAGCTAAGCACAACCATTGGAGCTCTATTCCTCCACCCGAACGTCTCGCCGAACCCCTCTACCTCTTTCCACTATTCTAAATCTTAGCCTACTCCCTTCTCTCTCGTCCACCAATTCCAGAGAGTTAGAACCCACCTGAATCATGGACTTTCGACGGTAATTCATCTAGAAAGTGTCACGTAGACATATTCATCAATTTCCAATCTCTTGTTTTGTGTGTGAGTTTACGGATATGGAGCCCATCTCGTATCTAGCCCAAGCTATCCTCATGGAGTCTAAAAAGGACTCCCAGGCATTCTTCAATAATAGTGCTTGGATTTACTAACGTGTGTCCAACCCATATCTAGTCCAAAGTAACTTCAGGGGTGTTTGGCAAGTGGATTTTCCCATTTTCCCATTCCCATTTCTGCATTATGGGTATTTGGCACCTCATTCCCGGAATGGATTTTGGCAAAATAGATTCACTGATTTTAACTAAAGGAAACATAATGCAAAATGAGGCCCGAAGGAGCTTTTCCCATTTTTGCATTTTCCCATTTCCGGTCCGGGGGAGCTTTTTCCAGTTTTGCCCTCCAATTTTTGGTTATAGGGCTCTTTTAGGGCGCTCGTTGAAAATCATAGAGCCAAAAATTTATTATGACCATTTAGGATAAAATTATTAGAAAAATAAGATCTTCGCACTGGTTCAAACAGATTGAAAATTGGAACACTTAATTTTTTAATCATGTTTTTAATATATAAACAGTGTAAAAAATTAAGTACTCCAATTTTCAATCCGTTTGAACCAGTGCGAAGATCTTATTTTTTTAATCATTTTATCCTAAATAGTAATAATAAATATTTGGCTCTAGGATTTTCAACGAGCGCCCTAAGAGAGCCCTATAACCAAATAAATAGGAGAGATATAAACAATATATAGGGCAAATTTTCGTAGTCGTCACTGTAGTTTTACGGTTGTCTCACTTTCGTCCCTCTAGTTTCAAAGTGCTCCAATTTTGTCCCTGTAGTTTGTTTTACACTCCAAATTGGTAAAATCGTTAACACCGTTAACGAAACTAATGGAAAAATATGATTAAAAAAATTAAGTGCTCCAATTTTCAATCCAGTTGAACCGGTGCGAAGATATTATTTTTTTGATCATTTTATCCTAAATGGTCGTAATAAATTTTTGGCTCTAATGCCTTTCAACGAGCACCCGAAAACTCCTTATTTAGTTTCAAGGTACTCTTAGGGTGCTCATTGAAAGGCCTTAGAGCCAAAAATCCATTATGACCATTTAAGATAAAATGATCAGAAAAATAAGATATTCGCACCGGTTCAAACAGATTAAAAATTGGAACACTTAATTTTTTAACTATATTTTTTAATATATAAACGGTGTAAAAAAAATAAGTGTTCCAATTTTTAATCCGTTTGAACCGGTGCGAATATCTTATTTTTCTGATCATTTTATGTTAAATGGTCATAATGGATTTTTGGCTCTAAGGCCTTTCAATGAGCACCCTAAGAGTGCCCTGAAACTAAATAAGGAGTCTTCGGGTGCTCGTTGAAAGGCCTTAGAGCCAAAAATTCATTACGACCATTTAGGATAAAATGAACAAAAAAATAAGATCTTCGACCGGTTCAACCGGATTGAAAATTGGAGCACTTAATTTTTTAATCATATTTTTCCGTTAGTTTTGTTAACGGTGTTAATGATTTTACCAATTTGGAACGTAAAACAAACTACATGGACGAAATTGGAGCACTTTGAAACTAGAGAGACGAAAGTGAGACAACCGTAAAACTACAGGGACTACTACGAAAATTTACCCCAATATATACTTATATGCTAGTAATCGATAAGAATATGAACCACCTGAAAATCTTAATAAAAGGGAGAAATAATAACACAATAATAAAGGCCAAGGGTAACTTGGTAAAAAATCAACCCATAATTCATTTTCAACATTCATTCACCAAACACTACTACAGTTTCAAAATACATTTTGCGCATATCTTCCAAACACTTCTACCATACTTAAAATACATTCTAGTCATAATTCAAAAAGCTAAAAAGGCAAAAAGCTGAAAATGAAAAGCCAAAAAGTAGGCTCCCAAATAGAGTATCAAAACTCTTTTAGCCAATTAAAATTCAGCAAGTGCAAAAGTATATAAAAAGTGAAAAAACCATGCAATCCATCATGACTTCATGGACATAATACTTTGATAGTAACCTCTAATCTTTAACTCTCCCCTAACTAGGATCTCATAATCTTATATTGTAGCTTGTCAAAGAACTTCTTTCGCTTTTGAACAATAGTTCAACTCATCTAGTAAAAATTTGGAAGGCTGGTGGAGAGAGAGATTCACAAGGGCTAGAGAGAGAGAGAGAGATTTGGAATCGATAATAAAAAATTTACTTTCTTGGAAGGCTAGAAGGAGAGAGAGATTCACAGGGGCTAGGGAGAGAGAGATTTGGAATCGCTATTATATACTCCTCCTAGAAATAAATTGTGAGATGAAAAGGGTACACGTCTTCTTCTTCTTGATCTCCACAAAAACCAAAGATAAAGTGAGTTGATGATCGAGAGAGGGAGAGTATTCGGTAATAAGAGAGAGAGACAAGCCAATTTTACGTACAATCTTGAAGGGGAGCCTAGTTTACATAAAGACACACTCACAAAGGAGACCATTCTTGCCTTTTATAGCCATCCACTTCCTTAATAAACAGTTAGGATCATTTTCATCTAACGGCCCAAGATTCTCCTTTTAGAATCCTCCCAGAAAATATATTTCATTCTTCAAATCTCTACAATGTTTTAGACCCTCCACACAAGTTTAGTAAACTAGACACTAGGTTCCTATTTTTTTTTTTATAGATTGATATCTTCAGAGGACACTTATTAAACTTTTCAAAAAAACGTTGGGCAAACGAACTAATATAATTGTAACGATTTTAAGAAAAAAAAACTACTATGATTCTTAAAATTTTTTGAAACTAGGGTGGCGCTTGGGCTCATCCGCCCCTCGATCCGTCCCCGGGGATGGATTATCTCCTTAGTCTTGAGATTTTTCAATACTTTTTTGTTTTTTTCCCCAAGGTTTGGGTTTTCTTTTCTGTTTGGCCAAGGTATTCTTGGTTTTTCTGATTTTGGGGTTCATTACATTGAATTTTGTCGGGAAATCGAATTTGTAGAAATCAAATTTGGGTGTCTATGTTTGAGAAAGAAAAGACAAAAGGAATGGTAGAAGAAAAGAAAAAGAAAAAAAAACACTTGTTGAGCTGTATGCATCGGATATGTTCTTACAATTTCCACTCTGTTTATCAAGAACCAAGCATGCATTTGTATGATCATTCCTTTGTCTTACTCAAGGACCCCAAAAGGAACATTAGGAACTTGATTCATGTCAGCTTTCACTATCCTAGATTCCTAGTAAAAACTATAGTTGCAATTTTAAAAGGAGGTTGATTTTGGCGTTCTATTTTTGTACGCAGGCGCTTCACTTTTATTGTGAAGTTACTAGTAATTTCATGTACAAAGTGGAGCTCATGCGTATAAAAATGGAGCTCGAAAATCAATTTCCTTTTAAAATGGGAGTTCCAAACAAAAAAACACGTACTTTCTATCTCAAAATAGCGTATTCGTAAAAATAAGGAATCATGCAAGCAGACACCATATATATTACCTATCCAAATCTTGCCCAGAGTTTAGATTCTCTGAACAAATAACAATACACAAATTCACTTTTAACCGATCTTAAACAAACATCCATCTTCACTATGATGCTTTCTCTATCTTTAAAGCACCAACAGAGCAGATATGACTTCTAACTCATCAGGTTGTACCTCTTGTCTTTCGTCCGGAGTTCGAGTCTATGGAGAAACGTCGAACACCCTTTAGAAACACACTTTAACTTCAAGGATAAAAAATAACTCAACCCATGCGGAAACGTATTAAACACTTCATCAAGAGTCAAACCGAAGCTTTATAAACACCATTCCACATGTACTGAATACGTAAAAGGAAAATTCAGAATAACACAAATACTAGGGTCGGCCATCTGCTGCCTAATGGAAAATTTGCATAATCATACGAGGCATTTTTTATTGTGTGCAAGTTTAAAATCAAAATGCAAATTTTATTGCACTATGTTAACAGTACCACATAAATACGTAGCGAATAAAATTTGCATTTTGATTGTGCTAAAAAAAAAAAAAAAACCACTAGCAACGTATCCACCAGCCTCAACTCTAAAGAGAAACCTGGACTACTCGCGCAGTAGGATACCATCGCCACCACTGCTACCAACAGACATCTTAGGAAGTACTATACGACTGAGTTTCTTGACCCCATTTAATTCCCGCAGACAGCGAACAACTTCTTTCATCGTTGGTCGTCGCTCTGGATTCTCTTCCACGCAGCGCATCGCGAGTTCTGTGATTTCGACTCCGTCACCAGCATCGAAGTATTCATCACTCTCGAGGCTTTTATCCACGAGTGACTTAATCAACGGAGACACCTTGTGTTTCTTGTACATTCCCCACAACTTGGACTGGGGTTTTTTGCTGGGACTTTCGCTATACTCCCTCCAGGCCCAGCAAAAAACATAATCAAATGATCCCAGATACATTGTTGGATTCTTTAAATCAAATACTCTTTTTGCTATGAGCCCCAGAAGTATAACACCATATGCAAAAACATCTGTTTTATCACCAAGAAACCGTTAGTCCAATTTATGTCCTTATCACAAAAGAAATAAAGACGAAAAGAAACAGAGAAAATGAGAGAAAGAAAGCAATGGGATCCTTGAAATGCTTGACAGACAAGATCGAATTAGTGAGAATTTGTCAACACATGGACACAACGAAAAAATTCAAAATCTCACAAAGCCAAAGCCTACAGTACAACATATCATGATTTGGAATCCTTCAAATGCCAAGCAAGAGTAGTAAGATCCCTAAATTCACCTCATTGCTGTCTTAGTTGTCAACAGTCTGAAATATGCTTTCAACCATAGGCAGACAACATTCAGCGAAAAGCAGAATTGGTGAGGCTAACTCCTGTACGAGTTTTGTAGCATAACATTCGACCCCGAAGCACATAACAGTGATAACACCGACCAATATCTGTTCATATACGCACAACATATGCATTGCAAACTAGTGTAGAGTTGAAATAGGCCAAAAGCTCGTCTACTTCCCCATCATGTACATGACCTCTGAGGCTCTGAGAGAAAGGTCCCCCAAAACTTTAATTACAATCGCTTCGCACATAATTTGCTACCTCTGCGTCTTAATCCTAGCCAACCTCACAGGCTAACAATAGCCGGGAATGCTCTCTAAAAGGTTTGTTCCCTGCCTCCAAAACTTAACCCTTTTGCCATTTCAAACTCTCAGTTTTTGACAGGACAAACAAAATCATAGAAACCATTCTAGTCCCTTTCCATAATAAGTCTTTCCCCTGAGAAATGCCTACCTCGGAAGAAGCCCAATTATACCAACACATTCCACATCTAAATGACACCACTTACCTCCGAAATCTATCCAACTTCAATGGGAATTACCACAACCAGTTGGGGAATAAGGCTTCATTATATATCTCTAATCTCCCAATCCCTAGGCCACCTGCTCTAATGGGCTTACACCATGTCACAATCCACAAGATGATACCACCCCAAAGAAAACACCATTGCAGTCTATGTTATATGGACTTGGATACATCCATCGGGTGCTGAGTACTACATGTTAAAGTGTAGGAATTGATCTACTTTATACCTCATTTCCCCTTATATGCTTCTTTCTTTTAAGTTCATCTTTTTAGTCAAAACGATCTTCCTACTAGCAACTGAAATAGGAATTGTGACAAAAAAAGGCATACATAAAGTAGGCAGATTAGACACCATAATTTAGTTAAAGTGAGCTTCCTTCCCAAGGAAAATATTGTTGCTTCCACCCCCAACCCCCCTTCCCCGCCAAAATTATCTCTGAAACCGCCACCAACCCCACCCAACCCAAATCGAAGTGGACTTCAAAAAAGCACCAAGCAATAAAACCAAATAAAAGGTGGGACGATAGCCCCTCCTGCATGTATGAATACTCTCGAAGGAAATCTGCACTAGGAACTTTCCAGACATACTTTAGACTTCCTAAAATCCCACCTTAAACCTTGGTATCGTCTAAATACGTTATCATCCATAAGAAAACTTCATGTATACCGCAATTGCTCCTCAAATTCACCTTACTCCCGTGACTCCCATTACTCTGAAAACTGGTATACACAACAGTTCCATGTATACCGCAATTGTTTCTATTGACCAATACTTTTGAAGCATTGTTTTGAATGGTATAAAAGATATCACCTTCCAACAGTTCCATCACGTAAAAAGTCGATAATGAATCCCCCACAAACCACTTGGAACTCGTGTTATTTATTTAGGTCCTTCAGCATGGTCAGGAACAAGAAACATTATGAAACTTCATTTATGTCAAATGAGCATGTGAATACCAATAACAAGGATCATTAAGAACAAAATAAAACCTTCAGAATGAAGTTATTTCTCAATGGAACGAAGAAATCAATATAGTGAAAATTCAAATTGTCAGACAGTTCATGGGAATCTTGCATCAATAATATGTTGGGACAGCATACGGCATACCCCTTGGACTCTTATCCCTCACAGGCTCATATTATTTAACCAAAATGGACAAGACTTAACTGTTCACTACTCTACACAACTTCAGTTAATGGCCTTTGCAAAGACATGTCAGCAACACTATAGAGAACAATGTGTTTGACAGATTGAAAAAATGTGCCTAAGAAGGACATAAGACAGAATACAATTCCATTCAATAGTCCTAGAATTTTAGATGGACAAGTATAAAAGTCGGGCACATGAATGCACGTAATCCTCAGTTTGATGGTTTTTATGGAGAGAACAGAATCTGTGACATGGCATCGAGAATTAATGCAAAAACTAAAGAATGCCTTTGCTAATCTACTGTTGTTGGGAATCTAAGAGGGCAACCCTTCTCTAGAGTCTAGACCAATTTTTGGAGTTTGTAGAGACTCTTCTTAACTAATGGTGTATATGGACTTTTTCAAAAGTGGACTTCTCTTTGTAAATGGGTTGCATCCAGTTAACGCTCATCTCAATATACAGACCTTTTATAAACAGGAAAAAAAAATGCAGGCAAAAGTATACAAAGTATGTTATACATACTATGGGCTTGTACGATTGTTCGATTGAAAACATAAATATTGGGACATAATAAACAGACATCTAAGACACAACATCTCATACTCTTACCAAAGTGGCAACTTCTAACAGAGGTATTTCACATTCCTTTAGAAGAACCCATCCAATGGGGGCAGAAACCTCTTAAAAGGATGAATTGTTGTTCCAAGACCAAAACACTATCCTATTTCCATGATGAAACTAAGGTACCAATAGAACCCCACAACCAATGTTCTTTAACAACTATATAGGAAAAGTTGAATTAGCGATATGCTATTTGTTCTCTCGAACATAAATATGCATTCTGACTTTTTAAGAAATCTAGTCTCTCAAATACAAATCATAACCATCATTATTGTATAGTTTTCTTAACCAGAAGTAGCACCGTGAACAAAGGCAGTAATGAATTTTTTAATCATTTCATCCTCCCCCAACCGCTACCATTTGCCTAATGTTTGTAGCCTTGTAGGTCATTTACCATCAAAGTGGCTTCTTCAATGAGGAAGCCCCCTAGACATAGTTTAACATTCTATTTCAAATCAATTAAGTTAAGAAAGAACCTACTTGGCAACAATTTAAGACGTTTACTTTTGCAATCAACACTAGAACGCAAGGCATTAGGAATTGAAACTTACTGAATGTACTGAAAGTTTTTCCTTAAGGCGGAAACATTTAAGAAGTGGAAGTATCCACATCTTTATAGCACTTCCATGAAGAAGTCTAGCAGCATCTTATTACTGAATACATAGGATGGTGACAGTATAGCTTCTTCCAACTAAAATAGCACATAATATAAATGAAATCCTATCTTATGCAGGAAAGGGAGACTGAAACTAATGGTTTATCATGTAGGAATGCTCGACAAATTGGTTAGTGGCCTTCGCAGAGGCTAATTGGTAGATTACACGTCAAAATAACTTCAAATTGATCTGATTTCCATGTTGATCTCTTGCCTAAAAACTGTTCGTTTGCCTCATCTGATATGTAAAAACTTCTTTAAAACTTAATACTCTGAAATGAAGATGCATAGATTGAAAATGCAAATTCAATTTTCATCCTCATCCTCATCGGCTAAAAGTATGAATAGAGAAACAAGTATATAGAACATAAAAAGAATAGGACCACAACTTAGAGTGTTAATTAGCATATTCCCTACAATACAAGTGTCAATGCCAAACAATAGGGCAACATTGATATACTCAAAAACTAGAAGTGATAACCCATTAATTTCAAACAAAGTAACTTGTGCGGAGTTCTTTCGTGTCAATAGTAAACTGTCAACTAGAATTTCACCTGAACACATCAGTCCTCCATCATGCGGAGAATCATTGAAAAAACCAACCCTTGGAGATGAGGGTCCATATCTATTAAATAAAGTTTGAAATAATACTTTCCTTTAACCATATTCATATCCATAATCTACTCCACAATTCTGTAAACTTGTACAAAGACGGAATTAAGAAGTCAAAAAAATAAAAGTTGCATTGATGTTCCTGGGTTCAAGTAAAAAGTATGCAAATAACATTAAGATGCAAACCTGTCAAACTAATAAGTGGATCAACGTAGCCATGATTCCCGATTGCAAATACACGGTACCTAATATCAGGAATTTCACCAAAACCTCCACCAACAAGCGTAGCGAAGTCGAATAATCTTGGACTGAAAGCCTGCATGCAAGATCACAATTAGGGCTGGTACAATCAACTTGCCCTACAAGCTCTCGATGAACATTGTTAGTATAAGTCACGAAGGCTCACCTGGTCAATCATTAAATGAGCTGCGCTGATACTCCGATGCAAGAGTTGTTGATCATGCAAACATTCTAGGATACATGCAAATTCGAGGGCTACCTTGATTCGTGCAAGCCATGTAAAGTCATCTATAAATAAAAAACGATTGGTTACCATACAACACACTACCGAAAGTGACTATATTTTCTAGATTCTAGCCAATGTCTGTGTGACTTGACAATTATCTATCATCAATTAATTTTCTTTCTTTTGGCCAAATCAACAATATCTGACTAAAAAAATAACATTTTCATGGGTCAAGAATGGATAGGAAATGCAATTAGGTCACCGTGAATAATTAGTTTCTCTAATGTATCCAGCGGTTTTAGCTCATATACAACTCCCAGACGTTCAATTTCACGGCAACATCCTATTAACTTCACCAAATTTGGATGCCCTTTCAGGTCTGAATTTGTCAGCAACTTGATTTCATTCTGCATACATGAATCGTATTGTTAGATGATGAAAACCCGCAAAAATAATAGCTAACTCCATGAAAAGAATAGCCAACTCAATCAAATAAGTCCTTTCAGCTACATACATCAAATCTAGGTTTTTGACGTTCTGGAGTAGTTGCAAGTCTCATACAGTCTACCCATATTTTGACCACGACCTCTTGTGTCTCCAAACCCTGCTGAATTTTTCCCCGGAACACTTTTCCATATAGAGTATTCCCAATAAAGTTTTCTTCATTGAATCCCCCAGTGATAGAGGCCAGCGCTTCGTAGTTGTATTCAACCAAATCAGTAGCTGATTCCATACCTTCAAAGATTTTTCATTCATGCAAAGATAAGATAGAAGAATATCCAGGCGCAAATAAACACATGTACCAAACAGAAATCATGTCATGAAAATGAGAAATAATCAAGGCATTTGTGGGAGCTACTTTAAATCTGGTTTCCGTTAATGTAACTCCAAGTCTCCAAGGTCATTTTGCTTTAGAAGGTAATTGAACAAAAATAAGTGTACTGCATTTTCTTCCATACAAATGCACATAATTTTGTAGCTTTAAAATACAGAAAGTTTGAAAACTAAGATATGGGATCGGAAGCCAATGAAAGAGCCTAGGTTAAAGTTAGAAGTCTTGACCAAACCCAATTCAGAAAAGGCACACGGACACACAACGTGCACACTTGGGGTGGGAATTTCCGACCCGACACGAAGTTAGCGGGTTAGGATTAGCTATTTCTGACACAAAACGCGAATATGACATGACACGACAACATGAAAAGCTAACAGTTTGGGTTAGGGTTGAGAGAATTCTGGCATGAACACGAAATGACACGACACGAACAAGATGCGTGGTGGGGTGGAAATTTATGAAAGGACAGACACGACAACACGAAAAGCTAAACAAGTTGGGTCAGGGTTGAGATAATAATTCTTACACGAACAAGAGATGACACGACACGAACAGGATGCCCACCCCTAGTGTACACCACACGAAATGCAAAATATACGCAAATGGGTTGTATGTTTGGACCGATGGAGTAATCCTAACAGTTCTCATTCGTCCACAAGATCACAGTCAATGCAAAAATATAACATTTGTTAATTCTTACATACAAGCCAGATGGGTGCAGAAACCCTATAGCAGTGATAGAGGCCAGCCCTTCGTAGTTGTATTCAACCAAATCAGTAGCTGATTCCATACCTTCAAAGATCTTTTATTTATGTAGAGATAAGATAGAAGAATATCCAGGCGCAAATAGACACACGTACCAAACAAAAATCATAACATGAAAATGAGACATAATCAAGGCATCCGAGGGAGCAACTATAACTCTGGTTTCCCTTTAGTAACACAAAACTTTTTTTGCTTTAGACGAAATTAAGTGTACGGTATTTTCTTCCATACAAATGAACATAATTATATAGCTTTATAATACAGAAAGTTTGATGTCTAAGATATACAAGCATCTATCTTCAAATTAACAATCACACAATATTATTGAAGTCTTGACCAAACACAATTCGAAAAAGGCACAAGGACACACGACGTGTACACCACATGAAGTATGAAATACAAGCAAATGGGTGTATATTTGGACCGATGGAGTAATCCCTAACAATCCTCATTCGTTAACAAGATCAGAAGCAATGCAAATATAAACATTTGTTAATTCTTACATACAAGCCAATGGGTGCAGAAACCCTATCGGGGAAATCCCTCAACTATCATGGCATAGTGCACTGAATAGAGCAATAACACGTGCAAACAAAGCACCAAATCCAATAATACAGATAGCAAAGCAAACCCAAATCTCAAAAAACCCAAATGAAAGCACAGACTCACGAACACAAAATCAAATACAGATGCAGAGGGAACCCTACCGCTTTTTGGTGGGAAGAACAAACGAAACCGTCCGTTTTCGGAGGCACGAGAAACTTTTCAATGCTAAGGGTTATTTATAACGCATTGTGGGACCTACACATACATACATACATAAAAGCCGGTGTTACAAACATTACTCCCCGAGCATATAAATATTCGGTACTTCGCAATATCTGGTGGATAAATATGATCACACGAGACGCAGATAATCGAGTCCGTTGGTTTTTTTCTTACTACCATTTTTTTTTTGGCGGGAATGAAAGTGTATGTGTGCATTTTTGACGGGATCAAATTTGTTGCTGTATGGGAGGGGGATCCGGAAACCCTGCACTGTGTGTAGGGCAAATCTCAGCCGTTTGTAAATATTTTCAACGGTCTGGATTTAAATGAAATTTTTTTCTGAAAAAAGTTAAACTCTTCTCCAGAAAAGTTTTATTTGAATCCAGATTGTTGAAAACATTCACAGACGGCTGAGATTTGCCATACAAAACACCCTGCAGGATCCTCGGATAGTGGCTCCTAGGGTGTGGAATTAGTTGGTCTATGTGGCAAAAGTCTAGCCATGAATATGAATGCGGATGTAGTGACAAATCATGGCCGCACACTAGAGGAAATCAGGAAATTGGACACAAGAATACTGGATGGGATCCAAACCCGTCAATGTTAACCAAAACATTTTTTTTCTTACTTATAAAAAAAAAAAGTTTGATTTTTCTTTAGGAATATTTAAAGATTCATCCTATTTATCCATGCCACGTAAGAATTCATCCCCCCTTTTTTCATGCTTATGATTTCATCCTTGCTCTATGTAAATTACCTTTATTACCCTTTATTCTATTTTATATATAGATATTAATCATATATGAGAGAGAGTGTGAGATACAGAGAGAGGGGGAAGGATGAATTCCTAATTCCTAGATATACGGCTCAATCTTGTTTCCAAAATAAGATACAACAGGGGGGAAAGAAGAGATTATTATTTTCAAACTTTTAAACTTCCAACAAATCCCACTGATTGCTCACTTCCATTATTTTCGGATGATATCAACAGTTTTTCCCTGTATTTAAGTCCCACGTCTGGTCCTTTAGTCTCACCTTACTCCAAATGACCGTGTTTCTGAATTTTACATTGAATTCGTCCTTCTTCATCCTTTTCGTCCTTCTTAATCCTCATCCTTCTTCATCCTATTTTCCGCAACAAGGTACGCTCATGTCCATTGTCCATTTAATTGCAGTTGTTTTGGTTTTAGTTTCATGGTAATTTATTTGTATCATTTACCATGAAACAAGTTTTACTTTTATTTCAATCTCATGGTACATCATCTGCACCATCACCATGTAATTCGAGTTCAAGTCATGCCATATTGCTTGGCCTTAATTTCTCGCGCTACACTCCCAGATCTTGTGCGTTTCTGTCCGGACTCTTCCACATCAAGTTGAGACTGTTTGGCCTTAATCTCTCGTGCTACACTTCCAAATCTTGTGAGAATCTTCGAGGACCCTTCCACATCATGATTTTCCTGTGGTCTCATACCTTTTATCTTCGAAGGTGGCGTATCTTCAACTATTGCATCATCTAGATCCACTTCTCTTTATTTCAACCTAGCTCTCCCTTCCACATTACTGGGCGTAACTCCTGAAATAATGTAGGACAATCAATTAGGTCAGAAAAAGCAAGGTAAATTTGGTGACTGTTCATGAAGGTTTCATGACCACACAAGACCGGATAATGTATGAAACATGAAATGTTTACACTCAAAATTGGTATTGGCCAAACTTATGTCATGCAACATGGATTATTTTGCAATAATTGATTACGTTGGCCAACCAGACATGATACAGTGACCATGTTTGTCACGTCCTCGATTTTCAACATAAATTATAAAGGAATTACATAAGAAAATACCTCTCAACGATCCATACGATACCCAAAAGATCATTAGTTTCCCATAACCATACTCCAAGTCCAAGAGTTTCAAATAATACATCTTAGGCACAACGGCCCCAAATCAGAATAGACCTCAAAGGTCAAAGAGTTTAGAGGTTACAAATATTCCGTAGTCAAAAGTATCATCACCTAAGTTACAAACACATCTTCAAAAGAAATCAACAAAAATGCCCAAGTAACTCTACAATGTTAGCTTTCAAAACGTTGTGTCCGATGTCCAAGCACTCCAATCATGGTCACTAATGCCCAGAGTTAGTACCTGAAAAGAAATAAGGCTTGAGCTACACTAGCCCAGTAGGAATGCTACGCAGACAATATATGCAAGAGGAATGCCAAAGTGATGACACGACATACACAAAGGGTAGTCCAAGCAACTGACAAACGAAGTGGTTCAACAATCCGACAAACAAACCATGAGATTCAGAATACACCTCAACCTTTAACCATTTCCATATCTCGCATATCCAAACCGTCTCGCGTTACGTGTCATGAGCCGAAGCTCCTGCCGGGCTATTCATGGGACCCCGATATCCCCTGCCAAGCACCCACCGTATAGGTTGGGTCTTGAATTATCAATATGAGCATTAGCTCCCACCAGGCTATTTATGGGACCCCGATATCCCCTGCCAGGCACCCACCCGTTGATGGGTCCTGAATGTTCGCGCGTTGTGTCAACAAGGTTTCACGTATCACAAATTCTCATATCGTGTCTTTCGATTTCTATAGTAACATGAGGAACTTAAGTAAGGTTCACCGAACAAGAACAAAAGGAGCATAGATATCTCTCGAACTCAACGGAGATGATTAATCATATTATAAGGTGATTTGGAAGTGTTTAGAACAAGTTAGAAGTGATCGGGGGTCAAAATGATGAAGTTTGGAACAAAGCAATGAAAACTGCCCATAAGCAACTGGTATCGATACGGCCAAAATGGCTGTATCGATACAGGATGCTTATCAGCAAAGTCCATTCTGTGTTAATGAGGTATCGATACGGCAAGAACCCCGTATCGATACGGAGTGGTTTCGAGCAGATAAACAGCAGATTTTCTGGGTTTCAATGCCATCAACAACTACAACAACTACAAGCATGGATTCAAGGATAGAAGCACGTCTAATACATGTATTGAGAGGTAGAATCCCTACCTCGAGCCGAGACACGAGACCCAAGAAGATTCGAGCCCTAGCCCTTCAAAAATCGAAACCGAGAGCAAGACGACTCCACCGAGCTCCAACCGGTGGGATACGGACCACAATACGCGTAGAGTTGCAAGATTGAAGGTTAATTTGGTGGGTTTTGGGTGGAATTTTGGAGAGAGAGCAAGAGAGAGGAGGGGAGCCGAGAGAGAGAGTGAGAGCCGGTGGGGAGTGGAGAGGGGAAAATGATCTCCTACTCCTCACCCTCCTATTTATACTCCAAAATCCACATATTACACTTACACCCCTTCCACAATCAATTTCAACACTTAGGCCTCAAATCACATAAAATCAATAATTCATTTCCTTTTCCATTATTTCTCAATTAAAAACATTTAGAAATTAAAAGAATTTATTACGGGTCTCTACAATGTTTATAGTGTGCATGATAAAGTGACCATATATTATGAAAAACTAACAAATAATTATTGGCTACTTTTCAGGTAGACTGGTCTTGGCCAATATAAAATGGCAAATTTACCACCTACTAGCATCACTTGACAATGAATTCAGGTTGTCAAATTTACTTCATGCAACACGGTTTATCTAGCATCCAAAATGTCATTGGTGAATATAACATGATACCGTGACCACATATTTGCATTACTTCTTCATTGATCAAGTTGGCCAACCATACAACAAAAAATCATATTTTCCACTGATCTTGTTTTCAAAAAAATGGTTAAATTACCATCAAAACCGGAAATAACATGACATAATCAAACTGTTACATGGTTAAATGGTTAAACTACCATGGCATTACATGGTCACATTACCATGACGATTACAAAGCTACTTTACCGTTCCTAATCTGGATTCGAACCAAGTAAAAAAAAATGACATAAACCATATAGCATTCGGAATCGATATTTTTATGAATATAACATGATAAGATGACCACATATTTGCAAGTTTTCTTCATTGTTCAAGTAGGCCAACCAGGACACAATATATCCAACATAGATCCCAAACCAAACCCACTGAACCTGGTCTCCAGTACAATAAAAACTCATACTTTATCATCAACCCTAGCTTCTCTGACAAATTACTGGTACCCAAAACTTCACCAATAATTTTTCATTTAAGAATTCAAACCCATTACCAGAATGACGTGTGCGAGGACGTAGGTGAACAAATTTGCTATCGAAGGAACCAAAAGTCATATTTTTCATGTATATTGTTTCACGGAACATGGCTAAATTACCATTACAAAAAAAAAATAACATACTCAAATTGTTACATGATTAAATGGTTAAATTACCATGACGTTACATGGTTAAATTACCATGACGATTACAACGTTACATTACCGTTCCTAGTCTAGATCGAACCAAGTTTAAAAAGACATGACATAAACAATATAACATTGAAATCATGGAATGTAACACGCACAATAAAGGAATCGATATTTTTAGGAAAACATGACATATCTACTTCATGACGAAATCATGAATATCGGCATGAATCTTAATTAGAACACTCAGCAAAAAACTAAAATAGGAACACGAAATCATGATTTGATGAATATCAGGTTCAATCTCGCTCAATCATGACATCCAGCCAATTACCCCACTGATTTCATGCCTTATTGCGACACACAACAACAAATTTAGCACAATGGGCATAAACAAATCAGTTTTATACGCATAACCTAGGTTCAACCGGCAAATCCAAACAAAAAAACCGAAGAAGATAAGGGGGTTTAAGGGATAGACTTACGAAATCTAGCCATGTCAATTTCGTCACCTTCTTCTCCACTGGTGGCTTCAAACACGTACGACTTGATTGATTTTGGGCGTAGCGAACTTTTCCGTAAAAAACCCCATTCGGAAAGGACGAGGGAATGCATTCGTTGTTGTGCGCCGCCGGTATTCAAAAAAACAGACGACGGACGAGATTGGGTTCTTCAACTGGTTTGGGTTTATACAGACTAGGGTTTTTGGAAAATTTTGAGCTCCAAAATTGAATTGATGGGTTCTGTTTAAGATGGATATGGATGATTAGTATCAACAACGACAATCTCGGGATGTGCACGCGAGAATTATGCAGAACTGGTAGCCGGAGGCAACGGGTTTCTTGCGAGGACGAAAGAGATTATGATTTCGTCCCCAATTTCCACGCCATATATATATATACCAACAATAAAAGGGCATTCACGGTATAAATAACAGTAGGAGGACGAAATCATAAATAGATTAGAATGGGAGGACGAAACCATAAGTCTGGAGGGCTTTTAGGACGAATAATTAAGCCTCCCTTTTCTTTATTTATTTATTTATATTTATATTTTTTGGCATTTTCGTGATTGAGGAAGCAAATATTGTGACATGGACAGTGAAGCAAGCGTCTCATGGGTCTCTTTCATTTTCCACTTTCCTTTTGTTTGTATTTTTTGATTAGCCAAGGTTGTTTGTTCTTTAATTGTACTAGTATTCGACTTCTAGGTAATGACTTCGGTGTCTCCCTCGGATTTGGAGACACCGTAATTATGGCATAACAAAACCATTGTTAGCATAACCGAAACCCATTAGGAGCATGACCAAACCATAATGAGGCATAACAAAACCAGTAAGTTGCATAACCAAACCGACGGACCAGATTTTGCCACGCCAGAAGTTTGACCAAAAGTGACCGGTCAAAGCGGTAACTCCAGCCGGTAAAAAGTGGATGTATAACGAAAACCATTAAAGGGCATAACAAGAAACCCGGGAAGGCATAATGCAGGAATTGATTGGCATAAGAGTTTCCAAAAAGGGCATAACACAAACCCCATGTGGTCATAACAAAACCATGAAATGGCGTAACTGTTGAGTTATGCCAACATTGGAGTAACGGAAACCATTGAAAAGCATACCAAATAACCACGGTTAGCGTAACTAAAACCATACAAGGCATAACGAATAACAGAACCACAGAATAGTATAACGGAAACCACTGAAGGGCATGACCAAAACGACATGTGAGCGTAACAGTACGACCTGACCACCAGCCCCGCCCCTGGTCCCACCTGTCGGTTCCGCCTGACCGCCTGCACGCCTGTCACCTTTTGGTAATTGTTTAATTTTAATTCTCAGATTTTGAACCTCGGTTTAACCCCGGTTAAGTGGGAAAAAATGTTAAAATGTATATGTGTTTTGCGAATATGTTGACTAGTAAAATGTAACGGACCTCAATAAATTATTAATTTTAATAATCAAGTCCGTAGATTCGGTTGCTATTGGTTATTTGGTTGTTATTTGAAATTATGGGCTACATCCAGTTTATTTTGGTTGATGAAGCTCATCGATTTGTACAGAAATTGAACATAAGAATGATAACTTATGTTCGATAAAGCTTGTAACGAAAAGCCATTCACTTTAATTTTGGCAGAATGATGTAATCTCTTGTACGCACAAGATAGACGGTTTTGATTTTGAAGGAATAGAAAAAGTGGTCATTGAGTTTTGAACTATAGGACTATAATACCTACGTAAGCATATAATGTGTTATGATCATGTGGTTGCTGACATCCGATTATCATAGAAGTTGGTGACAAACACTTAATTGATAAGATGTGCAATCTGAACGATTTAGATCGGTCCGCAGGAAAAAATATTGAAGACTTTCCTTGAACATTTATATGTCCAACCTTATAGTTCATGAACTAAGGTATTTTGCTTTAGTACTCGTATGATCGAAACACAATGACAACGATCGATACCGTCCATATTGTTCGGTTTTAGTTGGTCTTGTAATTGTTCTCTCAAATTTTATGGTGTACTTGGTTTAGAATGCACCATTATTCGGACGTAGATTAATTATTAGAATGACATTTTACATTTGATGAAGTATGTATTGACAAGAGTTAAGTATATTTTTCGTCCCATGTATGTTGCTGTAGGAAAATCCCAAAAAAATAGAAATGACCTATTAAAAAAAAAAATTGGACCACGTGGACTAACTATCCCCGCCGAACTTGAGGGAGAAAAAGGTTGTCGTTCCCCCCAAAAAAATTTTCTCGAACTTCTCAACCCCAATCTTCCCCAGCACACCACCTGGTCTGTCCTCTACTCCTCTAACCGCCTCAAACCCGTCAATCTTCCCCAGCACACCACCGACTCCCTCCTCAACCCCTCAATCTTCCCCAGCACAGGAGCGATTGGGTCCTTCACAGTACAGACGCCTCACCGCCATCACCATCCACGCCGACGCCGACGCCGCGACCATCTGCACGACGCCGCGACCATCCGCCGTGAGGACCATCTCCAGACGAAGTGATTTCGCAGAAGCTATTGTGACCTAACTCTATTTCCATCCCCTCACCACTGAACCCATTCAGAAACGAAGTACCTAAACTGACGATCAGGCCAAAAATTTCCCAAAACCTCAACTCTCCACACCATTGACGGCTTTGAACTGTCCGCAGCCCCCACCGACATCACCACGCATACGAGTCACGATGACAGACCAGATCGTTGAGACCCCTGCTTTCAAAGGGAGGGTGCCATCGGCCTTCATTCTATATAAGTATTCTTTGTTCATGGAAATTAAATTTATTTAATGCTGATTTAAGACTACTTATGAATTTTTTCGATGCCAATGTGTGACTACTACTTTTTGCTTGTGCAAGTAGCAATGAAGTCATAGCAAAGCTAAAAGACGCAGGGACCATAATAACAAATCAGGTGAAATAATAATCGATTAACCGTTGTGTTATGTTTGTTTGACCTTCTTTGATTTGTTTCAACTGAACAAATTCTGATGTAGTTCCATGTACTTGGTGTAATGTTGTTGGTGACGAATGACAAAAGTTGCATGATTTGGTATGTATTGCAGACGAAGAGGGACATTGGTGAGCAATGGAAAAGGCTGTCCAATGAGGAGAGACAAAAGTACAAAGATTTGGTTGAGGTGGCGAAAGAGGAAGTTGCGAAGCATAAAGATTTATTCCCGGCAGAAACGAAGGAAGTAAAAGTGAGTACAAATTGTTCGAAGTTGTATAAGTAGGTGAACATTATTTGACCTGATATTGGAGTGCCCTTGTAATTATGTGCCTATGTTTTAACATTGTAGAGAAAGCCACAAAACCGTATCTCCTTGAAGTCCATTGTTGGAATAGTGAAAAAGTTAAGTGTAGATCAACGCCGCGCAGTTGAGGAAATTGGGTTGGGTGGAATCTTACAATTGAGGTGTACGTTGATGAACCATGCGATATGTAAATGGTTGGTTGGAAAATTTGATCCTGTTTCTCGAGAACTAACTGTTCATGGACGTACTTTTGTTGTCAATGAGTCCGATGTTCATGACTGCTTGGGCATTAATGCCCAAGGCAACGTTATTGACTTGGAGGGGATTACGTCGGAAGCATGTGAAGAAGTATGTGAAAACCTAGGAATGAGGAATGGGGTGGTCCAACTAAAAGAGCTAAGAGAGTATTTGGACAAAACTGAGGAAGTAAATGATGTGTTCAAGAGGAAATTTGCGTTGTATATATTGGGATGCTTTTTATGCCCAAACACAAAAGCGGGTGTTAGTCGATCCCTTGTCAATGCAGTTACTGATGTTGAGGCAATGGGCAATTCTAATTGGGCGAACCTAACCCTACATTTCTTATGTAAGGGTATACAAGAACAACGTCATAAGCATCATGTACAACCGACTGGTTGCCTATTCCTTTTGGTGGTACGTATGTGTGATTATGCATTTATGGTGTTTATATGCAGTATAAGTTTTATTTGACTGTGGTTATGTTTTGGTTATGCATTATTCAATTGATCATCGCACAATGTAGGTTTTCTACTTGGAACGTGTCTCTCCAATTGTGAAGCCTTCCATTCGGAAATTCCCCGCATTGGTTATTTGGGGTGATGCTGAAATGAAAACCGTGTTGCACCATTTTGACAAAATAGGAGGTTATGATATGGAGGGGGTGGTGGTGCATTTCACAGAGGTTGGGGAAGGACGTGGCAATCAAGGTGGTGGTGTGTCCCATATTTCAAGTACCGATGTAAAGACCATGACAAGTACACTTGTAACTGTGGCAGGTCTTTTGTTGAGGCAAAATATGTTCATGGCAAAGGTTCTTGGGACTGAATTTCAGAGTAATCCGCACGGAGAAAAGGGTGAAGGAGTGGACGTAAACAATGTCCAACTTATGGGACAAGCGGCAACCCTCCTCAAGGGATTACATAGTTCTCAAAGTTCACCACCCACCGTATTTGAAATCCCTGATCTTGCGATGAATGAATCGAAGGGCTTGTCAACGAATCCTAGCCTTGGTAGGGACATTGGCTTAGAAATGCCGGCGCGGTCTAAGCTGGAAGAAGATATGGGCGAAGAAATTGACTTGGACCCTGTCCACCCTTTTGCGAATTCCTCTCCCCAAGTAACGGCACAAAATCTAAGTAAAACCCCAACAACCAATTTGTTCAATACCCCCCAACGAGTGGTTCAAGAATCGAAGGGCCCTTCCACTCGAAGTGCTGCAAGAAGGAGGATACAAGTGGACGGGGACGAGGATGTATGTTCACCTTCACCGGTGAAGGGGTTTAGGTCGCTTGGAGGATTGAGTAGAGGTCGGAAAAGGAAGTTGCAAAATGGGAACCCTGCCCCGTCTGTTGGTGGTTATGAAAATGTGGACGTGCATAAGGAAGAACCGCGGTTGCGCCAGGCTGATCAGTTGAAGAAAAGCCACTTCCAGCGTTCCCCCTTTACCAAGGATGGTGTGAAGAAGAGGAACCCTCCAAAGAAACAACCAGTCAAGGAGAAATTGGACAACGTGGATGTGAATGTTCCCACTGTGTGTATATTTTCCCCATTTACATATATTTTCTATTTACCACCTGAGGTCTCTTACATAGTTTTTGCTGTCCAATGTAACAGTTCCGTGGACGGTTTGCTTCGAAGAAGGGTTTGCAATCTGTTGGTGTTGAACAGTTTCCTCCAAAAACCATGGTTAGTAGTCATTCCCAAATATTCTCTACACTATTGTACTGATGCTAACCTTTACTTCCTTCCCGTTCGTATATTGTTAAGGCATATATTGAAGAAATGGCGGACGATGCAATCAATGCAATGAACCCAACCTATGAACCTTTAACTGACCATGAGGCCTTGTTCACGGAGTTCATTTTTGATAATCGTGATCCAGCTAATGGGTACATTTTTTTTACCATGCCTGTATATGTTGTTTTCTGATGTCAACTCAAGTACGATGGTCGTTTAATCGAAATCCTACTTGTAGGGAATCTTATGTGCACCTGAAATTGTTTGGCACCGAAAGATTATTCGCAACCCAATTTGAATTGTGCAGCTTGAAACCCCGAATTTGGATACTAGACACGGTGTGTGTCATATGATTTTCTCATTTGCTTAAAGTTGAACTTATTATTTTGTTATGATGTTTTGCAAATTTGTCAAATGTGGTCTTAGAATATGATGTACCGTATGATGTATGGTTGGTAGATTCTAAATTTGGTTGCCGTGCAAATGACAAATGCCGAAAGGTTGCAATATCCGGACAAGCGGCACTTGATGTGGTATTTGCCGGTGACTGTATCGGTGAGTTTAATAAATTTCCCATTTCTTAGTTGTACTTGTACTACTAGTTTTCAAGCTAATAGCGTCGTTCATTTGCAGAGGCATATATTAGACAATCCGAACATGACAGATTGTGATGTCAAGAAGTTATGCGATTGTTACTTCGGAGATACAAATTTTACTGGTGACATTCGCTCATGCTCGATGGTAAACAAATACAAGTTCCAATAAGTTAGTAGTACATAAATTATATGTTATGCTTTCAATTGAAGGGGAATGATGATTGTTTGCCTTTGGTCGCAGATATACATACCAACTAATGATCGTGGGAGCCATTGGTTTTGCATTAAAATAGACATTGGTATTCGGATGGCCTATATTTTTGATTCTAAGCCCGCAAGTCGATCCAATAGCTACCGTAAGAAACTGACAAGGGCACTGGTATGGCGCACCTCGCATAGACCATGTTTTATGGTATGCCTGATTTGTATTCTAACAACTTATTTTTTCGATTAGCTGGAGGGATTACACCGCGCGTTGGTCTTCCAATATGGAGACCTCTATCAGTTTGATGTGACAAAGTTTAACATTGCAAATGTTCAAAGGCAACCCATGCAGCAAGATACGGACGGGTAATTTTTGAAACATATATGATTGTCTACAATGTGGTAGTTGGCTTTGTAGTCGTTTAATTCAATCGTGTCTGCACATTTGTAGGTATGATTGTGGCCTGTTTGTGATAAAATTCATGCAAGGGTTTAATTACTCATCAGGTGTACACACGGTTAGTACTTGTACTTTGGCAACCATCGTAATGTTGTGCTTCTCTGGTTGTGTTAGTGTAGTAAACGTAAGCTACGTTTTGGTTTTGTAGATGGACGATACTGAAAGGCCAAGGTTGTTGCTGGAATTGTGTGGTGACGAAAATAACCGGGATGCGTTGGAGGTGATGAACAAATTTGAGGCATGGAAGGCAGGAAGAGGTACAACTGTGTTTATGTAACAATTATCCTCTGCACGACACCTCCCATTGCTCATTGTTTGGAGTAGTTTGAAAAAAACACGGCGTCTGTCATACCACAAGAACGTAACTTGACTTTTCTATAACTATAAATCGTACAGACCATGTGAACAGCCAAACATAGGTCATAGGTGCGTCATTCGCGAACGTAACTACGAATTTAGTGTAGTACTCTGTGCTCTATAGTTATTTATTGTTCAAGTGTCCTGATACAGCTTTGTTTATTGATGCATTATTTGTTTATTGATGCATTATTATGTCAGAGTTAATTGTGCAACGCAAATGCAAAGTAACCTTGCTTATTCATTTTGGGGGAAAACTAGTGGAAACACCTTTCAGTTATATTGGTGGCCAGGTAGGACAATGTATGCCTATTAGTGGTAGAATGTCCTATTATGAACTCCGGGCTGTAATCAATGAAATTGGGTGTTCCAATCTAGTAAGGTTAGTTTACCAAGTCACAGCAACTGATGGAGAGATAAGGTTACTTCGGATTGACGGAGATGTGGCTTTGGCTGAAATGTTTGACCTGTATGGGCGAGAGGCTCAAATACATATTTATTTGGATGACCCTTTATGGTCAGATGACAGTGAAAGTGAACGGGGGATACCAAACATAAGTGCACAACACACAACTGGTCAAGGAAGGCGACGGGGTGGACAAAACACAACTGCCAGAGGAAGAGGACGTGGTAGGGGACGAGTTGGTGGTACAGGAAGAGGAGGTGGTATGGGAGCTACTGTTGCAATAGAATCTGGAAGTGGCCAATATGTCCAATAAAGAGGTATCATTTCAACCAGCAATTATTACCAACATTTGTTTTATGCAATTCATTCAAGTACCAATTACGTAACGTATACTATGTTGTACAGTTTACAGGGATGGGGTGCGTCGTCCATTTGTACAGCCATGCATTACATGGTATCCAACTGCGAAACAGACAAATGGCTACCTTTCAATCTATTTTGAGTCCTCTGGGGGTTTTCAGAGTTGTGACAATGTTATCCACGTAAAGGTGTTTGAAATTCGTTGTGTACAAACAAGACAGGAACTTTCATATTATGTGGGAGGCTAATATTAAACAACAGTGTGACCATGAACGTCCATTACTTTGGTATTTGGGTAGTCAAGTGGAGTGGGAGTTTGTCATTGTTGTTTGCCTGGAAGTAGTTGGGCTAGATTGTTCTAACGTTTTGCACGTACCCAATATTGGAAATACTGTAAGTACAAACAAGACAGGAACTTGCCCAGTCCATGGGAGGGTAAAGGGTACGAATGTGTACCTACGGTCGTGTCTGACTTTTGGTTGGATTTGCAACTGGACTGACCTGTCATTTGTCGGACTAGTTTGACTGGAAGTAGTTCGCCTGGATTTAACCAAAATGTGGTTTTCATTGTCATGACTTGGTTTGACTTAGAATCGATTTCTCTATTGATTGTCCGCTTGTAAGTATTGTAATACTAAGTATTCACCTACTGATTGTGGGGTTGTAAGTACCATGATAATTTGTTCATGATATGAATATTTCGTAAATTTTTTCGATGCCTTGTATTGTTAACATTGTCCAACTTGTACTGTAAATTCCATCCACTTGTGGGAATTTGTCACACATTTCAAAATCCGTGTCTTTCATTTTGCCGGAATGCTATACAATGGCATTGACGGAAACGTATGAAGACAAACATTTTAATGATACATATTGACCCATATTGAATCCGTTTCGCCTCAATAATTAACGTAAACAATAAAGTTAGGACTATTGAAGAGCAATACTACGAACTAAAACATGGTTTGACTTTGTACATTTCCTGGGAAGTCTACATATTTTTTTGTGATTGGCTTTTGTACCAACTTGGTATAACGTAAACACCTAACTGCATGGTACATCATGCATGCTTTTTAGGTAGCTTTTTATATAGCAGTGCAGGGGCGAGCAGGGCATTCGGTTTGGTTTTGTTCGTCTAAAACCATACATCATTGGAACCAGGAACGTATTTAGGGGGACATCAGTTACGGAGGGGAAGGAATATAGAGGGACATGACTGTAGGTATACTCTTACAGAGGGACACGACTTACGAAAGGGAACGAGATCGTTTCAGTTGTCACCACCGATTGGAAGAGAAATATTTCGTAACTGCTTCCCACCTTTCCAGTTCCCAAACACCCCCCCCATCTTTCCACCTGCCATCTGGGGTGGTGCATGTCATATATAAATAATACTCCTCCCCCCTCGCTCCCTTTACTCCTCTTCCTCAACTCCTCAACTCCTCTCCCTCAACTCCTGTATCCGTCCTTATATTTTTTCAAGATTTCTTTGTCGTGCTGTCCCATGGATAACAAAACAGGAAACATATCAGAGTCCTCCACAGATATTAGTGACTCAGAGACCAACGACTACAAAAAGAAGCCGTATGACGATTTGAAGACAGGGAAATACACGGTCAAAAATCGAGATGGTTCACTCAGGTGTCCGTTCTGTCCTGGAAAGAAGAAACAACAGTTCAAGTACAGGGATCTTTTGCAACATGCTGCTGGTGTGGGTTCAGGTGCGGTGTGGAGAAAGCCAAAACTGAAGGCCCAACACCTTGCTTTGGCCGATTATCTGACCTCTGACCTAGCAAACGAGGCAGAGGGGTAAGAGATTACGAGGTTTGATGTGGGTTCTTCTACGTACTACTTAGGTTCGTATGGTTTGTTGGGCTGTGTAGGTATGTTTATGTTTTGGGTACCTTATGTTTTTTGTTTTGATGTGGACAATGTTTGGTTATTAAGGGTAATGGTTGGTTGGTTTGGGTGTGTGTGTAGTAGGAATGTGTGGCTGTTGTTTTGTTGATGTTTAATGTCAGTTGTTTGGTAGTTGTTTTTCCCTGTTTTGTTTTGATTGAATGGACAGAGTAGTCCGACTATGTTGAAGGTTTTGTAACAATGTGGATGTATTCGGAGTACTCGTCGATGTATTATGAACTACTCCCTCCGTCCCAAAATGCTTGTCCGGTCCGCAAAACGGAGTGCTAAAAATAATACAATTTTTGCAAGAAAAAATCAAAAGTTTTTTAACAACTTACTAGATATCAATGAGTATTTTTAATTTATGAAAAAAGTTTGAAATTTTTCTTGAAAAAATTCAAACTTTTTTTAACACTCCGTTTTGCGGACCGGACAATCATTTTGGGACGGAGGGAGTATTTGTTTGGTTTCGTTTTAATTTACCTTTACATTACATTCCATTCACGTACAAATTGTTGCGTTGTAAGAATGACAATCGTTTGAACTGAAGATAGGTCGATGGTTGATGTTTTGATTTGAACATTGTCAAACTCCCTTAACTCCTCCCCCTTATTACCTCCACTATTATCCGGAAAAATTTTTCAAACACAATCCAAACAAACCATTTCATGACCTTGCATTACATTAATATTTGGAACAAATAATTTCGGACGGAGGTAGTACATAAATATACATACGTATTGAACTTATAGTCCCACCGTAATCGTAATTGGGGAAACAAAAAGTGTGTATGGGTACAGACAGTCGTTACACATTTTCTACATAGATTTCTTTTTGGGGCCCACTACGGACCCTCCCGCACAAATGATCCCATCCGACCATGAAATGTAAAATATTATTTCTAGGGCTCCTACAAAAATACAGCTCAATCCGATACTGTTGGGTGTTCAATCCAAGCATGTAATTTAATTTCTCATTTTGATTTCAGGATATGAAAAACTTAGATGATTGGATCGAATATCTGTACGTAGTGGACGCAACTGAATGTTTGCGAGGGCCGTTGGGAAAATGTTTCACATTTACTCAACGGCTCGAAACATTTGTATGGGACCCGTAATGGGCCCCACAAAAATTGGCCACGTACTCCTGTATGAAATATGTGTACCATTGTGTTTGGGGTTGTGGAATGGGGAAACTTCGGTCGTACTACTCCCACATCCACCAACTGTACCCCTACTGGATCACTGAACAGTTTCCCGCCGGAGAACATTTTAATGAAATTTTGAATTCTATCCCCCCCCCCCCCCACTTATAAATAAATACCTGTTTTGTACCTCTCTCTCTCTCTCTCTCTCTCGTTTTACTCTCTCTCTCTCTCTCTCTCTCTCGTTTTACTCTCTCTCTCTCTCTCCGCGTCTTCAAGAAAAGATCCCCAAATGTCCTGTTCGAGCAGTAATCAGAGGGGTGGTGATGGTGACGATCCTTTCGGTCCTCGTTATGACCCAACGACACCCAACTGTGATTGTGGGATGTGGGCAAACTTGAGGATTGCAGGGCCAAACTCAAAACACCCGGGGAGCTTGTACTATACATGTTCAAAAAGAAATGGAAGGTGTTTATTCTTTAGGTGGTGTTTGCCCATATCCCAAAACGTTGAAGTTAGTACGACAGACGGGAGCCATGTTGCTGTTCTTGAAACAAAGGTTCAGATGCTAGAAGACCACGCTCGGGTCATGAGAACTATAAATCGTGGATTGGTTTGGTGTTTACTTGCTGCAATCGTGGTCATATCTGTTGTTATTATGATCGGTTGACAAAGTATAACTACTGTGTAGTTCGTAACCCAAGTTCCATTGTCACTTACCGTCACGTTATGTATGCCCGTTCAACTGTATTTTGTACTATCCTTATTTTATATGCATAATGTTTGGAACACAATGCTTTTACTTACCTCTCAGTATCCATACAGGCTTGGCGCGCATTTTATTATACACGGACCGTCCGTATAGAATTTCTAATTTCTAATATTCCCATGTTCGTCAATATTTTTCATGTAATGTTATTGCAATGGGATTGCAATACGTAATGTAATTGAAATATGTAATGCACGATGAGTAAATGAATAGCAGGCTTGGGCAAAGTCACCTACAAAAATGACTAACCAAGATTACATTAATAACAATTCAATATTACCCACCACTTATGGTAATATTGTCAATGTCAAACGCAAATACTAAAGTATATAGGCAAATAATCGTGATGGAAGTGATGATCCTTTCACAGTTTCACTAGTGACGACGTGACTATAATTCCAACACCGGAATAGATGGTTTCCCATCATCTACCTTGACTAGCTGGCAGCAATCACCTTATTTTACTGATGACAAGCCTGGTAGATATGTTGTTGTATTCCCGAAAACCTCCCATTTCGACAATAGCAACCCTTGCTCCAAAGTAAATGAATGTTGTCCCAACCCACACAAGCCAATAAAACAACTTCAGTAAGGGGAGATGAAGAGAAGGATACGAGGCCATGGTTGTATGGGGTTCGGTCATGAGAAACAACCCTCATCCCATACTTATAGTGAGTGGCATATGGATAGGGGGAGTAAGGGGGCGTTGGGGTAAATAAGGCAAACTTGCTCATTTGTTGTCCTTATGAAAATTGTTTCCGTATCACTTGGCTTATCAGCATTTTATTGGGGGATGATTGCATCATCATTTCAAGAGGAATCTAATAAGTACGACATTTGATAAGCCAAGTAATACGATAAAATATTTTAATAAGGACCAAAAACAAGCCACTTTGCCTTATTTAGCCGAACGGCCCCTATATCTGAAACTGCGAATTATTGAGTGACGCTCAGTTCACCCGCGAATAATTGAGTACAGGTGGAATTTTTGGGTCACGTGAACTACATGACATAACTAGACGACGATGTCTTAATCGATCGGTCATTCGGTCATAGGGGAAATAGTGATTTTAGGCCTGCAATTCGACAAAGCTGCATGTGGAGGGAGGCATGCTGTAAAAATGCATGTGGGTTGGGCCCATTCAGTCACATCGGTACCGTCTAAAGGATAGAAAATATGACCACAATCCTGCCTATTAATACCATCGGGAAGTTTGGAGTTTGTACACTACAACGCCTCTCTATCTCCCTCCCTCTCTGACGCTCTCTCTCTGTCTACAAGACCATACTATTACGGCCCATCAAAGGCTTTACCATTTGTCACTGAAACCACACACAACCCCATACATATCCATCCATAGGAGGCCATTATAGTATAATAAGTAAGTTTGATATGGTTCGGGGGTGGTGATCCGTAGTTGGACCATCGTAGTTCTCATGTCATATCACTTGGACCATCGTAGTTGTCATGTCACGTGCCCTGTTCAATCATAACCATAAGGTAAAGTAAACTCTCCATCCCATACTTATTTTCATTTTGCTGTTCCCAACTTATGCAATGAAGGAAGTAAATAACAAGGTTTAGTTTATTTTGGTATTTTTATGTCATAGTACTCGTTCCAACTCACCTGAAAATCGAAAAAGCCACTCAGGTGAATTTACCTTCCCAATAGAGGGTCATATTATGTCAGGTTAGTGTACAAACAGTTGGATACCCATCGGTCAACCGCCAACCCATCGGTCGTTCAATCGGTCTTAGGCCTTACCCCTTATGACGAACGTGGCTTGGTCAGAAGCACAGTACTCAGAACTGTGGAGAGGTAGAATATTTCAGAGTAAAGGACGACCACACACACTTCATGTGGAAACCGTCTCCCCAACCACTAACTAAACCAAATCCAACCAAATCACTGTCAAAACAAAGGCACCCCTAACTATGTCCTTAGGCTGTCCTTATCCATCCAAATTCCCGACTGATTTCTAACCCCCCTTACTCCATTTGCATGGTCCATTTTGTTTTCGTATATATACATTCATTGTTGTAAATTTGCTCTCTATCTCTGTATGTTGATATCGTAACATTATACTATAATGCAGGGTTTGGTTAATTGTGGCACGTGACATACTAGTAGAGAAGGGATGGTATACGTAGTGATTTGCTCCATCATGGGATTACTGCTGAGGTCCTCCCGAAGACCCCCCATTTGGAGCATACATCATAATTTCGAACACAAAGTTTTCAATATAGGCGTGAAAACTTTGAAATCCCTTTATTTAATAACTTATATGTGAGTTCAGGATTTACGAACGGATTCGCATGACGCTGTATTTATCCAAATTGAAGGATATTGTTGAAATATGTCATTTGACAATCATATGACTGCAATTATGAAGCGGTACACCTATTTATTCTAATTCGCAACATTTGACTTAAGGATTTTCCAACTACTTCGCATGAACCTGTAAGTCCTATCGATGTGTACGGAAAATACGTTGACAGACATAGAACTTAGGACCTACAACGACAACCGATAACCCAATCAGTCATATATAAGGTCAAACGAAGATTGGGAAGTAAATAATAAAAATTGCTCACGGCATATGGTATGTTCTTTCTATGATATGCAGAATCTGTCGTTATATACCTTTATCGTCGTTATGGACGTACTTGGTATTACAAAACTTAAAAAAATAACCTCGTTGCTATTTTTGGGTACAACAAAATCCTTGCCTTTAATTTATCCTCTGTTGAACTGTTGAACTGTAAATGAAAATATCCGAAAAGCCAAAATCTGTGATTGCCGGACAATGTTTTTTGTATGTACTCAGTTTTCATGATTTCTGAAAATTACAGTCAAACACGATATTATAAAGGTAATTATAAATGGCCAAGAACTGGACCGGACCGGGGAGTTTCCAAGCACAATTACGGACAAACCTAGGGATGAACACAAATGGACTTGTACCTGTTATAACACAATTGAAACTGCATTATAAAATTGCCAGACAACCCAGATGTCACCATCACTATATCCATTTTAGGGCTATCACAGTAACACTGCAATAAGCATGGGGGCTATACTAACACCATTCAACAATATACGACCTACCACAATCGATCACCCAATCAATCACATTCTATATACTGACAGTGGCATGTACATATACGTAAACAACCACACACAACAATCACAGCGTTCTGAACAACCAATAAAGGTGCACGAGTACACGTGCACCATGTCAACAAAAGTTAGTCATTACATTATCACCAAACTACGCAGAAGTTTACGATAACATCCGAAAACCATAACAAAACGAGATCATAAATGAACATTAAGTCATAATCACCTATCCTGCAGATTTGTTTAGTTCAACCTTACCACCATCCATGCACGACATAGACATAGTACAGAATACGAAGTACCCAACATAGTCCAAAGAACGAAACAACAAAAGTTCTCACTTACGATTAAGTTTAGTTCAGTCACAAAAGTTATGAGGCCCGTCTGCATCATTCATCAGAATAAGGAGAAGGAGGGCACACAACACGCTGGACGTTTTTCAACATTGCATTGAACTCGTATTGATTTTCAAGAATAGATTCCAACAAATCTTGAATGCCTTCCAGAGTTGCAGGGTTCTTAGCCTTCCGATGCAACTTACTCTGCCCTTCGGATTTCCCAATCGTACCACGACCTATAACTGTAACTTCTTTTCCAAACTTGTCCTGCATTAGGTCAGGTATTTTACGTCCCTTATGCACAAAACCAGTCAGCAAGTGGCCAAGAGGAAGGGATGCTTTCGGATGGTTGTTGGACCATGCTTCATATATTGTGTCCCACCATATACTTGCAATATCGGGCTTGAACCCATTGTAAACCGCATGGAGCAACATCGCCTGGTTAGCATTAAGCTCCCGGCGTGGGGACTTAGGCTTCACATTCCACCAAAATATATGGTGGAGGAGCACAAAGTCTTTCTTCAAGCCATTCAAAAGGATGATGGGATTGTCGTCGGCTGGCCAACTACCATGGCACAAGGTGTTCCAGATGTCATGCACACTTGGGATTTCAACCCCAGGAAGATATGGGTATTGTTTTTCTGTCTCAAGAGGTCGCTTTATGTTTTTATATTGGGCCAGCCTGTCCGGAGTTACTTTAATAATATGGCCCCGTACTTTGGACACCAATACCCTTTTCTCCTTGTCAATGTTGAAGGGATCTATTCCGACAAAGAACTCCCGGACCAGGGTCCAATTCGCCTTCCCTCTATACGTGCAAATAGGATTTAATCCCAAATCTTTCAACAGGTCAGGAATGCACGTTATTTTCTTCAACTTCCCAATCGCCACACTCCTCTCCTCAATTACTGGGCGTGATACAAAGTTCGACAGGTTTGGCAGCTTGATTGCACCCTCACTCTCACTCTCACCATCACTCTCACCATCACTCTCATCATCACTCTCACTCTGACCATCATTGTCACCATCATTCTCACCATCACTGTCACCATCACTGTCATTGTCAGCATGGGAGATACTAGTACTCATATCCTCATTGTCACCACCAGAGGGGACATTCAATTCGTCGTCATCCCGACCATCACTGGATTGGTCCACTGATAGTGCTGCAAGTCGTTTAGATCTTCGTAAAGAAGGAGACGAAGCCGAATCAAGATTTTTCCTTTTCGTAGACATAATTGCAATATGCTGCAAAACAAGCACATCATACAAATTTAATCAGTCCAAATAATATGTATGTGAACTTTTGGCTATCGAAAACTAGTATAACAGTTCATATTCCAAACAAATGAAACATGATATTTCATATGTAAAGACAAACTATTGTATCGTATGACATGCAAGTTAGGTATAGGAAACGGATGGCCAAATATGAGTTGTTTGAAAATCTGAACATATGATATACCAATATTCAAACAGAATAAAACTTACTAATTCAACTTACTAAGTACCACTACTACAACACAAATGTAAAAACATTCAGGATACTTGACATTATTACAATGAGGCCTTACATTTACATGTTACACAAACAGTACACTTTTACATTAACTTCTTCGAAATAAAAAAAATTTCACTACATAGGAAGGTCGTCAATTGGATGCCTGGATGACAACTTCGGACATGTCCTCTTATCGTGACCTCGGCACTTGCAATTGCTACATTTCCTAGGATTTGGATAATGTTGGGCAGATGAGTTCTTCCCTGGGTTGCCTTTGGTCTTCACCACAAGTGGATCACCCACACCAAATAATAATTGGCCATTGCTTGCTTCACCAATGTCGGTCTTGTTGTCCTTATTGTTTTCCCTCTCCCAACGCTTCCTCATCCAGGATGTCATTTCGTACTCCGCTTCCCTAGCATCTTCAAAAGAGTCCTGCCCGTGTGACGCATAAAATGACATCAAATTGTAACCCGAACTCAATATCCCATACCTAGCCGTCTGGGCTGCAGTGCGACACATTTGGCCAGGCTGTCGTTGTTGGGCCACCCGCCGAGCACACCTTGTCCATCTTCGCATGACTAAACTCGGGGGAATGGTCCGTAGGTGTTCATATTTCATGACCACAATCATGTGGCAACAAGGCAGACCAAATGACTCAAACATCATGCAAGAACAATTCATTCTGCTTTCCATTGCATAATACTCAACCATCCAATTGGACTCGGGATGGGAGTACATTTCAATGAAGTACAATCGACGCTCCACCTCATCAACACGACGCGCCACAATCAATGCAGACGTGCGCTGTATTTCATCCTGAAACAATCTGAATATGTATTGTGTGTACACCTCAGTTCCGTTCTTCTCTAAGGTTTTCAATTGCGTTATCAATACATGAGTACTGTGCTCCGTTGATGTCTCTGCCCCTGCATCGGCAATTCGCATCCTAGCCAGACCTCGATGGTACTGTTGGACAAATTCAAAAAGTCGTAACCTTACTTTTAAGAACTGATTCATATAAGAGTTCATACCTTCACATCGCTGAGTTGTCCTCATCCCGGCAAAGAAATGGCCGAGGAGATATGCCTCGGCCCATCTTTTCCGGTCCCTATACATCTCTACCACCCAAGCATTTGTCTCTACTCCATAGTGTGAAACCATGTCAGCCCAAAGACTCTCAAATTCTTCAACCTCACATTCCATTTGCATCAACTTGGTAAAGTCAGATACAAATCCCGGCATATGAACATTTTTTGCTGCATTTCGCTCCAAATGCCACGAACATAATCGATGCCTTGCATCTGGGAAAATTTTCCTAATTGCATTGCGCATCGCCAAATCACCATCTGTTACCACAGAGATCGGCCGTTTACCATTCATGGCCTCCAAAAATGTTGCAAGCACCCAATTGTACGACTCCTCTGTCTCCTTCGACAACAACGCACACCCAAATATGGTCGTCATAAAGTTATTACTGACTCCCGCCAATATGACAAATGGCTTCTTGTAAGCATTGGTCCGATATGTCGTGTCAAAAACTAAAACATCTCCGAATGCAGCATAATCCATCTGAGACCTCCCATCTGCCCAGAAGAGTGTCTCCAACCGGTCCTCCTCATCAACACTATACTTGAAGAAAAATTGCGGATCATTACTTACCTGTGCAGACAAGTATCCCAGTGCACCCTCAGCATCCCCGTTTCTTATTTCTTGTGTACGCTGCCTATGCAATTTGTTGCGCAAATCTGAAAAAGTGAACCCAACATTTTGGAATCCCCCAGACTGACTTGTCATATAGTCCATAATTTGGGATGGCTTCATGCCTACATTCCGCATGGCCATTAATTGAGCTACATCAGCATCACCCACGTGTCTGTGAGATCGAAGAAAGGGAACACATTGCTGTGCTGCTAAGGGATGGTTGTGGGTACTCACAAACTCGACAACAACATAATTTTCGATGGTATTGCTCATACAACAGACCCGGAATTTAGCACCACAACCAGTTCTTGTTTCTGCTCTATGACGTCGTTTCCGATCAGTGCGTTCTAAGTGCTTCTTGTTTCTTTTACCTTCCCTAGAACAAACCCAAGCCCTCCACTTTACATACCCTTCATTGCCCCTATGTGGTTTACTTTTATGTTTGCGTACACTAAAACCCATTGCCTTGGCATACGCATTGTAGAATAGACCAGCCTCTTCCTCAGAAACAAATTTCATTTGCACAATCTCTATATCATTCAACAAACGAAGACTATCATCTACACTAGAAACTGACCCTTCCCCTTCCCCTTCAACATCATTACCTCCAAAGTTATTACTGTGCGAATCTTCCGTACTAGGCCCAGAGTCTGACTCAGAATTGGATTCCCAATCATACGACACACCATTGCTGTTGGTACTCCTATTGGGAGTGTCCATCACACCTAAATAATAAACCACATTGCCACAAGTTTTACTCCACTTGTTCGGGTTAAATACGTTGCATTCACATGACCTGTAACTAAAGTGATCAACAAACTTGTATGGACGCAAGCTCCAGTCCAAAGAATTGGATACAATCACAACAAAATCATTTATCAGTTATGACATACATTGAATGTATTTCAGGAATCGTACGCAAAACACCATCCCATGAACCTAAAACCGTAAATATGCCAAGTAGGTGGTACACACCACAACCAAATAACTTAGCCCCACACCATGTACTACGGCTAAGCTATGGCTGTTCTGGACGAAAAAATTAAAACTCCATACTACTACTACTACATACCTTTGAATCACATAAACACAGTAATCAAATGTTTAAACCAAAGTACTACCCAAAGTACTACCTATTACAAAAACTTTTACCACAACCCCAACCCACAGATTCTCAATATCTTATCTACCAACCACACAATTCTTCCAACATACACCAAATATTTGTATCCCTTCACTGACCCACAAACAACAGATGCTGACAAATATACCTCTCAAAACATGAATCCAGCACATGCAAAACACAATACCACAACAACAACAACAAAACCCTAACTTCCTGACTCAATGGCGACAAGGTTCCAGCATGGGCAGTACAAAATAAAAGATCAGACGTGAATGTTGTTTTTCAACAAATACGAACAAGAAGATCTAGCGGGAAAATATATGCGCACTCAAACAACAAAAATCGCGACTAAAATAAATTCATTCCAACAAATACACCTACGAGATCTAACACAAATTATCACATTTCAACGAATAAATATTTACCCAAACTCAAATATTCGGTTTCGGTTTCAGGTCCGCGAGATGTGTCGCCCTTCTTCTTGTCGTCGAACCTGGGCTGCGGATCTAAGGCGTTGCTGATGGGGTCGGCGTCGTTGGTGTTGCTGGTGAGGGCGGCGCGGACGTACACGGTCGACGTAAGGTCCGACGGAGCAAGAGAAGAGGAGGGACAGAAGAGGAGTGGGATGCGAGATAGAGATGATTTAATGCTCGTATGTATCCGTGTGGGATAAAGGAGTCGTGCAGATGGATGGACTTGTAAACATGGAGGAGATGTAGAGAATAATATTCTTAACCGTGGTTAAGGTAGTGGGGGTTGGAGGGGAGTAATAAGGGTTTTTTTTTTTTACCGGTTGTTTAGGTTACAAGTTTGTTTTGTTATACCTCAAGTTACACATTCACTGGATTTGGTTATGCTTTCAGTGGTTAACGTTATGCTTCCAGTGGTTTCCGTCATACCATTTCTTACGGTGTCTCCAAATCAGAGGGAGACACCGAAGCGTTACCCCGACTTCTATTGTTTTTTTACCTTTTCCGAGAATGGATTCAACTTCTACTGTAGTACTCTAATAATAATATTCCGGAGAAACATTTCGACAAACCTGTATCGATCCAGAATCGTTAAAGGCACTAACGTATTCGAAACTTTAATTCCCAGGTTAGTTATTATATTAACCTTGAAATGTTCAAGCAGACACCATATATATTGCATACCCAAATTTTGTCCAGAGTTTTGATTCTCCAACAAATAACAATGCACAAATTATTTACAACTTTTATTAACATCCATATTTACGCTTCCTCTATCTTTAAAACACCAACAAAGCCACTTTTCAAGTGTAAAAAACGATAATGTTAGGTACACACCCACCGACCATAGATCCGATCACACATTCACACCCCTCTCATATATGGTGGGGCCCACGTTTATTTGAGATGGCAGGATATGTGGCCGATGGGTGTGTACGTATTATTGCTACATAAAATAACTAACTTAAACCTTGCAAAAACGAGTCCAAATTTGTTCACCCACCCCACAAAAGAGGCTGAACACTACTCCCAATCTATTGACTCTTACCATCTTATGGGCCTCATACTTCTAAGGATAAAATAACTCAACCTTTGCAAAAACCAGGAACGGATGCAACATTCAAGTGTGGGTTGGGCAAACAATATAACAAAGTTTAGAACCTATGAAAGGCAACATCAATAAAGCTAATAAATTGCAAGAATATTATCAGTAAAGTTATCACATACATAGTTTCAATCAGCCTCTACGATTACAAAAATAATGATTGTAAATAATTACATGCAAATAGTATAGTGCAAGCATTTATATTCCAAAAGCAAACTGTAGAACCTAACGTTCCGTCTCTATGCAACAGTAATCTAAAATTGTGCTCGACACTCTTTCATGGCTGAAAAATGATCGCCTCCATTGTCACCGTGAAATTGATAAAAATTAACACAGGACGAATCAATCTATGAACAAGAAACGAATGATCCACTTTCTTGTTTTCGCCAATACTTGGCATAACTCAAAAATTGCGGAAAAATTCTAAAACTTGCTTCGAAACATCAATCTCATAATTTTGCTACTAAAACTTCAAACGTTTTTCTAACTCGGTGTACTGATTCTACTCTACTTCAATACTACTAAAATACTAGTAATTAGGACGATAGAATATAATTTTCAGTTTTAGATGGGCAGGTAATAGATTTTTCGAAAAAATATTGGGCTGGATAAAAATTTATTTAAAAAATTCTACTATGATTAAGAAAATTTTGAAACTTGAGTGGGTGGTCGCCCGGGCTCATCCGTCCCTGGCAAAAACGTATTAAAAAATTCACTTCCCGAAGCTTTATAAACACCATTCCACATGTACTGAATACGTAAAAAGGAAAATCAAAGTAACACTTTAAAAGTAAAATCGTAATCATACCTATAACCGAGAAGGGAGATGTCTCTCCAAACTGGTACTTGGAAAAAGATTAACATTAGGAAGTGTCACTGCCTAAAAGGGCACTTCACAACACACAACATACATAGGCCATTAACATTAGGAAGTATCCATTTTCCAACAGTACCACATATTTACATAGTGCTATAAAATTTGCATTTTGATTGTGCTAAAATAAACATAGTGCTAATACTCAGTTGCAACATAAAACTACTAGCAACATATCCACCAGCCTCAAGTCAAACCTGGACTACTCGTGCAGTAGGATACCATCACCACCACTGCTAGCAACAGACATCTTAGGAACTAAGATACGACTGGATTTCTTGACCACATTTAATTCTCGCAGACAGCGAACAACTTCTTTCATCATTGGTCGTTCCTCTGGCCGGATAATAGTCCACACAGCGCATCGCGAGTTTTGTGATTTCGACTCCATCACCAGCATCGAAGTATTCATCACTCCACAAGTATTTATCCACAAGTGACTTATTCAACTGAGACTTATCCACAAGTGACTTATTCGACTGAGACTCCTTTTGTTTCTTGAACATTCCCCACAACTTGAACCGAGGTTTTCCTGTATCTGTACCTTTAAAATACCTGCACTGAGGTTTTTTGTTGGGTTCTCCATACTCCATCCAGGCCCAGATATAAACGGCATTAAGTTCTCCCAGATCCTTTGCCTTCTTTAAATCAAATACTCTTTTCGCTATGAGCCCCAGAAGTATAACACCGTATGAAAAAACATCTGATTTATCAGACCATGCACCTGTTTAGAGATTACCCAGAGAAACCATTAGTCCAATTTATGTCCTTATCATAAAGGAAATGAAACAAGAAACAGAGAGAGAGAGAGAGAAAGATGGGATCCTTGACATGCTTGACAGTTGACAGACACAGATTGAATTAGTGAGATCATTATCAGTCACGATCGCTACGCACATAATTTGCTACCTTCGCGTCTTAATCCTAGCCAACCTCACAGGCTAACAATAGCCGGGAATGCTCTCTAAAAGGTTTGTTAACTGACTCCAAAACTTAACCCTTTGGCCATTTCAAACTCTCAGTTTTTGACAGGACAAACAAAATCATAGAAGCCCTTCTAGTCCCTTTCCATAATAAGTCTTTCCCATGCAAAATGTCTACCTCAGAAGAAGCCCAATTACCCCGAGACATTTCACATCTAAACGACACCACTTAGCTCCAAAATCTATCCATCTCCAACGGGAATCACCACAACCAGTTGGGGAATAAGCCTTCATCATAAATCTCTAGCCTCTCAATCACTAGGCCACCTGCTCTAATGGGCACCATGTTGGGAGAATGTCAACCTAATTAAGGCGTTGAGGTGTCCACTAGCAGAAAATGGACCTTGGATATCTTTGCTAAGGGATGCAAATGAACTTTAAAGAAAAAGAGAGGGGTACAGGTAATAGAAAATAAGCCGGGGGTGGGGGCGCATTGATAACGATGGGTATAATCAACCAAGGCAAATTTATAGGTTAATTCTTCTTCAATGATAAACGATTTAAATACTTAACCATTGAAGGAAAAGTGATTTACTTATTAAAATTTTCACGATCCAAAAGGGTCCTTATAGGAAATTAGATATTTTCAATTTGCATAACTTCTTAACTAATATGATTTTCATATATTTATTTTCACAATGGCATAACCCCCTTAAAAGTAAGAGAATAACTGCCTTAACCGCCCAATAAGCTCCCATCTTAATTGGGAGCGAGCTCCCGTCAATCTCCTATCTTGGGAGTGCTGATTCGAGCTCCCGTCTTGGGAGCGCACCCATTTTAGAAGGATCCTGCTACTAAGGCCGAGACGAGTTCTAACATATTTAGGCTCGGCTTGCAATACTTTTCAAAAGTTCTAACATATTTAGGCTCGGTTTGCAATACTTTTCAAAAGTTCGAGCTCGGCTCATTATAGCTCGTTAACAGATTTGAACTTGGCACAAGTGAGGAGCCGTCTTTTATAATTTTTGCCTTCTATCCCGAAATGACAAGTGATGTGGGATTCAATCTGGATTATCAAAACGGGGGCATTTATTGATGGCTTAAAACCTTGCTTTGTCTTCTATCCCATATTGGAAAAACAACTAGTCAAGCATTGATCCCCTCTTCTCTATGTAAATGCCACGGCTCCAGCTGGAGTTCTAAAAGTTTCTCATGCTATTCCATCTGTTGGGTTTGTGGCTGGAAGGCAAAGTTAAGTTTTGATATTCGGGCTCGGCTCGTTTCAAAAACAAGTCTAGAAATAGAGCCCAGGCTTGTTCGTTTATGTGGCAAGCCAAGCTTGAATAAGCTTTTGTCGAGCCAAGCCTTGAGATGTTCACGATGGCTATGTTCATCCGCAGCCATAAACGGGGGGCCAATGTTGGAGCTTTTATGCTCTAGTTTTAGTTTGAGTATGAAGTCTTTTAGTGTTCACTTCGTAGTTTCAAGTTTCGTTATTTGAGTATTTTAGCTATTATTTCATATAGCTCATTTGCTTCCGGGCTCAGGCTTAGTACCAGTGTTTTTCTTTTCTTAGCGCAGTTGCATTTAGTTTTCTTAATCTGGTTTTTATGTTAAGATGGTTTGGATCACTGTTTGGACAAAGTTGAATCTTTGAACTTGTTTTTTTATGATAAAAGAAACGGGAACTAATTATTACAAGGTGAATCAGCTACCATATTATTCAGTATTTTTTTCAATTGACTAGGGATTTGACGAAACGAATTTTCAAAGTGGCTCTTGGAAACCACTGTTTTTGTATTACTTAGGCCCCACACCGTACTTGTTCGCCTAATCATTTTGCCACTTTCAATTCAGATTGGTTGCTTTGCCACCGAACACCTACTCCTCCACCCACCGCTGGATCAGGTGCATCCTCCACTGCCTACCATAGATCTGTATCTGTGCATCTTAAATATGTACCCAATTCGGGTATATTTAACAAGTTTCTCATCCTTGTCAATCCCCCTCATTCGATTTTAAATTAGAACCTTTTGGGCTCATATTTCCTTCGATTGAATGTTTTAATCTGTTGAATTTTATGTGGTAGCTCTCGTATTTGAAACCCCTTTAATTTTTTATTTGCAATTTTGTTTTCTTTCTGTCAATTTGGTTAATTTGATGAGTTGGATTATTGGGTAAAGTATCTCACACATTACACACACATACCAATGGAACAAACCCTAACCACCCTACCCTGGCTCACATCCTTGCTACCACGACCCACTTTCCTCACCCAGTCACCCAGTACCCCAGAACTTTCTTGTCCCCTACACTGCTTCTGAAACCTAACCCACTTGCTCCTCCTAACCACCTCAGAAACCCCATCAACTGGTAACCACACCTCACTGCCATCCAAAGTCGACTCGGTCGAATTTGATGTTGTGACAATGGTCGAACGATCCAACACTGTGCTATTCCAAAAGCGTATTACCACTATAACTCGGACCCCAACTGGAGCCCTGTTATTGGCCTACCTCCTGCTTTGTAAAACAACCAAACTAGAGTTAACAGGCCTTTCAAATAAATGCCTATTTTCAGTTGGGCCGCACAAAAATACCCCACTTGCCCATACCTCTGGCCCAACCTCAAATCATGTCGGCTCGCAAAACGTCGCATCCCATTTCCCAATCCCAAATGAGATTCAAAATTAGACGTCACCATGGAACCGTGAAGTCCCCTTCTCATCCCCCAACTCAATCGTACCACACATGTACTCCCCATGAGTCATCTCATTCCTACTTCCCCCACCGCCTATAATACCATTGCCACCCCTGACAACTTCTAAACAGGGTTTGAAACAACACTTTGGGCCCCATTTCTACGTTACTCAAAAAATCCAACCCTATAATACCAACCTTCATCATTTTGAGAATCTTGTCCAACGCAGCCCTAATGTCAATCCTAGCCCAATGCAGGTGCATCCGAGTACCCTCAGAAAGCCACCGCAGAAGTCCCCAATCTCCTTAAAAACCTCAAAATCCCATAAGTGCACTGGAAGCCTTAAAATCCTTACCCAAACCTCTGTGACTGCATCCCACTGTTTAACTCCAATTGTCCCTCAGGATACACTGGGCTTCCTCCATCATAGGAAGAGTAGATGGAAAATAAGTTCTGCCTAGCTCAGAGACTTGAACCCCAGTTATCACCTTCCAAAATATATGTGCCCACTGCTGTACTTTCATTACCGTCAGCAACACCAGTGCCCCATCCTCCAACCAACCCATCAAGCACCTCCCCAAATAATTCATATAAGCAAAATAGTAAACAGATAAAAAGATTACTAAACACATAACTCCAGTAATAACTAAGAAAGTATAAATGTTTGAAGGACTTTGATTCCATCATACATATAGTAACCTTAATATCTTAGTTCTCAACTTCTCATCCTAACTAGGATCTAGTAATTATATACCTCAGCTTGTCAAAAAGCTTCTTGGCCCTCGAACTAATAGGATAGTTTAAATGCTAGAGGACTTCATCTGCTGAAGGACGAAATGCCTGTCTCCGATTTGTTCAAGTCAGAGCCAAGTTTGTGATATTCTCCCCTTCTTCCCGTAGGCATCCTGATCTTCTTAGTCTACCATCGATTTCCTTACTTTTCTTGTGAGCCTTTGCAATCCTCCCCTTATGTGATAGGGTAATGCTACCTCTTCACCAACTGGAGTTTAATAACCCCTAGACTGAAAATATCATTCGTAGACTCAACTTCATCAGCATAAAAAACATAAAGTTCTTTGTCATATATTACTATATAAAAGGGCTCAATTTTTTACAAGAGAGAACGGGCTGAGTTTTGTGTTACTTTTTTGATTGCCAGAACTTATGAATCTACCAAGTCCAGCTGTAAAGGACAGATCCAGAAACGGTGAAAGCCAGTTCATCATGAAACCCTATCTCCTTATCTACACTCTCTCTTCTCTTTGAAACGGGCACCTAGTGTGACAAACCCTAAACGTTCTTCATATCTTCTCTATGCTACATAGTTCCTGAACTTTTTATTTTTCTTTCTCTTTTTATCCCATAAGATTGCAGGCTTCATAATAGCAAATGGAGGACCAAAGTTACAGTCTCTGATTACATAGATGCAAGTTAGGAAAATCTTTTGGTTCAAATTCTTATTGTGAATGGGAAAAACTTAAGCAATTGCTAAAGTGCCTAAAAGCCACATGTACCCTCCTTTTTGCCGAACTTTAAGACCATTACCAAATTATATGCCACAATAACTTTAGCAATTAAACTTGATCTTTTAGCACCAAGTTCATCGCTAGCTCAGTGAACTTGGTGCTAAAATCGCTAGCTAAGTGAATGCTAAAAGATCAAGTCTGATTGCTTAAGTTTTTGTAGCATATAATTTGGTAATGGTCTTAAAGTTCGGCAAAAGGGAGGGTACATGTGGCTTTTAGGCACTTTAGCAATTGCTTAAGTTTTTCCCATTCACAATAAGAATTTGAACCAAAAGATTTTCCCTAACCTGCAAAAAAAGTTTAGGAACTATGTAGCATAGAGAAGAGATGAAGAACGTTTAGGGTTTGTCAACACTAGGTGCCCGTTTCAAAGAGAAGAGAAAGAGTGTAGATAAGGGGATAGGGTTTCATGGTGGACTGGCTTTCACCGTTTCTGGATCTGTCCTTTACAGCTGGACTTGGTAGATTCATAAGTTCTAGCAATCAAAAAAGTAACACATAACTCAGCCCGTTCTCTCTTGTAAAAAATTGAGCCCTTTTATATAGTAATATATGACAAAGAACTTTATGTTTTTTATGCTGATGAAGTTGAGCCTGCAAATGATATTTTCAGTCTAGGGGTTATTATACTCTAGTTGGTGAAGAGGCAGCATTACCCTATCACAGAAGGGGAACATATATCGAAAAGGATTGCAAAGGCTCACTAGAAAAGTAAGGAAATTGATGGTAGACTAAGAAGATCAGGATGCCTACGGGAAGAAGGAGAGAATATAATAAACTTGGCTCTAACTTGCACAGATCGAAGACCGGCATTTCGTCCTTCAGCAAGTGAAGTCCTCCAGCATTTAAACTATCCTACCAGTTCGAGGGCCAAGAAGCTTTTTGACAAGCTGAGGTATATAATTACTAGATCCTAGTTAGGATGAGAACTAAGATATGAAGGTTACTATATGTATGATGGAATCAAAGTCCTTCAAACATTTATACTTTCTTAGTTATTACTGGAGTTATGTGTTTACTAATCTTTTTAACTGTTTATTATTTCGCTTCTATGAATTATTTGGGGAGGTGCTTGGTGGGTTGGTTGGAGGATGGGGCATTGGCATTGCTGGCGGTAATGAAAGTACAACGGTGGGCACATAGATTTTGGAAGGTGATAGTTGGGGTTCAAGTCTCTGAGCTAGGCATAACTTATTTTCCATCTACTCTTCCTATGATGGAGGAAGCCCAACGTATCCTGAGGGACAATTGGAGTTAAATAATGGGATGCAGTCACAGAGATTTGGGTAAGGATTTTAGGGCTTCTAGCGCACTTATGGGATTTTGAGGTTTTCAGGGAGATTGGGGACTTCTGCGATGGCTTTCTGAGGGTACTCAGATGCACTTACATTGGGCTAGGATTGACATTAGGGCTGTGCCGAACAAGATTCTCAAAACGATAAAGGTTGGTATTATAGGGTTGGATTTTTTTGAGTAACCTCTATGGGTAGAAATGGGGCCCAAAGTGGTGTTTCAACCCTGTTTAGAAGTTGTCAGGGGTGGCAATGGTGTTATAGACGGTGGGGCAAGTAGGAATGAGATGACTCATGGGGAGTACATGTGTGGTACGATTGAGTTGGGGGATGAGAAGGGGACTTCACGGTTCCATGGTGACGTCTAATTTTGAATCTCATTTGGGATTGGGAAATGGGATGCGACGTTTTGCGAGCCGACATGATTTGAGGTTGGGCCAGAGGTATGGGCAAGTGGGGTATTTTTGTGCGGCCCAACTGAAAATAGGCATTTATTTGAAAGGCCTGTTAACTCTAGTTTGGTTGTTTTACAAAGCAGGAAGTAGGCCAATAACAGGGCTTCAGTTGGGGTCCGAGTTATCGTGGTAATACGCTTTGGAATAGCACTGTGTTGGATCGTTCGACCATTGTCACAACATCAAATTCGACCGAGTCGACTTTGGATGGCAGTGAGGTGTGGTTACCAGTTGATGGGGTTTCTGAGGTGGTTAGGAGGAACAGGTGGGTTAGGTTTCAAAATCAGTGCAGGGGACAGGAAAGTTCTGGGGTACTGGGGTGACTGGGTGGGTCGTGGTAGCAAGGATGTGAGCCAGGGTAGGGTGGTTAGGGTTTGTTCCACTGGTATGTGTGTGTAATGTGTGAGATGCTTTACCCAATACAACTCATCCAATTAACCAAATTGACAGAAAGAAAACAATATTGTAAATACAAAATCAAAGGGGTTTCGAATACGAGAGCTACCACATAAAATTCAACAGATTAAAACATTCAATCCAAGGAAATACGAGCCCAAAAGGTTCTAATTTGAAATCGAATGAGGGGGATTGACAAGGATGAGAAACCTGTTAAAATATCCCCGAATTGGGTACATATTTAAGATGCATAGATACAGATCTATGGTAGGCAGTGGAAGACGCATCTGATCCAGCGGTGGGTGGATGAGTAGGTGTTCGGCGACAGAGCAACCAATCTGAATTGAAAGTGGCAAAATGAGTAGGCGAACAAGCACGGTGTGGAGCCTAAGTAATATAAAAAACAGTGGTTTCCAAGAGCCACTTTGAAAATTCGTTTTGTCAAATTCCTGGTCAATTGAAAAAAAATACTAAATAATATGGTAGCTGATTCACCTTGTAATAATTAGTTCCCGTTTCTTTTATCATATAAAAACAAGTTCAAAAGATTAAACTTTGTCCAAACAGTGATCCAAACCATCTTAACATAAAAACCTGATTACCAAAACTAAATGCAACTGCACTAAGAAAAGAAAAAGACTGGTACTAAACCTGAGCCCAGAAGCAAATGAGCTATATGAAATAATAGCTAAAATACTCAAATAACGAAACTTGAAACTACGAAGTGAACACTAAAAGACTTCATACTCAAACTAAAACTAGAGCATAAAAGCTCCAACATTGGCCCCCCGTTTATGGCTGCAGATGAACAGAGCCATCGTGAAGATCTCGAGACTCGGCTTGACTCATTCAAGCTCGGCTTGCCACATAAACGAACAAGCCCGGGCTCTATTTCTAGACTCGTTTTTGAAACGAGCCGAGCCCGAATATCAAAACTTAACTTTGCCTAACTTCCAATCACAAACCAAACAGATGGAATAGCATGAGAAACTTTTAGAACTCCAGCTAGAGCCGTGGCAATTACATAGAGAAGAGGGGATGTTTGGCCAGTTGTTTTTCCAATATGGGATAGAAGACAAAGCAAGGTTTTAAGCCATCAATAAAAGCCGTCGTTTTGATAACCCAGATTGAATCCCACATCACTTATCATTTCGGGGGAGAAGGCAAAAATTATAAAAGACTCCTACCGCTCCTCACTTGTGCCAAGTTCAAACCTGTTGACGAGCTATAATGAGCCGAGTTCGAACTTTTGAAAAGTATTGCAAGCTGAGCCTAAATATGTTAGAACTCGTCTCGGACTCTTGGCTCGATTGCAGCCCTACCCCGTTGAAGCAAAAGTTGTTTCAAATATGTAGAAACTAGAATAGAGGTCAAAATCGTTTATCATTTCTCTTGTGTCTTGGAAACAAACCGTCCTCGAGTTTTACAATTTCAGATTTCAGACTTGACTCTTACAATAAGCACAACACATTAAGCAAACTTGGCCTTTTGGGGGAAATCTTTTGGGGGGCGCAATCTAAACTCATCAAATTAACCAGAATCCTATGAAGTAAACCATGTTGTCAAATATACAAAATCACAGGGGTTCCGAATATGAAATCTACAATATAAAATTCAGCATATCAAACATTCGATCATCATAAAAAAGATCCAACTGGCTTTTTGGGCTCTATTTTTTTTTTTTTTTTTGTGTTTCTAGTTTTGCACCAAATTTTATTGGATTATTGATTCGTCTTAACGATATAAATTGGAAAAGTAAAATATTATGACCGAAACCCAATCCTGTTTGAAAAAATCGAAGAAACCAGACTTTTCTTTGGCTTTCTCTTTGATATTTCAAAAAAAAAAATGGAGTAAAAGTCATAATTGTTTATTTTTTCTGATTTTTCTCGTTGAGAGCAACCAATAATATACTAGTAATATACAAAAGTTTGACGCAAAACTAATTAACTCAAAAAAAATTGAATTATGACAAGAAAAAAGCTAAGTTTTTTTTTTTGGGAAACTAAACTTATCAAATTAACCAAATTCCCTCAAAGAAAAGACCATGTTTGTCATCTCAACTATACAAAATCAGGGATTCTAAATACGAAAGCTACCACATAAAATTAAACAGATTCATCAAAGGAAGTACGAACCCAAAAGATTTTAATTTCAAATCGAATAAGGGGATCGACAATTGATGAGAGAGACCTGTTAAAATCTTCCAAAATTGGGTGCATATTTAAGATGCAGAGATACAGATCTATGGTGGCAGTGGAGCACGCCCCTGATCCAACGGTGGATGGGTGAGTAGATGGTCTGCGGCAGAGCAACCGCTGGCAAGGGCGAAGTTCTGACGGTGGGTAGAAGATCGGCGTCGATCAACGGTGGGCAAGGGGGAAGAGGAAAGGGGACGATTTGTGTTGTGTACTTTCACAGCTTGTTTGGTACGCGACAGTTTGCGAGAGAAGAAAAGAAACGGAGAGAGAGCTCAATCTCTCCCTCGTTTGGAAGGGGAAGAAGGCAAGAGACGGAGGGAGACCAGAACCCCTCCCAAGCCCAGTTCCGTTTCTCGCCAAAAGTGGCGAGATTTCGTGAGAAAGGGGAGCGTGTGGTCCACCCCCTCGTCAGATCGTCGTCGGACGAGTGGCTATGCGTCGCCGGAGAAGAGGGAAAGAGAGTACCAGGTATGCTGGAGATGAGAGGGAGAGAATTTCAACTCGTCGGAGAGTCGCCAGAACTCTCTACCAGTCGCCTGTAAGAATTTGATTTCTCACTGTTATTTAGATGGCAGGGTGAGAAATCACATCCCTTTCTTCTTCTTTTTCTCACTTATAAGGGAGAACACACCCCTTTCTTTTCTTTTCTCACCCCTCCATCCAAAGGGGTTGTCAATGTTTTGTACTTTCTGACTTTTGTGGTTCACAGAAGACTAAAATACTATGGCTTTGTTTGGAACTCGTGGAAGAGAAAGGAAAAGAAGAGAAAATGGTTAAGAGGAAAACCATGAAGAAAATTCATGTGACTCTTTCCCTTGTTTGGTTCTAGAAAGAAAATGGGAGAAAAGTAAAGGAGAAAAGAGTTTCTCTTGTTTGATTCCAAAAGGAAAATAAAGGAAGGAAAAAGGTTTGAAAGAGGAAAATAGAGGAGAAGGTTCTGGTAGAGGAGAAGGTTCTGGTAGAGGAAAACATTTCTCTTTGGCAACAGAAGGAGAAAGGAAAAGAGTTTTTCATTTTGATTTCCACGATACTTTTTTCTTTCCACCCTAAACCAGGAACCAAACAACTTATAGGGAAAATTTCTTATTTTCCTTTCTTTTCTCTCATTTTCTCTTAGTTCCATACAGACCCTATAATGTTTTCAGATAAATTACACAACTTCCCCTGAGGGTTAGCTTTGATACTATATCCCCCCTGAGGTACTGGAACATACAGTTCTCTCCTTGACCGATGACAATGAAATCTTGTTGAGCTAAGCATTAATTGGAAGTGCGGACCTCCCTTTTCCGATCAAATTTTGATGATCCAAACTGTTTAATGTGTCCAAAATGTGATTTTAAGGGCTCTTGAAAGAAATTAGCAAAAAATATTACCGGGAAGTGCTTAATCTAGGCAATTTTTTATTTAACCGTTCAATGAAAATTGCTCGGATCAAGCACTTTCAGGTCATATTTTTTTGCTAATTTCTTTCAAAAACCCTTAAACTCACGTTCTAATCACATTAAACGGTTCATATAATCAAAATTCGATCGGGATTTGTGAGGTCCGCGCTTAAGTTATATAAGAGATCCTTCATAAGAAGGGGAAAAAGGGGGCGACTATTCGCAATCCTCAAATTTTCTCCCGTAGTCCGTTAAAAAATTTTGAAAATTATATTTCAGTAACTACATGTCGAAAATATGTTCAACCTTCGGTAAACAACTGCCGAACATACATTTCGGTAAATAGCTGTTGAAAATAAGATTATATTTCGGTAACTACATGTCGGAAATGCACAAGAAACATATATTTCGGTAATTGGATGCTGAAAATGTATCTCAATTTCGGTAACTAACTGTCGAAAATATATCTCAATTTCGGTAACTAACTGTCGAAACATATGGAAATTTTTAACGGGCTACGGGAGAAAATTGAGGGGTGCGAATAGCAGCGCCCATAAGAAGGGGACTAAACAAAACAAAAACAAGAGTGATTTACTTATATATCCCTTCAACTTTGCGCAAAAGTTCAATTTGGTCCTTCAAGTTTCAATTTCAACAAATAAAACCTTTAATTTGCAAATTTGTTCCAATGTCATCCATCCGTTGGGTGCCGTTACTAATTTGGATGGAAAATGGGCATGTGCCCAACATGTGTGCTCTCCCCAAGGGCATATTTGCCCATTCCCCTCCTCTTTCTTCTTCTTCTTTCTTCTCTCTCTCTCCCCCATCAACCTAGAAAAAGAGAAAACCCAAAAAAAAAATAGCAAATGAATAATTTAACTCTCTCTCTCTCTCTCTCTCTCTCTCTCTCTCTCTCTCTCTCTCTCTCTCTCTCTCTCACGAATTCTACACAAACCCATCCCATCAAACCAATCGATTAAGCAATTCCAATAAACTCTCACAAAGAACAATTAAAATTTGGCACGAGTATTCGAATTCTTGCCAAACAACCCAGAAAACTCTCTAGTTTTGGTATAAAAAAAATTTGCTAAAAGAGAACTCAATTATTAATATTTAGGGGGTGTTTGGAAGGCCTAGTTTTGCATTTTCCAATTCCCATTTTTGGATTTTGAGTGTTTGGTAGGAAGAGGGAAAATGAATTTTGGGTAAAATGGATTTTCCAATTTTGAGTTTCCAGGCCAAAACGGAAATAAAAAATTGGTGGGAAGTCCACTATAGTATGTTTGTAACCCACTAAGTCCACTTCTAAATTTCATAACCTCTCTAGTCAACTAATTAGGTTTTGGTGAAGTCTTAAGTCCAATTCACTTAAAAAGGGAATTAGATCAGGACTAAAATACCCTTCAGTTAGGGTTTCAATCATTCTCTCTCTCTCATACTCGTCTCTCTCTCTCTCTCTCATACTCGCCTCTCTCTCTCTCACACACACACACACACACCCCGCCGATACTTCCTCCCGCCACCGATCGTCCCCCTTCCACCACCGGTCATCCCTCCCGCCGTCGCCACGACGCCATCGTCGATCCCTCACCGGTTAGCATAGCCACGCCTTGTGCAACGATGACGACGCCGTCCAAGATGATGCCGATGCCTTGTGACGAGGCGGTGGACGTCGCCTACTACCACGGCTACGATGTTCCACATCGTTTATGCCCTTCTGTGAAGAAGGTGACGACGGCGAAAGGGGAAAAGTTACGAGAGATCTTTTTTTTTAGAGTTTAGAAGGACAGGTTTTTATATATAACGTTATATGTACAGAAAACATGTGACTGAGTGGTACTCTTGACAACAGATTATATGTGAATGTTATTGGTATGTAACTGAGTCTAAAAGTTGGTAAATGATCATATATGTTAGCTATGTTGGCATGATTTCATCTCGATCTCGACTGCTTTGTTGATTTGATCTTGATCTTATAACATTATATGTTGGATTACCGTATATGTTATGTTTATAAAAATAACGTTATCTGTTTTGTTCTATTTTTTTGGAGTTTCACAGCACAAAAATTCACATATAACGCTATATGTTTTACTTTATTGAAATGGTACGTGCAGCGGCATTATTGACTTGTTTCTGATAACCATATATGTTTATAACAGAGTCTTGTTCTTCATATATAACGTTATATAAGCTTCTGTCTCTTATAACGTTATATATGAGTTTCTGAAATCTTTTTTTATTATAATACAAGAACATATAACATTACACGTTTACATCTGAACGTACATATATTAACATAAAATGGTAAATGTTCTATTTTTTTTTTTTTGGAGTTTTGCTGCACAAAAACTCCCATATAACATTATATTTTTACTTTATTGAATTGGTCCGCGCAGCGGCCTCAATGACTTGCTTCGAGTAACAATATATGTGTATTTAATATGTTATATTATGTGTATTAAACCATATTTGTTAACAATGCTTACGATTTAGATAACCTAATGTTATATGTTCACTTGTTAAGTTAAAACATATACATGACTCAATGTATTTAATCCATTTTTTTTTACTATTTGAAATCGACATTTGATTAGTGGTTCGGTTGGTTCCAATTATGTCACTGATTTGGTTGTTATATGTTCTTTTTTTGTTGGGAGGTACACAAGTCAGCAGCTTTCATATAATGTTATATGTTCTATTTTTTTGGAGTTTCACAGCATAGAAACTCACATATAACGTTATATGTTCTACTTTATTGAATTGGTCCGCGCAGCAGCGGTCTCATTGACTTGCTTCTGATAACCGTATATGTATGAGCTTCTGAAATCTTTTCTATTACAATGCAAGAACATATAAATAATCTTATATATGTTTACAATGCAAAAAACAAACAAAGAACCTTATATGTATTACTTTGCCACATAAATAATACACAAAAAAAACGTAATACGGTGACAAAAAAAAAACATATAACCTTATAACGTTATACATGAGATTCTGTCCTTTCTAACTCTAAAAAAAAAAAAAGAGGAGATCTCGTAACTTCTTTCCCTTTGTCGCCGTCGCCTTCTTCATAGTCGACTTCACAGGTAACTTATTACTCTTCACCATAATGAGAATGACCATGCCACTGTAACCTCTCTGCTGTTGGGAAGTCATTCAAGCCAAGTGACTCACTTTCACTGTTAATGATCTTAGCACATTAGGGAGCTGAAAAAGTTCCATCATAAAGGAACAGCACAAGGACAAAGCTATCAGGAAAGGGAGGTTACCGGCGGAGCTGTGTCATAAGGCAGCAAAATCTGAAGAAGTTAGGCGAGGCCTCTTCTTTCTTATCCCATCGAAAGTAGTTAATCTGCATGCAAAGATGTAATTAGCAAACAGAATCAACGATGGGAACATGTGTTTAGAAAAGAAGAGCAAGGAGCAGGTTACATAGTTATCATGGCAATATGTGTTATTGTTCCCCCCCTTTTGTGTGACCGTATTCATCACCCATATATATCATAGGGACACCCTGATAAGAAACAATAGCAAATCAGAAAAGAAACATATAGAATGATCAAAAAAAAAAGAAAAGAAACATATAGTACCACAACACGAGGATACTCCTAACCTACGCAGAACAACTCAGCAAAAATAATAAACCTACTAAGCAGAAGATCCACATAAGTCAACCACAACAACGCAGAAAAACTGAATAATAACATTGTTAGGAGGATTAACTGTGAATTTACAAAAGTTGCTAATAGAGGCATCAACACTAAATGATATGAGCAGGTTGGGCTACTAAGCTGAGGCGGGCTTGCTAAAGATGAGGAACAAAACCAAGTCGTGAACTGAGAACTGAAGTCTTGAACTGATTCGAATCTTGGGATTCTCACTGGGTTTGACTTCTTACATGGGATTGATAAAAGTTACAATGAATAAAAGGATTGGTCCTTTAACTTCTTTGTTTTCTTTCACCTGAAAAGATCATGTCAATAACTTTTCAATGAACAATAACAGAACACAAATTTGATTCACCATTTTTCGCATACGTAGTGCGATCGTAAGACGCTTTTATTACCTATTTATGCTGTTGAACAACTGCACAAATAATAACAAGTCAGTGAGGCCGTTGCGCGGACCAATTCAATAAAGTAGAACATATAATGTTATATGTGAGTTTCTGTGTTGTGAAACTCCAAAAAAAATACAACATATAACATTATAAAAAAGCATACCACACAGAACCATCTATTCACACACAGTTTACATTCGCAGCCTTTAACAAAATTCGTATATAACCAACATTAATATGACCATATATACTATCAATCGAATCTCTAACTTAATTCAACCGTACCATACCAAATCAAAGATTGATATAACCACATATACTTGCAATCAAAACCTTATCTTAACTAAACCAATACGTAACCGACTCAGAGTTTGATATAACCATCTATACTCGCAATCAAAATCCTAACTGAACCTAGCCAAACCATTCATATAACCATATATACGAGGAGAATCATACCTAGTGTATCAATTGCGACGTAGGATCACACACAGTTTACATTCTCATATATGATTTGGCAGAGCACAATATGCTACATCTAATTTAATCAAGACTGCTTATTGTGGCAATAATATTGCAATATTTCCTGGCTCGGTGACACGCAGCGCAATTTTTCACTTATTTCCCTTTTTGAAAGGGAAAAGTAAGATAACTCTTATGGTATGAACTTTTGAATTACATCAGTTCTATCTCACTCAAAAGTCAAATGGCACCGAAGTTTCAACTACCTACCCAACTAGATGATTCCACATCCTCCCGCATCGGTGAGCTCTAATATGATCAGATTTATAAGTAAGCATCGCTTGTACAATATGAGCAACACCAAATCCCTCTAGAGCCTAAACCTCCGTTTCTCCTACCCGTTGTCCCCCTAGCTGTCCGCTCTCGGGTTGGGCAGTAAAGGTCACACAAGGGCAATCACTCATTCTTAAAACTAGCATTACTATGCCATAAAACAACCTTTGCACACAAAACCCATGATTCATTCAACAATCTGCATACATAATAGCAACTAGTTAAATCCATTCAACCAGAATGACACAATAACTATGATATCACAGAAACACATCTCTAACTTCATAATGGCATTTAGACAGCTCTGACCTGTAATTCGAGAAATGAAAGAGAACTCTCATCCCCCAAAACAAAACAAAAGAAACTTTGAACTGCTAAATTTTCCCAATTCTCAATCAAGCCAACAGTTCTAACATTTCTGCCAACAATTAGGGGAATATGGTTATATGTACAAATAAAAATAACATATATTTATACACGAAAACTAATAAACTACTAAATTTACGTTATTGAATAGGTCTGCGCAGCGGCTTATAAACCTGAATATAACCATATATATTGTTGCATTACTATTAAAAGTTATACAGAAAATCATATATAACCACCCTATATATTTCAGAACATAACATCATATATAATTTCTCACAAGACAGTAGATCATTTATAACGTTAAATCAGTAACTATATATACATATAAGCAAAAATCATTACCTGTACTGAATTTTTTTGGAGAAATTCAGGGGAATTTACCCTAACGGATCAAAAATTGATATAAGCACATATATACTCACAATCAACACCCTATCTTAACTTAACCAATACCTAACCGATCAAAGTTTGATATAATTAACCATATCTACTCGCAATCAAAACCTTAACTTAACTTAGCCACAACATTTATATAACCATATATATGATGAGAAACATAAACTGCTTAGAGCAGGGTCTCAGAGTCGACGCCTACCAATAATAAAATTTCCCAACGATGCTGTGTACAAAACCCTCAATCACAGGGCAAATAACTTAGGTTAATAACTATATATACTCGCAATCAAAACCCTAAATTAACTTAGCCAAACCATTCATATAACCCTATATACGAAGAGAAACATACCAAGTTTATCTATTGTGACGTAGGATCTGACGAAGGCGATGGAGAAACGAAGGCGAAGAACGGCGACGGCGTCGGACTGAAGCGAGGGCGAATCAAAGGCGACTAGGCGACAGAGACGAACGTGGGTGAACTGGTTCGACCGTTGATACCGTTTGTGAACGATCGCGACTGAACAAGGCCGACGACGAAGAAGGGCCGACGTGAACGATCACGACTGAACAAGGCCGATGACTACGACGAAGGCCGATGATGAAGAAGGGCCGCCGACGACGAAGAAGGGCCGAAGACGACGAAGAAGACCGACAACGACGAAGAAGGAGGGCAAATTTTGGTTAAAAACGGCAACGTTTTTGTTAAAAAAAATTTCTTACCATCAATTTGCAATCCTATGGAGCAAAAACGTGATTATGAGAGCTTTAGAGACAAAATTTGATTATGTCACTTTAAAATAATATGATCAGAATAATAAGATCTTCACACCCGTTCAAACGGATTAAAAATTGGAGTATTTAATTTTTTAACCATATTTTTTAATATATAAATGGTCTCAAAAAATTATGTGCTTAAATTTTCACTCCGTTTGAATCAGTGCAAAGATTTTGTTATTCTTATCATATTATTCTAAAGGGTCATAATTAATTTTTGTTTATAGGACTCTCATAATCACATTTTTGCTCTACGGAGTCCTAAATAAAGAACATATACTTAATATGAGAGCCCTAAAGATAAAAATGAATTACAACCCTTTAGAATAATATGATCACAATAACAAGATCTTTGCACCGATTCAAACGGAGTGAAAATTTGAGCACTTAATTTTTTGAGACCGTTTATATATTAAAAAATATGGTTAAAAAATTAAATACTCCAATTTTATTTTAACAAAAATGTTGCCGTTTTTAGTCGTGGGTAGGGGCTGCCGTTCTTCACATAACAGTAAACAATAATTGAAATAAAAATATATAATTAAAAAAAAGGGGGACACTTTCCGTTCATGTACATAACCAATTTCCGAAGTAAATTTAAAAAAATTGATTAAAACATTATTTATATATATTATACACCATTATTAATAACCGGGAGCAACATAGTAAAAAATCAATTCATAATTCATTTTCATTCCATATCTTCCAAACACTCTCCTACTGCAAAATGCATTCTGCACATATCATCCAAACACTCTACCAAATATAAAATACATTCTGATCATAATCCCAAAAGCCAAAAAGACAAAAAGTTGAAAATGAAAAGTCAAAAAGTTGGCTCCCAAACACCCCCTTATTGTGTTTCCCTGTTTTTACCCACAGATTTCACACTCATAACATAGAAAACGGGTTGCCGATGTAATTGTTGCTGGGTTCTACAAAAGCAGTCGGTGATGGTTTTGAAGCTGCAAAACTAGATTTCTAGATTGGTTCAATTAACATACAGCCATCGGGTTCAAGATCGATGCCAAATAATTCTCCAACATACAACAGAAAAAAGACTCCCACACCTTTTTCCCTCTCTTTCTCTAGACCCAGACAAAGCTGCCCCACCACGCCGCCATCCTCATTCGTGATATCATCAGATCCACCGTTGCCGTCGACAGCGGTTCTCTTTACGATTTTCTGTTTCGCTGTTCTGGCTCGACATCTGGTATGGCCTGAGTTCTATTATTCTCTATTTCGGACCGCTGCCGATCTGAGCCTCCATCACCCCCATCGTTCTCAGCCTTGCTGTCGTTGTTGATCTGTGCCTCGTTGTTGACCCGTTCCCCTGCTTCGCCTCCGTCGATTATGTTTGTCCATTATCGTTTGGTTTGGAGCACCCCAAAGTGCTGGAGGGAGAGAGAGAGAGAGAGAGAGAGAGGAGGAGGAGGAGAAGAAGAAGAAAGAGGAGGTGAATGGTCTATTCTACCCCTAAAAAACTGTCACATGCTGGGCACATGTCCATTTTCCGTCAAAATTAGTAACGGCACCCAACGGATGAATGACATTGGAACTAATTTGCAAGTTAAAGGTTTTATTTGTTGAAATTGGAACTTGAAGGACTAAATTGAACTTTAGCATAAAGTCGAAGGGATATATAAGCAAATCACTCCAAAAACAAATAGTAAAACCATGAATGATGAAGAAAGGGAACTACTAGGAATGACAAAAACATATTTTGTGGTTAGTGTAGTGAGATATCTTTTCATGTGCGTGAGAGCTTTAGCATGAGCTTGTTTATTTTGCACTCTTAAACTCTTTACAAAAACTAATGCAACGAAATCCAGTAAAGAAAATCTCGGAATTCCTCAAAATCTCAAAAATCTCGAAATCCTGTAAAGTAATGCCCTTCACGTGTGATTGAAAGAATTGGGTAGTTCTTCAACTTCAGCAGTTCATGAGAATTATTGGGGTATGATGATCAATATCTAAAAAACATCAATCTAATCTAAAATTCTAGTTGTCTAAACAAAAATGCGGTGGCCGGTGTGTTGGGCCCACTCCGGGCTCCGCATGGATGATTCGAGCTGTTCAATAATTTTTTTTAAAAAAACCGAGTGGGCAACGCGAAAAATCAACTCGATTCAATATGTGTAGTGCTCGTTCCGATATGTGTAGGTGCTCGGCCACCGCATTTTGGTGCAGTGACTGTAGACTTTCTGTAAACCTAAAACTCAAAGTGCACACGTGTGATGATGACATGACATAAGCCACGATGGGGAGAAATTTTTCAGTGCCGAGCGGGTATATCCCACGTGGTGTCCGCTCGGCACTCCCGAGCCGTTCGACAGACGGCTCGGATGTGCCGAGGGGCACCCCATGGTACCCACCCGGCACTGAAAAAATTTCCCCACAATGGAACCCCTGTATATACGGAGTACTAGTATTTTCTTTCTTTCTTTCTTTGTATAAATTTGCACATGACCAGGGTTTGTTTGGCCGAAAAGGGAGGGAGGTGTTAACATTGCAGATTGCACTCTGTCTCTCTTTCCAAAACTCGAACCATCTTTTCATTCCGCTCACTTCTTTTTTTTTTTTTAATCACAGTATTGCGCTACTATGTATACTGCTGACTTTAGATTGTGATCAATGTAGAGATACTCCATCACAAGAAAATTCCTAAACGAATTGCAATGTGTACAACGTACTTGCCCCTGCAACGCAACGGGTGGAAGGAATTTAATTAGTTTGTATCGGTACAACATTAAGTGGTTGTTGCTAATTTTGTAGGAGTCTCTGTCTTGTATTTAATTTCATTTGATTTTCCATCAATAGTACTACTTTTTTTTATCAAGGGTAGCTCCCTCCCTGTTTTTTTGAATACTACATTATTCATGGATGGTGTTTCAACTTTTTAATCTTAATTAGCGCAAGACCTGTATTTAAAGATCATCGAAACCTGACATTTAAATAGCACCTGGCCATTTTTTTCCCCTCAATTAAACCAACCGGTTGCATCAAGACCCTAGCTCCCTTTGGTCTGTTAACTTTATGTTTGAATTTTATTGTCCTAATTATACTCCATAGAGCTAGAATCAGTTGCACTTTCTGTTTCTGTTTTTAAAAACGTTGTTTTCACCTTAGGCCAAGTTTTGATTTTGAAGCGCATGCAGAGAGGATCAAAGTTGGCAATGGAAGCTACTATTGCTGCTGCTTCTGCTCCTGCATGGAGTGGTTAGCTACTCTTCGTGTGTCATCTTTAGGCATGAGGCATCTGGCCGGGGATATTAAGCCCCAAAGCCTCCAATACCAGCTAGCTGCAGATGCAATTCATGCTTAATACTACAAGCTAGGCTAAATTAATTTTCGTGATTTGAGTGGTGGCTAACTTCTACAAAAGCCAGCCGGTGTTTCCAAGATCATGGAGTGCACCACAAAATGACTTTGAAGACTTGCATATATATATATACTACTGTAGTAGTAAGCATTTTATTTTGTTCTTTTTCCCGTTTGTGCTCTCGATCTCTCTCTCTCTCTCTTCCCCATAGTTGCATGAATATATTAGATCCAGATTTCCTTTTGTGACTCGTGCCATGTACAAATGGATAAATTCTCAGAGTTTTTTTGTTATCTGATACATTGTCGGGACTCACGAGTTGGTCTCACACTCCTTGGCATGTGCGCATGCCTGAGAAACTTCCATTGTCAAATGTGATGCTGCTAATGTCACGCCCTCGATTTTCAACGTATTTATAAAGGATTTTCATAAATAAAACCTCACAACTATCCGTACGATACCCAAAATAATATAGCATTCCCATTCTCATAATCCCACCTCAACGTCCAATAATTTCCAAAAGATTACATCTTTGGCTCCGAGGCCCAAATCAACATAAATATAGAGTATCGATAGAGAGTTAAGAGTTTACAATGTTCCTTCGTCAAAAGGTTTACAATTAAAGTTACAAATACATCTTCCAAACGAAATTTACAAAGATGGATGAGTAACTCCTTTGGCTAGCTTTCAAAAGTAATGTCCACACTCCAAGCATTCCAATCATGCAAGCTAAAGTTCCGGATTAGCACCTGAAAATAATAATAGGCTTGAGCTACACTAGCCCAGTAGAAAAGTCTACGCAATCTCTATATGCAAATGAGGTAATTCAAGCACCATGAAAGAGTGATCATAGACAGATACGCCCAATGCACAAGTGACTATCAACAAGGTGCAAACTATAGTCTAAGGGTCATTGACTCCACATAAATGTCTCTAATCGTTTGTTTCTTTAACTAAATACCTTAATAAACTCACGTCAATCCACATTAGTCTATAACTAATTCTAAATCATCTTATTATTCTTCATATGATTCTACAATCTCTCTCGTGTCCATGTTTATCATCATCAATTCTCTTTATGACAAACCTTTCATTACAAAATTCTTCATTTCTTTTAATCAGGTGTTTCTCCTCAATAATCACTAGGGTCACCTCGGGTCTAGTTCCCTCGAGCGTAGGGTCACCCCGAGTCTATTCCCTCAACAGTAATAATCATTTGAGTCACCTTGGGTCTAATTCCCTCGACCGCAGGGTCACCCCGAGTCTATTCCCTCAACAGTAATAATCATTTGGGTCACCTCGGGTCTAATTCCCTCGAGCGCAGGGTCACCCCGAGTCTATTCCCTCAACCACGATCACCTCTCACATTTTTCATACTTGACATCATTCCTTAATCAATTTCGTCATCACTCTATTGACTGTACCACAGAACTTCAATCAACCATTATAAAATACTACAATACTCTTTCCATTTGTTTCTACATTTGAACTTTTTAGGAAGAGTTTTAAAAGAATTAGAAGATTTGGTGTATCTATCAAACAATCACAATTTAATCCTCCCAAATATTTCTTTCACAATATCAATTTCATTTCAAGCATTCTAAATGATCTAACGAACCACCACATGGATTTACATTTCAAACGTTCCAAACTATTTACCATATCAAGACTCCGACTAATTAATTAATACACGTCCTTCCCCTTAAGCATACCACGATGCCGTACACCCCGTACCTTCACATACCACATATCAAGCATAAGGAAAATGTCTATGCATCCACGCCTAGCGTTGTTTAACTCAAAAGAATGTTTTACTTGTTCGTTTCTCATATCGCATGCCAACACCTACAACCTTCGCCCACCTATATTCCTTATGTTCTCTGAACCCTCGTTTCGGTGTCAAAGGACTCATACGGAACTCAACGACCACTACAAAGTCTAGTATACTCCTAGCATTCGTCAAACCTTCCAATAAAGTACCCAAGAGAGCCTAAGAACCTCCGTGTCTCACCCACACGATTCTAAGGAAAAGGATTATTCGACGTTTACGAACATATCTATCTTATTTTGGCTACCAAACCTTATCGACTAAGAATTAGGAGATGAGACCACCACCATTGGAAAGTAGATCTCCGGTACATAAATTTCAATATAAAATTTGTCCAAAACGGAGTTCGGATGAAAAAGTTATGCCCTTTTGAAATTTTTCCAAAAATGACATATTTTTTAATACCTACCGGTAGACATTGAATGTCTACCGGTAGAAGACCAAAATTTCACAAAAGTGACACTACTGGACAGCGTTTCTACCGGTAGATTCAAAACTCCTACCGGTAGGACTTGGATTCTCAGTGCACGATTTTCAGATTCTACCAGAACAATTCCAACGACGAAACCAACGATCTAGGGCACGATCTAAGTACCAAATCAACTCATAAAACATATAAAGAGATGTAGAATTTCCTACCTCGAGTTTCCAAGTCGAAATCGAAGAGATTGATCAAGCCCTAGCTTCCGGAATCCAAACCGAACCAAATACTTCGAACCGAGCTCTATCCAACGAGATACGAGCTCCAATACGCAAGTAGAAGATGGAATGGAGGTTGATTATTGTGGGTTTTGAGTGAGTTGGGTGGAATTTGGAGTAGGAACAAGAGAGAGAGAGAGACCGAGAGAGGGAGAGAGTCGGACGGGAAGAGAGATGGGAGATTTTTTATCTCCTACAATCAACTCAACTCTATATATACTAACATATACACTAATCACACTAGCACTCCCCCAACTTTCGATTCTACCATTCGAACCCCAAATCAAATAACTCCACGAATTTTATATTTTCCTCAATTTCTATTATTAATAAACCTTTAAATAATTTTAAAAAAAATACGGGTCCTTACAGCTAATGTCAAATTATTTGAAAAGAAACAATCTGAGTTTTTGGAAAAAGACTACTATTAGCTTGTTTTTCAGACTAAAAGTTCACCCTTCCATTATTCAGTTTCCAATGAGTCCTGCTACTGGTACAGCATTTGCTGTACAGCAGCGGGTACAGACCCCTTTTGCTCCCATCTCGGGTTCCACAAAGATGATCGGAGCCGCTCATTTTGTTCAAAATACGTCGTTTAGGGTCCCTGTAAAAAATCACCTCAATCCGATATCGGGAAGAGTGTTTACGAATCATCCAATTTTGCTTCAAAATTTAGGCTAAATTTTGAAGCAAAATTGGATGATTCGTAAACACTCTTCCCGATATCGGATTGAGGTGATTTTTTACAGGGACCCTAAACGACGTATTTTGAACAAAATGAGCGGCTCCGATCATCTTTGCGGGACCCGAGATGGGAGAAAAAGGGGTCTGTACCCCGCTGCTGTACAGAAAATGCTGTACCAGTAGCATTTTTGGTTTCCAATAGCCCATTGAATTAACAGCAACATATGTTGACCTCAAGAAACTTACTTTAATTATTATTATTATTATCTTTTTTTTGAACTTCAAAAAGGGTGGAAGGGGGCGACAAGCGTAGCAACTCCACTTGGACGTGATCATAGGGGCTCCCTACCCGCTGTGAAATGTCCAGTTAGAGCCATAGCTACTGTCCGAGAGAACAAACCGTCACCACAGTACCACCTAGCCACCTAGGTACAAGTGGGCATAGGTATTTACTCCCACACCCCTTGCCATTGGCAAGACTCGAAACCGAGTCTCACCTAGAGATGAAGGGCACCCTATCCACTAGGCTACCACCTTCGGTGGTACTGACTTTAATTATTTGCACAGGGACAGTATGAGCTCACGTTGGCAACAAATCACTAACTAAAAAAACAAGTTACTAAATTAATAGCCAAAACTCCAGCTTAATTTAATTTAATACCAGTCCCTTATCCTTGAATTTCTCTTGCAAGTATTCGATTCTAGTATTCTACTACAGTACAGTACTTTTTATGGACTGGGGCACTTCTGCGGGACATATTGGTCTAATCCATGCACCTCTTCCCAAATCGGGATATTGGTGGGATGATTCCGTTCTAGGAGAGATTTTTCAGTGTCGAGCGAGTATATCCTACGTGGTATCTGTTCGGCGCATCCGAGCCGTCTGATACACTTTTGGACGGCTCGGATTGAAACTCTCTCTCTCCTCTCACCCCAACACTTTCTCTTTCCTTTTTTTCTCTCCAAATCTGAGCCGTTCAAATACGGTATGAACGGTTCGGATGCGCAAGCGGGCACCACGTGGTACCCGCTCGGCACTGAATTTTTTTTCCCATTCTAGTCAATTTTCTCTCTTTGACTTTTGGAAGATTATATAACCTCAGCTTGTGGGGATACCATATATATTAGAGCATCCGTAATATTGGAGTAATCAAAATCAATATGTTACTAACAACATCTCCATTGTAATAAACAAATGGGTGTGGATAAACAAATTTAAGAATAATGCTAAAAAAATACCTCACATTGTAATAAGCAAAATTACAAGTCTTTTAGCAAATAACCTAACCAAACTTAACAACTTTTACCAATAACCAAACTCAATAACTCAAAAACACCCCACATTGGAATCGCCTCATCAAGATGAATAATTTGGTATGGTTGGGTGCGTGATTGGAACTCGTTTGGAATTGAACAAATGTGCATTATGTATTGTGGGGTTTTTTTGGTTAATGATGCAAAAATAACCAATGTGGAGGTAGAGATTATTAAGTTTAATTTTGAACTAAATGGATAATTAAATGCTGACGTAACACATTTTGGTTATTGGTTTTGATTATTACCATTGTGGATGCTCTAAAAGGAGTCCAAGGTTAACAATGTTTACGCTCACATTGGAATAACCAAATTTAGTAACTTCTTAACAACTAACCAAATTTTGGCCATTAGGCCATCCACAGTGGTATAATAAAAAATGGATAGCCAAAAATTGACACATCAGCTTTTGATTATTCATTTAAGAGGTTGTTAAGCTTAACAATGTTGAGGTTTACAATGGTTGTTTCTAGTCCATAACCAGAATAAGGGGTCCACGACAATTTCACTCTTTCTCTCTCTCCCTCTGTTTCCCGCCATTCACTTCCCTCCATTTACGTTTTTTTTGGGCAAAAATATATCGATTCTCTCCCTTAATTTTGGGGAGTGAAATACCTTAATACAGCGATGATGGGTTGAATTGAAGATGATCGAGAGATATGAGTTTCACTTTTGAAGGGAAAGAAAGAGAAATAGTTTGTGGGTGAAGTGAAGAAGATATATATAGAGTAGGCGAAGAAGAGAATAATAAAATATCAATTGAAACAAGCGTGTATACAAATTTTGGAACTAGTTAACTTATGTGATGTGGGGTTGATAAATTTTGATTATTGAAAAAGGTTGCTAGTTTTGGTTATCCAAAGCCTAAAATTTGATTATTTTTAAGGATATTGCTAAGTTTGATTATACCATTGTGAGCCATCTTTTACACAAATATTGTTAACTTTAAAAACAATTGACTTTTAATTATACCATTGTGGATGGCCTTAAATTACCAAAACTAACAATTTTTTGTCAATAACCAAATTTTAGTGGACCTCACATCTTTTCAATCAAGTACACTCATCATTACACAAAATTATGATCTCTCCTTCATTTTCAAGCAAATTTTGGTGGTGGTTGGACGGTTAGTGGTCGCCGCATCCATTGGCTGCTGATTAGTTCATAGTGCGTGCGTGTGTTTTAGGAGTAACATTGTCCACAAATTTGCTAGTTTTAAAATTAGAGGACCTTAGGCCTTAAGACTTTTAAAAGCGGGGATTTGTAGCCTTAAAAAAACTCAGCCCATACTTAATGCCCAAGACCCTTTCATAATTGGACCCTACGCTAATTTTCTGATCATACACAAAAATACTATTCCTATTGAAATTGATTGGGAAAAAGGTATACTATTATCTACTTTCACCTCAACCCCTAAGACAAAATCAAATGACACATTCTCATACAAACTTTACCGAGTTGTGGATTAAATAATATATAAAAAAAAAAAAAAAGATTCCTTAACCGCAACTCGGATTCTTGCGTATTCGCATTACTCAAAGAGAAAACCCATTCATGGCTATGCTACATAGAAACACTCCTACATCAATTCCTCTTACTAGAAAAGACAAAGGATTTGATTCTCATTCTCTCCTTTGCATTGGCAACTTTATTCACCACATACCTCATTATGTACATTACATATATTGCATCAAGATTTGTTTTTGTTTTTTTTTTGTTTTTAATTGGGTAGCTAAAGATTTCTCCCCAAACCATCACAAACAGGTAAAATCTCGTTCTTTGAATGGTGGAGAGATCCACTGGACTCTGCCTCCTCTTTCTTTCTCTCCCTGAAAATCTGCAAGAAAGAAAAGTGGTCCAACCATTCAAACATTCCATGGCTGGTCTATGTACGTCGAAGCCCAATTCTTCTCATGTTTCAGGTCATATCAGTCATCGATCTGGTCTCTCCTCCATTGATGATCCACGGATGCCCTGCATTTAACAAGAAGATTAGTAAAATCGAACTCAAAGACATGAATTAATATGCACACGAGAAAATTTAAACAAAGTAAACGATTCGAAATAGTAACTTTTGGAGTTGGTTTCCCCTAAAAAGTTGGTCGACAGTTTAAGGACTTAAAACAAGTTATCTCGGCTAAGCGAACTTTTAATAGATGGATGTGAGGATAATGTCCTGTTTCAAAATCCGTGTTTTTTTTTTGGGCTTTAACATGTTTAGTCAATTGGGAACCCAAACATTACTGTCTGGTTGCAGAAAAAGTGGAGCAAAAAGGAACAAAACATGGGACATGCATGCACGAGAGCCAGAGAAATTGAAGGAGAGCTACTTACTGAGAACCTGTTCAGCAGAGAGCCTTCTGGAAGCATCCTTACAAATCATCTTCCTCAGCAAATCCTTCGCTTCATTCGACACCGCCCGGAAAACCCTCGTCGGAAACCTCAGATTCCCCCTCACTACCGCCTCAAAAGTCTCCTCCGCCGTCTCCCCGCAAAACGGGACAAACCCAGACAACATCACATACAAAACCACCCCAGCACTCCACACGTCCACCTTCTCGTTATAATCCCCACCCGACAACACCTCCGGCGCCACGTAGTACGGCGTCCCCACCACCCCACTCATCGTTGCCGCCCCCTCTCTGAACATATCTGCGGACCCAAAATCAGCTAGTTTCAATTTGCTATGAGAGTCGAAGAGGATGTTGTCCGGCTTGATGTCCCTGTGGGAGATGCCTAGGCGATGGCAGTAGGCAATGGCAGAGATTAGGGAGTGGAGAATGGAGGCAGCGGAGGGTTCAGGGAGGGGGGCGGAGGTGGTAAGGCGGTGGAAGAGGTCGGCGGAGGAGCAAAGGTCTGTGATTATGTGGAGGTAGTTTTCGTCGTCGAATACCTGAGATATAAATTGATGTTGTTAGTTAAAAGTTTTGCACGCCACACCTTGGTTCCGAGTTCTAGTCTTCCTGGAGGAGGTACTCGACTCGTTATCGTAACCACTAACAACTAACCCCCTAACATTTAATGTGTGTATTTTTTATATATATGTATATTTTTTTGTATATATATAAAAATATATATACAAAAAATGGAGTGTTTGGATCGAGCACTTACACACATCGGATGCCATTTATTCTCACGTGGGCCTACTCGTTTTTTTTTAAAATTGTGGCCGAAGTGGGCCTGGCGCGCCGTAGGGAACCGATCGGTTTCCTTTCGGGTCGGGAACCGTGGCACTGCTGAATAATATCCTTTTGAAAGATTGTGTATATCTCAATTTTGTTGCCACGACTCCAGAAATTAGGTTTGTTTACGTCATTCATAAAATTGAATAAATCAAATTAGGCTGGTACAAAACGTTTTTTCGTCAAATTTTAACAAATTATTAGATTATTTGAAGTTTTGAACACGCATTCCTCGATCAATCCATCAGAAACCAATTCTACCTCCACTATTAACTACGGACCCAATAAAAGTCGGAACAAAACTCAAGAACCCGATATGGGCGCCCGATTGCACATTCGGTGAGATCATCAAGAGATATTGCTTGATCGACCCAAATTTATTTTTTCTCGGGACTCAAATCTATGACCTCACACGGGCGAGTACACTAATGCTATGACCTTGACTAACTGCCTTGACCAAAATTATACTATTAAAAAAATAAAAAATCTATTGTCAACTCATTTCAATTTTTCGTAATTTTTTTTTTTTAATCACCAAGGATGGATTGGCCACTAATTGGAGTCATCCATAGAGCGTAAACTTCTAGATGACCCGAAGCAAGCAAACCACCACCCTGACTCGGCAGGTAATTCGCGGTATCAACCCTGGGGAGGGGAGGAGTCGAAGCGGCGTGCCCCAATCTAGGCAAGGGCCCTTCCCGTTCCGCTGGGGCAAGCCCACGGGTAATGAATACAATTTTGTTCAGCCCCGACAGGGTAACAACTGAAAATCTCGTCATAAACGTACGAATGCGCGCAATCTTGCCTTGTTTTGGGAACAGGATTTGGTGTGAGAATGTATGTACCTGGTAGAGTTGGAGGACGTTGGGATGGTCGGAGAGTAGTTGGAGGATTTTGGGCTCTTTTTCGACGCACTCCCGGTCGACGGCGTCGGTGAGTAGGCGCTTGTCGATGGATTTGCAGGCGAATGAGTCGCCGGAGACGGCGGAGAAGCACCGGTACACCACCCCGAATCGCCCCCGCCCGATCTCCTCGCACAATTTGTATTCTCTCTTCAAACTCTCACTCATCTCTCTCTCTCTCTCTCTCTCTCTCTCTCAACTGGCGGAGTGTTCGATCAAGGGGGGCAGTTGGGGTCCTTGGGGAGGTTTTATAGATATAGATATAGATGTAGAGAGAGAGAGAGAGAGAGAGAGAGAGAGGAGTCGTTGGGGAGTTTCGGAATTCACAGATGCGGGTGGTATGCTGAGAGAATATTCTGTGGTAAGTTGGTAATTCTTGGAGTGAGAGTGGGAAAAGTGAGAAAGAGGAGTCACACTCTTTTTCTTTTCTTTTTTTTGTCTTTTTCTGATATTAATACTCCAATTTATAATGTTGTATTTTCAAGATTCAAGTGTGGAAAAGTATATAAATGAACGGTTAATTTCATAAGTTCATATCGTAAGAAGACAAAAAATAGTTTGATTATAAAAAAAATAAAGGGAGCATGAGAATCTTTTTTTTTTTAAAAAAAAAACTCGAGAACATGATAATCCATTACCGAGCTAAAAAGTAGGTAAATTCTTGATGAAGAAAATTGCAAGGTCAATTCCAATTTTTATCTGGAGAAACAGAAATCCTAGAATTAAAATTACTAAACGGGCCTCACAGTTGCTGTTAGAATTTTTGTTATTTAAGATTTGTTCGAAAATTTATCAAGTTTCAATATATAGGTTTAAGATTAGCTTGATTATTAGTCAAGTTAATTTTGAGTAATTTAACATGAAAAACACCTGACTGGAGTGAGTATAATAGTTTGATTTCAAAGCTTAGCGTTTTACAAGTTGAAGTCAGTCATCATGTATCTTTAATTATGTAGTAATAAGTTGATATTAAACTAGCTATGATGCATTTGATTTTTTTTTATAATCGGATGTCCGGACAATCTTACGTTCATTTCGATTAATTTCGGGGCCCTGAATATAATTATTGGATGTCCGGGCAATCTTACGTGCATCTCGATTAATTTCGAGGCCCTGAATATAATGATCTGACATAATTCTCAGTGGTCAGTGACCCCAAAGTTTAAGATGGTTGATTTCCGTGGGATTCGAATACACTACCTCACAATGAATTCATTTGATATTCCTAAGAATCCTAACCACCTACGTACGAGAATTTCCCATTTGGATCCTTCTTTTCTTGATTTTCTATATTGCTCTCTCAAATCTCAATTTCTTGCTGTCATTTATTTTCCTACCTGACAAAGTGGCATGCAAGTAGTTCTTTAAAAGGAGTCATTCTCCTTAACTTTTTTCCCTACTTTATTTTATGTGTTTTGCTCGTCTCTTTTGAATTTTTGTTAAATTTATTTTATATTTATTCTTTAGATTAATCATTCATCTCAACAAGAGGGGTCTAAAAAGTGAAAAATTATGACATAAGCAAAAAAAATTTACTAAAGATGAAAAAAATACTATCAAACAGCTGTTTTTTTTGTCTAAAGTACTATCGTCTTATATAAACTTTTTTCAATATTAGCCCACACTTATCTTTTGAAAAAAAGAAGAAGTTATGATGCTTTTTTTTTTTGTGGGCCCTTTAAAATTAAGTTGAGTGCCACGGGATCCTTCAGTTCCACGCCGCGCACTCTGTTGGATAATCTATATAATAAGGAGTAACGATTTGGCCCACGTTATCTCAATTATTATATCAAGGCTTTCTTTAAATGAGATAATAAATATTCATGATATCCTTATGGAGTATATTTGGATATATGAGGGTAATATGTCAAGAATTTCAAATAAGTTCAGATATCGATACATATTTCACAGACATTAATACACTTTCACAGATATCAATATACTTTTTTCGAATATCAATGCACCCTCTATCTATTATCCTCTGCCTTTAGGCCGAATGTTAACATTTTCCTTCAAATTGGTTTTTGTTTTATTGAGCATTAAAACAAACATGGTAGGTCAGATATTGTAATAAATGAAATTCCAATTAATAGATGGATTGTTTAATTAATGATGAGTATTGGCAGGAAAAGGTTTGTACACTAAACATGGTGGGTCAGATGTTTTAATAAATGAAATTCCAAATAGATGCATAACAAATTTTTACACGTTCAAGCCACATTTCAACAAATCTACTAGTAAAAGTTACAACTAGGAAATTGTACGGATATGATTAAATACACCAAATTTTTTTTAGTTCTCTAAAGAGTACGTTTCAAGACTCGAAATCTCATAAATGCCAGTATTAATTTTCATGAAGGTTGTTCATATTAGGTTTTGTCTCGACTTTTAAGTCCTTCGTTAATGTATAGATAGATGATAGTAGATCGATGCTTCGTAAATCAGTTAAAATAGACGTAAACTAACTTGTCAATTGTCAAAAAAAGGAGGAAAGAAAAAGAAGAAAATAAAATAATATTATGCCCTACCCTACAAATTAATGTGTATCTCTAGCCTAACTAGGGATCATTCATTCCCTAGGGAGCCCCACGAATGTACCATGTCCTCTCTAATCTATTGGAAAGGTAGAGAGGCATAGGTGGCCAATCCAAATCATTCAAGATGGGATGGCATCATTTCTGGGGCAAGTCTTTTTCAATTGCTACTAACACCTAACTGTTATTGTGATTTTGCTCACCCATTTTGTGTGCTTGTGTGGTGCCTAAACAGAGCTTAATCGATTAGAATCGTTCATTTTTTACGGTTTGAGATTTTTTAATCAATCTTGCAAAACAAATCAACCTAGTATCGGTTTTGATCGAACAAACACCAGTCTGCAACTCAAATCATCAAGTAGAACCTTGGTGGTTCTCACATCACATGAGAGAGGATCGCTCTGAATGCGTTTTTAATATGACGAAATTTGCATAAAAATGGCCCTTGCCTTGTCTGCTTTTTTGTGTCTTATTAAGTGAAAAGGAGCAAGCATTAGTGGGGCATTTGCTTTTGGAAAAGTAGGTTCTGTACCATATTATTTTGCTTACAGGATTCCTTTTGTTTTATCCACCTTTTTTTTGGCATTGATCTTCCTTTTCAATAGGATTCGTTTTTAGTACTACTCCGGACAGGTCAAGGACAACTAACAAATACTCCATATTCATTCGAGTACTGCTATCCGTACCGACCAATAGCGTAGGGAAAATGTATTGACGGCTGCGCCGGGCCGTCTCCGACCACCGGACTGCCAATCTGAGCAAAATGGGTGCTCAGATCAAGCACCCTACACACCTCGGATACCGTTGATTCTCACAAGAGCCCACTCGGTTTTTTTTTTAAAAATTTTTGGACGGCTCGGATCAGCCGTCCGGTGGCCGGAGATGGCCCGGCGTGACCGTCGGTGCATTTTCCCTACGGTACCCATCGGTACCAATATCATTTTCGTATTCATTAACATGGATTTGCTTTGTCATTTTGGCCAGAATCAGGTAAGTTCATTAACATGGATTTGCTTTGTCATTTTGGCCAGAATCAGGTAAGTGGTTAATTGGATCCTGACCTCTCTCCGACTCCGATCCTATTCTTGAAAACAGTCCAACCAAAGATTCTATTCGATGATTTGAGATGTTCATTTTGTAACCTTCTATGTGTAGAATACCCATACGGAAACCCAATTAACCGACATCCGAAGCCATACCAAAAGGGCAGACGCCATTCGACTAATATAGTATGTGATCAGAGCTGTAAACTTTGCGGCTATTTTTGGATCCCCTTCACAACTCCATGAGCTGAACAGAATCTATATGTTGATGTCGGGACTAGGAAACTTATAAGAAACTACTTTCTTGTGGACTGGTCGATTGTGTGGGAAGCGAACCCAACAACCAACTCAACTAACTCATCCTGACCTACACTGACATACCTAATAAAATATTTTTTACACGTCTCTGCAAAAAAATCATTAGTTTGCATCAGTCGTTAGTCCATGATCAAATATCTTCTCCACGAGAATGTGGTGATGGGTTTTCTACACATCTTTCCTTTTGTAAATTGTAATCATATTGTTCACGTACTCTAACTGCACAATTTTGCTGGCACTGTTCATTTTTTGATAACTCGGGTGTTCACCAGCATGGTAGTCATCTAGCCCGTCTGAGATTTACCACAATATTTTCCAACCTACTAAATCATTTCTTTACAAAGATCATCAAGTCAAATGTGGTAAGTCCCAATATAAGTACTATCATACAGCATTATCTTTGCACTTAAGTCACTATAGCGGTTCCGATAATGCCCAGCTCATTGATTTGTAATTACAAATTAAATGAATTCGAATAACACCATTTAACATTCAAAATTGTACTACTACATTAAGTCGTACGCTGTGGGTCTTACCCGAAAAGGTGTAACACATTTGCAGGAGAAATGCAAAACCAGTGCCGCTTTTTCTAATATATACGAATCTCTCCACAAAGGCATAACCCAAAGATGTGGATGTCACAAGCCAAATTAATCACATCCAAAATGCTCATACCAAGTCTTAGATACCAAGTACCATCAAAAGCTAGAACCTAAAATGAATTTAGCAGTCCCCTAATACACAAGTACGCTAATAGAACAATGGATACACGAACGACCCTAGCTTTTCCATCACGGTTTTTCATTGTTTTTGTCTATTACGTCCAAAATTTCTCCGACTTTCGATTAATCTGGCCTCCTGGAGCTATGTATTTTTTAAGAGCAGTATAGCAACAACACTGAAGGAATTAGACGAGAACTGAATTCGCAATCTACGAATGATTATCTCCAATTCGAATTCCAAGCACAGAAGCTACACTTTCTAATGTAAGAGATATTTGGCCAAATGCTCTGAACATTTCAGAGTACAAAGCAAAGACATCAATACCTTTAACTGACCTATCCAGAGTCCAAACAAGGTGAGACTGGGATGTTTCTTCGGGGACACGGGCACCCCAGCAGTGTAGGCTGCAGTCCCCAGTAACACTACTCAACTACAACTTTTCTAACTTACCTATCTAAAAATGGAAAAGAACTTGACGTAATATGCTCCCAAGCTCATGGTATTTCTGCATGATCGCTCTTAGGGTCTGCCTAAAATGGATTTCATCACCTGGGGCACACTTCTGTCTACAGAAACGGTAAAAGAGCACTACTAATAAGTCAAAACAAATAAAATATAAAGAAGCTATGATAGCCATAATAACTATTTTTAAATCATACCTGAAAAGTTTGAAATCCAAATAACAAACAAATAAAATTTGGAGCATTAACAAATATCTTCTTTCACTTAATTGGAGAGTAATCTCTGTTTACAAAGTAGGAAAGATTATGACCCCTAGATATTGAAACAACAAAACAACAGAAGACAAAGAATACAATATCTACAACTAACAAAATCCCCAATAAATTACAACTCAATTAGGGGGAATAAAGGTTAATAAGGATACAGATTCCAAAAAAAATGGAAGACAAAGGGTACCTGCTCTTCGTAGCTTACACCATTGGAATCAAGCCTCCAATCAGCATAAGAAACAAATTCTATTTGTCCGTGGAATGTCCTTTTCTTCAAGACCTCTCAAGAAGAATCTAATTCCGAGGTGTTCTGAAGCATACGTCATGAAAGACGCCAAAACTAGGCCATCCAAAAACATCAAACCTAACCTGTAAGCAAGGAGAACAAACAAAACAAACGCCATCATTGACTTACTCGGAAACACCAAAAGCAAAACATGAATTTTGTAATTGCAAACAAAGGTATTCCATATTAAGGTTGTTTGGTCCATGTGTTCCACAAAAAACAGATAGCTGGAGTAATATAATTTTCTGGTAACTTGATGTCCAAATGAAAAAAGATAGCTCTAACTGCGAGGAACATGATTCAAAGATTTAAGCATATCATTTCAAAGCAAAAATGTTTGAATACATAATTTGCAACAAGACAGTGTGGCAAAATTCTGAGAGCAATGCATTGTTTTAACAGTAAATGAAGCGACAAACAGATGTAGTGGAACCACAACAATGGTTTTCTTTATATAACTACCTTAAGAACAGAGCAGTGATCCCGAAAAAAAAAGGCAAAGAAGGAGCAGCAATAGCCAGAAATATCATTCCTAGCCCATAATAACATGTATCAATATCACAAGATACCTTCTGCCGATGACCTACAACACATCACCATGAAAACAAGGTCAACTAATCGGTTTCAATTAGGAATCACAATGTTAGACTCGTGTATGACTAATATCAACCAACCTTTTTGCAAATCATAATCACAAGATCCAGGACGAGAAGTAAATGATCCCACTTGATTTGCCTTCATTATTCCCCACTTATAAATCAAGTGTAGATAACTTCCAAACAATAGGAAGAAGAGTGTGAATGTCCACTCATACATCAGGATCAACCCAGTCCACGGCATTACTTGCCGAGGGACAACTGCAAGTGCAAGTGCAAGGGAGACCACAGCAGCCGCAAAACAGGTGAAAACAGAAAGGCCACCCAAAAACACAGGCAACTTTGACTGTGCTCCATTTGAGTACTGTTATGATCACAACCAAAAGTTTTATCTCAAACATCAAAAGAAGAAATATGAGCATATAGTTCGAAGTTTTTCAATTTGCCCAATAAGCTAGGAAAGGTTGAACCCCCATTTTCACAAAGAGAGAGCCTAAGGGCACATTGCTTTTACGTGAATGCAGACCAGTACAGACATCATCACAACATTCGAGAAATAACTGATATACCAATTGAGTTCTGAAATATGAACACGGTATCATAGATGATTATGCACACCATTTCCCAATTGGACAAGGAACTAACCTCATGTTTGGAATCAACAGTAGAAGCAGAAACCGATGAATAAGCCAGGGCACCCCTAGATCTGAACTTGTAGTAAAGGTGCCTAATGTGATTGCATAAGGAACGCGTCTGCACCAAATCAAATGCTTTCAGATCTAGAAACCATTATTTATTATATGCCAAAAGGAAAAAAAATGCGATGGTAAGGAAACAGCTGACCTGAAGAAAAGACCAATAATAACAAAATAGTAAAGCAAAAACTGGCAGCAGAAAAAGAAGTTTGACTAGAAGTTCATCGTTAGGATTTCTTCCCCCACCAGTACCAGGAAGAGACTCTTCGAGCTTTTCTCTAACATTCTGCAGCAATAGTAAACAAGCCGAAAAAAGGGACCGTGTAAGTAGGTGGTATATGTGTTGCATGAAACAACTTGCACTCTACTGCATATATAGAATTATAGACAGATGATGCCATGTGTGAAGGATGCAGTACAAGAAAAGAACACGGGAAACAGAAGATCTATGTGTAAGCAGGTTGGAAAGAAAGAAAATAAATCACAGTTAGACAGTAAAACTATAAGTACCTGCCAGACATCAACAGGCTTTAAAAGCCAAGATGTCCACCAATCCCATGGTTTAAGAGGGCCAAGTGTATAATGAATAACACGAAGTTCTTTCTCATCCACCATCCACTACATACAACATACAAGAAGGACGTAAATTAACAACTTCAATAAAAAAAACACAAGATCAGTTGGCATCTCATTTCTGTGGCAGTGTCTACTTAAAACTACTTCACAAAAACACAAGAAACAAAGCGCATCCTCCGACACGGCTCTCAACCACCTTCATAGTTGGATTGGGATAGAATCTATAAGTGGGATGTAATAACAGAAGGTAAGTTCAGATCACAAAACAAACATGATTCATGTCATGGTAAGGATGTGGATGTAGCCAAAATGGTCAGCAGTCGCTGCCAATTGCCAACTTTCAGATCCAGAAATCAGTACTTATTTGAGCAATTTCTCCAGCAATCTTGCGCAACATAAAGGGAGCTCATGGTGGAACTAGAGACTGCTACATTACACCCATAGTTCAGGAATCAGTACCTTGTTTGCAAGCATGTAAAGACCAACATCTGCATTATATAAAGTTGACAGTCTCTCCATCTCAGGAACTGGTCTAGAATCTAACACTTCCTTTTTCAAGTCTGGCTCAAAAAGGTGCGCATTAGCAAAGCCTGTGTAGTAGGAGTTAAGAAACCCCTGATCTCCTGTGAGATAAATACGACGTCAAAACTATTTTAAGCCCTTAGTTCATCACAAAACCAGCATGTTCATAGATCCACGCCTATAAAAGTACTATCTGAACGATGTACTTTATCAAAAAGAAAAAAACTGATTTTAGCACTATAACAAGTAAAAGTGGCAGTTGACCAATAATGCATGAAGCAAATTTGATACCTCCAGTATAAGAACCCAAAGTTTTTACTTTGCTCATCATGTCATTAAAAACCACTTGAGACGGTTCCACTACCATAACTCCTGAGTTGAGCCTTTCTGAGTGCTTTAAGTTAGCACAGAACTTCCTACACTGAAACAAATCTTCAATACTCTCAACCACTATTGTATCAGCATCAAGATACACCACTGCAACAACCAAGAGAGAGAGAATGAAGTAACAATACTTCCATCAGTTGGTACCTTAGAAAAAGAGCAATACAAATACTTTTGCAAAGACAAAGTTTAGTTTAGGTAAGATTTGTTCTGATAAGCAGGGGTTGTGTGGTTGTTCTAATCAACTGTGTATGTTATTTCCTGTCTTGATGACAACTGAGCCACAATTTAGTCTTTCTGGCCTTCCAACCATAGTCACAAAACTCTCACTTTCTGGCTAGCACCCTGACATGAAATCCAAGTGTTTCCTGATGTATATTGGCAGGTGCTTGGAAAAGATCCAAGATTTGGAGAAAAGGGCTGAACTCACCATAGGGAAGCCCACAACATAGTTAATTGGGCATTTTTTAGGTCACTTTAGTCAACGTTGGATCGTAAGAGATGGTGAATTGGACATTCTGATTCCTAACCAAATCCAGTACTATAATGCTTAACTGCAACCTCCACAGGTTGTATAACACTCCAGAAGAGGACTAGCCCCAAGCAGGTTATCAAACCTGGCTGTGAGTAGTCATGTATAGCGCTGTTATTAACTAAAAATTGTGCTCTTTTTCGCTTCACATTGGGAAATACAATACACTAAACCGTAGATAATTGAACTAGTTTTCTTGGTTAATTAAAGAAACTTAGCATGGAAACCAAAAGAAAAGGATTTTAGTTTTTCTTCTAATACCCATTTTTCATTGAAAAAAAAAATATCACAAAAAAAAAAAAAGAGGAGGGGGAATTACATTACCTTTCTTGTACTTTGTCATATTGAATATTTTTAGCTTTGTGTAGACTCCCCAAAACCGTTTTGGTCGCACTTGATTAGGGTTTGCTAATAAACTAATGGGCTCCACAAGCCAACCATCAGCCTGTGCATACAAAATCACCAAAATGCATGCAATGTTAATAAGAGAGGTAGAGAGAGCTAACTGATCTACAACTAAGGCAACTTTTAGCAGAAACTGTAAACCTGAAGTTAATAACAGGTAAGCTAGACAGAATTTCTAAAACTCTCATAAATCCCATTTGAGAGAAAACCAAACACCGCTTCTAGCTTTCAGAAAAAAGGTCATGATTTCCACAGCTCCAACCAAACCATAAACAAAACTATGGACAAAAATTGCAATTTCTATCCAGAATTCCAGATATTTCCCAAGAACCAAAACTCATTTCTGAAAAAAAAAGAAAAAAAAAGAGCTCCTTTTACATTACTTTCACAGAACTCCCGTCCCAACACTTGGATATTCGAACTCAAACTCTCACAATATGAAAGAGGAAAAAAAAAGTAAGAAATTTTGCAAACTCCTCCAAGGCTACATGACATCTATACATTGGATGGACGTGGATTTCAAATCAGGGGATTAAACATTTCTAAATGATGACAGTTCGAAGTTTAGTATATGAGTTTACCATGATGGATCTAAAATCACAACATAAGAGCAAGGATTTAGAAATCCTCCGACTTAAAGATAGTATCATAGTACTTTTCTAATTTTTATGGCAAGTGCTAAGGATATAGTTACACAAGAATCCCAATTAAATGTCTCTTTTACATCACAGAGCAGGTCTACTACCACAACAATATGTATGAAATTCACACAACATGCAAAATGTGGCAGTACATGATCGGTGGTGCAAAGTAGTTATTATACACTAACCAATCATGCACTGCCACATCAGCATGTTGTGAAAATTGTCGTACAAATTGTTGTGTTAGTACACATTCTCTTACATCTAATCCATCTTTTACATCTAAGAGCAGGTCTAGTAATACAACAATACGTACAACATTTTACACAACATGTAAATGTGGCAGTACACGATCGGTGGTGCAAAGTAGTTATCATTCAATTACCAATCATGCAGTCCCACATCAGCATGTTGTGTAAATTTTCATACAAATTGTTGTGTTAGTACACATTCTCTTACATCTAATCCATCTTCCACCCCAGTTTCACAAGCTACCTTTACCTAAACCTCTTACATTTCTCTCGAAATCGAACACCAAATCCCTGCATTTGAAACTCCACATTTTTCACTAGCAACTATGATTGGGAGCCTCAAAACCACGTCAATCAGTTATTATCCAATAACCAATAGAGCAGGTCTACTACCACAACAATTTACACATGTAAATGTGGCAGTACATGATCGGTGGTGCAAAGTAGTTATTATCCAATTACCGATCATGCAGTGCAACATCAGCACGTAGTGTAAATTTTCGAACAGGCAGTCGTGTTAATACACATTCTCTTACATCTAATCCATCTTCCACCACAGTTTCACAAAAATCCACCTACACATAAACCTCTTACATTTTTCTTGAAATCAAACGTTTGACTAGAAACTATAATTGGGAGCTTCAACGCATAATACCGTAAGTCAAAACCACGTCAATCAAACAAGCAAAAGTATCTCTACTTAAAGCAACTAGGGGAAAAAAAAAAAACAAATTTCAAACCATGTCATAAGGGCGTAAACAATTGACACCTCGAGGAGCTTCTTGGCGTAGTCAGAGACGCCATCGGAGACGAGAACCACCATGTCCTTCGTAATGGATCCAGTATCGCGAATCGACTTCCCGAGAACCCTAACGCCTAATAAGAACTCATCCCCGTACAGAAGCGTCACGTACGCCTCGTCGGAAGAGGAACGACGAGCGCAGATCGCGTGGTGAGACAAAGCGAGCAGAATCAACAGGACAAGCCATAATCTCGATTTACTCGGCTTCATCGCAATCGGAACGAATTGCAGGTACCGCAAAAGAAGGAGTTTTCTCGAGGGAAAATGGTTGGGATTTGTTAAATTCTTCTTCTTTAACTTGGAAAGGATGGTTTGATTGATTAGGGTTTGAATATTCTTCTTCTTCTTCCTCTTCTTCTTCTTTCTTCCTCGTGGTCTTCGTTGTCGTCTCTGTGGAGTGTTCTGAAGTTCCAACTGGTTTGAACTGGAAATTAGTTTTGGTAAATTACACTGGGGCTCCCTAAGATAAAAGTAAAAGACAGACTCGCCTCTCAAGTTCTAGGAATCAAACTAACCTCCCCTACAGCATGTCATTTGTATTAGAGTTAATTGTTGTTTAGATTCTGGATTGTTAATTATTGTAGATTTTTACACTACAGTGAAAATTTTGTAAAATTCTTTGATGATATGTGCAGACTAGATTTTATGGATGATCGTTTTTTGAGAAGAAGTATAACGAGCATCCAAAAAGCTCATCAACAAGTGATTTTTAAATTTTGCATTCTCTAGTTTATTTGTGGTAATACATTATGCTACAAATGCGTTATCGAGTTGCCTCCTAAACTTCGAAAAGGAAAAATTGCAAAATTCGTAATACAATAATCAAGCACATGCCCTGCATTCATATACACACATTATTATCACTTCCCGCGTGAAAGAGGGTTACATACAGGTGCTCGATCGGCTATTACATAAATTACATTATTCACGCCATTTACTCAATGGAACTTCAAGATATATTACCCCTTTTATTTCATCTATCTTGCATCCTCTAATACATCTTAACCTTATGCCAAACTTTCTCTCCGCCGTTATCAACCAAGTCACAAAAGCATCAAAGTTAGTGCTGCAAATTGAAAATAGTAGGTTAATTATCTTTTAATGCTTTTGGAAGGGCGGAAGATTCTCAAGGAGGGACTTAGGTGGAGAATTGGAAATGGGAGGAGAGTTAGGGTGGATGCAGATCCATGGTTACCAAAATCTTCTGGTTTCCGAGCAACAGTTACTTCGGGCAGTGGGAGGGGCATGATGGTTAGCCAATTGATTGACCCAACGACCCATGAATGGAGGACGGATTTACTTGAAACAGTGCTACATAATGAGGATGTTCAGATTGTGAAATCTATGCCACTTCCAAAAGGTGATATGGCTGATGGGTGGATTTGGCATTATACGACTTCGGGTGTTTATACAGTAAGCTCGGGCTGTGAAACGGCTCTAACTTTAAAGAGGAAGGGCTCTATCCAAGGGGTGACCAGCGGAGAAACGAGTACGCGGATTGACGACAAGAAGAAATTGAATAAGGTATGGTCCCTCCCTACCACCAATAAAATTAAATATTTTGTATGGAAGTGTATTATGGGCATACTGCCGATTAGGGAGAATTTGTTCAAAAGGAAGGTGTCCAGGGAGCTTATTTGTCCAGTTTGTAGTAGTGATTGTGAGACTTTTCCCCATTTTTTTCTTGAACGTCGGAATGCACAAATCATGTGGAGGTTATCGCCGATTGGGTATGTGCCGGATATGAACGGGGATGCGTCTATCCTCAATTGGTTTGATAAACTGATTGACAGGTGGAAGGGAACGGCAGTGGAGAGGCGCAACCTGACCTTGGCTACAACGATCATGTGGTGTATTTGGAAGTGTCGAAATGAGGTGGTTCCAATGGGGGTATATTGACCCACAACAAGCAGTATATATGGCTGTGCGGGACGCGGAGGAAATTGTGAAGCTAAATGAAAATCAACAAACTAGAGCCCACCAGGATATGAGGGTAAGGGCGGGTGATGTTAGCAAATGGAGTGTTCCGCCGAATGGACTTCTGAAGATTAATGTGGATGGAGCTTGGAAAAATATGGAAAATAGGGGGAATGTAGCGGGTGCGGGTATGGTGGTGAGAAATTCTTTTGGGGAGTTTATAGCTGCTAGAACCTGTTTTTTGGGAGGAGCAGAATTAGCGTTGTGTGCGGAGGCGTTGGCCTGGAGAGCAGCTATGGATTTTGCGTTGAGCTAGATTTGATTGTGATGGAGGGGGATTCTCAGCATCTGGTGGGGATTTTGGCTCGAGAAGCTGCATGTCCGACAGGGGTGAAGGTCAGCGGCTAGTTTTATGCGGTGTGAATTCCGGTTTGTCCGTAGAACGGCTAATTCCGTTGCTCATGTTTTAGCTAGCTCGGGATTGCGAGGCTCTGGTATTAAAACTTGGGAAGCTAGGCCTTCTCTTTGGTTATTGAGTTCTATCGAACATGATAACCTCTTTCTTTGATGTAATTTTTGACGGTTATTGAATAAAATTCCTACAGTTTTGGCAACAAAAAAAAAAAATCTTTTAATGCTGTTATAAGTTTCTTCTCTTCGTGGAATCAGCTTTAACTCTAATAAGGGGTAGATTACTAGATTAAAGTATAATGTTGTGAAAATGTGTTCAGTGAGTGTCACGAAGTGAACAGAAACTCGCATTGCGCGCAATAGCGTGAACATCAATGAGAGACGAGATATCGAGACGATCCGATTTCCAATTTTTTATTGACCGGTCGGTGTCCACTCAATATTTACTCCATTTTCCTGCTCCGGGGTCCAAAAGTCCTAGAAAACTCTGGGAATGCCAAAGATCGACTCATGATAATTGGCCAACACTTTCTAAGCAAAAGTAACACTCGTGTATTTTATGCTAATTTGATGCATAGTTGAGCCAAGTTTTTCCAAAGCCCAAATCTGATGTCTGTAAAAGTCAGGGATTTGGTTCAAATGCTTTTTAGCCTGAAAGGTCTCCCACCACTCTCGAAAAGGCATCTCTCTCTCTCTCTCTCTCTCAAGAAAGCTCTGTAATCAAGGCACAATTGAAATTTGGACTACCAAAGTCAAAGGGTTGATTTCTTCAACGACACACCGAGCCAATGAACAAACAAAGGTTAGCAGAGAATGGTGGACTGCTTTGAATATCAAATATTTTGTTCCCTCTCACTTTTCTTCCCCTATGTTTTCAAGAATCAACATCCTCTCTTGTGCTGGTTCCTCATGTGACGGAAAAGGACTTATCATGGTCCTAACTCATGATTCGCACCGTTTTTTAGTAGGTTTCGATGTGTTTAACGTCTATGCAAAAAAAATCAAGATGATAGTTGAATGATTCTTGTCACAAGTGAAATACACAGCTGACTGTCTATTTCACTTGTGACAAATGTGATTTTTGTTCAACTGGATATCGATGTTCAATGAAATTGATTTTTTAAGACGAAGTAAAACACGTCGCGCGAGATAGAGGTGGCAATCTCAACCCATATTTTCTAACCCGCCCAAATCCGCCCACTTATAATCCAACCCAATCCGCCCATATTGTATAATGGGTTGGTATGGGTTGAACCCATATCAACCCATATTTACTTGGGTTTAGATGGGTTGAGAGTGGGTTAAATATGTGTTAGAGTTAAAAACCCACTCCACACACTCCAGCCCATACATTCCACACAAAATCTAACAATTCTACGAGTACCCGCCCATAAATCACACACTCTCTCTCTCCTGGCTGAACTTTTCTCTCTCTCTCTCTCTCTCTCTCTCTCTCTCTCTCTCTCTCTCTCTCTCTCTCTCTCTCTCATGCTAATAAGGGTCTCCCTACGAAAATGGATAGTCAAAATCAAACCAAATTACTCTCAATTTTGATCGGTTCTAGCTCGAACAAAATCGAGCCGACTGATTCTTTTAAATTGCTTTTTACTAAACATATAGGTGGCATACTTATCCAAAAGAACATATAGGTGGCATTTAATTTTTATTCTCTTCTTCTGTAAAAAGGAAAAAAAACACTTTCGTAGTTTGCAACCTAATATCAGGGTCCTCTGATCCTCTCTCTCTCTCTCTCTCTTCCTAGTTTGCAACCACCACCCACTTCCATCCCATTCAAACCTTCTCGTGAACGTCAAATCTGATCTAGTTCTACTTCGTCCCTATTCCAAATCTGACGGTGGACAGTCGTCACAGTCCACCGCATTTCTTGCGGTGATCGTAGTGTTTTTTTTTTTTTTTGGGAAACCAGTCAATTCATTCAAATCCGAAGGCGAAGATTATATCGCAAAACTTAGGAGTGCACCAAATTGTCTAATCCGGTACTCTAGGACACCTTGCAAAAGCAAATCAACACTAGGTGCCGATATGAGAATCCCGCCCGGGACAAGGCAGAGAGATCTCAAACGAAATCCCAGTACAAACCATTACGCAATAAGAAAGAGATGTAATCGAGACAACAAATTTTGATTCCAAAATTCCAAAAAATTTTTTTAAGGCATAACTTGGGGGTTTTTTTTTCTTATTGATTTTGAACGATTCGTAGATGTGGTGTTTTTGTTCAGCAAGTCTGAGTTTTGATATAGGGGAATTAGTTTTACAAAAAAAAAAAAAGGAAAGGAAAAAAACGGGCCGGGTCGGGCGGGTTTGGGTTTGGCTTGACCCATATTTGACCCGACCCGTTTCAACCCGTTAACTTTTTAACCCATATTTGACCCGCCCATATTTGACCCACGACCCGTTTCAACCCGCCCAGACCCGCCCGTTTGCCACCTCTAGCGCGAGATTTACGAAATGAACTGTTCGGATCGTCAAATGGACCCGTTATCGGTTACATTTTGTGTCACATGAACCTGAGGGATCATTACATGAGAGGATTTCAAATCATGTTTTCAATCGAGAAACGTAACACTCTATAAACTAAATTCATTCCAATTGAATTTATCAACAAGAAGTTCATTGTAGAGAATAAATTCATACCAACTAAATTGTCTATATTTTTCCATAAGAGATCAACCAAAAAGAAACGAATGGTGGTTCAAAATTGTTAAAATAGCACATTATTCTGTCATTAGTCCTGTATCATTATATTCAGTACGATATTAATAAGAATTGTAAATAGAGATCGATAATAATTCTACACTAGCTAATCGCTCAAAGAGCAGAGATATGGAGTATATAGAACGCAGTATGTTATTTTTAGGGAAATGATTTTGTCACTCTCTTTTTTGTTAATGTCACTCCCCTGCAAGTGTATTTTTACACAAAAAATACACTTACAGGGGAGTGGCGTTAACAAAAAAGAAAGTGGCAAAATCAGCCGCCTATTTTTAACTCAAAAAGCTTTAGCAAATAAAGAGCATGCATGGAGGATTAATGGTCTCGGGAAAATCATGAAAGTAAAAAGAGCAATATCAAGTCTCCCTAGCTAGGTTTTATTTTGGAATTAAAAACTGGTTCAGGGCAACCCAAACAAGTCAAAAGAATTTTAAGTGACTTAATATAGAATTTAAACAAATTTCTTTACTAGTTTTTATGTCTGTTAAGCCCTCGATATGGGAAGTGCTACAATACACACCTCTTATTTGGGTCTATATCATATGCACCCTCATTGAATTAAACACATCAAAATGTTATGAATCTATTGCTAAAAACTTACGAATCATATTGATGATAAGTTACGAATTTTTAGTATAAAAGTTACGATACGAAATAAAATATTATGAATGACCGGTCCTACAAGTAATTTTTTATGAGGTAGTACAATATGAACCACACAATAGGTGCATATGGTACACACCTTAAATGGGTGTGTATTGAAGACTTTCCCCCTCGATATATATCAATTTGTCGGCAGACATTTATATAAATTTTGGAAGCAAGGCGGCAATGCATGTCCATGTCGCCTGCCTTTTTTGACTAAAAGCTAGCTTTGTCACACTACACTTTCCAACCCCAAAAAAAATACTCCAAATGAAGCAACCAAGAAGGTTAGTAAAAAGCTTGCAAATATTTACTAATATTTGCGTAATCCAATCAAAATTTATATTTCCATATAGTATTTGCGACGCGAGTGAGACACGATCTAAATTACGAAGTGATTTCCACCATCACTTGGAAGAGAAAATTAAACTAGTGGCCGGTTGCAACGATGAATACGCGCACATATAGCGTATTTTGCTTCTTTTAAAACACGATACTGGAAAAATGGGATTGGTCCCTCGATATTAATTGATCAGGTGCATGCGGTTAGATAAGTCTAGACACTTTAAGCACCGCGCGGTAAACAAATGATACAAAACAAAAAGTGATGATATACAGTTGAAGAAATACAAATGTGAATGGCCAACCTATAGTTTTAGGCTATTAGCTTTAGAGGGGTATATCTAAAGCGAGATCCTTTCCATATCAAAAAAAAAAAAGTTGCTTTGTTGTTAAGTACCCATCTGTGGAACTTTCGTGTATGGTGAGTTCTATCTATTAAGGGAAGAGAGAGAGAGAGAGAGATGAGGGTTCCTTGCTGTGAGCACATGGGACAGAAGAAGGGACCATGGACACCTGAGGAAGATGGGATACTGATTTCCTATATCAGCAGATATGGTCATGATAATTGGCGGGCACTGCCCAAACAAGCTGGTAAGTTTGTATTTTGTTTTCTTCGATATATTGTTTCAAATGTTGGATTTAATTTCTTTTTTGTCTATAAGTAGGTCTGCTTAGGTGTGGCAAGAGTTGCAGGCTGCGATGGACGAATTACTTGAGGCCTGATATTAAGCGAGGAAACTTCAGCAGGGAAGAAGAAGAAAGCATTATAAAGCTGCATCAAATTCTCGGAAATAGGTGACGTACAGTTTCAACCGGTTATTCGTAGGGTCAAACGCACGCACGAAATATTAATATTTGCATCCTAACTAGCTTCACGAAATTAGCGTAACGACGTACGGACGAGATGAATTTGGGTCAATCTATGTAATCAAAGAGTCATGCCAATAATTCTTTTATATGAAATTGAAGTGACCGTTCGAACAATACCACTTATTATTATTTCGATAAATGTGATCTTATGCTGTGGCCGACAATCAGAGTCCCTTGAGTATAATTTTCCTGATATATGTGTGTGTGTAATTTTGCTTTATCTTATTTTTCCCTTTGTTTTCTCTCAAATTTCTCCAAATGGTCTAAGAAATATATATCATCATAGTTCATCTATATATGATGATTGGTCAACAATCTTATGTAGAGAACTGCAATTGTCATGTTAGGATTTTCTTACCAAAGTAACTTTGCATAATCTTATATTTTTCACACCGTTATCTCTCAAAATTCTCTAGATGGTCTGCCATCGCGACAAGATTGCCGGGACGAACCGATAACGAGATAAAGAATTTCTGGCATACTCACTTGAAGAAGAAACTACTGCAACAAATTCGACCCAACACAGATACTACCATAACCGCATACACAAGATCAAGAACTATCAACTTCTCTAGTCCTCAAGATTCAGCCCATGCATCACCAATTTTTGCACCAAAACTTATCGAGGATTCATCAGCTGGTGCATCATCATCGGACTCTCCCGTGGTAAAAATCGAGCGACCCGATCTCAAAGACGATCACACGATTTCGTTTCAAAATGCTCAGGAAATACATCAGACGAAGCTCGTCGCAAGAAGCAACTTCTTTATGCCTGGCAAATTTATGGGTACTGTTTTAGATCCAAGACTTAGATTGTCTTCATTTCCAAAGCCTACAACTAGTCCATGCAGGGAAGATGGAAATTCCGGTATTAACGAAGACATGGAATTCTGGTACGATCTCTTCATCAAAGCAGGAGATCAGTCTCAGAATAATCTTGAAAATTAGTAATTCGAATTACTCCATATTTAAATAAACATTTTTCCATTTTTTTTTGATAGGTTAGATTTCGAAGGTCAGGTTGTCAAAGAGCTAGAGGTGTCGTGTGAGAATGAGGAATAAATTGGTAAATGAAATAAAAAGAAGGTTGTGCTTTTTTTGGTGTTAAAGAAATGTTGTGTTTCAAAATTAGGTGGCATTTTGTTCGTTTCGGTAGTTGTAATTAATTTTTTGGGATTAATATAGCTGGGATGATCTTTTCACTCGAAAAATGGTTTGGTTGCGTACTCCAAGTATTTTTTGGGCCAGACACTTTTAATTTAATTTACATGGCCAACCCAAAAGTTCAAATGGGCCTGCTTCAGCCCGTACTAGGCTATAGGTATGGTTAAATAATTATTCAGAACCATAAGTCCAAAAAAAACTCCGAAGAAATTAAAAATGCGACGAAAGCCGTCATTTTCCCCTTCAAAATTACTAATTTCCCAAACCTTATGGGATTTAAAAATGCGACGAAACAAAGTGGATTTGGCCCAAACGATACGCAGGGGCAGTGCTAGGATTATAAAGCAGTGGTGGCATCCAAAAACATCAACATACGTAATATATATACTATATAAAGAAGTACATTTTCCCAATTTAATCATCCATCAACACAGAAAGGAAATAGTTTGATCCAAGAGTGATTAGAAAAATCAAATTTCAAAGAAATTTCTCACTGGGAGACTGTTTCTTCATAGGCGTAAATCTTTTTATGCTACTATAATATTTGGAACGGGGTGGCATGTGCCATTCTCCTCACCAATTGCCTCTGCCCCTGCCGATGTCCTAAATAGATAACAAAACTTTGAAATTACTAAAAAAACAAACTACTAGCTATAAACACACCAATTTGCACCACATGTCTTCATAAGGTATTTAAAAAAATCGATCTATCCACTTACCAAACTCGGAACCCAGTAGAGAGCAAAGTCACTACAGGGTTGTAGTCAAGGGGCGGAGGGAGCATGGGCCCAGGGGGTCACATGCCCCCTTGGAATTTTATCACCTGTTTTTTATTTTATTTTTACACCTATTCAAAAGATTTTGAAAGGATTGAAATTTTGGGTATTGGGTTTATTGTTTATTGTGTTATCACAGGATTCCATCTAAATCAATGGACCTCTTTAAGAATTAAATGCTCATTTCACCAAGGAAAACATCGAATTACTACTTTTTGTGGCATATTTGAATCCATCCAACTCATTTTCTAGCTTTTCGAAGAAAAATTTGATCGATTTTCCATGTTGACTTTTATCCAAACGAGTTTTCTTCGGTAGAACTCATGGTACTCTCTTATCAACTCAATACTTTTATTTTTGACATACAATCTGCTATTTACTATAAATTCTCATGATTTAAAACTCGTCAGGGTCAATTGTAAATAAATAAAAAAGGGCAACAAATATTTAGACTTTTGTGCTTATATTTCGAAGCTTTTGAATAGCTATTGTGCCTAATAGAGAATATTTAAATTTTTGTGCTCAGTATTTCTTTGTTATATTTTATTGTGAATTCTTTTAGTTTGTTGTGAAAAGGTGCCCCCTCTGAACGGGATTCCTAACTCCGCCATTGGTTGTAGTGACCATTTCAGCCGTCTATCTCATCAATTAACGGTCCGAATTTGAAACAAGCTTTCACGGAATAATAAATCTGAACCTTAAAAATCCTTTTGGACAATTGCTCACTACAATCCACTTTGCTCACTATAAGGGTCCCAGAACCTTACACTTATCAATGAAACAGTGTCACATAATATTGGACAATGTTATACAAATCGTTCTGTTTTTAGACTTCTCTTTTTAAATCATGTTTTTAGGAGAAGTTTTTCAGTGCCGAGTGGGCACGGGCCACGTGGTGCCGAGCACCATCTCAGCCGTTCAAACGTGTTTTGGACGGTTCAAATCTGTTTGGGTAATTTTTAAGTGTAAAATTACCAAAACACCCCCTCAAGCCCAGACAGATCTAAGCCTTTCAAAATACGTTTGGACCGTCAAGATGCGTGCTCGGCACCGCATGGCCCGTGCCCGCTCGAAACTGAAAAATTTCTCTGTTTTTAGACTTCTCTTTGTAAATCCTTGTTTGTGTACATTTTGCTGCAAATTCATGCTTCCCAATTAACGGAACCAGAAGTTTTTCTTCGTATATCCAAGTGTAATCACCATTGGAACAAATGAAAACAAAAACTCAAGGAACACTTTTCTTGTGGACAATTTTACCCTTCTTAATTTGTCCATATTGCTGGCTGGATGTCTGTGGGAAACAGTTTTGTGGCAACACGTATGAGGGCCTGAGTCGCCTGACACACCAAACAAATTAACGTTATGTGCAGCCCAAAACCATGCATGCAGAAGTGACAAATTCTGACCGATGGAGTTGCCGCGTATTCACAAAGGCGTTTAAAACAATCAATGCATTTTTAACGATACATATCTCTTCTGTTCAATCCCCGAGCAGTCTTGGCCTGTGACTTAGAAAGCCATGTTATTTTATCAGAGGTGCGATGTAAGCTAGTCCGGAACATATACTGCATCCAAAATAAATCTCGTGTTCACAAGTTTGAGTTTATTATATTCGGAACAATAGGCCAAAAACAGCTCATCTCGCCAACTAATTACCCCGCGTGGCAAACCCCAACCCTCCTTTCCCTCCCTATCGAGAGATTTTTCAGTGCCGAGCGGGTATATCCCGCGTGGTATTCGTTCGACACATCTGAGCCGTCTGATACAGTTTTGGACGGCTCGGATTGAAACCATCTCTCTTCTCTCACCCCAACACTTTCTCTCTCATTTTCTCTCTCCAAATCTGAGCAGTTCAAAAACGAAATGGACGGCTCGAATGCGCAAGCGGGCACCATGTGGTATCCGCGCGCTCGGCACTGAAAATTTTTCCCTCCCTATAAATTCCCCACCAGCCCACACCTCCACCTCCACCACAAACCCTCTCTCTCTCTCTCTCCCCACAGCCATGGCCTCCCCCTCTCCTCTCCTCACATTCACCCTCTATCTTGTTCTATGCACAACTAGCTCCCTGGCTGCTGAGACCTCCCAGGATTACCAACAGCAACAGCAGCAGCCGCCCCAGCGGCGCGGGGCACGGCGACAGGGCGATTGCCAAATCCAGAACCTCAACACCCTCGAGCCCAACCGCCAAATGCAGCACGAGGCCGGCGTCTCCGAAATCTGGGACCAGGACGACGACCAGCTCCAGTGCGCCGGCGTCGCTGCCAGCCGCCATGTGATCGAGCCGAGAGGCCTTCTTTTGCCCGCCTTCGTTAACGCTCCCTTGCTTGCCTATGTCCTTCAAGGTTCACTATCGCTCCCACTGTCACATACATGCATGGCACCAAAAAAAATAGCAATGTGACGGGTTAGATTTTATTCCACATCGTATAATTAGCCACCTAAACTCGGTTAGTATAATCTGTAGACTAAGTCACGCAAACTTGATTGGTATAATCTGGAGGTTAAGCCACCTAAACTCGAACAAGCCGAGTAGTGGCTTGTTGAGCTCGGTTTGAAACCTTATACTCCGTCCGTCCCTTTATTAGAGTCCAGTATTTCATTTTGGGATGTCCCTTAATAAGTGTCCATTTTGTAAAGTTAGTGGGTAAAAGTTGGTGCATTGTCAATTTTGTCCCTAAAAGTAGATTTCATTTTGAAAAGTTAGTGAGTAAAAGTGTAATGATGATGGGTAAGTAGGGAAAGTGGAGGAAAAAATTGATGTGAAAGGTATAATGATTATGTCTTTTTAATAAGTTGGAGTTACGAAGCAGGACACTTAAAAAGAGACGGAGGGAGTAATGACTTTCAAAAAAAATGTTCAAGCTTGGTTCAAACCTTCGAAACAAACACGAATCAAACTCAAGTAACACGAGCCGAGGCCTGTTTAGCTCGGTTTGAAACCTTGACGAGTTTCAAAAAAAAATGTTCAAGCTTGGTCCTTTAAAACGAATACGAATTCAAACTCAAGTAACTTGGTTCCTTCGAATTCGTTTAGCAGGACTTATCATTTTCTGGGTTTGTTAATTTATTTACAACATTTTCACAGGGCAAGGCATACTTGGGAGTTCATACCCGGGATGTCCAGAGACCTACCAATCATTCCAACAATCTCAACGAGGCGAAGGACGACAATCCCAGAGGGACCAACACCAGAAGCTCGTCCACTTCCGCCGCGGGGACATCGTGGCCCAGCCCGCCGGAGTGGCCCATTGGGTCTACAACGACGGCGGCGACCAGCTTGTTCTGGTGGTGATTCACGACACCAACAACCATCAAAACCAGCTTGACCAGAATCTCAGAGTAATTAATCACGAACCTTCCCTAGCCTAATCTTATGGGAGTTTATTTGTTTAATTTTCAGTGCCGAGTGGGGACCACATGGTGTCCGCTCGCGTATCCGAGTCATCCATTGCGCGTTTGAACGGCTCAGATTTAGAGAGAAAAAAAGGAGAGAGAAAGTGTTGGGGTGAGAGAAGAGAGAGGGTTTCAATCATAGCCGTCCAAAAGTGTATCAGACAGCTCAGATACGCTGAGCAGGTACCACGTCGACAATACCCGCTCGGCACTGAGAAACTCCTACTTGAGAGATTCAAACTTTTCGAGAAACTAGATTAATCATCGCTTAAAAAACTTCTAAACTTTATATTAATCCGTAATTAATAGACTTTTCATAAATGACTGAGAGATCGATCCACTCTACGATCCCACTTCAATGATAAAAATAGGTTATGCTTTTACACCCAGTTAAGATTATCGATTACGTCAATAATCATGTTGATAATTAAGAGACAAATTAATATAATTTTGGAATGCATTTATATCTTGAAAAAGATTTATCTCTGTCACAATGGATTAAACCAACCTTTATCAAGATAAATCTGTGTCTCAATTATGTATTGTTTGATATCCGATCATAATGAATTTTGATCATGTGGTTGATGACCTCGAGTCCTGATCGATGAGTGCTAATAACAAACGATTATGATTATCAAATTGCCGCCACGACTGTATCCGATCATTATCAATCTCTATTATAAAACAGAAGGGTGTTGGGACAAGTTGTTGAAATGGCATAGATTCATTTGATCCAAACGCTGTAGTGCATCCTCCTACTTCTCGGTTAAGTGCCCATAATTTTCACTTAAATCACACAATTGTTATCTCATTCCAACCGGAATACATAGTGCCGTAGGCACGGACTAGCACTAGTTTGACATGATTGATGGTCTATATAAGTTATAAAATGAACATTCAAATAATTAAAATGGGCCCGGGAGGGTTGCCCGCCACAAATGAACAAAATTTATTCTTCCTTAACAAAGCATTGGTCCCTCAAATGTTTCGATGGGACAAATCGCACCGTGATAGTACTACTTTTATGTAGTACCCCCTCCGTTCCAGAGTCCACTTTCACTTTTTCAGTTATTTTTATTTTGTTTATATCTTTTAATTTATGATATTTTTTATGATTTTAAAATTTTTGTCTAACAAAGTAAATTGAGATGTATCAAACAAGATTTATATTGAATATTTTTAGCATTGTAGATTGAAAGAAATAAATAATTTTTTGAAGTATCCGAAATAGTAACGTGAACTCTCATTTATGAACGGATGTAGTAACAGATTTGTCCAGGAAAAATGCACAGCTCTTAGGCCCCGTTCTAGATTTTAAAATAAGTACTTAAAAAATAAAAATATATTTTTAAACTTAAAAATAATCAGTTTACGAAAATAATTTTTTAATTTTTTTGCAGGGTTTGATAGATCTCATCGAGATGTATAAAACTAGATCTATATTGTATATTTTTTTTTATTTCAATAAATCTATTATTTTTTAAGAGATAAACCAGAATGGGCCCTAAAACCTCACAATGAATTAATCACTTATTTTTTGTACATGTACCAGAGATTTTCCCTAGGAGGCAACCCACAAGAGCAGCAGCAACAACAAAGAAGCTTCAGGGGACAAGAACAATGGTCAGGCAACAACATCTTCCAAGGCTTCGATCCCCAGACTCTGGCCGAGGCCTTCGGTGTCGACGAGGAGACGTCGAGGAGGCTACAGAGCAACGACGACCGGAGAGGGTTCATCGTGAGGGTGGAGAAGGAGTTCGACGTGGTCAGGCCGTCGAGGTACGAGGAGGAGGAGGAGGAAGAACGGGAGAGAGAGTACAGGAGAGCGAATGGGTTGGAGGAGACAATTTGCACCGCGAGGATCAAAGAGAACATTGACGACCCAGAAAAGGCTGACATTTATACCGCGAGGGCTGGGCGTTTCAGGACCCTCAACAGCCAGAATCTTCCCATTTTGAGGAACCTACAATTGAGTGCCGAAAGAGCAGTTCTCTACAGGGTAAGTACCGATTTTTTGTTTGTTACGTAAAGTTCTGTCATTTTGACTTTGAAATTGCACGATTTATCGTAAAGACTTGGGACGAAGGGGGTACTAGTTATTTTTTGGCAATATATGATATTAATTCTCACATTTTTGGCAGAATGGCGCGGTAGGCCCCTACTGGAACATAAACGCGCACAGCGTAATGTATGTAACCCGAGGAAGGGGCCGTGTCCAGATCGTCGGGAGCTCCAACGACCGACCCGTCTTCGACGGAGACGTCCGCGAGGGGCAACTCTTAGTCATCCCGCAAAACTACGCGGTGGTGAAACTGGCCGGGGACGAAGGCCTGGAGTGGTTTTCCGTCCAGACGAACGACTTGGCCAAAACAAGCCCTCTCTCGGGCAGGACCTCGGTGATCCGGGCGATCCCCGTGGACATCTTGGCCAACGCGTATCGGATCTCGAGGGAGGAAGCAAGGAGGGTGAAGTTCAATAGGGATCAGGAGGCGGCTATTCACACCCAGAGGAGGAGGTCTGGTGAGCAGCAGAGAAGGGCTACTGCCAATTGGGCCAAAAATGCTTTGCTAGAAGTGATTTCGAAGTTTGAATGAGTTTTTGCTTACAAAATGGGTTGTGGTTTGTATGATTAAAATGACCGAATAAAATGATGCTTTTTTTGAACTACTGTTTTGCTAGACTACAGTCTATTGTGCTGTTTTTGATTTTGTTTTTAAGGGTAAACCTAAGATTTTCGACGTCTTAATTATTACGGAGAGCTACCCGACAGTCGTGGGGGTTTCACTTAAGTTATTTGCGAAGTCCAGTTTATTCTTGAGAATAATCGAGTTCTTGCTAAACTCTAATGGCTTCGGGTAAGGGTCCCCTAAAGAAAGGGATGGAAGTGTTAGATACGGAAGCTCCTCTAAGTGTTCTGAAAAGTTGAACTGAAACGTTTAAAGGTGGCGAAAGCATATACTACTGTACGTTAGAGAGATTCGCAAAAGTATACACGGGGTTGCCAAAATTTCAAGTTCAGCAGAAAAATTGAAACAGAAGTTCCACATGGAAAGAAATAAGACTACATTTGTTTTGGATTTTGAGGAAAGTTTTTTAGAGTAACGAATGGAAAGATAAAAAGAGAAAATTTATTGGGAAGCAGGGGTTTTGGATACCCATCGCGTAAATTAGTAGAACCCCATCGCGTAAGGTTTTTTAATGAATAAATGTAAGTGTTTGATCTAATCTTACAATTTTTCATTTAGAATTCCGGATTAAAATTCTGAATGAAAAGTTGTAAAATTGAATCAAGTACTACTTATCTTCATTAAGCTGATTTTTTATGGGATCCCTTAAAAAATATAGTTAAAATCAAAGAAATAGATCGAATCATTTGTGTGTAACCCAAAAGTGGGCCCCACAAAAAATTGGTGTGTGCGGTGTTTTCGTATTCCGAAACATACTAGTAAAAAAACTTCAATGCAAGTGTACGACGTTCACGGTGGGACTCGAACCCACAATCTCCCGCTCCGGAGGCGAGCGCCTTATCCATTAGGCCACGCGAACACTTCTCCATTTTCGAATCCGAAAAACTAAAATTTTATACTCAGTTTTCTTAGTTTCAAGATTGTCAAACAGACCCACTAGCTAGACAATACTAGCGCTGTCGGGCATCCAAAGGCAAATCCCCCCATCGAAAACCTCCATTTTTCCCACAGCAAAAACCCAAGGAACCTCTAGAGAGAGAGAGAGAGAGAGAGAGGATCAAAGCCATGCCTTGGCCAATATCAAACGTCCTTCAATGTCCCAGCTTGCAGGTTTCTCGAAAGAATGCCTTTCTCAGAAGTCCTGTTCCAAATTTGCCCCCCTCTGTTGTCAGGTAAATTTTTCCTCGGAAAGTTTTTTCCTTTTAATAAGTTGGTTAAACAAATATTCCAACGCAGGCATATTCAAGAAAACACGGGATTCGTGGATTCTTGTAAAAGTTGTGTGTTTATGTTCTCTCAGCAACTGATAGAGAACCCAAGTTCTTCAATTGGGACAGTTCTGTGCCCTTTGGATTTTGCTACGCGGCTCCTAAATACTGTACAATTTGTTAAGAATGTGGGTGACTTGTGTGTGTGTGATAAAATGGGACATGGAAATGGCATACTTTTTTTTTATTACTCAGGCATTCTAGCCAGCTTACACCGCCTCGACTAATACCTGAGAACCAATCACACTATCCACTAGCGAGCCAATTTTGATAACTCAAGAGTCAAAAATACCTAGGAGATTTGTATGACGTTATGATGTGTAAATTATGCAGACACACATTCGTGCGTTTGTGTACATATTAGATCATCACTTTAAAGGATACTCCTTTAGTTTGTTTATCTAGTTTCTCCATAGCAGTTACTTATATTACCTTGATATTGAACATGTCAGGTTTGGTAGAACCTCTGAACTCAATATAAGAGTGGTTTGTGCTGCTTCGTCGGCTGCAGGAAGTTCAAGTTCCAGCGGCAACTTCAACCCATATGAGGTAGTTTCAGCTGGTGTTTTTTTGAGCTGTTTGTTTCCATCAATTTCTCCCTTTCTAATACTTTTTTCAGGTGCATGGTGTGAGCCCTGTTGCAGGATTTGAGGGGGTCAGGTTTGGTAGAACCTCTCAACTCAATGTAAGAGTGGTTTGTGCTGCTTCGTCGGCTGCAGGAAGTTCAAGTTCCAGCAGCAACTACAACCCATATGAGGTAGTTTCAGCTGGTGTTTTTTTGAGGGTTCGTTTCCATCAATTTCTCCCTTTCTAATACTTTTTTCAGGTGCTTGGTGTGAGCCCTGTCGTAGGATTTGAGGGGCTCAAGCAGGCATATGCAAGTAAACGCAAGGATGCGCAGGAGAAAGGTGATAAAGCAACCGTTGCCCAAGTAGGTTACCGTTTTTTTCTCCATACTATCCTGCTTGTATTTAATTTATTTGTTTTCAAAATGGTATTTATGCAACTATTTCTGGGATATTTGTGTTCTACATGTGTTATTTCTAGTTAGAAGAGGCGTATGACAAAGTGATGATGGAGCAATTGGAAAACCGAAAGAAGGGCGTGACATCTGGTTCCTTTGAGGTATATTTCGCCAATCTTGGTTTGTGAAACTTGAAGGATGAAACAAGTTATTTATCTCTGAAGCCACTGATGTTGAGGCTGGGATCTTCCTTGTACATGGAATATCGAGGGAGATCACAGGGGTTATTATGAGGCTGTTGGTGTGTTCGTTAGTTTATTCTTTTTGTAGACTAGATAGTGTCTTCATTATAAGATGTCTACCTACCATTTTTCCAGTGCCATATGATGCTGGTAACTGTTGAATTTCAGGAAACAAAACAAGGAAGCCTAAAGATCTTTTTTGAGAAACTTATGCTTATATCACCTCTTTCACCTGGGGGAACTTATGAATTAGTACCTTGCTTTTCTCAATGTTATATGCTGTTGACCATAAGTTTCAATGTATAACCCAACAATAAAGCATAAGAGTTTTGGTCAGAAATTTATTCTTATATCGCGTCTTTTTCGTGGGATAAATCCTCAAACTATTCCATTGCTTGTTTACTCGAATGCTTTTTCACTCTGCTGGACGCCTGTCACTTAGTTCTCATTAGTGTCTGACCATCTATCGAGTGATTCTCTATCTTGTGATGCTTCATTTAGATATTCAAGGCTCATGAGTGGTTATATATTTTGGCATAATGTTGATTATGAGTCTTGTGGTTCTACCATTCAGGTTTCTAAGCATATCAAGTATGCTGATAAGCAGCCAATAGTACCATGGTGGCCAAGGTCTGTCTTTGCATTTCATCATAGAATAGTGCCGTTACGAACTCTTCTTAGCAGTTCGATTCTCATACTTTACCAATTTATTACTGTTCGTTGTATATTAGTATTGAAGCTGCTTTGGCAGTGTAAGCATCCCAATGATAGTTATGTCCCATATCTATGACAAAAGAGTTATTGTGCCTTATCGATGTTGATGGGTGTAGTTACAAATGTCACCAAAATTGGTGATGTCCTTCTCTTCCTTTCTACATCATGTGCGAGTGTGAAACATAGGAGAATTTGTTTGTAAAAACTATTTCAATAACAATGGCTAGAGATTCCACTCAATTGGAGGAAGGATTTAGAAAGGAAGAGAAATTCTCCACTCAACATTCATGACTACTTCTCTGTTGTATTTTCCATCACTACTTCTCTGTTGTATTGATGTGTCTGTTTTGGGATCAACCTTATCCTGACCTTGTCCACTCAACATTCATTGGATCACTGTCTATACATTGATCAATCACTCGACCTTGGGTGAACTAAGGCGATCCAAATGATCCAAATGCTTTGTGAGTAGTAAGACTGCTAAATGATAAACACCTGTGGTTATAATTTTTTGAAGTTCGAAAGAAACTATTGCACTCCTATTTAGAGTATCCATGTTTGCTCTCTTTGGATAACACTGTCAGGCGATTCCCTTGCAATCTTATTTGTTCCTTCACCCCAACCATCCAATTGTTAACATTGGTTGGTTCCTTCTGTAAATTATGTTGATCTGTGCTCCTGTGCACACTTTGGTTTTTAGTTTACCCAGTCCATTGTTAAGATATGCAAACCAACATGGCAAAATTTGTTTAACACTGGGTCATTTTGTAGACTTTGTAGTTATTTAATCCAGCGGACGCTGTGCTTTCAGGTTCACCAAGTCCAGTATTAGAGATATGCAGATCAACCTGGCAATATCTGCTGTATTTGTAAGTGGTTTTTTTTTTCTTTTTCTATTAACTTTGTTTATCAGCATTTGCAACTTTCATAGCTTCAGGACTTGAACACTAATTTTTATGCTATTTCTACGTGGTATGGTAATTGGGATTAGCATTCTTGTGACTTATCTCTTTTTATTTGCTGAACTTTCTTTTGAGGTGGGGCTTAAAGTAATAACTAATAGTTTGTTTGTTGTTTTTCTATTCTGTGGCGGTGGATGGGAGCAGAGGTGGGTTTGTTACACTTGCACGTGATCAGCGAGTAGAATCTGGCTACTATTCATTAAAAAAGTTATCAAACTTCTGGAGGTTTGATGTACATAATAGTGATTGTAATCAGTCTGTGCCTTCCCACTAGTGCGGCCACATATATCCTTTTACCTCTGCATTGATATTTTTTGCCGTGGATGGCATATGTCTCTGTAGCACGGTTTACAGTAGCAGGTGTAAAGGCAGTTTGGGAATAAACTCGAGGGGAAAAGAAAAGACAGGCAGTTTTCCCATCACGTTAGATTTGGGGCACATGGGAAATTTCTGCATATAAAATCATATAACCACTAAGGAAACCAAGCTATCCGCGTGCATATAGGGAAGAATTAGAAATTGTAAAGCTTATTAAGGTCTGGTTGGAAGATTGGAAGGATTTATCTGAGGTATGCTGCAGGTCTATATTATGTAGCAGATAACTCTTCTTGAATATTATATAAGAATTGGAGAGGTGAATCTAGTCCCTTTTTATACCTCTTAAACAGTTCCGATGATGAATTTTACAGTTGCCATGCCTTTGTTTTCATTCCGGTCTAACTGTTTTGCGGCCTAAATATGCCAATTTATTGTTAGCTATTTTCTTTCTTTTTGTGATTTGGTCTCTTTTTTAGCTCAACATTTCTCAATTGAGTTTAAAATCTGCTACAACTCAAATGTAGGACAATACCAAGCATGTTCAAGAAGCATGCTATATTCTATTCTAACTTTTCTTCACATAATAATGCAAGCCTTTGAGTAAGTTGAGATTGCAATGTTTACAATGCAAAGAATCACCTTGCTGCTTTGCTATAAAAATGCATTCTATGGTTTGAAACTTTTTCCTCTCTTCTTTCTTTTTGTTTAAGAAATGACAAATCTTATCTACCATGGTTATCATTGATAAGTTACCAATATATGTAGAGCTGAATGGGTTATAAATATTTCCTGAAGTTGTTGATGTGGAATCTGGATGTAAGAAGCCCTTAATATGGTTATAAGGGAATTCTGGTATGAGTCAGAGTCCTAAGACTCAAATTTGTGAATGATGTCACTTTATAAAATGTGTTCTATAAATTTCATGACGAGTAAATGTTGTGTTCATAGGGCCTAGGTATTCACAGTTTTATCAACTTTTGAGTCTAGGTACAGTGCATTATTCTGCTGGATTTGATTTAAACTCGCATTCCCGCATCAGTAATTGGATCCATATTCGTATATTGCCAAATCTGCCACAATTTTGACCCATACAATGGATCCTACATTCTAATGTTTGATGCTGGTAATCAACCTATAGCTGATAATAAGTTTATTATGTGGTGTAAAATTGCTGAGATTGTCTGATACCTTTTGGAGAAAGCTATGAAGCACCGGCACTCCTAGAGGCCGGTGTTTCCCGGTGTCCGACACGGGGACACAACAAAATACGTATGGGACACGCCACGTGGCGTGGCCAATAATATTTTTTTTAGGGCGACACGTCGGGGACACGTATGGGGGCATGACAGGGGTTAAATTTGCAATTTTTAAAATTTTTGGGGGTAAATGTTTTTTTCTTCAAATATTTTGGGTTAAAAGTGTAATATGATGTAAATAGGATAATTTTTTTATATATATTGAAGCTTCATGCTTATACATCTAACTATATTTCCACGGGTATAAAATAAATTTTATTTATTTATTTTTGTTGTGTCCCCTGCTGTGTCGGTGTCCCCATTTTTTAAGAAATACCATGTCCCATGTCCATGTCCATATCCGTACCCGTGTTACATAGAGAAAAAGTAAGTTACGCAAAAGGAGAATCAATTGTTTCTTCCTACCTCTTTATGTTTGAGTTACAAAATCTACTTTAGTTGACGTGGTTCTGTTGACCTCTTCCAGTTGTATCGTATTTGATCCTTGTCTTTTCCTGATCTCTCTGCAGACTACTTGGATTTTTATCCAGCGAAATGCCGAATATAAACCTTTGGAGTTTCTATTCTTCGCCTTTGTATATCGAGTTTATGAAAAGCTGAGACAGTTTGAACCACCTACAAAACCAAAATATACAGTGAGTACCATTTTCATCTTTAATGACATCATCCGGAGCAAAGCTTCTGAGTGTTTGTCTTGGAACCTTCTTACTTTGTCATTTGGTATGTTAATTACGAAACTTGATGTTGGCTGCAGGAAGATGGTGAAGAGGAAGGACGGGTACTACGAATGGGAAAACGAATTCTTCGTTCTCTTGCCCTGGTTGTAAGCTGTATAGCAGTTTCATCTTTTGTAAGTACTTCCATTGGAATGTTTATGACAACTCCAGAAGCTGTACCTGTCACAGTCATCAAGTGGTTTTCCAGACAATAGACTCTACGCTTTCTGTTAAAATGTTATTTCATAATTGGAGATATGAGAACCTTATGTCAAAGCCAAAAAGATCCCCTTTGCCACTTTTTTTTTTATAAGTAAATAATTATATTAGCAACGAGGCATTAAGGGAATGCCACCCATATATAAAAAGAGGCCGAAGACCCATTTGCCACTTTCCCTTTCATAGGTCAGTTGGAGATAATGGTACATAATTGTAACTACGAAGGGTGTATTGTATGGCTTAGATCGCACCCTAGCATTAGGATTGAACCCATATGCTTTCATTAACTTAGTTTGTCTAAAATCAAAGGGTACGAGGAAAAAGGTATGAACTGGTGTTTGATGATCATCAAGCCAATTTTTGAGCAACCAGAACCTATAAGGTGACTCTACTGGAATTTATCTGAATTTTTTTCCTATTGTGGACGGATTGGGAAAAAGATGAAAGAAGACGACAAATCACATCCCAAAACTTCAAGGAATTATTGTGAACAATAAGCATTGAAGCTCTGAACCTAGGTAGACTCATGCGATGAACACTGAAGAAAAGAACAAGAGAGGAGAGGGGTTGCAAAGTGAGTAGAGAATAGATTAGGGTTCTCTACCTAATCCCCTAGAATTTACATCACATTTGTGTATTGTGATTCGATGTCGGGTCCAATTCCAAAAAGGTGTGAGAATGACTAGTTGAGCTGATATTTTTCTGGGGTTTATGAATTTGGATTAATTGGTTGACATTTCCACACAGACCACCTTTGGTTGAGTTCCCTGATGACTCTGTTGGGTTTCTTCTATTAGCTGATCACGCCTTCTCGTTTTGATTGCAGGGATACACTAGTATCCTGAATGTGATGGAGTCTGTTTACAAGTACATCCCCGCTTTCGTATACTATAACCAGGTATATCACTATCACTAATTTGTTTCATAGAAGAAGATATTTCTGACATGTTAGTTTTGGTAAACCTCATGCTCGAAACTTTTTATATTTCCTGTTTCTACATGTCCCAAACTGTATACAGCTCAGGTTCTGTAACCAATCCGATTTTCTGCTTTATTATGTAGAATGGTGTTTTCCCCCAACATTTATGATTTTCTTAAACAGAAGATTCGACTCTGTGTGTACATATACATGCACTTTCAGATAAGGGCACCAATAATGACCTGCACTTGAGACTGGTTGCACTTTTAAATCAGTGGGATTTGTCATTTAATATGTGCAATTCAAATGTATTTTTTGAATGCTTTGTGTTGGCTTTAAATTCTTTTGAAGGGTAAATTGGTAAAGAGACATTCCAGAAAAGATTGGATATCCCTTTTGGAGCAAACAGGAGGCCAGGATTACCCATGAGAATGTGTTGAAAGTTCTTATGCCTAAATGAAGAGGAATTTTTCTGTGAATTGTCGAAATTGAAACTCATCAAGGCAAGAACTAGTTTGAGTAATTGAAATTGATAAGATGAAGGGATGAAAGAAAAAGATTTATACTGCTGAATGAACTTGAAATAAAATGGTACCTGGCACTTCTTACTCCACTATTACTGCAACTGAACTGCCACTGGTTCTGCTTCAAATCCACACCTACTACAAGCGCAATGCTTACTAAGCTACTCTAAGTTACAGATTACTCCCACGATGAAATTGGAGTAAAGGCAAGTCTAGTTGTTAATGACGATCATTGGATGCAATCTTTGGACGCGGCCTTATTTACAGTTTCTGTTGTTATTTGAAATTCAAAGAGCATAATACTTACTCTGAACTTTGCCAAGCAACCTGCGACAGGTTTCCACTTCTTGGAACGTTATTCCAGCTTTTAGTGTTGAAACAAATCTTCATGTCTTAGAACACCCTTGATCTATTTCAAGTCTGCAAATTACCGGGAGCTACTGAGTAGTGCTGATAGTTAATATTCTGAACCCCTTCATGGTCTCCCATATATCTCATGAACTTCTTTTAGTTGCTCCTGTTCTCTGGGGCCTTCACAAGTCTTGTATATATCCTGGATCACCTTTGAAGTAACTTCTTATGTCTTAAATGTGGTTGATTATTACTGATCGGCATGCTGTCTCGCTTTGCCGATTTGAATTAGTGTCTCAGGTTTCTCGTGGTTAGATTATGTTGACTTGTCTTTCTTGGGCCCTTGTAAAGCTTTCCCAACCTCACCTTTGAAGTGCTCGCTCCTCTTGGAAACTGCCAGTTACCCCCGTTATGTCTCTGTGCTCATTTAACTACGTATCAGCCAATTATTTATTTAGAGTTGTGTAACTGTTTGGCAGGCAAATTCCATTTTTAATCAACCTTTAATCTCCTCCAAGAATCCATTTCAAGTATTACCCATAGGATGTTTACTTGTTTTGATATGTGCTTCCATGCAAGATGCGTTTATTTTCAGAATGATTACGTAAAGGAATGACATGCTCCCTTCCCTTCCAATATAGTTAGGTTTTGTCCTATGTGTTGATATGGTTCAATACATGTGCTTGTTGCTCCATTGACAAGTTAATGCTTGTGCAGGAACTTTTTGTCACTGCTTCATCGGCGCTCATGCTCTTCTTTGTGGCATCATATTACCGATGAAAAATCACCTCGCGAGCTGGGGGACAAGGTGCCAGGTTATTGTTGGGGATATCGCTGTTGTCTCTGATACTTCGGCTATCAATTTTGGACTGAGTTTCACAATTTCAAGAGATCAAGGGAAAGGTATAGACTTTAAGCTACTGAATTATCACTAGGAGCTGTTTTATTATTACAGTTTTTGAGTCTTGACGCGGGCTGAATTCTGTCATGACCTTGTGCTGAATCAGACACTGCTTGCTGCAATGAGGCCTTACCGGTTATTGTAAAAGTCCAGTAGTTGTCTTTGATACGGAGCTGTTGAGATATTTACTCGATTGTGATGGGAATGGAAGTATATTTACTTTTGTACTATTTGTTTCGCCGAACATGGGCAGTTCAAGATCGCGGGAACATGATATATTTCCCCATATTTCTCTGTTAATTTTGGTAAATCTTATCAGCACTCTCTTACTGCTTTCTAGTATTTGAATCTTTCGGATTTCTTTTTTCGTTTTCGCGCACACTTTGGGACTACAAAAAATTTGAAGCTATGTTTGGACTGAGGAGAAAAAAATTTGGCATTGCATTTTCTAGAGAGGTGGAATTTTTGTTTATGAAAACTTTCATTTTCATCATTGTTTTTGTTTATATTAGAACTAGTAATTGCCCGTGCATGACGTAACAAGTTCTGAGCACAGTTTAAATGAATTCTCCTTCTCTACTGTTGGCCGGCCCGCCAACCAAACTGACGTCTCCTTGAAGTCACATTAAAGAATGTTTAAAAATAAAATAACAATGATACACATCAATTCAATGCAACATTAAAGAATGTTTAAAAATAACACATTTATTGATGCCTAAAGGCACTCCTAATAATCATCTCATTTTTTTAATTTTCGCACACATTAATACATTATCCCAAATTTGTATTGTAAAAAGAGTAATTTTCTTTACAAATGAGAGCAACATTTGTCGCCATCGATTTTTTTTCCCGCTAAAATAATAGTCATGTGATTGGAAAAAGAAACAAAAAAAAGAAAATCTAACTATTGCATGCTTTCCTTACTATCTCTCTTTTTTTCTGTAACATTCTCTCTCTCTCTCTCTCTCTCTCTCTCTCTCTCGTTGGAGAGAAATAGAGAGGAAGAAAATGTTACAAAAAACAAGAGAGAGAGAGAGAGAGATTTGGTAAGAAAAGCAATAATTAGGTTTTTCTTTTTTAATTCTTTTTTTAATTACATGGCTACTATTTTAACGAAGAGTTATCCAACTTGCTCTTTCTCCGTTTGGGTTGGCCATAGGCGGCTTGGTGGTGATCAGAGGCGGATGATCGGCAGTTTGGGTTTGGCTGATGTCTGATTGGTGGGCGATGGTGGGCGGCGGGTTGAAGATATGCATCGTTAGGGTTTGTTTTGGGTTTTAGGGACTGGGATTGGCCCATTTTGGTGGGTTAGGTTTCTTTGTTTGTGTTTAATTATAATATTTGGGCATTTTAGGCCATCTGGTGTTTTTGAGCTTCATTTGTAATATCTGGGCTTTGAGGCCTTTAGGTGTTTTGGGTTTTGCCCTTCGGAGTGTATAGGCTTGTTCCATCTGGCTATACTTTTCAACCTTTGTTGGAAATCCCTTTCTCCCTCCCCTTAATAAAATGTTACTTTTGTCGATAAAAAAGTGAGTATTAATCCAACTTGATAAAGATAGAGATAGAGAGAAAAAATTAATAAATATTATTACTAAAAAAAAGAGAAAAGAGATTTTGTAAGGAAAGAAATAATTAGTTTTCTTTTTTTGTTTCTTTTTGAGTCACATGGCTACTATTTTAACAAAAAAAAAATCGATGGCGATAAATGTTGCTCTCATTTGTATGCCTTGACATTTTCAAAGAAAACACTCTATTTACTATTTTAACAAAAAATAATTCGATAACGATAAATGTTACTTTCATTTGTATGCAGACATTTTCAAAGAAAATTGCTCTTTTTATAGGCATATAAATGAGAGCAACATTTCGCCATCGAATCATTTTTCGTTAAAATAGTAGCCATGTGATTAGAAAAAAAAAAACTAATTATGCTTTCCTTACTAAATCTCTCTCCTTTTTTTCCATAATATTTGCTTTCCCTCTTTGTCTCTATCTTTATCAAATTGGAGAGATGGGAAGCAAATGTTATGGAAAAATCAAGTTAAAGAGAGGGGACGCAAATGCTATGTGAGAGAGAGAGAGAGAGAGAGAGAGAGAGAGAGAGAGAGAGAGATTTGGTAAGGAAACTTAGGAAAACAATAATTTAGGTTTTTCTTTTTTGTTTCTTTTCTAATCAAATAACTACTATTTTAACAAAGAGTAATCCAACTTGATGAAGATAGAGATAGAGGAAAAAAATTTAATAAATATTACAAAAAAAAAGGGACAAGGATATTTGGTAAGGAAAGCAATAATTAGGTTTTTCCTTTTTCTTCCTTTTCTAATCACATGGCTCTGAATATAGAGAGAGGAAGAAAATGTTACAAAAAAAAAAAAGGAGAGAGATTTGGTAAGGAAGCAATAGTTAGGTTTTCCCTTTTTGTTCATTTTCTAATCACATAGCTACTATTTTAATGAAGAATAATCTGATAGATATAAATGTTGCTCACTTGTATGTCTAGACATTTTCAAAAAAAAAAAAACACTCTATTTTATAATATAGATATTAGAATGGTAATCATTAACTCATTTAAAAGCTTAAGCTGTTAGTAATATTTAATTTTTTTTTTATAAATTTGCTATTTATATTCTCAACAGTTTATGAGAGAAAGAAATAGGTAGTAAATTTTTTTGATAAGAAGATATTTATTTTGTGTATCTAACTGTGGGGAAATGTGTCGAAGTCTTATTTTGATATCATCGAGGAGAAATCAAAAAAGAAACTACAACCATTTAATCTTGTAATTAAACTAAGGGATTCTTCCAAGCCGGCCCATTTTTGTTAGTGTCTACCCGTCCAAGTCCACACTATGTCAAATCCATTTCACATGAACCCTGTTTTAAGTGAGGTACCTAAAATACCCCACATTTATAAAATGCTAGAATCTTCCACCGAAAACCCCACCTTTAATACATATCATCTTCCCCCAAAAAATCGTACAAACCAGCCATGGAGAGGAAGCCGGCGACGGCACCCCCTCCTCGTCATCTCTGCCTCCTCTGTCGTTACCACCGCCGCCTCTCACCGGCGACTTCTGCTGCCGCCGATCTTCTTCGCTCCTCGAGATCGACGAGATTGACTTTTCCGGCGTCCCCTCAAACACCCCGTCGGCCGTGTTCTCTTCCGCCTCCTTGATCTACCACTCCTCTCGCGTCGGCGGCGTCATCAGCAAGTCTGTCGCCATCATCAAACATCTCCATGGACTGCTATGACTGTTTCAACTGATAATCAACGTGGAACTTGAACAGTGTACGTCAAGTATTTTCTGTTGTTCCACGTTGTTTGGTTTGATTCTTTCACTTGGTTGCTTTGAACCGATCGAGTTTTTTGGTATGGATCTGTGCTTATTGTTGTTCGCCGAGTTGATTGGGTGCTGAGTCGATTAATCAGTGAGCTCTACTGATTTTTTAAAGGAATGAATGATTTGTGTATTTTTTGTTGAAACGGAATGATTTCTGTAATTTGGTAGAGCGGTGTATGTATTGTTTGAATTTTTTTTTCCTTTGATGATGATGAAACGCTGACAGGGAAAAAGGTTTGTTTAGTGATGAAGAGATTAGGAAGAGGAGGGATTTCTTGTTCGTGAATTCTTCGTTTGGGTGTGAATTGTGTAATTTGGGAGAGTGAATTCTAAATTTTGGGGTGAGAATTGTGTAATTCAGGGGGTGTGAATTCTGAAAATGGTGTTGCAGAGAGGAGCCCAAAAAATTCACCCCCAAAGAATTCTCATCAATAATCCACACCCTTAGGAATTCACACAAAAGTATTCACAGTTTCACACCAAGAATTTACTCTTTTTGAAAAATTATGTGACTAAGGTTACGATTACCGGCTGCAAAGAGGTGTGAATTTTGTAAAATGGTGTGAATTCGGAAAGTGTGGATTTTAAGGGTGTGAATTCTGAAAATGGCCCCTCAAGAATTCACACCCACAAGAATTCACTCCCTCCAAGAATGAAACGGCCTTGAATAGTGCAAAAATGTGTGAATTTTTGCAAAAAAGTGTGAATTCGGGGGGGGGGGGGGGGGAATTTGCAAACGGGTGTGAATTCTGAAAATGGCTGTGAATTCTGTAGGGTGTGAATTCTGCAAATGGGTGTGAATTCTCGGGGGGTTTGAATTCTTCTAAGAGGTGTGAATTCTTCGAAGGTGTGTGAATTCTCGAGGGTGTGAATTCTTCTGAGATGTGTGAATTCTTAGGGTGTAAATTTTGGGGGTGTGAATTCTTGCAAAGAGGTGTGAACTCTGCAAATGGGTGTGAATTCTCGGGGGGTGTGAATTCTTCCGGGGGGTGTGAATTCTTAAGGATGTGAATTCTTGGAGGTGTGAATTCTTCGAATGTGTGAATTCTCGAGGGTGTGAATTCTGTGGGGGTGTGAATTCTTCAAAGGGGTGTGAATTCTGTGGGTGCTGAAAAGTGAAAAGGGCAAAATAGTAAAAGCATATTTAAAAAGGGCCTAGATGGGATAGAACTTATAAAAGGGGGTTTGCATGGAACCCACACACAAAACTAGGACCGGCCAGGAATTTCCTGTTAAACTAAGGTCTTGTTAACTTCCGCTTAATAGGCATAGAATAATGGGCAATTTAGCCGTAGGTCCAATATGGCATTTTCATAAGTCCGTGAGTCCAGTGAAAACATTTGTAAGGTTTCCAGTCCACTGCACCTCCCACAATACAAAAATACCCCTCACTTGCGAATGAAAGGACACGCTACAACGACGAAGATCTCTTCGTCTGAGGTCCGCCGGCCGCCTCCAACTCTGCCGCTGACCAGATCTCTGGTATCACGTCGTCCATGTACGACGCCTTAATCTTCTCTAAAATGTCAGGCAAAAGCTTCTCGGTGAATTGATGGGGTGGTTGTTCAATTTTGTCGGCCATGGATGTAGTTGGAGAGAAAGGAACTTGATATTTGTAGAGAGAGAAGAAAATATCGTAACAGATCTCAGAGAGAGAGAGAGGCACTTGACATTTCTTTATCATTGTTTTGGACTTTGTGGCATTAAATTGACTGGTGGTTTCAGAAAAAATAAATTTGAAAAAAGTGTCTTGGTTTATGTAATAATATTAAAAACGATTGTGGAATGTGTGTTGTGTAGATGTCAAAAATATTTCTTTTTGGGATTTTGATTTTCGCGCTCTACTTTTTATTAATGGCGCTCTACTTTGTTCATGTTAAAAGTGAAGAGCCATCAATGAAAATTGGAGTGCGAAAATCAGTTTCCTTATTTTTGGTTATATATATTTTAGTAATCGACAACATTTTGTTAGTCTAGTTGGCTCAAGAAAGTGTAATTATTTTCACAGATAACTAGATCTGTATATTTTTTTGGCAAGGTATAGAGAATATTATTTGACAAATTCATTATATGTGTTAACTATTATCCATATCTTTTAAACAAAATAACTAATAATGTTATCTTTGTCAATATATTCTACTCCTCTCAAAAATAAATTTACAAATACTATTATCTGTGTTAATCAATTCTCTGTATCTTCTAAAATAGTAACACATAAATGACATAATGTTATAGGTGCCAATTTATTAATGGTTTTACTAGTTTTTAAGGTATTAATTAGTAAAAGGGTGATTTGGCCAAAGGTCCACAATTACATTTTCACATCTATATAATTATAATAAAATTAACAGATGTGGTTATCTGCCCAAATCTATACTATTTATTATACCAAAAATGTCAACAAATAATGTTATATCTATGAATTTTGTGTTCTATATAATTGCATTACACCAACAGATGTGGTTATTTGTTTAAATCTATACTGTTTATTATTCCAAAAAAATCAACAGATAACGTTATCTCTTTGAAATATAAATAGTATCTACAAAATTTGTATTCTATATAACTGCATTAAACCAACATATGTGGTTATTTGTTCAAATCTATATTGTTTATTATTAACCTTATTTGTTAGACTTTTTGGAATAAAATACATGGTAGTATATATTTGGACAGATAAGCACATCTGTTAATTTTTAGGCTAGTGATATTGCCACACCAAAAATACACTTGCAGGGTGTGACAATATCATTTTCCTAATTTTATTGCAATTATAAAGAGTATAAATTGAACAGATAACCCTATCTGGAATAATAGAGTAGTGATTTGGACAAATAACTATATTTGTTAGTTTTACTGCAATTGTACAAAGTACAAATTTGAACAAATAACCCTATATTTTTTTGTTGCCACAGCGATATGCATCAGCGAAGGTTAGTGGGGGTGTTAGAGTTAGCACGGGGAGACCAGAAGCTATCCATAGCCCTGGCGCCCTAAAGGGCCTGCCCCCTGTGGGGCTCGAACCCAAGACCTTCCACAAAGGAAAGGCAATGACTTACCAACTGCACTAAGCAGTGGTTGTCACAAATAACCCTATTTGAAATACAGTAATAAAGAGTATTGACCAGAGAGATAACCACATCTGGTAAAAGTTACTCCGTACTTGGCTCACTGCTGCTTCTTTCCCGACCACACTGGATCATTTCCTGACCCAATTCTGGACACTGAACCTTTTCTTCTCCCACTTTGTTTTACTCGGAGAAAAAGATAGCCCCTCTCTCTCTCTCTCTCTCTCTCTCTCTCTCTCTCTCTCTCTCTCTCTCACCCACCCACCATCTCCCATGGCGTCAAGCAGTACAAACAGCAACCGGTGACGGAGATCAAAAGTTTGCACGCGATGATGATGATGGTCCGATTATGAGACGGTGGATGGTCAAATCTAGTGGTGGATAAAATTACACGTCAAATTTTTTAGAAAATTGTCGCTCTTTCACAAATCTGAAGGCTGTTTTGTTGCTTCTAACTTTGTGCTCTTGTATGAAAAAAACTTTCAATTTTGTTGTAGTTATTTAATGAATTAATCCACGGCAACATGCTTGGTACTTTTTTGTGCAAAATGCAATTTTGTTGTAATAGTTGTCTTTTTCGGCGTCGGAGATAGGTTCTCTTTTCCGGCATTGGAGATGAGTTCTCTTTGCCGGCGCCGGAGTATTGGTCGTCGTGGTCGAGCGTGAGTAGAAAGCCGCGAGAAGTCAAAGGGAGAGCATTATTGTCTCATTAAAATAAAAGGTGGACCTCAGACCTTACAAAAAGTGTAAAACTGGACCCGACACCTTACTAAATAAACAGGTGGATTAAATGTATATTTGGGCCTGTTTCTTTGGACCCACGGCCAATTTTCTGTAGAAATATGCAAAAATAGAGTATACTAGGGCGCTTGAGAGAATCATGCCGAAGGAACTCAACAAAATGACCCCGTAACTTACGGAGAAACGGATATAATGCCAAACAAGCTCGAATATTATTCAAAAAAAAAAATTTGTTTGAAACCTACTTGTTTCTCTCATGCCGTTCACTTGTCAGGCTTGCAGAGAGGAAAGCTTGTGCCTCATCAAACGTTTCTCAACTTTCAATTCAACTTATTTCATCCCTAAACCATCTCATTTAATCCTTTGGCGTTTGATCAACAATATGATCCTCAATATGGGCAAAAATTGTTTTAAGTGACATCATGAGACTTTAGCTAGACCAATTCATGGAATTTTCAACAATTAATCATCTAACTTGGTCCAAGAACTTTATTCTCAATTCTCATGACAACAAAATATTCAAACGTAATATTTTGCAGTCACTTTTGATTTTCAATTTGATGAGCCAAGTCTCTTTGGCAATTGGGCTTAACAGGTTTTAAATAAGATGAACCAATTACATCTTGTCATAATTGGTTCAAATAAGACGAACCAATTTCGAGGTTCAAATAAGATGGTCGAGGGACGAAAGTGGTTCAATTGATAGTTGATGGATTACAATTGAAGAACAATAAATTGAAAGACGTATCAAGAAAGAGAATCTTATGAAAGCAAAATGCTAGACGGAAGTTGATGGAACAGTGGAATCTCGTGTTAAAATCAGGGATCTCGATCGATTCGAGAAATTTTTAGGTGCGGAGCGGGTATCATGTGGTGGTATCCATCGGCGATCTTAACTGTTCAAACGTGTCCATATTTTATTCCCTCTCTCTCTCTCTCTCCTCTTTTTCTCTCTTTAAAATTCGGACCGTCCAAAACACGTTTGAACGGTTGGAATCGCCGACGAAATACTATGTGTGTGGTACAGGCCCGGCACCAAAAACTTCTCGATTCGGCGGGTCCTATTTGATTCATTATTCTTGTGGACCACAAGATTGACAGACAAATGAAAGCAGTTGTTATTTAGGAAAGGAAAAGTGTGTAGGGTTCTCGTTAGAATCCTCACACACATAACATATATTTATATTCGAGAGAGGAGTTTACATTAAGTCAAATAGGCGATGTGGGACAAACCCCCACTCACCTAATACTACACACTCTAACACTCCCCCTCAAGCTGGAGAATAAATATCACAAAGTCCCAGCTTGTTACATAACAACTCTAACCGTGGTTTAAATAATGACTTAGTAAACAAATCAGCTAACTGAGCGCCTGTAGACACATACGGAGTAGCTATCACACCCTCGGTCAACTTCTCTCGCACTAAATGACAATCAACTTCAATATGCTTAGTCCTCTCATGAAACACCGGATTGGATGCAATATGAATAGCTGCTTGATTATCACAATACAAAGGCATGGGCAACTTCACATTGAACCCTATCTCTTCGAGGAACGATCGCAACCATACAATCTCACACGTTGTATGTGCCATTGCTCTATACTCCGCTTCTGCACTAGATCGAGCAACCACTGTTTGCTTCTTACTCCTCCAATTAACGAGATTTCCACCTAAAAAGACACAATAACCCGTAGTGGATCTCCTATCAGACGGTCCTCCGGCCCAATCGGAATCGGTGAACGCCTCAACTCGTAAATGCCCATTAGCTCGATAAAACAGCCCACGCCCCGGATGTGACTTAAGATACTTCACAATCCGGAGAACTGCCTCCCAATGTGGAAGACGAGGAGCTGCCATGAACTGACTCACCATACTGACTGCAAATGAGATATCGGGACGTGTAATAGTAAGATAATTTAGTTTACCAACCAACCTACGATATTGATCAGGACTAGTAAGTAGCTCCCCCTGGTCAACACACAATTTGACATTGGGATCCATAGGAGTCTCAACAGGCCTCGTTCCCAACATTCCTGTTTCCTCAAGAATATCCAACACATATTTCCTTTGCGATAAACTGATACCTTCTTTGGATCGTGCTACCTCGATACCTAAGAAGTATCGTAGTTTGCCCAAATCCTTTGTCTGAAACTGCTGATGTAAGAAGGATTTGAGTTCATCGATACCTTGCTGGTCATCACCTGTAATAATAATGTCATCCACATAAACAATCAACAGTACTTTCCCGCGATCAGATGTGAGGGAGAACACAGAATGATCAAACTGACTGCGTCGCATACCAAACTTCATAATTGCATCACTAAATTTACCAAACCAGGCTCTAGGTGACTGCTTAAGACCATACAAGGCTTTACGAAGACGACATACCTGATGACTCTCCCCCTGAGCAACAAACCCAGGTGGTTGCTCCATGTAGACTTCCTCCTGGAGATCCCCATGGAGAAAGGCATTTTTTACATCTAGCTGGAACAATGGCCAACCAAGATTGGCAGCAAGAGAGATAAAGATCCGTACGGAACCCAATTTGGCAACGGGAGAAAAAGTCTCAGAATAATCCACACCATAGGTCTGAGTGTATCCCTTTGCAACAAGGCGAGCTTTATAGCGCTCAACAGTACCGTCGGGAAGATATTTGACAGTGTATACCCACCGACAACCAACGGTGGTTTTACCAGCCGGAAGAGGAACCAGGTCCCAGGTACCATTGTGATGAAGAGCAGTCATTTCATCCTCCATAGCTGTCCGCCACTCAGACATAGATAAAGCCTCCTGAACAGTGTTAGGAACAGAAATAGAAGAAACAATAGTGGTAAAAGCACGAAGGGACGGAGAGAGATGAGAATAAGAGACAAAACGATCAATAGGATGAGAAGTACTCGAAGAGGTAGAGAGACTATACTTTACCGGAGGGCGACGATTGTCACGGACAGGATATCGACGAGCATGGGGATCTGGCGACGGGGGGGGGGGGGAGACGACGGGCGGGGTGGAGACGGAGGTGCAGCCGGAGGTGGGCCTGCTGGGGGATGTGCCTGCTCAGTCTGAGGTGGGCCTGCCGGGGGTGTGGGAGGACCCGGTGGACGACGCACATATACCTGCAAGGGATTGGGAGGAGGGGGGAGCCAGATGGAACAGCTATGGGAAAAACAGTCTCAGATACAGGACTAGCAGGGTCGACGGACCCTGAATAAAATGGTAAGGACTCATTAAAAGTTACATCAGCACACACAAAATGACGCCGTAAGGATGGAGAATAACACTTATATCCTTTTTGAGTCCGTGAGTAACCAAGAAAGATGCACTTAATCGACCGTGGGTCAAGTTTACTACGATCAGGATCAAGGTCATGAACGTAACAGGTGCACCCAAACACTCGAGGTGGTAATAAGTGGAGAGGCCGCCCAGGATACAAGACCTCGTGAGGTGTCTGACCACTAAGCACCGTAGAAGGCATGCGATTAATTAAATGACAAGCAGTTAGGACAGCATCACTCCAATAGGACTTAGGAACATGCATTTGAAATAACAGGGCACGCATTACTTCCGATATATGTCGAATCTTGCGTTCGGCAACCCCATTTTGTTGTGGGGTCCGTGCACAAGCTGACTGGTGAATAATACCTTGTTCATCAAAAAACTGAGAAAGAACACCATGAAAATATTCGCGTGCATTATCAGAACGAAAAATACGGATGCAAGTATCAAACTGAGTCTTTATTTCATTAAAGAATGATAGAAAAACAGACTTTAACTCAGATCTTTCCTTCATAAGATAAAGATATGTAATACGGGAAAAATCATCAACAAAAATGACATAATAATGAAATCCAAAGACACTGGGAACGTGGATAGGCCCCCAAATATCAGAGTGAACTAACTGAAATGGTCTAGACACACGACGCTCTACTCTGGGAGAAAAGGGTACACGGTGGTGTTTACTGAATTCACACACTTCACAAGGTAATTCTCGAAGGCAACGATAAGCTGGCACTAAGCGTTTTAAACTCTGAAGTGAAGGGTGACCAAGGCGGCAGTGTTGTTGATAAGGAGTTGCAGAGGTCCGAAGAGCAACAAACTGAGAAGGCACACCATCCAGTAGGTAGTACAAGCCACCACGCTCAACACCGCCACCAATCTTCCTCCCCGTTGCGAGATCCTGAAACAAACAACCATGAGGAAGAAATGTGACGGAACAGTTTAAGGATTTCGTAAGTTTACTGATGGACAACAGATTAAAAGGTAAGCGAGGAACATGTAAGACAGACTGTAAAGTAAGGAGGGGAGTAACAGGAACAGAACCCAAACCAGTCGCAGGAGTGTTAGAACCATCGGCTAATCGAACATGGGAATGGGTACCAACAGACTGATAATTAGAAAAAATGGTAGAAATACCAGTCATATGATCTGTGGTGCCAGAATCAATGACCCAAGTGCTGTGAGAAGAGGAAGACGCAGCACAAGCAAGAGAAGGACCTGTCTGAGCCAGCGTAGCAGTGGAGGATGAACCTGCAAGGGAAGACTGAAGGGACATGAAACGCTGGTACTCTGCTGCTGGGATAGTCACCATAGGATCTGTAGGTGGGTTAGCAATCTGCCCAATATCCTCAAAGGTAGCCACCTGGTGAGCCTGAGAAGGAAAACCATGAAGATCATAACAAGTATCCACTGTGTGATTTGTGCCCTCACAATGTGTACAAAACCTAGAACCATGACCACGACCACGGCCACCACCTCCTGTCGAGCGGCCACGACCAAACATACGACCCCCAGAATTAGTGAACCGCCCACCAAAGTCACCACGACCACTACGACCACTGAACCCAGAATCTCGGCCACGGCCACGAAATCCAGAAGCACGGCCACGACCATGGCCACTACTAACGGAGAACCCAGAACCCTCTGAACAACTAGAAGCCAAAGCTGAACGATCAGAAGATGGAGCGGTAGGTGGGATAGGAGTTGAGGCAGTCGACTGACGAAGACGGCTGAATACCTCGCCAAGAGAAGGGAGGTCTGGAGACCCCAGAATCTGCTTACTCACCGGCCCATAAAGTGATGAAGCACCTGACAAGAACCGAGTAACCCGCATACGCTGAAGCTGGCGGCGAATAATGTGAATATCAGTCGATAATGGCTCACACACATCCAGTTCATTACAAATGCGACTAAACTTCGCATAATAAGCCTCCAAAGATAAATCATCCTGAGAGACTGAAAAGAAGGACTGATGAAGATCATATATGCGATGGAGATTATTCACCCCAGAAAACAGCTCCTGAGCCTGGGTCCACACTTCCTTGGCTGTGTCACAAAACATCAATGTACTAGAAATCTGCTCCTCCATACTATTCCACAATTCTGTCCGAATACGAGCATCTACAGCCTGCCATGCCGCATATGTGGAAGAGGACACGGCAGGGGGATCATCAGTCAGATAGGAACGCTCTGACTCACCCAAATAATATACCTCAACAGCCTTAGCCCACAGTACATAATTCTTCCCATTTAATAGTGTAGAAGTAATTGGGCGCCGATCACGCGACCGAGAGGAGCTAGATGAACTACCAATAATAGTAGAAGTGGGTGTAGAACTCGAACCAGAACCAAACTTATTAGCATCAGACATCGTACCAAACAACGAAGAGGCTACACCCAATAAAAACTACTAATAACTCAACAATTACCAATACCAACTTCCAATCACTGCGCAAAACATGCCTCCAACAACGACGGAAAATAATAAACCCCAGACAACAACAACTCAACTACTAATAATAAGATAACATCAGCCAATACCATATCTTTACGAAGACATCACAGAATCTGGACAGTACCAATATAGCACAGGAGATAAGACGATAACCAGACCTTCAAAGGAGAACAATGGGCAGATCGGAAGGGCCACGAACTGCAGAACCACAAACAGAGTGGAAAAGACCAGAGACAGTCAGGTGGCGGGGCTCGACGGGGCCTGAAGGAGGCTCACCGGAGGGCGGCGAGGGCCGTCGGGGCCTGGAGAGGGATCGCCGGAGGGCGGCGAGGGCTGTCGGGGCCTGGAGAAGAGACGCCGGAGGGCGGCGAGGGCCGTCGTGGCCTGGAGAGGGATCGCCGGAGGGCGGCGAGGGCTGTCGGGGCCTGGAGAAGGGACGCCGGAGGGCGGCAATGGTCGGAGTGGCTCGGAGAAGGATCGCCGGAGGGCGGTGAGGGGCGTATGATGGGTTACGGTCGTTGGGTAAGGGAGATTGGGGATTATCGAGTACTGAGGGGAAAGTGAAAGTACTGTGGGTTGATAGTCAGAAGAAATTTCAAAAATTTCGGAGTGGGTCTGGACAAAGGATGTCAGCGGCAGTGGGAATGGGATGGACGACGGAGGGATTTTTTTTTTTTTTTTTTGTGTGGGCGGCAGTTGTAGAATTAGGGTTAGGTTAAGGGTGGCTCTGATACCATGTTATTTAGGAAAGGAAAAGTGTGTAGGGTTCTCGTTAGAATCCTCACACACATAACATATATTTATATTCGAGAGAGGAGTTTACATTAAGTCAAATAGGCGATGTGGGACAAACCCCCACTCACCTAATACTACACACTCTAACAGCAGTCATCAGTTGCGACTTGTGAACAACTTTTCTTTTGCATTTGTGGCGGTGGGCTAAGGTTTTGGATTCTGGAATATTTTGTTCCAGAGTACTTCAGGCTTAGTCACATACTATGATCTTTCAAATTTTCTGCATTTCACCCGTTCAATTTTTGTACTGCGCTTGCAATCTCAATCTCTGTTCTCACGGATTGTAGTAATTTAAGATATGCTTGCGCTCACGCATCCGCACTCACCCGCTCACAGATTATGTGACTTATCTTCTGGGGTCTTGGGATCCAATTACTACTGTTTGTTGAATTATGGGACGTCGCTTGAATGTTCGATTTCAGCAGACATGCGATTGTATATATCGAAAGATAAATTGCGATGCAATTTAGTTTAGAGTCAATCAATCTTACATGATGTTCGAGATTTGAAAATACGTCGGTTTCACTTTGATAGATTGTTAAACTACTTTTGTTATATTTTGATGGGTAATCGATCTTGAAAAATGTATTTTGACTTATCCTTTTGACTATGACATGCAAGTATAGTGATAGTTATTTTTTTTACTTATTCGTTAGGTATAAAGAATAGAGTCATTTTTTTTCATTATGACTCGGCCCTGCAATTCTGAAAATCCTAGCTCCGCCACGGTACCGTGGCTTGCATAGTGCGTGAGGAGGAATTTGGGCTCCGAAACAGGGCCCATATATGATGAGTCAAAAATTGGACCACTGACCGTGCATGCATGCAAGAAACATGAAAGTGGTCATCCTCTGAGGCGCCACTCGTTTGTGTGCTTGGCCTTTCATGTGATACGTGGGGTATTTTTCACCTTTTGGGGTTTTCTTCCTGATATAAAACTGATACTCCTCCTGTTGAATGCAGCCCCTCACAACTTTCCTTAGCATTTGTGGTGGTGGGTTAGGTTTTGGATTCTTCGATTGTTTGGTACAGATTTCTACAACTCACAAATCAATTGTGATTTGCAAAATCTGGGTTGGTTTTGGATTTTTTGGCTTGCAAATCTATCTCTCTCCATTGAATCTGAGGAATTCAACTTGGGATTTTTGTTGGGTTTTGCAAGTGTTTGGTTGGTTTTCGGTTCTTTCTAATTTGGGTCTGAAAGTGTGAGGTTTTTGTGGGTTTTGTTTCCAGTTCTGCGAGATTTCTCTGTTTTTTTTTACTTATCTAGCATTTTGCTTATTTGAAGGCATTCATAGGAGTCCTTGTAAGAGGTATTGATCTCTCTCTCTCTCTCTCATACATGTGTGTGTGGATTTTAACTCTGATGTGTTCTCTTGAATTTACTTTTTTAGGGCTAATTAAAGATGAATTGCAATGGAAAGACCGCCTCAAGAATGGAATCAGGAACAGAAATTATTAATCTTACCCTACGAGGTTTGTCTTGACTGGAAAAACTCTTCCAACCTAAAATGAATTTAGTTTAGTATAAAATAGTTCGGACGATCCTACGAATCCAGATATTTATTTATTTTAATCTATTCTTAATTCTAACTGTTCAAAATCCTCTGTTTCCTTGAATATGCAAATTGATTTAGCATTCTAATAATCTGTGCCTTGTGCTGTACTTCGGTGGATGGATTGGAATTTCTAGATTCTGCTAATGTTTCGTTTCAGTCTCTTAGGGAACAGAAATGTTTCGGCCCCATGGAAATAAACATAATTTTGTTCGTAATACCCAACTGAGAACTTCAATCTGAGTACTAAGTTTTTGTTCCAAGTGAATATTGTCAAACTATTTGTGTAATGGCAGAATTGTGAACCTTAGATATTTGTTCTTTGTCTTGGAGGGTGGATTTTATATTCAGATTTTTGTTTCACATTGTGTATTTTAGAAGTTTGAAATTTGCTTTTAAATGAATAGTTTTTGGTTTTGTTTCCAGAAAAAATGGTGAACAGAACGGTGGATCTCCGGTCTGACACAGTGACCAAACCAACAGAATCTATGCGGATTGCAATGGCCAATGCTGAAGTTGATGATGATGTACTGGGTCATGACCCGACAGCCTTTCGCCTTGAAATGGAGGTGGCGAGAATTATGGGAAAAGAAGCAGGCCTTTTCGTTCCCTCTGGCACTATGGGTAACCTAATTAGCGTGCTTGTTCATTGTGAGATTAGGGGTAGCGAAGTCATTCTTGGTGACAATTCCCATATTCACATATACGAAAATGGAGGCATTTCAACAATTGGAGGTGTTCATCCAAGGACGGTAAAAAATAACCAAGATGGGTCAATGGATATTGATCTCATTGAAACTGCCATTAGAGACCGTAAAATGGACATTTGCTATCCCACTACCAGGCTTATCTGCTTGGAAAATACTCATGCAAAGTAAGTACTTGTGTTTCATTACATGATTCTTGTAGGTTCATGCTAAACGAGTTAAGCGTTAAGGTGGTGAAGAATGCCAAATAAGTTTAGTTTCAATACACAAATCACATAATTCCGTACACTGTTTTACACATATACCAAGGGTATCCCTGCCCATGGACTGCGGCGCTGCGGTTAGCATTTCCCTTTTCTATAGTATTCAATAGTACTTTGATTCCGATAAGCTGGAGGAAAAGGAAAAGAAACAAAGGGAAAATGGTATCCTTCCTCATATTTGGATAGTGGAGGCCAAAAAGCAATGAAAAAAGGATAAGAATGGTGACAATCTATCTCATGTTTGGAAAGGTGGTGATATTAAAGAAAAGAGTTTTAGGATGACTTGCTTCTTTTTGCTAGCTTTTCCCCTTTTCAAAGGCTGCAGATTCATTAGAACTTGGTGGATTGTGTGACCATATCCACTTTCATGATTAAACTAGTATACTTCATTACTTGGTAGGACCTCAATATGGGTCTCACAGTGGCTGAAAAAATCTTTTTTTGCTTGTTCTTCTGGGGATGAGGGGACCATTTATGGATATTCTGAAGTGGAGATATTCCTTTTCAATTTCATTTTGGATACTCCTCACTTTCCTATGAGGTGGTCAACTTTCTCGTCCTTCATTTTTATTGATCAAGCTGACATTATACTTGGGTTGAAAGGTTGGTTTTCTCTGCTACATGGCCCCCTGACGGTGTTCGCGGAATACATATATGCATAAGATTTTTTTTTCCTCTTTGGAAGATGCATGAAAACTGTATGATTTCAATAGCTCCTTTTTGAAGATTGCCAAATAGCCTACTATTCTTGTAAATTTAACTTTATAACCATCCATTAACTTGGGTAGAGTCGGTAGACTTAGATACATTTTTCTTTAAAATTGAGTTGTCATCTGGCACGATGTCATAGGGTCAAACCTGCTTACGGTCGTAGTCCTGTGAATTTGATGTCCTGTGAGAATCTCTTACGTTAAATCCTTTGTCTCTTGGTTAATAATCTTCCTCATCTTTACCACTTTCATGTTTGGGTTGTTTAAAGTTCTTTACAGAATTCCTTTACCAGTCATCGTCCACATTAGTTTTAGTTTTCAGTTTCTTGAGGGTAGTGGTAGGAGTGTACGCAGGGTGTAGCCAATAATTTAGTTAGTGGGGTCAAAACCTACAATCATAGGCGACTTATTTTTCTTAGATATTAATCATATAGAATGAATAAATTAAGAGGTTAATCATAGAGCAGATACGTAATAATCTATGTGATTTTGCTTTATAAGGTGACTAGGAGGACTTTCACAAAATGATGCATTATAGGCTCATTTGTAATGCTATTGAACCACAAGCAGAAGAGAGTGCTTGAGAATCTAGACTGTATTTGATGTTGGAAGCAAGTTGGGCAATTTATGAGTTTTTTGTGGGGTCAAAATGGCAAAATTTTGTTCCAAAATATAAAATGTCTTGGTGAGAAATTAAAGTGAGTGTGGTCAAGTGACCCCACTTGTATCACGATGTCGATGGCTCCGCCCTTGAATTACAAATGGATGTAAATCAAGTTGCATCGATGCCAATAGGATGTTTAAATTATGATTGCTACACCTCCATTATACAGGAAGAAAGTTAGGCCATTATTCGTTTCATGTTATTCTTTGGATTTATCTCATCTGAACTAGAGGTCTGTGTTTGACACCTATTTGATTATAAAAAAGGATTCAAGTCACGTGGGTAGCTTGATATACATTGGTGGGCCAATTCCTAAGAGTTTAAGCTTTCGGGATAATTGGTAATTGAACAGTCCCAATAGTAAATAAGGAGAAAAGGAAATTGATTCATTTTGCCCAAAGGAAACTGATTTCATGAGGGTAAGGAAAAACAGAATACGAATGTTCTACTTATCCATTCTCATTGAGTTTACAATGAAGAAGAGAAAAGCATTATTATCGTGTTCCTCTATTTAATTGATTCTTATTCCAATAACCTTTCACCACGAACACGATGTATAATTTTCTGGATAGTCAATGCAATGGCTGTCACATTTTGAAATTGATTTTACCAACAAAAAATTGGAAATCAACAAAATTCATTGCTGATATTTGAGGTAATATTTATGTCTCTCCTGCTTTTATTTGTTTTACCATTTCATTTGTCCTTCCTCTATGTAATGGATTGCTTACTTGTAGTATCTTACTAAATGCAGCTCTGGTGGTAGATGCCTTCCGGTAGAGTATATAGACAAAGTTGGAGAACTAGCAACAAAGTACGGGCTGAAACTTCACATCGACGGTGCCCGTATATTTCACGCATCAGTGGTGATTATTCGTTTTCCAAATTTTGCAGTTCTCTTTATATTATCTGCAATGCTTTGTAGGATTAGAGATTTTAACGAGAATGTGGCTTGTAGAAATGGATTTAAGTGGCATATGCTCTACTAGCACACTTGATTAGTAAATGCATATATGCAAGCTATCTGAGTTTTTTACTTCATTAAATTTGTTTTCCAGGCACTTGGAGTTCCTGTTCACAGGCTTGTGCAAGCAGCTGATTCAGTTTCGGTAGGATTGCATGGCGTTCAGCATTCTGAGTTATCTTTGTCTCGCTAACTCTTTAGCTTTTGGATTTTCTCTTTTTCTCATTGTTCAAACACTCAGTGCTTAAAGCGAATTTGCAGAATCAATCCATAATTTTACAAAATCAGACGATACAATGTGGCATATTTACATCCTATCTATTTTATTATCGGTGCCATACTTTACATTGATCTCCACTGTCTCTTCTTTTTTTAATATTAATCCCAAAATCCTGCTATCCAGGTCTGTCTATCTAAAGGTCTGGGTGCTCCGGTGGGAACTGTCATTGTTGGTTCAAAAGGCTTTATCGCAAGGGTATGGCAGATATTTTTGCAAACTGTTAGGTTTCTAGTTTGTCTAAGAACAGAAACTTGATACCTAGCTCTTATGTGGTTTACCAGGCAAAGACTCTCAGGAAGACCTTAGGTGGTGGGATGAGACAAGTCGGCGTCCTGTGTGCCGCTGCTTTAGTTGGACTGCAAGAGAATGTTGCAAAGCTTGAGCGTGATCACAAAAATGCTAAGACTTTAGCCGGTACATTTCCAAATATTTTTTGTACATAATAACGTAACACTTATTTGCTTATAGGAAATATCATTGTCTTGCCTCATGGTCTTGTCAATTAGATGTTGGTCTCGACTAATGGCAACGGAAAATTCCGTTCTCATGTACCAGTTCATATTCCGTGACGTTGGTCATTATTTCAATGGACAGCTTCACTCGCCAACTTTACTCGCATGTATTCAGACACCCACACTTTCGTGCATATATGCCATGGCTATGTTTCTCTTGCACATTTTTATGGATCTGTTTTCCAGAGGGACTGAATAAAATCAAAGGACTAAAGGTGGATGTCGCTGCAGTGGAGACTAACATAGTGAGTGCTGTAATTATCAATGTTCTAGAATATTATGTTGATTTTTTAATAAAATCCCCCCTTCATACCGGGTTTTGGTTAATAGCTTATCTCATTTGCTAATCTAGCATGGAGTCAGATAAGTTTCAACTATTATACCTAGTTGAATTGGTCTTCGCAGTGCCTTGCCTTAATGAGATCATTTTTTCAATTTGAAAATTCTCGTTTAATCTCCATTATTATAAAGAAAAGGGAAAGGAAACCATTGCAGCAGCAGTTAATAGTTCTCCATACTTCTGTTTTAGCTTATATCAATCTGTGATATACTTTAAGCTGTTTGTGCTTACTTGGGTCAAATTTGAGTGTTCCTGTCATAGAACATAATCGACTTCCGAACTCACTTTCCTTTTCTTATGAGCAGGTATATTTTGATATTTTAAAGAATGCGTATGTCTCAGCTGAAAAACTCTGCAACAATTTGGAAGAACGCGGCATACTTGTGATGTCATTGAACTCATCCAGGTGTGTTTAAGCCTTTGGACAAAGTACTAATTTACTTATTTGAATGTTCTATCTAACTTATACTAGGATTATAAAAAGTGTGGCTATCCATATTTAGTTAGCTAGTATGCTGATACTTTAATAGCGTCTAGGGTTAATTGTTCTTGTACCCTTCCAATTTTTCTCAAATTTCACTTTGGTCATCATGGTTCCTACTGTGACTGTCAAAATCTTGCAGTTTTCAGTCAAGTTTTTTTTTGAATTACCAACCTGACAACATTTCATCAACTTCATTATGGAAGATAGGCAGATATGGATTACGTCACTATCAATTCAAATCTCGGGACTAACGTGATCCATGAGAGAAATCTGAAGGGATATAGTGCCACCATATTAGGCCATGTGACAGCCACCTTCCGAATCCCTGCAAATTATCGACACTAATTGGAGAGTCGACGTTGTAACTTGGCCAAAATTGGTGGGATTTGACTGAGACAATTAAAAATTTAGATGAATTGAGATTTGAGGTAGCAAGGGTGCAAAGCGCAATTCTCTGACTTTTTGCCAAGAGAGAGTTTTTCTACATATATCTTTACCTATTTGCTCAATCATTCTTGATTGCGTATATGTCACGTCATTTAAATTAAGACCTGTACATTCATCGAACCAACAGAGTAGATTGGAAAATCTCCCGGTCCTGCAACATTCCTCATCTGATTGGCATGATTTTTATTGGACGTATGAAATTGCTTCAAAATTCATTTCAGACACCCCTTTTTTCCAAATCAAAGCACTCTATAGTCTCGATTCGGCTTAGTTTATTTAGTTTGCAAAAAGAAAACACCAATTACATAATAGAAGTGATTCATCCCTGCTGGGAGGAATAGTTCTAGTTAGACTGCCGGGATGAGAAGGAGGACTTCTCCCGAAATGCCATTCAGATGGATAAGAAGGAGCGGGACCTTCAACCACCAAACTGACATCAACCTCAAGGAAGAGCTGCTATTCATGTGATTAAGGTTTGGACTCTAACCTCACCGAGCCCAGGTGGAAGGGGTCAGCTGCCATCAAGATGATCCCGTCGTGACTTCAACCTCAAGCGCGCCCAAGGTTAAGGATTAAGCGCACCCTTATGTCAGGGGTCCAAGGTCACCTAGTCTGGAGTTCGTAGACTCGACAAGTCGCTCATAGAATGCTGACTACACTACACAACATAAAAGGCTACTACCATTTACCAGGACCTTTATACAAGGAAAAACTAGCTTCTGAAGTCCCTCTGTTTCATTCTCTGCCTAGGTATTTTACCTTCTTTTCACAAGAAACTAGTCACTGCAAGCATATGGTTTGAATGTGGAACTTATTTCTCAAAAATGCTACATGATTGTATGAAACTTCTGATTTTTGGGGAAACCACCTGGAACCGATGTACAAACACTCCCAAAAAATAGCTGATAGGAAATTAAGAGGAGATAGATGCTTAGTAAAACAGAGCAACCTTTTGACAAGTGTCCATTCCTCGATACATGTGGAAGTTTTATTCAGGAAAAGTACTCCTAAAATTTATATGTAAGTTTGCATCACAAATATTCATGTGTTGGTTTTCAATTCCGAAATACTACCATCATACTCTTTCTCTGGGAGTTGCATGTTAGCTTCTTATTGTTTCTAGTCACCCCTTCCCATCTCCATTATGTTGAAAATGGAGTTATTGACCGGAATCTCCAAGCTTCGCCTAATATGTCATTTTGGCCTCCACCGATTATTACATGAGGCCAACTTTTCTCCAGTTCGGAGCGAACACTGGACTGAATCCGTGGGCCTACCATGGGGCCCACTTGGATGATCCGATTTGCTTGTTCGTAGGTCTCTGTATGTAGATCAGCAATGAGATAAATCAAATAGATCCGCCAGTACGCTTTCAGGATAACCATAGTGCCCGCCAGCACAGCCTTATGTGGTTCATTCAGTGTCGACTTCTTGATATCCAAAACGTTGATGTTGGTTTTATATGGTTGCAGGGTTAGGGTTGTAGTTCACCATCAAATTTCAACGACCGATGTGCAATACACCTTGTCATGCATTAAGGTAATGAATTACCGAAGCCGAACTCCCATATTAATTCTTGCTTACTCATAAAAACCGGCACCTCACATTCATCTTCTTCGGATGCTGCAGGAAGCCATGACTGGAGTCCCAGATGAAAATGGTTGCAAGTGAGAATGTAACTTATTCTTTGTTATCATTTCAATCTCTGGTAAAGATGTTCAAGCTTTCAGTGATATTCTCTCCGTTAAACGGTCGTAAACTTGATTATAAGCTTCCAAATGTCGGTGGATTGAGAAGCTGTTGATTGAAATTCGGGTTTTTTCGTGAAGCCTATATTGTACGTGTGTTTGGTATGTTGCATGTTTGGGAAATAAGGCCTTCGTTTTCTATTTGTGTGTGTTGTGAACCCTCCAAAATGTGGTATCAGAGCCACACCGCGCCTCTCTTCTGCTGCCCGGAAAGCAAAGTCCCTGCCCGGCAACCCACTCGATGTGCAAAAAATTATTCAATACCCCTCGGGCACCAGCCACATAGTACCCCAAGGGCACTGATTTATCCCACCCGACTCGTTATGAACCGACACTCCACCATAGATCAGAATCTGATTGAAGGATTCATCCCAACCCAGATCTGATCTGGTCGGTCTGGTTGAGCTCCAGCCTAGATCCCAATCGGATTCAAAGGTCCTATCCAACCCAAATCTGACCGGTCTGGATCAATTTTTTTGGCTTGGTTCAGCTCAGTTTTTGGACAATTTTGACAAGTTCAAAAGAATTCCTAAATAAACTACCTTTTCCAGATGCATCTCAGGTTTGATTGTATTTATCAGCAACTGTTAAGGTTAAATCACGTCACGCGTAATCATGGAAAAGATGATGTTGAGACTAAATTTTGTCACATGTAATTGTGGAAAAGACAATGGGGAACTGTATAGGTTGAGATAACGGACAAGATGATCCAGAGCACCCCAAATTGTGGAAAAGATAATGGGGGACTGTATAGGTTGAGATAACGAACAAGATGATCCAGAGCACCCCGTATTATTGGGAAAAAAAAGTTACAGTAAATGCTATTGGGAAAAAAAAGTTACAGTAAATGCTATAGTACCCAATTGTATTCGCCGCAAAAGTTAGAAATCACCTTTTAATACCTTGAACTCCTGGAAGCTCCCACCCAACTTCTCCAAAATCATTTTTAGATGAAGGAAATTTAAAATTTTCGATTCTTCTTGTCGAGACGAACCGATAATATAGAAAAATTTGGCGCGAAATTAATAAACACAAAAAAATTGGAATAATAACAAATCAAAAAAATTGTACTCAATTTAAATATTTTTTCCTTCATCTTCACCTTTTAAGGCATCTTTTGTGTGAGTCAACTTTACTGTTAGTAACTTTTTTATTCTGGACCAACAAGCTCTTAATTTCTCTTGATGAGAGACATTAAAAAAGATTAAAAAAAAAGTTTGGATTGGCTTCCAAAATATCAGGAAAATATAGTAAAAAAAAGTAGTTAGAAAACTATATTTTTAATTTAATTTCGTCCTTTTTTAGTTAATGGCCAATTTCATAATTTTTTCATATCTTTGTTTATCAAGGCGAATTAAAAAAAAATTGATCTAAAAGACAAAAAATCTATTAAAATAAAATAGCAAACCATTTTGCTTTGGAGGGCCAAACTCATGCCTAACTTTTAGAAGCTTTTTGGCACTGTCTTTTTTGGTTATTTTCTTCTAATTTTTACAAGATTCGAGTCAAATTTTTACATTGTATTTTCCGTCTCGACTAGAAAAATTGAAAAAACATACTAACATAGATCAAAGTTGAAAATAATTCATATAAGATGACAAAAGAGATATTTAAAGTCATTGATTTTTTTAAAACTTTGATCTATGTAAAATAACTATCCCAAATTTTAATCTCGAAAAGAAAAATATAATATAAAAATCTAACCCAAATTTTATACTAAAAGAAAAACAATTATAAAAAAGAATGTTACGTGCACAACGGTTGTGCAACAAAATGTGGCACAACTTTGCATCTCAACCGTCCAAAAATATTTTTGACAGTTCAGATTTTAAAAAAACTTTTCCAGAAGAGAAATTGAGTGAATCTTGACCATTAATTACAATAATGAACGATAAGCGATCGATTGTGTTCCTCTATCTCGTTGTGCACATAGCATTTTTTATTAAAAAAAACCATGCCAAAAAATCCTTACAAAGTTAGGCAAAGAGGCCTTCAAACAGACGTGGTGCAGCCTAGACAACAACATCGTGTGGTCGATTGTTTACGCAGTTTAATAATATTCCCCCGGAATATGTCTTCGTTCGAAGATGAAAAAAACCCTAACGCACACAGCCGTACACAGGCGAGTTCACTGTTCGGCGTAATATCCAAACCCGAATTCAAGAATTTGATTCCAAATCTATCAGAACCCAATAGGCCAATACCCATTACTAGGTTCTCTTAATCTCCAAGATTTCAGCAACAATAGCTTCTCATCATTATCTCCCATAGATCAATGACTCTCTGCTTGAGAGCTTCAAAATCCATAGCCAAATGTAGCAGTAGAAGAAACTTAGATTCATTCAAGGTACGCCTCATTTTTTCATTCTCTTTTCATCGAACTGCCCGCGCCTCTCACGACGGTGATAACAACAGCATTCCAATCACAAAAACATACCCAGATAGCCATTTTGGCTATTTAATACTCAAAACGGTGGAAAAGATGCCCTGGGCTTTTGGCAGCAAGGACTGGGTTTTTTACACGAGTCCTCAGGTAAGGGCAGTGGTTTTTGAACCCGAGTTGTTAATAAGAGTGCTTGATTCGATACGCGGGGAAGCAAGAGTGGCGTTTCGGTTCTTCCTGTGGGCAGAAGCTCAACCGGGTTTTAACCGGTCGGGATACGCTTTTTGTACCATGCTTGAGATTCTTGTTCAGAGTAATTTGATGGGTCGGACTTATTCCTTGATGAGGAGGATAATAAGTTTGGATTTGGTTGATGTTGTGGATGTTTTGATAGATGGGTATGTGAATAAGGAGGTTTCAATTAAGTTACTCGATATTTTATTGGGGTTGTATATTAGAAACTCGATGGTCAAGCATTGTTTGTCGGTTTTCAATAAGATGATAAGGAATGGGTTCTTGCCGGATGTGAAAGTTTGTAATAGAATCCTTAGGATGCTTAGGGACCGGGATTTAGATGATAAAGCAAGGGAAGTGTACAGAACGATGGGCGAATTTGGGATTAAGCCGAGCATTGTCACATATAATACATTATTGTATTCATTTTGTAAGGAAGGTAAAGTGCAACAAGCGCTGGACCTTTTAAACGAAATGCAAAGAAGTGGTTGTGCTCCTAATGATGTTACATATAACGTGTTGATCAGTGGGTTGTCAAAGAAAGGGGAACTTGACCGTGCCAAAAATTTGATTGAGGAGATGCTTAACTGGGGATTGAAAGTTTCAGCTTACACTTATAACCCTCTGATTTGTGGGTATTGTAGGAATGGATTGCTTGTTGAAGCATTGGCACTCGAGAACGAGATGGTAATTCAAGGAGTTCCCTCAACAGTCTACACTTACAATGTATTTATGTATGGTTTCTGTCAGTGGGGAAGAATGACTGAAGCTAGACAAAGGTTTTGTGATATGATGAGCAAAGACTTGTCACCTGATATAGTGTCCTACAACACTTTGATATATGGTTACTGTCAGCTGGGGAACATTAGTGAGGCTCTTCTATTGCTATACAAATTAGAAGGCAGAAACCTCTACCCCAATGTCATTACCTATAATACTGTTATAGATGGCCTTTGTAGATGGGGGGAATTGAATGATGCGAAGAAGCTTATAGAAGAAATGACGAGTCATGGGATTCTTCCTGATGTTTTTACATATACGATTCTAGTAAATGGTTCTTTCAGGGCTGGTAATTTACAGATGGCTAAGGAATTCTTTGACGAAATGTTGAATGAAGGTTTGAAGCCGGACCACTTCGCTTATACAACCTGCATAGCAGGGAAACTTAAGCTTGGGAATACACCGGAAGCATTCAGCCTTCAAGAAGAAATGTTAGCGAAGGGTTTTCCCCCTAACTTGATTACTTATAACATTATCCTGGATGGGTTGTGTAAATTGGGCAATTTGCAAGAAGCATTTGAATTGTTGCAAAACATGGTTCGCGATGGTCTCGTTCCTGATCACATAACATATACCAGCATCATTCATGGTCACTTGGAAGTTGGGCATCTCAGGAAAGCAAGGGAGTTATTCAACGAGATGCTGAGTAAAGGCTTATCGCCTTCGGTAGTGACGTTCACTATGTTAATTCATGCTCATATTGGAAGTGGGAGGCTAGAACTGGCTTTCATGTATTTCTGTGAGATGCAAGAAAAGGGTGTTATGCCCAATGTGATCACCTACAATGTGCTGATAAATGGTCTTTGCAAATTGAGAAGAATGGATCAGGCCTACAGATATGTGGATGAGATGGAAACTCAGGGAATACCCCCTAATAAGTACACCTACACTATATTAATAAATGAGAACTGTGATTTGGGTAATTGGCATGAGGCTTTGAGATTGTACAAGGAGATGCTAGATAATGGGATTCAGCCTGATTCTTGTACGCATAGTGCATTGTTTAAGAACCTAGGCAAGGACTATATGTCGCATGCAGCTCAGAACCTTGAGTATATAATACTGGAGAACGAAGAAAATGCCAAAGTGAAGACTTAATAAGACACAGGAGAGCGTTTTGGATACCATAGATATTGGTAACATCGTGGCATATTCTCATGCTAGCACTCATTGCTCTGGAAGCTCCAGGGAAGATTCCCGTGGGTGACTTTTCTGGTAAGATTTGGGAAGCTGGAAAGATTTAAACTTACTAATTCAAAGCACCTTCTTACCGTTTCTTTTGGCCTTAAAACAAACTCCTTCACTTTCTAGGCTTGTGCTGCAAATGGGGGATTTTTGGGCAACTCCAAAGGTCAATAAATCAATCCTTGCCTCAGTTTTGCATCTCAGACACATCTAAGTAAAAGGGGAATGCAGCCTCGGATTGGACCTTTGATTATTAATTGCAGAGGCCATATGTTGCAGAAATCAAGACAGGTGTGCAGATGAAATTTTTGCTGTAAAGTATATCAAAATAAATATTGTATCTTCATTCATTGCTTCTTATTTTCTGATATTTTTATTTGTTTATTTTCTCCTATTTTATCTACTTGTCTTTGGTTTGTTGGTGTTTGGGGAGTGGGAAGGTATTTCGTGACATATAATTTTAGCTGATAATTTTGTAGTCCTGGTAAATAAATGAACAAATAAAAAAGTACTCTATTCCAGCAAGGTATGTGTAATCATTTGACTTGTTATTCGTTTGGTAGATCAATATGTGGTGTTGTAAATTCCATAAAGATCAGTGATCCTTTGCTTTCTTATGTTTCAGAATGTTGCAGGCAATCAAATATATTGTGAACTTTTGAAGAGCAATGCGTATTGTTGAATTTTCCTGCTTGTCCACAGGGGGTCCAGTGTGGCCCCGCATGTTATTTGTGTCTGACTAACAATGGAAAATAAGGAAATGTTACTAGTATTTTTTACATCTCACCAATGGTTCAGAATTGTGGTCGCCTCCAGTTATGTGTTTTACTGTGTTTTTTTGTTTGCTTTCTTCTTCTTTTTTCATTTCCACCCTTTTCTTATGTCGTTTTTTTTTTTTAATTTTGATCAGCTATCTGTTCATATTTTGTCTACTACTTTTCGAACTCTGTCTTGCTTTCCAAACTTCATTGTTTTGAATTGAAGCAAAAAACCCATCAGTTTGAGACATCTTATGATATGATGATGATAGAACCCAAAAGGATAGCAATAGTTATTGACGGTAAAGACAGAGATCATAATGACAATATCAGCAATCATAAATTAATAATCCTTGTGGTTGGTAGCAATGTAAAATTGGTTTCTAGTGATTATCAGTACGAGCGGTAAACTGATTTCAATTGACAATACATGATAACTTAGTGGTTCGGTTCTTAATTTTCAGCACATTGAAGTTTATTATATCATGTTCAGTGTCTGAGGCAGGTAAAAATTGAAGTCCTCCTTGGTCCTGTGATTCCAGAAGAAGTTATTGCGGGATCATGCAATACTGTTAAGTTTAGCACTTACAATAACTTAGATTGTGGTGTTGTTGAGCAAGTTTTAGTATGATCTATTAAGTTGAGTGACTGAGGGTGAGGAGGTAACAACTGAAGTCCTTCTTAGTCCGTGTGGTTCCGACAATTTATTGCGGTATCATGCATTATCTTTGTTGGTTTCGGGGTGTTAAAATTTAATCTAAGATTCTTATATGTGTTCAAGTTGCACTCCAATGACTTATTGTTTTTGGTTATTCACTTCTGATCATTGGGTTTGGAGCTTGTTCTCGAAGATTCGTTGAATGAATTTTTTGGCTTAAGAGGTATGCTGTATTGTGCAGATGTTGATTTTTACCCCAACTAACTACTTTTCTTGTTATAGTTGTATAAATTCTGAGATACTATCAATGGTTAATTGGTTACTCCCATATTACTATGCTAATGTAGTTCGTGTATGGAAGGGACTTTATTGTTATTTTTTTCCCTATAATAAAGATGTCCATTAAAGTCATTATGCGGGTCATGCACATGATATAATCCTTTCAGAAAAGTTTCAAACATAGTTGGGGTTGCAAAAGTAGAGATTCCGAGAATGGTGGACCTTGCTACTGCTATGTGTTCGACATTCTGCAATATTGATCTTGAACTGGGGCATTTCGAAAAAGTATCAGTTTCTGACACTTGTTAGACACGATCAGAGCTCCTCATAATAAGTGTTTCTGCTACTTTAGGTTATTTGCCACCATATGAAAGATGTGCTCCTATAGAATGTTGCTTAGGGAGAATTTTAATATATTTATTTACTTATCAAAAAAAAAAGAAAAAAAGTTGCTTAGGGAGAATACTTGGTCTGGGCCTGGTTTCATGGATGTTTCCGAAGCAATGAGAACCCTGGCTCACCTTATAAAGTTGACTTTCTTGAAGGCATAGCTCACATCTTTGAGGTAAAGCCATTTTCTTGGCCTCCCCCGGGAAAAGTGTCAGAGACAAAATGGCAAAGCTTGGTCTTTCAAGCTAAATGTTTCCTCCAAGGAATGATTTTGGAGGCAACTGAAATTCTTACACAGTATTTTGTCAAAAGTAGTAGGAATTTTGACTTTAGTAAACCACAAGATCGAAGTTGACTTTGGTCCTTCACAGGTTAGGGCATACGGGAGGGGAATGTGGGAACTGAGGAGTCTTTTCAGCATCTCCAACCGTTCCATATTTCTATTTCTGGATCTTGTGTTAGTTTTTCATTGTCAGGAATCTTTGTTTTCTTACAATAATCTCCGTCAGTTTGTTTTGCTTCTAAGAGATAGTCATCTTTAATTTAAGCTTCTCTATGTAACAACCTGTACTTGGCTATTGACTAGAAAAACAACCGATTTGTATATATTATACTGCCAATGCGAATCCAATCTTCAAACAGATTGCTTCATTCTAGAACTCTACCGTCTGGTTTGGAAGATAAGATTGGAAGTCAATTTGCTAGGATAATACTTCAATTATCTAACAAATTGACTGCCTCAATCTTTGTTTTACTCTGGTTATTCCTGTATCATTCCATTTGTGGCGACTTTCTATTACTTATCTTGTTTGTCATATATGACACTATTCGAAAACATCAATGATTCATATGCATCATCAGATTGTCTGAACTGAATGTGTGCTTACACACATGCATTTTGTTTAAGTTTCTGATGAATCTGGACACAATCTCACTTCTAAGTCTTATCCAAGCATATTTTGACCTTCATTTTCTCTTACACCTGCAGGCATCTGAGTTCCTTCTACTACTTGGATTACCCTCTTCGGCAGACAGTAGATGGTAAAATCCTTGTTGGATCTCACAGAAGCTGCTAATTCATCACTATACCAAGGGTTGTAGTTGTACGGTAAGTACTGAAAATAAATGCATGCCTTTGTCTAGATCCTCAAGCATTTTCCATGTCAAACCTTATCAGGTGACCACTACTCGTCAGAGATAATTTACTGTACAAGTGAATATTAATAGATAATTGAAAATCATTTAGCACTGATATGATTTTATGGAGACCTCTTTGGCTATTTTGAGTTCTATTACTCATTTCCCTTTCATAATCTAATTTCCTAGTGTCATGTAGCCGCCATGAGTTTTTAAGACTTTTGATGTACAATATCAGTGAAGATTTTGGCTTTGAGTATAATATGTCACTTATATCATAGGCAATTCAGGAATTACTGGTGATAAAGGTTGAAACAGCTTAAAGGGCACGTGGACGTTCGAATCAGCTCTGTATAAAAATTATTGATTACAACAAAACACTTACAACTATTCCATAGAATAGTGGCAAAAGTATGAGTATCATTCCTCAAGGACAAGAGGACGGTATTGTCTCGGTCTCAACTAGTTTTTCAAGAACAAGTTTTGGAATTGAAGTTTAAACTAAGAAATCAAAAAGAATTGTGGTTTTGTAAACAAGTAGATAAAGTTCTATGGATTCAAATCCCTTTTCCCCCCCTTAGCTTGATTTTGCTTGGTTGAGGACTAACCATTCAAATCAATGCAAAATAGTCACGGACAACTGATTGGCATAAATTATCATTGCGTAGTACAAGTTGTCTGACTAGCACGAGCCGAATCTATGTACGGTTTGTCCAACATATCTCAACCAAGTGTCCAACTCCATGAATCGATAATAAACTGTGCATGCAAGTGTTTGAAGTCTAGAATACAAACACAAGAGCTTGATAGAAAACATTCAAGCCATTCATTAAAAGTGAAAGCATCCTTAAAGTCTTACAACCAAGATTCTTAAAATACATTCACGACTCAAGCTACTTGGGAAAAAACCTACATCTGACCCAAGAGTAGGAGGTTTAGCCGGCCATGGGAGGAGGTGACTTCAAGTTCTTAGGGTTAAAACTCTCATTCTTGCTTGAATTCCTCTCATTTTCTTCTTCTTCCTTGCTTTTCTCCTATTTTCCCTTTGCATAGCCTTGAAGTATTCTAATCCTAGTTCCAAGGCAAGATGATTTTGTTAGAATGACCTCAAAAGACTTTATAGAGTTCCAAATCTGGAGTTGGCTCTTCAAACCTCCAAAAAGTCAAAGAAAAAGGCTGCAAGGCAGCTAAATCGGTCTGGTTGGGTGGGTGGTCCGTCCTGACAGACTCGACATGTGTCCGTTGCTTCTAGCTCACGTCCCTCACTTCCAACTTCCAACATTGAGCTTCAAAATCAGGACAACCATCTATCAACACCTGAAACACAAAGCACATGTATAAATAACCAAGTAGCATAAACATGGACTTAACAAAGATAGATTGGGGAGCTTATTTGAGCTCCAATTGTACTGCTTTCCTTAACTTATTTGTTTTGTTTTCATCTTCCGAAAATGCAAAGCTTGCCCTACTTTGTTCAAGACTCTTCCTCCTTTTCATATGGGACTAGAGGATTTAGGAGAAATCAGAAACGGATGGGAAAGAAGTTCGCTATGGGGAGAATCTTACAGCTAGGCGTTGTGATGACGTATGATAGTACTGGGGCTCAGTTATATAAGAAAATTTGAACTATACGAACTTGATTGATGAACTGCTCCTGCCTTGGACTCAGACAAAAATTTCACCCATAGCATCATTAGTTTTAGTTAACATGATCTGGGACAAAATGTTATATCTTAAATTGTGTGTGTGTGGGTATATTTCTGTTTGACCCAAAAAAAAAAAGTGTGTGTGGGTGCTTATTAGTTAGATTTTGTTGTAGAAGGCTGATGAAGAGACTAAATCTCAACCTTCCAATGTGCCACGGAGGACGGTTGTGATAGACAATTTGCAAAACCGCTCTCCGTTGTAATATAGATTTAACGTATTACAAATCTGATTGCACGGCTGATATCTCATTCAGATTGTACATATGTTGGTCAATTTTCTTGAATGCTAGACTGGGAATTAGATTGTGCTTTTTGCAAAATGCAACCTTCTGATGAGACGATCCTCTATTGCTGTCTAATAACTGCAAAGAATAGATTTGTTAGCCATAAAAACGTGCTTCGTCATCTGCCCAGTTACTTTTATTTCAAATCTAGTTAATTGTCCTAGTTCTGGACTAACTCAGACTTTAGTGTCTGAATCTAAGACTCTATTTGGATCCTTGATTTATAGAGGGACTTTTGTAGGCAAAAACTGAGGAGCAAATTTGGATATCATTCTCATTCTTTTCTTCTCCTTTGGCAAAGTCTTCCACAATCTGATATCGATCCTACATGGTTGCAGAGGTAGTGGCGTTGCCCGAGTTCCAAATACATGCAAGTGATGTGCTGTACACTCTACGGATGCAGGCAATGAATAGTGATGGCAATATCCATCTTGATTGATTCACACTGTTGTGGAACTGACATTCATGGCAATATCCATCTTGATTGATTCACAGTATCGTATATGTTAATCATTAAGATTTTTCAGACTATAGCGATTGAAGCCTTCTTAAGACCGTAATTTTCTACTTTTGTGCAAAATCATTTCATTTCTTTGTTACGTGAAGTCACTATGCAGGTCTTACATTTGACAATTCTTGATACACTCTTGCACAGATGGAAATGCAAACTTAATGGTTTTGCGAAATTCATGAAGTATCTCCAAAAGTGAAACGTCGTGTACAAAAGTGATGCGTGAAGTCAAGGATAAACTAGAGATGGAAAGTATAAGTAACAAATATTTTTATTCTTGGCTTGGTGTGATACGGTTTATTCAGATTGAAGGGGTGATGAGCCTATGCAGGGTTTTATATCGAGTTGCTGTTAGGAACATGTGTGAAAGGTTAAATCCCATATCGGATAAACTGAAAAAGAGTTGGGACTCTAATATACAATTGGATGGCTTACCACTTACAAGGTTTAGCTTTTTAAGTGGATATGGGTCATTCAATGTATATTGGGTCCATGTGATGTGGTGTGGACTTTGTGGATACTCTCCCAACGGATTGGGCATATTGTGGGAGGGCTTTCTGAAATTGAAGGGGTGGCGATTGCTCTCATTTGTCCGAGTCTTGTTCACCTCCAATAGAAAGGGGCAGCTTTTGATAGAGGTTCCTCAAGAGGCGATATTGGATGTGTTTTTGTTCATATTTTAGGCCTGTAACGCGCAAGCCACAGTCCAGCATGCGTAGTAATTCACCGATAACTCCATAGCTTTACGGAAGTTGTAATATTATGTTGATTACTTATCGTTCTTTTTTTGGGTACTATGTGACGATACCAACACTAAACTAATTGTGTCATGTGGAGTCTATTGACTGATATATGAATAAATATCATATAGTAAGTTATTCAGTGTGCTCAAATATTGAGATCAGTAGGTCAAATGTTCATGCACAAATTTAAATCTCTGTTGAAATTTAGGAATGGTGGAAGTAATTGAATGCGAATTCTGTCGTTTTAGCATATGAAGTAATCCCTGTTGAAAAGGAACAACTATGAAACCGCCCCTGTCCGAACTCTGACCGGGTAATCGAAATCTACCCTACTCCCGCCCCTGTAGGGGAACGGGTTTACCTGACCCGCCCCGCCACCTGTTTTCTCACACTTGAAGAAAAAAATAACAAGTGATCTGGCAACAATTCCTGTTAAAAAAAATTTGCAACAAGTTCATCCCAAGTCATGTTGACCTAAGTGCAATATGTTACTACTATGTAAGGCCCAGCCATACAGCCCTGAGCCCACAGCCCAAATTATTTTTTGAATCAGCCCAAGCAAAAACTTAAAATATATATCTGTGAAATTCTATTTTTGATACGGTTAAAAATGTAAGGATAAACATATGAATTAATATAAAATATGAATTATACATTCATAAATATACTTGTATATAAATTGGGGCGGGTTTAGGGCGGGGCACTATATATATAACCTCAAACTCTACCCAAACTTGATCAGGCTTGACTATTTTTTTTTCCCAATCCGACCCTATATCCGAAAATTTGGTGAAAATAATCCCCCCATTCAGAGCGGGTAGCCTCGTATTTTCCAAGTTTTTCGGTAAAAAGGCAAATTAAAATGTAAAAGTATTTTTTTCCAAACTGGTGTTCTCCCTTTATATATTAGAATAGATGATGCTTTAGTTCATGTTTTAATTTCTACTGCATTGCTGCCACCAGGGACGGATCTAATGTAGGCACAGACGGATCACGTGACCCACCTGAAATTATTGGAATTTTTTTGTGTGTGAATCACAACAGGATGTATTATATATTAAACTAGCCAAAATAGAGCATAATGTACGCTTAGATCAAGTGGCAAGGACTTGTGTTTTCCACACGGGGTGTCTCTTGTTTGAGACCTGGTACTGCTATTCGATTATTTCTTTTCGCCTGACTTATTATACGTGTGGAAAAAGAGCTTCAAAACTTGCTCCTAATAGGACTTTGAACCAAGATCATTCAAAACTTAAGGGGTGTAATATCACAAAGCCAAACCATACGACTCTACCTATTACTCAAATAAAAATTTCATAATCATCTATAGAAATGTACATTCATTTTTTTATTTTGTTATATTTTTTTGAATGCATATTCTCTTTATATCGCGGATCAAAAAAAAAATTCTCTTTATATCAGGTTATTAGTAGTATTTTTATTAAGTTTATGATCGAAAGGTGACCCATCTCTCCGAAATTTTCTGGATCCGCCACTGGCTGCCACATTTGGTTGTTCAAAAGTTCAGTTGCGTGTTTCTGATTTTTTGTATTGTTTTAAAGTTCGAATTTTCTACCCTATTTTACTAGTACTGGAATTTCCTTTTTTCTCTCTTATTAATTTAGCTTCTAACTCTTTTCATAAGCTTCCATCAATTATGGAACACCTTCCGGGTGATTTACCACTATTATCAAATGGAAACGAAATTGAGGAAGGCAAACCGCTCATCTGATTAGTCACTAAACAGTTAATACAACATTATAAAAGATCGGACAATAAGCATCACGTGTACCCCGGCCTTGCACATGTATCGCGTGTGCCCTGATCTCTAGTTCACAATTAAAAGGGCTAGAAGTTAGGACACGATCAACCCACTTCATATATTAACTTTATATGAACTTTTTTCGTGCATAGGAGTAATTACGTTTATATCTATAGTTCGTAACTGTAGCAATAATTTAACCTCGTAATTCTCCGTAGTAAAATCTTGAAGTTTAATAATAATTAAAAAAAAAAAAAGCCTTCCATTATCATCAATTTTCCATCTAATCGTCATCGATCTCACAAGTCACATCTAAAAAAAAAATAATCCTGAGAATTTATATTTACACTGCCAATTCTCTTGGAATACTTGGTCCCTGTTAATGGAGTGGTGGCAGATTTTCTGGGTGTGTCCGTCTTCTTCGGCAAACTTAGCAAGTTGGTGGTTTAATTGGGAGCAGGTTTCGAAATTTGGAAAGACACATTTGGGAGGCGACTTTTCTTTGCCGCTCTTTGGTCATTGTGGCTTGCGAGGGACAATGTTATTTTCAACAACACGACTAGGACAGTTGGTGAGGTGGGGGATCTGATCAAGACTAGGGTAGCTATGTGGATGAAAGCTAATTCGATATAAAGGTATACTCTTTGGAGGATTTTAAAAGCTTTCTACATGGAATTCATAAGCTGAAACTCTAGGTTGATGTTGAGGTGGTGTAGCGTCCAACTTTCGGTTGAATGCTTGAATTTTTTTTCTTTCTGTTGGTGAGCTTTTTTATGCTCATTGGCATGCCCCATCCTCGATGTACCCCTTTCAAGTTTTATAAAATGTTTCGTTTGCCGAGAAAAAAAAATCCTAAATTACAGCTATGAACCGCTAATTTCACCTTATGCAATGTCACATTCAATTTCACTTTTGACATTTTCCAATTACATTAATCTCTGTTCGGAACCTTTGGTTGGATTCCCCTCTCCTCCCCTTCTTGCTATACCCTCATCAAGATTTTCTCAATAAAACTTGTTGCCGTTTCAAAAATAAAAAATCTCTGTTTGGCAACACCAAAACACAGCATGCATTAATTTCATGATCTACTTCTTGGTTGGTTCCAAAAGCCATGGACTAGACTCTAGGGAGCCTAGTGGTCATATGATCATATCCCCCTCCCATTGGTCACACAAAATCCTTTACTTCTTTTTAGAGATTTCATTGGGAACTCAAATGAAGGAAAATTTTATATTGCTTTAATGTACATAGCTTTGCTGGTCCCTGCGGTTTCACCCAAATTTGGAAATGGATAATTCCAAGTACTTCCAAATTTGTCATTTCTTCTCTTGAATTGAATGCCTCTTTGTTAGTGGTCCTGAATGTGGTCCTAGCTAGTATTATTAGGGTTGGTTCAAGTGAATTGGGTTTCCGTTATATATGTGCCTTGGTCTATGGGTTCCACTCTTGGCTTTCTGAGAATATTGCAGAAAATTATTCTATAGAAACATTTTTAGCTTTGATTTACATTTTTATTTGGTTTCCCCAACCCAAGGACTAAAGAAAAGAATTTAACCTTTTTCTAGTTTTTATTTGGTTCCTTTCACTATGAGATTTAGGCTCCGTTTTCGCTAAGATTCTTATTTTTAAAGTATTCCATCCGTCTCCATTCTTTTGTCCCTCGTCCTATCTTAATCGGTTAAAAAACTAATTATAAACTTTTAATTGGCAATACTATTTATATATAATACGGATTTTGTTTGATAGATCTTAATGAGCTCTTTTAAACGATATTTTCAAAATCACCTAAAAATTAATCAATTGAAAAATGGCACGGATTCCAAAAGGGACTAAAGAATAGGAGAAGATTTTCAGTACCGATCGGGTACCATGTGGTGCCCACTCGGCGCATCTGGGCCGTCCATTTCGGTTTTGGACGGCTCAAATTTGGAGAGTGAAAGAGGAGAGAGAGTGTTGGGGTGAGGGGAGAGAGAGTGTTTCAATCTGGGGCCGTCTACTCGAATGTGTTGCTCGGGCATCACGTCGGCCGGGTGACATGGTACCCACCCGGCACCTAAAAATTTCTCAAAGAATAGGGACAGAGGGAGTACTTATTTCCTGCTTTACAAGACAGGTCATTCGCTCACAATACATCACTTTTAATTCCAAAAATAAATACTTATTTTAGTTATAGTTAGTGAACACACCCTTACATAGAGAAGCTGCAATAACACTAATACTTTCAATGCCTTGTTTGTATTTTGTTTTCTCGTGATATTTTCCTATAATGGCTTTTGACAATTTAGTACTCCCTCCGTCCCTTTATTACAGTCCAGTATTTCATTTTGAGCTGTCCCTTAATAAGTGTCCATTTTGTAAAGTTAGTAGGTAAGAGTTAGTGAATTATCTATTTTGTCCCTAAAAGTACATTCCATTTTGAAAAGTTAGTGAAAAGTGTAATGATGATGGGTAAGTAGGGAAAGTGGAGGAAAAAGTTGATGTGAAAGGTATAATGATGATGTCTTTTTAATAAGCTGGAGTTACGAAGCAGGACATTTAAAAATGGACGGAGGGAGTATATGGTTTTATTTCGGGGGTTCAGCTCCACTCCAAAGTTCATCTCTCCATACCCCACCATACTCCTCTTATAACTCATGATGAAGTTTATCCGCTCAAAAAATTAGCTTCATCGAACGTATATATATAAACACCAAACTAATTTTGCTTCATAGAAACAGACGATTTAAGTTTCAATTATGTATGCCCTCCATTCTATGGAATAAATGCGATAGATTTCTGTATTTTACATGTCCGCTGAAACTGATTTTTCGCACAAATAAACTTCAACACAGGGGAAACCGATCATATCATTCACAAATCACGACTTTTGAACCCCATACAAGAAAGGTATTGTGATCTCTCTCTCCCTCTCTCTCAACCCTAACCACCACAACTCCTCGATCTTCTTCCTTCCCCTCCCCCCCGTGGGTTCCATACCCGTGTGCGGCAGCGGGAGGGGGAGGCCATGGTACTACCGACTCCCTTTCTTTGTTTTTTTTTTCCCTTCCGTCTCTCTAGATCTACGACTTGTCGTTTGATCTGTGGGAGTTTTGTCTCTTGTTCTACGAGAGTTTTGTCTCTCGTTCAATGAGAGTTATTAGTTTTGTCTTTAGACGAATTTTGTCTACAGATCGGGTTCTCTTAATCGAGGTTGCTTCAGAACGATATATGTGCTTTAGCGTTCTATCCCTACATGATATCTTTGGTGAGGCGACCGGTGGCGGCTTGGTAGATCTGTAGTTCTTGGGAGTTCATTAGTGCTTTCATACTTGGGTGGAGTGCATCTGATCGTCTGGATATTTGGTGTCTTTTGTCCTTAACTTTGCACTTTTTCTCGTTTGAGACTCCTAATTAGATGTTAGGCAGTTTAAAAATGTTGCTATTACGTCAGGTCATGTCTGGATTAGGAAAAAAGGCATCGATTACCTTATGATTTACTTGTTTTGTATTTGTTAGACAATTAGTTTGGCTTTGTCCAAGTTCTTTGTAATGTGATCTCCGTTTTGTAAGTGCCGTTGGGCGTTTATCAATACAATCTTCTCACTTTTGACCCAAAAAAAAAAATTTTACCTTCAATGCAGGGTTCTAAACTTTTCAAATCACACTACAGAAGGAAAGAGACCAGTCATCACAAAGCGCCCTTCTATTATGAGCATTAATTAAACTTTTAAAGTAGGGTAGCTGCACGAGAAAAGATATGAGGACCGACCAAAATGAGACCGAAATCGTACCGACGGCCTCGGCCGGCCGTCTCCGGCCACCGGACGGCCGATCCGAGCCGTCCAAAAATTCTAAAAAAAAAAACCGAGGGGGCCCACGCGGGAATCAACGGCATCCGATGTGTGTAGGTGCGTGGATCAAGCACCCTATTTTTCGTGTATATATGTACATATATACACGAAAAATAGGGTGCTTGATCTATTTTATAGAATTTTTGGACGGCTCGGATCGGCCGTCCGGTGGCCGGAGACGGCCGGCCGAGGCCGTCGGTACGATTTCGGTCTCATTTTGGTCGGTACGGGTAGTAGTACCTGTAGCTGCACAGGTTGATTCCTTATCAAACACACAGTTCTTTTTAACTCATCTCAAGTCATTAGCTTTCTTCTGAAAAATCCTCATATCAGTGATAGAAGCAGGCAAACAGCCAAAGAAAGCATATTATAGATCATATATATTCGGTGGCGGAGCCAGGATTTTGATCCGAGGGGGACCGGAGTAATAGACATATATTTTTTATTGGAATGTATACTTATTATATCATAAATTTTTATTTTTCAATACATTACATTTGTATATTGAAACGATTCTAGCCTAATGTAGTTATAATATACCAATCATTTTATTTTTTTTAGGCAACTTCAACAGTCACGTGATTATTTTTTATTTATGAAAAAAAATTGAGAAATGACCGTGTAAAATAACCGATTTTTTATCAAACCAAATCAAAATTATTAAGATTATAAATAACTATACACGAATAATTATCAATAATATTCAAAATTAGGTATAGACAAAATAAAATTTTTAAAACTCGGGAGTTCGGACGGGGTCCTTGGAGGCCGGGGCCACCCCAGGCCCCAAGGTACGAAGCTCCGCCACTGTATATATTCCTTAAACCTTTCTTTCTCCTTTGTTGAGTCGCCAAGGCCGGCCTAGGCCCAAGAGGCCTGGGCCTCGGGCATCCAAAAAATTTCAGATTTTAGGGGCACTCCAATATTATTTGTAAATGTGTATATATATTATTTGTTCGTTTTATAACACAAATGTCTTTGCTAACTCAGTAGTAAGTTAATTTTAGTCCATGCCTTTTCTTTTGGAATGTCTTTGCTAACTGTCAAGTTTCGAAACCAAGTCAAGTAGAATTCAAGCCAACCACTTTAACTGTTGGTGACAAAGCAATTAACATACATTATAAAGTCTAAAGTAGTAATATAAAAAAAAAAAACATTTATATCATTGTTTTTTAATTCTAAAAATACGTATGGCACCATCCCACAATTTAGCCTTGGGCATCCAAATTCCTTGGGCCGGCCTTGTGAGTCGCCTGTCTTGTATCTTGCTCAAATTAACAGCAACAAACACGATGCTAATAATTCAACTCTGCAAAAGCACGGTGTTCCACACCTCCGCCGAAAAAGAACGCTCGAGAAAAAACGCAAGATTGAAATCCCCGGCCAAAAAAGGTTTATAAAACAGCGATTCGTAGTCCTTCCGAAGTAGTAGCAATTTCATTTTATAGTCATCCGCGAGAAACTATAAAATCGCGCGCGGGCACGTTGTTTCTCTCGTGGAATGCTTATTTCGGACAGCAGATTTTAGGACAATGCCAAACACGGCAAAACCATTTTTTTTTTACAACGGGAAAATAATAATAAAATCATCATCTAAACAAACAAGTACAGCACACTTCTATTTTTGTTTCTTTTACGTAGTGGGAGTATTTTTGTTTCGGTTGAGCACACGAGTAGTACTACTACTTACATTTTTTCATGTGCCAATTGCCCAAATAAACCTTAAACCGAGGAAACGGGACCACTTTGCGTTTTCCCCCCTGTCCTTTATATGGCAAAAACTGGCCCCAGGCCAAAGATGGTAAAAAAATGCAAAAACGAATATCGGCCGACGATCTTGTACGGACGGGCGGGATCGGACGGTCCAGATTGGATCCATGTGTCGGCGTTCTGGCTCCGCAGCTGCGCGGATCGAGGGAGGGAACTGTTTGCCGACAGGTGGTACGAAGGGGCACGTGGGGTTGTACAGAGTACGCGCCGGTGGTCCCCACTGTACTTGCACGTTTTTACCCCCCCACCCCCTTCCTAGCCTTGCGTGCATCTCTCTCTCTCTCTCTCTCTCTCTCTCTCTCTCTCCTCTATTCCTATTTTTTGAGAAATTTTTGGGTGCGTGACAGGATTTGAGTAGCAATGCCTGGGTAACAGGTCGGGTCGGGGCGTGTTCGTGTCGTGTCAGTCGGGTTCGTGTCACAAATCACCCAACCCGAAATTAGACCCATTTAAAATTCGTGTTTCTCGAGTCGTGTCATTTTCGTGTTTCATGTCAGAAATGTTCAACCCTAACCCGCTAACTTCATGTCCGGTTCGTGTCGTGTTATCGTGTTTCGTGTCCGTTGCCCAGCTCTGAGCAATGCTAAAAAAGGAAAATTAATCCAAGCAAAATATTAATATGTGTTTAGATTTGTTTTATCTTGAAATAAATAAGATAAATAGGTCAGGGGTTGCAATCTCTGTTTTTTTTTTTCCAAGAGTTGAATTGCTTTTGAAACTATATTGACAAACATCCCATACACATATACTACTAATACTAGTATGATTTTTTAATTACGAGAGTGATGCTCAGTATTGCTTTCTTTTTAATATTGTGTTCTAAACATATTTGTGTCTAAAATTGTTCGATACACGTGAATTCCACACGGTCGATGCAGGGCTAACAGTAATCAAACGGTTTTGAATACATCTGTATCTAGATCTGTGCAATTTTGTCTATGACTGTAGTATTTTTGAAATTTGAGAAAATGAGAGAACAATGTCTCAAGAGCACTGAATTTATGTGCTGTAAGCGTTTTGAGCGTTTGCTTAATTTCAGATTCTTCACGAGCTCGAATATTTATTTTCAAGTGTTCAACTTCTTCGACTTGTTAAGTAGCTTCTCCTTACAAAATTTTATCTTGATCGGACATTTGTTGCCATGTAATCGGAAAAGCTTCAATTCCAATGCTTTATATATCGGAAGTGCCCTATAGGATTGTAATGCACAATTTGGACCGTTCAAAATGTTTTTGACGGTCCAAATTATTTAAAAGTAAAATAAGTATCCGAATGACAAATTCTGGAAAATGGTTCAGCAATAGTTTGATACCATATTCAATTCGACCCAAAAAAATAAAAACGTTTAAATGCATGAATAATTTCGATTACAAATGCTTCTAAATAGGAAGACCTACAGTGGACCCTTTTTGAAGAACTTGGACTATTTTAGTACCAAATTTTTTCAAGGCATAGCTTGGCTTTATAAAATATGTAGGCCATTGGTATTGCTCATGATAGAGTTAAATCAAGGTGACCCAAATTAGGGGTGAGAATTTCCGACACGATATAAATCCGACACGAAATTAACGGGTTAAGGTCAGCTATTTTTAACATGGAACACGAATATGACACGACACAATAGCACAAAAAGCGAAATAAGATCGGATTACAATTAAGAGAATTCCGACACGATCACGACATCACACGCCAACCCCCTAACCCAAATGTCATCAGTTGCCTCTCCCAATCCCTATTAAAAATCACATGGAAAAAGTGTTTCATAGTACAGTTATTTTCCTTTTTTGGCTACCTAAGGCTACTGCCAATATTAAAGCAACAGCCGCCGCTGATTTGGATCGCCAAGTAGCGGAAAATGGGAGGCTAGCTCTGAGTATAGAACTTATTGCTAGAATAAATGTTTGCTACAGTATTAAGAGAAGGGTTTTTTTTTTTCTTCCCTTCTAATATTGTATACGGAGTACATCGTTAGAGAGGAGTTAGTGGATTAACAACCAAAGGGGTTAAGAGAAGGTTGGAGAATATAAACTATACTAATAATACGAGAATTACGTTTCTCATAGATTTCACAATATTTTTTTTTTCTTTTGAAATGCAGAGTGTTCAAAGCCAACTTTGCGTGTTTCCACGGACTTATTACTATAACCCCTTCCACAGCCTCTTCAAACCCTTATACGTGGTGGTAAGCTGACCCCAATAATTGTTGGCACAAAGAAATGAACGTAAAATCTGAGGTAAAAGCAAACGGCGTTCTAATTAAGTCTCACGCCAAAACCACCGGCCCAAATTTACTTGAATCATTTCCTAAATGTTACCCCTTAAGATTCATTATGATACTAGTATATACTCCCTCCGTCTTAATTTAAGTATCCACTACGATTCCGCGTGTCATTTTCAATTGTTTATATTTCTCAATGAATATTGCTAAAAATATGCAATATGGATCTTGTTTGATAGATCTCAATTTTGGTTTTCTTCAATTTTCACGTGTATCATTCATGTATCTACAAAAATTCGATGAACACGATTTTTGGAATTTGTGAGGTTCTCGCCGAACTCTACAAAATGAACGGAGCCGATCATCCAAATGTGATCGAAAAATAGCCAAAAAATTAGAAATAGACTGGTATCCCCGATATAAAAAAAAAAAAAAGTTTCTCGTTCAATCATTTTCAAACACACGTTGGACATATTTACAGTGAGATTCCATTTTTTTCCTTCTACGTGGTACAAAGATCCCTCAACGCGAATTGAGATTAGAAATGCTAACCACACAGATAGTATGTGTACAGATTGTGTACATACGGCATTGTGGGGCCCACGACAGGGTCCCCACAAACAATCCAAGTCGTCCATTAGCTTTAAAATGATTATCTAAGCCATCACTATATAAATCAACTCAATCAGATACCTCTAAGTGCTTGAACCAATCGTCTAAATGTTTCTTCAGATTTCAAAATTCTAAAGTCTAAGCAAAAATTTGAAAGATTAGATTAAGTATTTAGAGGTATTGGATTGAACTGATTTTTTACGTGATGACTTAGAAAATTATTTTAAAGATAATGGACGGCTTTGATCGTTTGTGGGGACCCCGAAGTGGGCCCCATAGAGCTGTATGTACACGATTTGTGCATATACTCTCTGTGTGGTTAACTTTTCTGAATTGAGATTGATGCAATGATGTTACAGTGGGACTTGCTAGAAATGAAGTGCCAAATGTACATCTGAATTGAGATTGATGCAATGCTGTTACAGTGGACTTGCTAGAAATGAAGTGCCAAATGCACATCCAGCTCTTTCACACAGGCTGTCGTATCCTACCCTGTGGCGTTGAAGATCCTGAACTTTCAGAGCCTGTCCTAATTTTTCAGAGTTTAAAGCAAAAATTTAAAATGAGGTTCTTTTGTTAAACTATATTATTAGAGGTAAATGTTGGAGTTTGTCCCACATCGATTAATTATCTCCTCCAAAACTAGTATATGAGTCTGGACGGCCTCTTCACTCTTTGCCAATTGATTTGGAGTTGGATGCTTTAACATAGTATCAAAGCTAGGGTTTCGGAGGCTTTTCCCCTTTGTTCGTGCCATAATTGCACTTTATTTCATTGTGATCCGTGTGTTCCGGATCCTTTGTTGACCTCTCCACATGCGAGTCAGGGGTTGCACGTGCGAGGGAGTATTGGGATTTGTCCCACATCGGTTAATTATCTCCTTCAAAACTAGTATATGAGCCTGGGCGGCCTCTCCACTCTTAGCCAATTGGTTTGGAGTTTGCTGCTTTAACATGGTATCAGAGCCAAGTTTCGAAGGCTTTTCCCCTTTGTCTGTGCCATAGTTGCACTTAATTTCTTTCATTGTGATCAATGTGTTCTGGATCCTTTGTTTACCTCTCCACGTGCGAGTCGGGGGTCGCACGTGCGGGAGAGTGTTGGAGTTTGTCCCACATCGATTAATTATCTCCTCCAAAACTAGTATATGAGCCTGGGCGGCCTCCCCACTCTTTGCCAATTGGTTTGGAGTTAGATGCTTTAACAATAAAAAAGTATGACGAACCTTTTTGTTGGACTATTATTATGGTCGGCTCTGTAAACTTAGCACTAGCTACCCACCCATGGGCTGCTCCAACAGTAAGGGCGAATTTGCGCCTGCAACATGGCAATGTTCGATTCTCCCCGGAGGCAAAATATGATTTAAGTGGGAGGCCATGACGGTGGGTTGTTGTATGAGTAAACTGGCCCAAACACCTCAGTTACCAAAAAAAAAAAAACTTAGCAGTAGCCTAAATAGCACAGAATTGTTTACGCATAGAATGCATCATTCCAATTTCATAGGATGTCGACGAAGGGACATGAATAGGAATGTACGAGGACTAAAAAACTCTTCGCCCTACATAAAATGCCTCCCAAAGAAGGTTTCTCAGATTTTTGAGCCTTTTGGGTTTTGGTGGATATGGGTTGCTTCTTGGTTTCCAATCTGTCGTTTAGGTTTGCTATCTTGGGTTTCGGATCGATTATGCTTTTGTGCTTAGGTTTTTTTACTTGTTTGGGACGTTGTTTCGATTAGCAGTTGTTTCGGTTTTGATTTTCACTGTGGTGTTTTGGTTGGCTCCTTGCCTTCCTTTGAGTTTGGTTCTCGGGTTGTGTTTTGTCGACATGCCCGTGATCCGTTAAATCTTTGTAATCTTTTGCAAAGAATTATATAATTTTCTTTTGCTGATCAAAAAAAATCCTCACATTTTTGTTGAGTTTCATATTTGTATATATCGGAAAATGGAAAACTCTTAAATACCAACAAATATTAAACCATATATATCCTATCCTATAACAAAAACAAGAATGTGTTACTCACGTAGCAATTGCATTCTAGAAAACTCTTGACAACTACAAATTAACATAGCAATACAAATTTCTTTGATGATCCAAAAAAACCATAGCAACACACAGGATCGATCTATCCAGCCATCGCACAAGTCGTACACGTTTGAAGGATTTAATAAGTGTCTTTTCATCGTTTCCCGTCACACACATAAAAAAATAGAAAGACACGGATCGACTAATGTCGTCTTAGTGTGTGAGAAGTGTGTGTTAATTGGTTAAGTATACGATTTTCTGAATTTTATTTTTCACTAAAACATGTTGGACGGGCTTTTAGAAGTTCATTCGATTTCCACAATACTTTACGCGAACTTCATTCGATCGAACACCCAATATCTCAGAAGTTAGATGCCAAAAAACAAGAAATAATTTGCAAGTTCATATTAAAAAGCAGCAGAGGACATAGAACTCTTGATTGGTGTAATGGTAATTCACCCTCAGAGTGCAGACCATCTCGCCGGCCTTGGAGCCGAACAAGATGAAGACCTTATCGTCTGTACGGAAGCCCCCATCTCAATCTCCGAGTACATAATTACAAGAGATAGCCTAATCTATTAGGCAAATTTTAGATTAGAGTAGATTGGTCTCCCCTTTACTATGATCCTTTATATGCTCGCACTTATGCTGGAGCTAGAACTAGGTTTTCTCCTAGTTTAATATATGAATTTCCGACGTACCACCAAAAAAATTTCAACTCTTCACATAAAATAAAATCATGCATGCCAAATCAAACTTTAAAGTAAAAAAATTTCAACTCTTCACATAAAATAAAATCATGCATGCCAAATCAAACTTTAAAGTCTATTATTTGTTTTTTCAATCGATAGGATGATATTCATTGATAACAGAGGGATAACAACGAAGGGGCAGTTATCCCCAAAAGAGGGAATATAGCAACCACAATGGAGGCCTAAACACCACGCCGAACATTCAGGACCTCACACAACCTAATGCGCAAAATAGATGGAGAACATCTCCGATCAACGCAACACTAGCCAAGCAACCAACAAAAAACCCACGTAGGGATTAGTTAACGAGCAATTTAAAAGGCATTAGTTAACAAAACTCACAATTAATGTGGTACACTCAATAAGAAAATGGTGTAATTCCGCAATATTGTTGCAAGTGGAGTGGTAGCTAGCCAAGTGGCAGCCGGTAGGGCACCTTATACTCACATGAAGGAGTTCAAACATACAACGCTAATTACAACTAACGATGTTGACTTTCGCCAAAGGAAAAAAAATGATGTGATGTCAAGTAGCCTGAGTATGTCCACAGACTCTACACTTATAATACGAACAGCATCAACATTCCTTTCAGATTTGTAAGCCTCAAGCTTTTAACAGACAATGCATCCCTCCCTCTACTCTTTCTTTCAGCATTTCGCTGGATAGATTCCCCCCTCTGCTTTGCCTATAAGTTTCCTCGTAATCTTTGTATTGGTTTTCCTCGATGTACCGATTATCGAGTTCTATTAATAAAAATTTTGGTGCTGATAAAAAAAAAAAAAAAAACCAGACAATGCATCCAAATCAACTGCACCTTTGACCTTTCAATATTGGCCATTTTTTGTGAAATTTAGAAACAGAATCCAACATCAATGTCAGGTTCCTTGGTGTTGTCAGCAGATGGATTAGGAAATAGGTTGACCAAACAATATCGATCACAAACTTTATTTTCAAATAGAACCTTTTTAGTTTTTACTTTATTGTTTATTCCCCAGGATTTAGCTAGCTAGCACCATTAGTGGAAAATTTTGGATTTGGGGGTCTTTTCCCTAATTTAAGATTTTCTTTAATCATAAATGAGTCAGTACCTACCTACAATAATTCACTTTTAAAAGGGTCTTGTGTTTTCCACTTGTCTAATCCTCTTTTAGGAACACATATCTAATCAGAGTAAAAATTGCACTTAAGAGAGCGTGTGGACCGAATTAGTTACTTTTACAGATAGTTGGTATTATTGGTGCTTAGAGAATTTTGTTAGAAACTTCGTCAATAATTTTATAATTTTCTTTCATCTCAATGAGAGAAATTAAAGAGGCATACAAATATAAACCTAAGTTGAATAAATTTTACTCCCATTTTCATTGTTCATTTTTGAATTGCATGCCATTTTAATTTGAATTGCTTATATCTTTCAATCTATAATGTTTTTCTTAATTTTGAAAACTTTGTATTATAAAACTAATCAAAATCTATCAAACAAGATCCACACTAAAAGATATAGATAAAAGACATAAAAGAGACAAACAAAATAATGGAAAATAAAAATGAGTCGGAGGGAGTAAATAAGATGAAAAAACAATGGAACTATCCTTTTCCAAGAGCTTTTTTTTTTATCGTAGTTTTGTACTTTTTACTAATTTCCACTCGTTAAGACAAATGATTACCTAATTAAATTATGAATGCTCCTACAGGTACAGCAATGGTTGTATAGCAGTCATGCACATACCACTTTTATGCCCGTTTCGGGTCCCACAAAGATGATCGGAGCCGCTCATTTTGTTCAAAATACTTCGTTTAGGGTCCCTGTAAAAAATCCTCTCAATCCGATATCGGGAAAGGTGTTTACGAATCATCCAACTTTGCTTAACTTTGAAGTTTGGGGGGGTTTCAACTAAACTAAATGGATTCAATGGACTAATAGAGCCCATATTTTTAGAGATTTCTAGGCAGACCATTCTCCTCACATACATCGACTAAAATACCATTTAGCGGAAGTAACTTGACCATTGTCATTAGCCTAAAGCGAAAAAAATCTAGTGGAAACGCACCGGCCTTTAGTACCACAACTAAAAAGAAATTTCACTGAAGAATAAGAAAATCGAATGATGTCTGCCACAAATGGCAAACAGATCAAAATGCCTGCACCCATTACCATAAACGAGGGAAAACTTGGGTAAAATTGTCTCCACTTTTTTTTTCTCGGCAAAATTGTCTCAACTTCGGTAAAATTGCCTCAACTTTCACAGATCCTCTAGATGTTGACTCTGCCTCATGTGCAAACATAAGAAAAAGAAAGAAAAAGAAAACAGCCTTCTTGATGGATTTCCACTTCATTAGAGCTCGCTAATCTTATTTCATTCACTAAATTTCTAATACTACTAGTGATAATTGAGTGTCATGAGTAGAGAAAAATGCCACTGTGTGAAATGTACATATGTGAATATGAATGGCGAGCATTATGTTTTTAACTAGAAATATCAAAACATAAACCACACGCTAACCGTAGTAGTAATCCTAGAGCTACTACGTGCAACGAAGTATATGCAACACCACTGAAATTATTGGAATATTTTAACTAGAAATATCAAAAACATAAATCACACGCTAACCGTAGTAGTTCTAGAGCTACTACGTACGTGCAACGAAGTATATGCAACACCACTGAAATTATTGGAATTCATCAACACCATTTGGATTTGGTGTTAAGACTATATATAAACAAAAATCCAAAATTAAAAAAAAAAAGAAAAAAGAGCAGGGTTTGTAAATGTAGCTTTTAGTAACATTTCTGCAAAGCCAAAATGATTATCCATAGTTTACAACTATATCTGCTACTACAATTTACTGGAAATTCCTGCCATTTCCATTCTTAGTAACCCCAAACCCTAGTATTTCCAGTAAAAGCAAAATGGAAGTTTACCCACATATATATATCCATACATGGTTTTGAAAAACCACTTCAACATACCCAGATACCATAAATATAAACTAATTATATAAGCTTCCATGCCATAGCAGTATACTATAGACTGTGTTTGGATCTCGAATTTGTAGAAGGATTTTCCAAGGGAAAGAACCATTGTAAGGAAATTACTAAAACACTAATGCAGCTTCCTCACTACTCATCATCATCATCACCGCTTTTTTTGTTCATCCAAAACGAGTGAGAATGATTCTCATTCTTTACATCATTTCTAACCATCCAAAAGGGTTTTGAATTTCGGCCCTCGCCACTCGAGATTCCTTCTGGAAATTCAAGATCCAAACACAGCCTTAACTCGAGACATGAGGTTGCAACGGTAGTACCTTCTGCTTGGGCCTCTTCCTCTTCTTCTCATAGCTAATCCCCCTCGACTTCGCCTGGAAATCGCGGACCTCCCTGAGGAAAACCCTAATCGTCCTCGCTCCGAAAGGGTTTGTCTCGGGCTTCCCCCCGTGCTCCTCGTAGGCGGCCCTGAGGCGGCCGATGAGCGCGTCGAGGCTGCCCCAGGCCTGCCGGAGAGGGCAAGGGCACGGCGAGGGCGGGTTAGGCATGCCAAAATAAGGGCACGTCTGGTGGTGGACCTTGGTTTTTCCGAATTGGTCGAGGTAGCGGAGGAACTCGAGCACGTGGGGGCCGCCGCAGAGGGAAGGGGAGAGCGGGGGGCGGTGGTTGCGTAGGTACTGGCAGAAGGTGTTCCAGTCGCGCCGCTTCTGGTTCTCGTACCGGCTCGTGGGAGCCGAAGGCGGAGTCGCGGTGCTGGTCACGGTGTTCGTGGAGCTGTGGTTGGGTTGTGGTGTGAGAAATTCCATGGGAAGTGAGACTTCTTTTAGGGTTATTTTCTGGGTTTTTTTTTGGAGTTCCTGTTTAATGGAGAGAGAAATTGAAAAGATTAGTAGCAATCAATAGTATGTGCAATTTTTGCCAATCTAGTAAAATTGAAATGTAATTTAAGTGGTAAAATAGTGTTTGATGGATGCTAGAGGGTAGAGATTCCTCAAACTGCTTTTGAGAGAGAGAGAGAGAGTCTGAGGAGATTCAGGTTGAGTTGAAATGACATTTTTTCCAAAAGTTTTTCAGCTGATAGTGCAATAAAAAGGACAATAATGCACAAAAAAGTCTGCCGTAAGTGGTATAGATCTTTTCATATACTCCATCTTGCTGATGAGAGAGAAAGAAATAGAGAGAGAGAGAGATGAAACTACCGTAACTATAAATCCTAACAAAATACCAGTAGGAGTATTACCTGATCAAGATTGGAGAAAGGTGCGAATTAGAGATCCTGAGAAACTGCTGCTTATAAATTAATATTGTGATTTTTGGGAGAGTGGTATTTGGAGGAGGAGATCATCAGATTTTGTTTCTCCAGGAGAAAAGGGCAAGCAAACTGAACTGAAGTTAAACACTGTGCTAGCACAAGGAGAGAGAGAGAGAGAGAGAGAGGTGAATAGAAATGTCATGCAGTATCCTCTGGAGCTGGAGAGGTAGAGAGAGAGAGAGAAAGAGAAAGAGAGAGAGAGAGAGAGAGAGAGAGTGGGTGTTGCAGCTTTTCAGATATTAATGGATGTGATTTAAAAAGGACAAATACTGTACAAAAAAGTCCATCACGGATGCTGGAGCGGACCATGGGGTTTCATGGTTGTAATGCTATTGGTACCGACCAATACCATAGGGAAAATGCACCGACGGCCACCGGACGGCCGTCTCCGGCTACCAAACGGTCGATCCGAGCCGTCCAAAAATTTTAAAAAATAAAACCGAGTGGGCCCAAGAGAGAATAAATGGCATTTGAGGTGTGTAGGGTGCTTGATCGGAGTACCCCGTTTTCGTGTATATACACGAAAAAGGCGTGGTCGGATCAAGTAACCTACACATCTCGTATGCCATTGATTCTCACGTAAGCCCACTCGGTTTTATTTTTTAAAATTTTTGGACGGCTTGGATCGGCCGTCCGGTGGTCGTCGATGCATTTTCCCTACGGTACCATCGGTACCAATATCATTTTCGGGGTTTCATGGAGTTCCCAATTAAAGAAATGAATACGGGTGTTTGGGGGCCATTTTGATAATGGATTATTCCACAATGCATTATGAAAACTACATTTATAGAAGGCACAATTAAGTGTTAGGTAGATGAATGATGAAAATGAATTATGAGTTGATTTTTTACCAAGTTGCCCTTGGCCTTTATTATTGTGATAAAAGATAGTATATGAAAAATTTTTTTTGATAGTATTTTTTTTAAAAATTTTCATATGTGATGTGTAAGGACAATTTCGGAGCCTGAGCAAACGAGAAGTTCCATTTCTCATTCCCTTCCTATATTCCGTGCAGCATGTAGCAGAAATCATGGGAGGACAAAACAGGTAAATAGATAAGAATAGTTAGGGTATTTTGGTAATTTGACATAAAATGGGAAAAGCCAAAACCTCAAAAAGGACCTTCTACCCTCATTCTGGGTTTTTACCTCTTTAAGCAAAATCAGTGAGGGGGTGTTTGGGAGTCAACTTTTTGGCTTTTCATTTTCAATTTTTTGCCTTTTTGGCTTTTGGGATTATGATCAGAATGTATTTTGTATTTGGTAGAGTGTTTGGATGATATGTGCACAATGCATTTTGCAGTAGGAGTAGTGTTTGGAAGATATGGAATGAAAATGAATTATATGTTGTTTTTTACCATCTTGCCCCTACCCATGTCATAAAACTCCTGTCAATTAAAAATCATCTCTCTCTCCGGTCTGCACAAATCGGAGAACCCATCTTCTAAATCAAGCCTCAAAGGCTCATGAACAAATTGAAAAGCATCTTCTTCGGTTCCTCTCGATGAACTCACTGAAGTTGGAGTCCTTCAGCACCACCATGTCCTTCTCGTCAATGGCTGGGATCGAGTACAATGACAACCCGTGGTGATCGCCCGAAGAATTGGAGGCCTCTTTGTCTTCTAGATCGTCGTAATTCTCGAAGTCTCTGTGGTCGTTGAGGAGGGAACAGCATCGTCTTCTTCATCAAGGAAGCTGATCAGATCCTCGACGTCGTCGGTGGATGAGGAGTGAAGGTCCAGTCGTCTGCCATGGCTGTCTTTCTGGGATGGCAAAGTGGGAATTATGTGAAAAGAGGGAGGGTAGGGTTGTCTTTCTGCCATGGCTGGATTTCAAAATGGGAAAATAGAAATTGAAAAAGCTCCTAATAGCAGATTTTTCGTTTATGTCTAGAAACTTGAAATCTCAAAATCCATTTTACTCAAAATCCATTTTCCCTTTAACTGCCAAACACCCAAAACCCAAAAATTAGAATTGGAAAATGTAAAATCAGGCCATCCAAACACCCCCTGAATGTGTTCTCCGAAAATGAGTTATAGAAATGAACTCCCAAACACTCAAAATGCAAAAATGAAAATCTGAAAATGCAAAAAAGCACTAACCAAACACCAATCTGAGAATCGTCCTGGGGGTGTTTTTCGGTTCTTCATTTTGGATTATCAGATTCTAATAGTCCTAGAAAGACGTAAATACCCTTTACATAAGGTTTTGTTTGCAAGGCTTGTCAAACGGTGATTATTCTAATGGACTTTGTTATTGTGTAATTTTTTTTGTTATTGTAATATGTGGGTTATCTTTATTGTTCTTTTTGAAAGTTATACGTATGCAATTTGATTATTACGGAGTACAAAAAATCTAAAATTTTGTTTCCTTAAAATATCTTTATTGTTCTTGTACTCATGGAAGTCTCTACATTTGGATTGCATAATGGTTGTTTAAATTTATTAAGCGACCAATAATTAATATTTTAATGTGTCCAAAAAAAATTCAAGCCTTTTGTGGAGTATAAAGTTGTTCAGTACTCCCTCCGTCCATTTTTTAGATTCAGTATTTTATTTTGGATTGTTCCTCAATAACAGTCTGTTTGGATGGGGGAGAAGCTCCCGAATTTGTGAGGCCCCCTGATTACCAATCCTCCTCCTCGCCTTATCCGGTGTTTGGAAGAGAAAAGGGACGCCTGATTTTTATTTTTATTTTTTTCAATCGTCATACATCAGCGGAGATTAGTGAAGGGTGTTAGAGTTAGCGCACGAGGTTCAGAAGTTATCCATAGCTTGGGACCCAAGGGTATTGCCCCAGTAGGAGTCGAACCCAAGACCTCCCCCAGTAAGGACGCCTGATTTGAAAGGGGGATTTGTTACTATTGGGATTACAAATCAGGGGGAAGGTGGATTTGTTAAAAACTGGGTTACCCCTGTCGTTGCTATATCCGGGTTCCCATTTGACTGTTCTGCCCTCCCCTTTTCTCTTCCATCACCAACGGAGAGAGAGAGAGAGAGAAGACGAAGACAAAGAAGACTACCTTGTCGCTGGAGCTGCTCGTTTTCCAGTTTGGATGCTTGATGGAAAGAGAGAGAGAGAGAAATCTGTGGGTTGTTGCGGTGGGTTTTCGATCTGGAATTTTAATCCCATACAATTCTCTTCTGAATGCATATTGGGTTTTAATCCCATACAATTCTCATCTTTCTTTTTCTGATTAGAGAGGACTTTGATCCAATGGGTGGGATGCTGTCACACCCTCGATTTTCAACATAAATATAGAGAATATTCATAAATAAAACCTCGCAATATTCCATACGATACCCCAAAAGAGTTTAATAATACCATTCCGCAATTCCACATTATCCACCAAGAGTTTCCAAAATAGTACAACTTCGGCTCCATGGCCCAAATTAACAAAAGTAAAAGTATCGATAGAGTCAAGGAATTACAAATAGAGTTACAAATACATCTTTCAAAAGAAACTATAAAGATGACTCGGTAACTCCACATTGTTAGCTTTCAAAATAATTCTCACATCCAAGCAATCCAAACATGCTGCTATTGTCCCAAGTTAGCACCTGAAAAGAAAGAAGGTCTGAGCTACACTAGCCCAGTAGAAAGCTCTAATCTAACAATATATGCATAAGAAATGTAGGGAAGAAAATAAGATGATCAAAGGCAACAAGGTCCAACGGACGAACAACAAAAGCAATTTCAACCCAACCTTTCATTTTCAAAACCAATCATGCGTCTCAACGGGTAACTTTTGAAAACACCAAGTGTCAACATGTGTCTCGTACAAGTGTCATGAGCCGTAACTCCTGCCGGGCCAGTTAAAGGACCCCGATGTCCTCTGCCAGGCACCTTGCCCAAAGGGTGGTCCTGAAATATCTATTATGAGCATATAGCTCCTGCCGGGCCAATTAAAGGACCCCGATGTCCTCTGCCAGGCACTCACCCGTCGATGAGTCCTGAAGTGTTCTCGTTGTGTCCGGAAAGTATCAAAATCCTTTAACCATCAAATTCGTACCATTTGAACCGAATTTGGATCATAAAGTATTTTTGTAAATATCACGTCCAAACAAAAGTTAAAACTCATGAAAATATATCCAACTGATTTTGTTAATGGCAAGTAATTAAGTTAAGAAAGTGCTCAGGGAATGTTTAGAATGGACTAGGAGCAATCAATGCTTAAAATAATGGAATAAGCACCAAAGTTGATTAAGCAATGCAATTATGTATTGTTATCGATAAACAAAGGAAGGAGGTATCGATAACTCGAGGTCGGGATCAGTCAAGACTCAATGTTATCGATAACATTGAGGTAGGTATCGATAACATAGTGGTTAAAATCATTCCAGCCGCAAGGGTAGCAATAACAAGGACCAAAGGTATCGATAACAATGGATTTTCTAGACTCCGGAACATGATGTTATCGATAACAATTAAAATGTTATCGATAACAATGGGTTTCGAGTAGATTTTTGACAGACAGAGATGGGTTTTTCAATCACAACAACAACAACAATATCAACAACGATCCAAGGCACTAATTGAGCTTCAAGAAACACTTCATAAACATGTATTGATAGTTAGAACCTCCTACCTCAAAATCAAGAACGAATTTGGATGGAGTTCTCGAGCCCTAGCCCCAATCCTTGAGTTCGAACGAAATACGCCTCCACCGAGCTCAACCGGTGCAATACGGACTGAAATATGCGTAGAGATGGAAGATTGAAGGTAGCTTTGGTTGGGTTTTAGGTTGAATAGGTGAAATTTTGGATGAGAGTGAGAGTGAGAGAGTGAGCCGAGAGAGAGGGGAAGTCGGGATAGGTGAGAGAGAAAGAAATTTGGGAAAGTTATTCCCTAGTCTCACACCCACAAGCTATATACCCAACACACATACTCACCCTTCAAGTGCACAAGTTAACACATTGACCCCAAATTTCCAATAACAAAATCAATCTCATCCTTCTTATTTCCTTTAAACCTTTAAATCAATTTTACGAATTTACAGGTTTTTACACTCTACCCTCCTTAGAAAAATTTCGTCCTCGAAATTCAAATGATCATGCTCAACTAAGACATGCTCCACATTAATATGCAACAAGTATAGCCATCAACTTCATGCAACTAGTCAAAAGCATGAAACTCGAATTTAAACACTCACATTGAGTCATTCCGGAAAAAAAGGTGCGGATATTTCGTTCTAACTTCATCCTCTCTTTCCCACGTGGATTCCTCGCTACCTTGATTACTCCACAAGACTCGTACTAACGGTATCGTCTTACCCCTCAACACTTGCTCACGCGTGTCCAGGATACGTATCGGCTCTTCCCCGTAAGATGCATCGGCTTCAAGTTCTAGTTCGGACCATTTTAACACATGTGACGGATCCGGTTCGTACTTCCCCAACATGGATACAAGAAACACGTCGTGCACATTCGATAATCTCGGCGGCAAAGCCAAACGGTACGCAACCTCTCCGATTTTCTCAATAATGTCGAACGGACCGATGTAACGCGGTGAAAGCTTTCCCTTCCTTCCAAAACGTGACAAGCCTCGACGTGGCGATACCTTAAGAAACACGTGATCTCCCACTTCGAACGATAATGGACGACGACGACGATCGGCATAGTTCTTTTGTCGACTTTGAGCGGTTAGCAACCTTCGGCGAATTGTCTTAACTTGTTCAGTTGTCCTCTCTTGAGCCTCTAAAAGTCGTTGACGAATCGATCTCATACTCTCGGTAGTTTCTCTAACCATATCCGGTCCCACTAACGTCGCCTCTCCCAATTCGGTCCAACATACGGGTGATCGACACGGTCTCCCATACAAGGCTTCATACGGCGCCATCTCGATACTCGATTGATAACTATTGTTGTACGCGAATTCTACCAACGGCAAATGTTCTTCCCAACTACCTCGGAAATCCATAACGCAAGCCCGAAGCATATCCTCCAAAATCTGAATCGTTCGTTCGGATTGACCATCGGTCTGTGGGTGATAAGCGGTACTAAACAAGAGATTTGTGCCTAAAGCAGCTTGCAAACTTTGCCAAAAACGTGCGGTGAATCTCGGATCTCGATCGGACACGATAGATACGGGAATCCCATGAAGTCGAATAATCTCCCGAATATACAAACGGCTAAGCGTCTCTATGGAATCGGTAACATGGATAGGTAGAAAATGAGCGGTTTTGGTAAAACGGTCCACGATAACCCAAATGGCATCATGGCCCCTTGGCGATCTCGGCAAACCCGTAACAAAGTCCATCGTCACATTCTCCCATTTCCACTCGGCTACCGGTAACGGTTGTAGTTCTCCCGCGGGTCGTTGATGTTCGGTCTTCACTTGTTGACACGTCAAACACTTGGACACAAAGATCACCACATCTCTCTTCATCCCCGGCCACCAAAATTGCCTACGCAAGTCATGATACATCTTCGTTCCTCCCGGATGAACGGCTAACGGTGAATGGTGAAACTCTCGTAGGATTTCTTCCCGACACGAAACGGGTACGAACAACTTTCCTTGATAACGTAAACTCCGGTCGGCGTGAATCATCCACCCTTCTCGAGCATTTCCGCTAAGGAATTTAGTACGGAGTTCTTCTGCTTCCTCGTCATTTTGTTGAGCTTCCACCACTTGTGCCGATAAGGCCGATTGTACGGTAAGATTGCATAACGTAACCCCTTCTTGAATTTCCTCGAAGTGCGAAGCATAATGGCCTAAATCGCTCACCATCTTCCACTCACGTACGGCTAAGTTCGCTAAGTACGTCGGTTTTCTACTCAACGCGTCCGCAACAACGTTCGCTTTCCCCGGATGATAATGCAATTCGAAATCATAATCTTCTAAGTGTTCCATCCAACGACGTTGACGTAGGTTAAGCTCCTTTTGAGAAAAGAGATATTTTAGGCTCTTATGATTGGAAAAGACTTCAAATTTCTCACCGTAAAGATAGTGACGCCAACTCTTCAAAGCAAAGACGACGGCCGCGAGTTCTAAGTCATGTGTAGGATAGTTTCGCTCGTGAATCTTTAATTGTCTCGATCCATACGCTACTACTCGTCCCGCTTGCATCAATACGCACCCCAACCCTTCCTTTGACGCATCACAATACACGGAGTAGCCAACTCCACGCTCGGGCACAATCAAGACCGGTGCGGTAGTCAATCGCCTCTTTAATTCCTCGAATGCCGTCTCACACGAGTCACTCCAAACGAAACGAGTCCCCTTATGAGTTAGTCTAGTCATCGGTGCCGCTAAACGAGAAAAGTCAAGAACGAAACGACGGTAGTAACCGGCCAACCCCAAAAAGCTCTGAATCTCAAACACGTTTTTCGGTCGCTGCCAGTCCAGAACGGCTTCTATCTTCTCCGGATCAACGGACACACCTCCTTTCGAAACCACGTGACCTAGGAATTTAACCTCGGGTAACCAAAACTCACACTTACTAAGTTTGGCGTACAAACGATATTCCCTCAAAAGTTCTAGAACAATGGCAAGATGAGTTCGGTGTTCCTCCTCCGTAGATGAATAAATAAGAATGTCGTCGACGAATACAACTACGAATTGATCGAGGTAAGCACGAAAGATACGGTTCATAAGATCCATGAAAGTAGCCGGAGCATTTGTCAAACCAAATGGCATCACAACGAATTCATAATGACCATAGCGAGTGCGGAAAGCGGTTTTAGGAATATCCTCTTTACGAACCCTCAATTGATGATAACCGGACCTTAAGTCGATTTTGGAAAGCAAGTCGCACCTTGTAGTTGGTCAAACAGGTCGTCGATTCTAGGCATGGGATATTTATTCTTAATGGTCACACGGTTGAGCTTACGATAATCAATACACAAACGAAGCGAACCATCTTTCTTCTGAGCGAACAAAGCCGGTGCTCCCCACGGTGATGTGCTAGGACGAATGAATCCCAAATTCTCTAACTCTTGAAGCTGAACTTTCAACTCTCTAAGTTCGGCAGGTGCAAAACGATAAGGAGGAATCGATATAGGAGCGGTGCCAGGAAGTAAGTCTATCGCAAACTCGACTTCTCTCTCGGGAGGCAAACCCGGTAACTCTTCAGGAAATACATCAGGAAACTCGCGAACCACTAAGGGCAACTCCCCACGTGTAGACAAATCCTTATCTAGCGTCAAACTCGCCAACATAGCATAAACCGACTCTCTATCCCGAGGCCCACACAGATACGGTGCTAACGGTTCTCGACGCTCCTCATGAAACTCGAAACAAACACTCCCAGGCGGACATATGCGAACACGACGCTTGAAACAGTCAATCGTAGCGTGAAACGTAGACAACCAATCCATCCCAAGAATGAGGTCAAAACCCGACATATCTAGCACGATGAAATCAAAGACAAAGCGATGGTCGCAAACAACTAGCTCACAATCCTTACAGATACGACTCAACGATGACTTTCCTCCTAACGGTGTCTCGACAAATAACGGCGTATCAAGATTCTCGGTGTCCAACTCCAATGCACACACGAAAGATGCAGCAATAAAAGAATGCGATGCCCCAGAATCAAAGAGTACTCTAGCGAAGGAATTGAATAAAAGAAAAGTTCCCCTTACAACCGATGCCTCTGGAGCCTGAGAAACAGAAGGTGAAGCATTGGTGTTGATGTTGAAAACACGACCCTGGGTACCCTGACCCTGTACAAAGCCTCCCCTCTGACCGGAACCTTGAGAAGGTGCGGACGAACTCGCTCCCCGGTCACCCTCAGAACTCTGAACTGACAATGTCTGTCGAAAATGAGGCTGCCGCTGCCTCTGAGTACCCCTGAAAGACTGCTGGCCAGTACCACGCCCTGCCCCTGGCTGCTGCACCGAGCCCGACTCACTACGTGCTCCCGCCCCTTGAGGGCAACTCCAAGCAAGATGGTCTGTCTTACCACAATTATAACACGCCTTGAGAAGCTGTGGACATTGAGTACGAATGTGCCCGGGTTGATTACACTTGTAGCATACGGCTGGAGGCCTAGAAAAAGTACCCCGGGTTCCAGAAGAAGAAGGCACCTTAAAGCTCGATTGGTTAGATGGTTGCTGAGATGGTTCTCGTTGCCTCTTCCGCCCCTGACTTCCAAAACTACCTGAGGATGAGCTAAAATTCCCCACCGGTTGCCTTGGTTCCCAAGCCTTTACGTTCCTCTGAGCTTCCTTTAGAACCTCAATGCTCCTTGCACACTCTATAACTTCAGAAAACTTAGTCCTACGTTGGACCATCACCATCCTCCTTACGGTGCTGTGCAAGCCCTTCTCAAACCGCCTACACCTCATTTCCTCCGTCGACACCAACTCCGGAGCAAAACGAGACAAGGTTTGAAATTTTTGTACATACTCCGAAATGGTCATATTGCCCTGCTCCAATTTCTCAAATTGTTCCCTTAAGTTATCACGAGAAGTCTCCGGAAAGTACTGCTCCTCAAAGAGCGCTTCAAACTCAGCCCATGTCAAATCCTCCACATCCGGTTCGTTCACTTGAGCTGCGGTCCTTGCCGCCCTCCTAGCATCCTTCCTAATCTCTAGGACCGATTCCCACCATTCGCCAGCCTCTCCAACTAGTTGAACGGCCACGATACCCACTCGAATATTGTCCTCAGTGATGTTTAGAGCTCGAAAGAGCTTGCGAATTTGAGTCAACCAATGATCAGCTACCAAAGGGTCGGTACTAATCCCATCGAACACCGGAGGATTCCTACGGCTAAACTCCCTCATTGCTACCATAGCACGATCCTCAACGTTCTCCCTAGGAGCTTGGTTCAAAAGATTTGCAGCCGCAAGTGCCGCAACGGGGTCTCTAGCGAATTGAGTCTGATTATGAGGTACTCCTGCACCTCGACCAGCCCCAGCCCCCAGATTCCCACCAGGGTTCTCCCCGTGCTGACTAACCTCATCCTCTAGAGGCGCCCCACGGCCTCGACCACCCCGGTTTCCAACCCCACCTCGCCTAACACGCGACCTCGGAGGCATCTAGCTACACAATATAAGAAAGGAAAGACTATTAACCACAATATCATAACTATAAGGTCCCAACACGGGTAAACAACTCTATACCACTCTATGGTAATGAAAATGCAATGTCACGTAGTCACATAAGTGTTAGTCACACAAGCATGCACAATTTCATGTCAGAGGGCGCGACATTTTGAACCCATGAGGCGAAACGCCTCCCCACGGTCTCTAGGTGTTCTAAACCTACTGCTCTGATACCAAGTTGTCACACCCTCGATTTTCAACATAAATATAGAGAATATTCATAAATAAAACCTCGCAATATTCCATACGATACCCCAAAAGAGTTTAATAATACCATTCCGCAATTCCACATTATCCACCAAGAGTTTCCAAAATAGTACAACTTCGGCTCCATGGCCCAAATTAACAAAAGTAAAAGTATCGATAGAGTCAAGGAATTACAAATAGAGTTACAAATACATCTTTCAAAAGAAACTATAAAGATGACTCGGTAACTCCACATTGTTAGCTTTCAAAATAATTCTCACATCCAAGCAATCCAAACATGCTGCTATTGTCCCAAGTTAGCACCTGAAAAGAAAGAAGGTCTGAGCTACACTAGCCCAGTAGAAAGCTCTAATCTAACAATATATGCATAAGAAATGTAGGAACGGTAACGAGATGATCAAAGGCAACAAGGTCCAACGGACGAACAACAAAAGCAATTTCAACCCAACCTTTCATTTTCAAAACCAATCATGCGTCTCAACGGGTAACTTTTGAAAACACCAAGTGTCAACATGTGTCTCGTACAAGTGTCATGAGCCGTAACTTCTGCCGGGCCAGTTAAAGGACCCCGATGTCCTCTGCCAGGCACCTTGCCCAAAGGGTGGTCCTGAAATATCTATTATGAGCATATAGCTCCTGCCGGGCCAATTAAAGGACCCCGATGTCCTCTGCCAGGCACTCACCCGTCGATGAGTCCTGAAGTGTTCTCGTTGTGTCCGGAAAGTATCAAAATCCTTTAACCATCAAATTCGTACCATTTGAACCGAATTTGGATCATAAAGTATTTTTGTAAATATCACGTCCAAACAAAAGTTAAAACTCATGAAAATATATCCAACTGATTTTGTTAATGGCAAGTAATTAAGTTAAGAAAGTGCTCGGGGAATGTTTAGAATGGACTAGGAGCAATCAATGCTTAAAATAATGGAATAAGCACCAAAGTTGATTAAGCAATGCAATTATGTATTGTTATCGATAAACAAAGGGAGGAGGTATCGATAACTCGAGGTCGGGATCAGTCAAGACTCAATGTTATCGATAACATTGAGGTAGGTATCGATAACATAGTGGTTAAAATCATTCCATCCGCAAGGGTAGCGATAACAAGGACCAAAGGTATCGATAACAATGGATTTTCTGGACTCCGGAACATGATGTTATCGATAACAATTAAAATGTTATCGATAACAATGGGTTTCGAGTAGATTTTTGACAGACAGAGATGGGTTTTTCAATCACAACAACAACAACAATATCAACAACGATCCAAGGCACTAATTGAGCTTCAAGAAACACTTCATAAACATGTATTGATAGTTAGAACCTCCTACCTCAAAATCAAGAACGAATTTGGATGGAGTTCTCGAGCCCTAACCCCAATCCTTGAGTTCGAACGAAATACGCCTCCACCGAGCTCAACCGGTGCAATACGGACTGAAATATGCGTAGAGATGGAAGATTGAAGGTAGCTTTGGTTGGGTTTTAGGTTGAATAGGTGAAATTTTGGATGAGAGTGAGAGTGAGAGAGTGAGCCGAGAGAGAGGGGAAGTCGGGATAGGTGAGAGAGAAAGAAATTAGGGAAAGTTATTCCCTAGTCTCACACCCACAAGCTATATACCCAACACACATACTCACCCTTCAAGTGCACAAGTTAACACATTGACCCCAAATTTCCAATAACAAAATCAATCTCATCCTTCTTATTTCCTTTAAACCTTTAAATCAATTTTACGAATTTACGGGTCTTTACAGATGCTACCCCTTTGATACGTAGGAGTAGTTTTCTTTTTCTTCTTTTTCTTTTTTAATCTTTTTTTCTCTCTATTAAAACTGAACTTTTATTACAGTTTTCTAGAATCTTCTCATGAATTAAAAAAATAATGGTTAATGGTATGAAATGAGAGCCATATGAAAAAATAACTCCAATTTTTTTTAAACATATAAGGTTTAAACATTTTAAAGATTTAATGAATTTATTTTATTCCACAATTAATGATAAATATGTATTTATTCTAATTATAGTGAAATTAATCTAATTTGTCCATTAAAAAAACAAACTGGGGGTAATTATGTCATTTGACATCTTATCACATCATATCCACCCTCCAAATCCTTCTTCTAAAAAAATCATCCAAACACCTCATTACAAATCCACCATTCTTAAAAGGTGGGGTCACCCTTCTTAACATATCACCCCTTATTACATATCTACTTTCAAATTCACCCTCATTCTATATCCACCCAAAACAAATCATTCATCCAAACGGGCCGTAAGTGTCCATTTTGTAAAGTTATTGGGTAAAAGTTGATATATTTTCCATTTTTGCCCTATAAGTAGGAAAATGGTGCAAAAATACACTTGCAGGGGAATGCCCTTAACAAAAAAGGGAGTGGCAAAATCAGCAGCCTAAAAGTATACTTGATTTAGAAAATTTAGTGAATAAAAGTGTAATGATGATATCTCTATAGAGGGTAAATAGAGAAAGTGGAGGTAAAAGCTGATGTGAAAGATGTACTCCCTCCGTCCCTAAATAAGTGTCCGGCGCGCAAACCTAGGTCTTACAAAAGATGCATTTGTTTCGTTGAAAAAATTAATTTTTTTTCACAAATGAATATATAGCAATGAGTTCTATTATGAATTTTTGTTTATTTTCTGTCAAACGTTTTCATATTTATTCGTCTCACTAAAAAAGGACGAAAAATATTCCTATTTTAAGTGTTAGGTTTTAGATGTATTATTAGTACATTAAGTCGTAATATATAAGTGCAAAGTACATGTGTGTTTTTATCCAAAATCATATCTTCTACATGTATGAGCGTGAACGAAAATCAATTTTTAGTATTTTTTTGGAGTTCAGACCGCTTTTCAATTAATTATACTTCTATTTTGTATTTAAATATTTTAGCCTTTTAGGTAATTTTGAAAACTTTGTTAATTAATACAATTAATTGAGATTTATCAAACAATATCCATATTATATAGGCTGCTGATTTTGCCACTCCCTTTTTTTGTTAACACCACTCCCCTGCAAGTGTATTTTTGGTACACTTGCAGGGGAGTGACGTTAACAAAAAAGAGAATGGCAAAATCATTTTTCATTATATATTAAAAAATTACTACTACTGTATTAATTACAAAATATAATCAATTTCTATCCAGTTGGCAGTTGGGATTAAAGACGAGGGGGGGAAAATGGGACCAATTGATTAAGAGTTTTCAACCTAAAGCAACTGAAGTTGTAAACTGTGTTGAGATTGAGAGAGAGAGAGAGAGAGTATTAATGGCTTAGGGTATTTTGCGAGAGAGAGAGAGAGAGAGAGTATTATTGGCTTAAGGGTATTTTGCGAGAAAGGGGAAGGTTTGGAAGAGTACTGGAAGGCCCCGTTTGATAACCCTCCAAGGGGTTGGGATTGGATTGGTAGAGTGTTGGTATTATTAATACCTTATTTGGTAACCAAAAATGGTTCGGACTAGTAGTCCGATTGGATTAAAAATCCGGGTAATAGGGGGTATTGCTAATACCCCGTGGGACTTGGTAATGAGGGGTATTAATAGTCCAATCCCAACTCCTTCACATTACCAATCCATTTTCATTACCAATTTCTTCTATCAATCCAATCCCATCATCTAATCCCATCTCAAACAAACATGATATTAATAATCCCATCATTTAATCCCATCCCAAACAAACATACTCATTATCAATCCCTTCTCATTACCAATCCCATCTCCTTACGAATCCCAATCCTAATCCTAATCCTAATCCTAATCCCATCTCCTTACGAATCCCATCCATCTATCACTGTTATCAAACGAGGCCTTCGAAGTGTTTAATTTCACCACAAAAAGGGTAGAAGACTTTGGAGGTACAGTAGGGTCAATTCAGAAGGTCTACTTCTGTTTCACCACTCTCCCACTGCCCACCGCTCTTAGGTGGAGTTTCACCAAAAAAAAATTCCGGTCTTGTTGACCTCAACCTATTAGACGGAGGATAATATCAATACACATATCACGAATAATAAGGGCTTGTTCGGTTGAGATTTTTGAATTTGAAATGGTTAGGGTAGGGAGATATGGGTAATGATTGGAGAGAGATAGAGATAAAAATGAAAATAGTGGTTGGAGATAGAGGTAATGAGTGGATATTAGAGTAAGGTAATAATTTTGAGTCCAAAACCCCAATCCCTAACCAAACAAGCCCTAATATATTATCAATACATTTTTTTCGCATATCATTGCACCTTTTAGCTCGTATAAAAGTGTTTTTGACGGTTCGAATTTTAAAAGACTCTTCTACTCTCTTTTTTTCGGAAGAATTCTTTAAAAATTTGGACCATTGATTTTCGAAATAGACGGTGCAACTTAGGCGGGGGAGCGGTAATGAAACAGAGTGGTGGGGTAGCACCGTTGGGTCATTTAATACCCGTCCAGTACGGAGTGTTAGTTTGTCGATCACCGGTCACCACTCGCTCAGTTAGCGCGTGCAGACACAAACATTGGTAGGAAATTACTCCTCCATTTTTTGAAAGAAAAACAAATCTTAGGAACCTTCACAGCAAATTCCTCACGTTCATCCAAAATACTACTACTCCACTAGTGTAGTAGTAGTAGTACTACTAACGTGTCAGGAAAAAGGGAAAAAAAAGTAGAAAAATTCTAAAATCAGCCCAATGAGCTTACAATAGTAAGTGTGTGAATGTGTATTAAAGGGTGTAAAAAGTGCACAAAAATATGCGTTTTCCTTGTCTTCTAGTGTGTTTATCGTCAGCCCATTGGGCTGACAATAGCAAGACCGAAAAAAGTATAGTAGTACTAACAAAATTCTCACAATAAAACAAAAATACTCACGCCCCGTTCCAGAAAAGGAAATAAGTACTTACTCCCTCTGTCTCCTTTTTAAAGTTCAGTATTCTATTTTGAACTGTCCCTTAATAACTGTCCATTTTTGCAAAGTTAGTGGGTAAAAGTTAATACATTTTCTATTTTGCCCATAAATAATTTTCCTATTAATATGAATCTTGTTTGATAGATCTCATTGAGATCTTTTATATAGTGCAAAAAAAAATATAAATTATTTTTCATTTACATTATTTTTGAGTTTGAAAATGTAAAATAAGTATTTATTTTTTAAGAAGGTGTTCTGGAACGGGGCCTCGGTGGGTTGTCATTAGGGTTTAAAAATGAATTGAAATAGAGAGAAACATTCACGCAGCTTCTTTATAGCAGCAATCAATCGTGACCGTCCAAAAGTGTTCCGGACGGTCCGGATCTTAATGAAACTTTTAAGTTTCCGAGGAAAAGTTAATCCAGACCGTCCAAAACACTTTTGGATGGCCGCCATTAGCACCGTAAACAACTATTCAAGGCAGAACCGTGAAAAAGATTTTCTCGAATTAAAATACGTAAAAAGTGTATAGAAGTGTGTGATAGCGTAAAAGGTGCATTGTAATCTTTTTTTTTTTCCCGGTCTTTTTCTAAACTTACCAACAGCCCAATGGACTGTCAATAAAAGGACTCAGCAATGATGAGAAAATAAATAAAAATAAACCGGTTTAAAAAAGTTTAGGCTAAACAAATGTCAAAACAGTTCCAGCTAGTGTCGCTGGAGCACTTTGGTTTGAAGTTTCATGAACAAACAAATTGGAATGTGGTATTTATGACCAACCAGGAAAACTTGAACTTACGCTGCATCTAAATCTTGAATTGGTCGATTAAAAATGAAAGAAAATAGAAAATATAGCCAACGAATCTAAAGACTATTCCATTTTCTACTAACACTGGTCATAATTTTTATTTTCAGAAGAAAATGAATCAGTATTTGGTGGATTTTTTTGGTTGGATTGTGGTACTTTTAATCGTTTGGTTATCGCTTGATTATTGTCGCATCTAATTAAACTTGTTACTTTTAAAATGGATAACTCGATGCCTAGGTCAGTTTACGCACATCTTCACTAATTTCGAGACCCTGAAGTTAATGAACAAACCAATTATAAGTAGTTTCAAGATTTGAAATGTTTGGCTTTCGTGAAATTCGACATTACCTTGGTTGGGGGGCAAGCCATTTAGCTACTGTCTCATGACTAGCCGGGGCAAATCCCTTGGTTAACAAGTTAAGCTTGTTTGGTTCTCAACTTGGCTGCTACTAAGCCTACTATTACTTTCACCTTGTTTGGTTTCCATCTCATCTCATTTTTCTCTCTACACGTTTCTTAATACATTTTTCTCTCTATCTCTCTCCATTCATTATCACTCATTACATCAAAAATAACTCTAAAAAATGAGAACCAAACAAGGTGTTTATTACTCCAATTTAATAAGTAAAGAATTTTTCCAGAAATCAAAGAATTTTTCTCATTTGAATGGAGTAACAAGACATCAATAAGCAAGAATCAAAGGGGCCCAAACATATAGTATGGACGTATCAGGGAAAGTGTTAGCTTAATTTGTACATTAACCTCCAAAAGGAAGATTCTTGTACATAAAAGAGGAAGATTCGTTATATGCTTATGGAGGGAGGAGAGTACAAAATTCAATCTTTCTACGATCACACACCAATGCATGCACGCACTCACTGTGAGTATCGCATACTGGGTGTGGGACCTACAATGAATGTGAATTGTGTGCGGCTTCGACAGATCCGCTGAGGAAGGATCGGGGACTCATGTACCTCTTGAAGAAAGATGTGCTCTTGCTGCTAGTGCCTGCCGTGCTATTTTGTGTGCATGAGCTCACAGTGAATGTGTGGGTGTTTGTGTGTGCACTAACATTTTGGTGGTATAACAGGCTGCGTATCTTGGATGCCTAATTAAAGTGGAAATTAATCCTAATTAAAGTGGAAACTAACTTTATTATGCTCTAAGTACTAAATACAGTACTTGGTTTTTTATCATGTACTATTCAAGTTAGACTCTGTTCAAATTAGAAATACTAATGGCATGGATAGTACTCCAGGGGACAATAAATAAAGTTCTTAGATTATTTTATGGTACGGAGGATATTATGGTTCTTCAGACTCAAACTTGAGTACATTAACATAGTTGAAACACTTGATTATTCAGACTTTAGTGTACTTCCAAAATTGTCTATTTGTGGATTCGATATATGATGAGCCGTGCTATCCACACAGATTTATGTGCACAGATCGTACACAGATTTTAATGTGGAGCCAATTATGGGTTCCACACAAATAATCCGAGCCGTTCATTAAATGTAAAATATTTTTTTGAGTGTACATGCGAAAAATCAACTAAATCCGATACATATAGAGGCTCGATCCAGTCATCTAACTTTTCATTCAGATTTCAGGATAATGAAAAGTTAAATGATTGGATCGAGAGCCTATAGATATCGGATTGAGCTGATTTTTGGCGGGAACCCTTGAAAAGATATTTTACATATAATGAGCAGCTCGGATCATTCGTGTGGGACCCATAGTGGGCCCCACATAATGATCTGTGCATGATATGTGTATGAAAAGTTTGTGTCAATAGACTTTCTGTTGATAGAGGCTAGCTTTGCTTCTAAATAATTTTGATATATATATATATATATATATATTTTGTGGGTTTTTTCCAACTTTTGAAAACAATGTTGTGAAGCTTCGTTTTGTAGGACATTGCTCGGGTGACTTGACCCACACCCTTTGGCTTTTGAGGTTTTTGTTTGACAAGAATATAAAGTACGAGTATATTTCTAATGTTATCTACGAAAGAGGATTCTTCTTTGAAAATAAATAAATATACTGTATAAAGTTTCAAAACTGAGAAAAATGTTGTAAAAGAATGGTTGAGAATATACAAGTACTCAATTTGGCTAAAACCAATATTATGCTAAAAGCATGTGTTTTTCCAGCCCGTGCAAGAGGCTTCGATAATTCCAGGAAATACACCTCACTGATTTTATGCTAAAATTTCCTTAGCTGCTTGAAGATTTGATCTTGTGAAAATACTTACGGTTACGGGACACTATGCTAGAGACGAAATGCACATTTCGAAAAAGGGACCGAGGAAGTACATCTTGTCTCTTCGAAAAATTGCAGTATAGTTTCAAAAGCCCGGTGGTGAGCCGACTGGCCTGGGTTTTACACCGAGACGGCTGACACATAACTGTGTATCGCTGCATCCAATTTGGATTACTAACCCAGTAAGTTACACCGTCTATTCATGATTTAGTAACCCGAAGAAATGTAAATTGAGACATACATCAGAGGAAATTAAATCTTTCAATGAGCATGCTCATATGCTTGTCATTGAACCAAGTGAGTGATCAGCGAAGGCGTACAACTAGAGGCGGAAGGCATGTTCGACGTTTTTACAGAATATAACATGAAGAAACTCACTAATATATAATGATAATGAATACAATAAGCTCTCTACTTTCTTATTCCCGCCATGCCCTGGGTTGTTGTTCTTGTTTCTTTGGTTTCTCCCCTTCCTTCCTCTTCACCACTACAAAACTAATCATCTAAAGAATAGAATACATGACCCCATTTGGAGATCTAGGGAAAACAAGCAAAGAATCGCCATTGAACAAATGAAATACAGAACAGAGTGCAGGCCATCCGTCGAAGAAATTCACAGGCCAGCTGAGACCAATCCGTGAAGTGTAATTATACCTATTAAGATGTTCTGTTGATCGATGACAGGCAGGAACTGAACGGGAGATGGAGGAGACTCCATCTTCTGCATTGCTTCAACTGCCATTGCATCAGGACCAATTGTCCTCGGATGCCTGAAAAGCCAACAAAGTCGTGGAAAAATGTTAGGACCAAGATACGCGAAAGAACATTACATCTTTCCCTATCTGCATCAATCCACACTCATTTTCGCTAACAGTAAGGCAAAAGTGATGTAAGACAAGATTTTAGGAGTTTCACTAAATCTAATTTTATCTTCATTTTGGGATTAGTAAATATGTGAACTTGTGATCTAGTATGCTATAATTTACGGGTTGGGGATCTGGATCACACAGACACAGAGATTTAACGTGGACACACACACACACACGTAGATACATGGTTTTATTGGGAAAAATGGGAGAAAAAAACAAGAGACATTGAAGTCTCCTGCAGAGGCATAGAACGCCGCCTCAAATCCAATCTTGTCAGGGAGCTGATCTTGGGCCTACCTCCTGTCTTTCTCGCATCTTGGGACGACCCTAGTCAACATTAAGAAATACTAGTTTTCTACTTGGTGTTGATTTAGTTTCTATTCTATTGGTCTACTTCCGATTTCTTGTTATCAGCCCATTTTTGCAGGTTTCTTTGTCCTGCAGGAATTGGCAAGCTTAATGGCAGGGAAGAAATTCAATCAGCAATCAATGAAGTTTCTAAGTAACCATGTTCCCAATCAATCCAGGGTTCTTCTCTCATGTGGATTAAAGAGTTTTGTCTCCCGGGACGATATCTAGCCTTTGCGCAACACTGCTGTGTCCTCCCAAGATACAGCATCAGGATGAACTAAGAGTTTGGTAACTTCTGATTTTACCAAAATAGCCAGTCAAGTCCAAATTAGATGGAGCATTCAATCAGATAAAAATTGGCATAAAGATGAACATATGTCTATGACTATCTTGATCGGAAGATGCTATAGTTGGGAGGAGTGATATTGTTTATGGTAGAGTATAGCACTAGGGGAGGGGAAGACCAATATTGACTATAGAGACAACAGTTAGGAAAGATTAATTTGTTAGAATTCAAGGAACACTACCCTTCACAGATCTCATGGAGAAACGGATTCATGTATCCAACCCCCATTGATTGGGACTTAAGGCTCGGTTTGGTGATTCACCAAGCTATGCTTCAAAAGGGGCCTATACATTCTGTAAGATTTTGACTGAGACAATTACCTGTTGCACATCTCCCCCACAGAGAGTTTGAAGATCCCCTCCTTACTAGCCTTCAGGGTTCGCCGCAGATCTCCATCAGTAAATGTACCAATCAGGTGGTATTGATCATCGATAACAAGAAGGCACCCACATCCTTTGCTAGTTAACTCTACCAGCTGATCCATTATCAAATCTCCTTCCTTGCATACTGGAAGTTCCTCTTGCTTTTTCATGACATCCTTCACCTGCAATAAAGAGAATTCAGTCCAACCAACCTAAATTAATTAAAACATGAAACTCGAACTAAAAAAGCTCCTTGTTTAACCCAAGGGAATTGGAAATTCAGCAGCAACTGGAATTTGGTTGTTTAGACAAAGATCAAGGAAACATAATCAGAAACCAGAACTGTGAGATGTCAAACCAGCACCCTATCTCCTATCTTTATTCTAGTTAGAACTTAGAAGCCATTCGGACAAACTAAAAAAAACGATGCGAATTTCAGATACCAATACCTTTCAATGACAGTTTTGCAAGTTGCAAATTGGCCTCTTGAAGGGAAAAATTGAATTGAAATACCAAAGAGGGAAACTTAAAACAGTTAGCAATAAAAAGGAGAAGTTCCAATCTTTCCAAGAATTAAGATACGGACACATCAGACACATGTTCAGGACTAATTCATGGGAATTTTGACCCTGACCTGATATATTAAAAGTATTTTTTGACCTCCTAATGTGTCCTCAATGTGTCATAACATGTCCGACTAAAATATGTACAATATACCTTAAAAATTCAGATCTGACAAGATTCAGACACAAAACTGAAGGAAAGAGAAACGTAGCACAGAGTTTACTGAAACCCAAGATAGAAAACTGTAGAGTCAAGATAATTATGGAGATATGTACCAGCAGTGATTGGTTGCTATGTGAGGGAGTTTTTTCTTGTGATTGGTTGCTATGTAATCTAGAATTAGCAGGTTCACATGTTCCCCATTTGCAAATCCACACAAAAATAGAGTCGAGTCCATAACAAACTATTCCATTCCTAGTTAACAGTCCAAATTTCAAACACTGGAATGCAATTACAAGCCAAAGCTCCAAATTAAGCCCCTTGCATCGATAGATAAGACAAGGAGAAATAGAAATAAAAACTTCTTATCTGCACTGATCAAAACAATACCAATCAACACTAAACACCGTGACTCCTCAAAAGGAGACCAGGATCAAGATCATATTCTCAACAATAGAAAAGAATATATCAGCCACAAAACTCATTGCCAAGATCTAGAAAACCATAGAGTAAGGTGTTTTTTTGTGTCTGGTTTGGGTACAGCTGCGTCTGCGAAAGTTAGCTCAGTAATCTCTAATGGTGTTTGGCATTGGCCTAGGCCAAGGAACAATCTGATTCATCAAATTCAGATGGCTATTCCTGGGAATCTGGTTCCTCAAATTAAGATGGAAGATGAGGTTCGGTGGCACATATCACCTAATGGTCAGTATACAACTAAGCATACTTGGAAAGCTATAAGATCCAAAGTGAAAAAGTCCCTTGGGCATCCCTAGTTTGGTTCCCTCGGAATGTACCAAAATGGGCATTCATTTTGTGGCTTGCCTGTCTTCAAAGGCTTTCCACTAAGGATAGATTACGGAAGTGGGGAATGGTGGTTGAACCCTATTTGTGTGCTTTGTTCCCAGGCTGATGAGTCTTTGCAGCACTTGTTCTTTCATTGCAGCTATTCAAGCAACATTTGGGAAGTCATTTTATCCAGATTTCAGATTCAAAGGAAGGCTGGTCTATGGAGTTCTGAAGTTAGTTGGGCAATTCATTTCTGCAGGGGTAACTCTTTCCAATCTCTCCTTTTCAAATTAGTCTTGGCTGCAGCAGTTTATCACATTTGGATGGAGAGAAATTCCCGTATCTTTGGTGGGAGATCTAGATGTGCACCTGAAGTGCTGGATGGTATAGATGAGTACATTATACCTCGTGTTTATTCTTGGAAAGTGATTCCTAGTTCAGTGGAGAACCAAAGCATGTGTGAGCTTTGGAAACTTCCGCGTAGAATTTTTGGGCCTGGTATTCCCAGAGTTTTTGTAGAGTGATGTAGTGTGTAGCTAGGTTGCTTGTACAATTTGTCTGGAAGGGTGTTTTCCCTGTTGTTTTGGTGCTATAAAATGATCTATTTCCCAAAAAAAAAAAAAAAAGCAAACTAGAATCTCTAGCAAAGCATCAAAAATGAAGCATGGGTTTGCAAACATAAGGTCTCTCTCTCATCGAAACAGAAATGCACAAAGCCAGTTCAAAATACCATCAGGATCAAATGAAACCGGTCGACTGAGAAGATACAGTCAAGGAGAGAAGAAATAAAAACTTCTTATCTGTGCTGCACTGATCAAAACAATACCCATTGACACTAAACACTGTGACTCCCCAAAAGGAGGTCAAGATCAAGATCATATTCTCAACACTAGAAAATTATATATCAGCCACAAAATTCATTGATCTAGAAAACCATATAGTAAGGGTTTTTTAATTTTATTTTTTAGTGCTAAACCTTCCGAACAAGCAAACTAGATTCTTTATCAAAGCATCAACTGAAGCATGGGTTCGCAAACATGCTCCTCTCTCTCTCTCTCTCATTGAAACAAAAATGCACAAAGCCAGTTCAAAATACCATCAGGATCAAACAAACCGGTCGATTGAGAAGATACAGACAAGGAGAGAAAAGAAATAAAAACTTCTTAACTGCACTGCACTGATCAAAACAATACCTATCGACACTAAACACCGTGAATACCCAAGGAGGCCCGATCATCAAGATTATATTCTCAACACTAGAAAATAATATATCAGTCACAAAACTCATTGCCAAGATCTAGAAAACCATATAGTAAGGTTTTTTTTTTAATTTTCTTTTTGTGCTAAACCTTCCAAACAAGCAAACTAGATTCTTTATCAAAGCATCAACTGAAGCATGGGTTCACAATCGTGCTCATCTCTCTCTCTCTCTCATTGAAACAGAAATGCACAAACCCAGTTCAAAATACCGTCAGGATCAAATGAAACGGTTTGATTGAGAAGATAATGGCATAAATGTTATATCTACCAAATTAACCACATCCAAATCAACATTCATGTGATACCCACAAAATAAATAGGAAAATTTTCATCAAACCAACAGTCACATTGTGATATATGATATGTCTGCCAAATTAACCACATCCAAATCAACATTCATAGTTTCATACGATACCCAAAAAGCAAATCCCACAAACTGACCTTGAAAATCAAGCTCTTCCCAATCCTCCCAGCGGGGTGATTCGCAGCGTACTCTTCCTTACTCAAGTTCCTCGCCCCCATCATCGCCACCGCCACGGTGTCCCCGAACACCATCTGGATCGCGGTGGACGTCACCGGCGCCAGATCAAACGGGCACAACTCCCTCTCCAGCGGCAAGTACACATTCAAATCGCACAACCCCACCAACCCATTCGCCTCGCTCGACGTCACACTAATCAAGTACGCCCCTTTCGCCCTGGCGCACGGGGCCAGCCTCAGCAGCTCCTCACTGTTCCCGCTCTTGCTGAACATCACGAGGATGTCGTTATCCGATAAGGCGCCAATGTCGCCGTGGAGGGCGTCGACGGGGTTGAGGAAGGAGGAGCGGATGGAGAGGGAGGCTAGGGTCTGGGAGATCTTGTGGGCGACGAAGCCGGACTTGCCGACGCCGGAGAAGAAGATGGTGCCGGTGGAGTTTAAGAGGGTTTGGGTGAAGAGGAGGGTTTGGGGGAGGGAGAGGTGGTGGAAGAAGTGGTTGAGGTAGGATTGTTGGGTTTTGAAGAGGGTGAGGAGGTGGGTGGCGTCGATTTGGGGGGGTGTTTTTGGGGTGGGGGTGGATGAGGAGAGGTCAAGGAGTGGAGGGAGAGACCCCATTGTTGTGGGTTGATTGATTGGTTGGTTGTTTCTCTCTCTTCTGTGTGTATTGAGTGAGAGAGAGAGAGGTGGGGTGGGGAGAGGTGGGAGAGGAGGACGGAGTTTCGAACGGTTGATATTACTGGTACTCTACGCGGTAACGCGGGGCCTGGCAAGGGAGTGTTTGGTTTCGCCAAATAAAGGAGGCGGTGGTGGTTTTTACACAGGGGATTTGTTGGCAAAAAGCAGTTTTTTTTCTGTTGTCCCTGTCCACCGACACACTCGAATTGCTTTCACAAAGTAGTAGACCCTTTTGGGTCTTGCTTTGCTGTCCACGTCTCTTCTAATGGAACAATTGGGACATTCAAGCATTCATATTTCATACATAAGCTGGCCGGCCTGGTAGTTTTCACCATAAAACCTCAAAAAATAAACTTAAATAGAAAGATGACTTAAACACTTATATCGAGTGTTGGAGTGTATAGGAGATCAAAGCATATTTGACTGGCTATTGATTATATGTTAAATTATGAAAGACTCGAAATATATTTGAAATGACCGGCTATTGCAGAATATGTCAATGGCGTTCTCTTATTGGTAACTAGATGAGTTATAATCTCCAAATCGCCAATGAAACAATGACTCTTTAACGTTATGTGCAAAATGTAAAATATACCCGTGTGTTTTGTTAGGAATTTTTTTCCCAAACGGCTCTTAAAGTACCGCCACATAGTATTTTCGGGTTCTTTTTCACCACGCATTGGTGCGGTCCTCGAGGAGCGATTAATAATCATTCACTTTCTTTCCCAACACTACGGAGGGGGAATTTGTACAATGTCAGCAAAGAAAGGGACCATAGAGATATGTTAGAAAAGAGTAGGGAAGGTAGAGGCTTTTGTCAGAGACCTCAGGTACTTCCGTGCAATTTACTCTTTTCCCTTCATTTCTCCCCTTCGATCTCTCTCTCTCTCTCTCTCTCCTCAAAAATCAAAATCCCACCTCAATTTCAAAACCCTAGATTTCCTCAATCATACATACAGTTTATCACCTTCGATCAGTAGAGAGAGAGTAAGGACATGTCGACTGCGCCCTCATCTTCGAACTCCATGTCACTGCCGAACGCTTCGAACCCTTCGATTTCTGCACAATTCACCTACTCAAACGCTTCCTACTTTCCGGTGCCTTTCCACGTCCAACAACAATCCTACGCCGCCGCTCCCCCTCTTCCTCCGCCTCCGGTAAACCTTCCGTCCGTCTACCAGGCCCAGCCTCCCCTCCCCGGAGTTTACACGCTGCCGCAGTATCAGCAGGTGAGCCCTCCCTTTTTTTTTCAACGAATACGATTCCATTCTTGACTGGTTTTCATTTACTGATTTGGGCGGATTGATATGCATGATCCTCTTTCCTTGAGTGTGTCTACTTCGGGTTTACTATTGGTTATGTTTTTTGATAACTCAATGTGTCCGGGCCAGCTTACGCGCACCTTGACTAATCCTAGGGGCCCAATCCCACTGCCCACTTGCGTGGATCCCAATTGAAGCCGGAGCAATTGCTTTATAGAGACTGACCCCAAATGAGTTGGTAGCACCTATGAGGTTTCAAACCTGAGACTTTAGGAGGGAGCAAATCCCTAAGTCTCAGGTCTTTCACCACCAGGCCAACCCCTTGGGGTTTACTACTGGTTATGTTTTGGTTTAATTTTTAGGCGCTTCCGCGGACAAGGTTGAATTTCGGTTGCTTTAGGCTATTTTGTTGGCATCTTGTCTGAGCAATCTTATTTTGTGTAAACCGAACCGAACCGAGTATTCAGTATTGTGTTACAATCAATTGGGGTCGGCTAAACCGAGCCTTGTGTGTGTCCTTTTAATGATTTTATAACAAATAGAGAGGCTAAGGGGTAAATTGAGATTTTGGGAGTACCAGCATTAGAAGATTTTTGTGTACTCTTTGAAGCTTTCTCTATGCTTTTCTTTTCCTATCATATCGATTTCGTTTTTTTTTTTTTGTCTTCTTGATAATGGAATTTTCTTTTGCCGGAAAAAAATATTGGTTATGATAGCTTGATCATGGTCTGAATTTATTGTTGTTTCTCTACATAAATTGTGTTGCAAACGAGTTTCTTTATCTCCGTTTTTTGTGCTTTGATGCTTGCTTAGACCAGAAAAGTAATGGTAATTATAGTAGTTGGTACTGTAAAAGGGGTACTTAGTATCGATATTACATCTGATAAGAATCAAAGGCTCTTCATAGGGCATTCAACAATATCAAAATGTGTTTCTTATGTCTTGGATCAGATTTATTTTGATGTTAGAATTAGAGAGACTCTCAGTTCACCAGTGTCTAGCACTCTGCTCTTGGTCTTCGGTTATGTCAAAGTTTGGAAGATTTCACTAACGATTTTTGAATCCCCATTACTCATTAGTTTATTTCCTTTTTTCTGTTAGTTTAGGTGGAAGTTATGCCATCCTCTACTCATGTATGACATGAACTTTCAGATGAATCTTTCATCGACCAAAACATGTATATGCATATTTGTGTGTGCTTAAAAGTGGCTTTGATGTCATTTGAATCTACCCATGACTAATTGAAGGGAAATTGTATTTCCATTAATATACGTGTTTATTACTTTAGTTAGCTGTTGTTGTAAACAGTAAGTAATCGTTTTTGGGTCCATCATGATTATAATCTTCGTAGTGTCTGCAAGCAGGCCCAGCAGTTATTCCAAAGGGATGCTCAAACTATAACTCCAGAAGCTCTCGAAAGTGTGAAAGCTGCTCTTGCAAACAGTGAAATCGAGCACAAAGCAGAAACAAAAAAGAAAGCTATACCTCGTAAAGCTGCTGGGCAAAACTGGGAGGATCCTACACTTGCAGAATGGCCAGAAAGTATGATTCTTGCGTACATGTTTCTTTCAACCCGTGAGCATGACAAGCTCGTGAAAAGTTGTATCTTATCCTAGCTCAATACTGTTTTGCTATTATTTTCCCATCATATTGGGTTCAAAGGAAATAAAAAAAATAAAAAATCTTTGGCAGAAGCTGACCCTACCCCAGGATTTGTTTGGTCAGACATAGCATGTTCAACATAAAATATATCCCTAGGAGAGCGGCTCAGTTAAGTTCTCTCCCCCTTCCGTTAGGGCTGCCTACTGTTTGTTGTGGTAGTGACTAATGTCAATGGAGCACTACTTGCCCAAGACCTTCGCAAATGAATTGTGGCTTTTTTTACTAGTTAAGGTTGATAGTTCTTGTGATGCTTTTGCATTTTGTCTAGAGTACGTTTGTACGTGTACCTGGCTCCATCACAATGTTCGCGCTTTTCCTTTTCTTTTGCATGTGCGCTTTGCTAGAAATCTTTTCTATCCGCAAATTTAGTTTGATGCATCCCTTGTTGTTCTGATTTTGTTGGCCTATCCACAGATGATTATCGTCTATTTTGTGGTGATCTTGGAAACGAGGTGAATGATGATGTTCTTTCTAAAGCTTTTACTCGATTTCCTTCGTTCAACATGGCTAAGGTAAGTTCCAATTGGAATTGCTCCAGCTCTCCTGTTGTGGCAATGTTATAGTTTGTTTACTTTTTTATTTGAGCCTTTTGTAGGCCCTCTTCAACTGTTAATGTGAAGTGCATGCAGCTCTCGAAATTCTCGTATATGCTAAGGTAGGATTCTCTACATGTGGTCTGCTGTTTGACTATGCATAGAGACAATTGACGATTTATAGGTCGCCATGTGTAAGGCACAAAAGTTGGTGGAAGGAAGGTCCCTAGTTGCAATCTGGGACTTCACTAGAGTCTTGTACCTTATTTTGGGATTTACATTATGTGAACCCGTTTGGCATTTGACTAATGGGAAGTAGGGGAGGTAGGGTATGTTGTTGCCACAAAGTGAAAGTATTTTGGTGCTTAATCTTATGATTCTTATCTAACTTGAGTGTGTTCCATCACAAATTTTCCAACTAAACTTGGAATCAGGTAAGAATAACTGTGATATTATCTCAGCAAGATAATGTGAGATCAATAACTGTGTGGGCATTCCAAGAGGCAAGTTGATATTTGCATTCAAAAAGAAACTCAAGGGTGATTACTGGTAAATACAGACATATCCTACTACTATAGTTATTGTTTGGAAACAGCTCAAGGTGCTCCCCTGTGTGTGGCGGCGCCATTGGGTGATTTCATTTACCATTAAATGATCATGTTGTCATACTTTCTAGCATATACCAAGCCATGTATGAACAACTAGCAGCCATTGAGTGATTTCATTTACCATTGTCTTAGATAATTTTTTGGTAAGTGATTTCTGTGAGAATTGCGTATTGGTAGGCAATGTTATGTTCCATACTGCTTCCCTCTCCTAATAAAGAAAGAGAGAACGTGCATTTTGACATCATGGTCATTGTTCCCATCTTGCAACTTCCTATGATGTTTTAATAGCTCAATGTATCCATTTACCTTTCTTTCTTGCTTGGTGTTTTGTACTTGAGAGCAGGGCACAGTGCTCTGCCTGTTCCATTTTTATTTATCTCGTCATTGTTTTCCCTTGTTGCTAATATACTTCCTTGTATGTGGCATACCTGTAGTTGCTGCAATATCTTATATGGTTTTCTTCTCCCTTTGAACTACACGTATGGTCACAGGTTGTCAGAGATAAGCGTACTGGAAAAACCAAGGGCTATGGATTTGTTAGTTTTTCAAACCCTTTAGATCTTGCAGCAGCGCTGAAAGAAATGAATGGTATGTATTCCTAGGTGTCTTCAAATCATTCTTTCCATTTTGTTTTTTTATTGGCCCATACTTTCCATTTTGTTATCAACCCTTTCAAGTAGACTTTGTTGTACTTTTCAATACGACAACGTTAAAGAATGTATCAGTAGCAGATAGAACTAAAACACATGTAACTGGGTTGAGTTGATAGGTTGTGGTTATGGAAATTAGATGTTCTTGAAGTTTGATATTACAAATGTATAGTTTAGGAAGCCCAAAAAATTGTTTAGAAAAGGAACTTACTCTAGTTATTCATTATATCCAGGCCTATCAATTATATCACGGTGTCCATTTAATTTGATTGTATGGTCATTTATCTAAGGATGTATTGTTTATTGGGATGGAAAGCGGTGAGGGATCTTGAGGGGTGACTTATATTCTGGAAGAATACAGAAAACATCATTTGTGTAACCTTGGTGGCAGGTAAATATGTTGGAAATAGGCCTATCAAACTACGCAAAAGCAACTGGAGAGAGAGGACTGACAATGACGCCTTGGAAAGACAGAAGGTGCATTTACACTTGTCCATTGCCTGGCCTTCTAATTTATTCCTTGGCTTTGTGTTTGCTCACTTGTTGTACCCTTTTTATTGTGATTCTTGTCTGTTCTTTTCTCATCTTTTGTTTTTTTCTTGGCAGAACCACTCTCAAAAGAAACCAAAGCTTCCTAAGAAGAGTGTGTTGCACAAGTGACCCTAGATCTAACTGGTGGTAACTGAGGTATGGAAATAGATAGTCCTCAAAAAGCTTCGCCAAATTTGTTTTTTCTTCTTTGAGGTAATGAGCCGGGTTTAAAGCATGCATGATGCAGCCTAATTATGAGAACGAGTGTACATATTCCTTTTTAGTCTATGGTGTTTTTTTGAAATATAGCTCCTGCCTTTTTTAATTGGCCAATTTTCACGTTTCTTCAGCACAACTTGCTCCTAGATAGTAGATACTCTCCCGATGAATAGTGTTGTTCGTAAGCAATTGGTGAAGTAAGCATGCAGATTACAAGAGATGATAGTATGTATATGTGGAGTAGGAACTTTCGGTAAAGGATTGTTAGTAACCGTTGAGAAAATTAAAAAATTAGGTACTTGTCATCTACCTTCAGCTGTACTATTCGCATTTTGGTGAAATCATTGTGCTCGAGAGTCATAGTTGCTACTCAGGTTACTGCTTGGGCCGCCTTCTCCTAATGTAACAGGCAGGAGGACATCTATATGCTTATTCTGACCCAAAGAGGGCCCTCAACATTGGTCTGACCTTCACTAATAGAATTTCTGATAATAGACATGTTTGCACCTCAGGGGTGCTCAGAACTCCAACCAAGAACTAGGGTCTCAATGTAGTCAAATTAAACAGGAGGGGAAAGAAGCTACCTTTATTTGTTTGGGCATGCATGAGAGAAACTTCAAAGCAGCCATTCTGGATGCTTTGGGGGAATGAGGATTTCTCTTCAGATTTTCTTCTGTTTTCAGGCTTTTAAATGAAATGCCTTTCAGAAAATGCAGTGAGCAAATTGGTTGAAACTAGTACCTCTGCAATCTATTGCCGCTGAAACCTGCACCTGAACACACCAGTCCTAGACCCAGAGCCAGGATTCCTAGACAGTGAGGTCAAATACCTGGAGTTGCGGTTGACAATGATAAAAGAGCAAAGTTTGTCATTTTAGTGGGGTCTTTGGGACAATTTTCTGATATTTGTGGGTCTAATGAGTAAAATTTCCCTTAAATACTATGCTAGTAGAAGTTATTTTTCCAACTTTGTGGGGTCAATTGACACCACACTCCAAGCCCTTGCATAGCCATATTGTTTCTTATTTGCTTGTAGACTAAAGAGGTCTTGATGCAGTACATGTAAATTTTATTTTAAAGTTTGTTGTATTTCCCCCTTCGTGTCAATGAAAACATTGGGTGAAATATGTGACATCCATCATTTCATTCCATGTCACAACCATAATTTTCTTAGCTGAGTTATGTGATGTTCTCTTCACTGTACTGCATGCACCCTTTGGTTTCTGTAATAGTAGCTAAAGGCATCCTGTTCTTAGCAAGTTACAACATTATACTTCTTCTATCGACTTGTCTTTTCGGAAATAACTACCACGCTAAGCCTCTTTTCCACGCCATTGTTTGAGGAATCCTTTGTGCACCTTCACCCATCCTTTATCACCATACATTAGGTGTCGCTTATACCTTCTTTTTTCTTAATTGTGACCATGTTTCAATTGCCTTTTTCTTCAGGTTGAAGAAACGTGGAGCTGTGAAGTCCTTTGGGTCTATCTACATGCCGCTGTGACTGAGTTTATCTACTGTACAAGAGTTGCATTCACAGCAAATTTGTATTCATAAAATTTGAACTTTAAAGAGATGCACCTATGGAGAGGTTTCACTGTACTGAAGGCAATGAGTCGCACTGAAAGAATGAAACTTAAGAGGATGCATTTGGTTTTACCGGGTTGACATGACTTATACCAATTTTTAATTCAATTGCTCTCTGCTTCTACATTCCACGAATTGGAATTATATATACTTTTTCTGCTAGTTAATAATTGTTCGGGTGGTGAAGGGAGGAGGTGCTTCTGGCAATCCCTCTGGAAGAAAAAACTTAGGTTGCATTTGGATTTGTTGATTTACATACAGAACCGTATATCTATATACGTATTGAAATGAATTTGAGAGTAACTCTAGCTTTTGGGAAAAATAATTCAACTCGTTCATTCAAATGTAACGCATACGGAAAGAAAGCGTAGAAAGAACGCATACGGAAAGAAAGCGTAGAAGAAAAGGAGCATCGACCAACACCAACACCAAACTCAAATTTAGATTCTATGCAACATTTTTACAAGCGTTCAAGTTCAGCTTCAATAACGAGAAAGCTACTTTCTACAGAAATAAAAATCTTGATACCTTCTACTTTCTAGTTTCTTCAAAAATCCAAAGCGGCAGGCAAAGAGAGAACGCAGCAGAAGTCATCAGTAACACACTGAGAGTGCCAAACTTAAACACTGAAAACCCCGGTACTGCAACCACCATCAGAAAAACAGCAACAGCAGAGGCCTACGCACCAGAGCTTAGCAGTACAGCACCTGAAGAAGATAGCAATAACCTAGCAGAGATGGAAGATTGACAATAACAGCACCTCAAGAACTCAGGCCTATCAACCAATCTGGCTTTCCTATAACCTGTTTTAACATCAGCAACTACAGCAACAACCAAGAATCGGCATCAATAAAGCCCTGTTTAACTTTTACCGACCTACGACCTACCTATTACCATAGTTTGTATGAAATATTGGGTAAAAGGGAAAACAAGCAACACGTGTATATACAACATAATTGTGAGTGAGAGAGAGAGAGAGAGAGAGAGAGAGAGAGAGAGAGAGAGAGACTGCTGATGGCATATGCTCACTGGAAAGTGAAAACTAACTAATATAGGTGGTAAACTATCTTACTAATGGAACCTCACATTAGGGAGTGCAATTTTGTTCACCCTCCTTAAAAGAGGTCCTTAAAAGAGGGTGAACATTACCCTCCCTCTAATTAGTTGAAATAGTGTAGGTCCCACCTTGCAATACACTTTTTGGTAAACATGACATCACTTTGTGATGGGATCCACACCCTTTTAACCAATAGGAAGGAGGGTAGGAGGGTAATGTTCACCCGCTTAAGTAGAGGGTGAACAACCTGACATTTCCAAAGCTCTGGAATAATAGAGGCCACTAACACAATGTACTTGCAATTTAGAGCAACATTAGCCATGCTGGACAATTTCCATTCCTTTCTGTTTAATCTATACAAAAATCCTTTTAAAAAGAATAAACTTGGGGTTCCTTGTTTCGAGTGAGAGCACAAAATATATCACAGATATGTTGGGCACAACATGAGCACTAAATTCCTTTCGAAAAGACAGTGTAACAGCTAGACTCCCCATCCATAAGTACTTAGCAAAGACACCTTTGTAAGTACATGCCACAAAAAAAGGGACAAGGGCTCTGGATACTAAACATATACTGCACCATACCCATGTTGGATACCTCAGCACCTAAAAATACACCTCTTCTATGATTTGCCAGCTAGAGCTGAATGTGTCCACCATGTCCATGACCATGATATCGTACTTGGGACAAAGATATTAAATATGCATTCAGGTAAAGTAAATCGCATTCTATTTAAAAATTAAAGTAAACAATCTGGTTTAGGCTTAGGAGCATGAGGACACTCTTCAGCTAATATTTGGGACAAGTTTCTAGTCCTGTAAGAAAGATGGGGGGAAATCAGGAAATAATATACTTGTCAATTATGATCCATTAGAAGGGGGAATTTATAAAGAAATCAAGAACTACCAAATGAAAAGAAGCAAATAGACAACAACTAAGGATACAAAAGAGGATACACATGTGGATAAACTGCTGAAGCCGCATGATTTCCTACTGCAAAGTTTTGCAAACACACAGCCAAGAACAAGCTTCATGTATTAGTGTATCTTTTGATCTTTTCCTAATTGGCCCTGATAAACTATTACTCATGCATGAGTGAGATGACTTACCACGCATGGAGAGAACCACTCAGGGTTTCATTTGGAAATCAAAATAACACCGCTGTGGAGAAAAAGCAACCGTGTCATTATTGGACTTCCAAACATCACTTTTGACTGGTACCGGTGCCAAAGGAGATATCATCCTCATGCATGTTACGAGATTCAGAGGGATCATATCTGTCCTCAAACTCATTAGATGCAACAGAGTCTGATCTGCGATCCCTGTATGCATGCCTTTGGTGTCTTTCTTTCTTATTTGAATACCTATCACCTTCTTCCCTTTGACGATCAGTCCGCTCACGTGACCGACTGTAGCTATCCCCATACCCACGATTGCTATGGTGGTCATGCGAGCGGTCATTACTTCTTTGCCTATCTGGGGTTTTAGAAATATACTCTCTACTATAACGACTGTTCCTGTCAACACTTCTCCGAGCTTCTAGATGCTCAGGGTAACTAGAATCTCGTCTACGTCGCTTGTGATCTTCAGGATACTCGTTTTCAAATCTTGAAGATCTGGTATTACTAGGAGAATGTAACTGTTCTTTGTAGCTATAAGGCCCTTCTCTGGTTATTTCAGACGAGTTATAAACACTATTACTTCGCCCATCCACATCTGTAGAGATGTCATGCAACAGAGGAGGTTCAGTTATGGACTTTCCGGCCTCATCAGTACCCTTCACTAAGCAGCCAATGCCTCCTGCTTGTGTGATGTCATCCACGTATTTCTCTATTATATCTCTCATCACCTTGTGGAGATTTGAAATATCATGAGATTAGAAACTGAAGAATATAAGCAAAAGCAAATGGCATAGGTGCATAGCATAATAGAAGGAAAGAAACAAGTCAAAAAAGGTATAATAGAAAATAACAACAATACAAAGAAGAAGATCAAAGCTCTTACGCACTGACAATTCAGTTAAAAAAATTTTACAAAGGTTTTGAAAGCATGAAAACATCAAGCCCTTGCACATAAAGGAGTCTAATCAACACTCATTTGTAACTAAGCAATTTAACACAAAAGAGTCTAGCTTCAAGTTTCATAGCAGTTTCCATGACAAGATTGACAACATATCATGTTCTTGTATTATATTATACAGAAGACAAAACAAAAGAACAGGAGAGTTACAGCTAAAAACAAACTTCCCAGTTCCCTCCCAAATGCAGATTATGACTTACACAAAATATTGACAGAGAACATATGCACCAACAGAACTGATGCACAGTTCAAAAAGGGAGCGGGGGTGGGGGGAGAAACAGCACTGATGCAGCTTCTTACCTGTGTTGTAGACCGCTTTAACTTCTTGCCACGATATGACATTCTTCGACGTTTGTAATCCCTTTCTTCAGCTAATAACTCCTCCCTAGTCTTTGTTTTATTCATATCCTAACAAGACCACAAGGACTTTGAGATAAAGAAGATATATAACTGAAAAGTACAGATTGTACCACCATAAAGTGCTGCCAAGAGGAAAAATATATAATACATACAAAATGAAACATACATAGTTACAAGTTGCCAAAGAGACATTTTTTAAATCAATTAGCAACTCTTCTTCTTCTACAGCATTGTTTGTAATCACAAACGCATATGACACCAAATATGTCGATCATTAGTTGAATTGTCTTGCAAGTTCAATTCATTTCATAATCCTACTCATTTCCGCAGAGTAATCAGAATACTCCAAAAAGTAAAACCCAAAGGCAATACCGTAACTGGTACGGTCATGCCATAAAAAAGTACCTGGTTACGAGGCTGCTGCCAAGAAAGACCATCATGGTCAAGTAAAGGTCTATAGTTAGAACGTTTTTGCCGCTCCTCATCAGCCCATTTTGAGAAATTTGCATGCTCAGCCATCCTACAAGGAAATTAGCTCCATGATATGCTTTGGTATACAATGCAATGAAGAGACCTCGTTAAACACAAAGTAAAGAACTAACAAGCAAAGGGAATACCCAAAGAAGAATAATGACACATAATCAGCACCCTTACTGCAAACACAATGCACTTTGATGCACAAATAGTTAATGAAGAGAGGCAATTAACACGACTCTATAGTGTCTGGCGTGAGGAAGTATGGTTTCATCAAAACAAACTCATAAAGCATATGAATGGCTCAAGCTACCAAGAAATTGATTTTACCTATACAGGAATAAAAAATTGCACAAAAACATATGAATCGAACCATAACATAACACATGAAATTTGTTGTCTGAAAAAACAAAGAAGGTAAACTACCTAGCTGTTTTATCTACTAATGCTTAAAGATACATCATTTATGGTTTCCCTATTAAGATTAGATATTACAAGTTACAAATACTATACCAACACCAACACAAAAGAGCCTCAGACAACTATTTGGATTCAGCTATACAACTCAGCCACCCAGCTACTCCCTCCGTCCCATATTGGATGGCAATTTTGGGAAAACTCAAAATTTATCCAGACACAATGATTACACCCTTTCTAATAAAACATTCCAAAAATACCCTTTTATTTTGAAAACAACTCAGTTGGCAACCAAACAGAGTAGTAAACTCACGGAATCCAAGGAGTAAGAAAATCTTGGTGGCAAAGTGTATTGAAGTATCTTTTTGGCGTTTTGTTAAGTAACTTGAATAGTTTAAGACAAGGGCAAAATGGAAAGATCAAGTGTTTTCATGCTTTCACTTTTCAAAATGGACATCCATTTTGGGACGGCAAAATGCGTCAAAAATGACATCCATTTTGGGACGGAGGGAGTATTATGTATAAAGCCAACACAGCTCTTAATTTCTTAAAGTCCACAAGCAAGCTTTTCTCTAACCCACAGCAGGATATAATCTGCTCCTATGCATGCTTGGGCCTTTAAGACAAGGTAGAATCATTGCTCCCTCAAAATACTTGCACTAATACATCTCGCGAGTATAAATTCATCTCATCATTGCTCCCTCAAAATACTTGCACTAATACATCTCGCGAGTATAAATTCATCTCATTAAGAGTGCATGTTTCAAATTAAGTCCTCAACAAAAAGTTTTCGGATGTTTTGGCAACAGCAAATAGACTACTACTTCTTCAGCTAGCTCCCAAAGAAAAAACGAGCATTCAGATTATAGTCATTATACAAATGCTTTAGCCCATTTCAATACGTAAAGACTCATCAACAATCTCAAAATATAAGCTAGTAATTAGAAATGTTAACAACTGGTTTTTTTGAGCCATGTTTAATGCAAAGAAACTTAATAGGAAAAGTACAAAATTATGAAGCAAATAAGTACTAGTACCTAATTGTATGTTCTTTGGTGGGTATGGTCTGGTTTGCTTGTGAAAGATAGATTATGGCGGAAATGGGTGGTTTCAAACTACAGGGAAAGCCAGCGGGACTGGGCAACTGCCTAGGTGTCTGATCCTCAAAGGGAGGAGTTGTGAGAAAGCATTTAGATGGTTCGGGAAGATTTTTTTTAAAGCAGTTAGCTTTCGGGTGTACTGGGGAATAGAGTTAGTTTCTGTAGAAACAAGTGGTGCAGAGAGGAGTTGCTCAAAGTTATCTTTCCGGTCATTTACGGACTGGCGGTAGTTCGGGAGGCCTCATGGCTGATTAATTAACGACCAGCGACCACCCTTGGGGCAGTGAATAATGTGCAAAAAGAGCATTGATATCCGTATTGCGTGTTTGACAGTTGTTAAATATGTATGGAAAATAAGGACATACCGCTGGTAATTAGTAAGTCGATGACCACCCCGTAGCACCTTAATTTTTTGTTCAAGCAAGGACCGTTCATGCAATGCAGCCACTGCTGCTGCTACTTGGGAAACAAAAATCACTTTGCTATCAACGGATTCACCCGGCATACTGTTTCCATCATCCTCCACACTCTTTTCAAAGGAATCTCCAGATTCACTGTCCGTGTCTCTCAAAGCAGGTGAGCCAGGGGGTTTTCGTTCCAATGGAAACGACGACAAATTCAGTGAAGCACTTAATATCCACTGCTTAAGCATGTTAACAGAAAAAAACTTCCCGTTCACCTCACCATACAACACAGAAAGCTGAAAGGACAACCACTTGAGCACGTCAACCAAAACAGGACACTTGAAACTCGTACCAACGGGATTCGACTCCATCGCGTCTCTTCTCAAAACCAAGTTCACTAAACCAGTAGTCTCCCTCACAATCGCTTTCAAACAGAGCCAAAAAAGCAAAACAATGTGGTCCCTCATGGGCGCATCGATAACAACTCCATAACGAGGCGAATTCACAATCACCCACCTCATGAAACCACCCTCTTCGCCTACAAGAGAGCGCAAAACAATCGCCCTAACAACACAATACGAATACATAACTGGAAAATCGCTCCACGCCTCGATTTCGCTCCTAACAAGCCACAATTCCGAAGGAAGTAACCTAAGACTACTAGCACAATCCCTATCAAATCCCTTAACACTCTCACCACTGCCAATATAATTTGCACACTCGGCAGATAGAATACCTGGAAGTGTGAAGGTACGACCAGTGGCATCATGACTGGTCACGACGCCGGGGCAATCGGCGTAGAAGAAACCGGGGCCGAAATCGCAGTACTCGTCGAGGGAGAAGCAGAGGTCGGAGCTGGGGTCGTGGTCTAGGGTTTGGAGGAAGCTGTTGTGTTTGATTGGAGATTGGAGGGTGGTGGGGTATCGAAGCGAGTCGAGGCCGAGGTCGGGGAGGAGGGGGGAAGGGCAGAGGAGGGTGTGGCGGAAGAGGGAGTGCGGCGGGAGGCGGTGGTGGGGGTTGAAGGGGCAGGGGGAGAGGGAGGTGGAGGGGGAGGGGTCTGCGGGGAGGAGAGAGGAGAGAGAGTGGAGGGTGGATTGGGATTGGTGGATGAGGTTTTTTAGGGTTTTGAGAGTGGTGGGGAGGTCAGGAGGAGGTGGTGGTGGAGTGATGGGGTTGGTGGAAGATGAATGGTGGTGGTGGTGGTTGAGATTAGAGTGGAAGAAGAAAGGGGTAGGATTAGGATTAGGGTTAGGGTTTGGGGGTGGAGGAAGAAAGGTGAAGGATGGAGGAGGAGGAGGAGGTGGGAAAAGGGTGCGAGGATTCATGGGGTCCCAACTTCTTTCTTCTTTGGTTCAGTACTTCTGTGTATTTGTATCAGCATCTGGGTCTATTTTCTTCTTCGTTTTCCAAACTACACAGGGAAAGTGGGAGAAAATAAAAGAAAGTTAAAAAAAAAATTCCTCCAATTGTCTGGATTGGAGAGAAAAATGAAAGAAAATAAAGAATTCAAGTTTGATGGATAGTGATATTTTTCCCCCCTTTTTCCTCATTTTCTTTTTCCTCACTTTCTCTAAGTTCCAAACAGAGAATTAGGGGAAGGAAGGGAAAAGAAAAGAGAATAATTAACAAAGAAATGAGAGGAAAATTTGGGAAGAAAATAGAATTGAAAATTTCCGTTCTCTTTATTAAGAACCAAAAAAGGAAATGAAAATTATTTAAATTTTCTCAAACAGAGTTTTTGTTTTCAGAAATTTAGCTGGAGATTGTGTTTTTGGTCTTTTGGCTTGCTTCTGGTTAATTTTTGGATTAATTGCATATTGGCTTTGAACTATTACATTTTTCCTTAAAATTACCTCTTAAACAATAAAGTTTAAACACGCGACCACATTAAAGTATCTAAACCCTTCAAATGGGGCCCCTTAGTCCCTTAGCTGTATTAAAGGTTTTAGATACTTTCCAAATGTTAATTTTCTTGAAACATGGTGATAATGTCGAGGATGATATATGCATGTAAATCTACATACTTATTGCAATCATACGTTAGAGAGGTATAAATGGGGATAAAAACAGAGGGAGATTGATGGAAGGAGGTGAGTGGAAGAATGCAATCGAGACAAAAAGTTGATCTTTGATTTTGTTAGTTATGCAAGTTTATATACATACCATTATGGTCGTTCTAGTCATGAATCGAGGAAAATAATTCAGCACTATTATGGGCCCTTCAACGGCCATTATACGATTGAAGGCTAATAAAGGGCACAAGTTGGAATGTTTAGGTAGTTTAAGGTGGTCAAGTGTCAAGTTTTATAGCTTGCAGGATAATTTGAAAAGTGTGATAATTTAGGGGAATGAAATGCAATTAAGCATCAATTTTTTAAGTTTGGTGTCAACATTTTAGACTAATAAATATATAGGGAGCGACTATTCGCAACCTCGTTTTTTCTCCCTTAGCCCTTTAAAAATTGCCAACTAATTACAACATGACCCCCTAATGCAAAGTGACCTACTTACCCTTATACTTATACGTGAAATGACCTATATGCCCCAAAGACTAAAACCCCTAAATTATCCACTTCCCCCTTCCCCCTCAAAATCATCATTTACGTTTTAAAAGAAAAAAACACACAGACCTGTTCTTCATCTGCGTACTGTTCTTCATCTTCGTACTGTTCATCTTCTTCTCTTCTCCTCTCTCTTCATCATTTTCTTTTCTCCTCTCTCTCAAATCTTCCAATGGAGGAGGAACAAGGACCAAATAATGTATCAATGAAAGGATCAAGTCCTTCCATTGATCCATTTTTTGACCCACTTGTAGGTTTAGATTTTGAAATTGAATCAAATTCTATTTACAATGCGATGGCAGAGGAGAATAAAGATACTGTGATGGACCTTGTATGTTGGAAGCCGCGTGAGGAGGTAAGTTTTTCCATTTACAATGCCTCTGTTTTGTTGTTATGGCGTCTGGGTTTACATTTCTCAGTTTTTTCGAGGGTTTTTCGATGTTTCTGGTTCGAAGAGAATGAACAGAATAAAGTAGGTAATTTCGGTAGCTAACCACTGTAAAATATTACCATACTCGACAGTTAGTTACCGAAATTTAGATACATTTTCAGCATTCAATTACCGAAATATAATCTTGTTTGCAACAGATATTTACCGAAATGTATGTATGATTTTCCCTATATATAGTTCGACAGTTGTTTACCGAAGTATGAACATATTTTCGACGTGTAGTTACCGAAATATAAGTATTGTTTCAACAGCCATTTACCGAAAATAGTGGTTTCGGCAGTTGTTTACCGAAGTATGAACATATTTTCGACGTGTAGTTACCGAAATATAATCTTGTTTTCAACAGCTATTTACCGAAATGTATATATATGAATTTTGTATATAGTGATTTCGGCAGTTGTTTACCGAAGTATGAACATATTTTCGACGTGTAGTTACCGAAATATAATATTTTTTTCAACAGCTATTTACCGAAATGTATATATGAATTTTGTATATAGTGGTTTCGGCAGTTGTTTACCGAAGTATGAACATATTTTCGACGTGTAGTTACCGAAATATAATTATTGTTTCAACAGCTATTTACCGAAATGTATATATTATTTTTGTATATCTGTTCAGCAGTTGTTTACCGAAGTATGAACATATTTTCGACGTGTAGTTACCGAAATATAATTATTGTTTCAACAGCTATTTACCGTGCTATTCCTATATAGTTCGACAGTTGTTTACCAAATTGTTTACATATATTCGACATGTTGTTACCGAAATTTATACTTATGTTCAACAGTTATATACCGAATTCTATGTATTTTCGACATTCACGTACCGAAACAGATCCCAGAGAGGCCGAAAACTTGTTTTAATGGACTTTTGAATTTTTGATACTTTCTTCAGGATGATGCTTCAACGAACGGCAGCCACATAGGTCCAGTGACCGCACAGGAGTTTACGACAGAGAATGTGAGTGCGCAGGGCAGCCACATAGGTCCACCAGTGTGGCTGGACCTATATGATTTCACACGGGAGTTTACAACGGAGAATGTGAGTGTTTTCAAACATGTGGATGATTCAATGGTTCTTTTGATTTTGTTTGTTTACTGCTATGAAATATTTGTTCAATCATGTTTGTAGGTTTTTCCATCTGAAGATGTATTGAGAGATTGGATAACATCTACCGGCAAGGAAAATGGGTTTGTGATTATCATTAAGTCGTCAGAGGAACCGAAGGCCAATGATGCGGTTTGCATGTGAACGTGGTGGAAAGTATAGACCGTTTATCAACAAGGCAAAGGACAAAGGAGCTAATGTGAAGGAGAATGGCAAAGAAGGGAAGGCAAAGAAGATAGCACGCGTCACAAGAAACTAAGAAATGCGAATGTCCGTTTGAACTAAGAAATGCAAGTAAAAGTGCGAGAAGAGTAATGTTAAAATGAAAGTATGTTTTTGTATTTTCGAGGTATTGCAATGGCTATTAATTTTGGGTGGTTATTTGTATTGCATGTAGTTGAAGGGTGAAGCTATCATGGTTGTTTATTATCCTAATGCATTCTTACCAATCAATTAGACAGTGAGCATGAAGAAAAATAAAGAGTTATAGTAATGATCCAATGAAGAAATTCAAAATTAACAACTCGATTCCATTCACGAAATTAACAACTCGTGTCCATTCACAAAATTTTGGTCTACATAAGACAATCTTCATTTCGAAATTCTCAAACTTATACTTACATCTTCATTCTGAATCGAATAAAATGTGCTAACAAAATACTAACATTCGAAACCTAAGAAAAAATTACAATGCTTCATCCTCTTCTTGGTCTCCCATTGCTTGGTAAACACTTAAAGCAAATTGATGTATCCTCACAATCTTCCTCTAACATTGGTTATCCTTTCATCATCATCGTCCATCTACAAAATGAATACAACATTAGGGTTCAATATTACCTTATCTCCTATTGTAGTTGACAAACAGTCGAGCCACCTCTACAATAGCATTTATAAAAAAACGCTATGAAATTATGCAAGGAACTTTTTCACTCTTGAAATCTCGTTAACTTGAAATACACTCATCTATCTTTTTCAACTATAACTAATGAAATACACAATTCAACATAAAGAGCAGAATTCTTTTAATCTGATAGATGCTAGGTTTGAAGGCAAACGGATATGCATCTTAACAGCATAAAGCTAAACTTTAACTACTTTTTTTCTTCACTTTTTTTTTCCTTCAAGAGGTAAATTGTAACTTAATAAAATTCTTGTCCAACAAGGAGCGAGATTTAAAGCAATCAGACACTTACAGATTCCACTTTCCAACCACTGCCAAATGCAAATTCCACGGGCTCATATCCCCTACAGTCAAACAACATCAGGGGCGCATACTGTCCTGATTGACTTAGTGCGTGGGCCAGTGGACGACCACGGCCAGTGACCATCAACACAGTGCCCTCTCTCCCACAGAACTTACACAAAAGCAAAACAAAAGAAAAAAAGATATCATTCAAGACAGGACCATAATAATTTCACACGTAAAACACAAACAATAAAGTACAATAGTAGATGTAAGTCCTAAGGATCACAAAGGCATAGGCATTAGAGATTTTCAAGCTCGGCCGAAGAAAAAAGAGAATTCAAGGTTTTCTTAGTCACTTGGAAATGATTTTTTGCCCAAACCTGATCACGGAAAACAGTGAGACCTTCCTTCAGACTAAGCTGGAACCAGTCTCGACATGTCACTCTGCAGAAAAAAAGAAAAGAAGTATTACAGTACGAAAAAGCAAGACAAAGAGAGGGTTACACGAAAGAGTGACAAGTTTTCATTAATGAAGATAAATAGTACGTAGCACTATGAGCACCTGTTGCCAGTCCAATTGTGAAAGTATTGCATATGCAAAAGAAGAACCACCTAAGTACAGTTCAGATAGAAAACCAAAAACCAAATATCCATGCTCATGTTCTTTTATGCAATAGAAAACAAACCTCATGGCCAATAACTCCTAAAATCGCAGCATAATCTGCATCTGTAGCAGTTTCTGGAGATGCCAAGACAAGCTTGGAATTGAATATCTGACAATGATCAAGCCAGACAACCGTCACTTAAATGAACTCGACAGTAAATATGAAACAAAGAGCTAACTTTTCAGGAAGCATACATTCAAGCATACAGTCAAAATTAACCTCTTATTACAATAAGCGAGGTGTCATTTATCTAAAGTCCATAATTATAATTTTCGAAGACCAAAGTAGGCTGGTTCACATAAGGTTATCACTGACATAAGTAGGCAAAATATAAGTGTACCGCGATTTTCTCTTTGTCCACATGGTTCAGTCACACCCAATAAAATGCAAGGGTCATCGCCACTGGTGTGTGTATAAATATTGTTTTTAAAGAGGATTTTTGCAAACCAACCATATGAGTATCCATCAACATGTAGGGAAAAAGAAAACCTTCACAAGACAGATCACAAAATGAGTATCCATCAATATCACATCATACAGACCAAAATATTGCCCAGTAATCTCAAGCCATCAAAAGAGTAGTAAATAGGATTGAAGATAAAGATCTGTTTGCCTTTGTAAATTAGGCTCACACAAGCAAACAGATCACATCACACTCGTCCAGGTACAGGGAGCGAGTAGTATGTTTCAAAACCCAGAACAACATACTACTCTGATTGAGAAATCTTGTCCGGGGAGTGAGGGAGCATAAAAACGAGGTCAATAATAAGGCTTGAAGAGTACCAATTCGCTATTTGGATAAATCGAGAAAAACGAGCATACCAGAAGTTTGAGAAGTCTGGCGAAGACAGAAACGATTGAGAAGTCTGTCACAGAGAAACAATTGAGAAGTCTGTTGCATAGGGGAGTGATTAAGAGGAAGGATTGAAAACAATAAAAAAACCTGAAACGAATAAAACCCTAGAAATCTGAAAACTTGGTGAACTGGTTCCACGCTCTGATTGAGAAATCTGGCACTCCTTCGGATAGCAACAGATCCATCCAAACCAAAAAATGGATGGATGTTCAATATCAGGAAACCCTAACCAAAAAATGGCATAATCTACTGTTTTCTGGTTTGCATGTTCTGTATTCAAGTAAGTTGATTTTTTTGGGGTTTACAGTTGTTCTCTGGATTAACAGAAGAATACCAACAAATTAGGCTGAAATCAACAAAAATGAAACCATAATCAAGTCTATAGACAAGAAATCTAATGGAAATCGAAACCCTAACCACAAATCGAAGTCAAAATCAAAAACCCTAACCAGAAATCACAAAAAACAACAGATCGTTCCTGCTAGTGTAAATCGAAATCAAGAGCAGGTGTATATCTTACCAGAATCGTGCAAGAAATCGCTCAAAATCACCACCAAAATCGCACACAAAATCGCACCACAGAAGACAGCTTTTTTGCGTTTTTGTACAGCGTGAAACGAGATAAAGCGATCGAGGATGAAGAGGGGGATTAGGGAGGGCAGAAAGAACAGAGAGAGAGAGAGAGAGAGAGAGAGAGAGAGAGAGAGAGAGAACGGCACCTGATGCGGTGGTGCGGCGGCAGGAGAGGCGGTGCTGCGGTGGTGGCTATGGAGGTGGAGGAGGTGGGAGGCGGAAATGGCGTGGGAGTGGTCTGCCGACGTAAATGGGGTGGGGGGACCAGGGGGTGGGGAGTTTAGGGTTTTGAAGGGTGAGTGGGTTTAAAGTGTAATTTTTTAGAGAAAGGGTATAATTAGAAGATCAGGGACATTTATTGGGCTCCCTGAGAAAATTTTATGTTTTAAAAGGACTGTATGGAGTAAGGGGCTAAGGGAGAAAAAACAGGGTTGCGAATAGTCGCTCCCAATATATATTGATGGATTTAAAAAATTAAAATGATACAAAAAAAAAAAAAAAACCATAAGTCGGGGAATAATCATACCATAAGACGTGATTGACATGTCAATATGTAACATAAGGTAGTATTGTAAGAATGAGTGGATAAAATGATTCAAGTCAATGTATATTTTTTTTAGAAATACCAATATAATTTTTTTAGAAATACAAAGATATTATTACAACAACATTAAATTCAATGTTTGAGGTGCCGTAATGATTAAGAAACTCATGTTAGAGAAAGATTAACAATATAAACGCAAATCAAAACGTAGCTGCTTATATAAAATCAAACACATGATGTAGACTCTCGAATTCAAAGTATTCAACTATTTTCTCATTTATTATCAAATCTCACCCTTCAACGGGCTACCTCCTCATTTGCTATCCTGCCTCAATGCCATCAACCCATCGGGAGAATTTTGTAATTACTAGAACCACAAGGGAGAGACTGTATTTTACCGCAGGGTAGCTATTTATAGTTTACTCAAAATAAAAGGACTATTTTGATGAATGATGAGTATATCCTAAACCCTAAAAAGTAAAAACCCTACCTCCGAAAGTTTTGAAAAAATATTTCAAGAAACGAAACAAACTGATAAGGGTTTTTGCACTGTTCAGCCAAAGAGACGACGGAGAAGAAGAAAGCACCAAGTAAGAGAGAAGAGCAGCTGAGGGTATGCGTTACCGTATTTTCTTCCATTGGAATATAAATTATCTGGAATTCAGCTTTTTTTTCTTGTTCTTTTTTGTGGGTCTTAATCAGTTTTCTTTTATTGGGTCAGAACTAATTTGTTTGTCAAATGGTTTTGTTGTTGTTTTGTGTAATCTCAAATCAGATTTCCATGTAAAATTGGTTCTAAAGTCAATGTGAGCTTCACTTTGGACACAATACTCTCTCTCTCTCTCTCTCTCTGGGTTACCAATAAATTAAATTTCGGCAAGTTAACTGGGACTGCAATTTGTTGGGTTTGACAAAGTTGGGTCTTTCTGGTAAAAAAATAAAGAGAAGAAGTTGGGTCTGTTATGTTTTTGATGAAATGGTTATGCAAAAGCTTTTGTTTCATGAGATTAGCACGAGAACCTAATTTTAAGGAGAAACAGAGTTCTATTCATTTATATGATGAGGTTTTAGTTGTTTTTTTGCAGATACTGGTGCTTGGTTGATGATTTCTTTCCCAACTCCTGATTCTCTTGCCAAGGTAGAGTGGTTCAAGGTTTCTTCTTTTGATTCTCATTAGTTCTTTTTTAGCCCTTGTGGCTTTGACACCATTGAATTATGTTTACACAGGTTGAGAGCATGTCGAATAATTTATGCTGAGTATGCATTGATTTCAATTATACAAGCTACTAGAGGTTGGTCTCAGATTTGCTTAAATGAAATTGGGATGGGGGTTTGATGAGATGATATAATCCTATTTGTAATCCGTTTTGGTATTCGTTTCGAATAGAGAAATGGGTCACCACCCAACCATGTTCCAGAAATTTCTGGTCGAAGCTCCTTGTTTGCATTTGAGTTCCACCCAAGCGGACCTTAGTTCTGGTATCAGCAATGGTCTCTCAACAAAAACATCGGCAATTCACTTCACCAATACTCTAAGGTGTAGGGGACATGTTGGCTTTGGAAGAAATACATTTTCATTGCGGTGTAGAGCCCATCAATTAGGCATTTGTGTTGATAATGTTAACGAGGGTGACCAGGATGAATGGAGCTTGGATATCTACGCGATGGGTGTCGAAAAGAAAGGTAGAGTCAGCAGACGTGCCAGCCGACAAACGTACTTCAGGGAATATCTTAGATCCTCAACATTAGACATGCACTTTGTTGATAACGATGAAGAATCCAACAATGAAATCCTTCAACGTTTCTGTAGTAACGGAAAGGTAGCCGACGCATCAATTTTGATCAACGTGATGGCTCCTCTGAACCAAATCCCTCATTTCCCATCTTGCATAAGCATAATCAGGGCCCTTGTCAAGGTAGCGCATACAGAAAGTGCTTCCGAAATCTTGCAAATCATGGTCATGTCCGGTGGTGTTCCAGATATCATCACATACAACATGTTAATTGGTGGTTTGTGTAAGAAGGGACTGTTAAAACACGCCGTTCAAGTCTTGGATGACATGAGCTCAAGCGGTTGCCCCCCGGATATGATTACTTATAACACGATATTGCGCGCTATGTATGACAATGGTAGGTTTGATCAGGCCATTGGCTTTTGGAGGGACCAGCTGAGGAAGGGATGCCCTCCATATGCGATTACATTTACAATTCTTCTTGAGCTAGTTTGCAAGCGATGTGGGGTCGTAAGAGCTATAGAAGTGTTGGAAGATTTGGCTGTTGAAGGGTGTTATCCGGATCGCGTGACCTACAATATGTTAATTAATTTTACTTGTAGAAAAAGAAACTTTGGAGATACAGCAATGGTTTTGTGTAACCAGCTGTCATTTGGGATGAAGCCTGATTCCGTAACATACAACACTCTCCTCCACTCTCTTTGTAGCGGCGGATACTGGGATGAGGTGGAGCAGATGTTTTTGCTCATGAATGAGACTTCCAATCCTCCGACTGTCATCACTTACAATATTTTGATCAACTGGCTGTGCAAATATGGGCTTCTAGATCGTGCCATTGACTTTTTCGAACAAATGGTTTGTCGAGACTGCCCTCCAAACATCATCACATATAACTCCCTCTTCCATGGTCTTTGTAAAGAGGAAATGACGGATGAAGCCCTCGAAGTTCTTTATTTGCTGGAAGGTACTGGCTTTTCTCCTTGTTTGATAACTTACAATATTATGATTGATGGTTTTTCGAAAGAGGGTTGTTTGGAGAAAGCAATGGGAGTCTATGCGCGCATGAAAGGGAGTGGGATTAATCCCGACGGCATTACCCATCGATGTTTACTGTCTGGGTTTCTACGGGAAGATCTATTGGAGGAAGCTGTGGAAATTTTTAAGAAAATGGTTAAAAGAAACCACATGGTCAGAAACACTGCTTACAGATCGATGCTCCATGGTTTGTGTAAGAACAAGAAAGTGGATACTGCGATAGAGGTCTTACAACTGATGCATTCAGGTCGGGGTAGGCATCCGGAAAAAGTTTATTCTGACATAATTGAAGGAATAGCTGCAACTGGTATGAGAGAAGAGGCTTCAAAATTGCGACAAAAGTTGATTGAATTGAAGGTCTTAAAAGAAGAAACTGCGTTGAATTGAACAGAGAAATGGAAGATTTTGTCTACGCAACTACAAGGTTTACCATCAGCCTTAGTCAATAAGCGAGATGTAAAAACTGTGCCGTCTTGAAAAGTGATCTGTGTTTACAAATCTAATATGTCCGCGTTCTCCTGCGCCTCGGTGAACGTTCCTTGTTTTAGAAATTCTGTTTTTTCCCATTCCTCTCTGCCTTATTTTATGCAGTATGATGTTGTTCTTTCGTTGAATTTATCTAGCTAGTCTTACTGTATTGTTGAGTGGTTTTGGTGGTCATGCTGCTCTGAGTCTACGGAAGCTTGCCTTTCATCGCAGATCAACGCCCAAACTTAACTACTACTGCCGTCTAATTTTTGATCGAGGGAAGCATTAGGAATAGGGCTGCAAACGAGCCGAGCCGAGCCGAGCCGAGTTTTAGGGTGCTCGAGCTCGGCTCGCCAAAAATTAGGTTGGCTCGAGCTCGGCTCGAGCTCGTGACGAGCTGCAAGACGCGAGCTTGAGCTCGGCTCGAAATATATTTACAGAGCTCGAGCTCGGCTCGCTTAGGCTCGAAAATGTGTTCGAGATCAGCTCGGCTCGTTTATATATAATATAATTGGGCTCGCGAGCCAATCGAGCTGAGTTTCGACTAGCTCGAGCTCGGCTCGTTTATGAAACGAGCCCAATATTTTAGCTCGAGCTCGTTCATTAGTGTCTCGAACCGAGCCGTTGTCGAGCCGAGCTTCGAGCTGCTTGTGAGCGGCTCGGATCGTTTGCAGCCCTAATTAGAAATGTGTTGGCACTTAGGACGCACTTAGGACGAGGATTTCAGTCCTAACATATTTTTTTTACCCGTACACTTGGATACGCGCGAGGTTCATGTCTTCGTCGTCCTAGCTGAATCTTTTGAGTTAAGTTCCAAAAAATAGAGGTGAATCTTTGATTTGGTTGATCTATTTCTGTTGTGTTTATGAAGGTGCAGTGATGTTGAAATAGTTTTGTAAACTATGCGACGCAACAATTTTACGAATTCGGAATGTATTTTTTCTCTCTAGCCCGTAGATTTTTGGTGGCTGCAGTCTTAACTGAATTGTTGGTTCAACTTTTCTTGAGGAATTTTAGCCATTTGCTTCTGCTTTGACATTTCTAAATGAAGGCCTAAATTTCATCCGTGAACTTACTTTGACATGAAGGCAAAATGGTAATCCCAACTCTGGCAATGTGTTTTTTTTTTGCCGGGATTTCGTGTATTGCAGCCTCGCGTGATTCGTGGTACGAGGCTAACGAACTGCAGGTGGTTCGCGGATCGGGATTTCGGCACAAGTTCGTCAGAAGTAAATCGCTGTAGCAGAAATAAAGGAGTATGAGACTGCTGAAAATTAGTTGGTAGTTGCAGACTTGCAGTGTTGTGAATCCTGTACCGATCGGTGCGGTATAAAAACGGTAGATCCGTACCAGCCAAATACCGGACAATACCAGGCCGATAAAACCGGCCTGTACCAAGCATGTACCGGAATCTTGGCCGGTTCGAATGGATGAAACAAATACGAGATTGACAACTTTGGGTAGTTGCAATGGAGTGAGTTCATGGACTGACCAAAAAAAGATCCCTCTCTAATCAGGAGATAAAGAGAATTATATCCAGATGTATTTGACTGAAAAAACCGATCGATCGGTTCATTGCAACGAGGTAGATTGTATTTGATCTGACCGAAGGTATTTGTATTATTTCGCCAAAAGAAAATGACTATTGATTTATTTTATTTTATTTTTGACCATTGAAATTAGGGGTGATTTCGGTTCGGTTCGGGGTGAAATTTTTGAAGACCGATTCGGTTCGGTCCAAATATTTCTAGGACCAATCCCGACCGGAGTTCGGTTCGGTTTGGTCCGATCGGGGATTTCAGTCCGCCCGAAATATAAATTTCCATTTTAATTTTAAGTGTATATATGTAAAATATCTATGAAAAAATATATATTTTTAATGTAAAATATATCGGGGTGGTTCTGAGGACAACTAATTAGACACCTAAAAAAACACCTCATAGTTCTCGATCAAAGCACTTCCCGGTCTCTTTTTCTGCTAATTTCTCGCGGGCACCCGTAAAATCACATTCTGCACACATTGAACGGTTCGGATCATAAAAATTTGATCGGGAACTATGAGATTGAGATTTGGGATGTTTTTTTAAATATTTAATTGGTTGTCCGCGGAACCGCCTCGAAAATATATAAAATATATAGTCGTTTGGTTCGGTTCGGTTTGGTCCGGTGGAAATTCCAGGAAACCGAGACTGAACTGATTTCGGTTCGATTCGGAAAAATTTCGCCATCACCCTGACTGAAAACTGAACCGATTGGTAGTTTTTTTCGGTCTGTCGATTTTTGTAACACCTCTAATTGAAACGACGAGTAATTCTTGAACTCTTAAACAACGCTACTACGGAAACCGATTGTGCGTTCGGTGTGCCCCGGTCGGTTTCTAATTTTCTATAGACTTTTCAAACTCTAAAACCCTCAAGGACGGGAAAAAAAACCTAAAGTTTAGAAAGAAAAAAATGAAAAAAAAAATTTGTAAACAACATCCCTCGTTATCAACGAAATAAACTGTGAGGGGTTTGCACAGTACAGCCACAGAGACTACGGAGAAGAAGAAGAAGAAGAAAGAGAATACCAGCTGAGGGTATGTGTTCCCGTATTTAATTATCTCGAATTCGGCCTTTTTATTTGTTATTCTTTGTGTGTCTTTTAATCAGTTTTATTTTCATGGGTGACGGTCCAAATGGTTTTGTTGTTCTGTTTTGTCTAATCTCAAATCATCTTTCCGTGTGAAAATTGGTTCTAAACTGAACATGGGTTTCACTTTCGATTCAACTCTCTCTCTCTCTCTCTCTCTCTCAATGGGGGTTAATGAATTAAATTATGAGCTGTTTTTTCCCCGTTTAGACAAGTTAATTGGGACTGCAATTTGTTGGGTTTGAGAAGTTCTCTCTCTCCCCCCTTTCTAATTGATGCAAAAATGTTCAGAAGCATTTGTGTCATGAGATTAGCACAAGAACCTAAATTTAGGGAGAAACCAAGTTTTATTTCATATATGTGATCTGGTTTTTTTTTTTTTTTGCAGTTATATTGCGCAGGTGCTGGTTGATTATTTCATGCCCAATTCTTGATTATACTCCCAAGGTAGAGTGGCTCAAGGTTTCTCATTTTGATTCTCATTAGTCTTTTTAGCCCTCTGGCGTTGACACAATTGAATTGTGTTTACACAGGTTGAGACAGTTTGGAATTCTTGTTCATGAATTGTTAAGAGCATGTCGAATAACTTACGCCGAGTATGCATCAATTTCACTTACATGAGCTACTAGAGGTTGGTCTCAGATTTGCTTCAATGAATTTGGTCTGGGGGTTTTATGAGATGATACAATCCTCTTTGTAATCCGTTTAGGTATTCGCTTGGAATAGAGAAATGGGACACCCAATTATCTCTCAGAAATTTCTGGTTGAAGCTCCTTGTTTGCGTTTGATTTCCACCCAAGTGGGCCTTAGTTCTGGTATCGGCAATGGTCTCCCATCAAAAACATCGGCAGCTCACTTCACTAATACTCTAAAGTGTAGGGGACATGTTGGCTATAGAAGAACTACATTTTCATTGCAGTGTAGAGCCCATCAATTAGGCATTTGTGTGGATAAAGTTAACGAGGGTGACGAGGATGCCTTGAGCTCGGATAGCTACTTGATGGGTCTTGAAAAGAAAAATAGAGTCGACAGACGACAAATGTTCTGCAATAAATATTTGATTTCCTCAACGTTGTCTTTAGATGCGGTCTTTGTCGAGAATGATGAAGAATCCAACAATGAAATCCTTCAACGCTTCAGTAGTAATGGGAAGGTAGCCGACGCATCATACTTGATCAACGTGATGGCTCGTCTGAACCAAATCCCTCATTTCCCATCTTGTGTAAACATAATCAGGGGCCTAGTCAAGATAGCCCGGACAGAGAGTGCTTACGAAATCTTGAAAATCATGGTCATGTCTGGTGGTGTTCCAGATATCATCACATACAACATGTTAATTGGTGGTTTGTGTAAGAAGGGACAATTAAAACATGCCGTTCAAGTCTTGGATGACATGAGCTCAAGTGGTTGCCCCCCTGATGTGATTACATATAATACGATACTGCGCGCTATGTCTGACAATGGTAAGTTTGATCAGGCTATTGGCTTTTGGAGGGACCAGCTGAGGAAGGGATGCCCTCCTTATGTTATCTCTTCTACAGTTCTTCTTAAGCTAGTTTGTGAGCACTGTGGGGTTGTAAGAGCTATGGAAGTATTGGAAGATTTGGCTGTTGAAGGGTTCTGTCCGGATTGCGTGACCTACAGTATGTTAATTAATTTTACTTGTAAAAAAAGAAACTTTAGAGATACAGCTATGGTTTTGTGTAACCAGCTGTCATTAGGTATGGAGCCCGATTCTGTAACATACAACACTCTCCTCCACTCTCTTTGTAGCAGTGGATACTGGGATGAGGTGGAGCAGATATTTTTGCTCATGAATGAGACTTCCAATCCTCCGACTGTTATCACTTACAATATTTTGATCAACTGGCTTTGCAAATATGGGCTTCTAGATCGTGCCATTGACTTTTTCGAACAAATGGTTAGCCGAAACTTCCCTCCAGACATCATCACATATAACTCCCTCCTCCGTGGTCTTTGTAAAGAGGAAATGACGGATGAAGCCCTCAAAGTTCTTTATTTGCTGGAAGATACTGGCTGTTCTCCTAGTTTGATAACGTATGCTATTGTGATTGATGGTTTTTCGAAAGAGGGTTGTATGGAGAAAGCAATGGGAGTCTATGGGCGCATGAAAGAGAGTGGGATTATGCCTGATGTTGTTACCCATCGATGTTTACTATATGGGTTTCTGGGGGAAGATCTAGTTGAGGAAGCAGTGGAGATTCTTAAGGAAATGGTTAAACGAAAGCACGTAGTCAGAAACACTGATTACAGATCGATGCTCCATGGTTTGTGTAAGAACAAGAAAGTGGATACTGCGACAGAGGTCTTACAACTGATGCATTCAGGTCAGGGTAGGCATTTGAAAAAAGTTTATTCTGACATAATTAAAGGAATAGCTGCAACTGGTATGAGAGAAGAGGCTGTAGAATTGCAGCAAAAGTTGATTGCATTGAATGTCTTAAAAGAAGAAGCTGCATTTGATTGAACAGATAAATGGAAGATTTTGAATACGCAACTACAAGGTTTACCATCAGCCTTGGGCAATAAGGCAGCTGTCTTGAAAAGTGATCTGTGTTTACAAAGCTAATCTGTCTGCCGCCTTCTGCAGTCTGCAGACTCTGCACCTCGGTGAATGTTCCTTCTTTTGGAAATTCTGTTTTTACCTATCCCTCTTGACCTGATTTTGTGCAGTATAATTTGTTCTATTGTTGAATTTATCTAGCTAGTCTTTTTCTTTGTTGAGTGGTTTAGGGGTCAAGCTGCTCTTTGAGTCCATGGAAGCTTGCCTTTCATTGCAGATCAATGCCCAAACTTAACAACTACCAACTACCAACTACCACCATCTATCTTTTGATCGAGGGAAGCGATTGGAATGTGTTGAAACTTAGGAACCACGACAGAGACAAGGATGTCAGGGCCCTAACAGATTCTCTTTTCTCCATACACTTGGATATGAGGTTCTCGTTTTCCCCTCTTACTAGCTGAATCTTTGTGTTAAGTTGGGAAAAAAATGAAGTGAATCTTTGAGTTGGTTGGTCTATCTGGAAGACTGTTCCTACTTAAAGCTTGAGCTTCTGTAGTGTTTCTGAAGGTGCAGCGATGCTGGAAAAGTTCTGTAAAGTATACCATGCAATAATTTTCCGAGTTCGGAATCTAGTGTTTTTTTCCCCTAGCCCTAAGATTTGTTGATTCACCTTTTCTTGAGGTATTCTAGCCCTAATAGTGGCTGCATTCTTGACTGAATTGTTGATTCACCTTTTCTTGAGGTATTTTAGCTATTTGGTTCTGCTATGATATTTCTAAATGAAGGCCTCGATTCCATCTGTGAACTTTCTTTAACATGTAGTATTGCTTTTTTGGAACGATAGTGACAAAACTGCAAAATGGCAATCCCAATTCTGCCAATACAATTATTTGCATGGATTTTGTGTATTGCACCTCCTATTTGTAGTTTAGGACTTGTGAAGTCCATTATTTGGTCCTGTAAAAGGCAAAGTATATAACAGCTATGGATTGGTGCTCGGGTCCGAGTTTTTCGGAACGATAGTGACAAAGCTGCAAAATGGCAATCCCAATTCTGCCAATACAATTGTTTGCATGGATTTTGTGTATTGCACCTCCTATTTGTAGTTTAGGACTTGTGAAGTCCATTATTTAGTCCTGTAAAAGGCAAAGTATATAACAGCTATGGATTAGTGCTCGGGTCCAAGTCTTATCGCTGCGAATTGCATCTTCTGTGACAGTCTTTCTCATACCGATCGCTCAAAATATTAATTGGCATCCTGCACAGAGGGAAGTGCAAAAGGAAAATTGGCAATGCGTCAATTGCAAAATTAGCCTATCCCTGTAGCAGAAATGTATCTGCAGAAACTACTGAAAACTAGTAGGTAGATGCAATGGAATCAGGTCATAGCCCGACACCCCCCCTCCTCTAATCAGGACACGAGAATAATCCAGATAAACAGATGAAACAAATACCACTCAGACAATGCAATATCTGTTGCAATAGCAAATTTTCTAAAACCATTTGCGTAGCCTTCTTGGCATTTCATTTGTCAAACTTCCCTATTGCTATTGGGTCAATCAGATGATATCACCACTAATCCTCTATTTTCAGGACCCTAATCTTCATCATTGGAATTGATCTGAGTAAATGACACAGAAAGCTGTGTAATAGATTGATAAATTGTTATAAATACAGCATTATACATGATGGAAAGCCACCAACAGCCAATAGGCACGTTACGCTACATCTGCACTTTCTTGAACAAGAAACAGCACCTGATTCTCATACTTCTGAAGAAGTCTAACTCCCCGCATGGATTTCTTATCAGGTTATGAAATTATGTGCTTTCACATGTACCCTGTAAAGAATGCCAAAGAAATAGCTTTTCTGGGCATATGTCATTCATAACTGTCTTCAGCTCGCCTAATGGTAACTTCTCTTGAAGTTCAATTTCCAGAGACTCGGAGAGATGCTGAGGTGAAGAAAGGAACAACTAATTAAGTCAAGTTCCTGCAATTAACTTATAATTCAACTTAAAACTTGGGGGAAAAAGTCCATTACCTTTATCAACCACAAGATGTACGTTGAAGAAAATGTGGCGTGTGCTTGGAAATCTTCAAAGTCATTATCTGGAATAGTAGAGCAGGAGCGGACGAGTCCCAACTCATTGTGCATAAAGACGCTAATCTCATGACTCGTGCTATCTTTGTGATAACAACGGCAGGACACATCATGAATATCAGTTGCAAAGTACTTCATCCAACAAAGAGAGAGGAACCGGCGATGCAGCCATAGCGCCTGCCAAGTACGACCAAGCTGTAATCTACATGGGTTCATTGCCCAGCCCGACGGCTGTATACCTAGTGCATATTGGGTGAATTCAAAAAAAAGGAAGGATTTTGGCGCCACCTATTCTGGAACAACTTGGAGAGGGATGGAGACGGGGCATCAATAGTAATGGAGATGGGGCATCAATAGTTTTATATATTTCTAGTTTCCACCAGTTTTATGTATGCACAGGTGCATGAACACAAGAATGGCAAAAATGTCAAAAGAAAAGCATTTTACAAGCTTCAGTTTTCATTTTTGGAGTAACTAAATGTTAAAATTAGGACTGCCAACTCATCTAAAAATGCATGCATTGTTGGAGAGAAAGGTTACAATCATTTATATTCACAACCTGTGTGGCAAGACTCTTCTCCATCTCCATACAGGTTAAACATGCATACGTACTTCTAATTAACGATGAGTTTCGAACACATCAAGTGAAATCTTTAAATACCTACTCATCTAAATGCTTAGGTTGTTAGAGAACTGATCTAATTCATTGGCTCCAAGCTCCCTGCTGACGAGTATACTGCTTTCAAGTGGATCCAAAGCCGACTTCATAGTGTTCTTCCTTGAGCTAATCGTTCATCTACCTTACTGAAATACATCTAACTCGCGAAATAGCCACTTATGCTAGTCCTTAGTCTAAACAATGGCCATACTTCTAGATTGGCTCCCGGGAGGAAATTTGTGGTTCTGCCCTAGCATAACCCAAGGGTTGATAGCCTTAGTTTTAGACCACTTCTTTTTTTTTTTTTTGACAAGTAAAGGATAATATTACCAAAAAGGCATTAAGGGTATGCCGCCCATATACATAGTTTTAGACCACTTCTACACATAATTGCAACTCATTGAGTCAAACATCAAGAGAAACCCAAAAGATGAGGCTTTTCTAAGTCATTCCAGAAGCGCTCCAATTTCTGCCGCAATGGAATAGCTGCAGATAAACTTGTTTGACCCAAAGAGAGCAAGAAAGAAGTACTAAAACAACTTCCTGTTCTACTGTACAAAAATCCATAAATGAGAGGCCAATATATAAGATCCTTGCAAACTGAGGACTCTGAGTTTGATCAAATTACCTCTCGCCCAATATGACGCTTTATCAAAAGTTCATTCCAGTCAAGCTCCTCCTGCAACACTCACAATCAAAATGTTTATAAGTTTGAAGAGTTTATAGGAGCATAATGATGCAAAACCATAAGTTCCACAGGACTATTTATTATAGCTATCATGGGTCTTATGGCTGAATAAGGATAAACATCGGTATCAGTAATATGGGGGCCATCAATATTGGCCAATTTATTGGTAAATCTCGGCACCGGAGGTCCGAATTTCTGATATGTACTGATGGATACCACATATCATCCGTTTTTTACAACCATACCTATATAATCCATTGCACAGGGGCGTCAGGTGAACTATATATGACTTCTCCACAGTAGATTGTAAGTTGTAACATGCATATTTCATCTTTACACAGAATTATCTCAGTTATCCGAAATTAACTACACCAACACCATTCTCATGTAACATAGCTGCATATTCCCTTATTACTCGAAAGACCCAACACTAACAATCCATAATATGCTGTCATAGAACAACTCATTTTTGAAAACTTAGTTAATGGAAAAGAAAAACCCGGTAATATGTCCCCTTTCCTAAGTATAAAGTAATGAAATAAAGCATCACTTTACCTATAAATGTTAATTGCAGCGACCTACCCTAAGGTTTGTATTGAGCCAAACAAAAAAGAATAAACTCAAGTCAGATATGTATATTGACACATCTGGGATTTGAAACGAGTAAATTTGCCGGAAGAGAATGGAAATTGTAAGGTAATGATCTCATTCAAAATCAGGTTAAAGACTATTTATATATAAAGATACAAGGCAAGAGCACACCTTCCACATTCGACGAAGGTCTGCACTATGAGTCTATGACCAGGGGATCCAGTTAGACTTTCTTTATCCCGCGATTCTTCTAACATCTTGAGCATCAAACGCTGCACCCAATGAAGTCTTATCACTATTTGAAAGATGACTCCCTAACATCACCAAGAATTGAAATGGTTTTGCTTCACTTATGGCTTATTTTGGAAAGTAGTACTCATTTCATATTGCACAGAGCTCTATACATTTTTTGTATTTCCTTTACGAGTTTTATACAATTACATGGGCAATGTACTTTCCTTACATATATTTTAATAACATTCCTGCACTCATTATACACTGGTAGCCATGACTGAGTAGCCCTTTGATCGAAACACTTGCACCAAATGCCCTTCACTATTTCCAGATACTGCCAAGGCCCACAAGTTACTGAAAATTTGTGGGCTGGTAAAATGTGATCCATCACATAGAATAAAAAACAGTACCATAAAGTATATGGTAGCTATGGAATGGACATATCTATCCAAAAATCCTGGAATTGCACTGGAATTTAAGAGGATAAATATCAGCTTTCCAAAACAAATGACTTCTTTAAACTAAGAATACTAATATGCAAAAACACTTATATTCGCATCAATTTCATCTACCAATCAGATAGATTTGAAAGTATCAGGCTTGAGAACCAAAACTAGGAAACTCACTGTGCGGTAGTGAAAGCAGGAGTTATCAGTGATGTGCAATCTTGCCCAATCTCTTGACTTGTTCAACTCTTCCAACACCTAGTGCAAGAAAAGATATCATATATGAGAATGCCTTCATGCACATCCTGTGCATGTAGACAGGAACAAAAAAACATGGAAGGAAGGGCAGAATGCTTGAAGGTACTTAGGAATAAATCTAGTCACATATAGAACGACCAAAATTGGGGCAGCATACTTCAACCATACTTCAACCAACCAACCAACCAGAACTGCCTCAAATCAAACTGTTTATGACCATTTCAAAATTAATGGAAGCACATAGAGAAAATACGGAAATGATTTCAAAATGCTTGCAAAATCCAGAAACTTGAACCTGACCTGTCCTTCCGACATGTAGGAAACTAACCAGCAGCAATGGTTCCATGCACGATAATTCATTTTTTGTTTCTGCCAACGAAAGTGAGAAGTCAATCAACAAGAGGCCTTTCTTTTGGGACATGTGAAGTCATTGTAGCTAATCTGTATCGACTAAACCTGATAGATATACGAAAACCCAGAGAACGATTTTACAGATGTAATAAACAAAATCCAACTTGAGGAGTAACATGGACTTGCAGTTTCCAATATTTTATGAACAGTTTTCCCCGTCAATATTTTGGGAGCTGCCTCGGATCCATTATAAATATGTTGGGAACCTATTATTCTAAAATGGCAACGAGGGATGCCAAATGCAGGACTGCAAGAAGCTTATATTGTTTTTAAGGAAACAAAAGGAAAGAGTGGAACATAGGAGACTAAGCTCAAACCTCAAAAATACTGTACATATATATATGTACATAAATATACTCTATATGTATACATATATATATGTGTGAGTTACTGAAAAAAGTTATTTAAACTTCAGAAAAACCAGTTCCTGAACTTTCCTCAACTATTCTCGTCACTAACTCAGTTTCTTTTTCCATGATCTCCCGCAGATTTGAACACTTTCCAGCAAGCATCTTGATCACCCACCGCCTATGAATAATTGACATGCACAAGGACAGGGTTCAATTACCATAGAAAAAACAGCTGCAGCAAAGAGTCTCAAAACTTCAATACAAAAATGGACCTGCATCAGCATGTACATCCTATAAAGCAACTCTGCTTAATAAACTACAGATTCTCAGTACCTGTGGCTCCAAGAAGATTCACTTTTTGGTGCATATGAAAGAACCAATGCTGACAAGAACAGTTCCCCAAAAAATATCTGAACATTATTCTTCTTTGACAAAACTAGTTTCCTGCACAGTACATGAAACATGTACAAGGTGTCATTACCAATTTTGTATGATAGATCAGAAACAAACTCCATACAATGCTATCACAGAAATTAAATAGTGCTATGAAATCCAGAATCCATCCAATCATTCATTCTGCAGAAGTTGGCAAATGGGAAAAGATTGTACTGCCTAATTAAATTGAATCCATAAGAGATAAAATTACAGAATAAGCTCCTTTTTTAAAGAAACAAATAGAAAAGTACATGGTTCTTGCTGCAAGGAGCTCTGCAGTAATACAGCTGAACAACTATGTGCACGATACACCAAAGCAAGCGGTACCAACCTTATACATTAGGTTAAAATACACCAACACAGTAGACAGTCAAGTAGTCACGGCTCCATAGGAGCTTATTTTATCGCAGAATTGTGATTGTTACGAGAGGAAAGTAAAGTCTGTTAGGTAATAATGAAATCAATTACTACTAATGTTCAATAGCTAACATATCTTGTTGAATAAGGATCCTTGGGTAGTAAGTCAAAGTGCAATAATACATAGTTTGATTAACAAAAAGTAAAACCATAGACTATTGTCTCGAGGAGGTGGCTAGAAGAGAAAATGAAACCATACGTAAGCCTAGGTTAGGACAATACATGTACAAGTGATGAAAAGGAAATAGAGGTATTGGCATGCAATACATAAAAGGGGTAAAACCTGGAATTCCATGCAGTGACAAAATCACAGCTTAGCAACAAAAGAGCCCTGCTATGCTTCATGAGTTTACTTTCCAGGAAGTATAGGGAAGGTGAAAAGCAGCTTGACATATCATTGCCTCCAGATTCATCTTTCTTTGCAGAAACACTGCTATGACTCTTGTAACTTTCAAGTGAGGCCATAAATGCATGCTTTGCAGCATTATATAGTGGAAGAAGAACCTGAGTTGAAATGCCCAACTTATGATCTCGACACCAGAAAACCGTTTCTGAAGAATTAACTTCTGGGACTCTTGGCCGTAGGAGTCCATCTTCTGACTGAAGAGTAGTTCGCACAGAAGAGGCAAGAGAGCCACCAGCCTCTCTATTGAGTGTGACAAACTGGGATGGATGAATAAACCCCACTTCATCACTGGATACAAATGGAATACATAAGATGACAACTATTTCGAAAATTGAAAATAACACTTTGTTGAACATTTTTGCTACCAAAGGAACTATAGAACCATGAACTCCCTGCCTAAGCCCGTTCAGTATACCCAAACTGTCGGCCCATCAAATTGGCTGCATTAGACATGTGATTGGATTTCAAATCCTATGGGATCACATTTCTATATGTTTCAATGCAATGATTGATGGAGGGATTATAAATCCCACAAAATACGTAAAATGCAATACGTTGGGTAAGTGGTATTAGAAATCCCTTACTTTTTAGTACATTACCGTAAATCATCATACTTCATTATCAATAGTGTGAAGATGGCCAAATACACAAGAGGACTGGCGGGCCAACCACCTCTCTTAAGCATTTCAAAACCTTATTATTACGCTGGTATTCTTTATAAATCATTTGAAACCCGAATGGTTTTGCCACTCCAACATTAATCCGAAAAATAACTGCCACTCTGTACACATTCACCTTCCCAAGGTCAAAATCCTGCGCCTGTCCGTGTTTCATTAAAACCATACAAAATATAACATTCAAAAAGCCGAAGGTTTCCAATGGGTTCAACCGTTCAGGAATGAATTTGTAAATCCTAGGCTTCAAAACCTACCAACCAAGCAAAGATTCAACAAAAATGTATAAACACAACATATGAAATTATATAAAAGGCCAAACATTCCAAGGGCCACCGGAGGTTTGCCCAATCGTTAACTTTGCGACTCCGGAATCAGTCAAGATGTGCGCAAGCTGGCCGGACATCGGGTTATATAAAAAACCAACATATGAAATTATACGCGTATCTATGATGAAACATGAATTATATGATGAAGAAGACTTACATAAGAGGGTCAGAATCCAAAATATCCTCCAACTGATTCAATAACTCGAGAGAGTTTCCTTCGGTCATTAGAGTCAGCCGAGAGTTCAGATTTTTTTAGTATCTGATGATGGTACAAGTGGGGTTCTGCCGCGGTCGAACGACTGGGATTTCAGACTTGTGCCTTTCCGACGTAGTATGGGTTCGAACGATGTTGAGATTTGCCCCGTGTGCTCGTGCTCGTGCTCGAGTTCGATTTGGTCGGAGGTTTCTGCACAAAGATCCAAACATAGCGTTGAGACTGGAGTTTGGACAGCGTGTAAAAGCAGTAGCAATGCTCCGCAACCGTCGGAGACAGTTCCTTTTTTTTCCTTTTCTTTTTAAAAATTGATAATGCCAATTATTATTATTATTTTTTTTTGCAAAACTGTCGAGCTCAAGTTTTCGGCTCTTAGTAAGAGCAATGCTACGCCCACCGAACCCAAAAGCGGTGACCGGCAACCGCACGCGTGTGGGGCCCACTCCTGGTCCTGCACGGATAATCCGAGCCGTTCAATAATTTTTTTAAAAAAAAACCGAGTGAGACTCGTGAGAAATTACCCTCGTCTGATTTGTGTAAGTGCTCGATCCAAACTTCCAAAAATCAAATGATCCGAGCTGTTCAAAATAGAAAGATTGAATTGAGCACTTACACGTATCGGACGGGGGTGATTTCTCATGGGTCCCACTCGGTTTTAAAAAAAAATAAATTGAACGGCTCGGATTATCCGTGCGGGGCCTGGAGTGGGCCCCACACGCGTGCAGTGGCCGGCCACCGCTTTTGGGTTCGGTGAACGTAGCATTTCTAACCGAATGGACTTGTTCAACAAAAACTCAGCTCGATTAAAGAGACTCGTATACAGTAAATAATTAAACTCGATTTGTTACAGCACCAAGTAGCAATAAGTTAATAACCTTCTTTTTTCTCGTTTCTCTAAATAATTATTCCCTCAGTACGTTTCGGGCGGAATGAAAACATTTTTCTGAAAACGATGATGTGTTTTTCGGTGTTTGGATGTAAATAGCTTGACAATGTTTTCTTGAAAACATTTTACTCCGTATGTTATTTGGTTGACATGATAAAAACACTAAAATTGGACAAAATGATCAAAACACCTACAGTATCTTTTATTTTTTAAAACGCATCCTATGAAGTTTGCAAACTGCATGATTGTGTGCTCTATTCATGATACGTTAGAAATTTTGCACGAATAATCTGTAATCAATTACTCCAGTAGAAGGGATTTTTCCCAAACGCCTTATGGGGAGCTTTAGAGAACCAAGATTTTCTTGTCAAAATGAATGGGGGAGAGAGAGATAAAAAAGCAAATCAGGATCTGGTGTTGAGAAGAAGAGGGATACGATGAGAGAGAGATAGTGACGAGGGAGAGGGGGGACGATTACCCGAGGTATTGGGTCGGGGTGTTGCGAGCATCGAGTTGTCTCTCAGAAAGTGTTTTCCGGAAATTTTTATTTTTATTTTTGATCCGTCGCTTTTTTTTCGGAAATCATTTTCCACATTTTCTTGAAGGGACATTTTTCAGTTGAAATGATTGGTTTTTCGTTAGTTTTTTTTAGTTGACTAAGAAAATGTTTCTCGTTCACTTATGTTTTTTGTTTTACTACTAAACACCAAAAATTTAAAATTCAAAATTTTATATCCCATTTAAAATTTTATAGCACAAAACTATTTTATCTAATAAATTCAAAATTTTATCCTAACTCTATTGCGATTTTCTCTGCCATCCATTATCCATCACTAGTTCCTACACACTCCTCTAATATCGAAAATGCTAAAGGTACCGATCAAAGATGCACTGAACGTCACGCAGGCCCCACTTTGAGTCCCGTACGGATGATTCGAGCCGTTCAATAATTTAAATTTTTTTTATTGGCTCCACGAAAAATCAGCTCAATTCGATATGTGTAAGAGCTCGATCCAATCTCCGATATCTTCATAAGTTTTCCTCTAGTTCTACACTGTGTTATTTTACTCCATATTCTTCTCTCCTCCCTTCCCAAAATTTCAAACACAGCCTAAAGTTATATATGTTGTTATCCTAAGAAGAGGAAAACTGTAACCTTAGGTTATCCTTTTAAGCCATGTGATTAGGCTAAGAGCTTGCAGGACAGCTGGTGCGGATCGTTTCCCTTTTCAAAAAGAATTTTTCAAAAAATTCCCTCTACTTCTAACATTTCTCTCTCTATCTCTCTCCACTTATTACCCCTACTATTTTTCAAAAAACTTTTCAAAACGCAAACCAAACAAAGCATAAAAAACAGACCAGGGTTCGAATCGCTAAATTTAAAGACCCAAGGTTTAACTCGTTATTAAAGTAGAACTCTTGGGGCTTTCTCGCAATTGAATTACCAGTAGACCGGAGATTTACACAGCCACAGGCCTTCTCTCTCTCTCTCTCTCTCTCTCTCTTTCTAACTGCACGGACGTGTCCTCCTTCGTCCTCATTGAGCTTCTCCATTCTCTCTTCAACAAACAAACACCCACCCCGCCCCCCATTCTCTCTCCTAGGGTTTCGGCCTCTCAATTCTCTCTCTCCACCATAGCCCCTCTCTCTCTTTCGCCCACCTCCGACACATCCAACTCCTAGGGTTTCTCTCTCTACCTCCGCGACGATCTGTTTGGATGAGAGATTGAATTTCTTGTTTTTGTTTTCGGGCGATGGACGTGGATTTCAATGGCGACGTGGCGTGTTTCGAGGCCGAATTGCTGCAGATTCCGGAGGTGTCTCCCTCGGCGCTCAAATCGAACCCGGACGTCGCCAGGAAGATGTTCGATCAGTGGCTCTCTCTCCCCGAAACCGCTTCGGTGGTAATTTCCTTTTCCTCGAATGAATTTGAGCAATTCAATTACATGGGTCCAAAGGTTTCTTAAGCCAGAGTCATTTCTTGGTTTGGTAATGTTGCTCCAACGTTTAGAGAGAGGTTGTGAGAGGGTTTTTTTTTTGCTTGAGCCGTGTTTAATTTAGGGCTGCAAACGAACCGAGCTGCTCGCGAGCAGCTATGGCTTGGTTCGGATTCGTTTAGTAATCGAGCCGAGCTCGTGCTCAAATTTTAGGCTCGTTTACTAAACGAGCTGAGCTCAACACTTAAAAGCTTGGCTCGGCTCACAAAATCTTGGCTCGTATATATAGGCTCGGCTTGTTTAAAGAGGTTCGTTAAGTAAATTAAGCAGGCTTGGCTCGTTTACAACGGAGTCAAGCTCAAGCTTGAGTTTTAGGCTTGTTTAACAAACAAGCTGAGCTCGAACACTACAAAGCTTTGCCCGGCTCGTTTGCACCCTTAGTGTTTATGGTACCTACCAGTGAAGAGGTAGATGCATAAACTTTGGCTTTGTTTAGAACATAGGGAAGGGAAAGGAAAATAAGTGAAAGTTTAAAAAAATTTCCTCCCCTTGTTTGGCTTGAGAGGAAAGAGGAGAGAAAATGGCAAGATTGAATATTAAGCACAGTAAAATTGTCCTTCCATTTTCCTCACATTTTCCTTCCAGCTAAACCCTGTGTCAAACATTGTGGGAGAACTTTTATGGGACATATCAGTAGATAGATATAAAGAGGATTCGGGTAAGCAATTTTTCGGAAATGGATTTGGCGTACGGTTGGACGGTCTTTTGAGAGATTGTGCCAATTTTTGGGTTGGCCATGACGTGGCTTAGGTTTGGAAATGGTCTTAACTCTTAAGAGTGTACCTTATCCAATTACAATAGTATTGTTGATATGTTCACGCGGTTCTCAGGCTATTGGATATGCGTCACTTTCTGTCCAGCCTTAAAGAAACCAGTAAACACAGAAACTAAAATGGAGATGAAAGACACATGTACCTGCAATGTAAAGTTAGATGACTGGTAGGGTGCATTTATGGATTTCAGAAATGTTCGAGTTTTATGGTATCTGAATTCTGAACGCATGAGTTCCCTGTGGCCTTCTCAGATTTTGGTTCTTATACCATCTTCTAGTTATTAATGGGAGTCTAATTGAGACTAGTATGTGATTGTAGTTCATGTATTTCAGTGAACAAACTTATTGGATGAAAGAGGGATGGAAAGATTAACTAGTTAAGCTTGCTTGATTAAAAAGGCTCAATAGGAAAGCAGAAGTAAACCATGGCCTAGGAATGTATATAAGTTTCTTTATAGCATGGCAAAGAAGTGTTTTGGGAAATTAATGATACGGTAACAAGGGGTCTACTAGTCACCTCTAGACATGTGATAGAATTTCTTGCTGAGTGACCTCTATTCATAGCGTACTTTCATAGCGTACTTACTAGAAGAACCATTCTCTCATTGCTTTTTAATTGGTACAGATTTTGAAACTTGGTTGGCTAGAGACCCCTTGATAGCATCTCAAAATTGGAACAAATCTAATATACCAATTAAATCCCTGCACGCCAATTAGCCAGGCAATTCTAGTAGCTACGATTGAAGTACAGCTTTAAGTTAATATTGAGAGGAAAAACTTTAACAAGTTTGAATCCCGAATTTTAGTGGTCTGAAGATCTGTTAGCGTTCCTAAGTTGAATAGGCCTCAGGAAGGAATTTTTGTTTTAATATGGGAGTAGCTTTCCTATGTTCAATAGCATCAGGAAGGAAATTGTATTTTACCTTGGGAGGTGGGGAAAATGAAAGGAAACAGGTCCCGACAGTCCCTTCACTTGGCAAAAAAGCCACATCTTTCATCTATACTACACCTACCGAAGCCAAGTAATGAAGAAGTTAGAAAGCAAGTGCTAGTCCTCAGGTGAACCAAGCACATAGCATCCAATCCAAAGATAGAAGGTCTTCATGCACGCATGGTTGAAATTGCTGATTACCTGTCCAATCAAGGATACTAACAGTTTTGCCTTGTGCTGAGCTAAAGGATACACATCAATGATAGAACTCTACAGGATCATGAGGAATTTTTTCTATTGCCTGAAAATGATATGTGAGTTTCCTCATTGAAATCCAAGGTATGCCAAAGTGATAGTCATAAAGGTTGTGCTTGTTATTATAATTCTTATTGCTGCTCAATTGATGGAAAAAAAGATCGTATTGTTGAAGGATCAAGGGAGTCGAGGACACCCCAGAGGAGGAATTTCTTCCCTGTTAAAAGTGTGCTAGAATTTAGTACTTGGGATGTACTAGATAACTTTTGGCTAAAGGATTAGGCTTGGAGGTGAATCTCCGTGTCAAAATGGAGATCTTATTCTTAGCTAGGTTAGCATCCACCTTTATTTTTTGCTGGTTGGATGATATAGACTTGATCAGAGGTTAGAGTCCTTCTTAATTCTCGTTTTTCAGATTTCCAATTTGTTGCTGGTTTGATGATATCCCATTCTAGTATTCCTAAGATCTTTTGGAATTCTTTCTCTTTCAGTATTCAGATATGTTTAGAAAAACCTACTAGAAATGTTCTAACACTCACGTGAAGGATGGTGGTGATGAGTTGTTGAGTTGGTGACCTAGTGTGTTACTGTATTACCGCGACGATGCTGGTGATGTTGGTTGGAATGGCTATTGCGATGGTTGTGAAAACATATTATTGGTGGTGGATCATGATTGTGGTTGTGGGCATAAAATCAAGATTGATGTGATCGGGGTTGAGAGGTAATTTGGATTTTTTGATGGTGATATTTATCTAGAATTGGTAAGAAAACCATAAGAATTGTGATATTTGATTAGAGGTGGCTTTGGTGCTAGAAGGGAACCCGGTGGTATTTTTGCTTGGCATTGAAATATCATTTAACAGTCTGCTGGAATTTAAATTTTAAATGAGTATCTTGCTTATTCCATTTTGGTGTAAGTTCAGAAGATGCAAGGAAAAGGGTATGCAAGATTTCATTGATACCATGCCAGCTTGTATTAACATCCTTTTCATAGGAATGCAAATGTCTAAGTAAGCCAAAAATCTATTAGAGATTAAGGATATTACTCATCATAGATTATTCTGTTGGTGATAACTATCTATTGATGGAAGTGCAGTCTCTCATCTGCTATGTGGTGTTCTTATATTTTCTCCTTTTCCATGTCAGTCTTATTAGAAAGTTTAGACACAATCTGCACTTGCCATTGGCAGGTAAACTAAAACTACTCAGTTGTATGCTCTAACTTCGCCGTCTGAGAAGGGATGCGTTTTATACTTTTTATATTCTCTTGCATTTTTTCTTCACTTCCTGTCTCTTTTCTTGGTTAGTATGGTAAGCAATGTGTTTTAAAAAAGGTTTGTTCTGTCATCTTTGAGTGCAGGTGAAATCGTTGCTTAACAATGCAAAGGCAGGTGTTCCCTTGAATGTCACTGGGACATCTTCTAGCCCAAAGGCTGCTTCAAGTAATTCATTACCCTCCATGTTTCCTGCTGGCAGTGCACCTCCACTTTCACCAAGAAGTTCATCTGGTTCTCCACGTTTTGTGAGACAGCGAGTGGGGCCATCTACTTTAGGTTCTCCTCTAAAATTAGTCAATGAGCCAGTAAAAGAATTGATACCTCAGGTCAGCTAGTCTTTGAATGTTATTTTTTCCTCTTCATAATTGCTTGAAATGTTTCCTCTACCATGTCCTTCGCGTGGTGCCATTTCTATTTGTTGCTAGCTACTAACCATGATGCGTTTTGGGTGGAATGCTTGCAACTGTTGCAGTTCTACTTTCAAAATGGTCGTCCACCTCCAAATGAGATTAAAGAACGATGTTTGTTCAGAATAAATCAGTTTTTCTATGGTCACTTGGACGGGCTACAAATCCATGGTGAGATATAGATCGAATACCATTGTTGATAAGATAGTCCTCTTATCCTAGAACTTTTGTTTTTTGGGGGGGTATGCCATTAATCTATGTTTACTTCTAATTTGGATATCAGAGTTTAAACTAGTTGCGAAGGAAATCTGCAAGCTGCCATCGTTCATTTCTAGTGCCTTATTTAGAAGGATTGACATTGAGTGCATGGGGTTTGTAACGAGGTATGCACCTTGTGTCTTATTAATAAGTGCTGGTTTCTTCCAATGTGATCTGTTTTTTAATTTTGACAATGTTGAACTCATGTATCAGTGTGTTTTTGAGTTTTTGGGTTATCAATCATTGGTATGTATGTCGTATGAGGGTATGGATGAGGATATTGACAGGTATAATCATATATAAGATTGCATTTCCGTAAGCGAATTATATGGTATATGGAAGCTCACAAACTTCATCCATCGCTCCCATCCTGTATAGATCTGGAAAACCTAGGTTCCCAAATGAAATTCCTTCGTAAGTGGTTTTCCAGTTATCCGGTACATCGGAACTAAGCTCCAGTAAAATCTCTAGTAAGGTGGAATCGCTAAACCTAGAGGTGGCAATCTCAACCCCAACCCAATTACCTGCCCATGTCTGCCTGTTTTAAACCCGCCCCAACTCACCCATTTATTTAATGGGTTGTAATTGGATCACACTGTGTAAACCCATTATAAATGGGTTTAAATGGGTTAACAATTTTCAAACTATAGGTTACTAGAACCATGCTGGAACTGTCTTCAATGTACGTGGGAGCTTAATTCCAAGAAAAAAAAAATGTTAAAGTAAAATCAGATGAAGACCTCCGAACAGAGGGTTCTTGTTCTCCTGCAGCCGTATCCAATGTAATTTATCCTATTCAATCATTCGCTTTGGTTCATGTTGTCTCTAACTATATACCTATAATATGTGTGTGTGTGTCATATCTAATAATTTTCGAACTATGGGTTACTAGAACCACGCTGGAACTGTCTTCAATGTACGTGGGAGCTTAATTTCAATCATTGGCTTTGTTTTATAACTTTTATGTTCTCTCTCTAACTATATACCTATAATGTGTGGGTGGGTGGGTGGGTGTGTGTGTCATATCTAAGAACATGGAAACATCTTAACAGAGGATCAAAACGAGAATTGGAGCTGATGCGTCTCTCTCTCTCTCTCACAATGCATATAACTTCCTCTTGCACTCAATTACCATTCCAAATCAAGCCTTAACCTCCTGACTAACAAAGTCATAACCTCCTGACTAACAAAGTCACACTCTTTGTCCACGACTTTGCTTTCATGCTTTGATTGCCTATTATTGTTTTCTCTTAAAGAGTTTGATTGAGAGATGAAGAAGAGAGGGGGGGGGGGGTTGTGTGGAACTATGGGATTTCCCTAGCATCTTCTTTCCTAAGTAGTCTCTATATTGTTGTAATTGCAAAACTAAAGAAGAAAGTTGGGATATATACACTATAAAGAGAGAGGAGAGAGAGTTTTTGTGCGGAGGGAACTCAAAGGGGAGCCCTTTGGTTTTCCCAACAAATTTTGTGTCCAAAGCAGAGGCATGCATTTTATTGGGTCCAAAGTGGGTTCATGGGTAGGCAACCCGCCCAAATCCAATCCACTCACTCATATCTAACCCGCTTACATCTAACCCGTGAACAGTATCAACCCGCCCAAAACCAACCCAACTGCCTGCGCACAGTCAGTGCTTCAAGGTTGGGCTCCTGTGTAAAGAAAAATCTCTGAAAGTTTGTCTTGGGGTTCAGGAAATCTATTTCTTTCTTTTTTTATTCTATAATGCGTATTGTTGGGGCACTATAGAATAGGCAACCCAATTGATAATTATGGAGTGTCATAGAATGTGCGTCAAGTGCTATTTGGTTTATGAGTGCTGATTTTCCTAAAGTTGTAATTGATGATTGCCGCCACGTGATATTCTCATCTGCTGTTGGATGCTTTTGTTCTTATTTGCTTACTAACATGCAGGGATGCTTTTGTCGATTATTGGGTCAATGGCAACATGTTGACGAAAGATATCGCAACTCAAATATTTACAATCTTAAAGCAGCCAGATCTCAAATACCTTACCCAGGTGTTTTTTGCGTTTAATATTTTTATTTTTCCCCCTTTGATATCTATGAGGAATTTAAGAGCCATCTTTTTATCGATATGGTTTTGCGTGAACTGTGTTTGTGGCACTTGTCAGGTGGCTATGCCATCAGAAGAGATTCGTTTGTATACACGGTTTAAGTGCGTGAATGTTAATTTGAGTTCTTCTGTTTCTGAATGGATTTATTGACCTGACTGTAGGATGACTTCAAACCTGTGCTTCGAGAACTTTTGGCGACTCATCCAGGGTTGGAGTTCTTGCAGAGCACACCTGAATTTCAAGATAGATATGGTATGTTGCCTATCAGTCTATAGCTTCTATTTTTAGTGTGATTTTGTTTGCTTTCCTTGATATCAGTGTTGGCCATATTGTTTCTTTCTGACTCTTATGAGGTCTTATGCATGGTGTGTATTTCAAAGATTTAACTCTCTGAAAATTCTAGTTTAATTGTTTGTCTTCTTTGATACATATTTGGTTGTAGGTGTAGATGGCACTCATTTATTCATTAACCTCATGCACAATAAAAATCGTAATGTGATTGGCCCACTCACGATTTGGTACTGCATGAAGACGCCATAAATCACATGTATCCTAGTTGGATATATCTAGATTCACTGTAGCCAAAACATGTCTAGCCTAGCTGTGAGTTAGAACTTAGATCTGGGCAGATTTAGTAAATTTTTTTAGCACATAATAATTCTTAAAATACTAGCCTTTGACTTTTTTCTTCTCATATAGCATACCTGAAAGAGGTGAAGCAACCTATGCAAGATTAACATAAAGATTTTCGAATGAGTCATTCTGATATTCTTAGCATCTTTTCTAATATAGTGGTGTATTTCCTTTAGTGTTAGATGGTTTCAGACTGCTAGGGATCAAGTCTTGGGTCTTACGATATCCCAATTGGGTACGTGAAGATTGATAGGCAGTTGTTGTTACAGCCCCCTGCATTGGGCTGTTCTTTGTGAGGCCTTTTTTTGTTTTTCTTAGTTAGGTGGAAATACTCCTTTATAAAAGCCATCATTTGGTTGCCAACCTCTAACCTCCTATCCAGGCAGAAGCAACATTCGCTTTGGTTCACGAACGTAATTTGATTATTGGAAAATCTTTGTTCTCTCTCTCTCCCACTTCTGTTGTTCCTCCTATTTGTATCTCTATGTTGCATCATGTATGAAAAAAGAAAAGGCCTGGATGCACATTTGCTCATCATGTGTACATCAGAGTTAAGAGAATAATGATACAGTACCTTTTTGTTGCAGCACTCAACCATGAGGCAGATTACCCTTATAGACAACATATCTGATTGTTCTTTCCAAAATTTCCTTGAATTCTGTATTGATTATCGACCTGTTTTCTGTTTAATCTTGGTTTTCACATGAATTTTAGTTTGTGCTGTGTATTACTTTTTGGGTGATGCTTTTTGTCTCAGATTCCTTTGATTCCTATATTTCTCATCGTCATTTTGATTGTTGCTAGTCAAGGGAAGAGTGGTCTCATTGGTTCATATCCAGCAAAGCCCATTGCGGATATTGCAGGCTTAATTGTTTTCGATATATGTTTTCATATTTACCAGTACTTGTTAATGATGGCATGTTTGTCTGATGCATTTTAACCTTCTTTTTTTTTTTTCAATTGTCCAGCTGAAACTGTAGTGTACAGAATATTTTACTACGTGAATAGATTGGGAAATGGTCATCTTACTCTGAGGGAGCTGAAACGTGGAAACTTAATTGCTGCAATGCAACATGCAGATGAAGAGGAAGACATCAACAAAGTTTTAAGGTACATTAGCAAAACGAAAGTGGCTTTTTAGGAAAAAAGTCGTCGGCGAGGTTTCTAACTTGTCTTATGTCATGAAATGAAAATAAGTCTGGCCTTTCTCATACTATTGCTGCCACTTCGTAGGATGGGAAGACTGTTTTCAAACACATTAACTATTTACGCGTAATGTCTATTTTATACTCACGTGAATCTAATACATCCATGTTACCAGGTTTTCTCCTTAAATTTTATTTTCCTGGAAGGAAATAGTCCATTTCTTTCAATTAAAACATGTAAATTTCCTGTAAACAAATTCTTGTTTGTTGTCACATTCTAAAACTGTTTTTGCTTGTTTTTGCTTATTTTTGCTCGTCTATTGCATGAAATTCTTACAGATATTTCTCTTATGAACACTTCTACGTCATATACTGCAAGTTTTGGGAGCTGGATACAGATCACGATTTCTTGATTGATAAAGAGAACCTTATTAGATATGGCAACCATGCACTTACGTACAGGATCGTTGATAGAATATTTTCCCAGGTTTGTGTCATGCATATAATGCTATTTTGCTCAGATTAAACAACCTTCTTTGTGCAAAAGAATTCTCTATACATAAATGCTTAATCTAATTCTTATTTTTTTCAATTTAATGCTTACATATCAACTCAGGTCCCGAGAAAGTTTACAAGTACTATTGAGGGAAAGATGGGATATGAAGATTTTGTTTACTTCATACTATCGGAAGAGGATAAGTCAGCTGAGCCTAGTCTCGAGTACTGGTATATTTGCCTTCATAAATCAATTTATGGATGTTTTTGTCATATTTTCGCCATGTTGACTCTGTGAGTTTGATGAATCATTGAACTGCACGAATCTCAAGGTATTTCTGAAGGAAACATTTAGTCTGAGGAGATATTCAAATAATCAGCCTGTCATGATAATCTGACTCGTTGTATTTGGATAATATTTTCCTGGTTGAGCAAATAGGCAATTATAAGTGGTCATAAAACTTCTCGTAAATGAATACACACACACACATATATTGTATTATATTATATACATATTATATATATGTATATACACACATACATATAGCCATATGTGCCTCGGGTCTTTTAATATTGTTGCTGCTGTATCAATTCTGAACCCTTCTTTCTTTATAATTTGAAAGCAAAGTTGCATTCTGCAGAGATGTGTTTTTTTTTGAGGGAGGGCAAGAGGGTTGCAGAGATGTGTTGAGTAGTGGGTTTTGGCAAATCACAGTCGTGTGACTAATCATATCTTTCTGATAAGGTGACCTATTTGCAATATGCATTCTCCATGGTGTATCATATGTAAGAGGGATGAGGAATCCATATGGATCGACTTTATTTGCATAGTCCATTGGCATTTGGCTTTATGGCATATGCTATTCCGGTTGGTGGAGGCTTGTTTGGTCATTCCGGCGAGTTGCTCTCAAATGCTAGAGATTGATATGGGAGCTTGGGGAGTATTAAGAAGGCGGAAGTGTTAAAAAAGACCTTCTGACTCCTATGTCCTTTCTTTATAAACCTTTAGGAAATAAGGGATGAGGTGGAGACTAGTAGACTACCACAGCAAACCATTAGAAAAATGAAGAAAAATAGACTTTCATCACTTAGAGAATCAGTTTCATGTGTTGTCAACGTTTTGTATTTTCTTTTTTCTCTCCAGGCTTTATGTACCACCCCCTTTAAACCTCAACGTTGTAACAATGTATGGGTAGTTGAAATAGTGTCTAAATAGCTTCAAGGATGGGTGACTAGGCAGGGCCTACTTCTTACTTAGTAGCCAATATGCTGCGTGGAAAGTTATGTAACAATGGTTCTTTTTGTTTTGCATTTAATGCATTAGAACAGAGAACATAATTTGTTGATTCTAATTGCAGATTTTTTCTTCTCATTTCCAAAAGAATAAGAAAGAACGATCCAATGCTTGAGTTCTAATACTTGCAACTTTAGACGGAGGAGATAAAACTTAAACCAGAGCACCTTAAAAGATTTTAGTGCCTTCACAAGGGAGTCTTACAGGACAAGCTTATCACCAGAGTGTTACTTCCACAGATATAGTGTCTGTTCCTCTTTTTTTGTTCCCCTGCTTTGTCTGGGATTCTGTTTTCAATGTAGTCTCACTGGAAGGTCGATGAATTCACTGTTAGAGAACTTGCCAAACCTTCTGGTTTATCATCTGCTGCACTTGACATTGCATTTTTTCAATCAGGTTCAAGTGCATAGACTTGGATGGAAATGGCATTTTGACAAGGAATGAAATGCAATTCTTTTACGAGGAGCAGTTGCATCGAATGGAATGCATGGCCCAAGAGCCAGTGCTATTTGAGGATATTCTGTGTCAGATAGTTGATATGATTGGGCCAGAGGTTAAATTTCTACTATATTTTATTTCTGAATTTGTTTTAGTGATGGTTTTGATTCTTCATTTCTTGTGTACTAGCTATATATGAATTAGCTTTCTAATGTTGACCTCGGCAGACGGCCACTGTAATTACTTCCCCTTATGAATTTGACTTGCATATTTATTACGGTAATTTTAACCAGTCTTGGATTGCAACATGGTCTGCTCTTTCTTATTAAGAGGGATGGGGGGAATTGGTGTTCTATCATGTAATTCTGAACACTGTAGATTATTGTGAATTCTCTGTACAAGGTATTTATAGACGAGTCCCCAATTTGTAACCTTCTTTTGAGGGGCAGATGATGATGGTTTTTCAAAATAGTTCCTGTGACCTGAATTTTTGATGTTCCTGCATTTTCCTCCATACACTTAGTAGTTCCAGTTCCGTCATACACAAACCATTTTATATTAAAGCACGTTTTGGTTATTGAATTAGTATTGAACTGTTGCATTGATTAGAAAGCAAAGTTGTATCACAGCCTCCTGTAATGTAAAATATGCCCTGGTCTGAATTTGTTTCTGGGATAAGTTGGTTTTAATACGAGGTGAAGATTGGGCTCTTAAAATCCCCAATTACTCAAACTAAAGGATTGACAATGCTATTGGAAGTGTGACACTTTTGCCTTCGTCCTTGCAGAATGACAAGTATTTTACACTAAGTGACTTGAAAGGAAGTAAACTTTCCGGAAGCTTTTTCAATATCCTTTTTAACCTGAATAAGTTCATGGCCTTTGAAACTCGGGACCCTTTTCTGATTCGTCAGGTATGCAGATAGTTTCAATACATTCTCAGCAATTGTTTTGGTCAGGAATTAGAATTGTTTGTTATTACAAAACTGCTGTACCTGTTTTGTTAACAAACCCAGTGATGTTGTATTTCGAACAGGAGCGGGAGAATCCAAACTTGACAGAGTGGGATCGTTTTGCCCACAGGGAATATATTAGGCTCTCAATGGAAGAAGATGCTGAAGATGCTTCCAATGGAAGTGGAGATGTCTGGGATGAATCACTTGAGGCCCCTTTTTGATATCAAGTTGGTAAGGTCTTAAAGGTGAGGCCGTCCGGGAATTATACTGCTTCTGTGGATTTTATCACGGTTATCTTTTCCATTTGTCTGAATATTGATCTTTAAATGTGGAATGACCAAACTAGTTTTTTTTAGATCAAGGGCCAAGGGGCACCACCGCTGATCCATATACCCACACTTCTTATAATTAACCGGCTCTTCATGCCAGATTTAGTGAAAGCCTGTCCTGCAAATCTTTCGAGTCCTTGCAGCTTTGCCTTCACCCATTCGGATGTTTCTTCCTCATCTCTTTATACAAGCACAGTGGAAGGTTCCTGAGTCACCACCACCGAATCTGATAGATCTTGCCACCTTGTATGAGGTCCATAATTGCATGTGCACATGGCATGCCTATCAGAATCCAAAGATGAATGGTTTATCTCCACAAATTAGTGTGATGAAAACAACTTTCAGATAGAGGACTTCAACCCCCCAAAAAATTGGCAAGGCGCGTCTGTGACCAGATCTCTTGATCTTCTTATGTCCTTATTAGTGGGCATTGCAATATTTCTTGTGCTAGTGAGAATCTTCCTGAGATTGTTTTCTTCAGTCGAATCATGCCTTGAGTATCTCGTTGGGTTAGTCTTAAAAACTTAGTGACGGTTATGGAAAAGAATGTGCCCCAACCAAAGTGACTTTATTTGCTTGGTCAAATTGCTAGGTATACCATCCCTAACCATTTTTGGGGAAGGTCTATGCGGAGGGGTAATTTTTGTGAAGAGAACAGGAAATGATGAAGACGGAAGGGATTTTAGATTTGCTTACACATCTTGGTGTTGAGTGAGTGATGCCTTATTCAGATTGCTGAGAGTATCATTAACTCAATGAGGGGGATGATGCTCACTTCCTCCTCTTCTTTTTTGTGTGTGCGCGCATGCGTGTGTGTTGCTTAGGGTATCTTTTTTCTTTTCCGTTTTAGTTTTGAGGAATTTTGTTGGGAATTGTGTTCAAATATGGATGATGTGGTTTTAGTTCGGGGCCTCGGCCGTATACTTCTTGGGTACATGGGTGCCCTGTTTTGGCATTTCTTTTAAGTAGTTCTACTTCTCAAAAAAGTAGTGATGCAAAAACAAAATAATAGACGGTTATTAAAATGCAGTTATAAATGGATAAACGAAATGTTACATGAATATGCTCACTTGGAACAGTAGTGGTTCTAACTGAATGACGGAGAACAAGTGCCTGAATCAGAACTATGAACCCAATTTTTTCATTTTTGTATTGAACTACAGGTGTCTTGAAGAAGCCATGAATTCTCATGTCAAGCTGGTGGTGCCTGACATGTCAAGTCATTTTGGTGGATTAGTTACTGAACGGGCTCGGCAAGCTTTCAAATCCACCTGAGAAAACTTTGAAGTTGGCCTTGTGAAAGTTCAATTTGATCTGCACAAGTCCTCCACGACCAACAACTGTTCAAAGATGCTGTTTTACGCCGGCAACGTGTAAGTAGATGACTGATTTGGCAGGGGAAAGCTATAGGTGATAGTTGGTAAATCAGTAACACATGACATTAGTTCAAATCATGCGGTATTTGCATTTCTTTTATTTCAGACATAAGGTATGGCTTCTTTTCTTGTCATTTTTTAGAGCTATATGTCGGATTGTCTGTGTTCTTCTGAATGCGGCTCAATGTGGTGAGTATTGGGTTGCTGTCCTTGGTTTTGGTTGCTTATCGCCGCTTTTTTTCTTAGCAATTCAGTCTTTTGGATAGATATTTATTCCGGATTTGTTTTGTAGTTTTTCTTTTCATTTTCAAAGTCAAATGCGTTGTTACCATTAGGATGATGATTGTTTATTTCCAAGAAAGTTCTCTCTTCATCTTTTAATGAGAAGAATGTGCCTTTTCGAGATCGTGGTGAATGTCGGAAGTTCGAGTTAATGAGACTTTTATCATTAGGATGACGATCGAAACTTCTCCGTTCCCTTCGATCTATTAATCCCTTTCACTGGAAATCCTGTACACCTCTGGACAATGGTTTCAGTTTGGCGTAAGGTATAATCTTCTGAACCCGGCTTGATGCGGTGAGCACTGGTTGCTGACCTATAATCCTGTGCCTGGCATCCTTCATTCTGGGCAATTGAGACTCCACTTGTGGTCTATTTCAGTTTTTATTTCTTGAAGTCTGTAAAAACTGAAGGAGTTCAAGAGAAAAATAGAAAGCTGAGTGGTAGTACAAAAACTTGTCCAAGGAAAATGATTGGTCCGCTGGGACTGAAGTCACTGAACAATCGATGGACCAATAGGTGCAAGGTTGTATGGCACGTGGTCCCTTTCTGAATCAGCCAATCAGATCTTCACGTGAGAAGTAGCAGGGTACTCAACATCAACAGCCTTTTTTGATGAAAAATTATTGGGTCGTGTGTGGAGAAGGGTGTTGGGCACCACGAATTTGACAAACCACTAACGACTTAATTTGACTAATAGATCGTGAGGAAGTCTTGCTTTGAATCAAAACAAGTACTATTTTCCTGCCATTAAGCACATGTCACAGGTTCTATTTTCACGTAGGTCAAATATTTCAAACCTTGAGATCTCTAGGGATTATGCCGTTTGTTACTTTCAGGGTTTCGAAATTAGTCGAGGAGTGAGCAAACTGGTCTGAATATTTGATTATTAAAAAAAAAAAGGGAAAAAAAAGAAGCACTTATTATTGAGTAGTATGGCATAGTTGAATAAATCGTATGAGACCTCGCACCCAGTCCTCTTTGGACCACAACTAGAGGCTCAGCCTCCCGACGCAATCATGCCTTGGGCCTTCTTGGCATATTGTTCCCCTAGAGGTGGAATATGAGTATCCGACGATCATGGTCATTCTTGAAGTAGTTACCAAGAGGCGTATGGTACGTTCCAAATCAATGGAGTACTTTTTAATCGATATCGATAGATATCTTGCTATCATGGAATCTGATTAACATATGCCACCTACAAGATCGTCACTTAAAACATCCAATATCAAGCGTGTATCACGACCAATTATTTGTAATTTAATGAGACTTATTCATTATTTAAGCGTAACCGTATTTCAATCGTCATAGTAAGATTGTAATGAGATTAAGGTGATTCAAATGTAACTATTAAAACTAACAAACGCAATATGAATAGTTGACTGTCTAATATAGTATCTAGCGTTAAAAAAAACTCATTTAGCCAATGCGATTTGTTTTGATTATTTTCATCAAGCATCCATACAATCCCAAATCATTGGGATGTCACAGTTTTATGTATTTCTTAAGGCTACGAATTTATAATGATTCACATGAATGATCTTAAAGTGTCATTCAATAAAGCAATTGGATTTCTTTTGGATGTAGGTTAAGTTTCAAGTATTACGCATTAATTATAATTAGGTGATACATGGTGACTTGATGACTTCGCAATGAAAAGTAACCACATAAAGACTACATACTTGAATAGATTTGTATCGTCGTCGACTTCAGCGCCTCAAAATTCCTCAAAGTATGCGTAAGATGATTCTGACATCTGATTATTAAAAAAAACCCTTTGTACAATTCTAAGAAAATAAGGAATGTGCTAGTCAAAATTAATACGTCACAAATTAATTTAGTTCACCCGACAATGAGGTTTCAACAAATCTAAATTCTTCAATTTTAGGAAAGATTAATTAGGTATCAAATTGAGTTCAAACTATTAATTATAGTAGTTAATTACTAGGTATTAATCCTAATCCGATGTCCCTGACCTTCTGAGTAAAAGAAAAAGAAGAGAGGCGTCACTGGGACCTCATGCTCTCTCCAGGAAAAAGCAGTCTTGCATTGTAACAGTACAAACTGCAAAGTACTGTAGATTTACAGAGAGAGAGAGAGAGAGAGAGATCTGAGCTTGTGTCGGGGGGGCGGAACGGGTCGGATCTAGCTCGTCCAAGATGAACGCGATCGACACAAAGCTTCATCAAAGCCTCGCTCAATCTGGAGCTTCGTCGAAGCTCATCGACTGAAAAAGCTGCACGATCGAGTCAATTTAGGTACTTCCGTTCGCATTCTAGCTCCACATTTGAGAGATAAACTGTCAAAAGACTGTTACTTTACTCACACACACACGCACACAGTCCTATTTATACAACATAGTACTTGCTTCAGTTCCGTTTGAGATGCCTAGAAGGCAAGATTTCCTCGGAATTTTTTTTATTTTTTTTTTCTCTTTTGAAGGAATTTTGTCCAGCAAAGGTAAAATTGATATGTATAGGGTTAGATGTATAACGAAAAACGTGTGAGCTTATATGTGTGAATGTGGATAGGGCTGCTAATTGAACCGAGCTAACTCGAGTTCGAGCTCGTGTTGGTTCGTTAAAAGCTTGTTCAAGATTGGTTTGTTTCGTAGACAAACCAAGCTTGAACATTTTTTGAAGCTAAAGTCAGGTTTCAAACCAAGCTTGAACAAACTACTACTCGGCTCGTTCGGATTACTTGTTCGTTTCTTAAAAGCTTGTTTAAGATCGGTTTGTTTCCTAGACAAACCAAAGCTTGAACATTATTTTGAAGCTAAAGTTAAGGTTTCAAACCAAGCTTGAACAAACTACTACTCGGCTCGTTCGGATTATGAAGTATAAAAAGTTTGAGCTACTCGAGATTGGCTTGTGTTTGACTTGTTTAAAGCTCGTTTGAGCTCATCTCATCTCATAAGCAAGCTAAACTTGAACATATTTCTGAAGCTCGTTAAGTTTTCAAACCAAGCTTGATCAACCACCAGCTTAGCTCATATGGCTTGTTTATCATCCCCAAAATGTTTTTCCTAAATTTCTTTTGGCTTTGACTGTATCCATTTTATCTGGTATTTGATGCATACAATTAGTTTCAGATGAGAGTGAGAGAGATGGTTTTGAACTTGATACTTTTGTGTAATTAAATCTCATTGTATTTCGATTTTCCAGATTTGAACCCTGGAGTGGCCTCCCTATATTGGAGGGTGTGACATTTTTCTGGAGTAGTTTGGAATTGAATTTCTGGCAAACAATTATTCTTATCCCGGTTTGGATTTGTTAACCTAACTGAAGAGGCATATAATTGAAGCTAATTGTAGATATAGAGAGGGCTGGAGCGTGAAAACCCTTTTGCTGTTCAGTTTCCTAGTGGGTTTTATACCTATAAATAGATTGAAGTTGTTGGAACTTGGAAGATGTTTCAACTCTGTAGCTTGAATTTTTAGAAGAAAGACAATGGGAGACACTATATCTTTGTTCAGAGAATAGAAAAGAGAAAGAAATCAATGGAAGACTGGTCAAAGTATGCCCACAGTCCTGCTCATTTGGCCGTTGCACACCGTGACTATTCTACGCTAAGAAAACTCGTTGCCAGTATCCCTCGGCTTGCAAAGGCTGGTGAGGTTAATACCGAAGAAGAATCTCTTGCTGCGGAGCTTCAAGCTGAAGCCGTATCTGCAGTTATTGACCGGAGGGATGTTCCGGCGCGTGAGACCCCTCTGCATCTTGCGGTGCGCCTAAGGGATCCTACCTCTGCTGAGATTTTGATGGCAGCAGGTGCTGACTGGAGTTTACAGAATGAGAATGGCTGGAGCGCTCTCCAAGAAGCAGTTTGTGCCAGAGAGGAAAACATTGCTATGATCATTGCAAGGCATTATCAGCCTCTTGCTTGGGCCAAGTGGTGCCGTAGGCTCCCTCGCATTGTTGCTTCTGCTTCTCGAATTCGCGATTTCTACATGGAGATAACTTTCCATTTTGAGAGCTCTGTCATTCCGTTCATTGGCCGGATCGCACCATCGGACACATACCGAATTTGGAAGCGTGGGTCCAACCTTCGCGCTGATATGACCCTTGCTGGGTTTGATGGATTCCGAATCCAACGGTCTGATCAGACTTTCCTCTTCCTCGGGGAAGGGTATTCTTCTGAGGATGGGAATGTATCGGTGCCTCCTGGTTCTCTGATTGTGCTTGCTCATAAAGAGAGAGAAATCACAAATGCTTTGGAGGGAGCCGGTGTGCAACCGACTGAAGCCGAAGTTGCACATGAAGTGGCCTTAATGTCGCGTACTAACATGTATAGGCCTGGTATTGACGTCACTCAGGCGGAGCTGGTTCCCCACCTGAATTGGAGGCGGCAGGAGAGGACGGAGGCGGTTGGGTATTGGAGGGCTAAGGTCTATGATATGCTTCATGTGATGGTGAGCGTTAAATCAAGGCGGGTCCCCGGTGCTATGACGGATGAGGAGCTTTTTTCTGTGGATGATGATGAACGGATAGGAAATGGAGGGGAGTACGATGAGGTATTGACGGCTGAAGAAAGAATGCAGTTGGATTCTGCACTTAAAATGGGAAACTCGGATGTTCATTGTGAGGACGAGGAACACGGGGTTCACGATTTCCGTGAAGATGGTGATGGAGTTTCGTTTGAAAGTTCTGAATCTAATGGTGCTATGAAAGAGAAGAAGTCTTGGTTCGGTTGGAACAAGAAAGGTTCAAAAAATGGAGGTGATGGTCCTGAGGATTCAAAAGTCTTGAAGAAATTCTCTAAGTTGGCCGCGGAAGGTAATAACCAGCGAGACAATGATAATCAGAGATCACCTTCTGACATTACCAAGGAGGACAAAGATAAAGGGATCAAGAAGAAAAAGAAGAAAGGAACCACCAGTGAGTCTAAGACTGAGAGTGAGTTTAAAAAGGGTTTAAGGCCTGTTTTGTGGCTGACCTCAGATTTCCCTCTGAAGACAGAAGAGCTCTTGCCTTTACTCGACATTTTAGCAAACAAAGTGAAAGCTATCAGGAGACTGAGGGAGCTTTTAACTACAAAACTTCCTCCTGGCACGTTTCCTGTTAAGGTAAGTGGCTTGTTCCTTGTCTTTTCTTCTTTGATTCAATTGGAACTATTTTGCCCAATTGTTTTTATCCAGTATGATTAGGTTCTCTTGTTTCAACTTTCACTGGTATGGTTATTTCACTTGTAAAAGAAGAGGCTATACTGCTTCCTGCTTTGAGGCACGTGTAGTACTCATACATAGATACGGGGAAAACCTAAAAAAAGTGGGGTATGGGTAAGGTTGTTACACGTCTGTGAAAACAGACCTTTTCTATTGGAAGGTAAGCATTATTTCGTAACGAAAAACTTAGCTAAATGGCTTGGTTGGTTAAGGATCCAATACAAAAAGCTGCCAAAACTAAGATATGGACCAGAGTGCAGAGTTTAATGTCATTATATTGAAGAAACTACTAAACGAAACTTCATTTTAAAAGCATTCTGAGCATTGCAAAAGTGTTACCAAGCTAACTTCATCATCGTATAAAAGGAAAATACTATTCTGGTCGGGGTACAACAAAAACTAAGGAAATTCCATTGGTATATTTAAGAAGTACAAAATGAGCGATTTGAAATCCTAGACTGATATGGACTCTAGATTTTCCTTGCTTTAACTAACGGAGATGATAAGGATCTTTCAGCTTGTGTATCATAATCTTTGTATTAGCAGAGATGTGACATATTTGTATATTACTGTATTTAGAGATCTTTGATAAGGGTAAAAACAATTCATTAATCCATGAAATGCGACATATTATTGTATTTATTGTATCTAGAAATCTTTAATAAGTAGTTATGTAATGTCAGTATTTTTCCTTGAAATGCGTCATGAACTCTTCCATCAGTCCATGAAATGGCACATGTACTCTTCCATGAAATGACTCTTGAACTCCTCCATGAAAAGTGACAAAAAGCAATGACATGCTTCTTACTTGTCTTTTTTCTCTTCTTTGCTTCTGGAACCTTGATTTGCCAAAACTGTGGAAATGTATTAGTTTTTTTTTTTGGGGTCTCTGGGGAGGGGGGAAAGTATTGCCTACGCAAGACTGGAACCCAAATCTCCTAGTTAGGTGCAATGTTTTGACTAAAGAGGAGGCGTTAATGCTCGCCAAGACTTGTAGAAACATTTGCTACCTGCTTTAGATGATAATATCACCTCGTGAATCACAATGTTATCCAGTATTAATGAAAAGTCCTCTGTTTACAGCTTTATATGCTACAAGTTTTTGGAACGTATATTTTACACGTCATTTTTTGAATCAATTGAGAAATGATCTTGTAGTCATAATTATGTTAGGTCGAGCCTGCCCTATAATGAAATATGAAGCTATCCAAAAAAGCTATCTCAATTTACCCCAAGTCTATGTTGGAATTGGTGTTCTTTTAAATTTATGCTTTGGATAAACTTATTTCATTCACTACGACTACTTACAGTCTGCATGATGTCATGGCTAACACAATCTCTCAGATCATAAATGGTCTCGATTTGTAAAGATTAGTTGGAAGATAGAACATTCACTCATCTTTTTTGTGCTGATATAGTTAGGAATACTTCGGCGGGCAGTTTATTCATTCCAACTTCTGTTATGATGTTGTATCAATGCAATTGATATTTGGATGGATTTTCTTGACTCTCATTGGTCATCAAATCCTATATCCTGTAATTCGCCATGGATTCAATCTGATGAGCAGTTCCAGTGCACTCTAGCATTGGCCTTTGACACTAAAATCATTTCACTGGTTTCCTCCCGCAGGTTGCTATCCCCATTGTTCCAACCATTAGGGTTCTAGTCACTTTTACAAAGTTTGAGGAGCTTAAGCCAATGGAGGAATTCTCAACCCCTCTCTCTAGCCCTGTGCACTATGAAGATGCCAAATCCCATAGGGAATCTGAGGGGTCCACGTCGTGGATATCGTGGATGAGAGGGAGCCATGGTGGGCAATCAAGTGACAGTGAAGGCCGTAGCTTTAGGGATGAGACTGACCCTTTCCACATACCACCTGACTATGCGTGGGTTGATGCCAATGAGAAGAAGCGCCGGATGAAAGCCAAGAAAGCTAAAAGCAAGAAAAATAGGAAACAAACAGCTGGTAAAAGCGGGGATCGTGTACGCCAAGTGAGCGAGGATTTGGAAGAGTAGCAGGTGCAGAATATCCGCGTAAATCTAGAAGGGAGGTAAAGACTATTAATTGTTGGGTGATTGTTTCTTGCTTACAAATATCTCTCTCCTGTCATTGTTGCATTATTACACATTATCCTTTGTTTTCTTGATTGTCTCGTCTTTGTTCTTGATGCTCTTAAGAGTTAAGACCTTGTGTATCTATATTTGTTGATTATTCAGTTTATACTCCTGATTGGCTTGTGGCAAGGACCAAGATTAGTTAAGCCAGCTTATGCTTGAACATGCTGCGATCAGAAGTGATTTTCCCAGGTTGAACAGCAATGTAAAAGTACTTCACAAATATGAAATATGGATAAGTAGTTGATAAGGTTCATGCCCTTGACCAAACTCAATGGGGAAAACAGATTCATGTAGTAGATCCTATTTAATTGAGACCCAAGGCTCGATTTGGTTTGGTTTGGTTTGTACTTAGAGCTGAGTAGGTGTAGATACCATGTTCAAGTCTGTCTGCGTTTGGTTTCGGCCTATTTCATAGCTTAAGGTTTTATGACTACTGATATTTTCCCGCTTAATGTTTTGTGACTACTGATATTTTCCTAGATTGTTGACCTTCGACGTTTCAGAGATATGTCTAAGTGTACAGGTGTTCTTGTAGTTCTCCATTTGCGTTCTACTCTCTGGTTTGGAACAAAATCACATATTTCAAATCTCGTCTAGATTGGCGTTCAATTTGGGGATTTCCTTAATTGGAATGCCTGTGGACTTCTGTAATTTTTCCAAAATAAGGTATAATGTGCGCCGTGTAATTGACAATGCCAAAAAATTACTGGAAATGGTCCAGTTAGCTAGCTATGCGACGTTGTAGTCGGTATTTTCCTTTGGCAATATGCATTCATAGGAAATTAATGGCATATTGTAAGGTCGCTCTCAATTTCCTCTTCAATGAAAATGCTAAACATCAGCCTTTTTCCTGTGGTTGTTAAAGTGTTCAAGAAGAAAAGGACTAAACCAACTGAGTAGCTCAGTTGGTCATGACTTTTGTGTCTCACTAGGAGGTCAGAAATTTGAATATCCTTACTTTCGTGTGAATGTGTTATTCTCCTTAAATTTGTTGGAATTATTTCTCCCATTAATGGGTCTTTAGTTGGGTTGGATCTATAGTGATTGCGGACTTATTTCCAGTTTGCTGTAGTTCCGATGTTTGTTTTCTCCTGCCGTTTGTCGTATTAAAAATGAAAAAGAAGAGAAGGACTAGAACCGGAGCATTTGTTTAATTCTTCCTCTGAATGACTCCGATTGTGGGCTCATATCCCGTTTGATGTAATTTAGATACTCCCAATTTTTTACTGGTTGTGATCAAAAGAAAAAAGAAGGCATGTTTAACAACAATATTATTTTCTTATATTGTTCTTTGCGAACTAATCTTTTGCTTATGTTGAATAGTAGGCCAAAAAGATTTTTTGTTTATTTTATCAAGCTACAAAAAGTGTATTTTTCTCTCTGATGTGTTCTTCTGTCACATAAAAAGTACTCCCAATTCTCTTCAGCCTTTGATGACAAGGTAATTTCGAACCCCTTCTGGAGATGGAAAATTTCAGCTAAAAACAACTTGGGAAGCCCTTAGAAGCAAGTAAAAATGAAGTAAAAAATCCCCAGTACACAGTGTTCTGATAAAACCAAAATATCCCCTAGTCCGCGTTCGTTATGCGGTTCCTAAGCGTTTGGAAGATTTTTTATAACTCACGTGCACCTCGATTAATCTTGAGGCTCAAAAGATTCCAAAAGAGAACTTTGTATTAATTCAGCTTCCTAAAGGGCCAGCGTAATCAGGGCTAACCGTGGAAGCGCCATAAAAAGGATATGCTGGTCCGAATTAGAGAGCTACGACACAATCAAACCCAACTTCGCAAAGACAATCTCCATTACTGCAGAATAAAATTTGAATATGTGGAAATCTAAAACATAAGAATTTTTGAATTGAGAATATTTCAGCAAAATTCATCACCAACACTTCAAAACAACCACCACCACCAAAACAACATCGAGATTCGAGGATACTATCAATTCTGGACTACTACAATGCTAAAAGGATTGATAATTCTTTTAGTTCAAAAAAATATTAACCTTGAGAATAGTCTCAACGTGGTTTTTGTAGTGGCGGTGGTTTTGAACAAGTGATAAATTTTAACACTTGAGAATTCTTGAATATGAGATATTCTCGATTCGTTATGGTGATACTCGAAGTAGGCCTGTCAACGGGCCGGATCCGATAAGACTTGGATCTGATAGTGGTAATCCGGATCCGATCCGAAAATCCGAATCCGATCTGAAAACTTTTTTACTTCAAAAATTTTAGCAAAAAAAAAATGTTTACAGAAAAAAAATTATTTTCCAAATTATTATTATTTTTTTAAAAAATACAACTTCTTAAACATTTTTTTTTCAAAATAAAAAAATTACTGTTTTTAAATTTTTTTTTTATAAAATTTATAAAAAGTTTAAAAAAAATAAAGTTCGGATTCGGATTGATAACGTATTTAATGCGATCCAATCCGATCCGAATCCGGATTCGGATTATCGGATCGACATTATCGGATTCGGATTCGGATCGGATTTTTCGGATCGGATCCGGATCCAATCCATTGACAGGCCTAAAGTCTAGAAGTCGTACATGACATGTAGTGGTGTTAGATGGAAACATCAAGAATATTCTCAAATTTTTTTTTGGTTCTTGTGGTAAATTAATGTTGGTGGAGTGGAGGGGCGGTGTTTATATGGTGCTAAAATGATGGTGTTGGTGGAGGTGTAGTGGTGGTGGTGGTGTTGGAGGAGGTGTATACTTTGAAAATCCTTTTTATCTATATATAATAGGTCTTTATCGGATTTAGGATGGGGGAGATGCGAGCTTTTTACTGGAATGATTTACTTTTTGACTCACTGAGGATAAATTGATCATGTCTTTTGTTGCACAAATAATTTGAGATTCAAACTACTTGTGTTAGAAAGTAGATTTAATGAACTTTTTAATGGTTCAAACTTTGCAAAAATCAAAATTCGGGAGCGACCGGGACAAACCCGCAAAGTTTGAGCAATTGTGGAGTCTTAATGCGCCCCAGGCGCAATTCTATGCTCCCCAGGCGCAATCCATTGCGCCCCGGACGCACATCTTCGGAATTTCAAAACCGAGTATGGTCTTGCCACGGACACTCTCGAACTCCGATTTGCATGTGGTTTAAACCGTGGAAAACCTTGTCTAGCCTAATTTCAAACCCAATTAGTTTTACTCCAAATTTATTTATACACCAAAAGATATGCCAATTTTACCCTCAACGGTCGGAAAATAATTATATTAGGAAATCCTTGAAACACACTAGCTTTAAATGAATGCAGAGGTGGTAGGGTTGATGTGTGGTGCTAACGGTGGTATCAGAGGAAGTGCGGTGGTGAAATGATGTTAATGTAGGTGGTGAATTGATGGTGGTGGTGCTTCAATGATCTTTCGAGTGGTCAACTTACAACCTACTATTCATAAATTAAACATTATAATTTTTATAATTAGATTCCACCATCTTTTAGTACTTTGGAAATCTTTTTTAAGGATATATAATAGGATTTTATTGGATCTAAGATGAGTGAGATCCGAGTACTTTTACTAAAATTATTTACTTTTCGACTCACTGAGGGGATATTGGTCATGTATTTTGTTGAACAAATAATTTGAGATTCAAACTACTTGGGTTAGAAATTAGACTTAACGAGTTTTTTAAAGGTTCAAATTTTGCAAAAATAAAAATTCAGGAGCGTCCAGGACAAACCCGCAAAATTTGAGCAATTGTGGAATCTTAATGCGCCCCAGGCCCAAAATCATGCTCCCCAGGCGCATTCCATCGCGCCCCGGGCGCATCTTTGGAATTTCAAAATCGACAAAATTTGCGGTCTTGCCACTGATACTCCCGAACTCTGATTTGCACGTGGTTTGAACCGTTGAAAAGCTTGTCTAGTCTAATTTCTAATCAAATTAGTTTTACTCCAAACTCATCTATACACCAAAAGATATGCCAATTTCATCGTCAACAGGTCAAAAAATAAATTATTTTGGAAAATCCTTGAATCACACAAACTTTAAATGAATGCTGAGATGGTAGGGTTGAGGTGTGGTGCCAACGGTGGTAGCAAAGTGGAAGTGCGGTGGTCGTGGTGGTGAAGTGATGGTGTAGGTGGTGAAGTGATGGTGTATGTGGTGAACTGATGATCTTTCTAGTGGTCTGCTTACTACCAACTTTTCATAAGTTAAACGTTATTATTTTTATGATTGGATTCCTCCATCTTTTAATACTTTGAAAATCCTTTTTATCAATATATAATAGGTTTACCGGATTTAGGATGAGGGAGATGCGAGCTTTTTACTAGAATGATTTACTTTTCGACTCACTGAGGATAAATTGGTCATGTCTTTTGTTGCACAAATAATTTGAGATTCAAACTACTTGTGTTAGAAAGTAGACTTAACGAACTTTTTAGCGGTTCAAAAAAATTTCGGAAAATCCTTGAATCACACTAACTTCAAATGAATGCAGAGATGGTAGGGTTGAGGTGTGGTGCCAACGGTGGTAGCAAAGTAGAAGTGCAGTGGTCGTGGTGGTGAAGTGATGGTGTAGGTGGTGAAGTGATGGTGGTGGTGCCCCGATAATCTTTGAAGTGGTCTGCTTAGTACCAACTTTTCATAAGTTAAACGTTATTAATTTTATTATTGGATTCCTACATCTTTCAATACTTTGAAAATCTTTTTATCTATATATAATAGGTCTTCATCGTATTTAGGATGAGGGAGATGCGAGCTTTTTACTGGACTGATTTACTTTTCGACTCATTGTGGATAAATTGGTCATTTCATTTGCTGCACAAATAATTTGAGATTCAAACTACTTGTGTTAGAAAGTAGGCTTAACGAACTTTTTAATGGTTCAAACCTTGCAAAAATCAAAATTTGGGAGCATCCGGGACAAACCCGCAAAGTTTGAGAATTTGTGGAGTCTTAAAGCGCCCCAGGCGCACATCTTCCGAATTTCAAAACCGAGTACGGTTTTGCCACGGACACTCCCGAACTCCGATTTGCATGTGGTTTAAACCGTGGAAAAGCTTGTCTAGCCTAATTTCTAACCCAATTAGTTTTACTCCAAATTTATTTATACACCAAATGATATGCCAATTAATTTTACCCTCAACGGTCGGAAAATAAATTACATTAGGAAATCCATGAATCACACTAACTTTAAATGAATGCAGAGGTGGTAGGGTTGATGTGTGGTGCCAACGGTGGTATCAGAGTGGAAGTGCGGTGGTGAAGTGATGTTGGTGTAGGAGTTGAATTGATGGTGGTGGTGCTTCGACGATCTTTTTAGAGGTCTACATAATACCTCATTTTCATGAATTAAACATTATTATTTTTTTGATTGGATTCCACCATCTTCTAGTACTCTTAAAATCTTTTTTAAGGATATATAATACTCCGTAGGATTTTATTGGAATTAAGATGAGTGAGATCCGGTTTTTTTTACTGAAATGATTTTACTTTTCTAGTCACTGAGGGTAAATTGGTCATGTATTTTGTAGAACAAATAATTTGAGATTCAAATTTCTTGGGTTAGATGTTAGACTTAACGAGTTTTTTTAACGGTTTAAACCTTGCAAAAATCAGAATTCGGGAGCGTCCAGGACAAACCCGCAAAGTCGGAGCAATTCTGGAGTCTTAATGCGCCCCAGGCGCAAAACTATGCTCCACGGGCGCATCTTTGGAATTTCAAAATTGACAAACTTTGCGGTCTTGCCACGGACACTCCCGAACTCTGATTTGGACGTGGTTTGATCCGTTGAAAAGCTTGTCTAGTCTAATTTCTAATCAAATTAGTTTTACTCCAAACTCATATATACACCTAAAGATATGCCAATTTTATCGTCAACAGGTCAAAAAATAAATTATTTTGGAAAATCCTTGAATCACACTAACTTCAAATGAATGCAGAGATGGTAGGGTTGAGGTGTGGTGCCAACGGTGGTAGCAAAGTGGAAGTGCGGTGGTCGTGGTGGTGAAGAGATGGTGTAGGTGGTGAACTGATGGTGGTGGTGCCCCGATTATCTTTGTAGTGGTCTACTTACTACCAACTTTTCATAAGTTAAACGTTATTATTTTTATGATGGGATTCCTCAATCTTTCAATACTTTGAAAATCTTTTTATCTATATATAATAGATCTTCATCGTATTTAGGGTGAGGGAGATGCGAGCTTTTTACTGGAATGATTTACTTTTCGACTCACTGTGGATAAATTGGTCATTTCATTTGTTGCACAAATAATTTGAGATTCAAACTACTTGTGTTAGAAAGTAGACTTAACGAATTTTTTAATGGTTCAAACCTTGCAAAAATCAAAATTCGGGAGCGTCCGGGACAAACCTGCAAAGTTTGAGAATTTGTGGAGTCTTAATGCGCCTCAGGCGCAATTCCATGCTCCCCAGGCGGAATCCATTGCGCCCCGGGCGCACATCTTCTGAATTTCAAAATCGAGTACGGTATTGCCACGGACATTCCCGAACTCCGATTTGCATGTGGTTTAAACCGTGGAAAAGCTTGTTTAGCCCAATTTCTAACCCAATTAGTTTTAATTCAAATTTATTTATACGCCAAATGATATGCCAATTTTACCCTCAACGGTCGAAAAATAAATTACATTAGGAAATCCTTGAATCACACTAACTTTAAATGAATGCAGAGGTGGTAAGATTGATGTGTGGTGCCAAAAGTGGTACCAGAGTGGAAGTGCGGTGGTACCAACTTTTCATAAGTTAAACGGTACTATTATTTTTATGATTGGATTCCTCCATCTTTCAATACTTTGAAAATCTTTTTATCTATATATAATAGATCTTCATCGTATTTAGGAAGAGGGAGATGCGAGCTTTTTACTGGAATGATTTACTTTTCGACTCATTGTGGATAAATTGGTCATTTCTTTTGTTGCACAAATAATTTGAGATTCAAACTACTTGTGTTAGAAAGTAGACTTAACGAACTTTTTAACGGTTCAAACCTTTCAAAGATCAAAATTCGGGAGAGTCCGGGACAAACCCGCAAAGTTTGAGAATTTGTGGAGTCTTAATGCTCCTCAGGCGCAATCCATTGCGGCCTGGGCGCACATCTTCTGAATTTCAAAATCGAGTACGGTCTTGCCACGAACACTCCCAAACTCCGATTTGCATGTGACTTAAACCGTGGAAAAGCTTGTTTAGCCTAATTTCTAACCCAATTAGTTTTACTCCAAATTTATTTATACACCAAAAGATATGCCAATTTTATCCTCAACAGGTCAGAAAATAAATTGTTTTGGAAAATCCTTGAAACACACTAACTTCAAATTAATGCAGAGATGGTAGGGTTGAGGTGTGGTGCCAACGGTGGTAGCAAAGTGGAAGTGCGGTGGTCGTGGTGGTGAAGTGATGGTGTAGGTGGTGAACTGATGGTGGTGGTGCCCTGATTATCTTTTTAGTGGTCTGCATACTACCAACTTTTCATAAGTTAAACGTTATTATTTTTATGATTGATTTCCTCCATCATTCAATACTTTGAAAATCTTTTTATCAATATATAATAGATCTTCATCGTATTTAGGATGAGGGAGATGCGAGCTTTTTACTGGAATGATTAACTTTTCGACTCACTGTGGATAAATTGGTCATTTCTTTTGTTGCACAAATAATTTGAGATTCAAAGTACTTGTGTTAGAAAGTAGACTTAACGAACTTTCTAACGGTTCAAACCTTGCAAAAATCAAAATTCGGGATCGTCCGGGACAAACCCACGAAGTTTGAGAATTTGTGGAGTCTTAATGCGCCTCAGGCGCAATTCCATGCTCTCCCCAGGCGCAATCCATTGCGCCCTGGGCGCACATCTTCCGAATTTCAAAATCGAGTACCGTCTAGCCACGGACACTCCGATTTGTATGTGGTTTAAACTGTGGAAAAGCTTGTTTATCCTAATTTCTAACCCTATTAGTTTTACTCCAAATTTATTTATACACCAAATGATATGCCAATTTACCCTCAACGGTCGAAAGATAAATTACATTAGGAAATCCTTGAATCACACTAACTTTAAATGAATGCAGAGGTGGTTGGGTTGATGTGTGGTGCCAACGGTGGTATCAGAGTGGAAGTGCGGTGGTGTAGGAGGTGAATTTTTTTTTTTTTTTTGCTGAGCAAAAAGAATTTATTAATCTTTATAAAAAGTTACAAAGATTAAAAGGATCAAGGGCACACCGGCAAAAGCCACCCAAGACCAAACAGAAGGCAAGATGCCAACTAAACACCAAAAAAAACTACATCCATAGAAACTTAACAGCCAAAAACCCAAAACGAGCCTCACACCTTATACCTAAGACCTTTCCACATCAAGCCGAAAGCCAAACAGAAAGTGAATAACCAAACTAAAGCAAAAACCATCCTAAACCAAAATAGCTAAACACCTCAAACCCGCCCAATCTTGAGTTCAAAAAACCATGGAGAGAGAGCCATCCTCTTCTAAACCAACATCGTCCTCCGAAATATCCTCTTCCTCAAGCTCATCTATCGCATGGATCCTTTCTCTTAATTCTTCCTCTTGCATTTCAACAAATCTCTTTAAATTGTAATTCCTTCCGCCTTTAAATTCAATACCCAAAGCCTTACCAACATCTAGCGTCTTACGAGCTTCCTTAAAGAACATTGAGGAATAAGAGCTCTTTTTATTATTATGCTTCATTTTATCGAACTTATCCTCAATCTCCGCAAGATGCCTTTTCTTTTTGATTTTCCTTTCCGATCGTCTCACTCCCCTTCTCATTTTGAGGATAGCATCTACTCTCCCCCTAGATTTTTGTCTAGGTAGCTCTTCAACTACATCTACTCTCCCGCTAGAAATACCATAATCCTCACTATGAGAGGCCTCCCTTCTTTGACGATACTCCTCAAAAGACTGAGTGATACAACGTGAACTACCTTCCTTTTGGTTCAAATCTACATGTAGATTAATGCCCTCCACTTGAGAAGCTCGTAATGAGTTTTGAGAATCATGAGTAATCTCGGTTTCCAAGATTGGGACTACACCCTTTGCACCAATTACTCCCTCCTCACTCCCCGGAGAGGACTCCGAAGATTCAGAGCCGGCCACTACCAGATTGACCCCAACAAGATTATCCCCAAACAACCTTAAGTCAGCCCCCTCACTTAAAAGAATGTCATCTTTTTCGACTGCATCTTTGCTTTCACAATCCCTGTCCATCTTCGGTTCAGGACTTGACGCATTATCTCCAAATTTGTCATCATCTTCGTTATCTTTTGAAGCATCCTCATCATGTTGTTGAGAAGAATCTAGGCTGTCTCGAGGAATTTGTTTCTCTGCTTCAAACGGTTGATCACATGGATCTTCCATCACTTTGACTCTATAGCTCTTCCCTTCAATCTCAATGTTGATCCACTCATCAATCTCTTCAAACACATTTGTGGCAACCAAAATTTTGGCTATTGCAAACGAAGAAAGCTTTAGTGTTGGTTCATCCGTAGAGATGAAAGTACCCCACAATTCGCCAATCGCTTTAAAGGAGGTGTTGCTCCACCCATTAAGAGGAATTCCATAACAACACAGCCAAACAAATCTTTCGATGCAAGCTGCTTGACCCTCCCATGATTTGACTTCGGAAAACCACCTTTGTAAGCAACTAACTTTGAGAAGATTCTACAGCTCTTCATTATTATTGCATGTTAAGATTACGGATCTTCCACCCATTGCTCGAACCAGAACGTTATCAACTCCCATTCCTGCCATTTGGTCTTTCAGCTCATCAATTGAGATTAGTCTATGAAGTTTTGCCACTGCACTACGGTAGAGCCAGCCATTACCCTCGGCCTTCAAACACAGTTTGTGTTCCTCTTGGACACTCCCATCTTTCATCTTCTTATCAGAGCCCTTTCCTCCAATCACACCTTTGACAGCATTGACATAAGATGCGGATCCCGCAGCATTTCCTTTTGTTGAAGCTTCCGCCCTATGACTCGTATCCAAGACAGTTTTAATATTACCTGTGAAAGTCTTGTTAGGAATGATCTGCCTCTGATCATTGTTACCCCTGGTCTGATCAAAGTATGCCATTTTAACAAATAGTTTTGTGTCTTCAATCCAAAGCCCGTTGGCTTTAGAGATGGCCATATATGCAGAAACCTCACAATCATATCGAACGAAACCAAATATTTTCCTTGTTACTTTGCTCCTTTTGCCTGGGATATACACATCCTTGACCACCCCAAATTTGTTGAACAAACACCTTACCCATCGCTGACTTACATCCTCAGGTAGATTATCCACAAAAAGAGTGAAAATTTGCTTGTTCCCCATATAATTTCCTTCTCTGATTGGTTTCCCATTACCCTCATTAGTTCCGATTTTCCTGTAGTTACCCAGCACTGGTTTCCAACCTCCCTTATCAATATCAAACCTTTTTGATGGACACATAGTCTCATAAATTATAACATACCCAAAATACTCATCAAAGCATCAAGAAGCAGAGGAAGAATACAAGCAGTTCAAAAGGTACATCAACAGCGAAAGCAAACAAAATAAATCCCCTTAATCGATTTCAGAAACTGATCCAGCCAAAAACAGAAAAACGAAACCGCCGAAATTGCCAAAAAGAGGTTCGAAACTGGTACCTCAAGCCCACAGGTTGGAGGTGTTTGCCGGCGACCCAAATCCACGGGATATAGAGCCGGCGGCGACAATCAAATAGCCACCACGAATTTGGAAAGCGATCTGCGGTGACAATGAGCAGGAGGCGGCGGTGAATAGTGATGAAAAGGAGAAGAGATCTGGATTTGAAGCCGAAACGTCACCACAGACGGGCGAACATCAACGGTAAAAGGCGGTGACGATGAGCGGAAGGAGGCGGCGAATACTAACGAAAAGGATGATCTGGATTTGAAGCCGGAACGTCACCACGGATGGGCGAGCAGAGGCGGCGAGAGGCGTCGCTGTGGACATGTGTGGAAGCCAGCCAAAACTCGGTGATCTGAAGGCAGACTCGAGGGGGGAAATAGGTGGGGGTAAAGGTTGGGGGAAGGGAGGGCGGCCAGAGATGGCCGCCGGAGGAGGCGAGGGTTGGGGCTAGGGTTTCAGCATTTTCAAATCGCTTAGCAGGCTCCACTACTGGAAAAGAGTGGAAAACATGGACTTGGTGTAGGAGGTGAATTGATGGTGGTGGTGCTTCGACGACCTTTTTAGTGGTTTACCTAATACCTCATTTTCATAAATTAAACATTATTATTTTTATGATTGGATTCCATTATCTTCTAGTACTTTGAAAATCTTTTTTAAGGATATATAATAGGATTTTATTGGAATTAAGATGTGTGAGATCCGGTTTTTTTTACTGAAATGAATTAACTTTCCGAGTCACTGAGGGTAAAATGGTCATGTATTTTGTTGAACAAAAAATTTGAGATTCAAACTTCTTGGGTTAGATATTAGACTTAACGAGTTTTTTAATGGTTCAAACCTTGCAAAAATAAGAATTCGGGAGCATCCAGGACAAACCTGCAAAGTTGGAGCAATTCTAGAGTCGTATTGCGCCCCAGGCGCAAAACCATGCTCCCCAGGCACATCTTTGGAATTTCAAATTCGACAAACTTTACGGTCTTGCCACGGACACTCCCGACCTCTGATTTGCACGTGGTTATATCCATTGAAAAACTTGTCTAGTCTAATTTCTAATCAAATTAGTTTTACTTCAAACTCATCTATACACCAAAAGATATGCCAATTTTATCCTCAACAGGAGAAAATAAATTGTTTTGGAAAATCCTTGAATCACACTAACTTCAAATGAATGCAGAGATGGTAGGGTTGAGGTGTGGAGCCAACGGTGGTAGCAAATTGAAAGTGCGGTGGTCGTGGTGGTGAAGTGATGGTGTAGGTGGTGAACTGATGGTGGTGGTGCCCCGATTATCTTTTTAGTGGTATGCTTACTACCTACTTTTCATAAGTTAAACGTTATTATTTTTATGATTGGATTCCTCCATCTTTCAATACTTTGAAAATATTTTTATCTATATATAATAGATCTTTATCGTATTTAGGATGAGGGAGATGCGAGCTTTTTACTGGAATGATTTACTTTTTGACTCACTGTGGATAAATTGGTCATTTCTTTTATTGCACAAATAATTTGAGATTCAAACTACTTGTGTTAGAAAGTAGACTTAACGAATTTTTTAAAGGTTCAAACCTTCCAAAAATAAAAATTCAGGAGCGTCCGGGATAAACCCGCAAAGTTTGAGACTTTGTGGAGTCTTAATGCGCCTCAAGCGCAATTCCATGCTCCCCAGGCGCAATCCATTGCGCCCTGGGCGCACATCTTCCGAATTTCAAAATCGAGTACCGTCTTACAAAGGACACTCCGAACTCCGATTTGCATGTGGTTTAAACCGTGGAAAAGCTTGTTTAGCCTAATTTCAAACCCAATTAGTTTTACTCCAAATTTATTTATACACCAAATGATATGCCAATTTTACCCTCAACGGTCGAAAAATAAATTACATTAGGAAATCCTTGAATCACACTAACTTTAAATGAATGCAGAGGTGGTAGGGTTGATGTGTGGTGCCAACGGTGGTATCAGAGTGGAAGTGCGGTGGTGTAGGAGGTGAATCGATGGTGGTGGTGCTTCAACGATCTTTTTTGTGGTCTACTTAATACCTCATTTTCATAAATTATACATTATTATTTTTATGATTGGAATCAACCATCTTCTAGCACTTTGGAAATCATTTTTAAGGATATATAATAGGATTTTATTGGAATTAAGATGAGTGAGATCCGGTTTTTTTATACTGAAATGATTTTACTTTTCGAGTCACTGAGGGTAAATTGGTCATGTATTTTGTTGAACAAAAAATTTGAGATTCAAACTTCTTGGGTTAGATATTAGACTTAACGAGTTTTTTAACGGTTCAAACCTTGCAAAAATCAGAATTCAAGAACATCCAGGACAAACCCGCAAAGTTGGAGCAATTCTGGAGTCGTATTGCGCCCCAGGCGCAAAACCATGCTCCCCAGGCGCATTCCATCGCGCACCGGGCGCATCTTTGGAATTTCAAAATCGACAAACTTTACGGTCTTGCCACGGACACTCCCGACCTCTGATTTGCACGTGGTTATATCCGTTGAAAAACTTATCTAGTCTAATTTCTAATCAAAATAGTTTTACTTCAAACTCATCTATACACCTAAAGATACGCCAATTTTGTCCTCAACCGGAGAAATTAAATTGTTTTGGAAAATCCTTGAATCACACTAACTTCAAATGAATACAGAGATGGTAGGGTTGATGTGTGGAGCCAACGGTGGTAGCAAATTGGAAGTGTGGGGGTTGTGGTGGTGAAGTGATGGTGTAGGTGGTGAAGTGATGGTGGTGGTGCCCCGATTATATTTTTAGTGGTCTGCTTACTACCTACTTTTCATAAGTTAAACGTTATTATTTTTATGATTGGATTCCTCCATCTTTCAATACTTTGAAAATCTTTTCATCTATATATAATAGATCTTCATCGTATTTAGGATGAGGGAGATGCGAGCTTTTTACTGGAATGATTAACTTTTCGACTCACTGTGGATAAATTGGTCATTTCATTTGTTGCACAAATAATTTGAGATTAAAACTACTTGTGTTAGAGAGTAGACTTAACGAATTTTTTAACGGTTTAAACCTTCCAAAAATCAAAATTCGGAATCGTCCGGGATAAAACCGCAAAGTTTGAGTCTTTGTGGAGTCTTAATGTGCCTCAAGCGCAATTTCATGCTCCCCAGGCGCAATCCATTGCGCCCCGGGCGAACATCTTCCGAATTTCAAAATCGAGTACGGTCTTACAAAGGACACTCCCGAACTCCGATTTGCATGTGGTTTAAACCGTGGAAAAGCTTGTTTAGCCTAATTTCTAACCCAATTAGTCTTACTCCAAATTTAATTATACACCAAATGATATGCCAATTTTACCCTCAACGGTCGAAAAATAAATTACATTTGGAAATCCTTGAATCACATAAACTTTAAATGAATGCAGAGGTGTTGCCAACGGTGGTATCAGAGTGGAAGTGCGGTCGTGTAGGCGGTGAATTGATGGTGGTGGTGCTTCAACGATCTTTTTTGTGGTCTACTTAATACCTCATTTTCATAAATTAAACGTTATTATTTTTATGATTGGATTCCACCATCTTCTAGTACTTAGGAAATCTTTTTTAAGGAAAAGTTGGTCAAAATGTGGACGATTCAAAGATCATCGGAGTCAAAAAGGCTAAAATACGTTTGAGAGCCCATCTACACATTCTAAGTTCCATTCAACACACACGTCCCTAATTATAAGGTATTCGTGAATTCCATTAGAGTTCCACAAAATTCATAGGGCTTTCCACACATCATCAAATTGCCAGAAACCGTTTCATCATAAGGATTCTCCCAAGGCGAGACTTGTACATTTACGAGGCAAAATTAGATCGTCTACGCCACCAACACTTTCACTTGGCCATTTCGAGTACAATGCTACCACAACTATCGGAATTTGACAACCGCCCTTTCATCCCTTCAGTACAGTCGCAAGCACCGCGACCGATATAAGTTCCTCACTGTATTTTGACTTCATCTCCACCCAATCAACTGACACATTATCACCACAACAACCTCTCAAGTACTACACCACCGTACATTCACCACCAATTCCACCCTTATTTCACCACCACCTAGACACACTAAATAAGTTTAAAATGATTGCAATATTAAAATGTATCGCCTTCACTACGGGGACATAATAACCACTAACAAAGAACACACGTAGACTATTTGATAATTTTAAAAAGTTGAAAACTTTTCCTAATTTGTTTGGATTTAGAGTATTTTCAGTCTTAAAGCTCATCGTCAACACTTTAAAACGACCACCACCCCAAAACAACATTCAGAATATACACAATTCAAAAAGACCGAGAGTATTCAATTCAAGTTTCTTCGCTTCACCATATCACGATTCGTACGACCACCAACACCACCACTGCCACCACCCACATAAAAATCATCGAGAAATTCTTACTTTAACTAAGTTAAAGAAACATGAAGTTTTGTATTTTTAAGAATTTTTCAAATCACCTCACAACCACCTTAACCATGATGGCCACCACCGAAGCTCCAAAAAAAATGAACGAGAATTTTCTCCATCTAAAAAAGAGAGCCAAGCCCGAAAGTTACTTAGAATTTTCTCAATTCTAAAATTTTTCGCACCATAATATCAAAATGATTGGTGATTCTTTTTGATAGATGTGGTTGTTTCAATGTAGTGATGAATCTTAACCTTGTGAATATAATTTTTTTTAATATTCGCGAGGAGAGAATGTTCTCGATGCGTTGTAATGTGGTTGAGTTAGACTAAAATATATAGAATATCCTCAAATCATTTTAGGTGTTCTCATTTTAGAAACATTCTCAAGTTTTGTTCTGTTCTCGGTTTTACCTACACTTCGGAGGAGTGTAGATGCCCTATGTACTCTCCATAACACTTGAGTGACGAAGAAATACATAAGAACTTGGTATTTGACTACCGAATGAAAACTTAGAACGTGTTTTTTCCTAGTGGCGCCAACGATTTTTCTGCCAGCCTTCTTTTCGAGCACTTTTTTATAAACAAAACTTAAATGTCTTTGTAGTTGGATTTCACCATCTTCTAGTACCATAAAAACTCTTTTTATTGATATATAATGGGTCTCGATACGATTTAAAATGAGTGAAATGCGAGCATTTTGCCGAAATGATATTTTTTGAATCACTTTGAATAAAATAATCACGTCTTTTAATATACAAAATTTATTGGATAAAAAATACTTGGGTTAAAATGTAAATTGAACAAGCTTTCTAATGGTTCAAATCCCGTGGAAATCGAAGTACGGGAGTGTTCGGGCCAAGTCCGCAAAGTTTGACCTATTTTGCAGCTTCAATGCGCCTCAGGCGCATAATTATGCGCCCCAGACACATTTCAATGCGCCCTAGCGCATCCTCGTAGCTGCCCAACAAGTTAAACTTTGCGGGCTTGCACCGGAAACTCCCGTACTCCGTTTTGTACGTGGTTCGAACCGTTAGAAAGCTTGTTTAATTCACTTTCCAACCCAAGTAGTTTGGATCAAAAAATATTTAAACATCAAAAGACATCAACATTTTACTCTCAGTGGCTCAAAAAAACTATTCATTTTGGTAAAACGCTCGCATCTTTAGCATTTTCAATCGATCACGACCAATTATTCAACGATAAATATGGTTTTCAAAGTATTAAAAGGTGATGGAAACAAACAACGAAAATGATAAATTTAGTTTATGAAAAGTTGGTCAAAATGTGGACGATTCAAAGATCATCGGAGTCAAAAAGGCTAAAATACGTTTGAGATCCCATCTACACATTCTAACTTGCATTCAACACACACGTCCCTAATTATAAGGTATTCGTGAATTCCATTAGAGTTCCACAAAATTCATAGGGCTTTCCACACATCATCAAATTGCCCGAAACCGTTTCATCATAAGGATTTGCCAAGGCGAGACTTGTACATTTACGAGGCGAAATTAGATCGTCTACGCCACCAACACTTTCACTTGGCCATTTCGAGAACAATGCTACCACAACTATCGGAATTTGACAACCGCCCTTTCATCCCTTCAGTACAGTCGCAAGCACCGCGACCGATATAAGTTCGTCACCGTATTTTGCCTTTATCTCCACCCAATCAACTAACACACTATCACCACAACAACCTCTCAAGTACTACACCACCGTACATTCACCACCAATTCCACCATTATTTCACCACCACCCAGACACACTAAATAAGTTTAAAATGATTGCAATATTAAAATGTACCGCCTTCACTACGGGGACATAATAACCACTAACAAAGAACACACGTAGACTATTTGACAATTTTAAAAAGTTGAAAACTTTCCTAATTTGTTTGTATTTAGAGTATTTTCAGTCTTAAAGCTCATCGTCAACACTTTAAAAAGACCACCACCCAAAAACAACATTCACAAGATACTCAATTCAAAAAGACTGAGAGTATTCAATTCAAGTTTCTTCGCTTCACCATATCACGATTCGTACGACCACCACCACCACTGCCACCACCCACATAAAAATCATCGAGAAATTCTTACTTTAACTAAGTTAAAGAAACATGAAGTTTTGTATTTTAAAGAATTTTTCAAATCACCTCACAACCATCTTAACCATGATGGCCACCACCGAAGCTCCAAAAAAAATGAACGAGAATTTTCGCCATCTAAAAAAGAAACCCAAGCCCGAAAGTTATTGAGAATTTTCTCAATTCTAAAATTTTTCGCACCACAATATCAAAATGATTGGTGATTCTTTTTCATAGATATGGTTGTTTCGATGTAGTCATGAATCTTAATCTTGTGAATATAATTTTTTTTATATTCACGAGGAGAGAATGTTCTAGATGCGTTGTAATGTGGTTGAGTTAGACTAAAATATATAGAATATCCTCAAATCATTTTAGGTGTTCTCGTTTTAGAAACATTCTCGAGTTTTGTTCTGTTCTCGGTTTTACCGACACTTCAGAGGAGTGTAGATGCCCTACGTATTCTCCATTACACTTGAGTGACGAAGAAATACATAAGAACTAGGTATTTGACTACCGAATGAAAACTTAGAACGTGTTATTTCTTAGTGGCGCCAACGATTTTTTTGCCAGCCTTCGTTCAAGCCCTTTTTTATAAACAAAAGTTAAATGTCTTTGTAGTTGGATTTCAGCATCTTCTAGTACCATAAAAACTCAATTTATTGATATATAATGGGTATCGATACGATTTAAAACGAGTGACATGCGAGCATTTTGCCGAAATGATATTTTTTGAACCACTTTGAATAAAATAATCACGTCTTTTAATATACAAGAATTATTGGATCAAAAATACTTGGGTTAAAAAGTAAATTGAAGAAGCTTTCTAACGGTTAAAATCACGCGGAAATCGGAGTTCGGGAGTGTTCGGGGCAAGTCCGCAAAGTTTGACCTGTTTTGCAGCTTCATTGCGCCTCAGGCGCACTTCAATGCAACATTCTAGGTGTTCTCGTTTTAGAAACATTCTCAAGTTTTGTTCTATTCTCGGTTTTACCGGCACTTCGGTGGAGTGTAGATGCCCTATGTACTCTCTATAATACTTGTGTGACGAAGAAATACATATGAACTAGGTATTTGACTACCGAATGAAAACTTAGAACGTGTTTTTTCCTAGTGGCCCCAACGATTTTTTTGACAGCCTTCTTTCGAGCCCTTTTTTATAAACAAAACTTAAATGTCTTTGTAGTTGGATTTCAGCATCTTCTAGTACCGTAAAAACTCTATTTATTGATATATAAAGGGTCTCGATACGATTTAAAATGATTGACATGCGAGAATTTTGCCGAAATAATATTTTTTGTTCCATTTTGAATAAAATAATCATTTCTTTTAATATAAAAATTTATTGGATAAAAAATACATGGGTTAAAAAGTAAATTGAACAAACATTTTAACGGTTCAAATAACGCGGAAATAGGAGTTTGGGAGTGTTCGGGACATGTCCGCAAGGTTTGACCTGTTTTGCAGCTTCAATGCGCCTCAAGTGCATGTCAATGCGCCCGGGAGCATCCTCGTAGCTGCCCAACAAGTCAAAATTTGTCACGCCCGCGATTTCCAACATAAACAATAATAACATTTGATAATCAAAATCCTCACCAGGATTACGATAAATAACCCAAAAGATAGTTTAGTTCCCAATTCCAAAAACCTCTCCAATAATTACAGAATTTCACAATAGAAAATACAATACAACGCAGTTTAGTTTACAAAGATAGCCAAAAGCTTCCGAAAATAGTTTTGAACAACAACAACATCAGCATGCACTCCAAGCATTCCATGACAGTGACCTGCAATAAACCTGAAAATGATAGGTTGAGCTACACTAGCCCAGTAGAGAAATCTATACACAAGTTATAGGAAAACATGCCAAGTTATGCACCAAGAGTGAGTGAGAAAAGACTGATATACCCAAAGTTTACATGGCTACTAACGAGCAACTCCTTGTGACCAAAGGGTTCTAGACAATTCTATATACTATGCCTATCACTTCGCACACCATACAAATGTCACTAACGTTCCCACATCAAACACGTTTAACCAATCTTTAGTTTATCAATTGATACTTCACTTCACATCCATCTCTACATTCGTTCTCATTTCACAATCTTTCACGTTTCTCATTTCATTGCCAAAACCCATTTCTTATTAAAAGATTCTTTTTCCTTTCCTTTCTTTTAGTCAGATATCTCCATCAATGATCACTCGGGTCACCTCGGGTCTAGTTCCCTCGAGCGTAGGGTCACCCCGAGTCTATTCCCTTAACAACAATCATAATCATTTGGGTCACCTCGGGTCTATTCCCTCGAGCGTAGGGTCACCCCGAGTCTTTTCCCTCAAGAATAATAATCATAATCATTTGGGTCACCTCGGGTCTATTCCCTCGAGCGTAGGGTCACCCCGAGTCTATTCCCTTCATAACGACCACTTGGGTCACTTCTCACATCTTTTTCATAATCGTCATCATCTCATAGTCACTTTTATCATCACTTTATCGATTATACCACGGAACTTCAATTAACCGTTACGTAGCTTTCCAAAGTCACAACCTTTCAATCATCACCATTCAATGTATTGCAAACCCATAACCATGTTCTATTATACGATAGTAAATACCTTAAGTTCACGTTATCCCTCAATGTCTATCTCGATGCCTTACGTCACGCACCGAACCCACAACAATTTCCCAACACACCAGCTGCTAGGTTTTAAACAAGAATCTATTGAACGAGTGCCAAAGGAACCTAGGATGATCAGTCAAGATGAAGCACGAAGATACGAGTTACCCTATCCTCTTTCAAACCACTAGGCAAACCCCTAACGACCAACCAAGCGCCCCACATCATACCTTATCTCCTACAATACTCGATAACCTCACTACAATACGCTTTTTCATCCTACCATTCGCCACGCTAAGTCATAGCATCTATCATACATATAGTGTAGGTCACCTCATGCCACAACGACCCTCAAGTACCATCAATTCCATAAGATGCATTTCGATTATGTTTTTCTCTAGTATGACACTACTCTTTTTCTTACAACGGAAAGCCAACGGGACGAGGATAACTTAAGTAAACCAAAGGGGTTCAGCCAAGCATGCTTGAAATCGGTTTGGAGGTATCCAAAGGGAATTAAAAGTGATCGGGGGTCAAAATAATAGAGTTCGGAGCAAAACAGTGAAAACTGGAAATAAGCTCACCGTATCGATACGGGCAAAATCCGTATCGATACGGATGGGCTTCGAGGCCGATCAGAAAGAACTGTATCGATACGGATTTTGGGCCGTATCGATACAGGATGCTTTCGAGCGGATTTTCTGCAGATTTTCGAAGTTCCAACTACAACATCAATCAACGATCTAAAGCACGATCAAGGCTCAAAACCAACACATAAACATATATCAAGTGCAAGAAATCCCTACCTCGAAGTCGGAGAGCAAACACGCGAAGAGATCGGGCCACGCGAACCCTCGAACTCAAACTTGAAATACGCCCAAAATACTCCTCTCCGAGCCAAACCGGACGAACTACGAACTCAATGGCACACAAGGAAGGCGGAGAGAGTCGGGTTCCTTGGGTTTCGAGTTTCGGTGGTGGGATGAGTGAGAGAGAGTAAGACCGAGAGAGAGGGGGAACGGACGGGAGGAAGAGAGAGGGAAGTGGGAGATTTTTAATCTCCTACAACCAACACACCCCTATATATACTAACAAAATTACAAATTGCACAAGCACCCCTCTAAGAACAACCTTCTCACATTGACCCCAAATCAAATAATTCAACAAATTCTATACTTTCCTTCAATTTCTAACTTTAAATAATCCTTTAAATAATTTCCGAAATTACGGGTCCTTACACCCTTCCCTCCTTAAAGAAATTTCGTCCTCGAAATTTGCCAAACCAAGTCCGACCAACACACACCATACAGATACGCATCAGCCATAACACTGTTCATCATACAACAATTCAACAATCATGAAAATCTACGTCAAAACTCATGTCAATATAATCGGAAACAAACGCAGGCATTTCTTTCTAACCTTATCCTCCTTTTCCCACGTAAATTCACACTAACGACATCATCTTATCCCTCAAAACTTAATCACGTGAATCTCTAGGATACGTATCGGATTCTCACCATGGGACACGTCAGCTTCTAACTCATGTTTGGACCTTTCTAACTCACGCAATGGATTCGATTCATCCTCTCTCAATAACTATACGTAGAGCGCATCACAATTACTCGAAGGTTTCATCAGCAAAGTTAAACGAAACGCGATTTCTAAAATTCCCTTTTGTTACGAAATTCCTACATACGGTCGATTACTTCAACATAGAAATCTCACCTCTAAATATAACTCGATAGTCCAATTGACTTCCCGAGACTTCCATCTAGAAGAAGCGGTGATCAAGCGCCCTTTCTAACTGGATTTCATCGGTTGTCGCTTGGTTATCCGAAAGACACGCGCCGTATCCTGCACTTAACCAATCTTTCAAGCGATCACAGTTTCATTTTCCACCCATGACGAGACAAACTCCAACGCGGAAAACACATGACTTCCATCTTTCAAATAACATTAGGTGACGACGACGGTTCACACGATCCTTTGGTCAGCCATAAGCGGTTAGCAATCTTTGACTACTTTTATCCTTCTCTTTTCGGTCATTCTCCCTCGAGCTTCCAATTATCGTCGGCGAATAGATTTCATCGTACTTCTTAATACTAAATCTAGCGGATCCACAACACGAGCCAATTCTTCTAAAAGGCGCTCCAAATTTTTGCTCTCGGTTGAGTAATTCTAAGACCATGAAAGGAATTCGATTGACATCTCAAATGAAAAGAGCAGGCTCCAAAACTCTAACAACACCACTCAAAGAATTTCAAAGAACAATAACGAGGTACCCGAATTTCAGAGAACATAAGGAATCGTTAAGGTGATTAGTCAACAAACTCAAAATACCCTTTTATGATAACCCGAGGAATTCAAAATGATCAATCATAACTCTCTTATTGCTCTACAAGTCAAAAGAGTCAGCGGATAACGTCTTGACAAATAAAAGGTTCAGATATTAAGGACAAGCACAAGGTACGTAGACTGATCTCTTGTAAACCAACTGATCCAAAATAAGAAATCGCCCAATACTAGAGATGAGTAAAACTACCAACAATTTGAGGCTAAGCATTACTGGATAAATCATGTACCTCTAGAGTTGAGAAACCATAACAGAGTTGAATAACACTGAGAGAAATTATAACAAGCAGATTCGAATTGAAGAACATCAACAAATGGGTCCTAATAAACATGTTGCCACAAGATTTGACTCTAACTACACATGAGAACTTGAGCAGAGCAACAATTTCCAACAAACTGACGAGTATTTGCAATGACGAATTCCACACCAACCAAATATGTCTAGGCAAGCAAACGGATACCAGACTAGTACAGGTTCAGATCACATGACTCCATAATCAAGAAATCAAAATAATTGGAGGCACCAAAGCAGATAATAATAGCATCAAAGTCCGAATTGAGGGCACCAACGAATTTGTATAGCATACGGTACGTGACCACTTATTGGGTTCAATAGGTTGAAACGACAAACTAGATACTCACGTGGAATAACAGTTACAAGCAAACGATTAGAATGATAGTCGCAACAAGAGAGTCTAAACTGACCAATGAAACTTATCCCAAGCAGAATGATGTCAAAATAAGACTCCGAATGGGGCATGAGGAACATTCATCAACATCAATAGCAAATGTGTCACAGGATACTCGCCACAAGATTTTGAATATTCCCAAGAAAAGCTAAGAAGAGATTGCACGATAATTATAACAGGTCAACTACACAACGAATTTCATGGAAAGGTAGTTTACGATACAATTCTAACAACATTCAGCCAGGCCAATGAAAGAGGATAATACAAGAAACAACTCTTACAAATTCACGTTCAGAATATTACCAACCATCGTGGTTACAATCAATCCCTGTCCAAATCAGGTCAAATCTCGCTATAAGCAAACTAAAGAAGTCAAAGGCAGCACTTCAATACAAAACGATTAACCTCTAGTCTCGACATACATGATCTATTGATGCTTCTCAATACGCGAGGACTAAGATTCCTGATTTTCAATTCCAAACACGAACAATGATGTGATTCTCAATGAATGACAAGATTTCAAAGCAAAAGTATTATAGCGAACGAATCGAACGATAAAGAGAGGAAGATACCTCAAACAACTAACATTTCTGAGAGTTAGAGAGTAGAAGGAAATGGTTTAGCTATGGAACTGCATCTGTTGTTTCGGTGTACGCTTATGCTGCTGTACGGAGCTCGATTCACCATGTACTCCCAATTTCCGAGGACAATTCCTTTCCATGTGGCCACGTTCGCCGCAAGTATAACAAGATCCCCCACGTCATGGACATTGAGAACGAATATGACCAGACTGACGGCATCGATAACACACAATCTGACGCTTGAGAAGAACTCCCAGAGTCTTGGAATAAGGAGGTGGCTTAAGGCCCTGCTGACCCTGAATAGTGGGATTTGATACCCTAGGTTTCTTCCTTCCTGAACTTTCAACACTCTCTGAGGATGACCTTGCGCTAATGACTCGACGTTTAGTCTCCCCTACATTCATACCAATCCGCGCACTCTCCAGAATCTCAACACCTTTTGCACACTCAACGATCTCAGGAAACATCGCTTCATCCCTAGCACACTGACTCACTTCATTCCGTCCATATACACTACAGCCCTGACACTCACGATCCTCGATCTCACCACACCTATCTCCAAGCTTCAAAAACATCTTACTATGAAAGAATAAGAAACAAAATCGTCAACGTTAGTCACTTAACTATATGCTACAGGTCTCTAACCTTTCCAACAAGAATCAACAACTCTGCGCCACTCTACCGTAATACCAATGCAATGACACAACAATGGACTAACGTCATTCATGCAAGCACACATGTGGTTTTGTAAAAAGATGCAGCGATTTTTGAACCCATGAGACTAAAAGCCTCCCAAGATTCCCCATTTTCACTATGTCACATTGTCACGCCCTCGATTTCCAACATAAACAATAATAACATTTGATAATCAAAATCCTCACCAGGATTACGATAAATAACCCAAAAGATAGTTTAGTTCCCAATTCCAAAAACCTCTCCAATAATTACAGAATTTCACAATAGAAAATACAATACAACGCAGTTTAGTTTACAAAGATAGCCAAAAGCTTCCGAAAATAGTTTTGAACAACAACAACATCAGCATGCACTCCAAGCATTCCATGACAGTGACCTGCAATAAACCTGAAAATGATAGGTTGAGCTACACTAGCCCAGTAGAGAAATCTATACACAAGTTATAGGAAAACATGCCAAGTTATGCACCAAGAGTGAGTGAGAAAAGACTGATATACCCAAAGTTTACATGGCTACCAACGAGCAACTCCCTGTGACCAAAGGGTTCTAGACAATTCTATATACTATGCCTATTGCTTGACGATTTCCTAGTCCTAAAATAATGGGTTGCCCCAAGCGTAGGGCGGAGACCGATATAGCACAATATCCGGTAAGACCGGAGTCGAATCCACTAAGGACGGTGAAGTGTGTGTTGTGGGACCTCGGGTTGTTATAGTTTAAACTGGCTCTTAGGTAGCCACCCCTTGTTGGTTTGATTGAGAGATAAACTAAAACAAGAAAATTGATTAACTATTCAGATAATTAAAAGGAGGTACGGTCGTAGGGTTCATAGCACTCGTAACCAGCCCGGATTAGCCTGCTCCATTCAATGTTCTTAAAAACTTTTAACTTTAGTTTAGAAAAGATACCCCGAAAGATGCGAACCTTTATGGTCGCCGTATACCCATGCGCAGCGAAGAACGAGTTTTGTTCCCCCATTCCCCCGTTCACATGGGCTCCGGCGATGCCCCGGGTTCGTCTAACGAATATTCTTATTAACCCAAAATTACTTTTTCATTATTTAAAAGCAGGAGCAGTACCCGAACTAATTACGGCGTGCTAATCACCCCGCGACCCTACCTATACGACTACTCACTCATTATTGAAAATAAAAGGAATAAAACCCTAGAATTAATCATGCTTCTTAAAATTTATAAAATTAAATAACGGGAACCAAAGATTCAAAACAAATAAAGGAGAACAAAAGACTTTAATAAATAAGAAAACCTGAAACGAATCTCCGAAGGATGTATTTTGAACGGAAGAACAAGAAAACTCAAGAACAAAACTTTGAATCCAAAATCTCCAAAAACTAAGAAGTGCTTAAAAAAATCGTACCCTAATAAACTAAAACTGTTAAGTATTTATACTAATCCTACCTCCCAACCAAGTAATTCCAAAATAGAGACGGGAAAAGGGAATTCCAGAGTTAACGGACGCGTATCAATACTAACAAATGCTGTATTGATACACATATGCTAACAAAAAGCATCGATACAAACAAGCTCAGTATTGATACGAATTCCCCTGGACTAATTTTAACTCATCCGTATCAATACTAACATTCCTAGTATCAATACGCGCTCTTTTCGTGGGAATCCAAGCCCTTTCATGCTCGCTTTGACTGAATTCTCTTGCCACGCACGCACGTCCAATGATTCCCTCACTTCGCCAACCATGCTTGGCGACACAACCGCCTTATTTCCTGAAATTGACCAAGATCACAAAAACCAAGGAAAAAGCGGCATCAAATGGAAAAATGAGATAAACCGCGCATCTAATGCGCTAACTTGCCCTACTTAGGCGCTTATATCTATGATATTGCGCGCCTATCACCTATCACTTCGCACACCATACAAATGTCACTAACGTTCCCACATCAAACACGTTTAACCAATCTTTAGTTTATCAATTGATACTTCACTTCACATCCATCTCTACATTCGTTCTCATTTCACAATCTTTCACGTTTCTCATTTCATTGCCAAAACCCATTTCTTATTAAAAGATTATTTTTCCTTTCCTTTCTTTTAGTCAGATATCTCCATCAATGATCACTCGGGTCACCTCGGGTCTAGTTCCCTCGAGCGTAGGGTCACCCCGAGTCTATTCCCTTAACAACAATCATAATCATTTGGGTCACCTCGGGTCTATTCCCTCGAGCGTAGGGTCACCCCGAGTCTTTTCCCTCAAGAATAATAATCATAATCATTTGGGTCACCTCGGGTCTATTCCCTCGAGCGTAGGGTCACCCCGAGTCTATTCCCTCCATAACGACCACTTGGGTCACTTCTCACATCTTTTTCATAATCGTCATCATCTCATAGTCACTTTTATCATCACTTTATCGATTATACCACGGAACTTCAATTAACCGTTACGTAGCTTTCCAAAGTCACAACCTTTCAATCATCACCATTCAATGTATTGCAAACCCATAACCATGTTCTATTATACGATAGTAAATACCTTAAGTTCACGTTATCCCTCAATGTCTATCTCGATGCCTTACGTCACGCACCGAACCCACAACAATTTCCCAACACATCAGCTGCTAGGTTTTAAACAAGAATCTATTGAACGAGTGCCAAAGGAACCTAGGATGATCAGTCAAGATGAAGCACGAAGATACGAGTTACCCTATCCTCTTTCAAACCACTAGGCAAACCCCTAACGACCAACCAAGCGCCCCACATCATACCTTATCTCCTACAATACTCGATAACCTCACTACAATACGCTTTTTCATCCTACCATTCGCCACGCTAAGTCATAGCATCTATCATACATATAGTGTAGGTCACCTCATGCCACAACGACCCTCAAGTACCATCAATTCCATAAGATGCATTTCGATTATGTTTTTCTCTAGTATGACACTACTCTTTTTCTAACAACGGAAAGCCAACGGGACGAGGATAACTTAAGTAAACCAAAGGGGTTCAGCCAAGCATGCTTGAAATCGGTTTGGAGGTATCCAAAGGGAATTAAAAGTGATCGGGGGTCAAAACAATAGAGTTCGGAGCAAAACAGTGAAAACTGGAAATAAGCTCACCGTATCGATACGGGCAAAATCCGTATCGATACGGATGGGCTTCGAGGCCGATCAGAGAGAACTGTATCGATACGGATTTTGGGCCGTATCGATACAGGATGCTTTCGAGCGGATTTTCTGCAGATTTTCGAAGTTCCAACTACAACATCAATCAACGATCTAAAGCACGATCAAGGCTCAAAACCAACACATAAACATATATCAAGTGCAAGAAATCCCTACCTCGAAGTCGGAGAGCAAACACGCGAAGAGATCGGGCCACGCGAACCCTCGAACTCAAACTTGAAATACGCCCAAAATACTCCTCTCCGAGCAAAATCGGACGAACTACGAACTCAATGGCACACAAGGAAGGTGGAGAGAGGGTCGGGTTCCTTGGGTTTCGAGTTTCGGTGGTGGGATGAGTGAGAGAGAGTAAGACCGAGAGAGAGGGGGAACGGACGGGAGGAAGAGAGAGGGAAGTGGGAGATTTTTAATCTCCTACAACCAACACACCCCTATATATACTAACAAAATTACAAATTGCACAAGCACCCCTCTAAGAACAACCTTCTCACATTGACCCCAAATCAAATAATTCAACAAATTCTATACTTTCCTTCAATTTCTAACTTTAAATAATCCTTTAAATAATTTCCGAAATTACGGGTCCTTACAAAATTTGCGGGCTTGCACCGGACTCTCCCGAACTCCGTTTTGCAAGTGGTTCGAACCGTTAGAAAGCTTGTTTAATTCACTTTCCAACCCAAGTAGTTTGGATCAAAAAATATTTAAACATCAAAAGACGTCACCATTTTACTCTCAGTGGCTCAAAAAAATTATTCATTTCTGTAAAACGCTCACATCTCCAGCATTTTTAATCGATCACGACCAATTATTCAACAATAAATAAGGTTTTCAAAGTATTAAAAGGTGAAGGAAACAAACAATTAAAATGATAAATTTAGTTTATGAAAAGTTGGTCAAAATGTGGACAATTCAAAGATCATCGGAGTCAAAAATGCTAAAATACGTTTGAGAGCCCATCTACACATTCTAAGTTCAATTCAACACACACGTCCCTAATAATAAGGTATTCGTGAATTCCATTAGAGTTCCAAAAAATTCATAGGGCTTTCCACACATCATCAAATTGCCAGAAACCGTTTCATCATAAGGATTCTCCCAAAGCGAGACTTGTACATTTACGACGCGAAATTAGATCATCTACGCCACCGACACAATCCCTTGGCCATTTCGAGTACAATGCTACCACCACTATCGGAATTTGACAACCGCCCTTTCATCCCTTCAGTACAGTCGCAAGCACCGCAACCGATATAAGTTCCTCCCCGTATTTTGACTTCATCTCCACCCAATCAACTGACACACTATCACCACAACAGCCTCTCAAGTACTACACCACCGTACATTCACCACCACTTCCACCCTTATTTCCCCACCACCCAGACACACTAAATAAGTTTAAAATGATTGCAATATTAAAATGTACCGCCTTCACTACGGGGACATAATAACCACTAACAAAGAACACATGTAGACTATTTGACAATTTTAAAAAGTTGAAAACTTTTCCTAATTTGTTTGGATTTAGAGTATTTTCAGTCTTAAAGCTCATCGTCAACACTTTAAAATGACCACCACCCCAAAACAACATTCACAATATACTCAATTCAAAAAGACTGAGAGTATTCAATTCAAGTTTCTTCGCTTCACCATATCACGATTCGTACGACCACCACCACCACCACTGCCACCACCCACATAAAAATCATCGAGAAATTCTTACTTTAACTAAGTTAAAGAAACATGAAGTTTCGTATTTTTAAGAATTTTTCAAATCACCTCACAACCACATTAACCATGATGGCCACCACCGAAGCTCCAAAAAAAATGAACGAGAATTTTCTCCATCCAAAAAAGAAAGCCAAGCCCGAAAGTTACTGAGAATTTTCTCAATTCTAAAATTTTTCGCACCACAATCTCAAAATGATTGGTGATTCTTTTTGATAGATGTGGTTGTTTCGATATAGTGATGAATCTTAACCTTGAGAATATAATTTTTTTTATATTCACGAGGAGAGAATGTTCTCGATGCGTTGTAATGTGGTTGAGTTACACAAAAATATATAGATTATCCTCAAATCATTTTAGGTGTTCTCGTTTTAGAAACATTCTCAAGTTTTGTTCTGTTCTCGGTTTTACCGACACTTCGGAGGAGTGTAGATGCCCTATGTACACTCCATAACACTTGAGTGACGAAGAAATACGTAAGAACATGGTATTTGACTACCGAATGAAAACTTAGAACGTGTTTTTTCTTAGTGGTGCCAACGATTTTTTTGACAGCCTTCTTTTGAGCCCTTTTTTATAAATAAATTAAATGTCTTTGTAGTTGGATTTCAGCATCTTCTAGTACCATAAAAACTCTATTTATTGATATATAACGGGTATCGATACGATTTAAAATGAGTGCATGCGAGCATTTTGCCGAAATGATATTTTTGAACCACTTTGAATAAAATAATGTCTTTTAATATAAAAAATTTATTGGATCTAAAACACTTGGGTTAAAAAGTAAATTGAACAAGCTTTCTGAAGGTTCAAATCACGCGAAAATCGGAGTTCGGGAGTGTTCGGGGCAAGTCCGCAAAGTTTGTTCTGTTTTGCAGCTTCAATGCGTCTCAGGCGCATGTTTATGCCCCCAAGGCGCACTTAAATGCGCCCGGGTGCATCCTCGTAGCTGCCCAACAAGTCAAACTTTGCGGTATTGCAACGGACTCTCCTGAACTCCGTTTTGCACGTGGTTCGAACCGTTTGAAAGCTTGTTTAATTCACTTTCCAACCGAAGTAGTTTGGATCAAAAAATATTTAAACATCAAAAGACGTCACCATTTTACTCTCAGTGGCTCACAAAAAACTATTCATTTTGGTAAAAAGCTCGCATCTCTGGCATTTTTAATCGATCACGACCAATTATTCTACGATAAATAAGGTTTTCAAAGTATTAAAAGGTGATGGAAACAAACAATGAAAATGATAAATTTAGTTTATGAAAAGTTGGTCAAAATGTGGACGATTCAAAGATCATCGGAGTCAAAAAGGCCAAAATACGTTTGAGAGCTCATCTGCACATTCGAAGTTCCATTCAACACACACGTCCATAATTACAAGGTATTCCTGAATTCCATTAGAGTTCGACAAAATTCAAAGGGCTTTCCAAACATCATCAAATTGCCAGAAACCGTTTCATCATAAGGATTCGCCAAGGCGAGACTTTTACATTTACGAGGCGAAATTAGATCGTCTACGCCACCAACACTTTCACTTGGCCATTTCGAGTACAATGCTACCACCACTATCGAAATTTGACAACCGCCCTTTCATCCCTTCAGTACAGTCGCAAGCACCACGACCGATATAAGTTCATCAACGTATTTTTACATCGTCTCCACCCAATCAACTGACACACTATCCCCACAACAACCTCTCAAGTACTACACCACTGTACATTCACCACCACTTCCACCCTTATTTCACCACCACCCAGACACACTAAATAAGTTTAAAATGAGTGCAATATTAAAATGTACCGCCTTCACTACGGGGACATACTAACCACTAACAAAGAACACACGAAGACTATTTGACAATTTTAAAATGTTGAAAACTTTTCCTAATTTGTTTGGATTTAGAGTATTTTCAATCTTAAAGCTCATCGTCAACACTTTAAAACTACCACCACCCCAAAACAACATTCCCAATATACTCAATTCAAAAAAACTGAGAGTATTCAATTCAAGTTTATTCGCTTCACCATATCACGATTCGTAGGACCACCATCACCACCCACATAAAAATCATCCAGAAATTCTTACTTTAACTAAGTTATAGAAACCTGAAGTTTTGTATTTTAAAGAATTTTTTTAAATCACCTCACAACAACATTAACCATGATGGCCACCAACGAAGCTCAAAAAAAAATGAACGAGAATTTTCTCCATCTAAAAAAGAGAGCCAAGCCCGAAAGTTACTGAGAATTTTCTCAATTCTAAATTTTTCGCACCACAATCTCAAAATGATTGGTGATTCTTTTTGATAGATGTGGTTGTTTCGATGTAGTGATGAATCTTAACCTTGTGAATATAATTTTTTTTATATTCACGAGGAGAGAATGTTCTCGATGCGTTGTAATGTGGTTGAGTTAGACTAAAATATATAGATTATCCTCAAATCATTTTAGGTGTTCTCGTTTTAGAAACATTCTCAAGTTTTGTTCTGTTCTCGGTTTTACCGACATTTCGGAGGAGTGTACATGTTCTATGTACTCTCCATAACACTTGAGTGACAAAGAAATAAATAAGAACTAGGTATTTGACTACCGAATTAAAACATAGAACGTGTTTTTTCCTAGTGGGGCCAACAATTTTTTTGCCATCCTTCTTTCGAGCCCTTTTTTATAAATAAAACTTAAATGTCTTTGTAGTTGGATTTCAGATTCTTCTAGTAACATAAAAACTCTATTTATTGATATGTAATGGGTCTCGATACGATTTAAAATGAGTTACATGCGAGCATTTTGCCGAAATGATATTTTTTGAACCACTTTAAATAAAAAAATCACGTCTTTTAATATACAAAATTTATTGGATCAAAAATACTTGGGTTAAAAATTAAATTGAACAAGCTTTCTAACGGTTCAAATCACGCCGAAATCAGAGTTCGGGAGTGTTCGGGGCAAGTCCGGAAAATTTGACCTGTTTTGCAGCTTCAATGCGCATCAGGCGCATGTTTATGCGCCCCAGGCGCATTGCAATGCGCCCGGGCGCATCCTCGTAGCTGCCCTACAAGTCAAACTTTGCGGGCTTGCATCGGACACTCCCGAACTCCGTTTTGCACGTGGTTTGAACCGTTAGAAAGCTAGTTTAAATCAATTTCCAACCCAAGTATTTTTGATAAAATATATGTAAACATCAAAAGACGTCACCATTTTACTCTCAGTGGCTCACAAAAAACTATTCATTTTGGTAAAACGCTCGCATCTATAGCATTTTTAATCGATCACGACCATTTATTCAACGATAAATAAGGTTTTCAAAGTATTAAAAGGTGATGGAAACAAACAATGAAAATGATAAATTTAGTTTCTGAAAAGTTGGTCAAAATGTGGACGATTCAAAGATCATCGGAGTCAAAAATGCTAAAATACGTTTTAGTGCTCATCTACACATTCTAAGTTGCATTCAACACAAACGTCCCTAATTATAAGGTATTCGTGAATTCCATAAGAGTTCCACAAAATTCATAGGCTTTCCGCACGTCATCAAATTGCCATAAACCGTTTCATCATAATGATTCGCCCAAGGCGAGACTTGTACATTTACGATGCGAAATTAGATCGTCTACGCCACCAACACTTTCACTTGGCCATTTCGAGTACAATGCTACCACCACTATCGGAATTTGACAACCGCCCTTTCATCCCTTCAGTACAGTCGCAAGCACCGCGACCGATATAAGTTCGTCACCATATTTTGACTTCATCTCCACCCAATAAACTGACACACTATCACCCCAACAACCTCTCAAGTACTACACCACCGAACATTCACCACCACTTCAACCCTTATTTCACCACCACCCAGACACACTAAATAAGTTTAAAATGATTGCAATATTAAAATGTACCGCTTTCACTATGGGGACATGATAACCACTAACAAACAACACACGTCGACTATTTGACAATTTTAAAAAGTTGAAACATTTTCCTAATTTGTTTTGATTTAGAGTATTTTCAGTCTTAAAGCTCATCGTCTACACTTCGAAATTTCCATCACCCCGAAACGACATTCACAATATACTCAATTCAAAAAGACTGAGAGTTTGCAATTCCAGTTTCTTCGCTTCACCATATCACGATTCGTACGGCCACCACCACCCACATAAAAATCATCGAGAAATTCTTACTTTAACTAAGTTCAAGAAACATGAAGTTTTGTATTTTTAAGAATTTTTCAAATCACCTCACTACCACCTTAACCATGATGGCCACCACCGAAGCTTCAAAAAAAATGAACGAGAATTTTCTCCATCTAAAAAAGAAAGCCAAGCCTGAAAGTTACTGAGAATTTTCTCAATTCTAAAATTTTTCGCACCACAATCTCAAAATGAAGGGTGATTCTTTTTGATAGATGTGGTTGTTTCGATGTAGTGACGAATCTTAACCTTGTGAATATAATTTTTTTTATATTCACGAGGAGAGAATGTTGTCAATGCGTTGTAATGTGGTTGAGTTAGACTAAAATATATAGATTATCCTCAAATCATTTTAGGTGTTCTCGTTTTAGAAACATTCTCAAGTTTTGTTCTGTTCTTTGTTTTACCTACATTTCGAAGGAGTGTAGATGCCCTATGTACTCTCCATAACACCTGAGTGACGAAGAAATAAATAAGAACTAGGTATTTGACTACCGAATGAAAACTTAGAACGTGTTTTTTCCTAGTGGTGCCAACGATTTTTTTGCAATCCTTCTTTCGAGCCCTTTTTAATAAATAAAACTTAAATGTCTTTGTAGTTGGATTTCAGCATCTTCTAGTAACATAAAAACTCTATTTATTGATATATAATGGGTCTCAATACTATTTAAAATGAGTGACATGCGAGCATTTTGCCGAAATGATATTTTTTGAACCACATTAAATAAAAAAATCACGTCTTTTAATATAAAAAATTTATTGGATAAAAAATACTTGGGTCAAAAAGTAAATTGAACGAGCTTTCTAACGGTTCAAATCACGCGGAAATCAGAGTTCGGGAGTGTTCGGGGCAAGTCTGCAAAGTTTGACATGTTTTGCAGCTTCAATGCGCCCTGGCGCATCCTCGTAGCTGCCCAACAAGTCAAACTTTGCGGGCTTGCACCGGACACTCCCGAACTCCGTTTTGCACGTGGTGTGAACCGTTAGAAAGCTTGTTTAATTCAATTTCCAACCCAAGTATTTTGGATCAAAAAATATTTAAACATCAAAAGACGTCACCATTTTACTCTTAGTGGTTCAAAAAAAATTATTCATTTTGGTTAAACGCTCGCATCTATAGCATTTTTAATCGATCACGACCATTTATTCAACGATAATTAAGGTTTTCAGAGTATTAAAAGGTGATGGAAACAAACAATGAAAATGATAAATTTAGTTTCTGAAAAGTTGGTCAAAATGTGGACGATTCAATGATCATCGGAGTCAAAAATGCTAAAATACGTTTTAGCGCTCATCTACACATTCTAAGTTGCATTCAACACACACGTCCCTAATTATAAGGCATTCGTGAATTCCATAAGAGTTCCACAAAATTCATTGGGCTTTCTGCATGTCATCAAATTGCCAGAAACCGTTTTATCATAATGATTCGCCCAAGGCAAGACTTGTACATTTACGATGCGAAATTAGACCGTCTACGCCACCAACACTTTCACTTGGCCATTTCGAGTACAATGCTATCACCACTATCGGAATTTGACAACCGCCCTTTCATCCCTTCAGTACAGTCGCAAGCACCGCGACCGATATAAGTTCGTCACCGTATTTTGACTTCATCTCCACCCAATCAACTGACACACTATCACCCCAACAACCTCTCAATTACTACACCACCGTACATTCACCACCACTTCCACCCTTATTTCACCACCACCCAGTTAAACTAAATAAGTTTAAAATGATTGCAATATTAAATTGTACAGCCTTCACTATGGGGACATAATAATCACTAACAAAGAACACACGTAGACTATTTGACAGTTTTAAAAAGTTGAAAACTTTTCCTAATTTGTTTGGATTTAGAGTATTTGCAGTCTTAAAGCTCATCGTCTACCCTTCTAAACAACCACCACCCCAAAACAATATTCACAATATACTCAATTTAAAAAGACTGAGAGTTCTCAATTCCAGTTTCTTCGCTTCACCATATCACGATTCGTACGACCACCACCCCAAAATAACATTCCCAATATACTCAATTCAAAAAAACTGAGAGTATTCAATTCAAGTTTCTTCGCTTCACCATATCACGATTCGTACGACCACCACCACCACCACATAAAAATCATCGAGAAATTCTTATTTTAACTAAGTTAAAGAAACATGAAGTTTTGAATTTTTGTGAATTTTTCAAATCACCTCACAACCACCTTAATCATGATGGCCACCACCGATGCTCCAAAAAAAATGAACGAGAATTTTCACCATCTAAAAAAGAAAGCCAAGCCCGAAAGTTACTGATAATTTTCTCAATTCTAAATTTTTTCACACCACAATATCAAAATGATTGGTGAATCTTTTTGATAGATGTGGTTGTTTCGATGTAGTGATGAATTTTAACCTTGTGAATATATATTTTTTATATTCACGAGGATAGAATGTTCTCGATGCGTTATAATGAGGTTGAGTTAGACTAAAATATATAGAATATCTTCAAATCATTTTAGGCGTTCTCCTTTTAGAAACATTTTGAAGTTTTGTTCTGTTCTTGATTTTATCTAAACTTCGGAGGAGTGTAGATGCCCTATGTACTCTCCATAACACTTGAGTGATGAAACAATACATAAGAACTAGTTATTTGACTGCCGAATGAAAACATAGAACGTGTTTTTTCCTAGTGGCGCCAACGATTTTTTTGCAAGCCTTCTTTCGAGCCCTTTTTTATAAACAAAACTTAAATGTCTTTGTAGTTGGATTTCCGCATCTTCAGGTACCATAAAAAATCTATTTATTAATATATAATGGGTCTCGATACGATTTAAAATGAGTGACAAGCGAACATTTTGCCGATATGATATTTTTTGAATCATTTTGAATAAAATAATCACGTCTTTTAATATACAAAATTTATTGGATAAAAAATACTTGGGTTAAAAAGTAAATTGAACAAGCTTTCTAACGGTTCAAATCACGTGGAAATCGGAGTTCGGGAGTGTTCGGGGCAAGTCCGCAAAGTTTGACCAGTTTTGCAGCTTCAATGCGCCTCAGGCGCATGTTTATGTGCCCCAGGCGCACTTCAATGCGTCCGGCCGCATCATCGTAGCAGCCCAACAAGTCAAACTTTGCGAGCTTGCACCGAACTCTACCGAACTCCGTTTTGCACGTGGTTCAAACCATTAGAAAGCTTGTTTAATTCCCTTTCCAACCCAAGTAGTTTGGATCAAAAAATATTTAAACATCAAAATACGTCACCATTTTACTCTAAGTGGCTCAATAAAACTATTCATTTTGGTAAAACGCTCGCATCTCTAGCATTTTTAATCGATCACGACCAATTATTCAACCATAAATAAGGTTTTCAAAGTATTAAAAGGTGATGGAAACAAACAATGAAAATGATAAATTTTGTTTATGAAAAGTTGGTCAAAATGTGGACGATCCAAAGATCAACGGAGTCAAAGAGGCTACAATACGTTTGAGAGCCTTCTACACATTCTAAGTTCCATTCAACACACACGTCCCTAATTATAAGGTATTCGTGAATTCCATAAGAGTTCCACAAAATTCGCAGGGCTTTCCGCATGTCATCAAATTTCCAGAAACCGTTTCATCATACTGATTCGCCAAAGGCGAGACATGTACATTTACGATGCGAAATTAGATCGTCTACGCCACCAACACTATCACTTGGCCATTTCGAGTACAATGCTACCACCACAATCGAAATTTGACAACTGCCCTTTCATCCCTTCAGTACAGTCGCAAGCACTGCGACCAATATAAGTTCGTCACCGTATTTTGACTTCATCTCCACCCAATCAACTGACACACTATCACCACAACAACCTCTCAAGTACTACACCACCGTACATTCACCACCACTTCCACCCTTATTTCACCACCACCCAGAAAACTAAATAAGTTTAAAATGATTGCAATATTAAAATGTACCACCTTCACTACGGGGACATAATAACCACTAGCAAAGAACACACGTAGACTATTTGACGATTTTAAAAAGTTGAAAACTTTTCCTAATTTGTTTGGATTTGGAGTATTTTCAGTCTTAAAGCTCATCGTCAACACTTCAAAACTACCACCACCCCAAAACAACATTCACAATATACTCAATTCAAAAAGACTGAGAGTATTCAATTCCAGTTTATTCGCTTCACCATATCACTATTCGTATGACCACCACCACCACCACCACCACTGCCACCACCCACATAAAAATCATTGAGAAATTCTTACTTTAAAAAAGTTCAAGAAACATGAAGTTTTGTATTTTTAAAAATTTTTCAAATCACCTCACAACCACCTTAACCATGATGGCCACCACCGAAGCTCCAAAAAAAATGAACGAGAATTTTCTCCATCTAAAAAAGAAAGCCAAGCCCGACGTTACTGAGAATTTTCTAAATTCTAAATTTTTTCGCACCACAATCTCAAAATGATTGGTGATTCTTTTTGATAGATGTGGTTGTTTTGATGTAGTGATGAATCTTAATCTTGTGAATATAAATTTTTTTATATACACGAGGAGAGAATGTTCTCGATGCGTTGTAATGTGGTTGAGTTAGACTAAAATATATAGAATATCCTCAAATCATTTTAGGTATTCTCGTTTTAGAAACATTCTCATGTTTTGTTCCGTTCTCAGTTTTACCTACACTTCGAAAGAGTGTAGATGCCCTATGTACTCTCCATAACACATAAGTGACGAATAAATAAATAAGAACTAGGTATTTGACTACCGAATGAAAACATAGAACATGTTTTTTCCTAATGGTGCCAATGATTTTTCTGCCATCCTTCTTTCGAGCCCTTTTTTATAAATAAAACTTAAATGTTTTTGTAGTTGGATTTCAGCATCTTCTAGTAACATAAAAACTCTATTTATTGATATGTAATGGGTCTCGATACGATTTAAAATGAGTGACATGCGAGCATTTTGCCGAAATGATATTTTTTGAACCACTTTAAATAAAAAAATCACGTCTTTTAATATACAAAATATATTGGATCAAAAATACTTGGGTTAAAAAGTAAATTGAACAAGCTTTCTAACGGTTCAAATCACGCCGAAATCGGAGTTCGGGATTGTTCGGGGCAAGTCCGCAAAGGTTTACCTATTTTGCAGCTTCAATGTGCCTCAGGCGCATCCTCGTAGTTGCCCAACAAGTCAAACTTTGCGGGCTTGCACCGGACACTCCCGAACTCCGTTTTGCACGTTGGTTGAACCGTTAGAAAGCTTGTTTAATTCACTTTTCAACCCAAGTATTTTGGATCAAAAAATATTTAAACATCAAAAGACGTCCCCATTTTACTCTTAGTAGCTCAAAAAAGACAATTCATTTTGGTAAAACGCTCGCATCTATAGCATTTTTAATCGATCACGACCATTTATTCAACGATAAATAAGGTTTTCAAAGTATTAAAAGGTGATGGAAACAAACAATGAAAATGATAAATTTAGTTTATGAAAAGTTGGTCAAAATGTGGACGATTCAATGATCATCGGAGTCAAAAATGCTAAAATACGTTTGAGCGCTCATCTACACATTCTAAGTTCCATTCAACACACACGTCCCTAATTATAAGGTATTCGTGAATTCCATAAGAGTTCCACAAATAACATAGGGCTTTCCGCACGTCATCAAATTGCCAGAAACCGTTTCATCATAAGGATTCGCCCAAGGCGAGACTTGTACATATACGAGGCGAAATTAGATCGTCTACGCCACCAACACTTTCACTTGGCCATTTCGAGTACAATGCTACCACCACTATCGGAATTTGACAACCGCCCTTTCATCCCTTAAGTACAGTCGCTTGCACCGCGACCGATATAAGTTCGTCACCGTATTTGACTTCATCTCCACCCAATAAACTGACACACTATCACCACAACAACCTCTCAAGTACTACACCACCGTACATTCACCACCACTTCCACCCTTATTTCACCACCCCCCAGACACTCTAAATAAGTTTAACATGATTGCAATATTAAAATGTACCGCCTACACTATGGGGACATAATAACCACTAACAAAGAACACACGTAGATTATTTGACAATTTTAAAAAGTCGAAAACTTTTCCTAATTTGTTTGGATTTAGAGTATTTTCAGTCTTAAAGCTCATCGTATACACTTCTAAACTACCACAACCCCAAAATGACATTCACAATATACTCAATTCAAAAAGACTGAGAGTTCTCAATTCCAGTTTCTTCGCTTCACCATATCACGATTCGTACGACCACCACCACCACCATTGCCACCACCATAAAAAAATCATCAAGAAATTCTTACTTTAACTGAGTTCAAGAAACATGAAGTTTTGTATTTTTAAGAATTTTTCAAATCACCTCACTACCACCTTAACCATGATGGTCACCACCGAAGCTCCAAAAAAAATGAACTAGAATTTTCTCCATCCAAACAAAAAAACCAAGCCCGAAAGTAACTGGGAATTTTCTCAATTCTAAAATTTTTCACACCACAATCTCAAAATAATTGGTGATTCTTTTTGATAGATGTGGTTGTTTTGATGTAGTGATGAATCTTAACCTTGTGAATATAATTTTATTTATATTTATGAGGAGAATGTTCTCGATGCGTTGTAATGTGGTTGAGTTAGACTAAAATATATAGAATATCATCAAATCATTTTAGGTGTTCTCGTTTTAGAAACATTCTCAAGTTTTGTTCTGTTCTCGGTTTTACCTACACTTCGAAGGAGTGTAGATGCCCGATATACTCTCCATAACTCTTGAGTGACAAAGAAATAAATAAGAACTAGGTATTTGACTACCGAATGAAAACTTAGAACGTGTTTTTTCCTAGTGGTGCCAACGATTTTCTTGCCATCCTTCTTTCGAGCCCTTTTTTTAAGATAAAACTTAAATGTCTTTGTAGTTGGATTTCAGCATCTTCTAGTAACATTAAAACTCTATTTATTGATATATAATGGGTCAAGATACGATTTAAAATGAGTGACATGCGAGCATTTTGCAAAAATGATATTTTTTGAACCACTTTGAATAAAATAATCACATCTTTTAATATACAAAACTTATTGGATAAAAAATACTTGGGTTAAAAATTAAATTGAACAAGCTTCCTAACGGTTCAAATCACGCGAAAATCGGATTTCGGGAGTGTTTGGGGCAAGTCCGCAAAGTTTGATCTGTTTTGCAGCTTCATTGCGCCTCTGGCGCACTTCAATGCACCCGGGCGCATCCCCGTAGCTGCCCAACATGTCATTCTTGCGGGCTTGCACCGGACACACTAAATAAGTTTAAAATGAACCGCCTTCACTACGGGGACATAATAACCACTAACATAGAAAACACGTAGACTATTTGACAATTATAAAAATTGAAAACTTTTCTTAATTTGTTTGGATTTAGAGTATTTTTAGTCTTAAAGCTCATCGTCAACACTTCAAAACTACGTACCACCACCCCAAAACAACATTCACAATATACTCAATTCAAAAAGACTGAGAGTATTCAATTCCAGTTTCTTCGCTTCAACATATCACGATTCGTACGACCACCACCACCCACATAAAAATCATCGAGAAATTCTTACTTTAACTAAGTTCAAGAAACTTGAAGTTTTGTATTTTTAAGAATTTTTCAAATCACCTCACAACCAGTACCTTAACCATGATGGCAACCACCGAAGCTCCAAAAAAAATTAACGAGAATTTTCTCCATCTAAAAAAGAAATCCAAGCCTGAAAGTAACTGAGAATTTTCGCACCACAATCTCAAAATGATTGGTGATTCTTTTTAATAGATGTGGTTGTTTCGATGTAGTGATGAATCTTAACCTCGTGAATATAATTTTTTTTATATTCACGGGGAGAGAATGTTCTCGATGCATTGTAATGTGGTTGAGTTAAACTAAAATATATAGAATATTCTCTAACCATTTTAGGTGTTCTCGTTTTAGAAACATTCTCAAGTTTTGTTCTGTTCTCGGTTTTACCTACACTTCGGAGGAGTGTAGATGCCCTATGTACTCTCCATCACACTTGAGTGACGAAGAAATACATAAGAACTAGGTATTTAACTACCGAATGAAAACTTAGAACGTGTTTTTTCCTTGTGGCTCCAACGATTTTTTTGCCAACCTTCTTTCGAGCCCTTTTATGAAACAAATCTTAAATGTCTTTGTAGTTGGATTTCAGCATCATTTAGTACCATAAAAACTCTATTTATTGATATATAATGGGTCTCGATACGATTTAAAATGAGTGAAATGCGAGCATTTTGCCGAAATGATATTTTTTGAACCACTTTGAATAAAATAATCACGTCTTTTAATATACAAAACTTATTGGATAAAAAATACTTGGGTTAAAATTAAATTGAACAAGCTTCCTAACGGTTCAAATCACGCGAAAATCGGAGTTCGGGAGTGTTCGGGGCAAGTCCGCAAAGTTTGATCTGTTTTGTAGCTTCATTGCGCCTCAGGCGCATCCTCGTAACTGCCCAACATGTCAAACTTTCCGGGCTTGCACCGGATACTCCCGAACTCTGTTTTGCACGTGGTTTGAACCGTTAGAAAGCTTGTTTAATTCACTTTCCAACCCAAATAGTTTGGATCAAAAAATATTTAAACATCAAAAGATGTCCCCATTTTACCTTCATTGGCTCAAAAAAACTATTCATTTTGGTAAAACTCTCGCATCTCTAGCATTTTTAATCGATCATGACCAATTATTCAACGTTAAATAAGGTTTTCACAGTATTAAAAGGTGATGGAAAAAAACAATGAAAATGATAAATTTAGTTTATGAAAAGTTGGTCAAAATGTGGACGATTCGAAGATCATCGGAGTCAAAAATGCTAAAATACGTTTGAGAGCCCATCTACACATTCTAAGTTCCATTCAACACACACGTCCCTAATTATAAGGTATTCGTGAATTCCATTAGAGTTCCAAAAAATTCATAGGGCTTTCCACACATCATCTAATTGCCAGAAACCGTTTCATCATAAGGATTCGGCCAAGGCGAGACTTTTACACTTAGGAGGCGAAATTAGATCGTCTACACCACCAACACTTTCACTTGGCCATTTCGAGTACAATGGTACCACCACCATCGGAATTTGACAACCGCCCCCTCATCCCTTCAATACAGTCATAATCACCGCGACCGATATAAGTTCCTCGCCGTATTTTTACTTCATCTCCACCCAATCAACTGACAAACTATCACCACAACAACCTCTCAAGTACTACACCACCTTACATTCACCACCACTTCCACCCTTATTTCACCGCCACCCAGACACACTAAATAAGTTTAAAATGAACCGCATTCACTACGGGGACATAATAACCACTAACATAGAACACACGTAAACTATTTGACAATTATAAAAATTGAAAACTTTTCTTAATTTGTTTGGATTTAGAGTATTTTTAGTCTTAAAGCTCATCGTCAACACTTCAAAACTACGTACCACCACCCAAAAACAACATTCACAATATACTCAATTCAAAAAGACTGAGAGTATTCAATTCCAGTTTCTTCGCTTCACCATATCACGATTCGTACGACCACCACCACTGCCACCACCCACATAAAAATCATCGAGAAATTCTTACTTTAACTAAGTTCAAGAAACATGAAGTTTTGTATTTTTAAGAATTTTTCAAATCACCTCACAACCACCTTAACCATGATGGCAACCACCGAAGCTCCAAAAAAAATGAACGAGAATTTTCTTCATCTAAAAATGAAATCCAAGCCCGAAAGTTACTGAGAATTTTCGCACCACAATCACAAAAAGATTGGTGATTCTTTTTGATAGATGTGGTTGTTTCGATGTAGTGATGAATCTTAACCTCGTGAATATAATTTTTTTTATATTCACGAGGAGAGAATGTTCTCGATGCATTGTATTGTGGTTGAGTTAAAATAAAATATATAGAATATTCTCTAATCATTTTAGGTGTTCTCGTTTTAGAAACATTCTCAAGTTTTGTTCTGCTCTCGGTTTTACCTACACTTTAGAGGAGTGTAGATGCCCTATGTACTCTCCATCACACTTGAGTTACGAAGAAATACATAAGAACTAGGTATTTAATTACTGAATGAAAACGTAGAACGTGTTTTTTCATTATGGCTCCAACGATTTTTTTGCCAGCCTTCTTTCGAGGCCTTTTATGTAAACAAAACTTAAATGTCATTGTAGTTGGATTTCAGCATCATTTAGTACCATAAAAACTCCATTTATTGATATATAATGGGTCTCGGTACGATTTAAAATGAGTGAAATGCGAGCATTTTGCCGAAATGATATTTTTGAACCACTTTGAATAAAATAATCATGTCTTTTAATATACAAAACTTATTGGATAAAAAATACTTGGGTTAAAAATTAAATTGAACAAGCTTTCTAACGGTTCAAATCACGCGAAAATCGAAGTTCGGGAGTGTTCGGGGCAAGTCCGCAAAGTTTGATCTTTTTTGCCGTTTCATTGCGCCTCAGGCGCATGTTTATGCGCCGCAGGCGCACTTCAATGCGCCCGGGCGCATCCTTGTAGATGCCCAACATGTCAAACTTTTCGGGCTTGCACCGGACACTCCCGAACTCCGTTTTGCACGTGATTTGAACCGTTAGAAAGCTTGTTTAATTCACTTTCCAACCCAAGTAGTTTGGATCGAAAATTATTTGTACATCAAAAGATGTCCCATTTTACCTTCATTGGCTCAAAAAAACTATTCATTTTGGTAAAACGCTCGCATCTGTAGCAATTTTAATCGATCATGACCAATTATTCAACGTTAAATAAGGTTTTCAAAGTATTAAAATGTGATGGAAACAAACAATGAAAATGATAAATTTAGTTTATGAAAAGTTGGTGAAAATGTGGACGATTCAAAGATCATCGGAGTCAAAAATACTAAAATACATTTGAGAGCCTATCTACACATTATAAGCTCCATTCAACACACACGTCCCTAATTATAAGGTATTCGTGAATTCCATCAGAGTTCCAAAAAATTCATAGGGCTTTCCACACATCATCTAATTGCCAGAAACCGTTTCATCATAAGGATTCGGCCAAGGCGAGACTTGTACATTTAGGAGGCGAAATTAGATCGTCTACACCACCAACACTTTCACTTGGCCATTTCGAGTACAATGCTACCACCACTAACGGAATTTGACAACCGCCCTCTCATCCCTTCAGTACAGTCGCAAGCACCGCGACCGATATAAGTTCCTCACCGTATTTTTACTTCATCTCCACCCAATCAACTGACAAACTATCACCACAACAACCTCTCAAGTAATACACCACCGTACATTCACCACCACTTCCACCTTTATTTCACCACCACCCAGACACACTAAATAAGTTTAAAATGAACCGCCTTCACTACGGGGACATAATAACCACTAACATAGAACACACGTAGACTATTTGACATTTATAAAAATTGAAAACTTTTCTAAATTTGTTTGGATTTATAGTATTTTTAGTCTTAAAGCTCATCGTCAACACTTCAAAACTACGTACCACCACCCCAAAACAACATTCACAATATACTCAATTCAAAAAGACTAAGAGTATTCAATTCCTGTTTCTTCGCTTCACCATATCACGATTCGTACGACCACCACCACCCACATAAAAATCATCGAGAAATTCTTACTTTAACTAAGTTGAAGAAACATGAAGTTTTGTATTTTTAAGAATTTTTCAAATCACCTCACAACCACCTTAACCATGATGGCAACCACCGAAGCTCCAAAAAAAATGAACGAGAATTTCTCCATCTAAAAAATAAATCCAAGCCCGAAAGTTACTGAGAATTTTTGGACCACAATCTCAAAATGATTGGTGATTCTTTTTGATAGATGTGGTTGTTTCGATGTAGTGATGAATCTTAACCTCGTGAATATAATTTTTTTTATATTCACAAGGAGAGAATGTTCTCGATGCATTGTATTGTGGTTGAGTTAAACTAAAATATATAGAATATTCTCTAATCATTTTAGGTGTTCTCGTTTTAGAAACATTCTCAAGTTTTGTTTTGTCCTCGGTTTTACCTACACTTCGGAGGAGTGTAGATGCCCTATGTACTCTCCATCACACTTGAGTGACGAAGAAATACGTAAGAACTAGGTATTAAACTACCGAATGAAAACTTAGAACGTGTTTTTTCCATGTTGCTCCAACGATTTTTTTGCCAACCTTCTTTCGAGCCCTTTTATGTAAACAAAAATTAAATGTCTTTGTAGTTGGATTTCAGCATCATTTAGTACCATAAAAACTCTATGTATTGAGATATAATGGGTCTCGATACGATTTAAAATGAGTGAAATGCGAGCATTTTATCGAAATGATATTTTTTGAACCACTTTGAATAAAATAATCACGTCTTTTAATATACAAAACTTATTGGATAAAAAATACTTGGGTTAAAAATTAAATTGAACAAGCTTCCTAACGGTTTAAATCACGCGAAAATCGGAGTTCGGGAGAGTTCGGGGCAAGTCCTCCAAGTTTGATCTGTTTTGCAGCTTCATTGCGCCTCAGGCGCATGTTTATTCGCCCCAGGCGCACTTCAATGCGCCCGGGCGCATCCTCATAGCTGCCCAACATGTCAAACTTTGTGGGCTTGCACCGGACACTCCCAAACTCCATTTTGCACGTGGTTTGAACCGTTAGAAAACTTGTTTAATTCACTTTCCAACCCGAGTAGTTTGGATCAAAAAATATTTAAACATCAAAAGACGTCCCCATTTTACCCTCATTGGCTAAAAAAAAAAACGATTCATTTTGGTAAAACGCTCGCATCTCTAGCATTTTTAATCGATCATGACCAATTATTCAACGTTAAATAAGGTTTTCAAAGTATTAAAAGGTGATGGAAAAAACAATGAAAATGATAAATTTAGTTTATGAAAAGTTGGTCAAAATGTGGACGATTCAAAGATCATCGGAGTAAAAAATGCTAAAATACGTTTGAGAGCCCATCTACACATTCTAAGTTCAATTCAACACACACGTCCCTAATTATAAGGTATTCGTGAATTCCATTAGAGTTCCAAAAAATTCATAGGGCTTTCCACACATCATCTAATTGCCAGAAACCGTTTCATCATAAGGATTCGGCCAAGGCGAGACTTGTACATTTACGAGGCGAAATTAGTTCGTCTACACCACCTACACTTTCACTTGGCCATTTCGAGTACAATGCTACCACCACTATCGGAATTTGACAACCGCCCTTTCATCCCTTCAGTACAGTCGCAAGCATCGCGACCGATATAAGTTCCTCACCGTATTTTTACTTCATCTCCACCCAATCAACTGACAAACTATCACCACAACAACCTCTCAAGTACTACACCGCCTTACATTCACCAACACTTTCACCCTTATTTCACCACCACCCAGGCACACTAAATACGTTTAAAATGAACCGCCTTCACTACGGGGACATAATAACCACTAACATAGAACACACGTAGACTATTTGACAATTATAAAAATTGAAAACTTTTCTTAATTTGTTTGGATTTAGAGTATTTTTAGTCTTAAAGCTCATCGTCAACACTTCAAAACTATGTACCACCACCCCAAAACAACATTCACAATATACTCAATTCAAAAAGACTGAGAGTATTCAATTCCAGTTTCTTCGCTTCACCATATCACGATTCGTACGACCACCACCACTGCCACCACCAACATAAAAATCAACGAGAAATTCTTACTTTTACTAAGTTCAAGAAACATGAAGTTTTGTATTTTTAAGAATTTTTTAAATCACCTCACAACCACCTTAACCATGATGGCAACCTTCGAAGCTCCAAAAAAAATGAACGAGAATTTTCTCCATCTAAAAAAGAAATCCAAGCCCGAAAGTTACTGAGAATTTTCGCACCACAATCTCAAAATGATTGGTGATTCTTTTTGCCAGATGTGGTTATTTCGATGTAGTGATGAATTTTAATCTCGTGAATATAATTTTTTTTATATTCACGAGGAGAGAATGTTCTCGATGCATTGTAATGTGGTTGAGTTAAACTAAAATATATAGAATATTCTCTAATCATTTTAGGTGTTCTCGTTTTAGAAACATTCTCAAGTTTTGTTCTGTTCTCGGTTTTACCTACATTTCGGAGGAGTGTAGATGCCCTATGTACTCTCCATCACACTTGAGTGACGAAGAAATACATAAGAACTAGGTATTTAACTACCGAATGAAAACTTAGAACGAGTTTTTTCCTTGTGGCTCCAACGATTTTTTTGCCAGCCTTCTTTCGAGCTTTTTTATGTAAACAAAAATTAAATGTCTTTGTAGTTGGATTTCAGCATCATTTAGTACCATAGAAACTTTATTTATTGATATATAATGGGTCTCGATACGATTTAAAATGAGTGAAATGCGAACATTTTGCCGAAATGATATTTTTTGAACCACTTTGAATAAAATAATCACGTCTTTTAATATCCAAAACTTATTGGATAAAAAATACTTGGGTTAAAAATTAAATTGAACAAACTTTCTAACGGTTCAAATCACGCGAAAATCGGAGTTCGGGAGTGTTCGGGGCAAGTCTGCAAAGTTTGATCTGTTTTGCAGCTTCATTGCGCCTCAGGCGCATGTTTATGCGCCCCAGACGCACTTCAATGCGCTCGGGCGCATCCTCGTAGCTGCCCAACATGTCAAACTTTGCGGGCATGCAACGGACACTCCCGAACTCCGTTTTGCACGTGGTTTGAACCGTTAGAAAGCATGTTTAATTCACTTTCCAACCCAAGTAGTTTGGATCAAAAAATATTTAAACATCAAAAGACGTCCCCATTTTACCCTCATTGGCTAAAAAAAAACGATTCATTTTTGTAAAACGCTCGCATCTCTAGCATTTTTAATCGATCATGACCAATTATTCAACGTTAAATAAGGTTTTCACAGTATTAAAAGGTGATGGAAACAAACAATGAAAATGATAAATTTAGTTTATGAAAAGTTGGTCAAAATGTGGACGATTCAAAGATCATCGGAGTCAAAAATGCTAAAATACGTTTGAGAGCCCATCTACACATTCTAAGTTCCATTAATCACACACGTCCCTAATTATAAGGTATTCGTGAATTCCATTAGAGTTCCAAAAAATTCATAGGGCTTTCCACACATCATCTAATTACCAAAAAATTCATGGGATGTCTGTTTTTTTTGCAATACTATGGTCCATTTGGCTAACGAGGAATGACTACATCTTCAACGGCGCAACAACCCAGGCATCGGAAGTGGTAGATTTAGTCAAGACTAGAGTAGCCATGTGGATGAAGGCTAAGTTTGACATCAAAGTTTATACGGTGGAGGATTTCAAAGGTTATTTGGATGGGATTCGAAAAGTGAAGGTGTAGAGTGAGTATGTGAGGTGTTTTATCCAACTTAGGTTGGATAGATCTTTTGTACTTTTGGTTTCCTCATCGATGTACCCCTTCGAACTTTAATAAATAGTTTCGTTTGACGAGCAAAAAAAAAAGAAACCGTTTCATCATAAAGATTCGCCCAAGGCGAGACTTGTACATTTACGAGGCGAAATTAGATCGTCTACACCACCAACACTTTCACTTGGCCATTACGAGTACAATGCTACCACCACTATCGGAATTTGACAGCCGCCCTTTCATCCCTTCAGTACAGTCGCAAGCACCGCGACCGATATAAGTTCCTCACCGTATTTTTACTTCATCTCCACCCAATCAACTGACAAACTATCACCACAACAACCTCTCAAGTACTACACCACCGTACATTCACCACCACTTCCACCCTTATTTCACCACCACCAGGACACACTAAATAAGTTAAAAATGAACCGCCTTCACTATGGGGACATAATAACCACTAACATAGAACACACGTAGACTATTTGACAATTTTAAAAATTGAAAACTTTTCTTAATTTGTTTGGATTTAGATTATTTTTAGTCTTAAAGCTCATCATCAACACTTCAAAACTACCACCACCCCAAAACAACATTCACAATATACTCAATTCAAAAAGACTGAGAGTATTCAATTCCAGTTTCTTCGCTTCACCATATCACGATTCGTACGACCACCACCCACATAAAAATCAACGAGAAATTCTTACTTTAACTAAGTTCAAGAAACATGAAGTTTTGTATTTTTAAGAATTTTTCAAATCCCCTGACAACCACCTTAACCATGATGGCAACCACCGAAGCTCCAAAAAAAATGAACGAGAATTTTCTCCATCTAAAAAAGAAATCCAAGCCCGAAAGTTACTGAGAATTTTCGCACCACAATCTCAAAATGATTGGTGATTCTTTTTGATAGAGGTGGTTGTTTCGATGTAGTGATGAATCTTAACCTCGTGAATATAATTTTTTTTATATTCACGAGGAGAGAATGTTCTCGATGCATTGTAATGTGGTTGAGTTAAACTAAAATATATAGAATATTCTCTAATCATTTTAGGTGTTCTCGTTTTAGAAACATTCTCAAGTTTTGTTCTGTTCTTGATTTTACCTACACTTCGGAGGAGTGTAGATGCCCTATGTACTCTCCATCACACTTGAGTGACGAAGAAATACATAAGAACTAGGTATTTAACTACCGAATGAAAACATAGAACGTGTTTTTTCCTTGTGGCTCCAACGATTTTTTTGCCAGCCTTCTTTTGAGCCCTTTTATGTAAACAAAACTTAAATGTCTTTGTAGTTGGATTTCAGCATCATTTAGTACCATAGAAACTCTATTTATTGATATATAATGGGTCTCGATACGATTTAAAATGAGTGAAATGCGAGCATTTTGCCAAAATGATATTTTTGAACCACTTTGAATAAAATAATCACGTCTTTTAATATACAAAATTTATTGGATAAAAAATACTTGGGTTAAAAATTAAATTGACCAAGCTTTCTAGAGGTTCAAATCACGCGAAAATCGGAGTTCGGGAGTGTTCGGGGCAAGTTCGCAAAGTTTGATCATTTTTGTAGCTTCATTGCGCCTCAGGCGCATGTTTATGCGCCCCAGGCGCACTTCAATGCGCCCGGGCGCATCCTTGTAGCTGCCCAACATGTCAAACTTTTCGGGCTTGCACCGGACACTCCCGAACTCCGTTTTGCACGTGGTTTGAACCGTTAGAAAGCTTGTTTAATTCACTTTCCAACCCAAGTAGTTTGGATCAAAAAATATTTGAACATCAAAAGACGCCCCCATTTTACCTTCATTGGCTCAAAAAAACTATTCATTTTGGTAAAACGCTCGCATCTGTAGCATTTTTAATCGATCATGACCAATTATTCAACGTTAAATAAGGTTTTCAAAGTATTAAAAGGTGATGGAAACAAACAATGAAAATGATAAATTTAGTTTATGAAAAGTTGGTCAAAATGTGGACGATTCAAAGATCATCGGAGTCAAAAATGCTAAAATACGTTTGAGAGCCTATCTACACATTCTAAGCTCCATTCAACACACACGTCCCTAATTATAAGGTATTCGTGAATTCCATCAGAGTTCCAAAAAATTCATAGGGCTTTCCACACATCATATAATTGCCAAAAACCGTTTCATCATAAGGATTCGGCCAAGGCGAGACTTGTACATTTAGGAGGCAAAATTAGATCGTCTACACCACCAACACTTTCACTTGGCCATTTCGAGTACAATGCTACCACCACTACCGGAATTTGACAACCGCCCTTTCATCCCTTCAGTACAGTCGCAAGCACCGCGACCGATATAAGTTCCTCACCGTATATTTACTTCATCTCCACCCAATCAACTGACAAACTATCACCACAACAAACTCTCAAGTAATACACCACCGTACATTCACCACCACTTCCACCTTTATTTCACCACCACCCAGACACACTAAATAAGTTTAAAATGAACCACCTTCACTACGGGGACATAATAACCACTAACATAGAACACACGTAGACTATTTGACAATTATAAAAATTGAAAACTTTTCTAAATTTGTTTGGATTTAGAGTATTTTTAGTCTTAAAGCTCATCGTCAACACTTCAAAACTACGTACCACCACCCCAAAACAACATTCACAATATACTCAATTCAAAAAGACTGAGAGTATTCAATTCCAGTTTCTTCGCTTCACCATATCACGATTCGTACGACCACCACCACTGCCACCACCCACATAAAAATCAACGAGAAATTCTTACTTTAACTAAGTTCAAGAAACATGAAGTTTTGTATTTTTAAGAATTTTTTAAATCACATCACAACCACCTTAACCATGATGGCAACCTTCGAAGCTCCAGAAAAAATGAACGAGAATTTTCTCCATCTAAAAAAGAAATCCAAGCCCGAAAGTTACTGAGAATTTTCGCACCACAATCTCAAAATGATTGGTGATTCTTTTTGATAGATGTGGTTATTTCGATGTAGTGATGAATTTTAACCTCGTGAATATAATTTTTTTTATATTCACGAGGAGAGAATGTTCTCGATGCATTGTAATGTGGTTGAGTTAAACTAAAATATATAGAATATTCTCTAATCATTTTAGGTGTTCTCGTTTTAGAAACATTCTCAAGTTTTGTTCTGTTGTCGGTTTTACCTACACTTCGGAGGAGTGTAGATGCCCTATGTACACTCCATCACACTTGAGTGACGAAGAAATACATAAGAACTAGGTATTTAACTACCGAATGAAAACTTAGAACGTGTTTTTTCCTTGTGGCTCCAACGATTTTTTTGCCAGCCTTCTTTCGAGCCTTTTTATGTAAACAAAAATTAAATGTCTTTGCAGTTGGATTTCAGCATCATATAGTACCATAGAAACTCTATTTATTGATATATAATGGGTCTCGATACGATTTAAAATGAGTGAAATGCGAGCATTTTGTCGAAATGATATTTTTTGAACCACTTTGAATAAAATAATCACGTCTTTTAATATACAAAACTTATTGGATAAAAAATACTTGGGTTAAAAATTAAATTGAACAAGCTTTCTAACGGTTCAAATCACGCGAAAATCGGAGTTCGGGAGTGTTCGGGGCAAGTCTGCAAAGTTTGATCTGTTTTGCAGCTTCATTGCGCCTCAGGCGCATGTTTATGCGCCCCAGGCGCACTTCAATGCGCCCGGGTGCATCCTCGTAGCTGCCCAACATGTCAAACTTTGCGGGCATGCAACGGACACTCCCGAAATCCGTTTTGCACGTGGTTTGAACCGTTAGAAAGCTTGTTTAATTCACTTTCCAACCCAAGTAGTTTAGATCAAAAAATATTTAAACATCAAAAGACGTCCCCATTTTACCCTCATTGGCTAAAAAAAAAACGATTCATTTTGGTAAAACGCTCGCATCTCTAGCATTTTTAATCGATCATGACCAATTATTCAACGTTAAATAAGGTTTTCACAGTATTAAAAGGTGATGGAAACAAACAATGAAAATGATAAATTTAGTTTATGAAAAGTTGGTCAAAATGTGGACGATTCAAAGATCATCGGAGTCAAAAATGCTAAAATACGTTTGAGAGCCCATCTACACATTCTAAGTTCCATTAAACACACACATCCCTAATTATAAGGTATTCGTGAATTCCATTAGAGTTCCAAAAAATTCATAGGGCTTTCCACACATCATCTAATTGCCAAAAAATTCATGGGAAGTCTGTTTTTTTGCAATACTATGGTCCATTTGGCTAACGAGGAATGACTACATCTTCAACGGCGCAACAACCCAGGCTTCAGAAGTGGTAGATTTAGTCAAGACTGGAGTAGCCATGTGGATGAAGGCTATGTTTGACATCAAAGTTTATACGGTGGAGGATTTCAAAGGTTATTTGGATGGGATTCGAAAAGTGAAGGTGTAGAGTGAGTATGTGAGGTGTTTTATCCAACTTAGGTTGGATAGATCTTTTGTACTTTTGGTTTCCTCATCGATGTACCCCTTCGAACTTTAATAAATAGTTTCGTTTGCCGAGCAAAAAAAAAGAAACCGTTTCATCATAAGGATTCGCCCAAGGCGAGACTTGTACATTTACGAGGCGAAATTAGATCGTCTACACCACCAACACTTTCACTTGGCCATTTCGAGTACAATGCTACCACCACTATCGGAATTTGACAGCCGCCCTTTCATCCCTTCAGTACAGTCGCAAGCACCGCGACCGATATAAGTTCCTCACCGTATTTTTACTTCATCTCCACCCAATCAACTGACAAACTATCACCACAACAACCTCTCAAGTACTACACCACCGTACATTCACCACCACTTCCATCCTTATTTCACCACCACCAGGACACACTAAATAAGTTTAAAATGAACCGCCTTCACTACGGGGACATAATAACCACTAACATAGAACACACGTAGACTATTTGACAATTTTAAAAATTGAAAACTTTTCTTAATTTGTTTGGATTTAGATTATTTTTAGTCTTAAAGCTCATCGTCAACACTTCAAAACTACCACCACCCCAAAAAAACATTCACAATATACTCAATTCAGAAAGACTGAGAGTATTCAATTCCAGTTTCTTCGCTTCACCATATCACGATTCGTACGACCACCACCAATGCCACCACCCACATAAAAATCAACGAGAAATTCTTACTTTAACTAAGTTCAAGAAACATGAAGTTTTGTATTTTTAAGAATTTTTCAAATCACCTCACAACCACCTTAACCATGATGGCAACCACCGAAGCTCCAAAAAAAATGAACGAGAATTTTCTCCATCTAAAAAAGAAATCCAAGCCCGAAAGTTACTGAGAATTTTAGCACCACAATCTCAAAATGATTGGTGATTCTTTTTGATAGATGTGGTTGTTTCGATGTAGTGATGAGTCTTAATGTAGACACCCCAATTTGGCCTAACGATTATTTCAAGTCCCACCTTGGGACAATCCCGATGATGAAATGGATACAATGATTGCTGATTGCTTCCTTGAGGACCTTAGGACTTTCGGTGAGAACTTTGACCACTTAGAGGACCCAATTCAAAGCCATACAGCCTTTCAGACAGAAATACAGAAGCCTAGGAGAATCCATCTGACGAGATCTATCCTTCGGCCGAGACATCCATTCCTCGGCCGTGAAATCCTTTACTCGGCCGCCAGATCGACCTTTTTCCAGACTCTGGAACGTTCTGTTAGACGTTTGGTTTGATCCAACTACACTACCTTTCCGATGCGTTCGGGCTACGTTCGGAGATCACGACGTAGAGTTAGAGATGCATTGCAATTGCAATTGCCATCTCGTGATTTGATTGGCCGGAGTGAGTCATCCCTATGCCTATATAAAGGGGCCTTTGGGCTCCGAATTTAACACACAGAAATTGATATATACCTACACATTCTCTCAAGCCTCGAAACTCTGCCAAAACGCTCTCTCATACCCACTCTTCAAAAGCCCTAACCTCCCGAAGGCAGCCGTCAATCCGGCGATCAAACCCCGAAGTTCAAACCCTAACCCTAGGGTTTTCAATCAAGCAATCAGTCAATCACACCCAATCCGAAGGCAATCAAGCAACTGAGGGATCAAGGTGGTGAGGCCCAACGGCCTCTGGTTTATTTTATTTATCGTTCTTACGCCTAATCATAGCTTTCTGATCATTTGTTAAACGTATATTCTGGTGTGAGGAAGAACACCGACCGGGGCTTCGATCCCTCGGCCGGTACATTAAACCAGTGTGATTACTCGGCCGTGACATCCATTCACCGGCCGAGTAATCGATTTCCTGGGACAGCTTTGTTTGCTCTTCTGCTTTCTGAATGCATGCTTACTTATCGCACTGGCTCACTTTGCTTACTGTTTAAAGGAATAAATAAACAGACTATGTGTTGGAATTAAACAAAGTATCTACATGTCTTATGTTGAATGATTATGGGCCAGTCTCACGACTGGGCAAAGAGGGGTGCCTAACACCTTCCCCTTATTGTACTTTTGGCTCCCGTACCCAGACTCTCTATCTATTTTCCCAGTTTTAATAAACTGGGTGGCGACTCTGTTTTGATGATAACCGCTATCATGTGGCGATGTTCCTAGCCATGGGAATGTCCATGATTTTGGTTTACGAAGCAAGCAACCAATCGAGCAAACAAACGTGATCAATCTGTATGGCGATGCCCCGTTTGGGAGGTGTCTACAGTACCACGTGTTCGGGCCTTGAGAGCCATAACCAGAAAGTTCAACATAAGACTAATACATGCCTTGTCTAATTCATTAATCATATGCATCGAGCGGGCAACCCGTTGAGTTCACCTGATATCCCGGCATGACACGGGCTATGTTGGGGGTTCCAGCAAACTCCACAGTCACTCGTACCTAGTGGTATATCAAAAAGGGAATCACCCAATCACCGCCTATGATGGGCTGGTGAGAGGATTGGTGCCCTTTGACAACGGAGCACCTTGAGACTACCAAAACCTTGCATGTTTTAGAAAGCCATAGAACTTATCAAACTAAGACAGGAACCTACAGGCTAGGAACCTACTTGCATTTTCACTTCCAAGTTCTTCCTCACACCTTGTATCATCTGTTGTTGTAAATAACTTTTTTCAGTGCAGAAGGGTTGGGATTTTCAGCCCAAATCCTAACCCTACACAAGCCAAGTATTGACTTACAGGTACTCTACTTTTCAAAGCAGACACAATAAGTAAAACAAAGAAGCAACCACAGCCAATTTTATACTCTTACAACACCCGAAGTCACGCCAAACAGAGGTCCTTGCAGCCGTCTCGTCTGTCACCCTCACTGGCCAAAACACCTACACTGCTACGATCCCAATCACTTTCAGGGACTCCGCGGTCATCTCCTCAACAAACTCAATCATCTACCAAATCCTAAGCTTTATCAAGTAATCCTCCCACTCTCATGGCAGATAACGACGCCATCATTGCTAATCACCAAGCTCAAAGTCGCTACCTTATCAGCAGAGAAAGCAGCAAGAGATGCTGAGAATGAAGAGAAATCGGTGGAAGATGAGAATCCTCAAGAAGTGGTATTGGCAGAAAACCCTGAATTGGCCAAAACAAGTCAAGGAGATCAAATGTACTCTGGCCCGTTCACAAGGGGACCAAATTCTAGATTTTGAAGGACTCTGCCTTTTTCCAGATTCTCAACTACCTGAGAAGTTCAATAGAACTGGCAATCCCACTAGCCATGTCCGCCATGTCATCAACACTCTGAAGCCAATGGGCTTGGATGATGAGCTCATTGTTCAGTTATTTCAAAGGACTCTTACTGAAAGCGCTCTCGATTGGTTTCTCACTTTGGAGTTTGTGCACTATCATACTTGGCCAGAAATTGCCAATGCTTTTGTCAAGCAATATGCATACAACGTCCAAATTGAGTTAACAACTCAAGATTTGGAAACGACTAAGCAGGAATCAAACAAGGACTTTGCAACCTTTGTGGCTAGATAGAGAGAAAAAGCCGCCAAGATGAAGAACCACCCCTCTGAGGAAGATCAAGTGAGAATAGTTGTCAAGAGTTTGCAGCCCAAGTACCTCACGCACATTTACACTCAGACTATCACTGATTTCAGGCTACTGGGCTGCAGATTGAAGAGAGGATCAAGCTAGGCCTCATTGGGAAAGAAGAAACTCCTCCACCCAAGAAAACCTTCACAACCCGTACATCTCCTGCCTTCGTCAACACCCTTAACTCAATCTTACCACAAGACCCTTTTCAAATTAGCTCATCCCAAAGCTCAAATCGCCCCCGTTGCAACTTTGACCATCTTTATATGACCTCATCTCAAGCCTTAGCCATTCTGAGCCATTAGGGGCATCTCAAACCTTTAAAACAAACCACTTCCTCAGCCACCCTATGGCCCAAACCATGATCCTAACAAACAATGCGCTTACCACCAACAACCTAGGCATGAGACAGATAACTGCATGCGTCTCCGCCATGACATTCAAGATCTCATTGATAGCCGAACTATAAAACTTCCAAAACCTAATGTGCAAGCCAATCCACTTCCTACTCACAAAGCTGAGCCACCACCCCGAAACATCAATTTCATAAACAACCCCACATACAATCCTGGCCAATACATTGTCCAAAACAACCAAACCAAGCCAACCTTTACCTTCCCAGAGGAGGACGAATGTTTCATGATGGAGGAGGAAGAAAACAATGAGTCCAATCAATCAGAAGTGATCGATCCCGACATGTCTGACAAAAGTAATGAAGAAGAACAAGTAAAGGGGAAAGTGACTTTGACGGAATGGAAGGAGAATACGATGATCCACTCGATGGAATCTCCTTAGTATCACTATTCAATCAAGTGGAAATAGCTGACGACTACACAATCAATAAATAGGAAGAAAGGGTGATGAAAACCTAGACCAACACTTCTATTTGGGGACTACTCATGTCTAAAAGAAGTAGCCACCAGTGAAGATGGATCCAGTTCAAAGGCCCTGTTTGGCAAAGAAGAGGGTGGAAAAGAGTATAAAGTTGCGAAAGGCAAGGGTTTTGAAAACGACCTCGAAATGCTACAATAGCTAAGAAGTCACAACATGGCAAAGAACATTAAACATTGCTTTTATCAAGCTAAAACCTGTTTTGAGCCCCTGCTTGGGCATTTAATTTATGCTAAGTGAATTCCTGTTTCATCCTCTAGACTATGCTTATTCAATGATTTACTTCTTAAATTGCAATTGCCAAACACTATAGTCTCTTTGCCAAACAAGGGAAATTTCAAGGAATCAAGTTCCCTGTGTCGCTGACAAAAAGGAAGGAAAGGATGAACTCTAGTTGCTTAAGAAACTAGGTTTTTGTCAAAACTTAGAAAGAAGACACTATCTCCGCGAGAACACTTAGGGTTAGCTCGCCCATTATGAAGGTACAAACACAAGAGAGATTTAGAAAAATATCTCCATCAAATTCCTCTCTAAAACGCAGAAACCCTCTTGAGAGAAGTGCTCGTTGGGTAACCTGAAAACCCAAGCAAAAGTAAGAGCAAAGCCTGCTAGGGCAAGAAAATGCAAAAACGCAGCCTAGGCAAAAGTTAAGGCATTCAAAGAAAAGCTCGCTAGGGACTCAACCTCCATTAGGTAACCTAGGCAAAATCAAGAGCATGTGAGAAGAAAAACCAAGAGTGAAAAACCCAACCTCAAAGGTAATGATTTTGGAACTACGTAAAAGACCTGATTCCTTGATTGGGATACGTAGGCAATCTCACATCGAGATGCGGCCCAAACATTTGGAGAGAAGGAAAAACATCAACAGATTTGTACTCAATGATAGGTATAGCTAACCCTGCGTATTGAGCTCGCAAAAGATGAGTATGCTTTTCTCGAAGAATTGGCAACAGCAATAGACACGAGAGCTATAGGTCATCCCTTCTAACCTAAAGGTAATTGACACAATGAGCAAGATACCTTGAAAACTCTCGAGTTTGGCAACCGGACTATGGAATACGGCAAAAGCAAAAGGCAAGAAAATCAAAACCAAGCATAAGAAGGAAGAGAAAAGAGGATGCCACTTAGCCAAAACAAAATCTACCTTTTGGAAAATCAAAGTAACGGCCGAAGGATCTATACATCGGCCATAACATCGATTCTTTAGCCGAGTAATCAATTCTTCGGCCAATATTTTATTTTCACACAAATTACTGTCTATCAGCAAATACTTGTTCAAACAGCCATGTTCTGACTATCGCATGCAAACTCAAGACATCTAGGGGCATAAAAAGCATTTCTCGTTTCATGAACAAAAGCTTGCCTACAAAATCATCACTGTGGTTGCTTTCACTATACAAATACAGTTTCTGCTTCTTCCTTTACTAACCATGAACAAGAAGGAAAAAGAAAATCCTAAAGCTGGTTGTGACGGCGTGTTTGAGACGATCTCTAAGTTGAAGAAGGGGATTGCTAGCTATCCTCCCCACCGACTGCTGGTGGTGCTCACCTCAAGCTACAAGGAAAAGAAAGCAAAACAAGGGGCAAGCACTAAGCGCCTCTTCTCCGTCATCGAATGGAAGGAGACAAAGGAAAGGGCCCGTGGCCAAACAAGAGCAATCGAAGGAACAGCAGGCAGAACCAAAATGGCAGTACTCCATATAGTCACCCGCCTAAAGAAGCAAACCCGCCTAGTCTCTGATCTCTGAGCATTCTCCAAGTCTACTTTAGACATCAAAGAAGTAGACCTCATCAACGCCGGAGGAGGAGGAGGAACAAATTGAAGATCCTCAGCACGCAGGCGCCACTGGCTGGCCACCCGATCACATAAGTACCAAGCTTAACAAAAGGGACCCTCGAACAGGTTACGAGTACAATCTAGAACCCTGGAACTCGCAAGAGGGGCATCCTCTGATACACCACTCCAAGGGTCAAACCTCGCCTGCAAACAAAGTCTAAATCAGCCACAGCACAGAGGAATGGAGATCTAAAAACAAGGGATGCAAGGGGTACCTGGTCAACCGTCAATCGGTCCAAAACCCGTCACCACTCAGGAAGGCTCAAAACTGGTGACCGTGTGGCTTCCATTGCCCCACAGACCATTACTCGTAGCGAGGAACACAGTCCGCATCTGCATGTCTAGTGTCAGTAGGAAATTGAAGAAGATACTCAAAAGCCCAGAGAGGAAAGGGGCTACCAGTTGGCCAAGGCAGATGCTCCCTAATCAAACTCCTAAACAACCTCCAAATACTGCAAAAGGGGCTAGAGACTGTGTATGTGCTGGACTATCCTTGTTGGCAAACAACGTTTGCTCAAGGAGGTAGAGAAGAAAGGCCCGTGTCAGCTACTCAACACTCACCTGAGTCGAGATATCAACCTTCATAAAAGTCTTGATCAGCCAAGAGACATCAACATGACTACGCGAGTGAAGAGGGGGCACAAAACCACTTCAAAGCCCCTATCCGCTCCCAAAGCCTGGGGTCAACCCAAAGAGGAGCTCCACCTACTCATAGGCCAGTAAGCAAAGAAAAATCACCTGGCGTGATCGTCATCTCGCCAACAGAAGGAAAGCGAAACGTGTTGGGAGTATCCCACCACCTTTCGACCAGCGAGGTCATCAACGACCAATCCATCTTCAGAAGATTGAGGCCCAAAACAAACGGGTCAAGACCAGCAGCGCGTACTAACTCCCGAGCCTGCTCTGGCAACGTCACAAACCACTTGTGCACTAAAGGCCTCCACCATGAGCCTCCAGTCTCCTATTTCTCTGCCAAGGACAAAAAGGGAGAAGCTTACCGAAACATTGAGGACGCTCAAGTGCTGCTCAGCAGCTCTACACCCACACCTCAACAGCTCTATGCCACGCCATGTGCACAATCTCACGCTCGGCAGGCCAGTAAAACAATCCTGTGGCTTCCACTCAATGCACCCTTCAGAAGGCGTTTATATTGCTAGCTTCCAGAAAGCGTTTATGTTGCCAGCTTGCAGAAAGCATTTAGCCACCAGAAGACATTTGAGTCGCTAGAAGGCGTTTGGCCTCCGGAAGGCACTCCCAGCAGTGGAGGTAATGGGAAATCTCCCTAAACAAACTGGAATATGGTCAAGAACTAGCCTTGGGGACAATCCCGAGCATGTGGAATCTAGCATTGGGGACAGTCCCGAGCATGTGGAATCTAGCATTGGGGACAGTCCCGAGCATGTGAAATCTAGCCTTGGGGGCAATCCCGAGCATACACAAAACTAGCCTTGGAAACATCCCAAGCATAAGGAACCAATCAAACCCCGTGGAAGATGGAAGATGGAATACTCAACAAAGCGGCCCTGTGCCTATCATCTCTATCAACTCAACGGCTCCAAGCCCACCATTTCAACAGGCTTTGCGCCTGTATACACTCACTCAGCGGCTCTAAGCCCACTATCTCAACCGGCTCAAGCCGTACACAATCAAGTTCTTAATAGGCTCGAAGCCTGTATCTACTATCTCAACTGGCTCAAAGCCGTAAACAAGCAATCTCAGCGGCTCAAAGCCCATTATCTCAACTGGCTCGAAGCCGTAAACAAGCAACAGGCTCTAAGCCGCCCCAACAATCTAGACATCTATTCTCAGGCTCTACACCTGAATGCTCAAAAATCTAACATTTTTGAATGCTCAAGCTCTACGTTTGGATGCCCAACCACTGTGTACTGGATGCTCAAGTCATACACTTGAATGCTCAAGCTCTACGCTTGGATGCCCAACCACTGCATACTGGACGCTCAAAGCCTGTACTTTGAATGCTCGGATTCTGCCGTCCGAATGCTCGAGCTCTACGCTCTGAATGCTCAAGCCCGGAACTTGATAGAAGCTCTAAGCTTAAAACAAACACACACGTACGGGCCCGTGCACATATTGCATCAACATTATCACATCGAGTCTGCATCATCTCTGTCCACATCTAACAACCATCATCACACATATACACTCTGCGTATCTCTCATGAAACAGGTCAACCCTGCAATCAACCGGCACTATGCCTCGGTTTTATTGATCGGTTCAGCGCCTCGATCCTTTGGCTCCACGCCAACACTTATGATGAGAAAGCTCCGTGCACAGACCATCAGAATACAACCAGCTCCGCGCTTCGGTTCATTACGTCAAGCTCAAAGCTCTGACACCACAGGCTCTCATCCTGATCAATACCAGCTTTGCGCTTCGGTCTCATCAAGCTCTAAGCTCACCTCAGGCCTTCGCCTCAAGATTGCAACAGGCTCCACGCCTCGATTCTATCACTCTCCAGGCTCTCGCCTTATGACTACAACCGGCTCCGTGCCTCGGTTCCACTAAAGCTCCGTGCTCCAGTTACTGGCCCTGTGCCCCTCACGTCTCAAAAGTAACCCGGCGTCCAATTCATCCCCAGTAGATGGTTTGGATTCCACCCCATTACATCAATTCCTTCCAGCTCATTCGCAAGGATAAGCTACTCTACCGAGCCCCTTTCAGTCAAAGTAAGGATGATCAAGAAAAGCAAATGCACCTGCAGTGTACTGATCTACCCCAAAATACTAAGGAAGCTCTCCGCAAAAACTCCCCAGGTAGCCCCGCGCTCCTTCAACTATCTTCCGCCAAAACCCTGGCTCAGTTTAGGTACGTCACACTACGGCTTTTAAAGCCCTAAGGTCTTCTGTCTCTAACCCTCCAAACTTTTACTTTTCTTTATTGCCCGAACTACGATTGGTCTGAATTTCCCTTGTGGAATACGTAGGCAGCCTCCCGGCCCGACCATAACAAAACCTTTTTCGAAAACCCCTTGGAATAGTGGTTGGACCAAATTGAGTTGCTTTTTACAGCTTTGACTCTTACTCAAACATGTCTCGCGATCCGTCTGAGTTCAGTCAAAGAGGGGCATCTGTAGACACCCCAATTTGGCCTAACGATTATTTCAAGTCCCACCTTGGGACAATCCTAATGATGAAATGGATACAATGATTGCTGATTGCTTCCTTGAGGACCTTAGGACTTTCGGTGAGAACTTTGACCACTTAGAGGACCCAATTCAAAGCCATACAGCCTTTCAGACAGAAATACAGAAGCCTAGGAGAATCCATCTGACGGCCGTAACATCGATCCCACGGCCACAACATCAATCCCTCACCCGAGCAACCTGTTGCCAGCAAAATCTCCCTGAGAGATCAATCCCTCGGCCGCGAGATCTATCCTTCGGCCGAGACATCCATTCCTCGGCCGTGAAATCCTTTACTCGGCCGCCAGATCGACCTTTTTCCAGACTCTGGAACGTTCTGTCAGACGTTTGGTTTGATCCAACTACACTACCTTTCCGATGCGTTCGGGCTACGTTCGGAGATCACGACGTAGAGTTAGAGATGCATTGCAATTGCAATTGCCATCTCGTGATTTGATTGGCCGGAGTGAGTCATCCCTATGCCTATATAAAGGGGCCTTTGGGCTCCGAATTTAACACACAGAAATTGATATACCTACACATTCTCTCAAGCCTCGAAACTCTGCCAAAACACTCTCTCAAACCCACTCTTCAAAAGCCCTAACCTCCCGAAGGCAGCCGTCAATCCGGCGATCAAACCCCGAAGTTCAAACCCTAACCCTAGGGTTTTCAATCAAGCAATCAGTCAATCACACCCAATCCGAAGGCAATCAAGCAACTGAGGGATCAAGGTGGTGAGGCTCAATGGCCTCTGGTTTGTTTTATTTATCGTTCTTACGCTTAATCATAGCTTTCTGATCATCTGTTAAACGTATATTCTGGTGTGAGGAAGAACACCGACCGGGGCTTCGATCCCTCGGCCTGTACATTAAACCAGTGTGATTACTCGGCCGTGACATCCATTCACCGGTCGAGTAATCGATTTCCTGGGACAACTTTGTTTGCTCTTCTGCTTTCTGAATGCATGCTTACTTATCGCACTGGCTCACTTTGCTTACTGTTTAAAGGAATAAATAAACAGACTATGTGTTGGAATTAAACAAAGTATCTACATGTCTTATGTTGAATGATTATGGGCCAGTCTCACGACTGGGCAAAGAGGGGTGCCTAACACCTTCCCCTTATTGTACTTTTGGCTCCCGTACCCAGACTCTCTATCTATTTTCCCAGTTTTAATAAACTGGGTGGCGACTCTGTTTTGATGATAACCGCTATCATGTGGCGATGTTCCTAGCCATGGGAATGTCCATGATTTTGGTTTACGAAGCAAGCAACCAATCGAGCAAACAAACGTGATCAATCTGTATGGCGATGCCCCGTTTGGGAGGTGTCTACACTTAACCTCGTGAATATAATTTTTTTTATATTCACGAGGAGAGAATGTTCTCGATGCTTTGTAATGTGGTTGAGTTAAACTAAAATATATAGAATATTCTCTAATCATTTTAGGTGTTCTCGTTTTAGAAACATTCTCAAGTTTTGTTCTGTTCTCGATTTTACCTACACTTCGGAGGAGTGTAGATGCCCTATGGACTCTCCATCACACTTGAGTGACGAAGAAATACATAAGAACTAGGTATTTAACCACCGAATGAAAACTTAGAACATGTTTTTTCCTTGTGGCTCCAACGATTTTTTTGCCAGCCTTCTTTCGAGCCCTTTTATGTAAACAAAACTTAAATGACTTTGTAGTTGGATTTCAGTATCATTTAGTATCATAGAAACTCTATTTATTGATATATAATGGGTCTCTATACGATTTAAAATGAGTGAAATGCGAGCATTTTGCCGAAATGATATTTTTTGAACCACTTTGAATAAAATAATCACGTCTTTTAATATACAAAACTTATTGGATCAAAAATACTTGGGTTAAAAATTAAATTGAACAAGCTTTCTAACGGTTCAAATCACGCGAAAATCGGAGTTAGGGAGTGTTCGGGGCAAGTCCGCAAAGTTTGATCTGTTTTGCAGTTTCATTGGGCCTCAGGCGCATGTTTATGCGCCCTAGGCGCACTTCAATGCGCCAGGGCGCATCCTCGTAGCTGCCCAACATGTCAAACTTTGCGGGCTTGCACCGGACACTCCTGAACTCCGTTTTGCACGTGGTTTGAACCGTTAGAAAGCTTGTTTAATTCACTTTCCAACCCAAGTAGTTTGGATCAAAAAATATTTAAACATCAAAAGACGTCCCCATTTTACCCTCGTTGGCTAAAAAAAAAACTATTCATTTTGGTAAAACGCTCGCATCTCTAGCTTTTTTAATCGATCATGACCAATTATTCTACGTTAAATAAGGTTTTCAAAGTATTAAAAGGTGATGGAAACAAACAATGAAAATGATAAATTTAGTTTATGAAAAGTTGGTCAAAATGTGGACGATTCAAAGATCATCGGAGTCAAAAATGCTAAAATACGTTTGAGAGCACATCTACACATTCTTAGTTCCATTCAACACACACGTCCCTAATTATAAGGTATTCGTGAATTCCATTAGAGTTCCAAAAAATTCATAGGGCTTTCCACACATCATCTAATTGCCAGAAACCGTTTCATCATACGGATTCGCCCAAGGCGAGACTTGTACATTTACGAGGCGAAATTAGATCGTCTACACCACCAACACTTTCACTTGGCCATTTCGAGTACAATGCTATCACCACTATCGGAATTTGACAGCCGCCCTTTCATCCCTTCAGTACAGTCGCAAGCACCGCGACCGATATAAGTTCCTCACCGTATTTTTACTTCATCTCCACCCAATCAACTGACAAACTATCACCACAACAACCTGTCAAGTACTACACCACCGTACATTCACCACCACTTCCACCGTTATTTCACCACCACCCAGACACACTAAATAAGTTTAAAATGAACCGCCTTCACTACGGGGACATAATAACCACTAACATAGAACACACGTAGACTATTTGACAATTTTAAAAATTGAAAACTTTTCTTAATTTGTTTGGATTTAGAGTATTTTTAGTCTTAAAGCTCATTGTCAACACTTCAAAACTACCACCACCCCAAAACAACATTCACAATATACTCAATTGAGAAAGACTGAGAGTATTCAATTCCAGTTTCTTCGCTTCACCATATCACGATTCGTACGACCACCACCACCACCACTGCCACCACCCACATAAAAATCAACGAGAAATTCTTACTTTAACTAAGTTCAAGAAACATGAAGTTTTGTATTTTTAAGAAATTTTCAAATCACCTCACAACCTACTTAACCATTATGGCAACCACCGAAGCTCCAAAAAAAAATGAACGAGAATTTTATCCATCTAATAAAGAAAGCCAATCCCAAAAGTTTCTGAGAATTTTCGCACCACAATCTCAAAATGATTGGTGATTCTTTTTTATAGATGTGGTTGTTTCGATGTAGTGATGAATCTTAACCTCGTGAATATAATTTTGTTCATATTCACGAGGAGAGAATGTTCTCGATGCGTTGTAATGTGGTTGAGTTAGACTAAAATATATAGAATATTCTCTAATCATATTAGGTGTACTCGTTTTAGAAACATTCTCAAGTTTTTTTCTGTTCTCGGTTTTACCTACACTTCGGAGGAGTGTAGATGCCCTATGTACTCTCCATCACACTTGAGTGACGAAGAAATACATAAGAACAAGGTATTTAACAACCGAATGAAAACTTAGAACGTGTTTTTTCCTTGTGGCTCCAATGATTTTTTTGCCAACGTTCTTTCGAGCCCTTTTATGTAAACAAAACTTAAATGTCTTTGTAGTTGGATTTCAGCATCATTTAGTACCATAAAAACTCTATGTATTGATATATAATGGGTCTCGATACGATTTAAAATGAGTGAAATGCGAGCATTTTGCCGAAATGATATTTTTTGAACCACATTGAATAAAATAATCACGTCTTTTAATATACAAAACTTATTGGATCAAAAATACTTGGGTTAAAAATTAAATTGAACAAGCTTTCAAACGGTTCAAATCACGCGAAAATCGGAGTTTGGGAGTGTTCGGGGCAAGTCCACAAAGTTTGATCTGTTTTGCAGCTTCATTGCGCCTCAGGCGCATGTTTATGTGCCCCAGGCGCACTTCAATGCGCCCGGGCGCATCCTCGTAGCTGCCCAACATGTCAAACTTTGCGGGCTAGCACCGGACACTCCCGGACTCCGTTTTGTACGTGGTTTGAAACGTTAGAAAGCTTGTTTAATTCACTTTCCAACCCAAGTAGTTTGGATCAAAAAATATTTAAACATCAAAAGACGTCCCCATTTTACCCTCATTGGCTCAAAAAAACTATTCATTTTGGTAAAACGCTCGCATCTCTAGCATTTTTAATCGATCATGACCAATTATTCAACATTAAATAATGTTTTCAAAGTATTAAAAGGTGATGGATACAAACAATGAAAATGATAAATTTAGTTTATGAAAAGTTGGTCAAAATGTGGACGATTCAAAGATCATCGGAGTCAAAAATGCTAAAATATGTTTGAGAGCCCATCTACACATTCTAAGTTCCATTCAACACACACGTCCCTAATTATAAGGTATTCATGAATTCCATTAGAGTTCCAAAAAATTCATAGGGCTTTCCACACATCATCTAATTGCCAGAAACCGTTTCATCATAAGGATTCACCCAAGGCGAGACTTGTACATTTACGAGGCGAAATTAGATCGTCTACACCACCAATACTTTCACTTGGCCATTTCGAGTACAATGCTACCACTGCTATTGGAATTTGACACCCGCCCTTTCATCCCTTCAGTACAGTCGTAAGCACCGCGACCGATATAAGTTCCACACTGTATTTTTACATCATCTCCACCCAATCAACTGACAAACTATCACCACAACAACCTCTCCAGTAATACACCACCGTACATTCACCACCACTTCCACCCTTATTTCACCACCACCAGGACACACTAAATAAGTTAAAAATGAACCGCCTTCACCACGGGGACATAATAACCACTAACATAGAACACACGTAGACTATTTGACAATTTTAAAAATTGAAAACTTTTCTTAATTTGTTTGGATTTAGAGTATTTTTAGTCTTAAAGCTCATCGTCAACACTTCAAAACTACCACCACCCCAAAACAACATTCACAATGTACTCAATTCAAAAAGACTGAGAGTATTCAATTCTAGTTTCTTCGCTTCACCATATCACGATTAGTACGACCACCACCACCACCCACATAAAAATCAACGAGAAATTCTTTATTTAACTAAGTTCAAGAAACATGAAGTTTTGTATTTTTAAGAATTTTTCAAATCACCTCACAACCACCTTAACCATGATGGCAACCACCGAAGCTCCAAAAAAGATGAACGAGAATTTTCTCCATCTAAAAAAGAAAGCCAAGCTCGAAAGTTACTGAGAATTTTCGCACCACAATCTCAAAATGATTGGTGATTCTTTTTGATAGATGTGGTTGTTTTGATGTAGTGATGATTCTTAACCCCGTGAATATAATTTTTTTTATATTCATGAGGAGAGAATGTTCTCGATGCGTTGTAATGTGGTTGAGTTAGACTAAAATATATAGAATATCCTCAAATCATTTTAGGTGTTCTCGTTTTAGAAACATTCTCAAGTTTTGTTCTGTTCTCGGTTTTACCTACACTTCGGAGGAGTGTAGATGCCCCTATGTACTCTCCATCACACTTGAGTGACGACGAAATACATAAGAACTAGGTATTTAACTACCGAATGAAAACTTAGAACGTGTTTTTTACTTGTGGCTCCAACGATTTTTTTGCCAGCCTTCTTTCGAGCCCTTTTATATAAACAAAACTTAAATGTCTTTGTAGTTGGATTTCAGCATCATTTAGTACCCTAAAAACTCTATTTATTGATATATAATGGGTCTCGATACGATTTAAAATGAGTGACATGCGATCATTTTGTCAAAATGATATTTTTTGAACCACTTTGAATAAAATAGTCACGTCTTTTAATGTAAAAAATTTATTGGATAAAAAATACTTGGGTTAAAGAGTAAATTGAACAAGCTTTCTAACGGTTCAAATCATGCCGAAATCGGAGGTCGGGAGTGTTCGGGGCAAGTCCGCAAAGTTTGATCTGTTTTGCAGCTTCATTGCGCCTTAGGCGCATGTTTATGCGCCTCAGGCGCACTTCAAATTATTTTTATGATTGGATTTCACCATCTTCTAGTACTTTGAAAATCTTTTTTAAGGATATATAATAGGATTTTATTGGAATTAAGATGAGTGAGATCCGGTTTTTTTTACAGAAATGATTTTACTTTTCGAGTCACTGACGGTAAATTGGTCTTGTATTTTGTTGAACAAATAATTTGAGATTCAAACTTCTTGGGTTAGATATTAGACTTAACGAGTTTTTTAACGGTTCAAACCTTGCAAAAATCAGAATTCGGGAGCATCCAGGACAAACCCGCAAAGTTGGAGCAATTCTAGAGTCGTAATGCGCCCCAGGCGCAAAACCATGCACCCCAGGCGCATTCCATTGCGCCCAGGGCGCATCTTTGGAATTTCAAAATGGACAAACTTTAAGGTCTTGCCACGGACACTCCCGTACTCTGATTTGCACGTGGTTTGATCCGTTGAAAAGCTTGTCTAGTCTAATTTCTAATCAAATTAGTTTTACATCAAACTCATCTATACACCAAAAGATATGCCAATTTTATCCTCAACAGGTCAGAAAATAAGTTGTTTTGGAAAATCATTGAATCACACCAACTTCAAATGAATGCAGAGATGGTAGGGTTGAGGTGTGTTGCCAACGGTGGTAGCAAAGTGGAAGTGCGGTGGTCGTGGTGGTGAAGTGATGGTGTAGGTGGTGAACTGACGGTGGTGGTGCCCCAATGATCTTTGTAGTAGTCTGCTTACTACCAACTTTTAATTAGTTAAACATTATTATTTTTATGATTGGATTCCTCCATCTTTCAATACTTTGAAAATCTTTTTATTTATATATAATAGGTCTTCATCGTATTTAGGATGAGGGAGATGCGAGCTTTTTAGTGGAATGATTTAATTTTCGATTCACTGTGGATAAATTGGTCATTTTATTTGTTGCTCAAATAATTTGAGTTTCAAACTACTTGTGTTAGAAAGTATACTTAATGAACTTTTTAAAGGTTCAAACCTTGTAGAAATCAAAATTCGGGAGCTTCCGGGACAAACCCACAAAGTTTGAGAATTTGTAGAGTCTTAAAGCACCTCAGGCGCAATTCCATGCTCCCAAGGCGCAATCCATTGTGCCTCGGGCGCACATATTCTGAATTTCAAAATCGAGTACGGTCTTGCCACGGAAACTCCCGAACTCCGATTTACATGTGGTTTATACTGTGGAAAAGCTTGTCTAGCCTAATTTCTAACCCTATTAGTTTTACTCCAAATTTATTTATACACCAATTAATATGCAAATTTTACCTTCAACGGTCGGAAAATAAATTACAATAGGAAATCCTTGAATCACACTAACTTGAAATGAATGCAGAGGTGGTAAGGTTGATGTGTGGTGCCAACGGTGGTATCAGAGTGGAAGTGCGGTGGTGATGTGATGTTGGTGTAGGAGGTGAATTGATGGTGGTGGTGCTTCGGCGATCTTTTTAGTGGTCTACTTAATACCTCATTTTCATAAATTAACCATTATTATTTTTATGATTGGATTCCACCATCTTCTAGTACTTTGAAAATCTTTTTTAAGGATATATAATAGGATTTTATTGGAATTAAGAAGAGTGAGATCCGGTTTTTTTTACAGAAATGATTTTACTTTTCGAGTCACTGACGGTAAATTGGTCTTGTATTTTGTTGAACATATAATTTGAGATTCAAACTTCTTGGGTTAGATATTAGACTTAACGAGTTTTTTAACGGTTCAAACCTTGCAAAAATCAGAATTCGGGAGCATCCAGGACAAACCCGCAAAGTTGGAGCAATTCTAGAGTCGTAATGCGCCCCAGGCGCAAAACCATGCACACCAGGCGCATTCCATTGCGCCCAGGGCGCATCTTTGGAATTTCAAAATTGACAAACTTTACGGTCTTGCCACGGACACTCCCGAACTCTGATTTGCACGTGGTTTGATCCGTTGAAAAGCTTGTCTAGTCTAATTTCTAATCAAATTAGTTTTACTCCAAACTCAACTATACACCAAAAGATATGCCAATTTTATCGTCAACAGGTCAAAAAATAAATTATTTTGGAAAATCCTTGAATCACACTAACTTCAAATGAATGCAGAGATGGTAGGGTTGAGGTGTGGTGCCAACGGTGGTAGCAAAGTGGAAGTGCGGTGCTCGTGGTGGTGTAGTTGGTGAACTGATGGTGGTGGTGCCCCGATGATCTTTATAGTGGTCTGCTTACTACCAACTTTTCATAAGTTAAACGTTATTGTTTTTATGATTGGATTCCTCCATCTTTCAATACTTTGAAAATCTTTTTATTTATATATAATAGGTCTTCATCGTATTTAGGATGAGGGAGACGCGAGCTTTTTACTGAAATGATTTACTTTTCGACTCACTGAGGATAAATTGGTCATTTTATTTGTTGCAAAAAAATATTCGAGATTCAAACTACTTGTGTTAGAAATTAGACTTTACGAACTTTTTAAAGGTTCAAACCTTGTAGAAATCAAAATTCGGGAGCTTCCGGGACAAACCCACAAAGTTTGAGAATATGTAGAGTCATAATGCGCTCCAGGCGCAATTCCATGCTCCGTAGGCGCAATCCATTGAGCCCCGGGCGCACATCTTCCGAATTTCAAAACCGGGTACGGTCTTGCCACGGACACTCCCGAACTCCGATTTGCATGTGGTTTAAACCGTGGAAAAGCTTGTTTAGCCAAATTTCTAACCCAATTAGTTTTACTCCAAATTAATTTATTTATACACCACAAGATATGCCAATTTTACCCTCAACGGTCGGAAAATAAATTACATTTGGAAATCCTTGAATCACACTAACTATAAATGAATGCAGAGGTGGTAGGGTTGATGTGTGGTGCCAATGGTGGTATCAGAGTGGAAGTGCGGTGGTGAAGTGATGTTGGTGTAGGAGGTGAATTGATGGTGGTCGTGGTTCGACGATCTATTTAGTGGTCTACTTAATACCTCATTTTCATAAATTAAACATTATTATTTTTATCATTTGATTCCACCGTCTTCTAGTACTTTGAAAATCTTTTTTAAGGATGTATAATAGGATTTTATTGGAATTAAGATGAGTGAGATCCGGTTTTTTTATAGAAATGATTTTAGTTTTCGAGTCACTGAGGGTAAATTGGTCATGTATTTTGTTGAACAAATAATTTGAGATTCAAACTTCTTGGGTTAGATATTAGACTTAACGAGTTTTTTAACTGTTCAAACCTTGCAAAAATCAAAATTCGGTAGCGTCCAAGACAAACCCGCAAAGTTGGTGCAATTCTGGAGTCGTAATGCACCCCAGGCGCAAAACCCTGCTCCCCAAGCGCATTCCATTGTGCCATGGGCGCATCTTTGGAATTTCAAAATCGACAAACTTTGCGGTCTTGCCACGGACACTCCCGAACTCTGATTTGAACGTGGTTTGATCCGTTGAAAAGCGTGTCCAGTCTAATTTCTAATCAAATTAGTTTTACTCCAAACTCAGATATACACCAAAAGATATGCCAATTTTATCGTCAACAGGTCAAAAAATAAATTATTTTGGAAAATCCTTGTATCACACTATCTTCAAATGAATGCAGAGATGGTAGGGTTGAGGTGTGGTGCCAATGGTGGTAGCAAAGTGGAAGTGCGGTGGTCGTGGTGGTGAAGTGATGGTGTAGGTGGTGAACTGATGGTGGTGGTGCCCCGATGATCTTTGTATTGGTCTGCTTACTACCAATTTTTCATAAGTTAAACGTTATTGTATTATGATTGGATTCCTCCATCTTTCAATACTTTGAAAATCTTTTTATCTATATATTACATAGGTCTTCAACGTATTTAGGATGAGGGAGACGCGAGCTTTTTGTTGAATTGATTTACTTTTCGACTCACTTAGGATAAATTGGTCATTTTATTTGTTCCACAAATAATTTGTGATTCAAACTACTTGTGTAATAAAGTAGACGTAACGAACTTTTTAAAGGTTCAAACCTTGTAGAAATCAAAATTCGGGAGCTTCAGGGACAAAACTACAAAGTTTGAGAATTTGTGGAGTCATAATGCGCTCCAGGCGAAATTCCATGCTCCCCAGGCGCAATCCATTGAGCCGCGGGCGCACATCTTCCGAATTTCAAAACCGAGTACGGTCGTGCCGCGGACACTCCCGAAATACGATTTGCAAGTGGTTTAAACCGTGGAAAAGTTTGTCTAGCCAAATTTCTAACCCAATTAGTTTTACTCCAAATTAATTTATTTATACACCAAATGATATGCCAATTTTACCCTCAACGGTCGGAAAATAAATTACATTAGGAAATCCTTGAATCACACTAACTATAAATGAATGCAGAGGTGGTAGGGTTGATGTGTGGTGCAAACGGTGGTATCAGAGTGGAATGGCGGTGGTGAAGTGATGTTGATGTAGGAGGTGAATTGATGGTGGTGGTGCTTCGACGATCTATTTAGTGGTCTACTTAATACCTCATTTTCATAAATTAAACATTATTATTTTTATGATTGGATTGCACCATCTTCTAGTACTTTGAAAATCTTTTTTAAGGATATATAATAGGATTTTATTGGAATTAAGATGCGTGATATCCGTTTTTTTTTACTGAAATGATTCTACTTTTCGAGTCACTGAGGGTAAATTTGTCATGTATTTTGTTGAACAAATAATTTGAGATTCAAACTTCTTGGGTTTGATATTAGACTTAACGAGTTTTTTAACGGTTTAAACCTTGCAAAAATCAGAATTCGGGAGCGTCTAGGACAAACCCGCAAAGTTGGAGCAATTCTGGAGCCGTAATGCGCCCCAGGCGCAAAACCATGCTCCCCAGGCGCATTCCATTGCGCCCCCATCTTTGGAATTTCAAAATCGACAAACTTTGCGTTCTTGCCACGAACACTCCCGAACTCTGATTTGAACGTGGTTTGATCCGTTGAAAAGCGTGTCTAGTCTAATTTCTAATCAAATTAGTTTTACTCCAAACTCAGATATACACCAAAAGATATGCCAATTTTATCGTCAACAGGTTAAAAAATAAATTATTTTGGAAAATCCTTGAATCACACTAACTTCAAATGAATGCAGAGATGGTAGGGTTGAGGTGTGGTGCCAATGGTGGTAGCAAATAGCAAGTGCGGTAGTCATGGTGGTGAAGTGACGGTGTAGATAGTGAACTGATGGTGGTGGTGCCCCGATGATATTTGTAGTGGTCCGCTTACTACCAACTTTTCATAAGTAAAAAGTTATTATTTTTATGATTGGATTCCTCCATCTTTCAATACTTTGAAAATCCTTTTTATCTATATAAAATAGGTCTTCATTGTATTTAGGATGAGGGAGATGCGAGCTTTATACTGGAATGATTCACTTTTCGACTCACCGTGGATAAATTGGTCATTTCTTTTGTTGCACAAAGAATTTGAGATTTAAACTATACTTATGTTAGAAATTAGACTTAATGAACTTTTTAACGGTTCAAACCTTGCAAAAATCAAAATTCGGGAGCGTCCGGGACAAACCTGCAAAGTTTGAGAATTTGTAGAGTCTTAAGGCACCTCAGGTGCAATTCCATGCTCCCCAGGCGCAATCCATTGCGCCCCGGGCGCACATCTTCCGAATTTCAAAATCGAGTACGGTCTTGCCACAGACACTCCCGAACTCCGATTTGCATGTGGTTTAAACCCTGGAAAAGCTTGTCTAGCCTAATTTCTAACCCAATTAGTTTTACTCCAAATTTATTTATACACCGAATGATATGCCAACTTTTTCCTCAACGGTCGAGAAAATAAATTTCATTAGGAAATCATTGAATCACACTAACTTTAAATGAATGCAGAGGTGGTAGGGTTGATGTGTGGTGTCAACGGTTGTATCAGAGTGGAAGTGCGGTGGTGAAGTGTTGTTGGTGTAGAAGGTGAATTGATGGTGGTGTTGCTTCGATGATCTTTTTAGTGGTCTACTTAATACTCATTTTCATAAATTAAACATTATTATTTTTATGATTGGATTCCACCATCTTCTAGTACTTTGAAAATCTTTTTAAAGGATATATAATAGTATTTTATTGGAATTAAGATGAGTGAGATCCGGTTTTTTTTATTGAAATGATTTTACTTTTCGAGTCACTGAGGGTAAATTGGTCATGTATTTTGTTGAACAAATAATTTGAGATTCAAACTTCTTGGGTTAGATATTAGACTTAACAAGTTTTTTTTAACGGTTCAAACCTTGCAAAAATCAGAATTCGAGAGCATCCAGGACAAACCCGCAAAGTTGGAGCAATTCTGGAGTCATAATGCGCCCCAGGCGCAAAACCATGCTCCCCAGGCGCATTTCATTGCGCCCCGGGTGCATCTTTGGAATTTCAAAATCGACAAACTTTATGGTCTTGCCACGGACACTCCCGAACTCTGATTTGCACGTGGTTTGATCCGTTGAAAAGCTTGTCTAGTCTAATTTCTAATCAAAATAGTTTTACCCCAAACTCATCTATACACCCAAAGATATGCCAATTTTATCCTCAACAGGTCAGAAAATAAATTGTTTTGGAAAATCTTTGAATCACACTAACTTCAAATGAATGCAGAGATGGTAGGGTTGAGGTGTGGTGCCAACGGTGGTAGCAAAGTGGAAGTGCGGTGGTCGTGGTGGTGAACTGATGGTGGTGGTGCCCCAATGATCTTTGTAGTGTTCTGCTTACTATCAACTTTTTATAAGTCAAACGTTATTATTTTAATGATTGGATTCCTCCAACTTTCAATACTTTGAAATCCTTTTTATCTACATATAATAGGTATTCATCGTATTTAGGATGAGGGAGATGTGAGGTTTTTACTGGGATTATTTTACTTTTCGACTCACTGAGGATAAAATGGTCATTTTATTTGTTGCACAAATAATTTGAAATTCAAACTACTTGTGTAAGAAAGTAGACTTAACGAACTTTTTAACGGTTTAAATCTTGTAGAAATCAAAATTCGGGAGCGTCCGGGACAAACCCACAAAGTTTGAGAATTTGTGGAGTCTTAATGTGCCCCAAGCGCAATTCCATGTTCCCCAGGCGCAATCCATTGCGCCCCGGCTGCACATCTTCCGAATTTCAAAACCGAGTAAGGTCTTGCCACAGACACTCCCGAACTCCGATTTGCATGTGGTTTAAACCGTGAAAAAGTTTGTCTAGCCTAATTTCTAGCCCAATTAGTTTTACTCCAAATTTATTTATACACCGAATCATATGCCAATTTTACCCTCAACGGTCGAAAAATAAATTACATTTGGAAATCCTAGAACCACAATAACTTTAAATGAATGCAGATGTGGTAGGGTTGATGTAAGGTGCTCACAGTTGTACCAGAGTGGAAGTGCAGTGGTGAAGTGATGTTGGTGTAGGAGGTGAATTGATGGTGGAGGTGCTTCGACGATCTTTTTAGTGGTCTACTTAATACCTCATTTTCATAAATTAAACATTATTATTTTTTTGATTGGATTCCACCATCTTCTAGTACTTTGAAAATCTTTTTTAAGGATATTTAATAGGATTTTATTGGAATTAAGTTGAGTGAGGTCCGGTTTTTTTTACTGAAATGATTTTACTTTTCGAGTCACTGAGGGTAAATTGGTCATGTATTTTGTTGAACAAATAATTTGGGATTCAAACTTCTTGGGTTAAATATTAGACTTAACGAGTTTTTTAACATTTCAAACCTTGCAAAAATCAGAATTCGAGAGCCTCCAGGACAAACCCGCAAAGTTGGAGCAATTCTAGAGTCGTAATGCGCCCCAGGCGCAATACCGTGCTCCCCAGGCGCAACTTTGGAATTTCAAAATTGACAAACTTTACGGTCTTGCCACGGACACTCTCGAACTCTGATTTGCACATGGTTTGATCCGTTGAAAAGCTTGTCTAGTCTAATTTCTAATCAAATTGGTTTTACTCCAAACTCAACTATACACCAAAAGATATGCCAATTTTATCCTCAACAGGTCAGAAAATAAATTGTTTTGGAAAATCCTTGAATCACACTAACTTCATATGAATGTAGAGATGGTAGGGTTGAGGTGTGGTGCCAACGGTGGTAGCAAAGTGGAAGTGCGGTGGTCGTGGGGGTGAAGTGATGGTGTAGGTGGTGAACTGATGGTGGTGGTGCCCCAATGATCTTTGTAGTGGTCTGCTTACTATCAACTTTTTATAAGTTAAACGTTATTTTTTTTATGATTGGATTCCTCCATCTTTCAATACTTTGAAAATCCTTTTTATCTATATATAATAGGTATTCATCGTATTTAGGATGAGGGAGATGCGAGCTTTTTACTGGAATGATTTACTTTTCGACTTACTAAGGATAAATTGGAAATTTTATTTGTTGCACAAATAATCTGAGATTCAAACTACTTGTGTTTGAAAGTAGACTTAACGAACTTTTTTAACGATTCAAACCTTGTAGAAATCAAAATTCGGGAGCATCCGGGATAAACCCACAAAGTTTAAGAATTTGTGGAGTCTTAATGTGCCCCAGGCGCAATTCCATGCTCCCCAGGCGCAATCCATTGCGCCCTGGGCGCACATCTTCTGAATTTCAAAACCGAGTACGGTCTTGCCAGGGACACTCCCGAACTCCGATTTGTATGTGGTTTAAACCGTGGAAAAGCTTGTCTTGCCTAATTTCTAACCCAATTCGTTTTACTCAAAATTTATTTATACACCAAATGATATGCCAATTTTACCCTCAATGGTCGGATAATAAATTACATTAGGAAATCCTTGAATCACATTGAATTAATCACACTAACTTTAAATGAATGTAGAGGTGGTGTGGTTGATGTGTGGTGCCAACTGTGGTATCAGAGTGGAAGTGCGGTGGTGAAGTGATGTTGGTGTAGGAGGTGAATTGATGGTGGTGGTGCTTCGACGATCTTTTTAGTGGTCTACTTAATACCTCATTTTCATAAATTAAACATTATTATTTTTATGATTTGATTCCACCATCTTTTAGTACTTTGAAAATCTTTTTTAAGGAATATAATAGGATTTTATTGGAATTAAGATGAGTGAGATCCGGTTTTTTTACTGAAATGATTTTACTTTTCAAGTCACTGAGGGTAAATTGGTCATGTATTTTGTTGAACAAATAATTTGAGATTCAAACTACTTGGGTTAATTAGATATTAGACTTAACGAGTTTTTTAGCAGTTCAAATTTTGCAAAAATCAGAATTTGGGAGCGTCCAAGACAAACCCGGAAAGTTTGAGCAATTCTGGAGTCGTAATGCGCCCCAGGCGCAAAACCCTGCTCCCCAAACGCATTCCATTGCGCCCCGGGCGCATCTTTGGAATTTCAAAATCGACAAACTTGGCAGTCTTGCTACCGACACTTCCGAACTCTGATTTGCACGTGGTTTGAACCGTTGAAAAGCTTGTCTAGTCTAATATCTAATCAAATTAGTTTTACTCCAAACTCATCTATACACCAAAAGATATGCCAATTTTATCCTCAACAGGTCAGAAAATAAATTGTTCTGGAAAATCCTTGAATCACACTTACTTTAAATGAATGCAGAGATGGTAGGTTAGAGGTGTGGTGCCAACGGTGGTAGCAAAGTGGAAGTGTGGTGGTCATGGTGGTGAAGTGATGGTGTAAGTGGTGAACTAATGGTGGTGGTGCCCCGATGATCTTTGTAGTGATGGAGTATTGTTTTTATGATTGGATTCCTCCATCTTTTAATACTCTGAAAATCCTTTTTATCTATATATAATAGGTCTTTATCGGATTTCGGATGTGGGAGATGCGAGCTTTTTACTGAAATGATTACTTTTCGACTCATTGAGGATAAATTGGTCATGTCTTTTGTTGCACAAATAATTTGAGATTCAAACTACTTGTGTTAGAAAGTAGACTTAACGAACTTTTTAACCGCTCAAACCTTGCAAAAATCAAAATTAGGGAGCGTGCGGGACAAACCCGCGAAGTTTGAGCAATTGTGGAGTCTTAATGGCGCAATTCCATGCTTCACACGTGCAATCCATTGCGCCCCGGGCACATATCTTCGGAATTTCAAAACCGAGTATGGTTTTGCCACGGACACTCCCGAACCCCGATTTGCATGTGGTTTAAAACGTGGAAAAGCTTGTCTAGCCTAATTTCTAACCCAATTAGTTTTACTCCAAATTTATTTATACACCAAAAGATATGCCAATTTTACCCTTTACGGTCAGAAAATAAATTATATTAGGAAATCCTTGAATCACACTAACTTTAAATGAATGCAGTTGTCACGCCCTCGATTTTCAACATAAATAATAATCATTTGTAATAAATAAAATCCTCGCTGAAGTATAGATAATACCCAAATAACATTTTCTTTTTTCCTGTTCTCAAATTAAATACACCTGTTTACTCCTGGCTCGAGGCCCCAAATTATCTCATATAAGTATCCGAAGCTAAATAACGTTACAATTTACAATAATTACTCTTCTGAACACTTCTCTTGAAAACCCTTCAATAACATGATCATGCATGTGCATCACGTACGCTAAGCCAACTCTTGAACTATACCTGAAATTTATAATAGGTTTGAGCAAACACGCGCCCAGTAGAGAAATCTTTGCACAAGCTATATGAAAATGCGATGAAATATGCACCAGAGATGAATGAGTTTCAATGAACAAGCACAAGCAACGCGGAATTACCACAATAGACAAACGGACATCGACTTCAATGTTCTAAGCATCATATTGGAATTCCTATCAAGCTCATGTCAAACTTGAAGCTATACTAAGTTCACAACAAGTCAGCAGACCTACAGTGGGTTCTCAACCACTTCATTTACTTCATGCGTGAACACCACCATCTGACTCAATTTCACATTACAGAAATCAAATCTCTTTCCCTTAAATCTTTCCTTTTGTTTGTAAATGACTTGTGAAAACCAAATCAGACCAAAAAAAATACGAGTCAAGCTCCGTGATTCGAGCTTGAATACCGGAGTCCGTTGATTTGTGCCCAAATACCGGAAACCGTTGATTCGCTCAAGAATACCAGAGGATTTTCATCAAAATCCTTTAACCAAACCCAAAATCCTCTCGTTAACTTCGTAAACCAATAACGTGTCGTTAAGAGTCTGAGCCGAAGCTCCTGCCAGGCACTTACTCGGTAACGAGCCCTGAAGACAAATGATATGAGCATCTAGCTCCTGCCAGGCATTTACTCATTTAAGAGCCCTGAAGACAAATGATATGAGCATCTAGCTCCTGCCAGGCATTTACTCATTTAAGAGCCCTGAAAGTATACAATATGAGCATCTAGCTCCTGCCAGGCATTTACTCATTTAAGAGCCCTGAAAGCATACAATATGAGCATCTAGCTCCTGCCAGGCATTTACTCAGTTAAGAGCCCTGAAAAATCCTCTTTGTGTCCATTTTACATTTACAGTCTCTCCACATTCCCATGTCACAAACATCAATCATTCAATCGAATCCAAAAGCCGTTCAATCAATCACAACTTAATCATCCCAAACAATCTTATCACAACGTCGATGAGACTTCAAGCTGTAGACACGTCCCAAACGGGGCATCGCCATACAGATTGATCACGTTGTGTTTAATCGATTGGTTGCTGTAGACACCTCCCAAACGGGGCATCGCCATACAGATTGATCACGTTGTGTTTAATCGATTGGTTGCTTACTTCATAAACCAAAATCATGGACATTCCCATGGCTAGGAACATCGCCACACGATAACGGTTATCATCAAATAGAGTCGCCACCCAGTTTATTAAAACTGGGAAAATAGATAGAGATTCTGGATACGGGAGCCAAAAGTACAATAAGGGGAAGGTGTTAGGTACCCCTCTTTGCCCAGTCGTGAGACTGGCCCATAATCGTTCAACATAAGACGTATAGATGCTTTGTCTAATTCTAACACATAGTCTGTTTAGTTATTCCTTTAAACAGTAAGCAAAGTGAGCCAGTGCGATAATTGAAGCATGCATTAGAAAGCAGAAAAGCAAACAAAATGTCCCAGGAGATCGATTACTCGGCCGGTGAATGGATGTCACGGCCGAGTAATCACACTGGTTTAATGTACCGGCCGAGGGATCGAAGCCCCGGTCGGTGTTCTTCCTCACACCAGACAGAAAGATTAATGGATAATAAAAAATGCTACGATTAATCAGAAAAGCAATAAATTAAGACAAACTAGAGGCCGTTGGGCCTCACCACCTTGATCCCTCAGTTGCTTGATTGCTTTGGATTGAGTGTGATCGATTGATTGCTTGATCGAGAACCCTAGAGTTAGGGTTTGAACTTCGGGGTTTGATTGCCGGATTGACGGCTGCCTTCGGAAGGTTAGGGCTTTTGGAGTATGGGATTGAAGGAGTATTTGTGCAGAGTTTCGAGGTTTGATTGAGTGTGTAGGTATCTCAATTTCAATGTGTTAAATTCGGAGCCCAAAGGCCCCTTTATATAGGCATAGGGATGACTCACTCCGGCCAATCAAATCACGAGATGGCAATTGCAATTGCAATGCATCTCTAACTCTACGTCGTGATCTCCGAATGTAGCCCGAACGCATCGGAAAGGTAGTGTAGTTGGATCAAACCAAACGTCTGACAGAACGTTCCAGAGTCTGGAAAAAGGTCGATCTGGCGGCCGAGCAAAGGATGTCGCGGCCGTGGAATGGATGTCTCGGCCGAAGGATAGATCTCGCGGCCGAGGGATTGATCTCTCAGGGAGATTTTGCTGGCAACAGGTTGCTCGGGTGAGGGATTGATGTTGTGGCCGTGGGATCGATGTTACGACCGTCAGATGGATTCTCCTAGGCTTCTGTATTTCTGTCTGAAAGGCTGTATGGCTTTGAATTGGGTCCTCTAAGTGGTCAAAGTTCTCACCAAAAGTCCTAAGGTCCTCAAAGAAGCAATCAGCAATCATTGTATCCATTTCATCATCGGGATTGTCCCAAGGTGGGACTTGAAATAATCGTTAGGCCAAATTGGGGTGTCTACACAAGCATTTTAAACGATCTACCAATACACCACATTGATTATATTTCAAAACGTCCCAAATAGTCAACCATAGCATGACTCCGACTAATAAAGTAATACACATCCTTCCCTTTAAGTAAACTATAACACCACATGTTACGTACCAACCCATCACCACCCTACGGCATACCTCTTGATATTGTTGACACCTAGACCTCATGGGATAAGCACCCAAAGAGTTAAAAGGAAACAACAAGACGGATCACGAGAACATGAAATTCGGTCTTACCTTTCGGGTCACTAGACGGACACCCATCTACCCACTCGCACTCACCATAATGCCTCGCATTACCTACGACACTCCAAAACAACCTTACGATGTATCATTCATTTACGACGTTACCCAAAGATTACGTTTTACGAGTGCTCGGGAATGAGAACGATCAACGAGTCACCAAAGGACAAACCACTAAGCTTATAGATGGTTTAAGGGTGTTTCCGAGGTGTTAGAAGTGATCGGGGGTCAAAACAATGGGTTTCGGAACAAAACAGTGAATTCTGGTGATAAGCTCACTGTATCGATACGGGGAAAATCCGTATCGATACGGGTTAACTACGAATTTGTCCAGCTTGTTCCGTATCGATACGGATTAAGGGCCGTATCGATACGGGAGGCTTTCGAGCAGTTCTACAGCAGATTGTCACGGATCCAACTCAACGACGAACACAACAAGCTAAGGTACGAACCAAGCATAAATTCATCACATAAACCCATAGAGTGTGTAAGAAATCCCTACCTCGGGTATCAAGTCGAACCCCAACGAGAGATCGAGCCCTAGCTTCTAAAATCGACTCCGAGAGCGATACACCTCCACCGAGCACTTGCCAACGATGTACGAGCTCCAATACGCGCGTAGATGATGGATTGGAGGTTGGTTTACATGGGTTTTAAGTTTGGGGTGGAGTTTTTGAGTGATGGAGTGAGAGAGAGGGAGGAGCCGAGAGAGGGGAGTGAGATCGGGAGAAGAGAGAGAGTGGAGGAGTATTTTGCTCCTCTACACCCACACCCACACATATATATACTGATACAATTATAAATTGCACTTACACCCCTCTACTAACAATCTTATCACATCGACCCCAAATCAAATAAACTCAACAAATTTTACATTTTCCTCATTTATTCCATATTCCAACATCAATAAATCCTTTAAACGATTTTTAAAAAAAATACGGGTCTCTACATCCTACCCTCCTTAAAGGAATTTCGTCCCCGAAATTTAAGCAAACACACGAGGTCACATTATTAATGATCTTCAGTCCAAAAGTCCGTGTCCATTACACAACGCTTCGTATCCAACTATTTCTGTGTCCGAAACACAAGAAAGCACTATGATATCACAGTTGACTAGCACAACTTCACATCGAAACAATCACCAAGCAGCGATGGTATTAGATACATATCAAATCACAAGTTACTATACCCGCATGAACCATAATCACATTACCAACCAATTCCGGTTCCATAAACCGCATCCATTCGTATTACTTTCCACTGACTATTTCTAGCTCCAAATACTGTGTCCCATCACATAGCAGAATTCCATAACATAATAGTTTAATAACCTTGCTAAGCAATACATCATCAACGAGTTCTAAGATTAACTCTTCTATTTCAAGATTTGTAAGATCCTCCACGTACTCTTATAACGAAAACAACTTCAATACACAATTACCTCTTTTCTTACTTTCCAACTTATTCTCGTTCCCAAGACTCACATTCGTAAAGCTCTAATAGTTCTCCACGCTCACTCAAGACAAGCTCCCTCGAAAAGACAAACATTAAGCCGATGCCTATGTGTTCGACACGATGAAGTCTAAACCAAACGACAGTCGTATATTTCCGGCTTGTAATTTCCAAAGCAAGAGTGTAAAGTTGCACGTCACAAGGTTGTTTTGACGACCCCCTTTTTTTTTTTTGCCACATTAAAACTTCAAGTTTGAGCAATTCAAAAGTCCTTAGAATCGGTCCATCCGTGATGAAATTTCATAAAAATTTTCAAGGGAATGTTTGTTCGTTTTTTTTTTTTGAAAGATATTTCCAATAACTCATAAACGCCTCACATGGTAATTTTATAATACGACAATAAGGTAGCTGGCTCCATGTTCGTACCATTTCCATTTTCAAAATGAACTATACAAAGAATCAACTTTTAGAAGGTCTCATTCATTTTTAGAAGGATTAGAGTTTCAAATAGGTACCATCGTATCAACTCTCGAAACCAAAGTTCACCACTCCACCTATCGCAAAATACTCACTCGGCCCCCAAGTAAAGAACCCAATTCATGTCCGGCATGTGCTTACAACATCCCAACTAGTCTCGCCTAACCTGCATCCTCAAAAGGAATCAGCCAAGCTAGCAGTAATTTCAATAAAGTCATGACTACACAAGAACAAGTTCACACACTATGACTACGTACACAACATGTCAAACAAGTAAAATTTAAACCAGATGGCAGCACATTTCATACGCAAGATATCCCAATAAATCCATCGCACAAATTAATGACTTACACAACACTGAACACATATATGCATTAACGGATTCACTCAGTATTTCACGGACTCATAGAGTATCCTTCATTTCATAATTCATGGCTCTAGAAAGCCCAACAGTAATCACTTTCATTCAATCTCGTAATACCTTTCGTGTTTTCCATTCGCCCATCAATCTCGAATATCTCCATGCTAATATCTAGTCACCAATGCAAGCCCATTGACAAAATTTTTCCCAAATACCCACAAGACTCCGGGATTTCAAACAACAAATTTATACTTCTCATTACATTCTAAGACTCCAACTACTTCATTACTTAAGAATCAATCTTACTCGCACCAATAACCTCTAACGATCCCGCTCACCACAAATTTCACTAAAATAATCATAACGACATCAACATTTCTCAAAGACATTCGCCACATCTACACTTGACCTCAATAATGACAACCACACCATCCTCATTACCATCACTACTATCACTATCACCCTTATCCCTTAATCCCTCTCAAACAAACCTATCATCCCAACGACATACTCCAATCTGTCCCCTATTGTCATCAGTCTAGTCTACATTCCCAAATACTAAACATAATCTCTGCACTCACGCCTTTCAACTCACAACGTACTGTCTCTCCACATGCTTATCGCTTTCAAGGTTCCTACCGCTTCAACTCAGGACACCTATCACACTCCATCTCGTTATCGATCACAACAATTCATATCTACGTCGTCCTCACTTCAAACAGTTTCTCACCACACACTTACATCAATCACCTGACTTACGTCACATTAATATGGTCCACCTTAAGTCCTATTTTCCCTCTTACCAAACAATACCATCACTATTTTCTACCAACATATCACAATGATACCAATAATACCATAATACTTCTCTTTTTCTACGGAATTCCCATATACAACCATCTATCTCAAGCCTAGGGGTCTAACCCTTATGTATGACCCTAGTGTCCAATTGACTTTCCGAGACTTCCATCTAGAAGGTGCGGTGATCAAGCGCCTCTTCCAATTGGATCTCATCGGTAGTCGCCTGGGTGTCCAGAAGACACATACAGTATCCCGACACCCTACCTATAACCCTCATTCTCCTATATCAACCTTAGATACATATATCTCCCTATGTAGGCTCGTATTGCCCTACCCATGCTTACTATATCTGTCTCAATAATTACCATCACAACAACCAACCATAATCATCACCACAACAGGTCTTTACCTTTCCAAACACATTCATAATCACCACAATGAGGTCCAAGCCTCCAACTTTCCAATGCAGGTCAACTGCTCAATGTCACTAAGCCATTATACAAAATGCAACACCTCAACGATGTACTAACTTAGTCATGCAAGCACACAAGTGTTTTGTAAAAAGTATGCAGTGGATTTTGAACCCATGAGACTAAAAAGTCTCCCCACGGTCTCTAGGTATTCTAAACCTATGCTCTGATACCAAGTTGTCACGCCCTCGATTTTCAACATAAATAATAATCATTTGTAATAAATAAAATCCTCGCTGAAGTATAGATAATACCCAAATAACATTTTCTTTTTTCCTGTTCTCAAATTAAATACACCTGTTTACTCCTGGCTCGAGGCCCCAAATTATCTCATATAAGTATCCGAAGCTAAATAACGTTACAATTTACAATAATTACTCTTCTGAACACTTCTCTTGAAAACCCTTCAATAACATGATCATGCATGTGCATCACGTACGGCAAGCCAACTCTTGAACTATACCTGAAATTTATAATAGGTTTGAGCAAACACGCGCCCAGTAGAGAAATCTTTGCACAAGCTATATGAAAATGCGATGAAATATGCACCAGAGATGAATGAGTTTCAATGAACAAGCACAAGCAACGCGGAATTACCACAATAGACAAACGGACATCGACTTCAATGTTCTAAGCATCATATCGGGATTCCTATCAAGCTCATGTCAAACTTGAAGCTATACTAAGTTCACAACAAGTCAGCAGACCTACAGTGGGTTCTCAACCACTTCATTTACTTCATGCGTGAACACCACCATCTGACTCAATTTCACATTACAGAAATCAAATCTCTTTCCCTTAAATCTTTCCTTTTGTTTGCAAATGACTTGTGAAAACCAAATCAGACCAAACCAATACGAGTCAAGCTCCGTGATTCGAGCTTGAATACCGGAGTCCGTTGATTTGTGCCCAAATACCGGAAACCGTTGATTCGCTCAAGAATACCAGAGGATTTTCATCAAAATCCTTTAACCAAACCCAAAATCATCTCGTTAACTTCGTAAACCAATAACGTGTCGTTAAGAGTCTGAGCCGAAGCTCCTGCCAGGCACTTACTCGGTAACGAGCCCTGAAGACAAATGATATGAGCATCTAGCTCCTGCAGGCATTTACTCATTTAAGAGCCCTGAAGACAAATGATATGAGCATCTAGCTCCTGCCAGGCATTTACTCATTTAAGAGCCCTGAAAGTATACAATATGAGCATCTAGCTCCTGCCAGGCATTTACTCATTTAAGAGCCCTGAAAGCATACAATATGAGCATCTAGCTCCTGCCAGGCATTTACTCAGTTAAGAGCCCTGAAAAATCCTCTTTGTGTCCATTTTACATTTACAGTCTCTCCACATTCCCATGTCACAAACATCAATCATTCAATCGAATCCAAAAGCCGTTCAATCAATCACAACTTAATCATCCCAAACAATCTTATCACAACGTCGATGAGACTTCAAGCATTCTAAACGATCTACCAATACACCACATTGATTATATTTCAAAACGTCCCAAATAGTCAACCATAGCATGACTCCGACTAATAAAGTAATACACATCCTTCCCTTTAAGTAAACTATAACACCACATGTTACGTACCAACCCATCACCACCCTACAGCATACCTCTTGATGTTGTTGACACCTAGACCTCATGGGATAAGCACCCAAAGAGTTAAAAGGAAACAACAAGACGGATCACGAGAACATGAAATTCGGTCTTACCTTTCGGGTCACTAGACGGACACCCATCTACCCACTCGCACTCACCATAATGCCTCGCATTACCTACGACACTCCAAAACAACCTTACGATGTATCATTCATTTACGATGTTACCCAAAGATTACATTTTACGAGTGCTCGGGAATGAGAACGATCAACGAGTCACCAAAGGACAAACCACTAAGCTTATAGATGGTTTAAGGGTGTTTCCGAGGTGTTAGAAGTGATCGGGGGTCAAAACAATGGGTTTCGGAACAAAACAGTGAATTCTGGTGATAAGCTCACTGTATCGATACGGGGAAAATCCGTATCGATATGGGTTAACTACGAATTTGTCCAGCTTGTTCCGTATCGATACGGATTAAGGGCCGTATCGATACGGGAGGCTTTCGAGCAGTTCTACAGCAGATTTTCACGGATCCAACTCAACGACGAACACAACAAGCTAAGGTACAAACCAAGCATAAATTCATCACATAAACCCATAGAGTGTGTAAGAAATCCCTACCTCGGGTATCAAGTCGAACCCCAACGAGAGATCGAGCCCTAGCTTCTAAAATCGACTCCGAGAGCGATACACCTCCACCGAGCACTTGCCAACGATGTACGAGCTCCAATACGCGCGTAGATGATGGATTGGAGGTTGGTTTACATGGGTTTTAAGTTTGGGGTGGAGTTTTTGAGTGATGGAGTGAGAGAGAGGGAGGAGCCGAGAGAGGGGAGTGAGATCGGGAGAAGAGAGAGAGTGGAGGAGTATTTTGCTCCTCTACACCCACACCCACACATATATATACTGATACAATTATAAATTGCACTTACACCCCTCTACTAACAATCTTATCACATCGACCCCAAATCAAATAAACTCAACAAATTTTACATTTTCCTCATTTATTCCATATTCCAACATCAATAAATCCTTTAAACGATATTCAAAAAATACGGGTCTCTACATCCTACCCTCCTTAAAGGAATTTCGTCCCCGAAATTTAAGCAAACACACGAGGTCACATTATTAATGATCTTCAGTCCAAAAGTCCGTGTCCATTACACAACGCTTCGTATCCAACTATTTCTGTGTCCGAAACACAAGAAAGCACTATGATATCATAGTTGACTAGCACAACTTCACATCGAAACAATCACCAAGCAGCGATGGTATTAGATACATATCAAATCACAAGTTACTATACCCGCATGAACCATAATCACATTACCAACCAATTCCGGTTCCATAAACCGCATCCATTCGTATTACTTTCCACTGACTATTTCTAGCTCCAAATACTGTGTCCCATCACATAGCAGAATTCCATAACATAATAGTTTAATAACCTTGCTAAGCAATACATCATCAACGAGTTCTAAGATTAACTCTTCTATTTCAAGATTTGTAAGATCCTCCACGTACTCTTATAACGAAAACAACTTCAATACACAATTACCTCTTTTCTTACTTTCCAACTTATTCTCGTTCCCAAGACTCACATTCGTAAAGCTCTAATAGTTCTCCACGCTCACTCAAGACAAGCTCCCTCGAAAAGACAAACATTAAGCCGATGCCTATGTGTTCGACACGATGAAGTCTAAACCAAACGACAGTCGTATATTTCCGGCTTGTAATTTCCAAAGCAAGAGTGTAAAGTTGCACGTCACAAGGTTGTTTTGACGACCCCCTTTTTTTTTTTTGCCACATTAAAACTTCAAGTTTGAGCAATTCAAAAGTCCTTAGAATCGGTCCATCCGTGATGAAATTTCATAAAAATTTTCAAGGGAATGTTTGTTCGTTTTTTTTTTTTGAAAGATATTTCCAATAACTCATAAACGCCTCACATGGTAATTTTATAATACGACAATAAGGTAGCTGGCTCCATGTTCGTACCATTTCCATTTTCAAAATGAACTATACAAAGAATCAACTTTTAGAAGGTCTCATTCATTTTTAGAAGGATTAGAGTTTCAAATAGGTACCATCGTATCAACTCTCGAAACCAAAGTTCACCACTCCACCTATCGCAAAATACTCACTCGGCCCCCAAGTAAAGAACCCAATTCATGTCCGGCATGTGCTTACAACATCCCAACTAGTCTCGCCTAACCTGCATCCTCAAAAGGAATCAGCCAAGCTAGCAGTAATTTCAATAAAGTCATGACTACACAAGAACAAGTTCACACACTATGACTACGTACACAACATGTCAAACAAGTAAAATTTAAACCAGATGGCAGCACATTTCATACGCAAGATATCCCAATAAATCCATCGCACAAATTAATGACTTACACAACACTGAACACATATATGCATTAACGGATTCACTCAGTATTTCACGGACTCATAGAGTATCCTTCATTTCATAATTCATGGCTCTAGAAAGCCCAACAGTAATCACTTTCATTCAATCTCGTAATACCTTTCGTGTTTTCCATTCGCCCATCAATCTCGAATATCTCCATGCTAATATCTAGTCACCAATGCAAGCCCATTGACAAAATTTTTCCCAAATACCCACAAGACTCCGGGATTTCAAACAACAAATTTATACTTCTCATTACATTCTAAGACTCCAACTACTTCATTACTTAAGAATCAATCTTACTCGCACCAATAACCTCTAACGATCCCGCTCACCACAAATTTCACTAAAATAATCATAACGACATCAACATTTCTCAAAGACATTCGCCACATCTACACTTGACCTCAATAATGACAACCACACCATCCTCATTACCATCACTACTATCACTATCACCCTTATCCCTTAATCCCTCTCAAACAAACCTATCATCCCAACGACATACTCCAATCTGTCCCCTATTGTCATCAGTCTAGTCTACATTCCCAAATACTAAACATAATCTCTGCACTCACGCCTTTCAACTCACAACGTACTGTCTCTCCACATGCTTATCGCTTTCAAGGTTCCTACCGCTTCAACTCAGGACACCTATCACACTCCATCTCGTTATCGATCACAACAATTCATATCTACGTCGTCCTCACTTCAAACAGTTTCTCACCACACACTTACATCAATCACCGGACTTACGTCACATTAATATGGTCCACCTTAAGTCCTATTTTCCCTCTTACCAAACAATACCATCACTATTTTCTACCAACATATCACAATGATACCAATAATACCATAATACTTCTCTTTTTCTACGGAATTCCCATATACAACCATCTATCTCAAGCCTAGGGGTCTAACCCTTATGTATGACCCTAGTGTCCAATTGACTTTCCGAGACTTCCATCTAGAAGGTGCGGTGATCAAGCGCCTCTTCCAATTGGATCTCATCGGTAGTCGCCTGGGTGTCCAGAAGACACATACAGTATCCCGACACCCTACCTATAACCCTCATTCTCCTATATCAACCTTAGATACATATATCTCCCTATGTAGGCTCGTATTGCCCTACCCATGCTTACTATATCTGTCTCAATAATTACCATCACAACAACCAACCATAATCATCATCACAACAGGTCTTTACCTTTCCAAACACATTCATAATCACCACAATGAGGTCCAAACCTCCAACTTCCCAATGCAGGTCAACTGCTCAATGTCACTAAGCCATTATACAAAATGCAACACATCAACGATGTACTAACTTAGTCATGCAAGCACACAAGTGTTTTGTAAAAAGTATGCAACGGATTTTGAACCCATGAGACTAAAAAGCCTCCCCACGATCTCTAGGTGTTCTAAACCTATGCTCTGATACCAAGTTGTCACGCCCTCGATTTTCAACATAAATAATAATCATTTGTAATAAATAAAATCCTCGTTGAAGTATAGATAATACCCAAATAACATTTCTTTTTCCTGTCCTCAAATTAAATACACCTGCTTACTCCTGGCTCGAGGCCCCAAATTATCTCATATAAGTATCCGAAGTTAAATAACGTTACAATTTACAATAATTACTCTTCTGAACACTTCTCTTGAAAACCCTTCAATAACATGATCATGCATGAGCATCACGTACGCCAAGCCAACTCTTGAACTATACCTGAAATTTATAATAGGTTTGAGCAAACACGCGCCCAGAAGAGAAATCTTTGCACAAGCTATATGAATATGCGATGAAATATGCACCAGAGATGAATGAGTTTCAATGAACAAGCACAAGCAACGCGGAATTACCACAATAGACAAACGGACATCGACTTCAATGTTCTAAGCATCATATCGGGATTCCTATCAAGCTCATGTCAAACTTGAAGCTATACTAAGTTCACAACAAGTCAGCAGACCTACAGTGGGTTCTCAACCACTTCATTTACTTCATGCGTGAACACCACCATCTGACTCAATTTCACATTACAGAAATCAAATCTCTTTCCCTTAAATCTTTCCTTTTGTTTGCAAATGACTTGTGAAAACCAAATCAGACCAAACCAATACGAGTCAAGCTCCGTGATTCGAGCTTGAATACCGGAGTCCGTTGATTTGTGCCCAAATACCGGAAACCGTTGATTCGCTCAAGAATACCAGAGGATTTTCATCAAAATCCTTTAACCAAACCCAAAATCATCTCGTTAACTTCGTAAACCAATAACGTGTCGTTAAGAGTCTGAGCCGAAGCTCCTGCCAGGCACTTACTCGGTAACGAGCCCTGAAGACAAATGATATGAGCATCTAGCTCCTGCCAGGCATTTACTCATTTAAGAGCCCTGAAGACAAATGATATGAGCATCTAGCTCCTGCCAGGCATTTACTCATTTAAGAGCCCTGAAAGTATACAATATGAGCATCTAGCTCCTGCCAGGCATTTACTCATTTAAGAGCCCTGAAAGCATACAATATGAGCATCTAGCTCCTGCCAGGCATTTACTCAGTTAAGAGCCCTGAAAAATCCTCTTTGTGTCCATTTTACATTTACAGTCTCTCCACATTCCCATGTCACAAACATCAATCATTCAATCGAATCCAAAAGCCGTTCAATCAATCACAACTTAATCATCCCAAACAATCTTATCACAACGTCGATGAGACTTCAAGCATTCTAAACGATCTACCAATACACCACATTGATTATATTTCAAAACGTCCCAAATAGTCAACCATAGCATGACTCCGACTAATAAAGTAATACACATCCTTCCCTTTAAGTAAACTATAACACCACATGTTACGTACCAACCCATCACCACCCTACAGCATACCTCTTGATATTGTTGACACCTAGACCTCATGGGATAAGCACCCAAAGAGTTAAAAGGAAACAACAAGACGGATCACGAGAACATGAAATTCGGTCTTACCTTTCGGGTCACTAGACGGACACCCATCTACCCACTCGCACTCACCATAATGCCTCGCATTACCTACGACACTCCAAAACAACCTTACGATGTATCATTCATTTACGATGTTACCCAAAGATTACATTTTACGAGTGCTCGGGAATGAGAACGATCAACGAGTCACCAAAGGACAAACCACTAAGCTTATAGATGGTTTAAGGGTGTTTCCGAGGTGTTAGAAGTGATCGGGGGTCAAAACAATGGGTTTCGGAACAAAACAGTGAATTCTGGTGATAAGCTCACTGTATCGATACGGGGAAAATCCGTATCGATACGGGTTAACTACGAATTTGTCCAGCTTGTTCCGTATCGATACGGATTAAGGGCCGTATCGATACGGGAGGCTTTCGAGCAGTTCTACAGCAGATTTTCACGGATCCAACTCAACGACGAACACAACAAGCTAAGGTACAAACCAAGCATAAATTCATCACATAAACCCATAGAGTGTGTAAGAAATCCCTACCTCGGGTATCAAGTCGAACCCCAACGAGAGATCGAGCCCTAGCTTCTAAAATCGACTCCGAGAGCGATACACCTCCACCGAGCACTTGCCAACGATGTACGAGCTCCAATACGCGCGTAGATGATGGATTGGAGGTTGGTTTACATGGGTTTTAAGTTTGGGGTGGAGTTTTTGAGTGATGGAGTGAGAGAGAGGGAGGAGCCGAGAGAGGGGAGTGAGATCGGGAGAAGAGAGAGAGTGGAGGAGTATTTTGCTCCTCTACACCCACACCCACACATATATATACTGATACAATTATAAATTGCACTTACACCCCTCTACTAACAATCTTATCACATCGACCCCAAATCAAATAAACTCAACAAATTTTACATTTTCCTCATTTATTCCATATTCCAACATCAATAAATCCTTTAAACGATTTTTAAAAAAAATACGGGTCTTTACAGCAGTGGTGGTATGGTTGATGTGTGGTGCCAACGTTGGAATCAGAGTGGAAGTGCAGTGGTGAAGTGATGTTGGTGTCGGTGGTGAATTGATGGTGGTGGTGCTTCGACGATCTTTGTAGTGGTTTCTTACTACCTACTTTTTTATAAATTAAACATTATTATTTTTATGATTGGATTCCACCATCTTTTAGTACTTTGAAAATCTTTTTTAAGTATATACATTAGGTTTTTATTGGATTTAAGATGAGTGAGATATGAGTTTTTTACTGAAATGATTTACTTTTCGACTCACTGATTGTAAATTGTTTATGTATTTTGTTGAACAAATAATTTGAAATTCAAATTACTTGGGTTAGAAATTAGACTTAACGAGTTTTTTTAATAATTTGTTTTTGATTTTTGGGCTGGGCTTATTATTTCAGTTGTGGGCGTTTTGAGGCTTTTAGGTCTTCAGGCTTTTGCCCCTAAGGTGTTTGGACCTCGGTCCTTTGTCTTCCAACCTTGGTTGGAATCTTCTCCCCTCCCCCCAACTTGATGTACCCTTTGTCAAGTTTTCTTAATAAAACATTTTGCTTATCAAAAAAAAAATGGTTCAAACTATGCAAAAATGAAAATTCGGGAGCGGCCAGAACAAACCCGCAAAGTTTGAGCAATTGTGGAGTTTTAGTGCGCCCCAGGCGCAAAACCATGCTCCTCAGGCGCATTCCCGAATGCCTATTTGCACGTGGTTTTGAGTGTTGAAAAGATTGTCTAGCCTAATTTCTAACCAAATTAGTTTTACTCCAAAATTATTTATACACCAAAGGCTATGCAAATTTTACCATCAATAGGTCGAAAAGTAAAATTATTTTGGGAAATCCTTGAATCACACTCACTTTAAATCGGATCGAAACCTATTTTATATTGATAAAGTGAGTATTCAAAGTACTAAAAGATGGTGGGATTGAACCATAAAAAAAATATTAGATTTTTGTTTATCAAATGTTGGCCAAAAGTATATCAATTCAAATATCGTCGGAGCCACTAAGACTAAAACAATTTTTGGCACCCTTCCACTCAATCTATGTTTCATTCAGTACTCACACTCCTTGTTCTAAGATATTTGTTCATTTCTTAAGAGCTCCAGAGAGTTCATAGGGCTTTCCACGTTTCATTGAACAACCCAAAACTGCTCAATCATCAGGATTTACTTTTAATTATTAAAATTTTGGTGTCTACACCACCAACAATATCACTTGACCACTACAACTACCAAAACACCATCACCGCCATCATTTGATAACCGCTTCACCCCACCAGTATTGTCGCCACTACTTCGAGTACAATGACCTCACCATAGAGGATAAAATGGTCATATCATCTGATGTACATTTTGAATCCAAACTACTTGTGTTACAAAGTAAATTCAACAAACTTTTTAATGGTTCAAACCACCCGCCAATCTGAAGGAGATGAGGAATGTGAAGTGCATCATAGACCTAAGCTTACATACATGAAATTCAGGAATAGATAGTCTTACAAATTGAACAACTCTTTATATAACAATGCACGTTGTTCCTGTAAATGGCATCTTGCAGATCAAGTTATCAAATGAGCAATTTACATATATACTCATGGAATCGCCAGCCGCGCGCCAGCTTTATGTACTTACTCTTTAGCTACCAATAACGATCCTTATTGACACTTAAGTAGCCAGCCATGACTTTTCCTCCCGTGTTCCTCATTCCGTCTATAAGAAAGCACCAAGTGGAACCCAAAGCTCCGATGAAGAAGTCTGATTCGGCAGCCATCAAGAAATTCACCAGAGGGTAATTCGTGCTGGTTTCCCTGCCTAGACTGGCCGTGTAAGCAGCCATCGAAGTGTTCCCCACCTGCCGTGTCACGTTTGTGTAATAGAATTTCCATTGTGGGTATGATCTCAATCTATCTCTGACCTCCTGAAGAAAAATATCGCTATGAGAAGTTGAACACAACAGCTGAACAAAAATCATTAGACGAAGTAGCAAGCCGGGCCTGTTTTCCTGAAACTAAGTAATATGATCAAACAACTTGAATAGAACTCAATGGTCTTGTGTTCAACTTCTGTTGCAAACCCTCGGACTTATTCTGGAGTTTTATCCTGTAAGGGAGGTGCGTCTGCATAGAGTTCCTCAGCACAAAAACTTTAAAAAGAAAACTTGAACTGAACTCTGATCTCCACTCTTTATCTCAGTGGCAGCATGTTTCAAATGAAGGACAAAAAGAGACTGCTAGCGGGATATTCTCAACAGGGAGGGAATAAACGACGAAATTGTGCAGGAATTTTATACTTCACCTATCGGCGGTAAACAAGAGAAATAAAATGTGTAGCAAAAGTTTGTGACCAGTTGCAGGAGGTTAGCTTATGATGCAGTAAATTATTTTCGAGCAATAAACATTAAACAATTTAGTTGAGAGGTAGACTTTTTCTTAAAGCACAAATAAATCAATTGGAAAAGGCTCAGCAAGGAAGGGTTCTGCTAGGTTTCTCTGTATTTGTAATTTATGGAAATGGGCAACGAAAAAGAATTATGAATCATAAATGGTGTTCAGGCACAAAATCGAAAGAGATGGATGGGACTGCTATATTGACAGACCAATGAAAGACTTTCCTAGAGCCTTATTCATTCAATGGGTGGTTGCATTTGGATGAACACTTATCTTGTTGAATAAGGGCACACAACTTACTTGGATTCGGGTTGGATTGTGGAATAATCCCTTGCTATAGTACACTTATGTCGTACTTGATAACTTTCTGGCAAAAAACAAAGAAAAACTTGATATCTTGTTCTGCATGTCAGAATGAGAATCAGTTCTACTACTTGGAGAAAGGATTGTAAATAACCTGCATCTCCGTGGATAGCCAGATGCTGTTAAGGTGCGGGAAGCGCTTTCTTATGCGTTCAGCAAGATCCATGTAGTCTTCAAATTCAACTACCTTCATTTCGCTTGCCTTATCGCCCATCCTCACATGTATGCTTAACAATGGCCTAGGCATCCACGGTTTGTGATTGGACCATAGAAATTGCTCCATGTCAGATTCGGGTTCTTCTTTAACTTCCTGCGATTTTCTTAAGAGGCATTAGTTTACAAAAATGACTTGCAGAATTTTTCGATAAACTATAACGAAATTGAGAAACACTTTCTGTAAGTTACACCCGTTTGCACTCTTTTGAAATTTGTATCTGAACTCTGCAATTACCCGTAGACTTCAATTTGAAGCTTGACTTTCAGAAACAGGTTTAATAAGTAACTTAGAACAAAACCGAGACTTGGCCTATGAACTTCTTCAAATAAAGGTTCAAAGGACAAGGATTACCAACAAGCTTCAACTGAAAGCCTTCTCTTGTGGAATTGGAAATGAGCGAGTATTACCTCCAACCATTCGTTAGTGGGTGTTGCAAGAACCACTTTAGCAGCTTCCCGTCCAAAGGCCGCATGGCGTTCAGCCTTTAGCAAGTCACATGTATACTCGGTCGGAAACCTCATCAGGTAGCGGACTGCCTGAAAACATTCAACCAATAACATAATTATGTCAGCCACCAAATAATACGTACATATAACTGTATAAGCATGAAAACATACTCTCATCTTAATTACACATACTTGCATATACAAATTCTGCTTATGTTTTAGACTTTTCGTCATATAGACTACATTGGTGAGTGTATTTGCGATTGAAACTCAAGTAGCAGCACTTCTATTCCTGGGCTCGCCACCACCTTTTATTTTTTGATCCGCACCACCTTTTATTCATTCCGTGATGAGAACCAATCAGTGTTCCATTTATATCTGTTGTAGGCTGTAAATGAATCCAAGGATCACCCCAAGCCCTGTTGCAAGATATTACACGGAGTGAGATGAAGCACTGAATATGCTCTCTTGTTGGTTTTTCATAACATTAGGTGTGAGCCATGGATGTGGGGAATCTTGTGGAACCACATACAATGGCGAGTCACGCTTGCTTCTCGTGATTGATTTTAGTCTTCGTGCTGTTGTGCATGATCACACGCTTGTGTTTGGTTCGTTGCACAACACCACGTACTCTACGCCTAAACTTATGAAGGAAATAGTGAATATGTTCAGGAACTTGCCTAGGAGCCTGTCCAAACCATATTTGCGATTCTGTATAATTGTCTTTTCTTGTTATGATTCCTTTTTCCCATGCTTCCTTTTCCCTCATTAACTGAAATGCACGGTCCCGGCATTCTTGGGATGTTTCTGGAAAGAAGTAACAAGACCAACTAGAACGCGATGGCCCTGAAACACGTACCACAGACACAAAGCAATTAGTAATGATGAGCAATCTTTGCATGTAGATGTCAGGGAAGGAAAAGATGTACGAACGAATTACACACTGCATCTCAACCAATAAAACCAATGGCTGAGATTAGAAGTTCACAAAGAATTACTTTTGGCCGTAAAGAATTACTCATGGCTGCTAAGAATTACTCATGGCCGACAATAATTACTCTTGGCCGCAAAAAATTACGGCTAGAAGTAGTTATTTGCGGCCAGGAGTAATTTGGCGCGGCCAGGAGTAATTCGTTGCGGTCAGGAGTAATTCTTTGTGGCCATGAGTAATTCTTCGTGGCCAAGAGTAATTTACCTCTACACCCATCATTGTCTGCCCGATTAAAGTAGTTTGTAACAAGGACCCTATTTTCATTGATAGCAATAGCAAAAACTCCACACATTCCGGCAATTTGGGCTCCCATACCAAAACGTGGCAGCGTCTCCCAGTCAGCTACAAGAAACTTCACATTAGGATCATCGCAGTTCAGAGGATGCTGATGAATCCATACGTCTTGCTGCACTTTCCTGGTGAATGGATAGTTTTCTTCATCAGATCCCGTTATCTGTGAAAAAAATTTAGAAAAGAACAGCTGACTTCTTGTAATATAAATTGTACCATCAATTTGATATCACACCAACAATAGTCCATTTTAAATTGTCAGAGATTCACCTCATCACTATTGCAGTAGACAGATTGAAGCCTTTAAATGTCAAAAAAAGGAAAACCAAATCATTTCATTCCCTTAAGTTTGCTATTCCTTTGTTTTTCGCAGAATGCGAAGCTAAAACACTGCAACTCATAGAATAGCAGAAGGATGATCACCTCCAGATTAGGAAATTTTCTGGCCTTGCACAATAATTATGTTAACATAAACAATCATTCTAGCTGCTTTTGAAAAGTATATAAAAATAAGAAGAAGAAGATGGATAGATCAACCGAAATGCTACAAAAGACATACTCGCTAAAGCACCTGCAAATAATTTTGCCACTGGCAGGGAGAAATGATTGACCTTCTTATGCGTATTTCTGTATTATAACATAGATACAAAATCGTAATTCACTTGCATATAAATAGCCCATGCAGCTAAAGTTTCGTATATGGTCAGAGGGTGAGCTAATATCTCGGAGTTAGACAAATAACTATGGGTGAATATCAGGGAAACGTACATACCCATGGAGGATAAGTACCTTCAGACTTCAGCCGCTCACTAGCTGTCGATGATGGGTAAGTATCTAACAATCCCTTCCACAACGTCCAAGGAAGGGAACTCTCATTTTCAACATGCTTATCAAGATTCTTGTTGATTTGTGCACTCAGCTTGCAATTCTCCAAGTGAGGGGCTTTTGGAACATTAGATCTAACACCTTGCAGCAACTCACCTTCGCCTCTCATTGATTCATTGAGTAAACCACTCCAATCCGAGTACAAGAAAGACACTCTCTCATCAATTTTACTGTTGAGAGTTTGTTGAGAACACGTCACATTCTCTATTTCCCTTGGTTTAAGATTGTAGTCGCCCTTTGTAACCCCATATCTGCAATACCAGAAAAGTGCAGGGATTAGCCGTATGCAAAATTACGCTCACTTGTCAGTACTTGCCATGGAGAGGTTACTCTTGGTAAAGACATTGTAATATACCATGATCCGGTAACTAGGTGAAAAGCTTATACAACAGTAACAACAGTCCATAATGAAATTTGGTGTCAAGTAATTCCCACTTTTTTGGTGACTTCAGATGCATTCTTTGAGGATTCTACTTACAGAAGAAGTTGACTCTTTGAATTTCAGCTGAATTTTGATTAGATCTTAATATGACTTTTAAGAATTAACACATTAATGGCCCACGGGCTATCTGGCCTTTAATGACCTTTGAGTGAGAGAGAGTGAGGTTTGTAACTCCATAATTTCCGATTGAGAATGAAACTATCTTTTCTTCGTGGAGCGGGTATTCCGGCCAAATCACGTTGACACTATGTATCTGTGTTGTGTGTGTGACCTACGGATCCCCAAGATAAGACAAAATTCTTGTTTCAGTTGAAATTATGATGAATTCAACAACTACAAACCGAAGTCTTCCGAAAAGCATACCGAACATAAGGAACTCTGCGATAAACAACTAAATGAGAACAAAATTGAGGAAATTCAACTTACTGATGATATCTGAACTTGAGTTCCAAGAAGTGATTCCATTTGAAAGTGAAGAGAGTGAAATCCCACCAAAAGCAAAGGTGCCCAGTGAAGTGAGAGCAGCCAGAAATAATGTTGTAAGATAAACCCCCAGAACAAAACCAACCACACACATTTGGCATGGACATGAGCTTCCCATTTGTAGTGTTCTTTGTGAATCTTTCATAATTTTAAAAAAAAAAAGTACTACTGAAATTTAATGCACTTGTAACCAACTTTCAACAACAATCAAGTGAGATTAAGATCACATTCCCCTTCTTCTGACCACCAAAAAGAAACCCATTTCAGATATGTTAGAAGAGAAGAAAATCCAGAAGTGGAATTCTACTGATTATCAGAAACCAGAAAGATTAAGGGTTGCTCTCTAAAAGATTCAGATAGATTAGTATTAATCACAGGTAGCTTCAATCTCCACTATTCAATTCCTCTCTGGAAATCTCCCAAGAGTTCAGTGGTCCATTCCTTCCTTCTTCCAACTGCAAAAGAAGGGACATGCTTCAGTACCCAGTTCCCTTTTTTTTTTCCCTCCCAATATTGTATACATCAGTGTGGGTTAGGGGGAATTAGTAAGTTAACAGCCACAAGGGTTCGAGGTCTTTCCATAGACTCGAACCTTAGACCTCCTTGGGAAGCCAAGGGGTACAACCAGATGGGATAAGAACCACATATGAATTTTTATGGCTCGTGATAAGTATTTTTGCTACTCGAGATATAATTTCTAATGAAAACTAGATTGTGGTAACAAATACGAAATTTTGTTGTTTTTCTGTATGAATTAGCTCCGGAAGAGTTGATGGCGCTTAAGAAGTTTTGATCTTGTGATCCAAGAGCTATAACTCTTCAGACTTGACCACTAAGCCAACCCCAACCAGTTTTGCAAATTAAACTAGAATTAATTAACACTAAAGTCTACTCCATCCGTCCCATAATTTTTGGTCCATCTTTCCTCTTTTCAATGTCCCGTAATTCTTGTCCATTTTTACTAGTAAAGGAAAAATAGTTGTGTCATTTCCTTTTTTACCCTTCGTCCCTACATATAAATTCAAACACGAAAGTGGAGGAAAAAATGAATTGGAGTTTAAAAAGAAATCATTGCATTTCAAATACGATGGTATTTTTGGGAGTTAATATATTTTCAATAATTGTGTCCTATTATTAAGTTCGATATCCAACAGATTGAATATCAAACAGTACCCAGAAAACAAGAAGTACACACATATAAAGAAAGTGAAAGCCCTCCCCCCAGCCACCCCCACCACCACCCACCCCCCCCCCCCCCCAATGATCGGTTCATCTCCCATTGCGGTAATGAGTAGAAGCAAGATAAGTAAACAGAGCAAGAACCAAAACAGAGTACTACATCAAAAATCATTGTGAATATACAGAGAGAGAGTGAGAGTAATGCATACAGAATATGAACTTTGATGGCCATTGGAAGAGTGTCTTCTGTGTTTCGTTTTGGTCATCTCCCTCTGCCTCTGGAAGTTATGTCTGGTTAGTGAAACGTTAGCAGAGGATGTCTATTTATAGGGCCAACCCAACCATATGGGTAATTACGGGTAGTGTACGGATTCCTTGTGTGAGGCTAATTTTGAGTCCAATAGTGCTATTTCCACCGCTCTGTTTCACCGCCCCCACCGCAATACTCAATCCCTCCGTCCATTTCGGCAATCAATGATCCGGATTTTAAAAGAACTCTTCCCTGGAAGTTCTTTTAAAATCTGGAGTGTTTTGGACGGTGAGATTGGGAGCGGTAAAGGAGTGGTGAAACAGAGCGGTGGGGGTAGACTTTATGTTTTGCGTCCCATACAAAAGTTTATTTTGTTTAGAATAATATTAAAATGTGCCCTAAGAACATTTTGAGTCGGATTCAAAAATTCATTTTGGTTGGAATAATTTTACGATGTGCCCTATACAAAATCAGTTCATTCGGCTATAAAAAAATCAATTTATTCGGATATTGAAAAATGCTTGATAAATTCAATCAACTGGATTGGAGTCATAAAAGCTGTCAGATATTATTTTGTTGTTGTGGAGATACATGAGGTTAAAAGCAATAGTATTTGGCTCATTGTCAGATATTGATTTTGTTGCTGTTGAGATACATGAGGTTAAAAGCAACATTTGGCTCATGGGTCTGTAAATTGATGTAGAAAGTTTGGATTTGAAAAATGTTGCGAAATCTCTCTTTATTTTGGAAGATAGTTGGATGCACTCAATTAAAGGTCAAGAGACATTTTTCATAACGAAAATTCGGTAGGCACAGATTTTCTGTGCACAGATCTCTGTGTGGGGCTCACTTCAGGTCTCACAAAAACGATTCGAGTCATTTATTAAAATTTAAAATGATCTTTATAAGTGGCATTGGAAAAAATTAGCTCAATCGAATAACAGTAAGTGTTTGATCTAATCTTCTAACTTTTCATCCTCAAATCTGAATGAAAAATTAGAAGATTGGATTAAACCTTTACCACGAATATAAATACGGACTTAGACCTTCCCAAACCTATTAAAATGTTGAATTGATATGCACCTCATTATCAAACCTTAATTCCCAAACCTATAAAAATGTTGAATTGATATGCACCTCATTATCAAACCTTAATTCCCAAACCTATAAAAATGTTGAATTGACAATATGAAAAAGGATGTCGAAAATTGATGTGCACCTCATTATCAAACTAAATGACGCTCTGACGTTGTGAGGCATTTTCAGAAAATGGGGAAAAATGTCTCGAAAATGACATGCATGATATGTAACCATTCATTGTTCATTTTTGACACAGAGAACTAAAACTTGAATTTTTAACCGATGCTAAAATAAGCTAAAATGGGTTTTGAAATCAGAAGCGGGGGCTGCTGTGAGCAAACACAGCAGCGTGCAACTATGCCCCATCTCAACGTCCGTCTCGGCAATCAATGGTCAAAGTTTTAGAAAAACTCTTCCAGGGAAGAGTTAAACCCGGGGAAGAGTTCCTTTAAAATTCAGACCGTCCGAAACACGTTTGGGGATGGTGAGATTGCGCGTTGTTGTACGCTGCTGTGTTTTGCTCACAGCAACTCCCCCTCTTCCTTCGAAATCCCCCTTTCCAGAACAAGATTTATTCTCAATATTCTACCAAATTCTCATTTTTCCGCTCCAACGAATTATCTATAGCAAGCCCAAAAGAGAAGTTGATCAGGACCTCAAAACAGATTTTAGACAACGGACTTAAGGGAGTCATGCTAGAACAACTCAACGATTTTCTAAACACATATATCGTTTAAGACAATAACTCAGAGCTTCATGGCCCTAAAAATTTTAAATTATGAGTACTGTTACATAATTCTTTTTAGGAAATATCCAAAAAAAAGCCCGAAAAAATCAAATTTCACTGATAATCTGTGCCCTTTTGGTTGCTTATGTGAAGAGACAATGACGCATGCTCTTAGGCCCCATTCAAAAATCAACTCTCCTGCAACTTTCTACGTGTTCAGTTACCAAGAAAGTTGTAGGATTCACAGCTTCAGCTTAAACACTTTCCTGCGAAACAGTTTTTGCCAAAATGAAAGAATTCTTATTTTCTTGCAAGATTTCTTATCAAGAGAACATACAGGAAAATAATTTTAATTTTCCTTTACTTCACCCCATTTCACTTTTTCTGAGAATCAATTTCTCACACAACATTCCCGACAACTGAACAGGGCCTTAGGAATTGCCCTCATGCTAGGGATTTGTGGGACGCCATTGCTATCCCTCAGCCTTGTATCCCTTCTTTTACTACGGACGTCCGTCTTTGGGCCAAGACCAACTGCCATCATAACTCCAATCATCTTGTTGGGTCTCCTTGGGCGTCTCTCTTTCCGGCCCTTCGTTGGGCCATTTGGCATCACCGTAACAAAACTCTCTTTGATTCAAATTACAACATTCCTCTTAACGTCCGTGTCAAAAACGCCATCGGTAAAGCAGTAGAATGGGACACTTTTGTGGGTTCTTCGAATCACATCAGAGTTGAGAACTCTTCGTTGATTGGTTGGTTGTTGCCCCCTTCGGGGAAGTTTAAACTTAATACAGACGGGGCTTTCGATTTGAAGTCAAAAACAGGTAAGGCAGGTGGGCTTGTTCGGGATGACAAGGCCGGTATGTGGCTGGTGGGTTTCCATCAAGAACTACCAGTAGCCACCTCCAGCACCATGTCCGAATGTTGGGTTCTTCGGGAAGGTCTCAAATTGGTGCTTGATAGGGATCTAAAGGGCATTCGTGTGGTGACCGGTTCTCTTGCATCAGTTCAGATCATCCAGAATGAGAAGCTTGGAAACCACGACCTCAGCAACATTGTTTTTTATTGCAGGTCAATGCTCATGATGCTGGGAAGTGAAGTTCATCATGTATTCCGGGAAGCCAAGTTTCGTGCTGACATGCTTGCTAGCCTTTCCTTTAATCAACATAATCTTGTTGTTTTTAATGTTACGCCTAATTGCCTTGAGCATCAGTTGTACTCAGATTCCATAGGGATGTTATTCCCTAGAACTCGATTTGTGGTTGCTTAATGTTTTATGCAGTACCTTTTTTACCAAAAAAAAGAGAGAAAAGAGTGCAGCTATCTTCCAAAATAAGAAAGACATTTCTAAACATTTATCAAAATTCAAACTTTCAACAGCATCAATTTGCAAACCCACAAGCTAGCACAATATTGCTTCCGACTGCTTTTATGGCTCTAATCCAACTGAACAAATTGATCAACCACTTAGCTTTTCTTGCTAAGCAAGGATGGCGTTTGGTTAATAGCTTCTCTGTTCCAGCGTTTTGATCAAAGGGAAATACTTTCATTATTCTTCTTTTTGGGAGGCCTCCTGCCCAAAGTCAACCTCCTGGGCTTGGAGGAGTATTTGTGCGGGTCGAACAGTGTTGCGAAAAGGGTGGAGATTGTGCGTTGGTGATGGTAAAGCTAGATGGTAAAGCTATTAGTATTTGGCGTGATCCTTGGCTTCCCCGTTCACTTAACTTCCATGTGCTTAGTCCCGCCCCACCAGTGGATTCTCTCTATCACAATGTCACTTGGGTCTCTGATCTTATTGATGAGGTAACTCACTCTTGGAATATCCCTTTAATCAAGACTTTATTTCTGATATTGATGGGGAAGTTGCTATTCTTTCTATTCCAATTAGCTCTCAAGGTGCTCTATGTCACACCCCAAAAATGAGAAGTGACCGGCAATGAACCATGAGGCTAATCCATGGAACACGCAGCCTGAATAAATCAAAGTATCCGAAATCAAATGATCGCTTTTTCGTTATTAATCAAATCAAAAGCCAAATGTGTCTCATCATAAACATGGGGCACAACCATCCCATGAACCAAACAATATCCAATGATCCAACAATAATAAAAAGAATTTGTTATCTGACAATTGTTTTCAATGCGGAAGCGTTTATTAAAATAAAATTAGAATGAGACACCCTAAGGAGGTCACCCAAAATAAATCCCCGAGATGCCGCCAGAGTCCTTGCCTAACTCTCCAACTAGCCTGAAAGAGAAGTTGGAATAAATCCGTCAGTTGACGAGCTCAGTGAATAGCAAGTATGTATAATAAATAAAGTTGAAAGCGGGGATTAAAATAATTTACCATTAAACATAATTTGGCATACGAGGTGTCCGGCAGAATAACAAATTAATCAATGAAGCATTTAACCAATAAATATTCTTGGTGGTGATCACAACATTAACTCCATCAACAATGGGGAACCACAATCAAACAGTACCATGGCCAAAATAAATCTCATCAAAGTTGGATCCAATATCGAACTTAGAGTCACCAGGGTTGGCAGCCTGTGATACTTTTCCCTAAGACGATCCGGCGAAAGAAAGCCGTTGAGCATTAGGGTCACCGGCCTAACACGGTCTTTTCCCCAATGGCCAGGGTCACCAACACGAGAAGGAATAAGTTCCCTGGACTTCCGAAATAAATGTTCCCATTAACATCCACCAATATCTCACCAAAAAGATTTTTATCAATTGATCTCAGAAAATTCATTGCATGCCAATTAATAGAACAACTTATAAATAGTTTTGAGTCTCCGAATAACATTCATATAAATTTCTGAAGGAAATACATTTAGGGGACACAGGGATCTTTCGAAAATACGTAACATACTTAACTACTCACCTGGATCCAAAAGTAATGCAACACGAATCACGCAAAACGATGCTAACCTGAACAAAATTATCATATACAAAATTATCATTAACATCACCTTATCGAAAACAATGTGGAACTACCTAAAAATAATACTTTCCTAACCTAGGACTAAAACCCAACACTTTAATCCCCAGTCTAAGGGTCCACGCACAAACTCATGGCAGTACCATGTGCCGAAACTCTTCTACTCCATAGACCAATATTACTCCAAAACAAACCCTTATAATACAACTAGATTCTCTACAAGGCAAAACACCTAACCCCACATCAACAGATCATCACCCACACACCCCGCACAAACCACCAACCCAAAACACCTCCATGGTCCAATAGCATTAAAAAGAAAACAATCGGCGGGATGAAAACTTGGCAAAGCTACGAACAAAATCCAATTTTGCCTTTATTAACACCACTGATCTTTGTACCACTAATAAAACCAAGTTGTTTTCTAGCTGAAGCCCCTAAACAACTGTAATGTGGAAAAGGGAAAGAAGGAAGAAGAACAAGAAGGAAGAGGAACATACCACTTCGGCAAATCTTCTACCAAGCAAAACCCTCGACTGCGGCTGCGCTCTCTCTCTCTCTCAAACGAACGATATAATCCAACATAAAACCCTAGTCTCATAATATTACTTACCCACGTTCTCCCCTAAATAATATGTAACCACTTAATTAAAGTACTTATTACGGTACAACACCAAATACTAAAACTATTTAGACTTATACCCCAACACTATAATAGTGCCGACAACAATTTATACTATGTCGAGGGAGAGAAAATATCAATTAGGATCCAAACTATAAATCTTTTTTTTAAATTTATTACAGAAATATAATTATTAGGAATAAGAAAAGACGGGGTGTAACACTCTAGATAAAGGGGTATGGCATTATACAGATAAGGTTTATTTTCAGTCAAATCGGCATATCGCTTGACGAGATCTAGCAATATTCCGCACAACTCTAGAGAGGGAGGAGAATTCAGTTCGGGCTCTTTACAGGATGGTATTTGGAGACTAATTTGATCCTTACAAGTTCCCAACAAGATTAAAATGTTTTTATGGCGATGCTCTCACAATGCTCTTGCGGTGTTATTTAATCTTTTCAAGAAAAAGATTGATGTTTCTCTCTATTGTCCGAGGTGTAATTCTGCATTTGAAACTATCGAGCATCTCATTTTTTAGTGTAAATCATCCAAGAAGGTAAGGGAAAATTTCCCTTTTGCTAATGCAGTCTCACCCTCCTGGGATTCTCTCTCATTTACTGAATGGTGGATTGGTATGGTCCAATCGGTTCGTAATTCTAGTGGAGTGGAAGATCTCCATGCTATTTTAGCCACCTTGTGCTGGATGTTATGGAAGGGGAGGAACACTGCGTACTTTGATAAAAAGTTCTGGACTTGCTCTGCTACAGTTGAAAAAGCGATCACCCTATGCGAGGAGTTCAAGGCAGCTACAGAAACGGTCCATTCCCTCCCTAACTCTCCACTCCACCCCACCCCTCGTCCTGGCTTCCCCCTCCACCTAATGTTATTAAACTTAATGTTGACGGTGTTGTTAACAAGAAGAATGGCATTTCTGGTGTGGGTATTGTAACAAGGAACCATTTTGGTGAAATTTTGGGGTCTATTTCGATTCCTTTTGCTGGTTTCTTATCGCCACGTTCTATTGAGGCTTTGGGATTTCGTGAAGCCCTTGTCACTGCGGCTCTTAGAGGATTTTCTGAAATTATTGTTGAAGGTGACTCGTTGCAGGTAGTTCAGGCTTTGATTCAAGATGGAAAGTCTCTCTCTGATTGTAGCTCTATTCTTGCTGATTGTGTAGAGCTTTTTCCTTTATTTTTCATCTTGTTCCTTTATTCATGTTAAGCGTTCTAGTAATAGGGTAACCCATTCATTGGCTAAGCGTTCCCTATTAGGTGCTAGACTAGAGTGTTAGGGGGTCCTGTCTCCCAACATCTCGCTAGTCTTGCCCGTGATGATATTCAGTCCTCGGACTGCTCTTTGTCTTAATAAAATCATCCCTTCTTCCGTGAAAAAAAAAAATCAACCACTTTTCAATATCCGAATAAACGGGTTTTTTTTATAGGGCACATTAAAAAATTATTTCAAACAAAATGAACGTATCAGCGTTACATTTGTACGGGACGCAAAATGAACATCACCACTCAAGGAGTTGGTTCACAATCGGTACGTAACCTGTTTGTACCCATATGGTTGGTTTGGACTTGGCTAGTATGAACACATATCCTCTGTCAACGTTTCACCCACCAAACATATATAACTTTCAGAGAGAGATGACCAAAACGAAAAACAGAGGACAGTCTTCCAATGGCCACCAAAGTCTATATTGTGTATGCATTACTCTCTCTCTCTCCGTTTATTCACAATGATTTTAGAGCGATGTAGTACTCTGTTTTGGTTCTTGCTCTGTTTACTTATTTAGTTCTCATGATTTTTGCAGTTGGAAGAAGGTAGAAGTAGATCACTAAACTCTTGGGAGGCCTCAAGTGGTGAAATGGATGGTGGAGATTGAAGCTACCTCCTGAATCTTTTCTAGAGCAACCCTTAATCTTTCTGATTTCTGATAATCCGAATCGTTGCGCCATTTTGATGATTAGAGAATGGGAAATTTCATCTTAATTTCATGTGAGAGAGTTGTTTCGCAAAGAGCACTGCAAATGGGAAACTCATTTCCATGCCGAATTTGTGTGGTTGGTTTTCTTATTGGGGTTTGCCTTACAACATTATTTCTGGCTGCTCTCATGACTTCCCTGGGCACCTTTGCTTTTGGTGGGAATTCATTCTCTACATTTTCAAATGGAATCACTTCTTGGGACTCAAGTTCAGATATCATCAGTAAGTGGAATTTCCTCAATCTATGCTCATTTTGTTTTTGTTTTATAGAATTTCTGATAATTTGAATGTTTTTCGCAAGGCTTTTGGTATGCAGTTGTTGAATTAATGATAAAATTTGAACTAAAACGAGAATTTTGTCCTCTGTTAACATGGTTTGGCCGGAAACTATGGAGTTTGCAAACGTAACTCTCTCTCCCTCACTCACAGACACTCCGGATCTGGTCCGGGCAAAGAAGTCAAAAACGGATTGGCTTGAGCAGCCATTGATGACTTTTGAACCTTACGTGTGAAGAACATTAGTTGCGCTGAATGGGTCATTGACTGGATGCTGACTTGGCACGCTTTGCTGACCAGCATAAAACGTGGCTTTGATTGGATGATGTGGATTATAGGCCTGTCAATGGACCGGATCCGAAAAATCCGATCCGAATCCGAATCCGATAAGGCTCGGATCGGATCCGATCCGATAAGATTTGGATCCGATAGTGATAATCCAAATCCGAATCCGAAAAAATCGGATCCGATCCGAAAATCCGAATCCGATCCGATTTGAAATTTTATTTTATTTTTAAAAAATTCCACAATTTTTTAAAAAAAGGAAAAAAATTATTTTTTTCATTCTCCAAAAAAAATATAAGCAGCCTCCAATACAAGCATAGCCGATATGTGAATATTATAGAATCAAAAACCCCAAATAGCATGACCACTTCCAGCACAGCAGAAATTGCCACAAATCAGGAAATGCACCAACAGATGATGAAAAACATAGCACAGCAGAAATTTGACTACACAAAATGCTAAGCCTTATAAGATTTGTATAATTCAGCATCAAACAAGCTGATTGAGAGCTTTCCAAGTACTATAACGCTCCTCTGCAATAGAGGCATCAATACAAGCTACTATCATTTCAGACAATACTTAAACTGAACCAAAATGTTCAACAGCTGGCATTACAGTCTTCATTCCAAAGGACCAAAATGTTCTAAGCAACCATGAAAATCACCCAAGATCCCTACCTATCAGAAACTAAGGTTAATTAACTAGCCTGATAAAAAAAGATCAAGTAAACCAGAGATAACTAGCAACAAGAAGCTTCAGTAACTAACAACCCATCAAAAGTCAGAAGCTTCAGTAACTAACATCCCTGCAATCTTTTTCCTGCACTACCCTCTTTAGTTAAACCTGCACCATGGCCATTGTGTCAGACGAAATTAGGAACCTTAAAACAACCCATCAAAAGTCAGAAGCCACAAGGAGATTGGCATGCAAACAGATCAATGTCCGCTGGACAGATTCAAAACAAGAAGTCCATGTAACGTAGATGCTTGAAATTTTTTCAAGTGCTCAGTGACCCATTAAGACTGTATAAATAAGGATAACACTTCCATTTCACTACTAAGAAGCAAAAATTCCAACTAGAAACAGCATTGGATCTTAACACCAAGTCTTGACCACAGTAAACTGAAATTACAGCAAATTCTCCTAACAATGGATTACCTTTACCTCTATTAACATTGTTGTTCGGCAACACTTGCTTCATCAACTGAAACTATGCAAGTAACAAAATATGAGAATTCATATTTTTATAGAATTACAATAAAGAACATTCATATATCTAAAAAGAATCAACTTACACTTACTTATCTTCTTAGGGGATTCAATCCAATCATTGGCAGTCATCAAAGCCTCTACAATATCCGGAAGTAAAGAAGCGCGACTTTCATCAATTACCCTACCTCCCACACTAAACGCCGCCTCCGAAGCAACTGTAGTAGCCGGAACAGCCAAAATATCACGTGCCATCCTTGCCAAAGTAGGATATTTCCCACTGTTTACCTTCCACCAATGTAAAATATTAAAGTCATCGGTATTTGGAAACACAATCTCCTCCAAGTACTGGTCCATCTCCGATTTCTGGTACGCATGGATGCTAGAAGCATGTGCCTTTTCGTACCACTCCTGAAAGCCATCCAAGTTATGTTTGGAAGAACCCATGACCACGTGACTTCGACTCGAGCTACTACCCTCTAAAACACCTCCACCACTGTCGTACTCATCAAAAAGCTTAGAAAAGGTAGTACGGACCCTACCAATGTAACTGGTGGAGTCGTAAGGGCCATATATTTGCTCATAATAAAACTCCACCACGGCCATTTTGCATCTTGGGTCAAGAACTACAGAAATTGCGAGTGCCAAGCAAGACTCGTCCCAATATTTTGCAAACTTCTGACTCATAGGCTTAGCCATCAAACGAAGAAAGTCATATTCACTTGTCTCCCACTCGTTAAGTTGCATTTGTATCTTGCAAATCTCAGGGAAAAAAACATTTGATGTGGGAAAACAAGTGCCACTAAAGTGACAAGTGGCTTTAAAAAATATTTTTAAGCACTCACAAATTATCGTTGCTATCTCCCATTCCTCGTCTGAAGGATTGTGGTCATAGTTCTTATCAATTAAGTCCAAGCGAGCAAATGCATCCCTCAAAGGTAATGCGGCTTCAAGCATCTCATAAGTGGAGTTCCATCTAATAGGAACATCCATGGGGACTTTTTTCAAACCATTCAACTTCAATTGGCTCACTGCAAGATCAAATTTTTGTTTCCCAGAAGGGGACCGCTTCAAATACCGCACACTATCACGAATTTTCGATACCAAACTCGCAATAACTTTCAACCCATCCTGAACAATCAGATTAAGAATGTGTGCACTACAACGAACATGAAACAATGCCCCATTCGCACACAATAATGACTTCTCCTTTAACCAACTCTTTAGAAGCCTAACCATGACATCATTATTTGTTGCATTATCAACAACCATTGAAAACAACTTTTTGTCTATATTCCACTCCAAGATCAAATCCTTGATAAATGTAAACAAAGTCTCTCCATCATGCGGGTATTCAATCTTTTTAAAAGCAAGAATTTTCTTCTTGAGTTCCCAATTGTCAGTAATGAAATGCGCAGTCAAACATATATACCCAAAGTTTTGATGGTCCGAGGTCCATATATCAGTCGTCAGAGTCATCTTAGAAGAAAGCTCATCCAAAAATGAGTACAACTTGCTCTTTTCAATTTCATAGACATTGAGTACATCAGCCCTACATGTGTTGCGAG